>CM031239.1:887743011-889151723 GCA_018340775.1 Taxus wallichiana var. yunnanensis
CCATTGGCATTAAAATCCATTAATGGTGAGATCTCACTCTCAAACCCTTGATTATCAAACAAGCATAACTGATTTCTAGGAGCTTTAATAGGTTCATCTTTCATAGCTTTCATGGAGTAGAGAAATATCTAGATATGTTAGGGTTTGAATGTTTATTTCAAGTTTATATATGCATGCAAAGAGATAGTTCTTGTTTAGCTCTAAACTGATGGTTCATTGTTGAAGTTTGGAAATCTTTGAAGCTTTCTTGAGTGTTCTAAGCTTCATTCCATAGCTATACCAACTTACACATGAATACATATGACACTCTCAATGGGAGAAATCCCAAATTCCATTAGAAATTTTTTCATTTACATGCTTTTTCTAACCATTTTATGATTTTTTAAGGGAAAACTAGTTTTATCCATGCATTTGGTAAACTTATATGTGTTAAATCTCCCTTTAGCATAGGTATTTAATGGGTTTGTGTTAGAAAAGTAGTTAAAGGACTAATTTAGGACATGTTTGCATTTTTAGTTTTTTTGGTTTTCATGTTTTTGGGTGGTTTTTCAAGGTCACGCACACATTAAAAAAGGGTGTGTACCTATTGAAAGGCCCACGCACACATCAACAAGGGCGAGTACATGCAACTCATGTTCTTGACCTGTTGTTGCCCTCAAAATTCCCCTCTTTTTGAAGTCAAGTTTTGAAAATTTTGAGTCGGTACCTTGGAGTAATACGTGCTTTTGCTTGAAAATATTTTCCTTCATTTGGATATCATTGTCAATCCTTCTCTTTGGTTGTGGATCGCGTCAAGCTTGGTAATTTTGCGTAGTTTTCATTCCATGGAGAACAATTTGAAATTCAGGCGTAAAGGTGGGGTTTTCCCTTTCTTTTTATTTTTCCACAGTCGTGAATAAGGCGTATCTTCCTTGTCAATTTGTACCCCAACATCCATGGGTACGTGGACATATTTGATTGGCTATTTCAAGTGGTAGTAGAAACCTCCATGCGTCTCAATGGCACAACTCCAAGGGTAGGAACCAAGGGACAGTCCTCAAATAAGTGCAGGCTTTTCACGTGTCCTAGGTCTGAAATGAAGAAAAAACAAGCCCAAATCATCTAAGTATGGAAGGTTCAGTGGATGGCACCATGTGTCTCATCGGTGCAACTTCAAGGATCAAAGCCAAAGGTGGTTCCCAAACTAGGGTTCATTTTAAGAGACCTCTTAGAAATTGGAGGTGGAAAATACTTGGTGAATATCCTTGGAACCAGTTTCGTGGGAAGGTGAATTTTTTGGGGTCTAACAAAAAATTTTCACCTATTTTTTAAGTGGTGTGACAGAAGGCTATAGATGCGCGACAGAGATTTGTTGTCACGTGTCAACAAGGTGGTTTTCACACATCAACAAACCTCAGCCGCGGCGCCAACAACCTGGCGACACGCGCCAACAACCTTGTTAACACACGCCAACGAACCTCACTGACATGCGTCAATAACCTTGTTGACACACATCAATGAGGTTCATTGAAGCACGTCAAGAAGGTTATTGACGCACGTCAATGAGGTTCATTGACACATGACAACCACCTTATTAACGTGTGATAGAAAATATACATTGCGCGTCTGCGCCTCTATTGTATCGGGTCGCGTGATAATAAAATCTCCATGTCACGCATCAACAAACTCTTTGTCATGCGTCTACTTCCTCTGCACTCTTATTGTGTGTCAAAAAACTCTCCCTGTTGTGTGTAAACATACTCTCCCTGTTGTGCATCAACAAACTCTCTATCGTGCATATGCATCCTCTGCGCCTCTGTCGTGCATTTGCATGTACTTGATAATATATATGCCCCCAGGTGGTATGAGCTAGCTAGTAGTGTTCTACCTGGTGAATAATCTAGGATTATATAGGGGATAGTTTCAAGGGTAGGTGAAGCCGACCCCTAAAAAAATTAAACTGTAATTTTTTTCGAACAATGTGTCATGACTGCACTGCCGGAAAAATTTACCTTTTCAAATTTTTCAAAAATGGAATATTCGCCACTAAAATTATCCCTTCCCCAAACTTGCACCAGCTCTCCACATGTCCCAGGTCCGAAAAGGGGGCGAGTCGGCAATTTAATCGACAAAGTATGAGAGGGTCGGCGGAAGCCTCCACGTGCCTCAATGGTGCAACTTCATAAGTGAGGCCTAAGGGGAAGACCTTAAATGAGCACCATGTCGCCACATGGTTAGAGTAAAAAAAGAGACAGAGTCAACCGTTAAAGAGTCTAGAACCGATAGAAGGAGCCATGCATCATCTCGGTGCCCTTTCAGGGGCGAATCCAAAGTGGAAATTCAAATGAGTGTCAGCTCTCCACGTGTCTAGGGTCCAACAAAAGTCAAAAAGGGGCAAAGTGGCCGTTTAATTAGCTAAGTATAAAAGAACCGGTGGAAGTCTCCACATGTCTCTTCGGTGCAACTTCAAAGGAAGAATCAAGAGTGGGTCCCCAAGTGTGCGTGGGCTCGCCACGTGGTCATAGTCAAAGAAGGGGCAGAGTTGGTTGTTTAATTGACTAAGTATAGAAGGGTTTGTGGAAGCCTCCATGTGTCAGCTTGGCGCAACTTCAAAGGAAAAATATGGAGGTAGTTCCCACATGAGCGCCAGCTCTCCAAGTGTCCAAGGTCAGACATGTGGCCCCACCAAACAAAAGGGACTTAGTAAAAAAACAAAAATATTAAACTGGCCCACAAAGGGACATGTTGTCATGTTTCAAGCGGTAGCGGATAGGCGGGCCCTTTTTGTGTTTTGATGCTTTGAAAAGTCAAGGCGGATGGGCGGACCGTCGGGGTGATTTAGGAATTTTGGTTTTATTTCCAAAAGGGTGTAAAGTATAAAGTAAGTCATGACCCTGCCGTTGAAAAGTCAAAGTGGGAAAGTGGGTCGTCAGAGCGATTTGGGAATTTGGGCTTTGTTTCCATAAAGATATTAAAGTTATAAAGTGACCTGCAGCCCCACCCATGCCAAGGGATAAAATCAAATCTTGAGCCCACATCTAAAGTCAAAGCGAAGAGGCGGGTCAACGGAGTAATTTGAGTTTCTGAGCCTGTATTGAAAAGAGGTAAAATTATAAAAGTGAGCCACGAATCCATCGCCACACAAGTAAAACCACGTGTCAAGCCCATATCAAAAGCGGGTGGGCGGGCCAAAATGTTCTGAAGTGTTGTTTCTCTAAAAGGAACAAAATATAAAAGGTGTGCTTAGGCTCATTTTAGTTTAAAATCTCTCCCATGTGGACGACTCAAATTCAAAGTTTGCAAAGGTAGGATTAATAGTTACAATTCAATGAATCTGGTTTTGTTGCTAGGTATGGAAACAATCGAGACGTTGGAGAGGTTCGACGTCATTTTCTTGAGTCATTTTCATCATTTTTGTAACCGAATGTAACCATTCTTAGAAGCTATTTAATGGCTTCTCCACGTCATTGTTAGGGTTAGATCCTGGTACTCTATAGAGGTAATAGATTCAAAGTAATCAATACAAAAGTTTTTCCCTTTCTTCCTCTGCTATTCCTTCTTTCCTTGTTTTAAAATTTGTGAATCATCCATCTTTTATGATAAGAAACTTTGTGTTCTTGTTTATATGATTTCTAGAACTTTGTGTCTGTGGAATTATATTGGTTATGAAAGTGAATGATTCTAGTCTGCATCTCCCTGGTTCAATACATATAACATTATACTGTTATTTATATTTCCTAAAGGTATTGTTATGTTCTTCCTCCCTCATCTCCTTAATTCTTCCATTCTTTCGTATTGATAATCTTTGGGCATAAAATGTTTCAAAGAATTAGGTATCCACACTTTGAAAGTTGTAAATCTGTATATAAGTTTTGTTGCTTGCTTTCAATAAGGGAACCTCTCCCACTAAAGAGGAGGGACTTCCCATCCCCTGATTGTGGTTTGTTAAAGTATCATTTTAAAAACCCAACATGACCGATAAAGTGAACTAGAGTCGCCACACCAAAACTTGCAAGCATACATCAAAAGGCTCACATAGGTATAAATACCCTCTATCATTTCTAAGACCCGTGTATACGTTAAAGGGGCGCATAAATACCTAAATCCATGTGCACATGCCAAAAAGGGTGCAAAGGAATTATCTATTAGAATCTAATTTTTATAGATTACATGCTTTGATATTTTTTATTTTTATGTCATACTTGCAAATTTTTGAAATTGGTTTGCAGGTTCTTGTTGATTATTTGTTTTATACTAACTTGATTTAAGGTGTTTGCATTTTTTTTCTTCCTTATACTTTCCAAACACTTCAATTAAGTTTCTAAATAGGAAAGAACTTCAAAGTTGGATAAAAGGAACTTTATTACATGTAATTTGATTAAGTATTTTCCATTTTACAAGTTTAGTGAGGTTTCATGTTGCGTATGCTCTTTCCTTGCATCTTAGGACGATCTTGGAAATTAAAAACAATGTGTTATCTCCTTTATATGATGTTTTGACAACTTGGAAAATTACTAATCATTGTGTGTAGAACAAAATCCGCTTGCGAAAGAATCAGATCAAAATAATACTAACGTGTTTGATGTAGGTTTCCAAATGGTGTGCGACGAAAACCACACTAAGTCTAAAAAGATTAATAAAAACACACCACATTCAACACATTATATATGCAGGTTCGGAAAAGGGTATGTCCTTATCCTCTTAACTAGAACATAACCCTTTGGAATAACGCCTTAAGATACAACAATGGGGGTGGTTCTAGGAACATTAAAGTAGTCCACCATTGAGTAACCACATCGACGAAATGTGAAGTGCCTCGCTTTACCCACTTGACTAGTAAGCATTTTGTGAGTTAGAGCTAAAACACAGATATTGTAACCCTAGTGACAATACAAAAGAACATAATTACGCTCATTGTATTCAAAGGGGGTAAAGTAAATCCGAGATACTATAAGGGTAACTCCTTGGAAAATTGAGCTCGCATTGTGTGTTTGTAGCACCTAGTTGAGAGATCTAATAGGAAATCCATTTCTTCAAGAGGCCAACTTATGCTAGTCCAAGTTATCGAGTCAAAGAGCCATCATGAAACACTAACTTCTTTGGATTGACGAAAAAGGAGAGTCTCTCAAAGTTGGGGTCTAGTGATATTCATCACGAAGCTCGCAACGTATCACTTTTTCTTAGTTCTTCACTTGTCCTAAGGCAAGGCAAAACTCTACCAAAGTTATACTAGCTAGTTTCACCACCACTTGGTCTATTCCTTTACATTCTTGTTTCCCATTTGGGACAAGAGAAGGAATGTTTCACGAGTGTTATCAATAGATAGTTTTCACCATGCTTTTTCTTGTTTTCGATCATCCATTTTTACGGATGAGTTGTTAAACGTCTAAATTGTGTGGGTACGTATTTACATCTTGATAGCCACTTGGTCTTGATTTTAAGATCATCATTATAGTTAGGATTGGTTCATCATTTGATCCCCTTAGAACGTGTTACCTTGTTCGCATTGTCTTAACACAATTTAGATACTTACGTCATGTTTCTTGTAAACGTGATCTAAGTGTCTGCATTGTGGCGATACGTTGCCCACATTTTAGCACTTCCTTAGTATACTTTGACTTAGTTTGAATTCAAAATTTTCCCAAATATTAAAAGGTGTCTCTTACTTTGTTTGCATCATTTTGATACCAATTTTGCACTAATATCTCGATTCTTCACGAAGCTTGATCAACGTGCCCAATTGGTGTTATTAGGTGGCTCACATTTATAATCCTCACCCTTTTACATTTTTTGCCTTATTGGTTGTTAAAGTCATCATATTATCCATTGATTGGGAATCACACCTACGCTTTTGTTAATACTTATGCCTTGTCCATTTTTGATTTGACATAAATATTAAGATAGAGTTGGCTATCTAGTGTCAAAACTATCATCAAAAGAAAAAGGTATAAATACTTAGATCGATTGATTGGTTACCTATACTTACATGGTTTGTTCCTTGTATGATTGATATTGCATATACTTTTACCTAGGAAAAATCATTTGATCCTTGATTCTTTTGACATATCATTCTTTAGGGGTAAAAAATAAACCACCTTGAGACATCTAGGTGAGATAAATTATGTTACACTTAGGTTGATTATAATTTAGTCAAATCTAGATAAACCTCATGTAACAAAGAGTACCCATGCCACCTATCACAAGGATGACAGCTAGAAGAATGGAACGTGAAGCAGAGATGAACCCCTTGGTGTTGATAACACTCTATGGAATAATCCCTTTACTGGTACTAACCTAAATGCTTGTTTTTCCAAAGTAAAGATATTGAAGCATGGGTTGATCCAAGCAGAAATGACACTGATTCATCACAAGGAGAGAATAACCTTGATCTCACATGATTTGATGATCTCTTATACCTAAATAAAGACCAAATACTTACGCGCGTCCTAGAATTAGGATCCAAGCTACCACAAGACCATGACATGTCTGTTAAAATGATTAACATAAACAAGGAAGAGTCACAAATACCTCCTCTTATCGACATGCATGGTACAAGTCACACTAATCCCTTTGATGTGGGATATGCTTCCACTTCTAGTCATGAAAATAACAACTTTAAGAATGAAGCACTAAAACAAAATGATGGTGCTCGAAGAGTACCTTTTAGAGCCTCACATAGGGTCAAAATCGAACACGAAGACAAGGAGGCCTCCTCAATATGACATAGAAGATGATCACCAAACTAAAGAAGAGGTCCTTTAAAGACAAATACTTAAACTTAGCTAAAGGTTAACAAGCTTACACGCATCTAAGGATGCAAACAAAGTTTCAAAAAGAGAAACATAAATCTAAGTCTAGTGAACTACACACTAACCCTCACAACGATGAAGCGTTAAAGGTTAGTCTGAATAGACCACCATCTCTAACAAAGACCAAATTATTATGCAAGAGATACAATCAATGAAAAACATGCTCACAATACTACAAGAAAGTAATGTGGGCCATAGCAAGAAATATCAATACGAGGAGCTATGTCCCTACCCTTTCGATAGAGACATGTTACGAATGTTGTTCCCAAAACTTTGATACACCTAAGTTTGATAAATATAAAGGTAAGGGTGATCCTCGTGATCATATAAAATACTTCTACATGGCTTTCCAGGAAGTTGCATATAGCGACAACTACCTTATTCATTTATTTCCTCGTAGTTTGGTGAAAGAAGCACTAGAATGGTTCCTACACATACCCAAGGGAATGATTGTTACATGGCCCACATTAGCTAAAAAGTTTGTGTGACACTTCTCCTTTAACATGGAGAGTGATATAACCATGCTAGACTTATGTACTACAAAAGAGACCTAATGAATCTTTTTGGTTTTTTACAACAAGTGGCATGGTTTGGCTAGCCATTTTCCTTGCAATATCCCTAAAAAATAGATGGTTAACATCTTTGTACCTAATTTAAACCCAGACATAGCCTTTCATTTGCAAATGCACTGTGTCTCTAACTTCAAAGAAGTTATAGAGAAGGGCAAAGATAACATTGAAAAGGCTCTAATCATGAAAGGGACTATTAAACCCTTCTCCAAGGATAAACATATTGAATCAAAACCTACAAAGAAGCCTAAATTCTTTAAACAAAACAAGAATGTTGTAGGAGATGGCATCACTAACTCCAAGAGATTCTAGGATTTCCAGAGTGGCCCTCTTCGAAACTCACATAAGGACCTCATCAAGACAAAGACAGGGCCCCAAAATGGACATTCATGCCTCTAACTGAACCATTGTATGTAATTTTAAAATAGTTAGATACAGTGAACATGGTCACCTATCCTCCAGCCATAATACCCTTCCCTGAAGATGCACCTAAACCAGGATGGTATAAAGAGCATGAGTACTGTGAATTTCATCGTGTCAAAGGACACAAGACTGGATGATGTATGAGGTTACGACACTATATACAGGACCTTATTGAAGAAGGAAATATTGAGGTGGATTCACCTGAATTTGGGGAAGGTCCTAATGCAAAAATGGGGATATTTAAACAACCCTTCCCTAACCATAAGAAATAGGAGAACAAGAATCCAGATCAAGGAGGAGTCATCTAATAATTATAGGGCTGCAAATTATGTATATACCTCTACTAGATAATCCTTTCGATTCCCTTATAGGTTGTATCCAATCGTCTGATGAACAAGTAAACACCATTAGAATTGTAGGTGACAGTTGTGTCATAGGAACGCGACGCAAGCACTTAGTGATCTCCAAACCTACTCAATTTGTCCCTCAAGAAACTTAGTATGACTTGTTAGACCAATTAGAGAAGACCACTGCTAAGATTTCAATCTTAGATCTTCTAAAAATATCAAACAATCATAAAGACATATTGTATAAAACTCTTCAGGGGTATAGAGTATCCACAGACATAGATCTCCAAGCAATGATCGCAAACCTCACTTCTAATGATTCTATTTCCTTTGACCAGAATGAGATACCACATAATAAACCTAGTCATAATATGCCTTTATATATAGAAGTCTTTGTTACTCATTGCAAAGTCAAAAGAGTGCTTGTAGATGGTGGATCCGGTTTGAACATCTGCACTTTGAAGCTTTTCAGGAAACTGGGCCACATAGAAGTAGACTTGGATCCTAATACCATCACCATCATGGCATATGATAATGAGGAACGTGAGATGGTTGGTACCATAATGATACCCATAGAGATAGGGCATGCTTATCATGATACAAAGTTCCAGGTTCTTGATTTGGACCTCCCATATAACATGCTCTTAGGATGCCCATGGATTCATGCCATGAAGGTTATTCCTTCGACTTATCATTAGTGTATCAAGTTTCCTCATGAAGGATGTTAGGTTGTGGAGCCTGTTTTCATGTGTGAAAGTGTTGAAGACTGTACACTAAGAGTACTATACACTTTTCATGTATCCTCGCGGGGTTGTGGCTAGACCGGGCCTCAGCGGGGGTTCAGGCGAAAACTTCAAAAAAAAAAAAAAAATTAGGCATAAATTTTTTGGCCTCGAAAAATGCACCCGACATATCGGGAAACGTGCTCTTCTCATATGGGTGATTTTTTTGACCCATAGGTTTATGGGACGGGTTTTGCCCATGGTTTTGATACCCACGGTTTTGTAAAACTGCTTAAGCAATTGTCTATTTATATGGTCTTATGCATATGATAGATGTACAAGCAAATATATTGTAGATGTCTTTTGAATTAGGGTGTGAATTTATAGAGTTTGTTGAGCATAGCTCCAAACGGATCTGGGTATTGTATTGAGAGAGCGATGGCTTGTAATTAAATCTAAGCAAGTGATTCTTGGTGGATGTAGCCCAAATTGGGTGAACCACGTTAAATACTGTCTCTTTGTGTTGTGTTATTTTATTCTACAATTTTATTTGAGATCTGTAATAATTTCTGCATATTAGTTTTCTACTATTGCGATTCTGTGAGGGATTATTCCACATATTTTATCTCTTATTTCCTAAAAATTGGTATCAAAGCCTAGTTTGGTTTGCTGAAGTGTTGAATTGCAGGGAAAGTTTTATCTTGAGTGGGAGCTATGGCAGATGATGGAAGATCTAGGGTTGATAAATTCAACGGGAAGAATTTTAGTCTTTGGAAGATGCAGATGGAAGATTACCTTTATCAAAAGGATCTTTATACTCCGCTGTCTGAGAAGGTGAACAAACCCTCGAGTATGATAGATGCGGAATGGGATTTGTTGGATCGGAAGGCACTTGGAATGATTCGGTTGTGTCTTGCATCCTCGGTATTATTTAATGTTTCAAAGGAAAAGACTACAAAAGATCTAATGGATGCATTAGGGAAGTTGTATGAAAAACCCTCTGCCTCTAATAAGATATTTTTAATGAAAAAGTTGTTTAATATGAAGATGTCTAAGAATAGTTCAGTAGAAGATCATTTAAATGATTTCAATACGGTTGTGAATATGCTAGCTTTGGTTACAATAGAATTTGATGAAGAATTTAGGGTTTTATTAATTCTGTGCTCTTTACTCCGAGAGTTGGAATAGCCGGTAATGGCGGTAAGTAAATCAGTTCCACTAATTCAAAGTTGAAGTTTGAGGATGTTGTAGGGGTGATTCTAAGCGAGGAAATGCAAAGAAAAAGCTCTGGGCAATCTTCTACTTCAGGGAATGCTTTGAAAGTGGAAACTAGAGGGAGACAGAAGAATAGAGGAAACCGTGGAAAATCAAAAGATTGGGCAAGGTCAAAATCCAAGAACAAGATTGTATGCTGGAATTGTGGAAAGCCTAGGCATGCAAAGAAGGACTGTTGGGAGCTTCGGGATAAGAAGAAACAACAGGAAGAAAACAAGGAGGCAAATGTGGCAACGGGTAATGTATGTCAGGATGCTTTGATTCTTTCTTTACACAATATTACTGAATCTTGGGTTTTAGATTCAGGGGCTTCTTTCCATGCTTCTCCACATAGGCATTATTTTGTTGATTATGTTCAAGGAGATTTTGGGCATGTTTTTCTTGGTGATGATGAGCCTTGCAGCATAGTTGGAAAAGGTTCTGTTTAAGTTAAGATGCAGAATGGGAATACTTGGCTATTGAAGGATGTCAGACATGTGCCTACATTAAGATGAAATTTGATATCGGCAGGCAGTTGGGAAGTGATGGTTGTACTATGATATTTACAGTGGACTCTTGGAAGGTTACCAAGGGTGCTCTTGTGGTGGCAAGAGGTAAGAAGGTTGGAACCTTGTATTTAACCACTGATAGTGCTAATAATTGTAATCTTATGGCTTCAAATGCAGATACAACATTATGGCACTATAGGCTCGGTCATATGAGCCATAAGTGCATGAACATCATAAAGAATAATTTTCCTAGATATACGTAAACTGGTTTGGATTTCTATGAGAATTCGCATATATGGGAAATGAGAGCGAGTAAGGTTTCTCAAGGTTGGACCTATGAGAGAAAGAGAAGTTAGAAATGATACATTCGATGTGTGGGGCGGCTGTATCATCTCTTGGGGGTTCAAGTTATTATGTTACTTTTATTGATGATGCAACAAGGAAAGTTTGGGTTTATTGTATTAGAAAAAAATCTAATGTATTTGACACTTTTGTTAAATGGAAAGCCTTGGTAGAGAATGAAACAGTCTTAAGCTAAAATGTCTCAGTCGATAATGGAGGGAGTATTGCAATAATGAATTTAATGATTACTTTTCTAAGAATGGAATCCGCAGGCAAAAGACGGTTCTAAGAACTCCGCAGAGAATGGAGTATCAGAAAGGATGAAGAAAAATATAATGGAACGTGCTAAGAGCATGAGGTTACATGCAGGATCGCTCTTTCTTTTGGGCGTATGGTGAGCATAACTGTGTACTTGATAAATAGAGGACCCTCAAGTGCCTTAGATGGAGGCATACCTGAGGAGGCTTGGTATGGTAAGAAAGTTGATTATTCATTTCTTAGAGTCTTTGGATGTGAGGTGTTTGTTCACATAGACAAGGATGATAGGACTAAGCTAGAGGCTAAATCAGAAAAATGTACTTTCATTGGTTATGGTGGTGATGACTTTGGATATAAATGTTGGAGTATTAAGGACAAGAAAATCATTCAATCTAGGGATGTGGTCTTTAATGAGAAAGTCATGTATAAGCAAAGTTGCAGGAAAATAGGGAAGAATCCAAGAAAGAATATGCAGCGGTAGAGGATCTTCCGGATGGGAAAGTGACACATGAATCAGTTCAGGAACCCCAAACTCCTATATTGAGGAGGTCTTCTAGGGTAAGAAGAGAACTGAACATTTTTCTCCTTCTCTTTATTATTTATTACTCACTGATAGTGGAGAACCAGAGAGATTTGATGAAGCAATGCAGGTAGATGCCAGGAAGAAGTGGGAGCAAGCCATGGATGAGGAGCATCATACTCTCATGGAGAACCAAACATGGGATTTGGTAAAGCTACCCGAAGGAAAAATAACATTGCAGAATAAGTGGGTGTACAGAGTTAAAGATGAAGAAGGAGGAAAGAAAATATATAAGGCCCAAGTTGGTGGTCAAGGGTTTTGCACATAAAACAAGGTATAGATTTGGATGAGATATTTTCTTCTATAGTAAAAATGACTTCTATTATAATCTGTTATAGGAATAGTGGCAGCAGAAGACTTGCACTTAGAAAACTTGATGTAAAGACTACATGTCTCCATGGTGATTTGAAGGAGGAGCTATATATGTAGCAGCCAGAAGGATATGAAGTCAAAGGTAAAGAGGAGATGGTGTGCAAATCGAAGAAGAGCTTCAGATGGCTCGAAACAAGCTCCACGTCAATGGTATAAGAAATTTGATAGCTTCATGATGGAGCAAGGTTATATTAGATGTCATTCTGACCATTGTGTGTATACAAAGAAATTTGAGGATGGCAGTTATATTATCCTTTGTTTGTATGTGGATGACATGTTGGTTGCAGTAAAAACATGCAAGAAATAAAAGTACTTAAGAAGCAACTAGGTCAATCCTTTCGCTATGAAGGATTTGGGGGTAGCCAAACAAATCCTTGGTATGAGGATATCTCGGGATAAGAAGGAACGGAAGCTGACTTTATCTCAGGAAGAGTACATTAAGAAAGTCTTGGAGAGGTTTAATATGCAGGATGCTAAACCGGTTGGGACTCCTTTGGCAGGCCATTTCAAGTTATCAAAGGAGCAGTGTCCCAAGATAGAGCAGGAGAGAAACCAAATGTCCAAGGTACCTTACTCATCAGCGGTTGGCAGTTTGATGTATGCCATGGTGTGCACTAGGCCTGATATTTCCCATGCAGTGGGAGTGGTGAGTAGATTTATGAGTGATCCAGGTAGAGATCACTGGCAGGTAGTAAAGTGGATCCTTCGGTATTTGCGAGGGACCATGGGGACAGTTTTGTGCTCACCATTTTGTGTGGTTATGTAGATTCAGATATGGCTGGAGATGTAGACAGCAAGAGGAGCACAACAGGTTATGTTTACACTGTAGGTGGAACAACAATAAGCTGGATTTCATGACTACAAAAGTTGGTGGCTTTGTCAACCACGGAGGCTGAGTATGTTGCTGCCACAGAGGCAAGTAAAGAGATGATTTGGTTACAAAAATTGGTTGAGGAGTTAGAGCATAAGCAAGAGGAATGTAAGTTGCATAGTGATAGTCAGAGTGCTATACACCTAGCTAAGAACTTTGCTTTCCACTCCAGGACGAAGCATATACAGTTAAGGTACCATTTCATTAGGACAACTTTGGAGGAAGAGAAGTTGAAGTTGGAGAAGATTCATACCAGTCTTAATCCTATAGACATGATGACTAAGGTGGTCACAAGGGAAAAACTAAAGTTGTGTTCAGCTTTGGTTGGTCTTCATAGAAACTAGTGAAGGGTTGAGAAGCTTGCTCAGAGGAAAACTAGTCTCCAAGTGGGAGATTGTTAGGTTGTGGAGCCTATTTTCATGTGTGAAAGTGTTGAAGATTGTACACTAAGAGTACTATACACTTTTTCATGTATCCTCGCTGGGGTTCAGGGCCGGGATGGGCCTCGAGTGGGGGTCTGGGGGTGGTAGCCCTCGGTAGCAAGGGTTTGGGGGCGCAGCCCCCAAAAAAAAAAAAAAATTAGGTGTAAATTTTTTTGGCCTCGAAAAATGCACCGACATATCGGGAAACGTGCTCTTTCTCATATGGGAAAGTTTTTTGACCCATAGGTTTATGGGACGGGTTTTGCCCATGGTTTTGATACCCACGGTTTTGTAAAACTGCTTAAGCAGTTGTCTATTTATATGGTCTTATGCATATGATAGATGTACAAGAAAATGTATTGTAGATGTGTTTTGAATTCGGGTGTGGATTCTCAGAGAGTTTGTTGAGCATAGCTCCAAACGGATCTCGGGTATTGTATTTAGAGAACGGTGGCTTGTAATTAAATCGAGCAAGTGATTCTTGGTGGACGTAGCCCAAATTGGGTGAACCATGTTAAATCTTTGTCTCTTTGTGTTGTGTTATTTTATTCTACAATTGTATTTGAGATCTATAAAAATTTCTGCATATTAGTTTTCTCTTTTGTTGTGATTCGTGAGGGATTATTCCGCATATTTTATCTCTTATTTCCTAACAAAGGATAGACGATCACTATTATGGGTGACCATGAACCATTTACACATTTTATAGCGTTGTATAGTTTTTCACAAGAAATGTGTAAGTATCCTTCTATAGATATTGTGGTTCCATTACAAATAGAGGCTATAAAGGATGTAAAGATCTAGATACATTGACACCATGCAATCAAAATTTTCCTATGTTGGTTAATCCATTTTCTACATGGGAAGCAATGTTTGGGAAATACGGCCCAACAGATCAATTCAATCTTGAACAAGCCCTATTGATATCTAATCTTTCTGTATCGCCTAAGACACGTGGCAGACCATATTTCCAATCCAAAATCACTCAAGCTAGTTTCCGAGCCCCTTGAAAGGTTTACTCCTAGTGGTCTCTTGTTAGATGAGAAGATGCTAGATACACCTACCAGTTGGGTACCTAAAGGAACTATGGCTTCATGTCACCAAGCTCCACATTTTATCAAATCACACATTGCATGATGAAAGTCATGGGATATCAGGGAGCTGGATGCAGCCCAGATGCACAAGGTAGATTGGAACCTATTCCACTTCCCCCACGGAAGTATAATAAGCATGGCCTTGGCATTCAGCCTCATAGAGATCTGCTTGTAGAAATAAATGACACTTCCTCTGAACATGAGGATGACTTATCTAATTCAGACACCAATGTAGATTCCCAGATAGCCTATACGAAGATCTTGCCTCTACTAACCTATTTCCGATTCTTCCATCCTTACCCTTTCTGAAACAAATCCCCAAGCCAATTCCCAAGTTAACCTATTATATCTTGACCTAAACGATTTAGATCAACACCTTTGCGTGCTAATTGATCTATTCAAAAATGATGAGGCAATTGAAGAGTTCATGGGAATCAAGGATAACGTTCCAATAGGTGATCACAAAAAGGGCTTCACCATTGATCTAGATGCATGTGCATATTTTGGGGAAGAGGCATAAATGTGTGGTCAACTGAATATCAACAAGCTCGAGGGAAAAAATACTACTAAGAATCCTCGAAAAAGAAACAGACCAAAACACATAGTGAAAACCTCTTTGAGGCACTTGTGGAAAAACAGATTAGAAAAATCAATGGACAAAGTAGTTTACCCACTCAAAGATGATGATCTCTCTGAACCACCTATGGAAGTGGATTTGACTCTTCCCCGATCCTACATGGATGGAGGATGCATCAAAAATGTTGGTTGAAGAAACAATCAGCTAACATTGGGACAGAAGAAGAGCCTAAGATGATAAAGTTGGGAGCTTCACTCTCAGTACAAGAACAAAAGACCCTCATAGCCCTATTACGAGAGTATGCGGATATGTCAGTTTGAACAAAAAAATTTTATACACCCAAATGCCAAACCTATCAAACAAAAACTCGAAAGATGCATCCACAAATTGCATTACTTGTCAAAGAGGAACTTGAAAGACTATTAGCAAAGCAGGTTTTATCAAACCTATTGACTATTCAGACTGGATATCTAATGTAGTCCCAATTCAAAAGAAACCAGTTGGTATCAGAATATGCATTGAATTTTGGGACATCAATAAAGCATGTCCTAAGGATGACTTCCCTTTTCCTAACATGAACATGATTGTTAATTTGACTGCTAGTTATGAGATGCTATCTTTAATGGATGGCTTCTTAGGTTATAACCAAATCAAGATCATAGAGGAAGATCAACACAAGACTACTTTCATTACCCCTTGGGGGACATTTTGCTATTAGGTCATGCCTTTTGGCCTCAATAATTCCAAAGAAACATATTAGCAAGCCATGATTGTTATTTTCATGATATGATGAATGATATCATGGAAGATTACATGGATGATATATTAGCAAAATCAAAAACTAGAGAAGAGCATCTTGAAGTACTAAGGCATATTTTTCAATGTCTCTAAGATTATAAGGTCCATTGAATCCCAAGAAGTGTGTCTTTAGCATACAATTAGGAAAATTACTAGGTTTCATTGTCTCACAAAGAGGAATAGAGGTGGATCCCGCTAAAGTGGTAGTTATAATAGAGATGCCTCCACCCACAAATCTTAAGCAACTAAGGAGTCTACAAGGGAAAATTCAGGAAATCCACCTATTCATATCACAACTTACAGATAAGTGCCATCCTTTTACGCATCTATTGAAGAAATATGTTACCTTTACATGGAGAGTATATTGCCAAAAGGCCTTTGCATTACTCAAGAAATATCTAGCAAGTCCACTTGTTCTAATGCCACCTACCCTAGGTGAACCCTTACTGCTCTATATTTTAGTTACTCAATTTTCTATTGGTGCATTGCTTTCCCAATATGACCTAAGACATAAAGAAGGAAAAATTTATTACTTAATCCATACCCTCAAATTGATAAAGATTTCCTAGCTGTAGTTTTCACCTTTCAAAATCGTGCCATTATCTCCTAAACAATAAAACCAAGCTAATATCCAAGGTTGACCCTTTAAAATACCTCTTATCTAAACTTGCCTTGACATGATGGATGGCTAATTGGATCATCCTCCTTAGTGAGTTTGATATTGATTTTGTAAATCAAAAATCCCTTAAAGGACAGGTGCTTGCAGATCAACTGGCTGAAGCTCCCTTACTAGGAATGGAACCATTGTGTCTGGATCTCCCAAATGCATCCATGATGTACATAGAATAATATATTGTGTGGCAAGTCCACTTTGATGGATCATTCACCTATCATGGTTCAGGAGCAGGAGTGATACTCATCACCCCTACTGGAGAGATAATCCCACAGGCCTTCCGTCTAGGATTCCCATACACAAATAACATTACAGAATATGAGTGTTGAGCCCCTTAAATATTGGCTAAGTACAAAAAATTCACATAGGTGTGCAAGGCCTAGTTAAAGAAAATCACGCAAGGATAAAGCACGCAGGAAGATTTTAAGAAAGACTTTAAGGAAACGTGTGGCACACGCGTGAAATGAACCAAGGGTTGGGACTTATCCATATTGGGTGTTTTTGTTAGAAAATGTGAAAATCATGACCGATCGGCATATGGATAAGGTGCCACTGGTGACAAGTTGCCCGGGAAGGAGCATGCCTGTGGTAGAAGCTTCAGAATCTCATCATGGTAAAAGTGGAAATCTCATGCCTGGAGGAGCATGCTTGCATGGAGGACCACATTCAGACACTTAGCATCGACACGAGGCCGTTGGAGCATGAGTTAGTAGTCCAAAATCCTATATATACAAGTTCCTACTGAAGGAAAAATATAGAGAGATAGATAGAGGGTGGAGCTCTACAGAAATACTGCAAGAAATTTGTTAGTTTGGGTATTTGTGTTTAGGGAAGGATATATCAGGTGGTATGCGGTTATAAATTTTTTTTGAGAGCCTAGCCAATATGAGTCCGAGATATAATGCATGAATGTGGTCTGCTTCTCTGTAATATTTTGTAATGGCTCCATGAATGTAATGAGGTTATCAGATTAGAATGAATATGAACATTGATTATTCTAATGTATACATCTTCTCATAGTTATTTTTCATTTATGTTTATGATTAAGTATGGATGCTTATACAACTTCTTTCTATTTTGGTATAAGTTATACAATCTATTAAGCACTTTTATCTGGAATGACTGCAAGGACCTAGAAGCCGTTTTGAGCTCTATGGTGCTTGTATGTTTTACTTCCTTTCAAATCTCTTAAACCTGGATCATAGATGATGTTTCCCAATAAACTCACATAAAAGAGAGACTCGGCAACCGCGCGTGCTTTGGATGATTGCCAGCGATTGCCACTGGGTGATAGGATGACACACATGGGGTTCCTTTCTTTTGTGATAAGGGTAAAAATGACTACATCTTGGTTCATTGCGTGGACCTCTTTTTAAAGTTGTAGAGGGAAATGGCATACATCAAGATCCTGGGTAATGAGTAATGTGTAACATTTAACTCTAGAAATTGTTGAATCATGGTTGAAGAGCACAGAGGGTGAATTTTCTCAGAGATTCAGCATTGGACTTGAGTTTGATGCACGTAGATGGGTAGAAGAGAACCTCTACCATGATTTATATGAAACATTTTTCTGTTGTTTCCTAGTAGAAATGTATGAATGGATCTCTACGTATGCGTCTAGATCGAGCTGGTATTCTAGATCGAGATGGAATTCTAGAATGTGCACATGGACCCAAGAAGAATATTATAGGATGCAGGATACATATATGATGTGGAATCATGTTATGGATCATTGGTGGGAAGGTGTGTTAGCTAGCTACACTCTATAGTACGTTGTTTCTGCATGTTCTTGCCCAAAATTTGTTGAGTTTGAAGCCCAAAGGATCATTTCTATGTGCTATCCCTCTAGTAATGAAGATCCTAGTTGTTACTTTGAGTTTAGAGGCATTTCCAATGGTTGGCTAAACCATTCTGAGCACTGGATGAGGGAGCTAGGGTGGAGGAAGATGGCAAATATTACGATGAAGAAGGAAAGGGAGGAGAGATGGCTAAAGTATAGTGAAGTGTGTGAAAGGGAGATTGTTATGCGACACAAAGCTACAAGTGTGATGGATCTATGGAGGTAGACGTTGTGGGAAGGAGTTGAGGTTCACACGAAGGAAGTGGAACCTGAGCAATCTGTGCTACCCCATCTTGGCAAGTGCGTAAGATAGACCCCTTCAGCTTTTGATGAGAGTTTGTCACATGGAGAATGAATAATCGTTGGCACTTATATGAACCCACCCAGTGAGCAAACCATGGTGCTTGGTTATCTAAAACAAGGAAGGAGTATCATTGACCCAGTTAGTATCAGTGGAAGTGATAGATCTATGCCTAGGAGATATAATTTTTCAGTTCCCACTTCTATGGCTACACATATTCTAGTATTCGAAGGATTTTTTGGACAAGGAGCAAGTATACAAGCCTTCGGTCTCATGTCTGGGAGTGACGAGGGGTACAATAGTGGTAGTGGGGCATTATCACAGACCTTTGGCACATAGTTCAGCAGAACCTTGGGGACACTTGGCACGACTACTACAAGACTTGGTGGTTCTAGTGGATCTGGTAGGTCGGAGGGATAGGACCTAGTGGACCTAGTGGTTCTAGTGGATTTGGTGGCTCAGGAGGCATAGGACCTAGTGGACCTGGTGGATCCGACGACGGAGGAAACCAAGGCTCTGGCTCAGGAGGAC
Organism: Taxus wallichiana var. yunnanensis; assembly: GCA_018340775.1. NCBI lineage: Eukaryota > Viridiplantae > Streptophyta > Pinopsida > Cupressales > Taxaceae > Taxus > Taxus wallichiana. The sequence goes on from CM031239.1 coordinate 887,762,283, forward strand.
AAGGTCCCCTGCCACCCCCTTAAGTCTTCTTTGAGATGTCTTTACACTTTCTAGATTACAAAGGGATTGAAGATGTTGCAGAACATGTTCACAAGTGTGAGATGCTATGGTGCACAAAGGGGATCACAACCTCGGAGCAGAAGGCTAGTCAATTTGCAACAACGTTGCAGGGGCACACACATAGCTGGTATAGGAAATATGACCCTCATCAAATGGTGGTGGATTATCGCTTTAAAGAATGCCTTCTTAGTAGAATTCCACATCCATGAGTTTCAACAGTAAGAGCATTAGTGCCTTCAAGGATATTCAATAAAGAATGGAAGAGAATGTGTGGGAGTATGATGTGCGCTTTAAAACTCTCTTGTCTAAGTTATCTTATGATATTCACCCTTCACAGCATGCTCAGTGGTTTTTGGAGGATTGATCACACCTTTTAGAAGGGCCTTATCTCATAAAACTTTCACATACCCACGTGAGGTGTTAGAAGTTGCTCTGCACGCCGAGGCTATTGGTAGTGTTGATATTGGAGTTAGCCCATTCCTGGAGGCTCAAATTGCTGCTATGGCTAAGCAGCTAGAGAAGTTGTCTGCGAACTCAACCCATGAGACTCGCAGTGGTTTATGGTGTATAGATTGTGAAGTAGAGGGGCATGTTAAGGGTAGTTGTCCTTGGAGGGCAGTACGTGCCGTGACAGTAGACTGTGAAATTTTTCATGGGGACCATGATGTAAGTAGATGCACTTTGTTACAGTGTATAATTAAGAAGAATGTGTCCTGTTACTATAAGATCTGCACCTCTAGAACCCATGATACTAAGGACTATAGGCTCATTGATCAGATCCATGAGGCCATTGATCATGGGGTGCTCCAAACCAGCATTGCGATAGTTCTAAAGGGGATGATCACCACTATGAGGAGTGCATAGATGGTGGAATGCACAGAAGGGGTTTTTACCGAGGATTTTGTAGTCATGGTAACCACAAGGGAGGAAGGAGGGAGTTCCCACATGGAACTTGTTTTAATTGTGGGTCTACAAAACATTATAAATGAGAGTTCCCAGGATCTATTGCGGTGTTGCTTGCTTGAGCAAATGAATTAGCAGCACCAAAAATATAAGGGTGTTGTAATGTTAAGTATTAAGAAGATTGACACACAATGGATGTCGTGGGTGACACGATGCGGAGCTTAGAACCTTTTTAGTAACAACAAGAGAGAGAGGCCGCGTGCGCACAGGTGAAACACCAAGGCAGAGGACCCCGGTTTCAAGAGAGGAAGTAGTTCATGGAAAGTACCCAGACCCCGCGCATCAAAAGGAATTAAATAATGATACCATGGATGTCATTTGGATTTTACAAGGAGAAATCTAGTGTCTAAAGGAGTAGTCTAGGATGGAGGAGCAAAGGAGGAAGGTCAAGGCGCCAAAGGATTATGAGGTTAAGGAAGTATGTAAATTGCTAAGGCAAGAGAATATTATTCCCTTGCTAGGAGCATGGTTAAGGGAGAAGGTACCATGCGCCGAGAGAAGAGCATGAGAGATAGATCCTGCATGCAAACCTTCCCCCTCACAACCTTGACTATGACAAAGAGATCACATTGGATGCAGTCGTAGATGGATGGCTCCTTAGTAATATCCTCATTGACACAGGCACAAAGGTCAGTGTTCTCACATTAGATAAGTGGCATCAGATGGGAAGGCCTGCATTACAACCATCTTTGAATGTGTTGTATATGGAAAAAAAATGAAGGCAATGCCCATTGGTGTCTTAAAGGATGTAACTATCACTATCTAGGGAGCTAAGTTTACTGGGGACTTCAAAGTCTTGGTGCTCACCGAGGTAGAAAATTTCCCAGCACTACTTGGGCACCCATGGTGTTACAAGAACAATGCTGACCTTCGGTTCAACAAGGGGTACATTAGCTTTGAAAATAAGGAGGAGCAGGTCATTATACCCTTGGCTGAGCGAGAATCCGACACCTTATACTAAACCTTTGGGGGAAGAGGTCCTAGATAGGATATATGTGCACTCAATTAGGGATCCAGAAATAATCGATACCACCGACAAAGTTATCTAGTTTGAGGATGCTCAGTCAATAAGTGACACCACCAGTCTAGCATGTGATAATTGGGCACATGGGACTTATGAATTGATCGGACGGCAGTTGAGAGGATTAGTAACAAAAGTAACAAAGGAGCGTACAGTCTGGCGCCTAGGAGGAAAAGAGATACCTAAGTATTTAGGAGGGGCCTTCCCTAAGATATTCTTACAGGAGATGGAAGCTCAGTGGAAGGATGAGAAGGAACGGAGGGGGATGTTAAGTTATGTCCTTCTCAACACAATGACACGGTGGTGGGATACACATTAGGAGAGCCTTTTGGAATGGCATGAGGTGAGAATTTCTCTCTTTGTTAGGTTCTCTAGAAGCAACGTGCCCACCGCCATCAAGGACTACCATGGTAAGGAACCCACCTCTTTCCACATCTAAGCTTGTGAGAAGGTCTGGAGAGAAGGTGCGGAAGCTTTGCCACCATCCCTTTGGGTGCACAAGTTGTATTCTACACTACAGGGTTATGCACGCACATGGTACATACATTCTGAGACATACTACCAAACAGGAAATTGGCAAGAGCTAGTAGTTGACCTCATTCAAATGTTTGAGTACTAAAGTACCAAGCCATCACCAATAAGGCATTGCAAATTATTAAGCACCTTATTATGGGGATAGTGCCATGGTAGAAGATAGGTTGTTGGAACTTATAGGTAGACAGGGTTTGGAGGAGCACTTTGAAGAAGAGGTAGAAGAAGCAGAGGAGATCCACCTTGAGCACACGTGCTTGAAAAAGGAGAAAGGGAAATTAGTATATGTTATTAATGGGGAGGAAGTAGAGAGCTTGGATGTTAACCATTCTGTAGGGACATGCGAGCTAGAGGAAAGTGTTGATGCTCACGTGTGTGCCTACCATGAGCCTTTAAAGACAAAAAGGTTAACATTGGCTCAAAAGAAGAACCTAAGGAAGTTATCATTGGATATTATTGGGGTCGAGAGAATGAAGTCTCTAAGATCATTGATCTTTGCGTGAATTTGAGGATTTATTCCCGCACGGGTACCATGAGCTCAAATGTGTCCACCATTCCTTGGGGGAGATGAGGATAAAGCTAAAGGATGGTGCACACCCGGTTAGTAGGAGACCCTAGTGGATGAATCCATATTTGTGTGTAAAGGTAAAGGAAGAGATAGACAAAATGATAGCTTTTGGAATTATTGAAGCTGTGGAAGAATAAAAATGGAAAAGTCTGATGGTAATAAGCATCAAGATCCTTTTCCAACCCCCTTCACTGAAAATTTTTAGAGGGAGTCGCTAGGCATGAAATCTATTCCTTTACGGATGGGTTTTTGGGGTACCACCAAGTCCAGATTGTAAAGGAAGACCAGAGAAGACAACTTTCACCACTGAATGGGGAAGTTTTGCATACATGGTCATGCCCTTTGGGTTGAAGAATGTGCCTGTTGTTTTCTCATGCATAGTGGTTCAGGCATTCCAAGACTTCATCCACAAATTTCTTCAGGTTTATCTAGATGATTGGACAGTGTATGGGCTAGTGAAAGACCATTGTGATAATTTGAGGCTGATGTTTGAGAGGTGTCGGTAGTTAAGGATATCCCTCAACATTAAAAAGTGTGTCTTTGCTACACCCTTTGGGATTTTATTGGGGCATATCATATGTAAGGAGGGCTTGCTAGTAGATCCTGCCAAGGTTGTAGTTATTGTGGGATTGGGGGAGCCTACTAGCCAGAGCACAGTGCGTGGATTTCTTGGGCATACAGGTTATTACAGGAAATTCATCAAGGGGTATGCAAAGATAGCCACGCCTCTAGAAGAACTGCTCAGACATAAAAGTGCTTTCCATTGGGGAGAGGCTCAATAGAAGGCGTTTGACACATTAAAGGATATGCTTGTCACCACACCTATATTACGTTTTCCCTCTTGGGACAAGCCCTTCCATGTTCATGTAGATGCCTTAGGAACCACCATTGGAGTAGTGCTTGTATAGCTAGGTGAAGGAATTGTTTATCATCCTTTATGTTTTGCAAGTAGGAAGTTGACACCAACAGAGCAGAATTACACCATGACTGAGCACGAAGCATTGTCAATGATCTACACACTTTTCAAGTTCAAAAAGTATCTGCTAGCAACACCCTTTGTATTTTACACCAACCACATGATGTTAAAGTACTTGGGAACAAGCCCATTCTACAAGGGTGCATATGTCGGTGGGTGCTATTATTTCAAGAGTTTGAGTTTACGGTAGTTATGAAGCCTGGAAAAAGTAATTGTGGACCTGATCATCTGTCAAGGATTGATTTAGGGAGGATACACAGAGTATTGAAGAGACTATGTCAGATGTGTAACTGTTTAGGTTGCGGCACGAGGAGATTGCAGTATTCCTAAAAGAAGGTGTGGCATTGGAAGGGATGGAGGCATTAGAAAGAAAGCAACTAGTCGTACGCGTTGCACCTTACATGTTGATCAGTGGGGACTTATACAAGTTAGGGTGTGATGAAGTTTTACGCAGGTGTGTACTAGAACATGAGTACCTCACCATCATAGAGAAAGCACACAGAGGAAGTGCGGGTGGACATTATGCAGGTGATGCCACCATGCATAAGATTTTAATGGCAAGATTATGGAGGGAAACTATGTATAAGGATTGCACGGACTATTGTAAAGTGTGTGACCGTTGTTAGCGTATTGGCGAGGCCAAGAAAGAGAGATGAAATGCCTTTGCGCCCTATCCCTAGCACTGAACCTTTTGAGAAATGGGCAATAGACTTTGTAGGCCCTATTGCACCAGCAACGCATAGGACTAGATCACACTATGTAATCACTTGCATGAACTATTTGACAAGGTGGGAAGAGGCAGCCCCAACTAAAGACTACACAACAACCACGGTAAGATTTTTGTGGGAGAACATTATCACAAGGTATGGATGTCCTTTAATTTTAACCAGTGATAGGGGTACACATTTCTTGAAGGAGAATGTGAGGTCTTGTTAATGAGAGTTCATGGTAGCTCATCACAAGACTACCCTTATCACCCACAAGTAAATGGAACCGCGGAAGCATTTAACAAAATATTGAGTCATACCCTAACCAAAATTTGTGATTTCAGAAGACAAGATTGGGATGAGAAGGTATCAGCCGTATTCTGGGCTTAAAGGACAACTTATAAAAGGCTAAACAAAGCTACACTGTTTCAATTGGTGTTTGGCACAAAAGCTATTATGCTGATTGAATTCATGTTACCTTCTCTATGAATAGTGCACACAAGAGGGATGGATGATGAGCAAGCATTGGAAGAGAGAATTGATGAATTGATGAAGCTGGATGAGAGAAGATCACTCGCCAGGTGGAGCCAAACAACAAAAAAGCAAAGCAAAAAGCATGGCACAATCACTACATCGAAACAAGAAGTTTGAGGTTGGGCAGATGGTCTTACTGTATGATTCTAAGTTTTGCACCATCCCGGGAAGTTGAAGGTCCATTGGTTAGGTCCCTATAAAATCTTGTACATCCTTGATTTAGGAGCATGCCAGTTACAAGTGTTAGATGGAACAAAATTGCCTGGACACTTCAATGGGAGCAGGATGAAGCCCTACTATAAATAATTCTTCCTAGTGTTTGTAAATAAGCGCAGTTTTCCGATTAGTTTAGAATTTCCTTTATGCATTTCTTTTCTTGTGTTTCCTTTCTTCTTGTTGTTTTTTTTTTCACCTTGGGTGTTGGTAACCTTATTACTCTTTGAGGTTTTTTTAGTGTGCGAGAGGACCGCGCATCATTTTAGTGTGGGGTGGAGTGATGTGAAGGAGAGCATGCATAAAGTACCAAGGAAGGTTGCGTTGAAAATCCTAGTTGAATTTCCCTATTGAAAGAGGTCCATGGAAAGAGAAGATGGAAAAGGATGGTTGGTGTCAAGATAAGTCTACTTTCAAAGCCCACGTATAAAGGAGGAAAAAGCACATAAGCAACACAAGGTAGGTGACAGTGAAAATCAAGATAGAAGAAGTGCCTTCGGTGCCGGTGACGTTCTTGCGCAAGAGTCTCCTATCTAGATGGATTGGTTGCACACCAAAAGGTTGGAAGATTGTCGCGCAAGGTCGGGTGCAAGAGTTAAAGCACTAAAGTCAGACTTTGTTTGAAAAAGCTGCATTAAATGTGAAAATTATGGTGGTAGGTGAAGTAGCATTTAATTCTTAAAAGAGAAAAACCTATAAATAAAGGGTCGAGGCACTTCGTTATTCACTTTGCGTATAAGGAGAAAAAAGTGCTTTTTACATTTTCGCAAACTAGACAATGGCACCCAAGAAACCAGTTAACACACCCAAGAAGGGCAAGCGTAAGGGCAAGGGTAAACAATAAGAAACCAATGCACATACAAATGAAGAGTGGTATACAAAAACTCAATACCTAGATGGTGTGTTGTTAGGGAAGGAGTGGGAGTCCCACCTAAGAAACATGTCGTAAACGACTATAATCATCGTATGAGCGAAATCGATAAGGAGATGGCACTGGAGTTAGTGCTCTTAACAAATAGGACACCAGAGGGTCTTCCCATCTATAACAATGATGTGAAGATAAAGATAGAGAAGTCAAGGTTATTGCAACTCTTTGAGTTGTCCTACTTCGGGAATCCTAAGTGCCTATATCAATGGCTGATGTCGAGCATGCATGAGGACTACTTCCATTTTGTAGGGCGCAAGATGTGCATTACCCCTCAACTCATCTCATATTTCACAAGCCTCATCAATGAAGGAGACGGTTTGGAAGATGACCTAGGTGATAAAGAGGTAATTAAGGAAACTATCGCCACCTACACATACAAAAGGGGTTAAGGTACTCTGATATCACAGACATCGAGGACCGTAATGAAGATGGCTGCGCATCTGGTGACAAAGTTAAATGGCCAGGAGAGATGGACCCAGGTCAATAAGCCATGGTTGCATGTTTGCAAGAAGATTTCAGAGGGAACCATCTACAACTTGTTTGCATTCATCGCGGATGAGATTGTCATTTCTTGCGAAGGAAGGAGACAAGATCATGTTTGGTAATGTCTGTTAATGATTGTGTTTTCGAAATTGGATTACCTGATGCATTGGAAAAATTCATATGGGAGTACCTAGCTAAGGACCCTTCACCTATAAAAAGATTTGAAAAATACACATGTGACTCCATGACAATACCGTGCACAAGGCACGCCTAGAGAAATGGTATACGTGCCTGAGGAACACGTTTGGGGAAGAATGGAGGATTCCCGAACAACTGCCAGTGGCCACCAAAGGAGAAGCTAAATTTGCTATGTACCAACATTTCTACCTAGGTAGGTTCAAACTAATGGATGAGACATGGAGCCCATGGTGCAAGCTCCCCTTTTCCTTCACAGCTCAATACTTCCAAGTGGGAGTAAATAGGTTCAAAGAGTCCAAGAAGCTGAAACTGGACCTTGGTAATATGGACCAGAACACAGGAAAATGCACAAAGGGTTGTTCTACCCTAGAAAGTGTTCGTACATGGCAAGGTATGTGTTGTATGAAGTTTAGATGACAAGGCCCATGACTCTGCCCATTATAGGAGGATCCACGGTGCGTGTATACCTCTGCATAAGACCCAAATATGAGAAGGGCACATATCTAGAGAACGAGGTGTCTATGCCTGAGGATCCAACTAGAAGGAAGAGACCCACACCCAAACAGGAGGAAAAGGAGCCAGAGAAGAAAATACCAAGTGTGGTGGATACAGGTAATAGGTTCCCCTGGGAAAAGCACCAGAAAAAGCATGTATTCATGCAAGAAGAGGCCCATAGTCAAGGAAAAGACTCCAAAGCTAGAAAATCCATCAGACAAGGAGTCCTCAAGAGAAGAAGAAATAAAGTCACCTACATCAGAATCCCCAGTTAGGAAGAAGTAGAGGCTAGAACAGGATACCACCTCGAAGAAAGCGGAAATTTGGACAAGTGCATAGGTGAATAAGATTACATTGAAGAAGATGTTAGTGGGGAAGACGAGCCTGAAAAGATCAAGGGCCACCTGTTTTCAATGTACATGATTTGGATGAAGAAGGTGGAGAAGAGGAGTAGGGGTTCCTCTTCGTCCAGGTGCAAGGATAGCCAAGAAGGGGAGGCGCCGGGACATGAGAAGTGAGAAGGATGGTGCACAAACAAAAAGGCTCCAAGACTTACAATGGAACAGATAACCAAGGTGGCAGAGAGAGAAGAAACAAAGGCCATCGAGACCTTGGAGGAGGAGAAGTTGGAATGCAGCACTAAGCTGGTGTTGGATGAAGAGAAGGAGGAGAGCATGGAAAAGGACCATGACAGCACTAGAGGCCCCATTTTAATTGTAAGTATTCCTAAGGGCACACGCATGGGAGGAAGGTGCGTAGGGGAGGAGAGGCCAGGGATGGGTTATATTGATGACCCCAACAAAGTTTTTCACGCGCAGTTCCAAGGAAAGATTCCAGCAGAGGATCTCGTGGAAATGTCATCTTTTAACAAGGAGGCTGCATACCCACGGATGAGGAAGATGCTCTCATGGGAAATTGAGTCCCATCTTGATGAGTTAGAATTTGAAGTAAACCATGGGGAAATAATAAAATTTCCAAGACCAACAGAAGACAACCCAGTGGTGAACGCTCAACAACTCTCAGATGAACAACTTTACAACGCTCTTAAGAATGTCTCCGTTGAAATCGAAGCTAGAATCTTTGGGTGGAATGATAGAATCAAAGATCTCGAGGAGGACCTAAAGAAGAAATAGGAAGATCTAGCTGGAAGGGCCAAGGATCTAAGTTAAGAGAAATTGATCGGCACCAGCCATTCTGACATGAGTTTAAGGATGAGAAGGCCAAGGTGTGCGTGGTATACAAAAAGGTTGAGTCTATTAACAATTCTATAGTATTGAAGAATCCAGATCTAGCACATCCCACACATGAAGTATGGATCTTCCTTGGGAATCTAGGAGGATTTAACAAGAGTCCTCACCATGGAGAGGCAGCCATTAGCCTTGGAATCTATAGAAGAAGTGGTCACGTGCTTGGAGAAAGAAGATAAATTAAAGGTTGTGGCAATCATAGCTGAGTACAACAAGGTTCTTCCGATATAAAATTTGCTTCCCAGATCGCTGAAACCGCATATGACAATTGCGCGCAAACATGGACAAAGTGGCAGGTATCTTGGTCACCACTCATGAAGCAGAACTCAAGGAGTTCCAAGAAAAGAATAAAGGAAATAGGGCAGAAAGGGACAGAATCCTTGCTGAGGTCAAAAGAAAATCTTAAGCCATTGAAGCCTTAAGGGGTTCAATTAAAACCTGTTGAAGGAACTATACCCGCAAATTACACAAATAATGGATGCGCTAGATGATGTAGGAAAAGAGTTAGAGAAAATTGCTAACACCATAAGCACACAAGGAAATGGGTTAAGATTTGACGAGGTGAGCACCTTGGTCGGTGACCTCTGTTAGAGAGTGTAGAATGAAGTCGATGCCTGGAACAAGTTGGAGGCCAACTTGTAAAAGGATTTTCCTAGCCTATTACAGTAATTCCATCACTTCCCCATTCTTTATTCTTTCCATATTCTTTCATCCCCTTATTATTTTTCCACAGTGTAGGTTCACCATATTCTTTCTTTTCTTTGAAGAGGTGTTCCCGTAGATAGAGAACATGCGTAGTGTGGGGTAATATTGGGCCCCTTAAATATTAGCTAAGTACAAAAAGGTGCATAGGCACACAAGGCCTATTTGAAGAAAAGCACACAAGGATAAAGCACGTAGGGTAGGGTTTAAGAAAAGGTTTAAGGAAACACGTGGCATGCGCGTGGATAGAACCAAGGGTTTAGGACTTAGCCATATTGGGAGTTTTTGGTAGAACATGTGAAAATCATGACCTGACTGCGCATGTGGAGTGGATAAGGTGCCACTGGCAACAAGATGGCCCAGGAAGGAGCATGCCTGTGGTAGAAGCTTCTAGAAGCTCATCATGGTAAAAAGTGGAAAGCTCGGGCTTGGAGGAGCATGCTCACATGGAGGACCACATTTAGACACTTGGCATCAGATCTGAGGCCGTTGGAGGATGAGTTAGCAGTCCAGAAATCCTATATATACAAGCACTTGTAGAAGGAAAAATATAGAGAGATAGATAGAGGGTGGAGCTCTACAGAAATATTGCAAGAACTTTGTTAGTTTGGGTAATTGTGTTTAGGGAAGGATGTATCAAGGGTATGGGGTTATAAATTTATTTTGAGAGCCTAGCCATATGATTCTAGATATAATGCATGACTGTGGTCTGCTTCTCTGTAATATTTTGTAATGGCTCCATGAATGTAATGAGGTTACTAGCTTATAATGAATATGAACATTGATGATTCTAATGCATACATCTTTCTCATAGTTCTTTTTATTTATGTTTATGATTAAGTATGGATGTTTGTACAAGTTATTTTTGTTTTGGTATAAGTTATACAATTTGTTAAGCACTTTCTGTCTAGAATGACTGCAAGGACCTAGAAGTCGTTCTAAGCTCTATGGTGCTTGTATGTTTTACTTCCTTTCAAATATCTTAAACATGGATCATAGATGATGTTTCCCACTAAAATCACATAAAAGAGAGACTCGACACTGCGCGTGCCTTAGGTGAGCGCCCAAAGTGCCCACTTGGTGATAGCCTAGCACGCATAGGGTTCCTTTATTTTGTGATAAGGGTAAAAATGACTACAATGAGGCACTCATCACTGAGTTTAATTTTTCCATTCAATGGAATATTAGACAGTTACTAGTCATTGGTGACTCACAGCTAATTATCAAATAGGTCAATGATGAATACAAGGTCAAAGATGAGAAGCTTATCCCCTATAAGAAGTTGGTTGAAACTTTGAAAGAGTATTTTGTCCAAATCACTTTTGAACAAAGACCAAGATCTCATAATAAATCAAGTAGATGCAATGGCTACGATTGGATCTCTACTTGCACATTCCACCACAGGAAAACAAGATTCCATTCTTTGTTGAACATCTACAAATGTCTATGTATGACATACCGGATGTGAAGTTGTTGGTCCTTTCTCCCTTTGGTACGATCCCATTTATAATTATTTATAGGATGGCTCCTTTCCCCTTGAAATCAACCAAACCTATAAAAATACCCTTATTCACCATATATCCCAATACACCCTCCCAAGAGGCACCCTCTATCATCATGGTTATGATAATAATTTGCTTCGTTTCCTGGATTTGACTGAGTCAATCTAAGTGTTTAAGGAAGTGCATGGAGGCATGTGTGGAACACACACCATTAGAATGGCTATTGTAAAGAATTTATTGAGAGCAGGTTATTATTGGCCCACCATAGAAATAGATAGATTCAATCATGTTAAGAAATGTGAACTATACCAAAAATATGGAAACTTGATACATGCACCAGCACAAACCTTGCATCCCATCAGAACACCTTGGCCGTTTTCCAAATGGGGACTTGATCTCATAGGGAAGCTCACTCCAACTTCCTCAAATGGCCACACCCACATCATTACCACCACCAAATATTTCACCAAATGGGTAGAGGTTGTCCCTCTAACCTATGTAACTGGTGCACAAATCTCAAAGTTTATCATGAATCATCTCATTTTCTGTTACGACATCCCCTCCGCCATTTTCATAGAGAATGCAAAGTCATTTAAGAATAAAATAAGTAAAGCGTTATGCCAATGCTTCCAAATCCATCTCAAATGGTCTACTCCCTATTACCCTCAAGGTAATGGACAAGCAGAGGCCACAAATAAAACCCTTGTTCAAATCATGGAGAAAATGGTTAGCAAAACATGCCATAATTGGCACCTCCATATTCATCCCGCCCTCTAGGCCTATCAAACCTCCATTCGAACCCCTACTGGTGATACTCTATATTCAATAGTCTATGGTAATGAGGCCATTATACCCTTGGAAATTGAGCTTCCCTCCCGAGAATATATCTCTAGGATTATCTAGACAAGGATGAAGACTATAGAGTTGCTCACTTGGTAGAATTGGAGCTACTGGACGAGAAAAGAATGAGATCCCTCAATCACTTAAAATTTTATCAGAACAAGGGTAAAACAAATGGATCATACCTTGTCAATTTGAGGTGGGTGATCTCGTTTTGAAAGAAAACCAGAAAAACATTGTTAAAGACAGAGAAAAGAAGGGAAAATTTGAGGCTAACTAGTTGGGACCTTATGTGGTCACCGAGAAATATGGATCAGGGGCTTATAAACTATCTCATTCAGATGGTGAGTAATTAAAGGAACCAATGAATGTAATGCATCTCAAATGCTTCTATGCTTAAATAAGAGGTTCCTTATAAAAGAAAAAAAAACAAGCAAAAATCAAAAAATCAAGAAAAACAAAAAAGAAAATAGGTCGTCCAAGTGCGAAAACCACGCAATTGTGGCACATTTGGGCAAGTCCTTGGGTGAAAACCAATTTTTAGCAACTCAAGAGGGTTCATTATTTACAATCACTCTCATAACTGGATGTGTAATACTTGTTGTTCTTAGGGCTAGGTTGTTTAGGTCTAGGAATCCTCTCAAGCTCATCCACTGTGGCCTTGATCTGGCTTGTTCTACTCCTATCTATCATTGTGAAGATTTTCCTTTGTACATTCCCATCTAACACTAGGGAAACTTCACATATTATTTCCTGGACATAATGCATGGCATTCTACCTTTGTATATTCCCATCTCACGTTGGGGGCATCCACACTTCTTTACCTCGCTTTGGAAAATCGCTTAAAAACACAAAAACATTCAAAAATGTTAGAAAATCCTAAACATCTGAAAAACCCTTTTAGGGATAAAATCACAAAAACAATGTGAACAATAGCCTTGAAAATTGTCTTTAGAATGACACCAAAAACATTAGAAAATGAATCAAAACTATCCTACAAAAATAAGGTAGTGGTTTGATTACTTTTAGTTGTTGGTTTGTAGAGTTTTGATTGTGAGTATCTTTTCAGGTTGTATGATTTAAAGTGGGTTCATTTGATTAACTTAGATTAAATATTATTTGATCTATTGTATGTTGCATTGAGTTCATTTTAAAACTTTCATACTTGTAAATATTGGTGTGTTTTCATCATTAGTTATATGCATTTATTAGGATTCATTCACTTACTTAGATTAAGTACCAATTTAATCTATTGTTAAGTATGCCTGAGTTCATTCTTATTTGCATATAGTTGTGTTTTTTTGTATGTGTATATTTGTTTAGTTTTGTTAACTTTTTCTTGTGTTTGTTTGTTCCATGCACATTGTTCATTATCATCATCATAAACATCTATCATCTATCATCACATCTAACAAACATCATCTATACATCATATATATCAAATAAAATGTTAAATTTTTACATCAAGCATGTATGCTAAAGCTAATCATCATATACCATATCATCAATGGGGCAAGAGGGGTTGCGCATGATCACAAATCTATCCCCCACACCAATATTCATAATAAAAACATGGTCTAAATCATATAGTATCTCATAAAAAGAGTGTTATCATCTATTATATAACTCATACATGATAATATGATAAAATAAAGTAGTAAAGCATCCTATCAAAACATATGATGTGATACATCATCAAAATCCATCATGATACATACATAAGAAGTAAATCAAACAAAATCATGATATAATCATCATCATAAGTCATATAAATACATGGCAAGTATAAACATCGAATGTCCATCACATATATAATGTTTGTCTCAAAAGATATACATCATCGATACAAAATCTGCCATCAAGGGCATGAATCAAAATAAGCCTTCATCAGGAGGCATAATCCAAAAACAATACATCATACAACATCGATAATAAAAAATATATACATATGTGTATAATTAAAAATATATACAGCATACATAAAAAAGATATACATATGTGTATAATAAAAAATGAGTCATGTCTGACTTGATACCTCATGGGGACTTCAAGGCCTACAATATGACATAGGGCACATCCCCTGTGTACTTTTCTCTCCTATCTATCACCTTCTCTAGGGATCTCATGGCTGATCTATAGATATTGCCGATGTATTTGGTCTCTCGTGATTTTTGTGACCTACCCATCGAATGCTCACTAAAACTGGGTACTATTTGACCCTCTAGAACATGGCCTTATAGAATGAGGCCCTTCCATTATCCATAGCCAAGTCCATTTATATCCACAATGTCATGGTGGCTCCATCAGTCCACTAAAATGAAGCCACCTCTACCTCGTAATCTTGATAGCTTGGCCTAACCCGTTGTCCTCTTGGTTACCAATCCGTCCCTCTCCATGGTAATCATTTCAACCTATGCCTCGTGACTACTACCATAAGCCCGTAATCTATGCCATTGGGTAGCCATCTGCTGAAACCAAACACCATATCCGCCACCTCCCTAGCTAACTTGTGCTCGCATGATCTCTCTTAGAGGTCACAACTTGTAATTGTGCCTTGGCCTCGATCTCTCTTAGTCGTCACTGAAGTTGCATGGCTACTACCTATCGTAATCGCTGCTATAACGCATCTACCCGCTCTCTGTCTCCTCCATCTCTACCTCATCAACCTCTCGGTGAACTATATGGTGGGATAATAAATGACCCCTCATCGTAATGTTCCTCCAGAGGAGGACCCCGTGGTGATGCCTCTATACTCGGCACCTACCGTAAGGGAATGTGAACACAAACTACTATGCCCACTTAGGGCATCTATATCTAGAAAAAAATAGGAACTGCATCTATCTCTCGGACCTTCGCCTTCTATAGTAAGATTGGAGGACCTTGTCCACCACTTCCATCATGGCACTGTCTATCATCACCATCATTCTCATCATTATCATTGTCCTCGTCATCACTATGATCCTCTGGCGGTGACCTAACTTAAGCATCCCATAAATCCTATGGAATGGAAAGGTAGTGCAGTAAAAATATCAAATATTAGGGTCTATACTTAGTAGTAACCCTAGGATATCTGATTTGTCTCATAAGGACCCATACATGTGGCACCATCCCATCAAAAATAGCTTGAGACCTATCGGTTGAATATGCAGCCCCATGTCAAATCTCTCGGCAGCCCCCGCATGCGTACTTCACATATCATGACATCGTACATCATGTACTATGACAAACCTGTCTCTAGCATTGGTCAACCCTCTAGAAATATGTTATATAACCCCGATTGCCAATAAAAAATGCTCAACCATGGCTATACTTAGCATGTCTCCATCCTCGGCCCACTGATAATGTCGGTAGGGCCTCCATACTATCATGAGCTACACAATATCATCAAACTACTTGTGATAATGATAAGTATCGCCCATGTGCCCATGAATATCATCTCCAATGGAGACCCACCCCATTATAAAGGCTCCTCCAAATCCCAAACTAGAAGAATACCTTTGGGTCGACCAATGGCTATGTGATCCCAAGCCCATATTTGTAGTAAGGTGGCAGGACCCATGGTTTTTTTATTGTGGTACATGATAAGGTGTAGGTTCCACTATAAATGTGCTAGTATGCACTAGCCACAACAATATTTCTCACCTCGTAATATACCCCATATCACACTAATCAAGCCAAGAGGAAATGAGGAACTTATCTTGTTAGTGAGAAAAAATCCACTGATAAGAGCCATCAAATATAGCGGCATGTGATGAAAGCTAGGATCTACAATGCATCATTGGTGTAAGTACACTATCATACCTCGGTGAGGTATATCAACACATCCAAATACCTCGATCGATAGTCTAATATCTCAGCCTTAGTGCTAATATACTTGATGAGCTATCCTCTAATAGGTACACCTAGAATGTGCCAAACATTCTCGAGGGTAATAGTCATCTCACCTGTCGGGAGCTGGAAGCACCGACTCTTACTATGCCATCTCTTTACTAGGGTGGTAAGTATTTCATGATCAAGGGTAATAAGCAAGATCCTAGCTATATGGACCAACCTAGTCACCTCAAGTAATATATCCATCATCCACTTGAGGTGTCCATGGAATCCCGCCTCTATGGTCGCTAAATGGCCATGTCACTCTCTTACCTACAATACTGATAAACATCTCGTAAAATAACATGACACATGTTAGAACTAATTTTTCTTCTATCTTCTTCTACTCTTCTAAAAACTAAGGCAAAATTCATCTACACTATCCTAGTCATCTAACTAACATTCTTCTAAGTGTTAAACTTCTTCTCTTCAAAGTGCTCGTGCGCCATTTTGGGCATGTGCACACCCTTTCTAGTGTATACATGCCTAATACACATACGCGTCATCTTCGAGACCTACGTGCACATGTAATTATGTGTGTGCACCCCCTACTAACCTATCTAACTCACATATGCTCAACATTTATACCACATACGTGTGAGGTTGTGTATGTGCACTAGCACGCACCCATTTTTCAACCTAAGGCACATACGCACTAATTTTTATGACTATGTGCACATATGCATATTTTGAAATATACATGCATGCATACACATAAATTATATGCGTACCCACCCCTTTGGAGGTATACGCACCTCTAGGACGTGAATACACAATTTTGCTACCCTAATAAACCCTATTAATGCTAATAAGAGTTATTAAATGCAAAAATTGACAAGAAAGGTTCTAGACGCTCATAAATAGAGGGTCATCCTCAACCCGTGCATACTCTCGAATGGTGTCATCTCACCTCGTATGCCTCTGGACCCATGCCATCTCTCTCGTAGCTTGAAAATCACTCAAGTAAGAATCGTGTGAGCTTCAATAACAAATGAACTCGTGGTGAATATTTCACTCCCCTCCCTCAAAGAAGGTATATCTAGCCATTTTAACTGTCGTGATGCCCCTTGGTGCATGTTTTTACCACCACAGTCACTCTAACACCATATTTTACCCATCGTGTTGGCCCCCTTAAATATTGGCTAAGTAAAAAAAAAAGGTGCATAGGCATGCAAGGCCTATTTGAAGAAAAGCATGCGAGGATAAAGTGCATGTAAGGCGGGGTTTAAGAAAGGCTTTAAGGAAACCCGTGGTGTGCGCGCGGACAAAACCAAGGGTTCATGACTTAGCCATATTGGGTTTTTTTGGCAAAACATGTGAAAAGCATGACCCGACTGCACATGAGGAGTGGATAAGGTGCCATCTTAGAGACAAGGTTGGCCCAGGAAGGAGCATGCTTGCGGTAGAAGCTTCTAGAAGCTCATCATGGTAAAAAGTGGAAAGCTCAGACTGGAGGAGCATTATCGCATGGAGGACCATATTCAGACACTTAGCATCATATCTGAGGCTGGTGGAGGATGAGTTGGCAGTCTAGAAAGCCTATATATACAAGTGCCTACAAAAGGAAAAATATAGAGAGATAGATAGAGGGTGGAGCTCTGTAGAAATATTGCAAGAACTCTGTTAGTTTGGGTAATTGTGTTTAGGGAAGGATGTATCAAGGGTATGGGGTTATAAATTAATTTTGAGAGCCTAGCCATATGATTCCAGATATAATGCATGATTCTTTGTCTACTTCTCTCGTAATATTTTGTAATGGCTCCATGAGTGTAATGAGGCTACCAACTTACAATGAATATGAACATTGATGATTCTAATGCATACATCTTTCTCATAGTTCTTTTTCATTTATGTTTAGGATTAAGTATGGATGCTTGTACAACTTCTTTCTAGCTTGTATATAAGTTATACAATCTATTAAGCACTTTCTGTCTAGAATGACCGCAAGGACCTAGAATTCATTCTCGAGCATAATGGTGCTTGTATGTTTTAATTCCTTTCAAATCTCTTAAACCCGGATCATAAATGATGTTTCCCACTAAATTCACATAAAAAGAGACTCTACACCCATGCATGCCTTGGGTGAGTGCAGCCACTTGGGTGATAGGCCGACGTGCATGGGGTTCCTTTCTTTTGTGATAAGGGTAAAAATGACTACATCTTGGTTCCGTTGTCGGGACCTCTTTTCAAAGTTGTAGAGGGAAATGGCATACATCATGATCTGGGTAATGAGTAATGATAGAACGTTTAACTTTGGAAAGTGTTAAATCATTGTTCAAGAGCATGGAGGATGAATTTTCTCAGAGATTCAGCATTAGACCTAAGTTTGATGCATGTAGATGGGTAGAAGAGAACCTCTACCATGATTTATATGAAAGAATTTTCTATTTTTTCCCAGTAGAACTATATGAATGGCTCTCAATGTATGTGTCTAGATCAAGCTGGTATTCTAGATCATGTGTGTGGACCTAAGAAGAATACTAGAGGCTGCAAGATGCAGATATGACGTGGACTCGTGTTGTGGATCATTGGTTGAAAGGTTTGTTGGCTAGCTACACTCTGGAGTACGCTATTTCCACATATTCTTGCCCATAAGTTGCTGAGTTTTAATTTTTGCAGGAGTCTAGAGGATCATTTCTATGTGTTATCCCTCTAGGAATAAAGATCCTGGTGTTACTTTGAGTTTAGAGGAATTTCCAATGGCTAGCTAAACCATTCTAAGCGTTGGGCGAGGGAGTTAGGGTGGAGGAAGACGGAAGATATTATGATGGAGAAGGAAAGGGAGGAGAGATGGCTCAAGTTTAGTGAAGTGCGTGAACGGGAGATTGCTAGGTGACACGAAGCTGCAATTGTGATAAATCTATGGAGGTAGAAGTTACGGGAAGGAGTTGAGGTTCACGTGGGGACATGGAACCGAGTAGTCTATACTAACCCATCTTGGCAAGTGCATAAGAGAGACCCCTTTGGCTTCTGATGAGATTTCTTCACATGGAGAAAGAAGAGTTGTTGGCACGTATCTGAACCCACCCAGTGACCAAACCCTGGTGCTTGGTTTTCCAGAACAAGGAAGGAGTATCATTGACCCAGTTGGTATCAATGGAAGTGACATATCTGTGCCTAGGAGGTACAATTTTTCAGTTCCCACCTCTATGGCTACACATATTCCAATATTCAAAGGAGTCTTTAGACAAGGAGCAAGTATACAAGCCTTTGGTCTTGTGTCTGGGAGTGGCGTGAGGTACAATAGTGGTAGTGGGGAATTATTACAGGACTGTCAAAGCACATAGTTCATCAGAACCTTGGGGACACTTAGCATGACTACTACATGACCTGGTGGTTCTGGTGGATCTAGTGGGTCAGGAGGGATAAGAACTGGTGGACCTAGTGGTTCTGGTGGATCTAGTGACACATGAGGCACAAGACCTAGTGGACCTAGTGGATATGGCAACGGAGGAAACACCGGAGGAAACTAAGGCTCTCACTCAGAGGACAATGGCCCCACCACCCCCTCAAGTCTTATTTGAGATGTCTCTACACTTGCTAGATAAAGAGGGATTGAAGATGCTACACAAAATGTTCACAAGTGTGAGTTGTTATCACACTCAAAGGGGATCACAACTTCGGAGTAGAAGGTTAGTCAATTTGCAACAACGTTCTAGGGGTGCGCACATAGCTGGTATAGGAAATATGACCCTCATCAAATGGTGGTGGATTATATTGCTTTAAAGAACACCTTCTTGGTAGAGTTCCACATTCCTGAGTTTTAACAAAAGAGCATCAACAACCTGAAGGAGATTCAACAGGGAATGGCAGATAATGTATGGGAGTATGATGCATGCTTTAAAACTCTCTTGTCTAAGTTATCATATGATATTCACCCTTCACAACATGCTCAGTGGTTTTTTGGAGGATTGAGCACACCTTTTAGAAGGGCCTTGTCTCATAAAACTTTCACAGCTGACCCGCGTAAGGCGTTAGAAGGCGCTCTTCACGCCGAGGCTATTAGTAGTGTTGATACGAGAGTTAACTTGTTCCTGGAGGCTCAAATTGTTGTTATGTCTAAGCACCTGGAGAATTTGTCAGCAAACTTAGCCCATGAGACTCGCAGTGGTTTATGGTATATAGATTTTGAAGTAGAGGGACATGTTAAGGGTATTTGTCCCCTGGAAGGTAAGTACACACCATGACAAGAGATCATGTGAAATTTTTCATGGGGACCATGATGCAAGGAGATGTCCCTGTTATAGCATGTAATTTAGAAGAATGTGTCTTGTTACCATAAAATATGCACCTCATTGATCAGATCCATGAGGCCATTGATCATGGAGTGCACCAAACCAGCATTTCTAGTAGTTCTAAAGGGGATGATCACCACTATGAGGAGTGCGTAGATGGTGGCACGCACGGAAGGGGATTTCACGGAGGATTCTGTGGTTGTGGTAACCATGGGGGAGGAAGGAGTGAGTTCCCACATGGAACCTATTTTAATTGTGGGTCTATAGAACATTATAAATGAGAGTGCCCAAACCTATTGCAGTGCTCATGGTGTGGGAAGAAGCACAAGTATGAGGAATGCCCGGAGTTGTTTGAGCACATGAATTAGTAGCACCAGAAAGATAAGGGCACTGCATTGGTAAGCATTAAGAAGATAGACACACAATGGATGCCGTTAGTGACAAGTGATGTAGGCTTGGAAACATAAAGGCAGAGGACCCTAGTTTCAAGAGAGGAAGTAGTTCATGGGAAGTACCCAAACCCTGCACATCAAAAGGAAGTATATCAAGATACCATGGATGTCATTTGGAGTTTACAAGGAGAAATCCAGTGTCTAAAGGAGTAGTCCAGGAGGGAGGAGCAAAAGAGTAAGGTCGAGGCACCAAAGGATGACCTGGATGAGGTTAAGGAAGTATGTAAATTGCAAAGGAAAGAGAATGTTATTCCCTTGCTAGGAGCATGGTTAAGGGAGAAGGTACCACATGTCGGAGAAGAGTGCGAGAGACAGATCCTACATGCAAACCTTCCCCCTCACAGCCTTGACTATGACAAAGAAATCGCATTGGATGCATTCATAGATGGATGGCTCCTTAGTAATATCCTCATTGACATAGGTGCGGAGGTCGGTGTTCTCACATTAGATAAGTGGCATCCGATGGGAAGGCCTGCATTACAGCCATCTTTGAAAGTGTTGTATATGGCAAAAAAATGAAGTCAATGCCCATTGGTGTCTTAAAGGATGCAACTATCACTATCCACGGAGCTAAGTTTACCAGGGGACTTCAAAGTCTTGGTGCTCACCGAGGCAGAAAATTTCCCAAGACTAGTTGGGTGCCCATGGTGTTACAAGAACAATGCTGACCTTTGGTTCAACAAGGGGTACATCAGCTTTGAAAATAAGGAGGAGCGGGTCATTATACCCTTAGCTGATGGGAATTCGACACCCTATACTGAACCTTTGGGGGAAGAGGTCCTAGATAGGATATATGTGCGCTCAATCAGGGATCTAGAAATAATCCATCCTACCAACGAAGTTATCCAGTTTGAGGATGCTCAATCAGTAAGTGACACCACAATCTAGCATGTGATAATTGGGTGCATGGGACTTATGAATTGATTGGATGGCAGTTGAGAGGATCGGTAACAAAAGTAACAAAGGCACATACGATCTGGGTGCCTAGGAGGAAAAGAGCTACCAAGTATTTATTAGGGGCCTTCCCGAGATCTTCGATAGGAGATGGAAGCTTAGTGGAAGGATGAGAAGAAATGGAAGGGGATGTTAACTTATGTCATGTTTAGCACAACGGCACGTTGGTGGGCTACACATTAGGAGAGCCTTTTGGAATGGCATGAGGTGAGAATTGCTCTCTCTTTCAGGTTTTCTAGAAGCAATGTGCTCACCACCATCAAGGACTACCATGGTAAGGAACCCGCCTCTTTCCACATACAAGCTTGTGAGAAGGTCTAGAGAGAAGGCGCGAAGCTTTGACACCATCCCTTTGCATGCAAAAGCTATATTCTACACTATAGGGTTACGTGCACACATGGTACATACATTCTAAGACACACTGCCAAATAGGAAATTGGGAAGAGCTAGCGGTAAGCTAACCTTATTCAAACGCGTTGAGTAATGAAGTACTAAGCAATCGGTTGATAAGACATTGTAGGTTGTTAAGCACCTTACCATGGGGGATAGTGCCATGGCAGAAGAAAGGCTATTGGAAATGCTAGGTGTACTAGGTTTGGAGGTGCACTTTGAGGAAGAGGCGGAAAGAGCGAGAGGAGATCCAACTTGAGCGCACGTGCTTGGAAAAAGAGAAAGGGAAATTAGTATATGTTATTGATGGAGAGGAAGCAGAGAGCTTGGATGTTAACCATTCTGTAGGGATGCACGAGGTAGTGGACAATGTTGATGCTCACACGCATGCCTACCATGAGCCTTTAAAGACAAATAAGGTTAACATCGGCTCAGAAGAAGAACCTAAGGAAGCTATCATTGGAGATTACTGGTCAGAGAAGGAAGTCTCTAAGATCATTGATATTTTGTGCAAATTTGAGGATTTATTCCTTGGGTACCATCAGCTCAAAGGCATCCACCATTCCTTGGGGAGATGATGATAAAGCTGAAGGATGGTGTGTGCTTGGTTAGAAAGAGACCCTACCGAGATGAATCCCAATTTGTGTGTAAAGGTAAAGGAAGAGATAGACAAAATGATAGCTTCTGGAATTATTGAAGCTGTGGAAGAATCGGATTGGATAAGTCGATGATAATAAGCATCATGAAGGATGGGTGGATTAGGATTTGTGTGGATTATAGGGATCGAATGTAGTTTGTGTCATCAATCCTTTTCCACCCCCTTGAGTGAAGAAATTTTAGAGGGAGTCAGTTGGGCGCAAAATCTATTCCTTTACGGATGGGTTTTCGGGGTACCACCAAGTCTAGATTGCAAAGGAAGACCAAGAGAAGACAACTTTTTCCACTGAATGGGGAAGTTTTGCATACACGGTCATGCCTTTTGGGTTGAAGAATGCCTGTTGTTTTCTCATGCATAGTGGTTTAGGCGTTCCAGACTCGTCCACAAATTTCTTGGGTTTATCTGGATGATTGGATAGTGTATGGCCTAGTGAAAGACCATTGTGATAATTTGAGGCTAATGTTTGAGAGGTGTCAGTAGCTAAGGATATCCCTCAACATTAAAAAGTGTGTCTTTGCTACACCCTTTGGGAAATTATTGGGTCATATTACATGTAAGGAGGGCTTGCTTTATTAGATATTGCCAAGGTTACGATTATTGTGGGATTAGGCGAGCCTATTAACCGAGAGCGCAAAGTCGTGGATTTCTTGGGCAGATGGGTTATTATAGGAAAATCATCAAGGGGTATGCCAAGATAGCTGCACCTCTAGAATAACTACTCAGACATAAAAGTGCTTTCCATTAGGGAGAGGCTCAACAGAAGGCGTTTGACACATTAAAGGATAGGCTTGTCACCATGCCTATATTACATTTTCCCTCTTGGGACAAGCCCTTCCATGTTCATGTAGATGCCTCAGGAACCACCATTGAGCAGTGCTTGCATATCCAGATGAAATATTTGTTGATCATCCTCTATGTTTTACAAGCAGGAAGTTGACACCAGCAGAGCAGAATTACACCACGACTGAGCATGAAGCATTATCAATGATCTACGCACTTTTCAAGTTTAGACAATATCTATTGGCAACACCCTTGTATTTTACACCGACCACATGGCGTTAAAGTACTTGGTGAACAAGCCCATTCTATAAGGGCACATATATCGATGGGTGCTATTATTTCAAGAGTTTGAGTTTACGGTAGTTGTGAAGCCTAGAAAAAGTAATTGTGGACCTGATCATCTGTCAAGGATTGATTCAGGGGAGGATGCATAGAGTATTGAAGAGACTATGCCAGATGCACAACTATTTAGGTTGCGGCATGTGCCCTCGATTTGGAGGAGATTGTAGTATTCCTAAAGGAAGGTGTGGCACCTGGAAGGGATGAAGGCATTAGAAAGAAAGCATCTAGCCATACGCACCGTGCCCTACATGTTGATCAGTGGGGACTTGTTGTCCACTCAAAATTCCCTGCTCTTAAGAAAGTGAACTTTCAAAATTTTGAGTTTAAGTGTCTTCTCTGTTGTGCTGAAATTGTTAAAAGTCGTGAAATTGAGAAAATCTACATTTTTGGGTCATTTCATGTGTTTTTGAACTGTCGGACATTTTTGTCCGTGTGTCCCAAGTTCAAAAGTGCGCTCTGTTCCCCGATCGGCTGATCTCCCCGAAGTTTGTCTTTTTCGGGCCCGTCACACATTTTTGTCCCGAATGTCCCAAGTCAAATTGTGCAAGTTGTTCCATTTTCGGCCGAAACACCCGAACCGCGTACTTCGCACATTTTTGTCCCAAATGTCCCAAGTCAAATTGTGCAAGTTGTTCCATTTTCGGCCGATTCGCCCAAACCACGTACTTCGCGCTTTCACGTCCCAAATGTCCCAAGCTCTTCCGGACCCATTGTCACCTTTTCGTCCGATCCGGCCGAGTCGCGTGTTTCGCGCATTCGCGTCTCACATGTCCCAAATGAACCAAGTGCCATTCGTGCTTATTTTTCCCGCTCTACCCGAATATCATGCTTTTTCAAATTGGTAGATATGTATTAAATGCGCATTCATTGTCTTTCTCTCTCCTAATCGGCTATATAACGGGCATCCCCCTTTGCATTTTTCACACTGCTTCCACGCTATCCTTTGCTCGAACCCTTGCAATATAATTTCTGCGCGTGTATCCTTTCCTCTGTAATTTCTTCCCAAAAGTCAAGCTCGCATCCCTGTCCTCCAATTACTGTCAACATGAAGATCAAATTTCAAGGACAGGAGCAAATCTCTCCACTTGAATCTGCCGTTCACAATATTGGGGACAGTGAAGCTCGTCATCTTGATTTCAACGATTTTTGGGCAAGGATGGCGGATGCAAACCCTACACCTATGGCGCAGATGATTCACGACAGTGGTTTGGCTTTCGCTGGAGGTTTCCTGGTCTCAGTACAGTGTGCTGATTCAGTGCTTTCGTGCGGAGCTCACTTCGACCCTGATTCGGGTGAATTGACCAATATACACGGGAACTCATTGCCAAGCTGGATGCTTCCGCCATTAGCGCGGCGCTGAGGATCCCAGAGATGGATAATGCCATAGTCATTTCCCGGGATCAAGCACAGGCCCTGTTCAACCAAGACAACGATAAATACAAGGCGCGGGTGGCGAAGTCCTGGCTCAAGAACCCTAAGAAGGGAGCATCTCGCCTGTCTAAGACTCTTTTCCGGGTAGATTTCAACGAAGAATTGTCAGATTTTATAATTCTACTGGCTCGGGTTATGGGTTTACCCTCTACCAACGAATTCCACTTCTGGATGTGCCCGCTCATCAGCATGGTGTGCGAGGGAACACAAAATATCAACTGGGCAGAGATCATCAGCATGAATTTGGCAGATCAGCTGTCCAATGTACAACAAACAAAGAAGTTCTACATGACTTCTTACCTGATGTATACTCTGGCAGCATCAAGGCAATGGTTTGGTTTTTCCTACATTGATGCCCACAAGGATGACCCTATATATGCCTACTGCCCATAGTTCACCCTAGAGACCAGCAATCACAATTTCAGAAGGGTAAATGATGCTTTCACCATGTACGTGGTCAGGCTGCTCGAAGGTGATACTGCTAGGAGATTTTCTGATGAAGCCATGAATCTGATATCGCACTACGGTGCTTATTTCATACAATTCAGAAAATTCTCCTATATCAGGCTTGCCGGCTATGAAAGCACCCCTCTGAGGCTTCCCATGTTCTGCAATGATAAAATGGCTTTGATTGAAGTATGCAGCAATTAGACAAACCGCTGAGAACTGCGCAGAGACAAGAAGATTTCTGGTTTGCACTTTCCCATCTCTTTGGGAAATTACACTTGTAAAACAGCCCTGGACGCACAAAACATAGAGAGAGCCCTGGTCCCTATCACCGTTCATTTCTTTAAGCCAAGAACTTGCTTCGACTTGAAAAATTTCATTGAGCGAGAACATAAGATAATATATCATCATAGGCGGATACGAGGAAGACTACCGGGCCGATGTGCGAGATGATTTTGAGGCTAGGAGGAGGCACGTGGCGGGTTCTCCCTGTAATTGATCCAAGAACTCAGCTTGTACCAAGTTCTGAAGGACTCCAGGATGACAATTCTGATCTATACTCATATGAGTATGACAGTGTGATTAAGCACACCCCCTTGGAGGACTTGGATTGGAACAGAAAAGAAAAAGATGATCTGGCTGAGATCCTTGCTCCAGTCTTAGTCAGGACTAAGGTCTGGTTTGACAGGAAAGTTTGAGAGCTCAGAAGGCACTCAGGAGAATCCTCTTCCAAGGATGTTTCAACACCAAGGAGAGAGGCATCGATTCCTAGGTCAGAAACACCAGTGCAAACCCCACCTGCCTCATCAACACAAGGACCTGCAGCTTCCACTCCTTCTTCATCCACTCAAGTGTACCAGAAGAAACTCAAGGAGGTTAAGAAGGAGCCTGTGGAAAATGACCCTCAAAGAAAGTAGGTAGAAGTGCCTATGGGACCGGAGAACATCATTGTTCTCAGTGAAAGTGAAGAGAGTGAAGTGCGGCCCCGCAAATGCTCCCCGAAGGTCCAAAGAGATAAAGATAAGGAAGTCCGAGAGCTTTGAACTTCCAAGTGCTATTGATTCTTTAGCAGCAATTGTATCCAGCGCCCTACTCACATCTCAACTTGAGACCACAGCTGTGCAAACCTTGAGCGTCATGAGCTCTATGTCTCTTGGTCCTCTTGCCCCTCCTGCTGCTTCCTCTTCCTCTTTTGCATGGGTTCAACCTCTTGTTGACAGTAGAAAGAGGAAATCTTCCTCTCGGAGCTCAGGGCCAAATTTTGATGCTGTGGTAGCCTTGTTGGGCACTACTCCTTCTCGTGCTAAGAAAGCCACAACCACCTCCAAGATCGTGTCGATGCTCAAAGTCAGCAATTCCGGAGATGCTTAAGCCTACAAAGTGGACAAATCGGAGCGGGACTTACAGGACATCTGACTTAGAGCTCTCAAGAATTCCAATGGGAGAGTCTACTCCTGAAGGTGAGATCCACAACCTCCAGGAAACGGTCACATGAGTCATTGGGAGGGTAGAGAAAGGGCAGAAAACTATTGAACAGTTGGAGGAACAGGCCCAGATTCTCACAAGTTTTATCAAATCTCTTTTGTCTAAGGACAAAGTTTTGGACCCTACCCCATTGACTACTCTTCCACCTCCTATAATTTTGAGCCAAGATGAAATACAGAGTATCAAAGACATGCACAAGTATTCTGTCTATGGCAGGGCTATGGAAGCCATGGTGGAAGATATGCTTGTTGCAGGATTGAATTTCATCGATGAAGCTTTCAAACTCCACGAAAGGTGAACAATTTGTATGTAAGCTCTCCTCCACTATCGGGGTCATGGATAAAGAGCTCAAACTCTGGAGTAGTTGCATAGTAGACCTCTGTCTCATGGGATAGACAGATGAGAACATTTTATTGGCGAATAAGGTTTTGATGATGCAAAGGATAATCTGTCAAAGTCTGGGTTTACTGACATAGAGTGGAAGATCAAAGTCCTGGAGGAGGCTTTGGGAGAGTGAAGAATAGGTGGCGAAAGGAGAGGCTTTCAAGACACCGGTGGTATCTACTTTCAAAGATATACACTTTGTCATCTTTAAGATGAAACTTCTGATGTACCCCTTTCCTTGCAAGAAATCAAAGCTCAATTGAGCTTTTGTCAAGGATAATTTATTCAAGGTAAGTTCCATCTCCAAGGAGAAAATGAAGGAGATTTGCTCTCTTCAATCTGCCATCGAAGAAGCAAATAAATATTATCATACTCATGTCGAGTTTGATAAAGAAATGGAGAAGTGTCTCGGATTTTGGGGTCAGTCTACAGCCAACACGTCCCTCGTGGCAGAGACATAGCCGAGGCATTGAAAAGATTCAGGCAGTGGATTTTGAAGTCAGTGGGTCCCTCCCAGTAACTGACCACCTGTCTTCTTCTCCTTATTATTTTCTCTTCTTCCCATTCTTTTTCCGTTTTCTTTGTAAAAAGTTGAGGTATTGCGGTTGGCAGTCCTTAACTATTCTTGGTTAAAAGAAGCGGTTACGAAGAGTAACTGATTTGTAAGCTATATAATGGCCTCTCTACGCCATTCAAAAGGAGGAAGAACTGGGTTTATTTTCTGAAAGTGTAAATAGATCATAAATAAATCAATACAGAAGGGCTTTCCATTCTTTGTCTATCTGATCTCTGTTATCTCTAAGCTTTCATTTAAATTTTGTGAAGATCATTTGTCTCCAGTTTGTTAGTCTTTCCGATTGCATACTTTTCAACTTTGCAAGCATGGTGATCTTGTATAACCAAGAAGGAACTTTGTGTCCTTGATTAATGAATCTGTGTTACGTTAAGAAACTTTGTGTTCTGGCAGATGTTATTTATAGAACTTTGTGTCTTTAAATTCCATCTCATTTATACTATACGAATGATCTTGTTTTCAATTCACTGTAACTTCGCATACATAAAGAATTACTCTGTTATCTATAATTCTGCATGTTGCCTTTCTACTCATTCTCGTACTCTCATTCCTTAGTCCTTTTGTAATTGATGATCTTTATAGTAAACACTTTCGTAATATCCAAGTTCAACCAGAAAATCATGTTTTGTATATTTGTAAATAGGTTCGTTTCTGAATAAGGGAACCTCTCCCATTAAAGAGGAGGGACTTCTTGTCCCCTGACTGTTGCTCTTTGTAAAGTCCTATTTGACGACCAACGGGACTTATACAAGTTAGGGCATGATGAGTTTTGTGTAGGTATGTACTAGAGCATGAGCACCTTGCCATCATAGAGGAAGAACACGAAGGAAGTGCGGGTGGACATTATGCGGTGGCGTCACCATGCGTAATATTTTAATGGCAGGATTATGGTTGGAAACTATGTATAAGGATTGTAAGGACTATTATAAACCATGTGACCATTATCAGCGCATTGGCAAGCCAGGAAAGAGAAATGAAATTCCTTTGCGCCCTATCCCTAGTGTTGAACCTTTTGAGAAATGGGAAATAGACTTTGTAGGCCCTATTACACTAGCATCACGTAGGACTAGATCATGCTATGTAATCACTTGCATGGACTATTTGACAAGGTGGGAAGAGGCATTCCTAACTAAAGATTGCACAGCAGCCACATTGGCAAGATTTTTGTGGGAGAACATTATCACAAGGTATGGATGTCCTTTAAGTTTAACCAGTGATAGGGGTACACATTTATTGAATGAGACCGTGAGGATATTGTTAGTAGAGTTCATGGTAGCTCATCACAAGACTACGCCTTATCACCCACAAGCAAATGGAACCTTAAAAGCATTTAACAAAATACTGAGTCATACCCTGATCAAAATTTGTGATGTCGGAAGACAAGATTGGAATGAGAAGGTATCCGCCATATTATGGGCTTAAAGGACAACTTATAAAAGGTGAACAAAGCCACACTTTGTTTCAATTGGTGTTTGGCACGGAAGCTATTTTGTTGATTGAATTCATGTTACCTTCTCTATGAATAACGCATGCGGGATGGATAGCTGATGAGCAAGTGATGGAAGAGAGAATTGATGAAGCGATGAAGATGGATGAGAGAATCTCACTCGTGAGGTGGATCCAAACAACAAAAAAGCAAAGAAAAAAGCGAGGCATGATCACCACATCAGAAACAAGAAGTTTGAGGTTGGGTAGATGGTCTTACTATATGATTCTAAGTTTCTACACCATCCTGGGAAGTTGAAGGTCCATTGGTTAGGTCCCTATAAAATCTCGTACATCCTTGATTTAGGTGCATGCCGATTCAAGTGTTGGATGGAACAAAATTGCTTGGACACTTCAATGGGAGTAGGCTGAAGCCCTACTATAAATAAGTCTTCTTGGTGTTTGTAAATAAGGTAGTTTTTCCAATTAGTTTAGAATTTCCTTTATGCATTTCTTTTCTTGTGTTTCCCTTTCGTGTTGTTGTTTGTGTTGCACCTTGGGCACTTTTTTTTTTTTATTATTGGCAAATAGTTTTTTGAAAGGGACTATACCCTTGTGTACAAAAGAAGGCCTAGGAGCCAGAATAGGAATTAAAACCAAAAAAAGAAGGATCAGAATCCAAGTGTGACAATGAAGCCCAAAGTAGCCAAAAAATAGCTACCCCATCAAGACAAAACAGCAAAAACTCTGCAAAAAAGCAGCAAAAAGACCGCAAAAAAACAACAAAAAAACAAACAAGAGCAGCTAAAGCATCTACAACTATTTCTTGGCAGCTTTGTCGATGCTGGCTTTGATGTTCTTCAGGATTTGAACATTCCCAAAGTTGTCATGTGGGCAGCGTCAGTCTTATCCAGCTGATCAATGGCCCTTTGTTTTCCTTATCAGTGCCCCAAAGCGTTGCCGGAACTCCGCTGAGATTGGAGACACTTCGGACATGCTGCTCAATGAACTCCTCAATCGCACTAAAAATGGCCATATTGTAATCATGCCGAGTTTTGGCCTTCCCTAAACGGGAGTCTAAGGAGTTCAGCTTCTTGTATATATCTTCAATCTGGCTGTTATCAATAATCACTTCCTCCTCCTTCTTCCTCTTACCTTTCTGTTTTGCCAAGTTCTTAACCTCATCCTTCAGTAACTTCATATCAGCTTCTAAGGCTTCCAGCCTTTTTGTAGAGCTCTCCATATGCACATCCTGGGACTAGCACTGCTAATATTCAGGAGGTCATGTGTAATTTCAATTTCATGAGGACCCTTCCCCACAGCAAGAGTATCAAGGTTAAGCCTTCTAGAGGACCTGGTGACCAGCCTGGCCGAGGTGGAAGCAAAGGGGGCGGGGGCAGCAGTAGGGGGAATGGAAGATGAAGCTGGATGGTTGGCAGGGGGTGACAAAGCGGCACGGTGGTGGGGGCAGAGGGTGGAGAAACGGGGCTAGTAGAGTAGCAGAACCCGGCAGAGGGGGAACTGAGCTAGGGGAGGAAGGGAGACCAGGATACCGAAGAAGACAAAATTTATGCAGCAGCAAAATAAGCCCCTGGTGTAAAGGAAC
This sequence comes from Taxus wallichiana var. yunnanensis, assembly GCA_018340775.1. NCBI lineage: Eukaryota > Viridiplantae > Streptophyta > Pinopsida > Cupressales > Taxaceae > Taxus > Taxus wallichiana. The sequence continues at coordinate 887,793,284 of CM031239.1, forward strand.
CACCGGGTATGCTTTTGAAACTCCAAAATGGAGCGCTCAAGAGAGTTCAAAGCAAATAATGGGGGAAACAAACCATGCGATTCCTACGGAAGTGGTTGAGAAAGATAAGGTGCTTAGCAGGTACGGTGACAAACCTCCCTTCCAAAGAAATGAATCGTATCATCATGCGAGTAACCTCATCATAAGGCGGAGGGATCGAGCTAACAAGCAGGCCCACGGTAACATGGATCAGCTTCTCAGATCCCTCCACAAATCTCCTCTCTTCAGCATCTCTGTCGACCCTTTTGTTAAAAAAATGGTAGCCCTCCATGCCAAGGCCGGTCGCTTCAGCAATAAGCTCCTCGTTGACCAAGATCTTCTGCCCCCCATATTCCACAGTTCACTCCTTCCAATCCTTCGCAAAATGCACTGAGATGCTTTGATCATGGCCCTGAACCTTCTCCATGAAGTTGGTGATGCCACCCTTGCTGAGTATATTCCATAGCTCTACATTATCCTTCCAATCCGGGTCCGCACTAGGCTCAATTTGGCAAGGGGGACCCCCCATCTTCACCGTGCTTAACTGTTTGCAACAAATTCCAAAATCCTTGAGAGCACTGAAGCCAGTCTACTTTTTACTGTTGTAATCCGCACAATGTTGAAAATGAGAGCCGTTGCTCTTCCCACGAACATCCACGTGCCTACTGATCTGAGCCTGTGGAAGTTCGCATGTGGGAATAATGGCCTTTTTGCTAGCCCACTCCCTATCATCAATTACATTATTACTGTCTTCGGTATCCGTGGAGCCTTGTATCCAAATTTTAGCATGCATCCGCATGCGCGATTTTCATATCAATGTAACTCCACTTGAACTTCCCCATATACTTCACACTATCTTGATTATTCGACAAGATTTGCATAATCATAGTTTTTAAGTCAACACGTGTGGGAGTTTTATTGATACTGATCCATGCCCAATAATCATAACTCAACTCAAGAAATTGCGTGCGTATAGAAATCCACATGAATGTTGTTTTGAAGCTGCTTAGGGATGCTATTGTTATCCCAAACAATGTGATTAACATTAATGCCATAATTAGCCAGTGCATCTGCCAATTTATTACCCTCCCGGTAAGTATGCATGATCCTGATGTTATTGAATGTTTGACAAATACTTATGGACTCTGAGATAAAATCCTTGATGCTCCAACTTGGAGATGAGCACTTTATTAACCTTATTACTCTTTGAGGATTTTTTTAGTGCACTGAGAGGACCACTCATCGTTTTAGTGTAGGGTGGAGTGATGTGAAGGAGAGCATGTGTAAAGTACCAAGGAAGGTTGTGTTGAAAAGCCTAGTTGAATGTCCCTATTGAAAGAGGTACATGGAAAGAGAAGATGGAAAAGGATGGTTGGTGTAAAGATAAGTCTACTTTCAAAGCCCACGTATAAAGGAGGAAAAAGCACATAAGCAACACGAGGTAGGCGAGAGCGTAAATCAAGACAGAAGAAGTGCCTTCGGTGTCGGTGATGTGCATGAAAAAGTATCCTATCTAGATAGATTGGTTATGCGCGGAAGGTTGGAAGATTGTCGCGCAGTCAGGTCAAAGCGCATCAGTTAAAGCGCTAAAGTCAGATTTTGTTTGAAAAAGATACATTAAATGTGAAAATTACGGTGGTAGGTGAAGTAGCATTTAATACTTAAAAGGGGAAAAAACTATAAATAGAGGGTCGAGGCACTTCATTATTCACTTTGTGTATAAGGAGAAAGAAGTGCTTTTGCATTTTCGCAAACTAGGGCTTCCAAAAATTGATCCGTGTGAAGAAAATTTTGAAGAGATTGAGCGTAAGTGACTAGTTTGGATCTGCAAACTAGAAGGAAGGGATTTCACAATTTGTAAGAGTTGTGAGAAGGCACCATCTTGTGAAGGGATTATCCCAGCTAGGGTTTGAAGAACTAGGGTACGGGTTTAAGGAATTTTCTTCACAAATTCGCGATATAAGGTTGTAAAGAGTGGAAGAATAGAGTTACAAGAACTTATTAAAGTAAGAAGAGAACCTAGACAATGGCACCCAAGAAACCAGTTAACACACCCAAGAAGGGCAAGGGAAAACAACAAGAAACCAACACACATACAAATGAAGAGTGGTATGCAAAAATGTAGTACCCAGATGGAGTGTTGTTAGGGAAGGAGTGGGAGTCCCACCTAAGAAACATGTCTGTAAATGACTATAATCATCGTACGAGAAAAATTGATAAGGAGATGGTGTTGGAGTTAGTGCTCTCAACAAATAGAAGGACACCAGAGGGTTTTCCCATCTATAACAATGATGTGAAGGTAAGTTTGGAGAAGGCGGGGGTAATTGGAACTCTTTAAGTTGGCCTACTTCTACTTAAGCCTGAGCGCCTATATCAATGGCTGATGTCGTACGTGCATGAGGACTACTTCCATTTCGCAGGGCGCAAGATGTGCATTAGCCCTAAACTCATCTCACATTTCACAGGCCTCATCAATGAAGGAGACCATTTGGAAGATGACCCAGGTGATAAAGAGGCAATTAAGGAGACTATCACCGCCTACACATACAAAAAGGGGTCAAGGTACTATGATATCACATACATCAAGGACCCGGTAATGAAGATGGACGCACATCTAGTGACAAAGTTAAATGGATAGGAGAGATAGACCCAAGTCAATAAGCCATGGTTACATGTTTGTAGGAATATTTCAGAGGGCACCATCTATAACTTGTCTACGTTCATCGTGGATGATATTTTCAGCTACGCGAAGGAAGGAGATAGGATTTTCTTTGGTAATGTCCTGCTAACAATTGTGTTTTCAAACATTGGAGTACCTTATGCATCAGAAAAATTCATATGGGTGTACCCTACTCAAGACCCTTCGCTTGCAAAGAGATTTGAAAAATATGCATGTGACTCCATGACAACCATACACAAGGCGCGCCTAGAGAAATGGTATACGTGCTTGAGGAACGCGTTTGGGGTAGAATGGAGGATTCTCAAAAAGCGATAAGTGGCCTACTAAAGGAGAAGCTAAATTTTCTATGTACCAACATTTCTACCTAGGTAGGTTCAAACTAATGGATAAGACATGGAGCCCATGGTGCAATCTACCCTTTGCCTTCACAGCTTAATAATTCCAAGTGGGAGTCAACAGATTCAAAGAGTCAGAGAAGATGAAATTGGACCTTGGTAATATGGATCAAGAACACAGGGAAATGTGCAAAGGGTTGGTCTACCCTGGCAAGCGCATGTACGTGGAGAGGTACATGTTACATGAAGTTCTAATGACAAGGCTCGTGACTCGCCCATTGTAGGAGGATCCGTGGCACGCGTATACCTCCGCATAAGACCCAAATCTGGGAAGGGAACATATCTAAAGAATGAGGTGTCTATGCCGAGGATCCAACCGGTAGGAAGTGACTCGCACTCCGGATAGGAGGAAAAGGAGCTAGAGAAGAAGATACCAAGTGTGTTGGATACATAGGTAATAGGTTACCACGGGAAAAGCACCGAACAAGCATGTATTTATGTAATAAGAGGCCTGTAGTCAAGGAAAAGACTCTAGAGCCAGAAACGTCATCAAACAAGGAGTCCTCAGGTGAAGAAGAAAAAAAGTCACCTACATCAAAATCCCTGGTTAGGAAGAAGTAGAGGCTAGAAGAGGAGACTGCCTCGGAAGAAACTAGAAGTTTGGAAAAGTGCATAGGTGAAGAAGAAGACTGTGAAGAATATGTTAGTGGGGAAGATGAGCCTGAAAAAGATCAAGGGCCACCTATTTTAAACTTACATGATTCAGATGAAGAAGGTGGAGAAGAGGAGAAGGGATTCCTCTTCGTGATATGCAAGGATAGCCAGGAAGGGGGAGGCACCCAGGACATGAGAAGTGAGAAGGATGGCACACAGACACAGAAGGCTCAAAATCTTATGGTGGAACAAGATAACCAAGGTGGTAGAGAGAGAAGAAACAAAGGCCATCGAGACCTTAGAAGAGGAGAAGTTGGAACACAAAGACCGAGCTAGTGTTGGAAAAAGAGAAGGAGGAGAGCGTGGAAAAGGACCACACCACATTCAAGGCCCCATTTTAAGCGTAAGTATTCCTAAGGGCATGCGCACGGCGGAAGGCGCGTAGGGGAGGAGAGGCCAGGGATGGGTTATATTGATGACCCCAACAAATTGTTTCGCATGTGGTTCCAAAGCATGATTCTAGCAAAGGAGATCATGGCAATGTCATCTTTTGACAAGGAGGCTGCATACCCGTAGATGAGGAAGATGCTCTCATGGGTAATTGAGTCCCATCTTGATGAGCCAAAATTTGAAGTAAGCCACAGGGAAATAATAACATTTTCAAGACCAACAGAAGACAACCCAGTGGTGAACGCTTAGTAGCTCTCGGATGAACAACTATGTAATTCTCTTAACAAGATCTCTGTTGAAATCGAAGCTAGAATCTTCAGGTGGAATGATAGAATCAAAGATCTGGAGGAGGACCTAAAGAAGAAAGAGGAAGAGATAGCTGCAAGGGCCAAGGAGCTAAGTCAAGAGAAACTGATCACCACCCAGTTGTAGCATGAGTTGAAGGATGAGAAGGCCAAGGTGTGCGCGGTATACAAAAAGGTGGAGTCTATTAATAATGCTATAGTATTGAAGCATCCGGACCTAGCACCCAGAATAGAAGTATGGATCTACCTTGGGATTCTGGAGGATTTAACAAGAGTCCTCACCATGGAGAGGCAACCGTTAGCCTTGGAATCTACTGAGAAGAAGTGGTCACGTGCTTGGAGAAAGAAGATAAATTAAAGGTCGTGGCATTCGTAGCTGAGTACAAAAAGGTTCTTTTTGATATAAAAGTTGCTTCCTGATCATTGAAGCTGCATACGACAAATTGCACGGATAGGGAAAAAGTGGCAGGTATCTTGGTCGCCACTCATGAAGCAAAACTCAAGGAGTTCTAAGAAAAGAATAAAGGAAATAGGGTGGAAAGGTATAGAATCCTTGCCAAGGTCGAAAGAAAATCTTAAGCCATTGAAGCCTTAAGGGGTTCAATTAAAAATTGGTTAAAGGAACTGTACCCACAGATTACATGAAGAATGGATGTCATTGGATGATGTAGGAAAAGAGTTAGAGAAAATTGCTAACACCATAAGCACACAAGGAAATGGGTTAAGATTTGAGGAGGTGAGCACCCTAGTCGGTGACCTCTGTCAGAGAGCATAGAATGAAGTCGATCCTGGAACAAGTTGGAGGCCAACTTGTAAAAGGATTTTCCTAGCCTATTGCAGTAATTCCATCACTTCCCCATTCTTTCTTCTTTCCATATTCTTTCATCCCCTTATTCTTTTCCACGGTGTAAGTTCACCATATTCTTTCTTTTCACTAGAGAGGTGTTCCCATGGATGGAGAATAGGCATAGTGCGGGGTAATCTGGGCCCCTTAAATATTGGTTAAGTACAAAAAGGCACATAGGTGCGCAAGGCCTAGTTGATGAAAATCACGTAAGGATAAAACGTGTAAGACATGGTTTAAGAAAGGCTTTAAGGAAAACGTGGCACGTGCTCGAGACAGAACCAAGGGTTCAAGACTTAGCCATATTAGGCATTTTTGGTAGAAAACATGAAAAACATGACCCAACTATGCATGTAGAGTGGATAAGGTGCCACTAGCGACAGTTGGCCTGGGAAGGAGCATGTTTGCGGTAGAAGCTTCTAGAAGCTCATCATGGTAAAAATTGGAAATCTCGAGCCTGGAGGAAAATGTTCACATGGAGGACCACATTCAGACACTTGGAATTGGATCTAAGGCCACTAGAGGATGAGTTGGCAGTCCAGAAATCCTATATATACAAGTTCCTATAGAAGGAAAAATATAGAGAGATAGATAAATGGCGGAGCTCTACAGAAATATTGCAAGAACTCTATTAGTTTGGGTAATTGTGTTTAGGGAAGGATGTATCAGGCATATGGGGTTATAAATTTCTTTTGAGAGCCTAGCCATATGATTCCAGATATAATGCATGACTACGGTCGCTTCTCTGTAATATTTTGTAATGGCTCCATGAATGTAATGAGGTTACCAACTTACAATGAATATGAACATTGATGATTCTAATGCATACATCTTTCTCATAGTTCTTTTTCATTTATGTTTATGATTAAGTATGGATGCTTATACAACTTCTTTCTGTTTTGGTATAAGTTATACAATCTATTAAGCACTTTCTGTCTAGAATGATTGCAAGGACCTAGAAGCCATTCTGAGCTCTATGGTGCTTGTATGTTTTACTTCCTTTCAAATCTCTTAAACATGGATCATAGATGATGTTTCCCACTAAACTCACATAAAAGAGAGACTCGGCACCCGCACATGCTTGAGTAAGCACCCAACGCCTGTTGGGTGATAGGCCGACACACATGGGGTTCCTTTCTTTTGTGATAAGGGTAAAAATGACTACATGCCGTGATAATTATTTTTATTAAATAATTATTTTAACTCATTTTTCTCTATCGTTGGGGCATTATTTGCCACCTAGCACCCTTTTCTTCTCACTAGGGCATCTTTTGCTACTCGACACCCATTCCATCACCTTGGGGCATTTTCGTGTGACTTTTAGGTAATCTTCCATTTTCTAAATTCTTCTGATGATCAAAAATCCTAAAAATTACAAAAATAAAAAAATCTAAAAAATTGCAAAAATCATAATCTTCCTAAAAATTGTAAAATTTTCACAAAAACCAAAAAAATCATCAAAAATAAAAAAATCACAAAAATTGGTAACACGCTGATACGTAGCTGAAATTTGTGTCTCATCCATGGTATTCTTATCATATCTGGTTGATGTTTTCACTTGTTTCTGTCACAAAAACTCACGGATCGTTTGGATCTACCTCCCATCAACAAAGCTAGCTTGTTTGCTTCGTCTGTACTATTTTGGCACATACAAATTTCTCGGTATTGTGTCATTGCACACAATGCTTTATCATTGGACATTGTGTCCTTCATCAAACTCCCTCACATATATCCTTTCTTGGGGCATCAATTTTTACCCTTGTCGTTTGTCATGAACATTTGGGAATTGAATCTCAAATAGTACTCCATTTTTAGACTAGCTTATGCCATCTTTAGATTTAGTAGTTTTCATTGTCATTTGAGCTATCTTTTCTTTAACCATTTGCATTTCTAAACATCAAGCTTGAGTAAATGGGATGAACCATTGGCCTTAAAATCCATTAATGGTGAGATCTCACTCTCAAACCCTTGATTATCAAACAAGCATAACTGATTGCTAGGAGATTTAATAGGTTCATCTTTCATAGCTTTCATGGAGTAGAGAAATATCTAGATATGCTAGGGTTTGAATGTTTATTTCATGTTTATATATGTTAGGATTATACCAGTTGTACAGATAAATAAGCATGTAATGAATAATGTAGAAAACATAAAACACAAACAAATACAATAAAATAGAGACATAGATTTAACGTGGTTCACCCAAAATGGGCTACATCCACTAAAAATAACCAATCCTTTTATTCAATCCAGCCAAACTCTCTCTCACAGTGCTACCACTAATACAATGAGCCTCATACATAATGACCCTTTAAATATATTAGGGTTTTTGTCATTTTGGGGAAACATAGAAAACCACCCGTTAGATCGACCCGATTAGGAACGGTCCAGATTTCACAATGCATAAATACATATAAAATGTGGCTTACGGGCGCCGCCCCAAAACCTTGCCGGGGTGCATGGTGCGGCCCAAACCCCACAAGGTGGGTGAAGCCCCCCTTATAACCCCGATCGCTATTAGGCTCCACAACCAACAATCTCACAATTGGATATTGATTGTTGTAACTCCACCACTACAACTCTTGCTTGGAATTTTCTTCTTGGCTTGTTTCTTCCACTTCAAGATCAATCTTGAAGACCCATAGAAGTTGAATGTAAATCCAACTTCTCCTTTGTCATTGGCTTAGTAAACATATCAGTAGGATTATCATCTATATGAATCTTCACCAACTCAAGCTATCCATCCTCCAACACCTGTCGTATGAAGTGATATCTTAGTTGAATGTGTTTGGTTCTAGAATGGAAGGCCAAGTTATTTGTCAAGTGAATTGCACTTTGACTATCACTGTGTAACTTACAATCCCCTTTTTCCTTACCTAACTCCTCCATGAACCTAATCATCCATAACATTTCCTTACTTTCCTCAGTTGCTGTAACATATTATGCTTCTATAGAAGCTAGGGCAACTACCTTCTCAGTAACTTTGAGATCCAACTCACTGCGCACCATCAATCGTAAACATGTATCCAGTAGTACTCCTCCTTCTATCCACATATCCTTCCATATCGAATCCAAAAATCCATGTAAAGTATAATATGACCCTCCGAAGCACAAGTGCCTACTACTGGTCCCTCTCAAGTACCTGAGAATCCACTGGACTTCCTTCCAATGTGCTTTACCCGGATTTTCCATATACCTGCTAACAACTCCCATTGCTTGGGAAATGTCTGGCTGGTACAAACCATGGCATACATGAGGCTCCCAACTACTGAAGAATAAGGAACCCGTGCCATATAATATTTTTCCTCTTATGTTGTTGGGAATTTCTCTTTACTTAATCTAAAATTCCAGCCAATGGTGTACTAACTAGTTTCACATTATGCATCTGAAACCTCTCTAACACCTTTTCTACATAGTCCTCCTGAGACAACACCAATTTCTTATTTTTTCTATCCCTATTCATTTGTATACTGAGGATTTTCTTTACTGCACCCAAATCCTTCATTACAAATGTTTATGCAAGCTTTTCCTTAATCTTTGCAATTTCCTGCATATTAGACCTTGCTACAAGCATATCGTCTACATATAATATATGAATAATGTAGTTCCCACTATCCAACCATTTAAAGTACACACAATGATATGATTAACATCTAGTAAAACCATGCTCATGCATAAAACTATAAAACCTTAGATACCTTTGCCGGGAGCTTGCTTGAGCCCATATAGGCTCTTCTTCAACCTGCAAACCAATTTCTCCTTACCCTTCACCTCATATCCAAGTGGTTGCTACATATAAATCTCCTCCTCCAAGTCACCATGGAGAAATTCTGTCTTGACATCAAGTTTCTCTAATTGTAAATCCTCAACAACAACTAAACTTAATACAGTACGAATGAAAGACATCTTTACAACAGGTGAGAAAATTTCATCAAAATCGATACCTTTCTTTTTTCATACCCCTTCACTACAAGCCTTGTTTTTACCTTTTCTGTCCACCTTCTTCTTATTTCATACGGTAGACCCATTTTTTTGTAGTACTCTTTTCCCAGCTGAAAATTTGACTAAATCCCATGTTTGGTTCTTCTCCAGGGAGTCCATCTCCTCATTCATGCCATGCTCCCACTCCTTAGTGGAATCCACCTGCATTACCTCATCAAAGCTCTCTGGCTCACCACTATCTGTTAGTAATAAATAATACAAAGCAGGGGAAAATATTTCTAGAAGTCTACTAATACGTTGTGACCTTATTACCAAAGATGGGGGTGTCATGGGATCATTATTTTCTTGTTGGACATTTTCTTGACTTTCGACAAAGGTGTTGATTTCGACACTAGTTGTCATGCTCGGACTATATAATCTGTCAACCTCGGTACCTATAGGTGGATAATTACGCCGAGAGTTCATTTTTAGGATCTATATCCTCAACCAATTATTCCTTAGGCTTTTTATCATCATGTACCTGATCCCTGTACATTCTATTTTCATGCCAAATAATATCACGACTCCTAATTATCTTAGATTCATCTAAATCCCAAAACCAATCACCATTGGAGCCATAGCCTATGAATGTACAACGTTTGTATTTTGAATCCAATTTCTTCCTGTTTTCATTATTAACATGCACAAATGCCTCTGAACCAAATAATACTCTTAAAATGAAAGGTCTACCTCTTTCCCGGTCTAGGCTTCTTCGGGAATTCCTCCATCTAGTGCACTCAAAGGCCCATGGTTGATTAAGTACACAACAGTATCTACGGCCTCTACCCAAAACTAAAGAGGTAGCCTCGCATGCAATCTCATTGACCGTGCATGCTCCATTATTGTTCTATTCATCCTCTCACTAACACCATTTTGTTGCGGAGTCCTAGGAACTATTTTCTCTCTACGAATCCCATTCAAGGAACAATAATCATCAAATTTATTACTACTGCAATACTCACCGCCATTATCATATCTCAAACATTTCAATTTAAAACCACATTGATTCTCAACAAGTGCTTTCCATTTCTTAAATGTATCAAATACATCATACTTACGCTTAATGCAATATACCCATACCTTCCTTGTGGCATCATCTATAAATGTGACATAGTAAAAAGAACCACCATGAGATGCTGACATGGTCCGGTCCCCACACGTCTATATGAACTAGCTTGACTTTTTCTCTTTCTTGGTATTCCTGCCTTGATAAATCTAACTCTTTTCATTACCAAAAATTCAATGCTCACAAAAGTCTAAGTCCAATTGCTTCAAACTAGAAATCTTACCTTTTTCCTATAGAATTTTCATGCCCTTCTCACTCATATGTCCCGATCATCTTGTGCCATATCTTTGGAATCCTCATATGAAGTAGGAAATATGGTAGAAGGATTAGATATACATGTAGACAAATAAAGAGTGCCTACTTTCTTACCCCGTTCCACTACAGGGCACCCTTTGAAACCTTCCAATCATCGAAGTGAATGTGGATCCTGCAACCTTCACCACCCAACTGTATCTTGTAGAGATGAGATTTCTCCTGAGGCTAGGTACATGCCTCACATCTCTTAATATCCATGTATTTCCGTTTTGTAATTTCATGTGTACATTTCCCTTCCTGAAAATGTTGCATGGCTCATCATCGCCCAAATAAACCTATCCAAAATTTCCTGGACATACTCTTTAAAATAGCCCTTATCAGGGGTTGCATGGAAAGAGGCACCTAAATCTATTACCCAAGATTCTACTCTAGTATCAAGAGAAAGTATAAGAGCATCCTGAACAATATTACCTATCGTATTTTCCTCTTTAATACCTTTAGGTTGGTTTTCTTTGTTTTCTTTGAACCAAGTCCTTTTTAGCATGTCCTCTCTTTCCACAGTTCTAGCAAGTAATGCCTCTACTCCTAGATTTGGATATGCCCATCTTCGATTTAGATCTCCCACGAGCCTTACTCTTTGATTTCTCCTTGCTCCTCCCTCTACTCTCCATATTCAATGCATTTCTAGAAGAATAATTTTCCCCTATACTTTTCCTACGCATTTCCTAATTTAAAATGACACTAACTACATATTCAAATTTAAGAGAAGTAGATGATGTATTACTGCTTGCGCCATTACTAAGTTGTCCCAAAATTCGGCAAAGAACACAGAATAATAATGCTCTAACCTCCTCATCAAATGGGATATTAACTGAATCTAGTTGATTTACAATAGTGTGGAAATCATTAAGATGGCTAGATACAAATCCACCTTCTTGCATTTGTAGATTAAACAATCTTTTCATTAAATAAACTTTATTGGATGCACTAGGTGTTTCATATAAATTAGCTAGGGTTTTCATCAACTCTACCTACTCTTCACTGTGAGATATTTGAAGCTACGGATGATGCCAGACTCAATCGAATCACACTGAGATCCTTCCTATCCAAAACCTTCCACTCCTCATCAGACATGATTGAGGGTTTTGCTTCTTCACCTCCCAATGGTAGGTATAGATCCTTTTGATATAGGTAATCTTCCACCTATATTTTCCATTAGCAATTTTAGTTGTCAAACTTCTCAACTCTGAACTTATTCTCCTCTGCCATTGTTGCTTCTCCCACTCAAATAGAAATCCCTCTATGAGTATACTACCAACAAATAAATCTCAAACATGCTCTGATACCAGTTGTTAGGATTATACCAATTGTACAGATAAACAAGCATGTAATGAATAATGTAGAAAATGTAAAACAAAAAAGAATGTAATAAAAAGAGACACAGATTTAACGTGGTTCACCCAAAATGGGCTATGTCCACCAGAAACAGCCAATCCTTTTATTCTGTGTAGCCAAACTCTCTCTCACACTACCACCACTAATATAATGAGCCTCATACATCACGACCCTTTAAAGATATTAGGGTTTTTATCATTTTGGGGAAACATAGAAAACCACCCGTTAGATCTCGTGACCTAATTAGGAACGGTCCGGATTTCACAATGCATAAATAGATATATACAATGTGGCTTACGAGGGTGCTTCCCACAAACCCCCGTTGGGGTGCGAGGCTCCTGGCCCACCCCACTAGGGGGCATCCCCAGAGACACCGCAAAGGGGGCGAAGCCTCCTTCCAACCCCGTCATTATCGGGCTCCACAACCAACAATATATGCATGCAAAGAGATAGTTCTTGTTTATCTCTAAACTAATGGTTTATTATTTAAGTTTGGCAAGCTTTGAAGCTTCTTAAGATTTCTAAGCTTTGTTCCATAGCTACACCAACTTACACATGAATACATATGGCATGCCCGAAGTGGGAGCAATCCCATAGTCCATTAGAAGTTGTTTAAATTTTGTCATTTACATGATTTTTCTAACCATTTTTAGGATTTTTCAAGGAAAACTAGTTTTATCCATGCATTTGGTAAAATTATATGTGTTAAATCTCCCTTTAGAATAGGTATTTAATGGGTTTGTGTTAGAAAAGTAGTTAAAGGACTAATTTAGGACATGTTTGCATTTTTATTTTTTTGGTTTCCATGGTTTTTGGTGGTTTTTTAGGGTCACGCGTACACTTAAAAAATGGCATGTACCTATTGAAAGGTCCTCGTACACGTCAACAAGGGCACATACATGTAACTCGTGTTATTGACCAAAAAACTAAACAGAGTCACGCGCACACCAAAACCCACACACATACATAAAAAGTCTTGTACATGCATCTTTCTAGATGTGCAGGAATAAATACCCTCTGTCATTTTCATAGACCCACGTACACATTAAAAGGGGCATGTGCATACCTAAATCCATGCTCACACACCAAAAAGGTGTGTAGTAAATTTCTCTGTCGAGAATATAATTTTTGTTCTGATTGTATGCTTTGATATTATTTGTTTTTCTGACATTCTTGCAAATTTTTTAGAGTGGTTTGCAAGTTCTTGTTGATTATTTGTTTTATACTAGCTTGGTTTAAGGTGATTGCATTTGTTTTGCTTCATTATACTTTCCAAACACTTCAATTAAGTTTCCAAACATGAAAGAACTTCAAATTTCACTAAAAGGAACTTTATTACTCGTAATTTGATGCATTTCTTTATAAAAGGGCATTTAGCATTTAGATATCACTTAATAAAAGAAGAAGAGTCACTAATACAATGAGCAAGAAAGATGATCTTAATACCAACCTAGGAAGTGGATGCTCTATTGACACAATAGATATAAATGCCTCTAAATAAAAAGGGCTTGCTCAAGAATTATTTGATTGGCTCGAGTTTTAGGCTTTTAGGTTGGTAAGAGGTATGAATTATAAATATGTATTCATATATTAAAAATTCATATGAAATTGTTATTGTTATGTATGTTTTTGGATGAATATTTTCAATATCCTTATTTCTTATAAGTTTTAGGCAATACAAGATTGAAAAAAATCATTATGAATAGAGCTACGATATTATACTTTATATTGTTAAAAAAATAAAACACTAAATATGATATGAAAATAATATATATTAATATATCTTGTCAAATGTTACAAAATAAGCTACAAAACTACAAAATTTCTCAATTAAAATTTGAGATTTACATTTCAATTCTTCGTAGTATTACACATATACGAGTATAAGGAATCATATTCAACTCTCATTCTAATATGCTCCCTCTCATCCTATATCTTTATAGACATTAAATCACATAATTTAGGTACTTTTCTAGTCCCGATTACATACTACTATTTATATGATCCTAAGTAAGAAAAACACTAACTATCCCATGTATTTAGCCACCTTTCTTTCCTTTCTATTACCACTTTTGGTCTTGCACCCTTATTTCCTCAGTATTCATTTTTATACCTCAATATTTATTTTCCTGACACCGGTGCCTGCTAGGATGCTAGTCTTAGCGCCCTCTTCCCCTCTCGGGCACCCATGTCCACTTTATACCTTTTCACCTTTGTTTGGGTCCTTTTTATCCATTTTAACATTTTATATTTTTGGTATTCAGAAATTTTGAGGTTAATGACAAAATTCAATTAAATTAATCATATAAATATAAATTTATGTGATCATAATAAAGGACCAAACACTAAGCATTAACTATCACCACCTAAGGTTGCATCCATCAAACATCTAAGAGCTCCATTGCATCCATCTAGCACCATCCAAGGGACACAAGGGATGGTTATTCTATATACACTTCATAGGAGGGAAGTTCATTCTATTCCATGCACACATCTATTACATTTCTTTACATCTAGCTTACTTGCTCACTATTAAGTGTGACACACACAAGAGCCACCTAGGGCACGATTCCACAGACACAAACACACATAGAACTACATTGGGTCTTAGATGTAGTGCAATGCTTAGTCGTAAGTTCACCATTTTTATAGTTGATGACCATCGACCCCTCATTCTACATCTTTCTTTTTAGGATTTGATGTCTATTTGAGGGTTTTGTAGGTTCATACTTCATTGCAGGTTTTAAATGACCTTGGAAATCGAGTGTGACTAGCTAGTCACCAAAGGCGAACAATAATGAAAAACTTACAACACCTCGTGAGTAGGTTCTTCGAGAATTTTTGTAGACTCGGACGCCCAAAATCAAGTCTAGGGCACCCGCAAGCGCCCCTGTCCCTCTCCAGGTGCCCCAGTCTAACTTATTTCTATAGATCTACATTTTTCTTTGTCTCTTTGTGATGTTCCTTCTTCTTTGTTCACCTAGTCAACACCTCGATACACTCCAAATTTCATTGATAACCAGCTAAGTACCCTTTTCTCCTCCTTGTAATTAGGGTTTCATAATTTATTGCTTAGTTGCTTGGGTGTAATTTCTATACTTAATTGTTATTCATTTATTGCTACTATAACATTCAAATTAGGCATATAAATTCACATTTATCTTATTCAATCTTTGGTCACTAGTTCTCATGATTTAATGAGATCGTATGTTATAATATTGATACTAGTGATATTTTCCCTATCTTGATTGGTCGTATCCCTCTTAAAAGAAAAATAGGATTCACGCTGATTTCTACTTGAAAAATATCCCTAGATCCATGTCATCATCCTTAATTATTTTCTTTAATGTGTTTTTTCTATTTATTAATGAGCACAAGTTTTTATTTCATTGAAATAACAACATTTAAAATTTTGCATGCATTCTTGAGATGAAGATACAAGAATAATAATTCATTCTTCAAATTTTCACTTTGACTTTATTTGAATAAAGAAATAGTATTAGTTTAAAAGTTAAAATATGTAGAACTAAAATTTAAATGTAAATAAAGAGTTAAACATACGATAAATTTATCCTTTGACAACAAGGTTTTTTTCTCTATCCCATTTTTTATAGTAAGCTTGGGCTTCACCATTTAAATTTTCCAACCTATTTAACATGACATCCAAAACATTATCATTGTAGTCATTGCTTATTGTAATGGTACTTGAGAGAGCTTGATTTAGTAATACATCTATCTTTGTTGGCTCATTTTGAACTAAAGAAAATAAACAATTTCTTTAGGAATGGTTGTGAAAACAGAAATTTATTTCCTTCATTAAAAAACTTTGGCCCGAGAATTCCCATGTTTTCAAAGTCTCTATATCCTGCATAACAACATCATTAATAGTAGCATAAAAATCTTTGCCAACAAATTATGTAATGGAAAAGTAGTTAATTGATCATCAAATGGTGGTATTGGTATCTGTGTTGGAGAGGGTGTGTCGTATGGAGAATTGGGCGTATATTCTGCAAAAATATCTATTTAGGGCACTTGTGATCCCTGAATCATATCATGTGGATTAAAATTAGTTGGATCACTAGTACCACTCTCAATACCCAATAAATCATCATCAAGATCAATTTATTGTAAAATGGTAGTGCTCATTTCATTAGGAGACCACGAACCGAGAAATTTGGAAAGCGTGTTATTGTCGGATATTTGTGCCACTACTTTGAGTGGAAAATATATTCATTTCCCCTTGTCCAAACTTTTCAAGGAAGTAATGGTGGTGGCATAATTTTATTTTTGGAAGAGGGAAATGGAAATGCAAAAATAAAATGTGAACAAAACACATAAATAAGAATTCAATGTTTAGTAAATTTAGCATAAAAGTTAAACTTTGAAGTGATACTAATAATGTACCTTGCAGAGTATGTCTAGGAGTATTTTCTTCCTTATTCTTGGTTGAATCCTTGTGGATTCCATTTGTTCATGTTGATGTGGGGAATTTTGATGAAAACTATATGAGGAATCTATAAATATGCAAGTAATGATTAAAACAAGTATAGTTCCATTAATAAAAAAATTAAAACAATGTATGTTCCATTATTCATAGCTTGACATAATGATAGTAGTAATACCTGGAATAATTGATGAAGTTGCATGTTGCACTTGCAATTGAGGGGTGTAATAGAACTCCTCATGTGTTTTTGTCTCAAAACGTAATAGGATTCATAGATGATTGTACATCCATGTATGAATTATAAAATCCTTAAGAGGTTGATGACCTCTAACCTGCAACTTTTTTCTTACATGGGATGCTTATTGCTTTATTGTGAAAGAAATTAGAAAATTAGCTCTATTTTTCAAATAAATACATGAAGCTATTTTGCAATAATTTAAACTTTAAAGTTACCTCTTTCTCATCATTTAAAATACAATTTACTCTAATTTTTTCATCAAGTGCAGTCAGAATATTAGTATTCTATGAATGCAACTCATAAAGCCTTCAAAATATAATGTAATTATACAATTACAACATGAAAATGTTGCAGTTTCATTGCAAATAGTATATGAAAAATAATTTCATATCCTATTGGATATATTTGTACACCAATCAATTTATTGGAAACTTAAAAATAAAGGAGGATGGAGACAACAACACATATGAGATGCAGATTGTATTCGCCACGTAACTATCTTAGCATGAAAAAATTCAATCATGGCCTACAAAAATGTGGGTGGAACAACTTGCATAGATAATCCCCTTCTTGATTCAAATGAGTTACCAATATTACACAAAATAAAAAAAAACTTTTATTAGCTTATTATGATAATAATAGAAAGAAAAATGTAAAAAACAAATTATTACCTTCAACCTTTATGCAAAGTGGGAATCAAAAAAAAATTGTCGTAATGTCGAGAGAGTAAGGATTTTATCATCACATGGTCGACACTAATGTATGGAATCTATATTAAATGGTGGATATCTTTTGGAGATGTTCCAAAAGAAAATTATCATGATGGCAACTTGATTGTGAAGATACATGTGGATCTGTCATAATTGGATAAAAGAAACTACAGCAAACCAGTATAAGTTTGATATTGAGGCATCTAAATTTGTTCTAGAAAACAAAATTTATATACCCAATCACTTGAATATGTCCTTCAGTTTGAGAAAGGTGGAAATTTTTGGGAACATAAGGTTTCATAATTGAAGTTTTAGTTGAAGGCGAGAGGATGTAGAAATATATGCCATTTCCATTTTTGGATTGTAGATGCGATCTTCAAACTTGTTTATTGAGTCTAGAGCCTTTTCCGATAGTTGTATGATCCTAGAGGTAGAGAATGGTGTGGAGCATGGAGGAGAAAGTGAGGAAAAATGAGGAAAAGAGAGGACCCAAGATGAAATATATAGGCGATCAAGAACACATAGCGACAGGAGACAAGATGCACGGTTGGGTGCCTACATGTGTTTTGTTGATGCATGGGTATGCATGTAATTGAGTGGATACATATGTAGATGTATGGATGTATATTAAATTGGGCCTCTACATATGCTGACCCTTGGTTGCATGTGCGATCGAGCATCTGCATACGTAGTCATCCGAGCGCATGTGCAATGGGAAGATGCACATGTAGATGCGTAGTTACATAGGAAGCCAAATCGCTACATATGTAGATGCCCAATTGAATGTGTGATTGGGTGTCTATCTGAAATCTCTGTACATATGAAATGTATGCATATGTAGATACCTACCTTGGTGGGATTCCATATAGATGACATGTTTGTGTAAGTAGATGCCTATCTTACTGGACATCTATATAGATGACGTGTACGTATAGAAAATAGATCAAAATTTTGTTTTGTAGTTTCCCATTTGTAACTAGTGCATCTGATTGCTTCCCAGTGTTCCTTTTCCTTGAAAATTTATTTACCTATGTCACTATATACATTTTTCTCTTATTCACCATCAACATAAAATCCATTTTTAAAAATTCACCAAAAAAATTGAAGTTGGATTTTGGTTAGGGGTTTTAAAATCTAAAATTCACACCATTAATTTCCCTCATCATATCAATCAAAACAAATACATTATTTAATCTCTTAATCCTAAGTCCAAATTCCCCACAATTTTTACTCCGTACATGTAAATATTCCTCTCACACCATCTCACAAACGTAAAAATCTCATTTTACCTCAAATACTAAAATCAAATAAAACAAAAACAAATTAACTATTTATGAACAATCTTATAACCTTACTAACCTCTTCAATTTTTTCTCCAACATCCCTTTAGTCATTTATCCACACCTTGAACCAAAAATCCATGATTAGAAGTGGTTTCGACAACTCTTGCAGTTGTTTCCCTGTAAAAAGTGAATCGCCAAAGTGATTTAGTTGAACCACCAACAATTATAAATAACATGTATTTTTAGAACAAATGCACGGGAAGATATAATTGAAGAATTATAGATCCACGAATTAACAATTGAGGATTATAGATTATAATGTGCTAGACATTAACCAAATGTTTACATATGCATATAACAATTAACAGATTATGAATGAAAGAAAATAACAATAGCTGAAAGTAAATGAGACAAGAGACACCAGATTTAAGTGGAGAAAACCAAAAGAAAAACTCCACTAAAAAAACATTGTCTTATATTAATAATTTATCAAACTTTCACCCAACACTTCCACTTCACTCCTCGGTCTCACAATAAACACTAGCAGACTTTTGTCTCACTATATAACAACTCACATAAGTAGCTTAAGCTTTAGATAAAATGGTCTATATGCTTCTTAGTAAAAGTAAGATCACCAAGTAGTCCAATCCCGTGAGGGATCATCCTATTTATATAGGATGGGTGAGTGGTTATACCGCTTCACTCTTTTCAAAGTTGTGAAATACCAACTAAGATTATTAAAAATAATCTTTAAGACAAGGGTTTTCTAAGTGGCGGTCCACCAAATGGTATCCCCAATTGACATTAACACCCTAACACTCCCCCTTAATGTTAAGTGGGGAAAATAAAATCAAACATGCCAAATTTACCTTTTTCTACAAAAGGATTTATAGATCCTTGAATCAACAATAGTGATTCAGGCTAGCATGCAAACAAGGGAAATCAGTTGATCTTCCCATACAAAAAATATTAAGAAAAAGTGCTTTACATATGAAGACTTACATCAGATTATAGAGCCTTTTATAAACTAAGGCATACCCATAACTAAATCTTTGTTTGTATTTACAAGTAACTTCACATAGATTGACACATTTAGTTATTACAAAATGGAGGAAGTATTGGAAGTTTACAACAACCGTTAAGAGGTGGAATTTTCATGCACACTCCCCCTTAATGGAAACTTTGATAGGCCCAACAAGGCATGAAACTTGCAAAACTTCACAACACACAATGGCTTTGTGAAGATATTTGCAACTTGATCTTCAATCGAACAAAACTTGAGATCAATATCACCATTCAAGAATTTATCTTGAATAAAGTACATATGAACTTCAATATGCTTTTTCCTTTGATGCTAAATTGGATTCTTTGTAAGAGCAATGCAACTTTGGATGTCACATAGAAGAGTAGTGCTCCCTTTGATGCCCATATGTAGCTCATCTAACATTCTTTTCAACCACATAGCTTCTTTTGCAGCTTCCATAACACTTCTATACTCTGCTTTAGTAGAAGAGATAGACACTATTGGTTGTTTCTTGCTACTCCAAGTGATGGCACCTACACCCAACTTGAAAATATATCTAGAAGTAGACTTTCTATCTGTAGCATCACCAACATGATCAAAATCACAATAACCAAATAATTGTGCATCATTACAAGAAGAATAAAAAAACCATAATTAATTTTTCCTTTAATATATTTCAAAATTATTTTTCCATTTTCAAATGATACTCATAAATTTCTTGCATAAATATTGAAACTACTACTACTACATAAGAAATATCAGGTCTAGTAATATTCAAATAAATTAGACTACCAACTAGCTGCCTATACAGAGTAGGATCAAATTTAGCACAAGTTGGTTTAGGGTATAACTTAACACCAACTTCAATAGGAATGGAAACAGGCTTACAGTCAATCATGTTAAATATTCTAAGAAAATTCACAACATATTGAGATTGAGATGCAACAATAGACTTATGATCTTGAAATATAATCATGCCAAGAAAATGATTTAATAAACCTAAATCAGTCATTTCAAAACATTGTTTTAACCTTTCTTTGATTCTAAAAATTAAATTTCTATCATTGCTAGTAATCAAAAGATCATCAACATAAAGAACAATAATGATAATATGATTGTTATCAAACTTAACAAATAAATCATTATCAGAACAATAGTTAGAAAAACCAAGCTCCTAAAAGAAACTATTAATTTTAGCATACCAAGCTCTAGGAGCTTGCTTAAGACCATACAAAGAATTTTTAAGCTTATAGACATAAATTTATTTACCAAGTTCTTCAAAACCTTTAAGCTAACTCATATAGATTTCTTCTTTTAAGTCACCATTTAAAAAACATTTTTAACATCAATTTTGTGAATCTCCTAACCATATTTGGGCAGTTAATGTAAGAAGAACTATTAAATTTCTCATATTAGAAATATGAGCAAAGGTATGATAGTCAATACTGTGTTTCTAATTGAAACCATGAGCTACCATCCTTGCCTTGAACTTTTCAATCTCTCCTAGAGAGTTATATTTGATTTTGAACAACCACCTAGATCCTACAATGCTTATTTTAGAAGGAGGAGGGACTAGTTCCCAAGTGTCATTTTTTATTAAGGAATTGTATTCATCCTTCATATCTTGAAGCCATCTATCATCTTGAGATGCTTCTTCAAAGGATTTTGGTTCTACCTCATAGAGGGTCATCAAGGCATGATAAGTATGTTGACTTCTAGTTAGCTTTCTAAGATTATCAGGTTGAGAGTTTTGAACAAGACTTTGAGCCCATTTAGGAATCTTAGGTTGCAAGAAATTTTGAGATGAATCCCCCTCAATCTCCATCATATCTAGATCAGAATGATCAGCCTCTTGAACTTTTGTTTCCATGGGAGAAGAATTATCAGGCTCTATCTCTAGAGCAACAAAGGAGGGTTCATGAGGATCATCAGAGAAATTTCTCTCTAAGACTTGAACATTTATATTTTCAATAATGTCATGCTTGAATGGATCATAAACTCTTAATCCTTTAGTTTTACATCCATATACAACAAAAATGCAAGAAAATATCTTGGATCAGGCTTCTTCCTTTTGTTTTTGGAATAAAGATAGAAGTAAGACTACCAAATATTCTTAAGTGAGAAATATCTTGTTTTTGTTTTGTCCAAACTCCATGAGGAGTAGCTTGATGAAGATATTTATTATTTAATATATTAATAATATAGACAACAATGTTCATATCTTCAGATCATAAGAAATTAGGCACATTGGAAGCATGAATCATAGTCCTAGCCATTTCTAAGATAGTCATATTCTTTCTTTCTGTAATGCCATTTTGTTGAGGGGAATAAGAAGTAGTCAACTCTCTTTGAATCCCAAATGACACACAGAACTCATAAAATTTTTGCTAACATATTCACTTCCATTATCAGTCCTAATTCTCTTAATTTTCAAATTAGAAGCATTTTCAACTAGAGCTTTAAATTCCTGAAACTTAGACAAGACATCAGAATTCTTCTTAATGAAATAAGACCAAGTCATCCTAGAGTAATCATCAATAAAAAAATAACATACAAAGAACCACTGAGAGAAGAAACCTCAAGTGGACCTCTCACATCACTATGAATCAGTTCTAATAACTGAGAAGAATTTGGAGCATGATGTTTGCTAAATGGTTGAGCATGTTGCTTACCATGTAGGCAACTTTCACAAGTTTCATGACTTGATTTTATCTTTCAAAGAACAACAACAAGATTCGTTCTGGACATATCATACAAGATTTTGAAATTTACATGACCAAGTATTTCATGCCAAAGATGAATATCATTCATAGAAGAGGAAGAAAATCAAGACTCGGACACAAAACCATCAAAGATATACAAGACATTTTTCTAAATGCAGATGTAATAACATTTTTAAAATTATCTTTCACATACCACTTATCTTGCAAAAAAACAAATTTACAGTTTTCTTTAGTTAGTGGAAACTAAGACAAAATATTGTTTTTCAATTAAGGAACATACAATACATTCCTAATTACACCATTTGATAGCTTAACATTTCCACAACCTTCATACCTAATGATTGAGTTATCTCCTAGATAGATATTATCTTCACATTTAACTACATATGAGAGGATACTAGGAGTACAAGTCATGTGCCTGGAGGCACCACTGTCAAGAATCCATTCATTGTCATTTGAAGTTGAAAGGGTAGTATACAAGGCAATAGACTGCTCAACCACATTTTCTTGAGTTTGCTTCTGATTTTTCTTATGATTATTAGGCTTGTTGTTCTTAGCATTCTTAGTTTATTTGTTAGTCTTCACCCTACAATCAGACTCTTTATGCCCAAATTTTCCACACTTATTACAAGTTCCATTAAATTTGACTTTAAAGTTTCGATTGTTCTTAACAGAATTAGTTTTAGGATTTGATTTAAATCTAGATCTTATATTAGACTTCTGATTATGATTGATGTTATTCTTATTATGAGCAAACTTATGATTCTATGAGAACAGAGCTTGAGAAGTAGTCTCTTTTGAATCAAATTTCTCCATGACTCTCTCTTCTTGAATCAATAGAGAAGACAAAGTGTCAGATCAGAAGATCATTCTCATTTTGATACTTAGAATTGAGAATTGAGATGTAGTTTCTAAACTTTTCATGAATATTAATCGAATTATAAAGTACAGAAGATTATCTTGAAATAATTCACAATTACAACCATCTAATTGAGCTTTAATGTTCTTAATTTTAGCTAAATAATTTACAATTTTCTCATCCCCATCATGGGTTTTATAAATAGTTTTAAAACCAATTTAATGATCTTAGACAACCTATTACCTTCATGCATGGTTTCTAATTGCTTCCATGCATCTGCAGTGAGTCCATATGACCTATATGCATTAAGAATTAATCTCTAATGCTTTTCAATATGATGGATAGAGCTTCCTGAGATCTCTGAAAAAAAAATAGCTAAGGTTTTCAAGCATATTTTGTCTCCCCGTGGGATGTTTTTCTATACCATTCACAAGATCCCAAATCTTTCTATCCATTAAACAAGATTTAAAACACACTCTCCAAATGCTATAATTTGTTCCATTCAAGAGATGAGACTTATCCAATGAAAAACCGTAAGAACTGGCCATTTTTCATGCTAAGACGGCAATGTAAACAAATATAGCTAAAAATGAAACAAGGAAGCCAAACAGGGCAAAAAAACTAGCTACAAATCTTTTTAATAGCTATATGAATGCAATCACTCAAATTTAATCAAAAATACTAGCTTTGATCGAGATTAAGATCGATTTAATAGAGCTTAGTTAGATTCAAGCTACAAGAGCTCGATGAGTTATTTAGCAACTCGACGAGGTGAGCTCAAAAATGAGCTACTTAACAAATAAAAACAAGAGAGGCATGTGTTGGCTTTAAAATAGATCCTCGGTGATGTGAAATATTTAAAAATTAAAGTTAATGCCTTTTGGTCCGAGACAACAAACAAATAAACACATGTAAAATACTATAACAAGACTGACAATAGCGAAAAACAAATACACATGTCACTTTTCAATTAGCTCACATTTCACAATGCAACTAATAAGTCGAAGACAATTAATTAAAAAAGAACCGTATATACATGTCTTAAATTAATTGGATTGCTTTTTCGCACTCTGACACAATGTGAAATCAAATTTCAGTAAAAACTCAATCAAATGATGCCACTTGTCTAAAATTTAATGACTAAAGGCTCGACACTTGGCGGCTTTTCGCCAAACCTTAAAAATTTACCTTAGGTGGACTTAAGGTCTCTGAAAGGTACAAGACATGTGTCACAATTTAAGAGGCTAAGTCAAAGAAAAAATTGACACCCTAACACTTGCAAAGGCTGACACAATTAAAAGATTAATATACGTGTCAAAAATAATTGGTTCACGCTTCAAAAATTGACAAATACTAAGCAAAAAAAGATACGTGGAGCCTTTTAAATGGCTCACACTTTGCAAAAATGACAGAGGCTGAAAAATGTTAAAAAAATATGTATGTGTCCAAATGCTATTGGTTCACACTTCACAGTGTAACCAAAATGACTAAAGCAAACTGAAGACATGTGGATCCTTTTAAATGGCTCACTTTTCGCAAGACTGACACACACTGAAAAATGTGAAAAGGTGGCAAATTCTTATTGGATAACTACTGCCACAAATGAAAGACTTGAAAAATGTGAAATATGGAGCAATTCTATTGGCTCGGATTTCGTAAATCTGAAAAATGCGAAATAAAAAAACTTGGAGTAATTTTATTGGTTTACCCTTCGCATATGACACAAACAAGCTAAAATAAGACTGACAATGTGAAATACGAAGCTACTTGGAGCTATCTTATTAGATCATATTTTACAAATGATAGAGGACACTAAGCCAAGTATGACAACATGGAGACACACGTAAATCCCTTATTAGCTCGTGTTTCACAATTGACAATCAAAAAAACAAAATGACTGACAAAGTGAAGCAAGATGGAGCCCTCTAATTGGCTCGGGATTCGCAAAGACATAAATGTCTATTTAGAAGACTAAAAATGTGAAGCTAGCTGGAGCAAAATGATTGGCTCAAGCTTTGTAGTTAAAAGAACTTCACAGAAACAAAAAATGTCAAATAAGAGTGACAAAATGAAGCCATATGGCACAAAATGATTGACCAAAGCTTTGTAAAGACAAAAATTTGTAGAAAATTAAATATATAATCAGAAATATGTGAAATTAAATCCACTTAGAACTCTAAGAGTGGATACGGCTTCGCAAAGATGAAAAAGGACAATGAAGATATTTAGAGCAATTTTATTGGTCCAAGCTTTAAAAATCGATAGGATCTTAATACAAAATGAAAAAGCGAAGCTAGATGGCATAAAATGATTAGATCGGGCTTTGCAAAAGCAGATCTAGTGAAAAATAAAGATTTTAAAAATGGAATGGATTTAAACACTCTGAATTAACTAGATCTAAAGAGATCTTTCAGATCCATAGTCAAAACACGACCCAAACGACTATAAACGACACAAAAACTTAAAATAATCTTGCAGACAATGGATTTAAATTGTAAATGACTAAAACAAGATGCATAATAAAATATATAAGCATACAAAAGTTCAAACATGATCTAAGCAACCATTTAGCCAATATTTCACCTATATTTCAAACAATATTTAGGCGGGAATTAGAAATTTAAACCTGGTTAGCTTGAAGTTGTCGGTTGAATTTTTAGGGTTTCATAGATCAAAATATCTTCAAGCTTCTTCACTCTTATAATCCAGAAAACATCCAAATCTAGCTCTGCACACACATAATCACAAGCTCTGATACCATGTTAGAACAAATACGGGAAGATATAATTGAAGAATTATAGATCCACGAATTAACAGTTGAGGATTATATATTATAATGTGTAGACATTAACCAAATGTTTACATATGCATATAACAATTAACAAATTATGAATGAAATAAAATAATAATAGTTAAAATTAAATGAGACAAGAGACACCATATTTAAGTGGAGAAACCGAAGGAAAAACTCCACTGAAAAAGCATTGTCTTATATTAAGAATTTATCAAACTTTCACCCAACACTTCCACTTCACTCCTCAGTCTCACAAGTAAACATTATCAGACTTATGCCATGATGTATAACAACTCACATAAGTATCTTAAGCTTTAAATAAAATGGTCTATATGATCCTTAGTAAAAGTAAGATCACGAAGTAGTCCAATCCGTGAGGGATCATCCTATTTATATAGGATGGGTGAGTGGTTATACCGCTTCACTCTTTTCAAAGCTATGAAATACTAACTAATATTATCAAAAATAATCTTTAAGACAACTGTTGTTTAAGTGGCGGTCCACCAAATGGTATCCCCACTTGACATTATCAACCCCAACACTTATGTGCTCTCCCTTAGGGATATTCAATCTTGAATCTTGGACCCCCTTTTCACTCATGCACTTCATTTTCCAACACAAAAACATCTAGGAAAGCTTCAAGAACTTTTAAGCACCAACATCAATCACTTTCAAGTATTTTTGTGCTCATTTGCATCACTCAATTCTTCAACAACATCATAGTCCAACTTATCAACTCAGATCTCTTCCATAGGGAATTTGAGGCATCTTTTAGTTCCACATCTACTCAAAAGGTATTCCTATATCTTTTTCTTTCATATTTCAAGTCATAAATAACCTCTACATTAATCGAAAAATAATTTCATAGCTTTAAATCTCTTTTTAGAAAAAATGTCAAAAATCACTAAAATCACTAGCGATTCACCCTAATCGCCAACGATTGGCCTAAATCACCGGTGATTCCTATCAAAATCACTTCTTTATCAATTTATGAGTTTATTGTCATTTGTATCAAAACATCTACATTTAACATGTTGTTTCCAAGTATGGCTCTCTGTTAGATGGCAGTTCCTGGTCATTCACATCCCATTACAAGAATCTACTGACCTTCCTATATTCCACCACCCCTTTTTATGGGAAAAACACTACATCATGCACGAGTTAAAACTTTTATCTATCCAATTTTCTATTGATGAACAAGACATCGAGGATCAGATCAAATTCCTCCATTATATCTAACAAGAGATTGAAAATTTCTAGTACGATTACTTTGAACACGTTCGGATCACATCTACACTTTCGGGCCACCCTCGAAGTTATTTAGGTCTTACCTATCCATATTGAGTTCTAAAATATTTATCTCTTATCTACTTGTCTATATTTATTGCACATTATTATCTTAATTTTTATCGACCTACTTAATTGTCTAAAAAGAGCTGAAATCCTCCAAGGAAATCCATTTGGATTCACGGAATCAACTTTTTTGAGTAGCTTGTCTATCCATTTATCTAATCCTTTCTATTTATTGTATATGACCGCAGGTCGTTTAGTAGGACAAGCGGACTCACACACTCATTCGGACTCGGCATATCTAATCAAACATCAACTTCAACATCCATCTCCATGGGTATCGAAAAACCCCATTGTCTTATGAGGTCAGTTTTGTTTTTGTTGTTTCACTTCATTAATTTAAAGTAGAAAAGAAAAAATATCTCTCGAACATTCGGCACGCCAAGTGGGACCTTAGTCACTCTTTTATTTGTGTTTTTAATTTTATTTAAATCAATTTTCAACCTATAACATCATTTTCTTGTTTTTTTCTATCTTCGCTAACCCCTTTTGTAAGTTTTCGCTTTCTGGATGGATTTTCCTTGCTATTACATTGCTTAAAAATCAATCAAAAATTTAAATTAAAAGGAAGTGTTCTACGCATGTTTTTTCTTCTTTCATTTTTGTTTTCGGTATTGCATTTTACTACTTGTACTCATCAAAATCAATCATTTTTGGGCTTAAAACAAACCTTGCATCGTGTTTAATCATATAAATTAATTTAAGAATTAATTTATTGCATTAACATAATCCTCTCCCACACACAACCAAATCACATCAAACATTCCCACCCAAGTGATAACTATTGAGATTTCATCACCCAATAGGGAAACCGACTCGGTGTTTTGGCCAAGTATAAATAATTGGTTGTTGGTATATTGGCTAAGTACTGAATCCCTTATCGTTGCGGGACCATGAAGTGAGGGGTAGGCCCCATACCGGTGCCATCATGATTTGGGCCTTGCATACCTTTGGGTATATCGAGGACTCAACTTTAAGAATTCTTGAAACCATCCATGCGACCATTTCCTAGGACCTTATTAGCCATTTTACACATTTCACTTTTTCTAAATTAATCAAGATAATAAAAATATTTCGTGTGATTTGCTTGTTGCTTGTAATCAACAATCTAGATTTCATTTTACTTCATTAGGTGATTGTTTGTTTTCTTATATGGTTCTCACAAGACAACAATCCTATATCCAAACTTCTGAAAACATGTCTAGTCCATTCCAATAATATGCACAACATGCCCATCAAACCTTAAAACATGCTTAAGCACATATAGAATATGCTCAACAGATCATTGATCAACATCAAAAATTCCTATCAAGGCATCGACCAAAATATCAAGAACAACCCCATTTTCCCTAGTAGCAATCAACCTCATCCGAGACACCCGATTTAGGGATCTCAATTTTGATTTTGTAATTAATCGATAAGGCCAACCGAGAAGAAGATAAGGATGACCAACAAATAGAAGTGACCCAAAAAGGAGGGAAAGACGTTGTGACGGACCGAGGTAGCCTGGGTGGGATCAAGGCGCCTCGGGGTGCCCTAGTACATGATCAACAAAAATAATAACCTAACGTGGGGTATTTAAGGTTCTAGTATTAATCTAAATAGGGGGACTAAAACATTGTAAATGAACAAAAGCAGTATGAAATAAATTTACAAAAACTATTCTAAGTGAATTAAAACCCTAATATGTAAGAGAAAAGGGGAAATGGCTTAGTTGATTGCTTGTGGATCGCCGCAAGTTGTCACGAGATCAATGGAACTCGGTAATGCGAGATGAACACTCAGGGGCCCTACAAAGGGCATATCTGGGCTACTGAAGTGACACAGTGCATGAGAGTGTACTAGGGCACCCCACGGCCCCTGGACTGCAGTATGGGTGCTCAAAACATTATAAATGCTTAAAACCCTAATTTGTCACGGTCGTTAAGTGTCTCTGAATACTCTCTATTTGTCACACTGGATTCACCGGATGAACTAGATGATGCCACACACATGAAAAAGGGGGTCATATTGACCTCACCCGTAAAACCGGTGGTATTATCGTTTAGCACTACACTACACATTGTGGACCTTGATGTAGTTCTAGTGAGTGTGTGTATGTCATTCCCTAGGCACTCTTGTGTCATTTGCACTTTGTGAAATAGTGAGCTATGGTAGCTATAGAATATTTGGATAGTAGAATATAATCCCTCCTCTTCTAATAATGTGTGTGATGTAGACTTCCTAGCTTGAATGTATGGTGTTATGTGGATGTAAATGATGGAATAGATGCGACCCTAGATGGAGTGATAGTAGTGATCATTATGGTCTTATAAACTTTATATTTATAGAGCTCTTAAGTTTGAATTCATAATTAATCCCAACAAGGTCGATTGAGAAGAAGATAAGGATGACCAATAGCTAGAACTAACCCCAAAAAGAAAAAGAGGTTGTGCACGGACCAAGGTGCCCTGGGTGGAACCAAGGGGCCTCGGCGTGCCACAAGTACATGATTAACATAAATAAAAACCTAATGTGGGGTATTTAGGGTTCCAGTGTTAATCTAAATAGGAGGAATAAAACACTATAAATGAGCTAAAGTAGTATGAAATAAATGGAAACAAAATATTCTAAGTGAATTCAAACCCTAATATGTAAGAGAAAAAGGGGAAATGGCTTAGTTGATT
This sequence comes from Taxus wallichiana var. yunnanensis, assembly GCA_018340775.1. Lineage (NCBI taxonomy): Eukaryota > Viridiplantae > Streptophyta > Pinopsida > Cupressales > Taxaceae > Taxus > Taxus wallichiana. The sequence continues at coordinate 887,823,358 of CM031239.1, forward strand.
ACTAGTGACTGTCATGAGTTGCCACAGATTTGGGAATCGAAACTTGGTAATACAGATGACATGGGGCCCTAGGAAGGGTAGATTTGGGTTGTCTAAAGTGACACAACTACGGGAGTGGACTGGGACACCCAGAGCACCCTCGTCTGCCCGATCTTGGCACTTAGAATAGTATAAATGCTCAAAACCCTAATTTGACATGATCGTTAAGTTTCTCTAAATACTATTTTCTGTCACACTAATGGATTTACCAAATGAGCTGGATGATGCCTTGCACATGAAGAAGAAGAAGGGGTCGAATGACCTCAACCACCAAACCGGTGGACTTATCATTGAGCGTTGCACTACATTACGGACCCTAATGTAGTTCTGGTGAGTGTGTGTATGTCATTCCGTAAGTGCTCTCCTGTCAATTACACTTTGTGAAATAACGAGCTATAGTGGTTATATAAGATGTAGATAGTAGAATAGAATGAATATAATCCCTCCTCCTCTAAGAATGTGTGTGATGCAGAATTCTAGCTTAAATGTATGATGCTATCGGATACAAGTGATGCAAATGCAGCCCTATATGGAGTGATAGTAGTGATAGGATGTAATGACCTAAGACCCTTATTATGTTCTTATAAGCTTTATATTTATAGGGATCTCAAGTTTAATTTCATAATTAATCATGAAAAGTCAGTCGAGAAGAATATAAGGATGACCAATAGCCATACGTGACTCAAAAAGGAGTGAAAGAGGTTGTGCAAAGATCGAGGCATCCTGAGTGGGACCATGACACCTCAAGGTGCCTCGGTTTAGCCTCGGGGTGCCTTGATTTAGGGCTAGAAACTTAGGGAAGTTAGAAAATTGGGTGATAAGCATTGGTAAATACATGGGAAAGATGAAATAAAAGAAAAGAAAAAGGTGGCCAAAAGGTGGTATTAATTAGTCCTTTGACACTTGAGAACCTTCTAAATATTGTCTAATGTCCAATATTTGTGTCTACTGATACCAAAGCAATCAACTAAGTCATTTCCCCTTTTTCTCTTGCATAATACGGTTTAAATTCACTTAGAATAATTTGTTTACATTTATTTCATACTGACTTTAGTTCATTTACAGCTTTTTAGTCCTCCTATTTAGATAAAGTAGAACCCTAAATACCCCACATTAGGTTCTTATTTTTTCTAATCAATGATTATAACGAGTTATCATAGATTTGGAACTAGAACTCAGCAATGTAGATGAATACCGAGGGGCCTTTGTGAAGGGAAGATATGGGTTATGCAAGTGACACGGGAACTTGGGAGTGTACTGGGGCACCCTAGGGCACCCTAGTCTGCAGTCTAGGCACTCAAAACAGTATAAATGTTCAAAACTCTTATTTGGCATGGTCACTAAGTGTCTCTTAATAATATTTGTCTATCACACTTGGATTTGCGGGATGAAGCTGGATGATACCTAGCACAAGAAGAAGAATAAGGGGTCAAACTCACCTCACCACCAAACTAGTGGTCTTCTTACTGAAAGTTGCACTACATTAAGGACCCTGATGTAGTTCTGGTGAGTGTGTGTATGTCGTGCCCCAGGATCTCTCGTGCTAGTTGCACTTTGTGAAATAACGAGCTATGGTAGCTATAGAAGATGTAGATAGTATAATAGAATGAATAGAATCCCTCATCCTCTAAGAATGTGTGTGATGCAGACTTCCTAGCTTGAATGTATGGTGTTGTGTAGATGCAAGTGATCCAATAGATGCAACCCTAGATGGAGTAATAGTAGTGATAGGATCCAATGACCTAGGACCCTCATTATGGTCTTATAAGCTTTATATTTATAGGGCTCTCAAGTTTAATTTAATAATTAATCTTGACAAAGATGAATAAGAAGAAGATAAGGATGACCAATGGCTAGAAGTGACCCAAAAAGGAGCGAAAGAGGCTATTCATAGATTGTGGTGCCCTAGGTGGGACCAGGCACCTCGGAGAACCCAAGTACATCCTGGAGTATGTTGATTTAGGGGTATAAACTCGGGAAGTTAGAAAATGGGGTGATAAGCATCGAAAAAATGTGGGAAAGATGAAATAAAAGATAAGAAAAGGGTGGGGAAAAGGTGGGATTAATTAGTACTTTGTACACTTGAGAACCTTCTAAATAGTAGTATAATACCGAGTTAAATATTGTCTAATGTGCATTATTTGTGTCTACAGTCACCAACAATCAGCTAATTCATTTCCCCTTTTTCTCTTACATATTAGCATTTGACTTCACTTAGAATAGTTTGTTTACATTTATTTCATACTACTTTAGTTCATTTACAACGCTTTAGTTTTCCTATTTAGATTAATACTAGAACCATAAACACCCCACATTAGGTTCTTATTTTTGTTAATCGATTCAAATCCCGTTACTCTTAATGGCTATCTTTACGACATGAGGTGTTCATTTGCAGCCATCATTACCTAAACCATAGCCATATGTACCTGATCCTTCATGGGTTTTTCCCATCTCATTTATCCAAATCACGAACCAGTTATCCAATATATATATCCTTATCCTTCCAACAAGAGACCGAAACATCCTATGTTGTGTCTTGGTCCCTATTTTCGACCTTAACATAATTTCCTCATAAGACACAACCACTTAACAACCTGACCCTTCAATTGGTTCCACACCACCTCTAAACAACACAAATGTCTCTTCATCCACACAAACCCCTCCATCATCCTCTGTCATCCAAACACCTCCCATGGGTTCTTTTGTAGTTGTTATTAGTGTATCCCAACCACCACCTTCTCAACAAACTACACCACCTCTAAAAAAACATTACCATGTCCATCCCTACATCTTTACCCTTAATCAATACTAGTGTTATTGCCAATACCCATCCAGTTTCACAATAGTCCTTGACCCCACTTATTTCACAACACATACCTCACTGTCTCTATCACTTTCTTCCTCTCAATCTATACCAAAACCATCACATCCCCTTACACATGCCTCTATATCTATTCGAACATCCCACAAATATAAAAACCCTTGTTTTCACCTCCATACCCTTTCAAAAACACCTCAATACTCACAACCCCTTATTCACACATCTATTCCTTTTCAACACATTCCACAACAATCACAACCTCTTTTGAATACATCCATCCCTCCTTAGTATCAATATATCCAACCATCACAACCATTATCCTCACAACCCACTTATAACATCCCTATAAATATTCCTCAGCAAAACATCCCCTTTCAGCAAAATATCCCAAGTCTATATCAGTCATATCAACAACCCAGTCAATTTTCATTCAATCAACCCAGTCCTTCCTCATCCAATACACAACAAAAACTTCAAACCGACCCCCTTCATGATTTAATGAATATGATATACGGCCTTGAAGCTGACTCCATGTGCCCTAAAAACACATTTTTGTATGAACAAATATGTAATGAGCCTATTCACCCATCCATACCCTATAAATCTTATCCTCCCCACTAGGAACTCCCAAATTTTATCAAATTCTATAATAAGGAGGATCCCCAATGACTACATCTAAGATTTTCATCATGCATATTACCTTATATCATGACCAAGACCTTATGTTAAGAACATTCCCTATGTCATTGGTAGGTCTTGCTTTAGATTGGTATAATAGCATTCCACAATACTCCCTCTTCTCATTTCACACAACTTGCAAAACTCTTTCTTGAACACTTTTCAATCAACATCACCACAAAATCACCATTACCGACCTTTATGCAATCAAATAATTTGAAGATGAATCCATTTATTTTGTCACCCACTAGAGTGGTATAATTAATCAACTATCATTCTCACTCCCACAAATAGAATTAATCGAAGTTATTTTCCCATTCATGTGCCAAACACATCTCTTCTACACTCCAAATCCAATCCTTTTAGATGTTTTGATGAAGCCTTTACCATGGCCTGTAAGCTTGAACTTCACACTCTTGAAGAAGGTAAAGTCAAACTTATATCGAAGAAACCAAAATCTGAATTCCCATCCAAATCATCCTCTAGTCAAGATAAACCCAAATCCTTAGCTAATGTTGTAGTCGTCAAGTCCGCTCCCAAGGAACGTTTGACCACCGAACACTCTCATCCCCAACAAAACTATACCCCCATTGGAGAGACTTATAGTGTGGTTTTGATAAACTTCTTTCCGCTAATATGATCCCCTTTTACCTATCTTTCCTATCAACACCTCTGTTTCAAAGCCCTCTTGGTATAGGGATAACAATTATTACAAATACCATAGAGTTAAAGGTCATGACATTGAAAGGTGTCATTCATTCCGTAATTTCCTTCAGGATCTGATTGATAAAGGTGAACTACATTTAGACAATCCTAATGCACCCCAAAATTAGAATCTCAATGTTTTTAAACAACCATTTCTAAATCATTCCCCATCAAGTAGTCAACCACAAGAAAACAATGTTCAAGCCCATCATACCATAAATACCATCAATAAAACATATCCTATCACCAAATCTACCACACATGTTCTACAAGAACACCCCCAAACCGACACATAATGAAAAATAAAAAACACCCACGAAAGAGAAAACATCTTCACTTGCATCTACCACTTCTCCATCTAGCTCATCTATAAACTCTTCTCAAACATCTCAAAAACAACCCATTATTCAAATCATGAAGATTTTGTATGATGAATTTTTTTCCTAGTATCACCCCCATAACCTTCAAAAACTTATGCCACCCCCATCTAAAAAGTCACAATTATAAACCTGTTCAACTACACTTATACAAAGATCAAAACATCAACCCTCTATCCTAGGGCCACATCCCTCATCTAAATCACCTACCACCACCTCACAATCAAAAACCACTCATCAAAAAATAACTAAAAAACCCACACCAAAAACAACACCTCCATAATCACCAAAACAAATGAGACATCATCACCTTCGACATCCGCATCAAAAGGACATTATGTAACAATCTTAGAGAAACTCCTTCAACAATCACTCATAGTACTACCTCCTCTAAGCCATCCATCTCTCGAGGTTGGAAACCTTCTTGGTATAATTTTGAAGATTTATGTGATTATCATCAAAGTGGGACTCTTGTAGAAGACTATAAATCCTTTCACGCATTCATTAAGAAACTTGAAAGTAAAGGTCTTCTTCCTTCAAAGTTACACAAATCAAAGACATCCCATCCAACATTTACATCCACCACTATTGAGGAATATTTGAGTAAACTCCTCCCCCATCAAGTTGATGTTGTCCACATTACTACCCGAGCATGTACCCACAAATCCAATCCTTCATAATAGAATAAACCCAAGACCTTTTTGCCATCCCGCCACCTCTAGAACTCACCTCATTCTCATCCAAAGATAAACCTAAGGTTTCCATTTCTCTCGCCCTTGAGACAACATCACAATCCAAGACTAAAATCTCCATCCTTGCCACTCCACCATCTTCCACTACATTATAGAAAGTAGTCATAAAAAATTACCAAGCTCCTATTAAAATGTCACTTTATAAGCTGGTCCAAACATCACCTTCACATAAAAATCCATGATCAAAGCCCTTCAATCTATCACAGTGCCTACAGAAAACCCACTTTCCTTTACAAACTTTGTAGGTGCTCAAAGCATCTTACCATCTCCTTTGAATCCTCAGAAATACCATCACTTCATCCTAAAGATCATGACCTACCCCTCTTTATTACCACTCAAATCAATGATGTCCTCATTAAGAGGGTCATGATTGATGGAGGCACCACTATATCAATATCATATCATCTATCACCTTCAATCAACTTAGATTACCAAATACCATTATCACCCAAACACCAGTCTTGTTTGATATTTTAACGATACAATCATGCCCACGCTAGGTATTGTCATTCTACCTCTTAAAGTTGGTGTCAAAATCCTTCTAATAACTCTTCTACATCATAGAAGGAGATTTCCAATATAATATGTTGTTAGGACGTCCTTGGATTTGTACCATGCATTGTGTCCCCTTGAAACTTCATTGGTGCCTTAAATACAAACACGAGGGTAAAACATTCACAGTCCCTACGGATCAAACCCTTTCACCGACTACAACATGACATATCGTCTAAACAATGTCCTTATACCTAAATCAAAATCAAAATCCTCGACAAGCATCCACCAACACATCCATTCCATCATCCAAACTACCTGATGAATCCTCCTCGGTGACGTTATGGAATGTCTCTCACTGGGGGAGTACCGCCTCCTCATGCTGAATTTGCTTCCTACACCTAAAATGTATGGAAGACCAGAAAAACAACCCATGTATGATGATCCCGATGTATGAGATTTCATCTCCTATGAGCCCCACATATCTAAAAACCAACCTTAGTTTATGGGGAGTTGATCATCCTTCCTCGTAATACAATCATCAACACCATGCCATGCCTTTCAAATATGATTTTGACTCTTTATATAATCCCACTTTCGTTTCAAATGTACCTCCATCATTACGCATGGAATGGTTTTGGATTTGGATGCTACGAACAAGGAGTACATGATTTGACCATCCAAATTCCCTCAAACCACATGAAAATTATGGGCTAGGATATGAAAGACCTATTGTCAAATCATCTTCTCATACCACATCCCTACATATCACAAAATTAGAACCATCATCCCCTAGAATCTGATGATCCTATGGACACTGATGACACCATCTCCATCCCACCTAAATTTTTTTAGTCAATACTATTTCCTTAGGAACTTTGACTTATCAATCTAATCATGTTACTAAAACACTTCCTCTCATCTAGCTAGAAATGATTGAAGAGGATTCACCCATCATTGATATCCTCCAATGTCATGAATGATCAAGAAATTCTCTCCCATATGGGAGCAGAAGACCATCCTCTTCAGAAAACCTTACCACTCGATACATCAACCCTCCTCAATGAATCCACTATCGACATTAACATAGGCACCCCTCAGAACCTCGTATAGTTAAGGTCGGTCAATCACTAAATCCACAAGAATTAAATGATTTAATAACTTTTATCCAAACATAGTTCAAGCCTTCACCTAGTCATATAGTGATATGTCAAGTACCCAAATATCATTGTACACAACATCGTCACTTATCCCAATGCCAAACTAGTCAAACAAAAGCTTCTGTAGAATGCATCCTCACATAGCTCTTCTCATCAAAGAAGAGTTACAATGTTTACTCTCCACTAATTTATCATACCCATTAACTACCCACAATGGGTTTCTAACATCATACCCATAACCAAAGCTTCAAGAAAGTTATGCATTTACACTGACTTCTAAGATCTCAATCTTGCTTTCCTAAAGATGACTTCCTCTTCCAAACATCGATCAACTTGTCGATCTAATAACCGGCCATGAAATTCTCTCCCTTATGGATGGATTTTTGGGTTATAATCAAATCCTCATCACCACTAATGATCAACATAAAACATCCTTCATTACCCCTTAGGGAACCTTTTGTTACCATGTTATGCCCTTGGACTTAAAAATTAGAGCCACTTATCAACATGCCATGACATATATCTTTCATGACCTTATCCACAAAACTATAGAAGACTACGTAGATGATCTCCTAGGAAATCTAAACAATGCAAAGATCATCTCATTTTCCTTGAATCAATATTCATCCGACTCATTCAATATTTCCTTCTTCTTAACTTTGTTAAATGTGTTTTTAGTGTTCTCACTGGAAAAATTTTGGGGTTCATTGTATCTATTTGAGGTATTGAAGTAGACCCAACCAAAATCAAAGAAATTATCGAAATGCCTCCTCCATAAAAACCTCAAGAAATTTTGTAGCCTTCAAGGTAAACTGTAATCTATTTGACATTTCATATCTCAACTTTCTGATCATTGTCAATTATTCCATCATCTCCTTCATAAAGATGTTGACTTCAGATGGGATCTTAATTGTCAAAAATCCTTCGATGAACTCAAACATTATCTCTTATCACCACTTGTACTCACACCTCCTCGTGAGGGAGATCCATTTTATCTTTACATATCCACCACAGATCATTCCTTGGGAGCCATGCTCACTCATTGAGATGAGTAAGGTCATGAACAAGCCATTTATTACATAATTGTACACTCCAAGAATATGAAACCCATTATATTGAAGCCAAAAAAATATGTTGCGCCTTATACTTTGTAACCTCTAAACTATGCCACTATCTCCTCAACCACAAAACTTACATTGTCACCAGTTTCAATCCACTTAAAACCATGCACTCTAAACCATATCATGACCACATCACTCGGTGGCTTATGCTTATGACCGAGTTTGATCTTGAATTCATATCACAAAATTCCATTAAGGGCTAGGCCATTGTAAACAAGCTTGCCAAAGCACCCCTTCCTGACACTCAACTTCCTCATGAACAATTTCTGATGAATCTATCAACACTATCGATGAACATGAATTCACTCCTATCAAAATGACCTCTTCTTTGATGGATCTAAATGTCAAGCAAGGGGAGGGGTTGGTATCATTATCATACCTCCCTGGGGACTCCTATTCCTTTATCATTCAAACTTAACTTCAATGCACTAATAACATGGCTGAATACAAAGCATTTAATAATGGGTCTTCAAACCGCTATCCTACTAGGGTTCAAATCTTAGAAATCTACGAAGACTCACAACTCATCATTAATCAAATTAAAGGAGAATATCAATGTAAAATGAAATCTACAAAAATACAAATCCAATGTTGAATTTCTCCTCAAAGCATTTGATCATTATACACCATCAAGCAGTTCCACGATCCTCTAATAAGTTTTGTTGATACCATGGCTTCTTTAGGATCCCTCATTCCTCTATCAATTGAAGAATCAACTGAAAATTCTAAAAATTTTTGTTTTCATTCATATTAGATGAACCATCTCATAAAAATGAACTCCCTTCCATCAAAACCATTAAAAATCATCCAACTGACCTATGGTATTCTCAAATATTGACTATCTTTCATAATCTAAAATACCATCCGATTTATCCGAAATGCTAAAAGATCATTTCTTCAATGTGTTGTTTTCTATGTCATTATCGATGGTATCCTATACAAATGTGGATTTGATGGCCTTCTATTAAGATGTCTTAAGTCTCACAAATCAATCAAAGAAATTCAAGAAGTTCATGACGTATATATGGTAGAAATTTTAATGGTAACACTATCGTTAAACGTGTCTTTCGACTTGGTTATTATTGGCCTACTATTAATCAAGATTGTTATGCATACATTAAGAAATGTGTTAAATGTCAACAACATTCAGATCTCATCCATGTCCCTAGTCAAGCTTTGTAACCCTCTCATGACTTATGGCCTTTCTCACAATGGGGTTAGACCTCATTGGCACTATCAATCCTCACTCATCTCAACAACATCATTCCATCATCACAACCATTGAATACTTTAAAAATGGTTGAATCATTCCTTTAACTTCAACTAAAGAAAATAAAATCATCAATTTCATCTATCAATACATCATATCACTTTGGTGTTCCTCATAAACTTGTCACAGATAATGGAAAATCCTTCAAAAACAAGGATGTTAAGAAACTTTGTGACACCTTCAATATCAAACTTATCTTTTCATCACCATACTATCCCCAAGAAAATGGATAGGTTGAATCCTCTAATAAAACACTTAATAAAATTCTCATGAAAATAATAGATGAAGCAAGCAGAATTGGCATCTCCAAATCCCATTTTCTCTTTGGGCTTATCAAACTAGCATTTGTACTCTATACGTGTTACACCCTTTTCACTTGTTTATGGCTCCAAGGTAGTCTTACCTCTTGAGGTTCAAATCCCATCACTCCATGTATCACTCAAATAATTTATCCCAACGAAGAATATTGACAAGACCATCTAAACAAGTTAGAATTGTTAGATGAAAAACATTTAACCGCCCTTGAACATCATCAATTTTATCAAGAATGCATCAAACACACATACAATAAGCATGTAAAAGAACATGATTCAAAATAGGTGATCTCGTTCTCAAATAAAATCAAAATTTCACTACTTTAGAATGAAGTAAACGTGGAAATTTTTCCCCTAATTAGATTGGTCCATACATTATTACTCACAAGTATGGGTCAGAGAGTGTATCGCTTAGCCTCCTTGATGGTACACCTGAAAAGGAACCTTTGAATGCCTTACACTTGAGGCCTTTCTATTTTTAACCTTTTAATCATCAGAACAGTAGTCACATTAAAGATCTTAATCCACCATCAACCAACCATCTTCTCATTGTAATGATTTGAAAGTATGTGGTTTTTGTCACTATCCTTAAAAACCTTAAAGATGAGCACCACGACGCTATGTTCATCACATATTTCACTTGGATAAGTTCCTCCTTAGCAGGGACCCCATAATCATTACATCCATCTACCTTATGTACCAACTAAAAACATGTCATGGGGCATGCATGTGTAGGTCATGTACACATCTCTTTCCCCTCCTCAAAATGGTCTATTAGGGTTTTTCCCTCAGCTCAAAAAAAAAAAATAAAAAATATATATATATATGGATGCTTCTTATCAAAAATTAAAAATAATAATAGATTGATCCCTCGAAGGAAAACTATTTAAAATCATTTTGTCAAAAGAAAAGAAAAGTATAATTGATCCCTCGAAGGACAACTACCATCAAATATAGACCGATCCCTTGAAGGATGGCTATCTTTGTAAAAATCAAAATCAAAAATCAAAATTTTAGACCACTCCCTCAAAGGATGGATACTTATGTAAAAAGGCTTCCCACATTGATCAACCTTCAAAAAGAAAAATCTCAAAATCATCTTAGGAAAGCTTCCCGCATTGATCAACTTTCCCATCAAAGAAAACTTCCCACATCAATCAATTTTTGCATCAAAAATATGTATAGCTGGGGCATACCTCTATGAAACTATTGAAAAGGAGAACCCTACTATCCCACATCAACTTACACATGTTAAACTCCTTTCATGTCCTAAGGAGGTATATCTTGTCACTTCAACTTAAAGATCCCACATGTAACTACCTACTTGATAGTCTTATGTTAACATTCATTAAAAATGCATAATGTGCAAGTTGCTTTCACATTTTATACCCATCACGCATGTATCAAAATCCAATATTAAAGAAATCATTCCCTTTTTACTCCTATTCTACAAAGATAGTATACATTTTTATCACATCTAAAGTCACAACCATCTTAATCACTATCTATATCACATAAATATCCAACATACACATAAACATCATACAATATTTTCATATTCAAATTAAAAACATAAAAATTAAAAAAGAACAACATATAAATACATATACCATACATCAACACATAAAACATACATAAAAAATAAATCACTATATATATATAATCATAATCAAAGTCCAAATACATCATCAAAGGAGTCCCCCACTTTGTATGTCAAAAACTATACATCAAAGGATTCATAAAAAGAGTCATATACAATCGTAACACATATCATATAACTATCAGTAAAATGGATATCACTAAGAAATCCACTAGCATGAACAACACTCCCATCACCCTCCTACATACCACCATCACCACCATCTCCTCCAACAACTCCTTGAGGTGGCTGACCCACACTCACCACACTCACACTAGGACCTGCCCCCTGTCATGTTAGGTGATCAACATAGAGAACTACATTAGGTAAAAGTTGTATCACCATATCCTCATAATAAGATAACTCTGCCCACAAAGACTGATAGTGAACATAGCTAACCATGACCTGTGCACCCACCGACCACTAGCCTGGGCACGAGCCACCAACTCTGCACCTGATATGAAGATCATGTAATACCAAGAGCCCTTTTCAAGGTCTCTCATTGCTTCCTATATCAATCTCAATCATTCAGGCCTATGTGCTAATTGTGCTCTAAGCCCATCTCGCTCAATAATGACATCATCCCTCTCACTAATCAAAGTATCCCTCACCCTAATAAAATCATCTCTCTCCCTCCGCAAACTATCTCTCTATGCCTCCACAATGGCCTTTCTTGGTCATCAAATATGTAACATTGGCCTCAAATCCTCCTCATCTCCATCACCCTCCTCATCATCACTAACATCAACAATCTCTGTGCTCCCTCCACTCGAGCACACACCCTCCTCCCTCTCTAAATCAATCGAGTCCTCTCAAACTCAGCATAAGCACTAGTCCACCACCTCCTATAATCTCAAAGTCACTCAACATCATCAAGTGGCACTAAGTCACCATGCTCATCTAGACCCATGGCTCCCCTCTCATCATCTATAATAGGAGTTCATCCCACAACTTCCTTGGGAGTATCCACATCTCCCTCATCATGTCTATAAAGCATTGGAGCCTCAGGAACATCCCTGGACAAACCAAACTATCATCTAACATGAACTAAATATGATAAGCTCCCACTCTCCCCTCATCTCCCCTACACCCAGTACTCCTTTTCAGCCCATCAAGCTCACGCTCACTCCTCGACCACTCTAGAAACTCAAGATAAGGTCTCCACAACACATCTCCTACATGTAACCTATAAGAATATCTCTATAATGAGCCACCTTCCATGCTTCCCCTTTAACTGACCCACATCTCCTCACCACCTCATAAATCCTTCCATAGATCTACTAATCATATACACCTCCCATGGAAAACCCTGTGGATGAGCTATACGAAATATGCTTAAAATCCCAACACTGTAACATAAATACAACATCTATCCCATATCTCTTATGGAATTTCCAAGCCCACAACTCCCATGTATGTATGTGCTAATAATGTAGGGGCCTAAGAAAAAATAGTCGATGCTCCATCATCTCCGCAACTACTCCAATCATCATCCATGGAAATCTAACCCCCCTCCGGAATAGGAAAAGAAAAACATGAAATACCCATCATCAACATAGTCATCCATGAACAACCATATCCCCGCAATAATATAAAGAATGATAATAAAAACCCCTAAAGTATACCTCACATCATTTGCATCATCCCATACAATCTCCTCATCACATCCTCTCTCTCCATCTCATCAATATAATAGATACCCTCCCCACAGATGGGTAGTCTCGTAATCCTATGCATATTCTCCACAGTGATAATAACCTCACCTTTCAGTAACAAAAATGTATAGGTGGTTGGATCCCATCTCTCCATCAATTCCAACAATAATCCTCTACATATGTGGATACATCTATAATCACGCATCCCTACAAATCCACTACCTCTACATGACTCCAATCATCATCTGACATATCCTCTCGTACCTCCTCCACTAGGATCATTGGAATCCTATCCTAGATAGTTAGTTTCACATCCACCTACAATCACAAATATAAAAACACTCATTTGAATCAATACATAATCCAAACATCATCAAAATTTCACCATACACATTAGTTTCACTAACAAATAAATTTAGTGCAAACAAAAACAAATAATCACGATGATTCATCTACGAATCACATGGAAATCAACCCGATCATCATGGTGATTCAAGAGATTTTAAAAATAAACCCTCCACATGAAAATGAAAAAACAATCAAAACCAAGTAAAAACCAACAAAAAACAATAAATAATAGGTACTCACCTCTACCTGTGTGGGTTTTTATGCCTTCTCGACAATGTCATTACTCCAAAACACCCTTTTCACTCCCTCAAAGCTCTCCAATTCATAAAACAAGTCACAAAAGTGAATTATTCACCACCGAACATAGGGATTTTATAGCCTTCCAATCACAATGTTCGTAATAATCATTGGATGATTCACCTAAATTGCCAAGTGATCATCATGAATCGCTAGCAATTCATCCTTCTTTACCTCACATCATTATTTTCCCAAATCAACACCACATCCTCACTTTTTTCAACAAATTGTCACATTTAAAAGACCCTCAATCTTCGAAAATTTAAAAATTTGTATCAATCAAACCATGGGATATGTCATATGTCTATGTGATACATGCCTTTTGCCCCCATCATTTGAATTTCCTATCCTATCAATCTACCCTTACAAATCATATGTCCATAGGTAAAAGAACCCTTTGGTTCCCCTATCACTTGATTCCACGGTAGCACCCATCATTTTGATACCTTGTCTTGGGAATTTTTAAAGAAATGCATATCAAACCTACCCAAATCCAACCTATCAAACTGGTGTTCCTTACACTACTGTTGCAGTCACCCCATTTTGAGGGGGTCACCATACAAATTCAACTATCAAAAATTATTTTTGTCTAACACTTTTCCTACACCAAACTACTCGACAAAAAGGGGCAAATGTAGACACATAAAATTTACACCGTTAATTTCCTCATCATATACACTATCATATCAATCAAAACAAATACCTCATTATAATATCTTAATCCTAAGTCCAAAATTCCCACAATATTTACTCCATGTAAATATTCCTCTCACACCATCTCACAACCGTAAAAATCTCATTTTACCTCTCTAAAACCACCCAAAACCACTTAAAACTAAAATCAAATAAAACAAAAACAAATTAACTATTTATCAACAATCCTATAACCTTCTTAACCTCTTCAATTCCCTCTCCAACATCCCTTTAGTCATTTACCCACACCTTGAACAAAAAATCCATGATTAGAAGTGGTTTCAACCACTTTGTAGTTGTTTCCCAAAAAGCGGATCACCTACAATTCAGTTGAATCTCTAGTGATTATAAATAACACTTTTTTCTCTCCCTTAAGGATCTTCAATCTCAAATCTTGGACCCCCTTTTTGATCCTACACTTCGTTTTCCAACACAACAACATCTAGGACATCTTCAAGCACTATCAAGCATCAACATCAATCACTTTCAAGTATTTTTGTGCTCGTTTGCATCACTCAATTCTTCAGCAACATCACAAGACAACTTATCAAATTAGATCTCATCCATGGGGAATTTGAGGCATCTTTTACCTCCACATCTACTCAAATGTATTCCTATATATTTTTATTTCATCTTTGAAGTAATAAATAACCTCTACATTAATCAAAAATATCATTTCATAGCTTTAAATCTCGTATTTAGTAAAATTGTTTAAAATAATAGAAATTGCTAACGATTCACTTCACCCTAATCACCAATGATTGGCTTAAATCACCGATGATTCCTTTCAAAATCATTTCTTTATCACTTTATAAGCTTTTTTTTATCATTTGTATCAAAAATCTACATTTAACATGTTAATTCCAAGTATGGATCTCTATTAGATGGCAGTTCATAGTCGTTCACATCCCATTATAAGCATTTATAGCCTTCTTATATTCCAACACCCTTTTTTTCGGAACTATACAACATCATGCACGAGTCAACACTTTGTATTATCCAGTTTTCCAATGACGAACAATACATCGAGGATCAAATCAAATTCTTCCATTATATCCAACAAGATACTAGCGATTTCTAGTATGATTACTTTGAACACGTTCAGATTGCATCTACACTTTCCGGGAAACCTTCAAGCTACTCGGGACTTTCCTATCCATCTTGAGTTCTAAAAGATTTATTTTTATCTACTTGTCTATATTTACTAGACGTTATTATCATTTTTTATCAACCTATTCCCTTTGTATTCCTAGAATTGGATTTTATTGAGCAGCTCATCTATACATTTATATAATCCTTTTTTGTTTAGTGTCTATGAGTTCGGGCCATTTTTGTAGTACAAGCATACTTACACACTCATTTGGACTTGGCATATCTAATCAAACATAAGCTTCAACATCCATCTTCACATGTATCAAGTAAACCCCATTGTCTTTCGAGGTCATTTTTTTTTTTTTTCACTTCATTAATTTAAAGTAGAAAAGAAAAAATACCTCGAACATTGGAGCGCGCATGCGATGTCGCTGAATGAGTATGTGACCCAAAAAAAGGACCAATCACTAAAACTTAAAGCTGTGACCTAAAAGGGAAGGGGATGCAATTAGTAGAAACCAAGGCACATTCAAACAAGTGGTTGGGAGATAAGTGTTAGTACAAGCAAAGATAAACATACATGTATAATACAAAGTGTAAGATAAGCAAACAATGTGTAAGCTAGAACACACAAGAAGACAAATTAGACCATGAAAAGCATGTTGTAAACATGGGAAACCATGCATGGTGTCACAAGATAATATAGGATGACGAATCCAAAATCATACAATTTTTCACACAAGACAAAGGGAAAACCCTGTGTATAATGACAAACAAGTACAAGCAATATAACAGAGATAACCATGGTGCCAAGTAGTCCTATAAAACAAATGATGCACATGAAACACCCATTAGCACGTTAGAAATATAAAATTTATTTCAAAGAGCATGGAATTTGATAAAGTAGTGTGTTATTAAACAAAATGAAACAATAGAACTTGTATTATATGAAAGTGGATGCCCCTAGGAGCCGTTGTGGGACTGGTAACAAGAATGTGCCAAACATCCATTTTGTGTGTAATTGATCTTTATAATCTGTGATCACAACTAGATAGCAAGTGAACACGCATGTGTGTATGATAAAGATAATGACATATAAGATATTTATCTAGCAAGAGTAATAAGATGAACATGTATAAGTAAGTGTAAGTAAGAGTACATACAACCAAGATATGCAAGTATGTTGTGGATGGATGGAATGGAATGCAGAGTGAATGATATGAGCCACATGCCCCCGAGTGAATGGAATTATATGCAGTGGTCTTCATTTTTATTCCCCCTCGGCATTAAAGAATGAACTGAAAAGGAGAGTGCGTCATCGGGAAATGATCGAATGATGTGTTGTGTGTAGCATGGTGTGATTAATGTGTAGTGATGAGATGCGACATGGAGATGAAGTCCAAGAATGTGTGATTGTTTATACTAAATCATATATCACTACAAGATGATATAAGGAGTGATGACTAAGCCTAAAGTGTATATCACTAGATGATGCTAGGGGAAGTGATGATGTAGCCTATGCGTATATCACTAAATGATGCAAGTGAAAGTGATGATGTAGCCTATAGTGTATATTACTAACCTAAGAATGTTGCATGACAAAAGGATTGAATGGTTATGAGTGTGATAAGGTATATTTTTCATGTGTACCCTCAACAATCTAATATGGACCATGAGACTAGAGTACGTCAACGGGTAGTGAGTGTTTTGCTTAAAAGGAGTTGAGTGTAAACATATGTGGGGATGAGGAAATTATACGTAATGCATAAAATGTATAATGTGTGATGTATGGTGTGTGAAGATGAAAAATGTGTAGTGTCTATTATGCAAAGTGTATGAGGTTCGTGTGTATAGTATGCCCTCAACAAGTAAAGTGTGAACCGAAGCACAAGAGTGCATCATCGTGAAATGGTGATGTTAGTGTGTGTCAAAGCATGAGTATTGTGAGTGAACATTGAATTGTAATGCAAGAAAGAGCTAATATACGTGTTTTTATTAGAAAATGGGGGTAAACATGATGCCCCTAAGTATGTGGTGATGAATGTGTTATCTAATAAAATTAAAGGAAGAAGGTCTCCATCGATGATTGTGGTGGCGAAAGCATGTGACCATGCTCTAGTAGTGGTGGTATAGTAGATAAATGTTGTGCAGGTGAGTGAATTCTATATGCATGCGATAATGAGTATATAGTGGGAACATTGGCGCAAAAAAATGTGTAGGTGATGGAGATATTTGTGAAGAAAAATGCGGCGATGATGGACACTGTTGTGAATAAAATGAGGTTGTGACTTATGCCGAGATGCAATAATTTTCCTAGGAATGGGACTATACTAGTGTGTTAGACTAACAGAGTGATGAGGCTACATAAGGTGTTTACAAGTAGGTGAGCTAGGAGTAGATTGTGCTTTATGCGCTATGGGCCATGGCATATTAGATGAAGCAGATTATATAATAGTCATTGCGAGAGGAGGGTGTGACCATGGAGTAGATGGAGGCACACCATTAATAGAAATGAATTGATTATTATGAATGAATTTTATACGTAAATAATTCATGGAGATGATAGATTGAGACCTATGAAACCAATTAAGGCCTAGAATTATGTCACATCTGTCGATTGCTTGTCTGAGAAGGAAGGGTACAAGCATAGTGAGAGGACCTACTGTAACATGAAGTTTGATGACACCATATGAATTGTTCATGGGATATGAAATTTGTGAAAGAGGATAGCCAATAGTAACAAGAAGTGGAATAAAACATGCGTTGATGGGTCATGACAGATCTACCTTAGTGTTATTAATAGGGATAGATCTGATAGAGGCACTAATGTGTAAGTGATTAGAATAAAATGTTGCATGATAATCATCATCGAGAAAGAAATTATCAGTGGAGAAGTTTCAGTATACCCAACTAGAAAGTCAAGAGCCCCGATGCGGGACGAGACTATGCATGATATACATAATTAGCCAAGGAGTCAGTTGTTTTCACGTCATGTTTTGGTAGAGGATTGTTAAAGATTTTGAGCTTATGATTTTCATTGACAAGTGTAGAAATGGTAGGTTTTAGAAGCTCGATTTTACCATTGTTGATTAGGTCTGAATAAGAATATGGAGCTTGAAACAATGGTTTGTGGAATTCCCTACACACGATGATAGTCGCAATGAGAATTTTCATTGTAATTATGCCATTTTGGTTGAGATGGATCTAATTGGAGCAGAGGAGGAAGTGTGATGAGGTTACTATCGACAAGTTGTGGTAGTAAAATGTGGAGGGATAGTGAACTTAGTGAATGTGCATCGAGGCAGTTGCAATGAAGCTCTCTCTGTGGTGGATACCGCGCTAACCATAATTTTTGTGTACATTACTTTAGTTGTTGATGGTTTAAATATCAAATTACTTTGAAAACATGTAGAAGATGATGTTTTCTCTTGATATTTAAGCTTTCCTATAGATAAGAGCTTGGTTTCACGAAGCTTAAGAGTATGACAAAGTTGATCGAATGAAGGAGAGGTCTCAAAGATAACACTCTCCTAGAGAGGTGATAATAGACTCTGGATGAATAAGTCCTGAATATCAGATTCCACAAGTAGATTTGACATTTAAGCTAAGTTATTTTTGTATCGCAAAATGTAATCTTCTAAGTGTTCGTAAGATCTATGCTTAATTTTTGAGAGTTAAGTGTAGGAGATATTAGAGCCAATGTTGATAGAGAAGTGAGTGAGAAAACCATCGTCCAGATGAGTGAAAGATGTTATTGAGTAGAAAGGAAGGTCATACAACCAACGCATCACATAATATTGCAAACTACGGTGAAAGAGCTTAGTTAATATGGTATGGTCATCCGCATAATCAAGGCATGCTACATGAAAATATCATATATGCTCTTAGGGGTCACGTTGTCCTTCAAAGATGGGTAACCTAGGGGAGATGAAGTTAGGTGGTAACAAATATGTGGAAATGGTGGGTGCTAACGGAGTGTGAAAAATTGAATTAGAATCCAAAGATAGTGATACACAAGAGGTAGCGGGTTGGATCTAGAGAATTTACGTCTACTGAGATATTGACATAAGGAAGCTAAATCGGGGGGGGTATTTAAAGAAGATCTAAGATGTGCATTTGGAGTGCTAGGGTGAATGATGGGAGCAGTAGTGGTAGGAATGAGAGCTGAAATATAAAGGGGTTGAGTGGAGGCCATGGGAGCTGATGAGTGAGCAACTAGAGGTACCGAAGCATCACAAGTGTTCTTAGTAGTAATCAAAGCATGTAGAATATGTAGAAGATGAGTGGGATTACTTTGCAAAGCTTGTTGAAAATTGATGAGTGTGTTTAATTGCTCTTGGTCAACATTGGTATCTTCATCATATGATTTTTCACTATCGATGCTTCTATTTCCCTAAGAGGAACATTGCAAGAGTTATCCAATGTATTTTCACTTGTAGCTATGGATGTGGAGATATCAGCCATTGATTTTGAAATTCTATAAGCGTGATGAAGGAAGATCATAATATTGAAAAGACCCAAAATGACCTCTATAGGCAACAGAATAAGAAGAAAGAAACCCTAGAGAGAAGGTGGATTCAAAGATCTAGTTCACCAAAATTATTATGCTAAAACGTAAAATAATAGCCTAATCTAAATGTTATGGCAGGAGTAAATAAATAAATAAATAATGCAATATAGAGATTACCCACAACAACTAAGTAATAAATAATGAAACCCTAATTGAAAAGAGGGTTAGAAGAGCCTTAGTTGATTCGAATAGGTTATTGGAATGTGTCACAAAGTGGAGATCAAGCTAAATAGGAATGGAATACCATTACACAAGATCCTCGTAAAAGTGCATATTTGAGTCATTTAGCTAATTGAGGCACTGGAAAAGGATGAGGGTTCCTAGAGTGGTCCGGTATCATTTCGAGCACCCTGGTCTATGCAGGAGGTCTGGAAGCCAATTTCACAGTGGTCACTAGTGGTGCAAAACCCTTGGTGTTTCTTGATATTGTGTCTCCGAATTCCTTCGAATGTCATTATGGATCTAGAATGAATAAATCACGAAAAACCCCAAACAGAGCATCGAAACCCTAAAAATAAACTATGCAAATGAAGGGTTGAGAATGTCCTCGGCTGCCCAAATAATGGACTTATAATTAATTATTGCACTACAACTCAAATCCAATGTAGTTTTGTGTGTGTGTAGAATTTTGTCCTAGGTTTCTCTTGTGTGTGTCACACTTTGTTAGTAGTAAGTACGTAGATAGATGTAGAATGTAAATAATGCATCCATGGAAATAATAGACTCCCCTCCTATGAAGTGTGATGCAAAATAACCAACCTTTGTCCCTTGTGATGGAGTTAGATGGATGCAAATGGAGCTATAGATGCCTTGATGGATGCAACCTTAGGTGGTGATAAATAGTGCTTAGTGCTTGGTCCCTTATTATGATCACATAACTTTATATTTATATGATTCCTTCACTTGAATTTCATAATTAACCCCAAAAAGGCCGACTACCAAAATATAAGATGCCCAAATGGCTAGAAAGGACCTAAAAAGTGTGAGTAAAGTACAAAGAGTACGAGAGTCACCCAGGAGGGGATGGGGGTGCTTGCACTGGTGTCTAGATAGGCGCTCCAGTCCATAAGAGGAAAACTAAAGTGTGAAAATACGGATTGGGCTAGTAAAGGTGCAAGACCGAAAGTAGCAATAAAGTAACGAAAGATGGCCAACTACATGGGTTAGTTAGTACTTTTCTCACTTAGGAACCATATGAATAATAGTATGCGGTCGAGACTACATAATTACCCAAAGTACGTGCTTTTTTGTCTCAGATATAAATCAAGGTTATATCATTAGAGATTGGTTACTACCACAAATCATTGTGCATAACGAGAGAATAAAAACTTATGTGAGTAGTAATGTGAGAAAATTTAAGATACACAATGTGAATGATGTACTCATGAGTTAATGTATATGAAAAATTTTAATTCCTCCATGAAGGTGTAACAACAAAAATAGTGGGAGTGTTGGGTGAAATGTTTATTCTATATAAAGATAAGTTATTTTTTAGTGGGTTTTTTACTGAAAGGTTTTCCCACTTATATATTGTGTCTTGTGTTCATTTACTTTAATGTTTATGTATGAAATCTAACATCTAGTTCATTCTATGATGTAACATATCATACTTTTTTGTTCAAACATAAACTATAATCTTTAGAAATTTATTTTGGTCTATAATTAAATTTTTCCTATTATTTATCCCCGTGGTTTCCATATACATGATATCAGAGATGGTGTTTATGCTTGTGCAAGATATATTTGGTTGTTTTTTATTTACAGGTGCAAAGAATCTTATAGATCTAAAGAACTTGGAAATTTTCAAGATTTAAAACACCCTAATCGGTGTTGTGTGTCTGTTTCAATCCTACAAGGTGCATAAACCCTAATTCAGTTGATTTAAGATAATTTTTGAATGCTTGGATTCTTTAAAATTATATGAATAAACAAAACCTAGGTTATTATTGACTCTGCATGGTTAGATCTATTGTTTTATTCATCTATAATTGTCCTCTGGTTTTTCAATAGTTTTACATATTTTCACCTTACTTCATGGATTCCTTGACTTTAACTACGTTTTAAAGGTATTTTCATCTTATTTGCATGGTCTATGGCCTATTTATTTATTCTAAAACTTACTTTATCCTTCGAAGGGTCATTCTAGTCCTCATGCGGATTTACTTTAAGCTCTGAACTTACTTTGGTCCTCTCGTGACTTATTTTAGTAATTATGCGACATTTTTGCATCTTACATGATTCCTTTGTGTGTTGCATGGTTTTTTGACTTACACTACATTTTTAAGTATTGCGTGGGATTTTTATTTATTCTACAACTCTCGCATTGTTTTTCAATCTTTTGAGTATTGCGAAAAAAAAATAAGTTTTTCACGACTCTTCATGGTCTCTACTTTTTTCACGACTCTTTATCTCATCCCGTAGTATTTTTCCTTATTCTACAGACTTCTACTATCCTGTGGAATTTTTTTCCCCATGTACTTCCTTCATCTCCTAGGATGATTTATTTGATCTCCGGTCTTCCTTCATCTTGTGGGATGTTCTCCTTGCTCCACGAACTTCCTTCATCCTTCAGTTGTGTTCTTTGTTCCATGCAGACTTTTCTGTCTCTTCTGCACTACTTCCTTTACTTCACATGGTTCCCTTGTTTGGGGTAATTTCTTTTCCCTCATGCATCCTCATGTACCATGAATTTTATCTTGTAATTCTATGGAGCACTAAAATTTCAAGAAACATGTGGAACTATGTTCCTTTATCAGACTGACGTTTGAACTTGGTAGTTGTATTTTTTCATTGTTCTTGCCTTGTGGCTTGTGCTGTTTTTTTGCACCATATATAGTCGATTTTGAACTTGTTTAAATTTTTCCTTATTTTTTGAGAATCCTTCATTTCACGGAACATTGTTTCCTTATTTTGTGGCTTGTTAAAATATGAAAAAGTATATCTTGTAAACTATTGTCGTGTGACCTCTTGCATGGATTGTTCTTTGTGTTTGTGGCTTCTCTTATTATTTATCCTACCTTGATTGAGTGTGTTTAATTAAGTTTTTAGAATTAAAATATTTTCTATTTATTTTATATCTCGAGAAGTTTATTTTCTTCATAGCCACGGATATCTACAATCGTTAAAACCCATTTCACACTATTTTTTCAAATTTTCTAAGTTTTTGAAATATGGATAGTGATTTTAATTTTTCCATGGATAAATCTCAATTTTTAAATGGTACTAATTATAGTATTTGGAGAGTTAGGATTAAATCCATTTTTATGGAAAGAAATATGTGGGATCTAGTTAGTGGTAGTGAAAAGAGACCCACTAGAAAATAAGATAACCTTGAAAGCTTGAGTGTCTTCTCTTAAAAATCCCAAGAGGCCATGTAAATCCTATTAAAATTATCAAAAATGAATTCTTGTTGCATATATGACACATGGAGTCTCTAGTTAATGCATGGAATCAATTTCAAACTATGCATGAAAGTAGTCACCTTTCTAAGATGATAAAACTAATCATGGAATTTTTACAACTCCAATGAAAGGAGATGAAAAGATAGTTAATTATCTAGCTAAGATTAAGAATATTAAGGCACAATTAGATGGTTGTAATTGTGAATTATTTCAAGATAAGTTGTTATATTTATCATTCAGATTAATATTCATGAAAAATTTATAAATTATATCTCTATTTTGAATTCTAAGTATCAAAATGAATTTGATTTACCTTATTTAGATACTTTGTCTTCTCTACTCATTCAAGAATAAAGAGTAATGGAGAACGTTGCCTAAAAAAAGAATGTATCTCATGACAGGTTATAAGCGAGATATATGCAAACAATCTTCAATATAATCACTTAGAAATACAATCCATACACGCTAATAATGAACTCGCATTATTATATCATATGAACAATACAATTATATAGGAAAAATTCTCCTATGATCAAGGAGGTGGCTACAACCACTCCTCCATAACAACAAACTCTAATAGACATTATTGTTACATAACAATAATGTCACCAAATTACATTATAATATTATTGTGTTATATTATCTAAAGTGGAGCACTAAATAATTGATGACCTACCATTCCCCCTTAGTTCGAACATGGGGAGAAACATAAATCTTCCGACCGAGCAACGTACACATGTCTTGACCTTTCTCGTGCACTCGATTATGGGAACACATCAACCATGATATGGGAACACTATCAACCATCCATGGGAACATCAATCAAGGTGGGAACCTACATTGACCACTTGATAACACATGAACAAGAGGAGGAAATGAAAATGGAACATTGAGAGCATGTCCCCCCCTCAATGTGAACATTTCACTTATTCAACACAAAACAGGAACTCTGAAATCATACTGCAATCTAGAAATGAAAGTAAAATCACACACACAATGTCACCACGCCTTCATTCGACCCCATCATTGGCGATCGATGAGAGGATGCCAATTATCCTCCAAGATCTTGTGCCTCCTTCCTCCAATAGATGCATTCTTTTTAGAAGATAAAGTCTTCTTCACTATCTTGAGCATCAACTTCTCTATCATGTGAATGGTTGGATCCTGCTTCCCAATCACTTTATTCTTTTCTATTTTCAGAAATAAAATCATTTTCTTTTAATTTTCCCTCAAGAAAATCTTGTGCTCTTTTCCTGCAATACATAATACCATGTCCTTGATTTTTATAAAGTAATGACAAAGGAATCTTTTCTTGGAGTCTGTGAATGTTGATCTCTACTTAGAAAAGAATTTGGATCATCTTTTTTTATTGTCACCATACAATGCATTTTCTTCTGGTGTAACAGTCTTATTTTCTTCATCTATCAGTGAAGAAATTAGATCTTCTAGGCTGGGATTGATCTTGCTCAAAGTAAAAACAATGTTTGCATAGTGAGATGGCATACTATTCAACAAAACAACTTTTGCATCATCATCCTCTACTTTAATTTTTATCCCTGACAATTGATTCAGAATAGAGTGAAACTTACTTATATGTTGTACCATGCTTTCTCCTTCATCCATCTTGAGTCCGAACAACTTCTGCTTCAAGGTCACTGTTGCGCTTCCGGTTTGGGATCCAAACAACTTGTTCAATGTTGTCCAAATGAAATTTGAAGTTTTTGAAAGGTCTATATGATGCAAATATGCATCAGACAACCCAATTCCAATGATTGTTGTTGCTTTACGATCTCTACTCTCCCATTTGGCCGCTTCACCAGATCGGTTGGTTTTTTTAATGTTCCATCCACAATGTCCCACAGATCTTTGTTAATCAATATCAACTGAGTTCGTACTTGCCAAGTGTGAAAATATTTTCCATCAAATTTTTCAACATGACTCATTTTTTCCATTATGGTATTTTTGAATTAAATCCAATTAAAGATTGGATTTTATATCTTCAAACACAATGCAACCGAAAGTGGAACAAGAACTAAACCAATGCTATACAAAAACTTAACCACACATGCAAATTATGATTATTTGGTAGATCAACGTAGACTTACACGTAGAGATGCACACATGCTGCACTTTATTTATTCAGATCCTTAGAATACATTTGGCACTCCTTGATGCATCACCTCTGTCTGGAATTCACTACACACCTTTTCAGTTTCTACCAAATTGATGTGATGAGACAATGCTGCCAGGTGTCGGTTCGGTGCATGTAAAATTAATGGCTCAATTCCATCCACATGCACAGAGCAGAAATGAGATCAAATGTTTACTCATCCAATCCCATTCGAATACATGATTCCTTCACTACAGGCTTGGACGTTTTGATCACAGCTGGCTATTGCATTCATGACCTGCTACTATCAGATGAATTCGCAGCTGAAGGACATCTCAGATGGATCTCCTGAATTTCAATTTGCTTGCATGGCTGAGACATCTTGATCTCCACGCTTTTTATGTAGGTTATGATTTCACTTTTCGTGATGCTCAGCAATAATTAAGAGAATGAGATTTTATTTCTGAAAATAGAAAAGAAGAAATTGATTGGGAAGTAGGATCCAACCATTCACATGATAGAGAAGTTGATGCTCAAGATAGTGAAGAATACTTTCTCTTCTAAAAAGAATGCATCTACTAGAGGAAGTAGGCACATGAGGCTGGAGGATAATTGGCGTCCTCTCGTCAGTCACCAATGACGGGGTTTCATGAAGCTATGGTGACACTGTGTGTGTGTGTGTGATTTTACTTACATTTCTGGATTGCAGTATGATTTCAGAGTTCTTATTTTGTGTTGAATAAGTGAAATGTTCACATTGAGGGGGGGAACATGGTCCTAACTTATTATTAGTAATATTTTGTTTGTTCCTAACATAAAGAAAATCCTTTTATCTTTCTCTTAGCTAACTAGAGAAAATTGCAAAGTTGTGTTGTTAAAAGATAAATGGTATGTAAAGAATGTGTTAGGTGAGATTATTATTGTTGTCTTTCAAAAGGATGACTTGTATATATTTGAAGGATTTGTTGTTGAGCCTTGTATTTCTTCTTCTTGTTGTTGTATTGTTGTTCAATTATGGCATGAAAGGATTGGGCATGTGAAATTTAAGATTTTATTTGAAATGTCCCACCTTAACCTTGTTGTAGGTCTTCCTAAGTTGAAATTAGATCACGAATCTTGTGAAAGTTTCTTGCATGGTAAGAAACATGTTGAACCATTTAATAAGCATCGTGAGTCTAATTCCTATAAATTTCTTGAGTTAAGCCATGATGTAAGAGGTCCTTTGGAAGTTTCATCTCTTAGTGGAACCTTGTATGCTTTTAGTTTCATTGATGAATTTTCTAGAATGACTTGGTCTTATTATATTAAGAAAAAATCTGAAGTTCTTTCTAAGTTTTAAGATTTTAAGGACTTGCTTGAAAATATGGTTGATATGAAAAACAAAAAAATAAGAATTAATAATGGAGGTGAACATGTCAATAAATTTTTGGATGAGTTTTGTGTATCTTATGGAATTCAAAGGGAGTTAAAAACTCCCTATTCTCCTCAGCAAAATGGAATAGCTAAAATTAAGAATAAGACAATCATAGAAATTGCTAGGATTGTGCTTCATGCGTCCATAGTGCCTAAGTTTCTATGGGATGAAGCCATGAACACTGTTGTTCATATCCTAAATAGTTCCTACCAAATATTTTCATCAAAATACACCTCATGAAGTATGGACTAAATAAAAACCCAATATCTCTCATTTAAAGATATTTGATAGTCATGCTTCTCTTCTCGTTTCTAAAGTCAAAAGATAACAAATTGATCTTACCTCTTACTCTTGCATTTTTTTTGGATATGACGGTTGCACAAAATAATTACATGTGTATGATACATTCAAACATATGATCATAGAGAGTGGGAATGTTCATGTTCTAGAAAAACCATTTTATGAAGATTCCTCTCTTCCCTCCTCTTTGTTTCCGAGTCGAATATCTTCAATTTGATAATCCTTCCTTAGACAATTTGGAAAAAAATCTACGAGGTTGATCATCCTTCTTCTCGATATGGTGTATTTATATATTGAGGGGATTCTTCTCAATATGTGTCTCAATCTATAATTCCTAACTCGGATCAGAATCCTCTTTCTAATTATTAACCTAATAATATGAGAAAGATGACCCGAAGTCAACATTGTTATCATGCCTCATCAAATTTTTTATGAGGTTGAATCTCAATCTTTTGAAGTAGCCAACCTAAATGAAAATTGGTTTAATTATATGAAAATTTTAATACAATTCTCTAATTAAAAATGAAACTTGGGAATTAGTCCTCTTCCTCATAAAAGAAGCATTGTATGATCTAGATGGTTGTATAAAATTAAGTATAACTCTGCTAGTAATATTGAAAAATTCAAGGAAATATTAGTTGCTATAGGGTTTACTCATAAACCTGGTTTAGATTATGTTGAAACCTTTGCTTCTTTTGCCAAAATGAGCATTGTTATAATTCTTCTAGTTGTAGCTTACTCAACATAAATGGGAGATTCACCAAATGGATGTTAAAAATGATTGTTAACATGGTGAATTGAAAGAATACATTTACATGCATCAACTTAGAGGGTTTGAAGAACATGGTAAGGAATTATATGTGGGTAAGCTTAAAAATATTTGTATGGTCTTAAACAAGCTCTTGTAGCTTGGTGTGTTAATATAAATAGTTTCTTTCAAGATCTTAGTTGCAAAAATTGTTTTGTTGGTAATGATTTATTTTTCAAATAGAAAAACAATCTTGTTATCATTCTTCTCTTATATGTTGATGATATCTTGATTAATAGGATTAATAAAAATCTAATTCTTATAATAAGAAAAGCTAAGACACCATCTTGAAATGATTGATTTAGGATTGTTAAGTCATTTCTTAGGCATGGTTATTTGTCAAAATAAAAAATCTATTATTACATCTCAAACTCAACAGTATGCTTCTAAACTTCTTAAAAGATTTAACATGATTTATTATAAGCATGTCTCTATTCCTATGGAAGTTGGAGTTAAATTAGATCCAAAACCTACTTGTGATAAATTTAATCCTACTTTATATAGACAACTTGTTGGTAGTTTGATTTATTTGACTATCACTAGACTTGATATATCCTATGCAGTTAGAATTGTTTCTAGATTCATGTAGGATCCTTATGAGGACCATTGGAAAATGGAAAAAATGATTCTAAGGTATATCAAAGGTATAATCAATTATGATTTATATTATTCTTCTTGTGATGATGCAAATTTATTTGGTTATTGTTATTCTGACTATGTTGTTGATATTTTGGATAGAAAATCTACTTTTGTATATGTTTTCAATTTGGGTATAGGTGCAATCACTTGGAGTAGCAAGAAGTAACCAACAATATCTATCTCTTCTACTAAGTAGAGTATATAACTGCTATGGAAGTAGAAAAGGAAGCTATGTTGCTGAAAATATTGTTAGATGAACTTTATATGGGTATCTATCTCTTCTTTTGTGTGACATCTAAAGTTATGTTTCTCCTGCAAACAATCCAATTCAACATCAAAGAAGCAAGCATATTGAGATTCATATGCACTTCATTTGAGAGAAAGTTTTGAATGGTGACATAGACCTCAAGTTTTTTTCTACTAAAGATCAAGTTACAGATATTTTTACAAATCCATTGTGTGCTACAAAGTTCTGTAAATTTTGTGCTATGTTGGGAATTTCATAATTTGGATCAAATGATCATGTGGATGACCTTGATATCCACCTCTAAATCATATGAGCATATGTTATTTGAATCAAATTATCATGTGGATGATCTTGATCTCCACCTCTAAATCAGATGAGAAAGACTCAAATGATCATATGAATGACGTTGATCTCAACCTTTAAATCAGATGAGCAAGACTCAAATGATCATGTGAATGAAATTGATCTTCACCTCTAAATTAGATGAAAAAGACTCAAATGATAATGTGAATGATGTTGATCTTCACCTCTAAATTAGAAGATTTTTTTGATTTCATAGTTTCCCTTAATCTGGGCATGTTTTGCATGTTGTTGTAATTCCACCACTTTTACAACGCCACCTCTTATCGGCCCTAATTGCATGTCAAATGTAAAATATCCCTATACTATTTCTATTTTGTTTGAGTAAACTATCACTTTATGTGAGTTTACTTGTAATACCCAACAAAGCATTAGATATGAGATTTTTGACTCCATAATCTTATGTAAGACTTCATAAAGTAATCACTTTATCTTGAGAATTTTTTGATGTTCCTTTGTATGCGGTTTTTATAAAATCCACAAAACAATTTCTTTGTGTCGTGGATTTATTAAGTATGTGGAACAATAAATCAGTACAATGTGGATTTTCTAAAACCCATGGAACACTTACATTGTTTGTGAATTTGGAAACTATGATAGTGTATCACAGAGTTACAAACTCATAGAATATTGAAGTATTGTCTTGTGAAGATATATAATCCATAGAACACGTTTTTTTTGCATGCTAGCCTAAATCACTTAGAAGGTTTACGGATTGTAATTATTTTTGTACAAAATATGACTTGTCATGTGTTATTTGGAACAAGCTTTATATATTTTCATGTTATCCTAAATCTTCATATGATGATTTATGGATTGTAAGTCCTTTTGTTTAAAAAGGAAATTTGGCATGTTTCCCTACTTAAAATTAAGGGGGAGTATTGGGATTGTAATATTAAATTGGAAACTAAATTAATAATAAACCCTCCAAAGACTAAATAATCATGACATATAACTTATACTTAAAATATAAGTGCGGAAGATTCCATATCGGTCAACACAAATTTAGAATAAAAGAGTGTATAAAAATAGGGCCACCCACCTTGATATAAATCAAGGTAATCCAATTATAGATTGGTTACTACTTGTGAAGCACAATGTGTAACAAAATTATGCGAGAAGAATATGTGAGAAAAGATAAGATACATGATGTGAATGATGTACTCATGAGTGAATGTATATGACAATTTGTAATTCCTCCATGAAGGTGTAACTACGAAAATAGTGGGAGTGTTGGGTGAAATGTTTATTCTCAATAAAGATAAGTGATTTTTCAAAGGTGGATTTTTACTAAAAGGTTTTCCCACTTATATCTTGTGTCTTGTGTTCATTTAATTTCATGTTTATGTATGCAATCTAATATCTAATTCATTATGTGATGTAATCTATCATAATTTATTGTTCAAACATAAACTATAATATTCAGAAATTTATTTTGGTGGATAATTAAATCTGTGCTATTATATCTCCTGTGGTTTCCTAACATAAGTTGGTACCATTCTCCAATGAGTGATTATGACACTCGCTTAAGGAAGAAGAAAACTATCTCCCCTTTTGAGCATTCAAGTTCTAGATGATCCAAGACAAGAACAATTTTTGACAAAATTCTACAGAGGTATGGATTTTCAAACAACAAAGATGTCTCTTGTTTTGGATGAAACCCTACAAAATTTTGAAAAAGAAGAAGAAAAGAGGTCATTTCTAAATATTTTTGATGTTTCATGTTGTATACATCCGAAAATAATCCATTACACATTATAACGTCCAAAAATAATATTGAATCCATGTCCTACTTCTAGAATTAATTTAATTAATTCTAATACACTAGGTATACACTATACACCTATTTGGCTAATTTAATTGGCTATTTGAATCAATAAAAAAATTATCGACTCACCCTCCACTCATCTCCACTTCACTAGCTAACTAACTCTGAAGTTGATTAGTCACTCCACTTAAGTTTTAGAGTCCTACAAACATGGAAGAAAATATACATTTAAAATTAATAATAATTTAATAGCCAACTAATTTGAAATAAAACCTCTTTATTTCTCATTCAAAGATCCAATTGCACAAAATAAATAAATAATGATAAATAAGGAAAATGGAATGAATAGAATCGAACTCATCAATTCCACCTTCCTCAATCCATGGCTTCTTCTGCATCTATAAATAAGAAGTTTCATTCCTCTCAAATCATCATTGGAAGATTGAGGAATTTGCTAGTGTTACTCTATCAAATTGCCATTGGAAATCACTCTTACACATCATTATGATGTCCAATTGATCACTAAATCAATCATCAATCAACCATCATTTCTCATAGCTTGGCTTCACTTCCATTCAAAATATATTAGAGCATACAAAAGTAAAATAGAACCAGTCTCTCATCTAAATCCAACAAGAGTGGCATTTGATCACACTCTTCATCCGGTCCAATATGAGGTTAAGGAGATTTTTTCGAATGGTTTTCACTTCTTTGTTGTTTATTTCTTTCTCCTGTATACATTTTGGCATGCCGGTGGGACTCCACATTATTTTGATCATATCATTCATGTATAACATTGTTTTCATATTCTTTGTGTTGTTTAAAGGTCACTGACCAATTTTTAAGTTATTTCATAAGAAGGTTTGAGAGATGTTTGTAAAAAATAAATGTTTTGGTCATGTTCTAACATTTTTTAGATGTATAGGTGATTTAAATTTTCATATCTTTATTTTCATTTGGGTAGCTCATGATCTATGCTAGCTTACTTAAATGTTTTCTAATATTTTGCAGGTATGAGCTAGTGTCGAAGTCTATGCACTAGCATTTTATATTTTTTTTTCTTCACAAACTGTATGTGATTATGTGCATTATATGCATTTCCATTTCACTCTCTATGTTAGCATGCCTTTGGTTGTGTTTCCATAACATTTTGTGTTCTAGTGTATATGTGTTTACATGTATGCATTTTTACCATAGTCCCTACGCTAGCATCAAATTAAGTGCATTTCCGTTCTATAGGTTGCATTTTTCTTTCAATATTTGTATTTTCGTAACCTACACCTCTATTAAACCCTCTACATTTATGTCAATCTTCTTGCACCAACATCCTATATAAGTGCATTTGCAGACAATACATGTGCATTTTCTTAGTTAAAAGTTCATTTCCTTCATATTATATGCGCTAGCACTCTATATCAAAATCCCGATTCTAAAAAAACTCCTAAATGTATTTATTTTTCTCACCTCTTGTTTTATTTCATTTTTGAAACTTTCCCTGCATGTACTTCACATAAAACAAAATATAACATGTCTTGTGATATTTTTCTAACCAAGTTTACATTCCTATCATTTCGTTTTGTAATCAATATCGTGTATTCTCTTCTCTCATACCATTTTAGGAAAACTTGATAATCAAAAGCGGTTAGAAATTTTTTATTGTTTTACTAACGGTCGATTCATTTTTAACATCATATTTATACAACCTAAACCACATATTCTCTTCTCTCGCACCCCTTGGGGAGCTTGAGAATCAGAAAATGTTGAAGTTGTCTTCTATCAATCTTGTATTTGGTTAATATTGTTTTGTAGGATTGTCAAGTCCAAGATTGCCAAATTAAACCCAAAGTATTTCAAAAATAAATCACCTTCTTGCTTAAATATCTTGCTAAATATTTAGGTATAACTTTGATTTATGCTTGTCATTATTTACACTCATTATTTTGTCAAATTCGGAAAGAAATTACATGTTAATCATTTATACTTGTATTAACACATAGCGACATGGATTTCATCACCACTTAGCTAGTTTGGTGATGTGGAATTCACTACCACACAATCCATTCATAGTGTAGTGCATTTTACTTGACCTAGTCTCAACTAATGTTCAACTCTTTTCTCACCTTTTACCCCCACTTACAGGTAAATATATCGTGATGGGTTACTATGAGCATATTCCTAAAATAGTTGTAACAAAAAAGTTTATGGCATCATCCCTATAAATTATTTTAGGATAAATAAGGACACCATAAACATAACACTCTCTCATTACCCTACCACATAAACATAAAACCCATCATTGGAGTGATGATTCACTCCTCTAAGAGGGATATTATTGATTAGGTGAGTCTCTTTCAATATTCCAAGGGTTCCATGTACCACTTCTTTCCTGTATAGATTTGGTATATCAAGTCTCGGGATATGTTAAAAGACACATCTTTTTGGAGTGAGAAGAGCCTTTACATTCATCTATTTGATGACATTTATTTTGATTGAATTAACATAAATAAATTTATATTTCCTAGCGGTATTTTACCTTTCAAGCCAAAAAATATCAAAATAATATCATACTTGCTACTTGTTGTTTCGTTTTAACAAGTTAAGTCAAATCACAAGGTTAAAAAAATCGCGTTCCACATCCTACATCAAAATCCAATCAAATCAACCAATCCAAAACAAGTTCTACCCTTTGGGTACATACTCTTTGATCAACAAATGAAACATCCTATCAAAAAAATCCTACCATTTGGTATACAAACCTTGAACATTTAGTCCAATTTGACTATCTTAAACACTATTACAATGCAAACCTATCCAAAATCCAACGCTTATCCATTTTCCTAGTTTACTAGGACTATTTATACAAACTTCCTCCTAGACTCCTACCTTTAGAAAAATGGTGATTACTCGTTAAAAATCCATAATATCTATGATAATTTTGATAGAGCCAATCCATTTGGAAAATATAGTTCGATAAAGAGGATAAATATAGATAACCTAAAATCAATGAAGAATAAAAAATAAAAAATAGATGAACTCTTAAGACAAAACAAAAACCAGTACCTTCTTCATATCCTAGAAATGGGAGTGAAACTACCCTCATATTTCAGTGACGAGAACTTGAAACATCTTCTGGACAAACCCAAATCTAGCAACAAAAAAAAACATCCAATGAATCCTTCTTAGAAAAATTCATGAGATGACACAAAAATTTCTCGTATAGCTTCTAAAGTTACTGAAAACGTTTATGATGAAGAGAAATATCAACTTATTGTGGAAATGCATGACATTATGGACACCCCTCAACATAAATCTCCATTTACACAAGAGTCAAAAATCATGAAATAAATACTAATAGGAATGCAAAAACAAACCAAACAATTTAACTTTGAAGAGATTTTTCCTTATCCATTTGATAAATACATGTTGTGTATACCATTTCCTCCATCATTTGAAACTCCTAAGTTTGACAAATATAAAGGAAAGAATGATCCAAGTGAACATGTGAAATATTTTTCTTGGCATTCCAAGAAGTAACTTACAATGAAATATACCTCTTGCATCTTTTCCTTGAGAGTTTAGGAGGAAATATTTAAATTGGTTTATACATCTTCATAAAGGATCCATTACTAATTTTGCCAACTTATCAGAAAAATGTGTCAAGCAATTTTCCTTTTACTTAGATTATGAGGTCACTACGATGGAACTTTTCAATACAAAGAAAAGGAATAATGAAACATTCACATAATTCCTTCAAAGATGGTGAGGGATCGCAAGCTAATTCATTAGTTCAATTCCTGAAAAAAAAAAATTAGTAGCACTTTCATATCTAATATCAATCTTAAATTATCATTGCAGATGTAAATTAACTAATTAACCAACTTTGAAGAAATAGTCGAGAAGGTAACACAAATCAAGAGATCCATCATTGAAAAAGGCCTCATTAAAACTCCTTCTAGGGATCAACCTAATAAGGATACTTATAAAAATCAAGACAAATCAAAATTCATCAATCGAAATCACAACGTTGTGAACGATGGGATCACTGATTCTCACAATGTTTAAAATGTTCAAACACCTCAATCAAAACCAATCAAATCCACTAATCAACCAATTATCATTCCTAGTAAAGAAAACACTCCTCATGAATTCAAACGATGACAATTCACACCACTTGGAGAAAGTATTTCTAGTGTATTCCATCACTTAGCAAGCATGGATATAATTATTTACAAAATATTAAGATCCTTTGAAGAAGGGAAACCAAAACCAACATGGTATAAAGAAAATGAATATTGTAAGTACCATCTATAAATGGACATCACACAAATCGTTGTATGAAACTCGACATTTCATTCAAGATTTAATTTATCATGGTGATATTGAGATTGAAAACACATCTAGCACTAAAAACCAAATGAGAAACTAAACATGTTACAGGACCCCTTTCCAAAACATGGTATGAAAGATAAATATAAAGACAAGGACCAATCCTCAATTATGTTGAATACAATTCTATCATTTCATTTATATAACATACACCTAACTCCATGGCCACCATAAAAATTTGTGATGCTAATTATGTAGTAACAATAAGACAAAAAAAGGTTTGGGTACTGTAACAAAGAAAATGTCCACATCCATAATACCTCAAACATCTAGTCCAAAATAGGAATCCATTCCTAAATATTCCTCTCGAATCCTATGATATTATCAAAAAATTAGAGAAGACATCTACAAAAATATCCCTCATTAATTTCTCATTATTGGTTACTCGTATAGATCCTATCACCTTTCCTCACACTTGCGGACTATGAAAGTCTTACATTACTTTACTCATATCAGTAGTCTGTGTGACAAAGACAATTCTAGAATATGCACTTATATAATGAACACGCACATGTACTTCACACATTTTTCATTTGAGGGATCATGACAACAGACTTGACGCAAAGACACTTATGATTGGAATTTTTAGGCATCAAGATTCACATGTGACCAAAACACACTAAAGTTAGATTTGACATTACTTGATTTCACTTGGTCATGATAAAATTTGACAGAGGATAGAATTTTCTTTCAAGACTCAAAGCATGAGGGTTTTATGACCACTTGACTCATTTTCAACCATGGACATGTGCTGCTTCTAACAACCATCCATACATACTCAATGAGTATCAGGACTATTCTAATTCAGATTTTACCATACAACCATCTTGTTCATTGATTCAAGATTTCTCTCATGGAACCACTTCTCACTTGACTATACCAATGACAAGGTTAAAGAGACACATACATGATCAATATATGATTTACAACTTTCTTCCTTTGTTGGCTCAGGAGGATACTCAAGGACTTCAACATATACAACACTATATAACATGGAGCAAATCATATATGACATACCTTGACATCTTGCTCAATTAAACTTCGACTATTGCCACCAACTAGAATCTTTGACATTCTTGTTCAGCCTCAGCATGATGTACTTTTACTATACTTCCTCTAGATTTGGTATACCTTCTAGAAGCTTAGAGAAGGTATATCATGTCTTCTTAGGCTTGGTTAAAACAACAGGAAGTCATCAAAACAATATGACTTAGTTTCATCTTTTCTAGTCCTTGTTTTCTTGTCAGTCTCTCTAGATGTATTCTTTTGTATCACTATCTCATTACTTGAGTTCTCATTTCTGATTGTATGCTTGTGAGACACATATACTACATTTTCTCTATCACCACTTTAGGAAGAAACTCTTCACTACTTGTTTTTGGCTTGTCTTCCTTCTTCTTTCCTTTTTCATCATTCATTGTTGCCTGATTTGTGCTGGATTTATGATTCTCTAAATTATCAATCCATATTATTTTCTTGTCCTTATTTTCTTCCGAATTGGAACTAACTAAAATAAGGATGCACAACACACATGATATATATATATATTGGGGACTTCCCTTCACCGACTTCATGTACTCTCCTAATAATAAGTGTGCGTACAAAATAGCTTGCATGGATTTTCCATAACCTACTCTAAGAATAGATTAGACTAAATATACAACAGATATTACATGCACTAATCCTATTATTATCTCGATCCATGCGTGTTCTCCAATTCTTCCTTGCATGTCCTTTCTCCAATTATAGCTCTTTTGTGTGCATCCCAAGCCATCCTAATTTTATCTATTTTAAACCTAATTTAATCACCACTCCAACTATGATCGATATTTTTAGCCATGTCTTGGAAAATTGGCTAAGTATTGAATCTTGTCGCTAATGCACAAAACTTTGCATGTTAAACACTTTTGTGTGCACGTGACCCTTCATGTACCCCTTGTGCGTTGTCCCAAACCTTCACACGTGGCTAGTACTTAGCCATTTTTCTCCTCTCAACACTCGACATCATCATAAGTTAAGTCAATTCTCCAAAACACCTATTGGCTATGATGACTCACATCCTTGATTTAATTTAATTTGAATTAAATCTAAGTATTGCAAATTAACTCGAGAAAAGTTCTTCCTAATGATGAATATGTAACTACTGAGAAAAGTTAAAGTACCAAGTAAGCGGTGAATAGTTTATTCCTCAAGTGGTGATAGAGAAAATGCAGTATATGTGTCTCACAAGCATATAGTCAGGAAATGAGAACTCAAGTAATGAGACAATGATACAAACAAATACATCTAGAGAGAATAACAAGAAAACAAAGGACCAAAAATATGAAACTAAGTCATCATATTGTTTTGATGACTTCATGTTGTTTTAACCAAGCCTAAGAAAACATGATATACCTTCTCTAAGCTTTTAGAAGGTATACCAAATCTAGAGGAAGCATAGTATAGAGTCCATCATGGTGAGGCTAAACAAGAATGTCAAAGATGCTAGTTGGTGGTGAAAATCACAGTTTAATTGAGCAAGATGTCAAGGTATGTCATATATAATTTTCTCCATGTTATATAGTGTTGTATATGTTGAAGTCCTTGTGTATCCTCCTAAGCCAACATAGGAAGAGAAAGTTGTAAATCATATATTGATCATGTATGTGTCTCCTTAACCTTGTCATTGGTATAGTCAAGTGAGAAGTGGTTCCATGAGAGAAATCTTGAATCAATGAACAAGATGGTTGTATGGTAAAATCTAAATCAGAACAGTCCTAATACTCGTTGAGTATGTATGGATGGTTGTTAGAAGTAGTGTATGTCCATGGTTGAAAATGAGTCAAGTTGTCATAAAACCGTCATGCTTTTAGTCTTGAAATAAAATTCTATTCTCTATCAAATTTTATCATGACCAAGTGAAATAAAGTAATTTCAAATCTAACTTTAGTGTGTTTTACTAACATGTGAATCTTAATACCTAAAAATTTCAAGCATAAGTGTCTTGCGTCAAGTCTTTTGTCATGATCCCTCAAATGAAAAATGTGTGAAGTACATGTGCGTGTTCATTATATAAGTGCATATTCCATAATTGTCTCTATCACATAGACTACTAATATGAGTAAAGTAATGTAATACTTTCATAGTCGCAAGTGTGAGGAAAGGTGATAGGATCTGTATGAGTAACCAGTAATGAGCAAGTGATTACAGACTACAAGTATGGAATATGGTGTCTTTATTCTTGAATGCCAAATAGACATATTAAGCTCTCAAATATGTTTTTAAAAATTATTAGATGATTTGATGGTGAATATGTCTTCCAATGAGTACCCTTGCATAACAATTGATGTAATAGTTGGTATCTCATAACAATTGGTATCTCCAAACTATGCATACCACATGCTCATAAATATGTTTTTGAGCAGATTCAAGATGATTTAATGACTATCTATGGATGAGATTGGAGAAATTGGATAGGTTACAAGACTGAGTAGATTAATGCATACCACAAGAGGAAATAGGACACTAAGCAATGGATAATGGTCAGGATGCTGGAGACCAAGAAATTAAAAGAGGACATTGACACCATAAGAAAAGTGTCTAAGATAGAAATTTGCAACATACAAGATGAAATAAATCCTCAAAGAGAAAATGGACAAAGAGAGCTTGGTGCCATCTCAAGACAATTGGAGTGAAGCACAACATGTAGCAAATAGATTGTTTTACAGTTAAAAGCACAATATTATCTAAGGGGGGCACTAGTGATCAAGCGGATCAATCTTGCTACTAATAGGAGACAGAAAATATGGGACATAGTTCCAAGAGGATCATTCCAAGGTAATATAATCTTATATTTAGTGCCAAAAATTTTCAGTATTTATGACAGGAGGATCTAGAATGCTAGCTCAAGATATGAATGTATGCATAAACTCAAGGGGAACATTTCGCATGAGCATATCAAGTCATATGAATTAGAAGCATGTGCCAAGGGGGCCTCTTAAGTTAATAACACGATGAATCTAGCTTACCATTGTATTCAAATTTTTATGTCGTAGTTGGTCCTTTATTAGTGTTGTCAAAGGGGAGAAACCTAGAGAACAAAAACCATGATTGACAGTGCTTTTTTCATCAACGGTTATAGGTTTCTAGGTGTGTTGTCATCAATGAAAAAGGGGGATATTGTTGAACCTTTGTCATTGTCATATATGTTTTCATTGATGTCAAGCTACATTGATGAAAAAATTATTTAATGTCAAATGGAATTGATGGCAAAAAGAGTGAATAAGTAAAGAAGATGAAGGATTGGTAGTATCATCTCACAAGAGAAAGCATCAGAATCAGAAAGTAGCTTAGGAAAGCATGTGAAGAATTTTGATTGGTAGTGTCAGCTCTTAGAGGCTTCATGATGATCAAGGATAATTTATAAGGGACTTAGTCCTTTTTGGGCAAGCTAAGAGAGACAAATAAATATCCACCTGAAGTTAAGAGATGGTTGTAGAAGTCTTGAAGTAGCTTCCGATGACTTGTAGAAGGACGTGGAACTATAGAAGAAGAGCAAAAAGTTATGTGGAGGCCACGGGTAAATGAACAAAGATGCATAAGACTCCCGAGACGCCACGAGTGAAAGCCGCAAAAAAAATGAAAGCCAAGCGGGGTAAAAGAAGTCAAAGGTAATGCCGCATGCCATAGAACAATAAAAATCCGTGAAGGATAGATGATGTCGAAATAAAAAAAAGTTGCAGAGTACTAAAAAAGATATGAAAAGTTGTGAATGCTTGTAAAATCCACGTATATAAGAATAGAGTCGTAGACATGGAACAAATCCATGTAAAGGCAGAAAACAAGGAGAAAATCCATGAGACATTGTAAAAGCTATAAGAAGCATAGAAAATTTGTGGATAACTAAATAGCCACCGAGAAAGGAGAAAAGACGCAGATCAAAGGAAATTACTGCGATACAAAGGAAAAGGTCACAAAATCCAAGGGAAGTTACGGATCGAGAAAATATGAACTAGATATGGATCAAGGACAATTAGATAGAGTTTAAAATGGAAGAAGTGAGAGTCAGTATCCAAAATCGATGATGATTTGATTGATAGAAGATTATGGCTATGTGTACAACTAGAACTCCACAAAGAACAATGAAATTCACTATTCCAACTACCAAAATTTAATGCTTGTTGAATCAAAGTTATTTAGTTACACTCTCCATAAATATTCAAGATTCTAAGGCACAAATTAAATACTAGAGAAGAAAGGAGCTCGTTTATTCCTAATCATGAGGAAATCCTAAAAATTTAAAAATCTATTTTTAGGAGTCAGCTCATAAATAATTTATGGTAGATACATAGAAGGTGAAATTAAGTCAAATATAGCAAGAACAAAATCTTAAGCTAGCATCATGCATTTAATAGCTCATATTCTCAAGCGACAAAGCAGAAAGTGTGCATGACATGTAAATCGATTAAAGTGAATGGGTCGATTGGAATATAGGAATGAATTGGAGCCAAATAGAGTAGTTGCTCAAATGGGAAAATGATGGACCAGAGCTAAAAGAGTGACCAAAGAAAGGGAAACTCAAGAAAGAAAATGATGTAATCAAGCTGAAGGAGAAAAAGAAGAAGAGAGAGGTTGAAGAAGTAATGTAGATATGAGAAAAAAGTCTAAGAATTAATCAGATGCATTACAGATTGATAGATGTAGCAAGAACACTCTTGTGAGATGAAGGGAAAAAGAGTTGAAGATCAAAAGAACAGAGAAAAGAGAGAAAGTGCAGTCGAGCCAAAAAGTTTTTCAGAGAAGGATATGACATGTATGTAATTGAATATTTGATGCTGATAAAGGAGAGACAAGAAAAGAGAAGATTTGTGCAAGGTAAGAAGATGCAGTCGCATGATACAGATTCGCTAAAGAGAAGAGAAAGGAGAAGCTGAGGACATAGTCACTACTGAGAGGAAGAAAGAAGACGTGGCATAATAATGAAGATATAGTGCAGAGAGAAAGAGAAGAGTTATGTGTAGAAGGAGACAACATTATCAGATGAAGAACTAATGTGCAGAGAAAAGCAAAAGTATGATAAGTCAAATGTGAAGAAAGGAGAGACTAGAAAGAGGTAAAGAAAACATTGCATATCTAACTTTGAAGAGTGATTGTAAATGAATGAAACAACAAAGTGATCATAATTAGTTGTGTATGAAACACAGAGACTAAGTGATCAAAATGTGTATGAACAATAAGTCTAAGTTGTAGCTTAGCATATTTAAGGGGTTGGTGCTCCTTGTGGGGTTGGTGTCTCACTAAAGAAATATCTTGTGATGTGTAATATTCACTTGAGTTATTTGTTGTGTGTAATATCATCAAAGGTGTATGGGTGGGTGATCCTTATGGGGTTGGTGCCTCACTAAATAAATCTCTTGTGATGTGTAATATTCACTTGAGTTCTTTGTTGTGTGTAATATCAGCAAAGGTGTAGGGGTGGGTGCTCCTTGTGGGGTTGGTGCCTCACTAAACAAATCTTGTAGGATGTGTAATATTCTTGCAAGTCCTTGCTTTGAGTAATATAAGCAATGGTTTCAGTGGGTTTTTGTCCCGAAAGGGTTTCCCACATTATATTTGGTCTCCTCATGTGAATGTGTGTGTATGCTTCTTATTTCTATAGTCTCATGGTTAATATTGCATGCTTGTGACAATCAATAATAGTTAATAGCAACAGATATAGAAAAGAGGAAATTGATTTTAATTTTTATCAACATTGATTCACCCCCTCTCTCAAAGGCCTGAAATCTCTAACAATTGGTATCAGAGTGATGGTTCTCTGTGTAAAGCTTAACAACTTGGAGTTGATCCTAGAGAAATATAAGCATGGAAAAATATACTTACAGAAAGTATCAAGATGAAGCTCACAAAGAAAGGTTGATGATGGCAATGGAAAGTTGCAGTAGCTCTAGAAATGATTCAGATGATGAAGAAGTTGAGGTTAATCTAGAGGCCGAGCTAGAATGTTCTCTAGAAGAATTAGACAAGATCAAGAAGAGAAACAAGAAGTTGAAAGCCTACATCAATGCCTATGAAAAGCACATCACTCTCCTTGAAAAGAAGTTGAGTAAACAAGAACAAGAGGATGCTCAAGAATGTGCAGAAGATGATTCTCAATCGATAAAGTATTGAACTCTCTCAAACTCAAAGACGAAGAAATCACCAAGCTGAAAATATTTGTGAAGGAACAAGAAGATAAAATCAGACATCATGAAGCGGTGGCGATCCAAATGGAGAAATAACATGAAGAAAATATTGAGGAACTTGAGGAACAATTCAATCTAATCTCTAAAGCTCTCAAGGGAAAAAATTGAAGAATGTGACAACTCATCTCAGCCATGAAGATATTTGAGAAAGATCTAGACAAAGAAAAGCAATCAAATGTGAAGAACAACATGGATAAAGAAGATGCCTGCAAGAAGCTTGAAGATGAACTAAAAATCTTAAGACTGAGATGGAACAGGTTACTAATCAAAGCATAATAACTTGTTAGGTAAACAAATACATACTTTGGTGTAATAGAACTCAAGGAATGTAACGTAGCACTTCATGACATGAGAGAGGAATGTGAAAGATTGAATGTTGATCTAATGGCTCTCAAAGAAGAAATGGAGCAAGTAAAGAAAAGAGGATTGAAAGATGAATCAAGACAAACATGTTTTCAAAGATGCTCAGAAAAATAAGGAGAATGAAAATTTTGGTTCCAGTATCCAACCAAACAAGAAGCAGACCAAGGTGACTAACATTGGATGATTCAAGTTAATCAGACAACCCAACGCATCCAAGTATGAGAGAAAATTTAATGGATATTGTTACTCATGTTATGGTTTTGGTCACAAGGCCGCGGAGTGTAAATGGCTCAAGATAGAAAAAGAACATCCATGGAGGGATAGCATATCTGAGTCTGAGAAGAATAGGATGTGTTTCAATTGTCATGAAAGAGGACATATTGTCAGGTACTACTTAGAAAAATCCTTAAGACAGTTTAGCAATGATCACTCACATTCAGATAAAAGGATAAATCATGTAATGTGTTATACATGTCATAAAATTGGGCATTATTCAAAGCACTGCTGTCAAAATGAACAACCTAAATGCAGCAGTAGACCTCATACCTTGGATGGCAAGAAAAGAAAGAAATAAAGATTCTAAGAACCATAAAAAATTGTTGATCGAGATATAAGAATCATTGAATATTAAAAAACATTAGCTAACATTCTATGAATGAAATAAATAACCAAAAAAAGAAAGGAACACAATGTCATATTTAAATAACCCGAAGGGTTATGTCCATATTAAGTGATGGGGCACACCCCGATTTAATAAATAGTTATTTAATTAATAACTAACAAACCTAATATAAAGTTTATATTTAAATAATAAGAATATAAACTATTCTATATTATTTAACTATAAACTAAATATTATGATGCACTTAATATTATAGTTCTAACACTCCCCTTAATATTAAGTGGGATCCATATGCCAACATTACCTATTTTGTACAACAGGATTTACAAATCCATAAACCCTAAAGGTTTAGGCTAGCACATGTACTTTTGAAGGATTTATAACACCTTCATCATGCTCAACTTACCTTTTGGTACAAAAGGATTTGGAATCCATAAATCAGACATATGATTTAGGCTAAGCATGATTTGTGAGACTACATCTCACTATTTCTCGTGGAAA
Source organism: Taxus wallichiana var. yunnanensis (assembly GCA_018340775.1). NCBI lineage: Eukaryota > Viridiplantae > Streptophyta > Pinopsida > Cupressales > Taxaceae > Taxus > Taxus wallichiana. Next base: position 887,867,520 of record CM031239.1, read on the forward strand.
TATTCTTATACCGCATCTCTAGGAGCCTTTTATAACACAAGGACATCCTTTACAAATATATGCACACACTGGACTATATTTTCCATAAACTCTATCATTTTACATGTAAACTCTATCAGTTTACTTTTAGATCATACAAGATCTTTTTACAATGCTTTTAAACCAAAGTAGAAGTATAGAGGAAGAGGAGTCAAATCAACCAACCGGTCGGCCATTAGGAGGTGGCATTATGCATGCACACTCCCCTCAATGGAAACTCTGAAAGGCCAAGCATTGCATGAAACTTGTAGAACTTCACAAAGCACACAATGGCTTTGTGAACAAGTCTGCAACCTGATCTTTAGTTGGGCAATATTAGAGATCTATATCACCATTGAGAACCTTCTCATGAATAAAGTGCATATGTATCTCGATATGCTTTGTTCTTTGATGTTGAACTAGATTCTTTGTAAGAGCAATACAACTCTAGCTATCACACAGAAGAGGAGTACTTCCTTTAACTTCCATGTGTATTTCTTCCAACAGCCTTTTCAGCCACATGGCTTCTTTTGTTGCTTCCATTGCACTTCTATATTCTACCTCAAGTAGAAGAAATGGAAACTATCGATTGCTTTTTACTGCTCCAAGTAATGGCACCTACACCAAACTTGAATATATATCCAGTTGTAGATTTATGATCTATCACATCACCAACATGGTCAAAATCACAATATCCATGTAAATATGCATTATTAGATGAAATATAATGTAAACCATAATTAATAGTGCCCTTTACATAACACAAAATTATTTTTGCTAACTTCAGTGATCCTGATAAGGTTCTGCATAAACCTTGAAGCAATCCCTACTGCATAAGAAATGTCAAGTCTAGTAATAGTTAGATAAATCAAACTACCTACAAGTTGCATGTATAAAGTAGGATTAGATTTTTCACATGCAGGTTTAGGATCAAGTTTACATCCTACTTCTATAGGAATAGAAATTGGTTTACAATCAAGCATATTAAATCTTTTAAGAAAATTAGTTGCATATTGTGATTGAGATACTACAATAGAATTTTTATCTTGAAATATAGCCATGCCTAAAAAATGATGTAATAATCCTAAATCTGTCATCTCAAAATATTGCATTAATTTCTCTTTAATTTTCATAATTAAAGTGTTAGAATTACTAGTGATTAGTAAATCATCAACATACAATACAATGAGAATAATAGCATCTTCTTCAATTTTAACAAATAAATCATTATCAGATGCATAGTTAGAAAAACCAATTTCATTAAAAAAACTATTGATTTTAGAATACCAAGCTCTAGGAGCTTGTTTTAAACCATACAAATATTTTTTTAATTTACAAACATACATTTCTTTTCCTAGTTCTTCAAATCCTTTCGGTTGGGTCATATAAATTTCTTCTTGTAAATCACCATTCAAAAAACATTTTTACATCCATTTGATGGATTTCCAACCATACTTGAGTATTAAGGCAATCAAAATCCTTATTGTGCTCATTTTTGCAACTGGTGCAAAATTTTCTACGTAGTCGATACCGGGTTTTTGAGTAAACCCTCGAGCTACAAGTCGGGATTTGAATTTATCTATATTGTCATTTGCTTTATATTTGATTTTGTATAGCCATCTGGATCCGACTATACTTCATTTTTCAGGAGGAGGGACTAATTCCCATGTTTGATTTTTAATTAAAAAGTGTGTACTTAGATTTCATAGCATCTAGCCATCTTTCATCAGAAGAGGCTTCTTCAAAAGATTGGGGTTCAGGTTCATACAAGGTCATCAAGGCATGATATGTATGATGACTTCTTGTCATTTTCTGAAGGTTACCTAAGTTAGAGTCTTGAATAACAGACTCAACCCATCTAGGTCTTTTAGTTACAAAAGTACTAGGAACAATCTCATTATTAACCATTGGTTCTATACTAGTTTCTTCATTACATATATCATTTTCACAATTTTCAAATTCATTTTCATTTTCATTTAAAACATCATAAGAAACAGAAGATGAAGAAGAAGAACAAAAAGGTTTTTCTAATATTTTAACATTCCTATTTTCTATAACTTCTCTTTTAGAGGGATCAAAGATCCTAAGACCTTTAGTTTTTATACCATATCCTACAAAGATACATGGAAAGGAAGTCTGATCAAGCTTCTTCCATTTTGATTTTGGAATAAAGAGAGAAGCATGGGCTACCAAAGATTCTCAAATGAGATACACTAGGTTTTTGGTTTGACCACTTTTCTAAAGGAGTTGAATTTACCAAGGCTTTAGTGGGAACTCTATTTCAAGATATGAACAATAGTGTTCATGGCTTCTACCCAAAGAAACTTAGGAACTTGAGAAGAATGAATCATGGTCCTATCCATTTCTAGAATAGTGTGGTTTTTCCTTTCCGCAATCCCATTTTGTTGAGGAGAATAGGGAGTGGTTAATTCCCTTTGAATGCCACATTCAATACAAAATGAGTCAAATTCATGACTCACATATTCTCCCCCATTGTCAGTTCTAAGCCTTTTAATTTTAAATTTAGAAGAGTTTTCGACTAAAGCTTTAAATTCTTTAAATTTTGACAAGACATCTGATTTCTTTTTAATGAAATATGACCAAATCATGTGAGAGAAATCATCAATAAAAGTGACAACATACAGAGAACCATTAAGAGAGGGAACTTCTAGTGGTCCTCTAACATCACTATGGACAAGCTCTAAAGGTTTAAAGAGTTATCATCATGATGACTATGAAAAGGATTAGCAGATTGCTTACCACATAAGCAACCTTCACAAGTCTCATGATTTTGGGAAATAGGTGGCAAACCGATTACTAGGTTTAGATGAGACATGTCATATATACTCCTGAAATTGACATGACCTAGCCTCTCATGCCAAATGCAAGTCACTTCTTTGAGTTTTCAAACAAGAAGCAGAAGGAAAACCAGAAAATACATATAAACCATCTCTTTGAATGCCTTCAACTATAGTTACATTATGTTCATTTTTAATAAACCATTTATCTTTTAACAATGTAACACTATAGTTATTTTGAGTTAACTGAGAACAAGAAAGCAAATTCATTTTTAATTTAGGTACTAACAATACATTGTTAATAAAACCATTTGTTACTTTTGCTTTTCCTTGACCATGAACATCAAGAATGGAATGATCTCCTAAATAGATGTGTTCATTACATTCACTAAGTTCAAATAGAATATCAGACCTAAATGTCATATGCCTAGAAGCACCACTGTCTAATATCCATTCATTTTCTTTTGTAGTAACAAAAGTGGCATACAAAGCAATTACATTTGATTTTTGGTTATTTTTTTATTTTAATTGTTTTGTTTTGATTTTGATTTTGAACAGATTTGTTACCCTTTTGAAATTTAGAATTTGTTTTATTTTTAAATTTACAATCATCTTTCTTATGTCCAAATTTACCACAATTATGACATTTTCCATCAAAGCTAACTCTTAGATTTCCAAGTTTCTTATCCTTGCTAGGAGGTTTAGAAGTTTGCTTTGTGTTTTTGTTAAATCTAAAGTTTTTATCTTTTGATTTTTGAGCAAGAAGTTCCTGTGAGGCATTCTCCTTAGAATCAAAATTTGACATTACTTGTTCTTCTTGTATAAGAAGAGAACTTAGGGTTTGCAAATCTGGAATGTCTTTTGTTTGATATTTAGAATTCAAAATTGAAATGAAATTTCTAAATTTTTCATGGATATTTAATTGGATAATAAAATAGAGCAATTTATCATGAATCAAATTACTGCCACATCCATCTAATTGTGACTTAATATTTTTTATTTTTGCTAGATAATTAATCACTTTTTCATCTCCCTTCATGGGAGTTGTCATAAGCTCTAAAATCAATTTAATAACTTTTGATAAACATGTACCTTCGTGCATCGACTCCAATTGTGTCCAAGCTTCACTAGGACTTTCAAGATTTCCGATATGAAGCAGAAATTCATCTTGTACGCTTCACAAGATAATCGACATTGCCTCTTGTACTTTTTGTTGATATGTGGCAACATTATCAGTAGTTGCATGTCTTCAGTAGGAGCTCTCTTTGTTCCACTTACAACTACCCACAATTTGTGAGCCATAAATTTTGCTTTCAATCGATTTTCCAAATGTTGTAGTTGTTTCCATTCAACATATGTGATTTGTCAATTGAAAATTGATTAGATCCCATTTGTGTGTAAAAATGATAAACAATTAACAAACAAGGATTAAAATAAGAGTTTGATAGATAAATCCCCCATCGTATTTCAATCCTTGTAATTGATCTCGATCACTTTTACATCACAAAAAAGAGATCTTGTATAAAAAGAATCTATACACGAGAAAATTAGAATGATATCAATAATTGAATTGAAACGTGAGTGAATTTTTTTAGTTTCACAATAAAATTTACAACAAAAAAATGACATATAGGTATATATATAAAAATGATAATTTTATCATTTTACAAAAAAAAATTTTATAATTTGTCTATATATATTTTAAAATAAATAAATAAAATGTTTTATAATTTAAAAAAAAATATATATATATAAAAAATTGGGCTCTTTCCCATATAATCAACTTGATATGATGAGCTATCTAAATCAACTCGGTGAGTCATCTAAATCATATTATTTAAACCACATTACTAACCAAATTTCATTACCACATATATTCAAACTTATTACCAACCGAATACCAATATTAACCATATTGCCAAATTGTCAAAGGACTACGATTGAGCCACTTTAATACCAACCGAGAAACCAAAATGCCCGCGAAGGGCAAAAAAAACACAAGGGGTGGTGTGACCTAAGTCACACCACCAAAGCCATTTGGGAAGGCTTATAAAGCCTTCCCCCTTATTATGTCGTCCCCCATGTGGGACTAAACCCACGTAAACAAGGAGGTAGGGGGTAGGTGGGGCTCGTGTTCCACATGGCACAAGTGCAGCGGGGGTGGCAGAGTGCACGAGGGATGTCACATGTGCCACTTGGGTGAGTGCCTTTTAGAAGAAGGGTCATTGTAGGAAGGGGGGTCACCCAATCATAATTGATAGGGTTAGTTTTAGGTTTAGTTTTTAAAATAAATTTTTCATATATATATTTCATGTATAGGTTTAAATATTTAGGTTTTTATTATTATTATTATTATTATTATTATTATTATATATATAGGTTTTAAATTTATATAACCATATATATATATATATATATAGTTATATATATATATAAAAAATATATATTTTATTTTTAAAATATGAAATCTATACAAATATTTTATATAGATTATAGTACAAAAGTATTTCAAAAAACTTTTCAAAAGTAAAAAAATAGGGTTTCATATTTCAAATTGTAAAAACAATATTACCAGGAGACAATGGTTTTTACTTGACCAATGAAAAATTCAAATGGCCTATTTTTTCGAATCTTGTCTCTTGTGCTCTTGATTTTCACTTGAAATTTTACTTGATTTCTTGAATTCTACATACCATATAAACTATACAAAATATTTCAAAAATATTTAATAGTTCTTACCTTGATTTTGTAGGTCGGGTAATTTGAATGAGTTTTCACTTCATTGTGGAGACTCCAATTAACTTCCACCTATGCAACTAACATTCGAAAAAGGAAGGGGAGGGGTTATATAATATTTCAACCAAACTACCTAACTTCCCAATGGTTACACCCTTTCATTTAATAGGTTAAATTAATTTTAATTATCTTGCTCTGGTACCATGTCGGGCCGAGATATAAAATTGAAATAACATTAATATTAAATAAACATTATAACTAACATTACTATGAATGAAATAAATAACCAAAATAAAGTAAAGAAAAGGAACACAGTGACACATATTTTAATGTGGAAAACCCGTAAATGGGTAAAAAACCACAAAAGAATAATCCACTATAATGAGAAACATTTACATTACAGTCCAGTAACTCCTCCCTCCTTCTACTCCATGTATTTACCCAGAATCAATAATGATTCACGTGATTATCTCGAATATGACCTATAGTCATATTTAAATAACCCAAAGGGTTATGTCCATATTAAGTGATGGGGCACACCCGATTTAATAAATAGTTAGTTAATTAATAACTAACAAACCTAATACAAATTTTATATTTAAATAATAAGAATATAAACTATTCTATATTATTTAACTATAAACTAAATATTATGATGCAGATATGTCATATATAATTTTCTCCATGTTATATAGTTTTGTATACGTTGAAGTCCTTGTGTATCCTCCCGAGCCAACATAGGAAGAGAAAGTTGTAAATCCTATCCGATCATGTATGTGTCTCCTTAACCTTGTCATTGGTATTGTCAAGTAAGAAGTGGTTCCATGAGAGAAATATTGAATCAATTAACAAGATGGTTGTATGGTAAAATCTTAATCGTATCAGTCTTGATACTCGTTGAGTATGTATGGATGGTTTTTAGAAGCAGCGCATGTCTGTGGTCAAAAATGAGTCAAGTGGTCATAAAACCCTTGTGTTTTGAGTCTTGAAAGAAAATTCTATCCTCTATCAAAATTTATCATGACCAAGTGAAATCAAGTAATGTCAAATGACTTAAGTGTGTTTTGGTCACATGTGAATCTTGATGCCTAAAAAGTCCAATCATAAGTGTCTTGCGTCAAGTCTACTATCATGATCCCTCAAATGCAAAATGTGTGAATTACATGTGCATGTTCATTATATAAGTGCATATTCAAGAAATTTATTTGTCACACAGACTACTGATATGAGTGAAGTAATCTAAGACTTTCATAGTCCAAAAGTGTGTGGAAAGGTGATAGGATTTTTATGAGTAACCAGTAATGAGCAAGTGATTACAGACTACAAGTATGGAAGATGGTGTCTTTATTCTTGAATGCCAAATGGATAGATTAAGATCTCAAAGATGTTGTTGAAAATTATTAGATGATTTGATGGTGAAGATGTCTTCCAATGAGTACCCTTGCATAACAATGTATGTAATAGTTGGTATCTCATAACAATTGGTACCTCCAATTTATGAATTAGAAGAGGAAATTCACACCATAAAAAAGTGTCTCAAACTGAAATATGCAACATACAAGATGAAATACAACCCCAAAGAAGAGAAAATGGACAAAGAGAGCTTGGTGTCAGCTCAAGACAATTGGAGTGAAGCATAGCATGTAGCAAAGAGATTGTTTTAACAGTTAAAAGCAAAGTATTATCAAAGGGGGGGCCACTAGTGATCAAGAGGATCAATCTTGTTGTTAATAAGAGACAAAAAAGATGGAACATAGTTACAGGGGGATAATTCTAAGGTAATATAAGCTCCTATTTAGTGCCAAATCTTTTAGTATATATAACACATGGAGACAAAATGCTAGCTCAAGATATGAATGTATGCATAAACTCAAGGGGAGTATTGTCATGAGCATATCAAGTCATATGAATCAGAAGCATGTGCCAAGGGGGAGCCTCTTAAGGTAAGAACATGATGAATCTATCTTACCAGTGTATTCAACTTTTTATGGCATAGTTGGTCCTTTTTCATTGTTGTCAAAGGGGAGAAAAATTGGAGAACAAAAGCCATGAATTCCAGTGTTTTTGTCATCAATGGTTATAGGTTTTTGGGTGTCTTGCCATCAATGAAAAAGGGGGATATTTTTGAACCTTTATCATTCTCATATATGTGTTCATTGATTTCAAGCTAAATTGATGACAAAATTATTTAATGTCAAATGGTATTGATGACAAAAAGAGTGAATAAGTAAAGAAGATGAAGGATTGGCAATGTCACCACAAGAGAAAGCATCGAACCATAAAGCATCTCAAGAAAGCATGTGAAGAAGTTTGATTGGTAGTGTCAGCTCTCAGATGCTTTACGATGATCAAGGATAAGTTCTAAGGGACTTAGTCAGTTTTTGGGCAAGGTGCAGAGACGAGGAGATATCCATTGAAGTCAAAAATGGCCGTAGAAGTCTTGAAGTAGCCGTCGATGACTTGTAGAAGGACGCTTGAACTTAAGAAGAATCCACGGAATGTATGTGAAGGTCCGCAGTAAAGGAACAAATCCATGTAAGACCCGAGAAGCCATGAGTGTAAACGTTGAAGCTGTGGAGTAAAGGAAGTTAGGGGTGATGCCACGAAGAACAAGAAAAATCTGCGAAGGATAGATGATGCCACAAATAAAAGAAAAATCTACAAAGTACTAGAAAAAGATGTGAAAATCAGGATGCTTCTAAAAGTTTGTGTATATAAGAATAGATTCGTGGACATGGAAAAAATCCACATAAAGGTGGAAAACAAGGTGAAAAGCCATGAGACATTGTAAAAGCCACAAGAAACATAAAAATCCGTGGATAACTAAATAGTCGTCGAGAAAGGAGAAAAGATGCAGATCAAAGGAAATTACCACAATACAAAGGAAAAGGTCACAAAATCCAAGGGAAGCCACGGATCGAGAAAATATGAACTAGAGATGGATCAAGGACAATCAGATAGAGTTTAAAATGGAAGAAGTGAGAGTCAGTATCCAAAATTAATGATGATTCAATTGACAAGATTACGGCTACATGTATAACTGGAACTCCACAAAAACAATGAAATCCATTGTTCATTTACCAAAGATTTAATGCTTGTTGACTTCAAATTAATTCAATTACACTCTCCATGAAGATTCTTGATTCCAAGGTGAAAATTAAATATTGGAGAAGAAAGGGGCTTGTTTATTCCGATCACGAGGAAATCCTAAAAATTAAAAAAATTATTTTTAGGAGTTGGCTCATAAATAATTTCTGGCAGATGCATAGAAGAAGGTGAAATTAAGTCGAATATAGCAAGAACAAAATCGGAGCTAGCAAAGATGTATTTAATATCTTAGATTCTTAGGCGAAAAAAGTAGGAAGTGTGCATGACATGTAAATCGAAGAAAGGGAATAGGTTGATTGGAATATAGGAGCGACTTGGAGCCAAATAGAGTTTTTCTCGAGTAGGAAAAAGATGCACCAGAACTGAAGGAGTGATAGAAGAAAGGGTAGCTCAAGAAATAAAATGATGTAATCGAGTGAAGGAGATAGAGAAGAAGAGAGAGGTCAAATAAGTAATGCATATATGAGAACAGAATCTGTGAATTAATCAGATGCATTACAGATTAATAGATGTAACAAGAACACTCTCGTGAGCTAAAGGGAAAAAGATTTGAAGATCAGAAGAGCAAAAAAGAGAGAGAAAGTGCATTCGAGCCAAAAAAATTTAGAGAAGGATATGACATAGAGATATAATTGAATATCTGATGATTATAAAGGAGAGATGAGCAAATATAATAGTTTTGTAAGTAAGAAGATGTAGTTGCATGATATAGATTCATTAAAGAGAAGAGCAAGGAGAAGATGATGACATAGCCACTACCGAGAGGAAGAAAGAAGACATGGCATGATAATAAATATCTAGTCTAAGATATATAATAGTTGTGTGTAGAAGGAGACAACATTATCAGATGAAGAAATGATGTGCAAAGAAAAGTAGAAAGTCTATGCTTTTTCCATAACCTACACTAATAATAGATTAGACTAAATATACAACAGATCTTACATGATCTAATCCTATGATTATCTCGATTCATCGTGTTCTCCAATTTTTCCATGCATGTGCATTTTCCAATTATAGCTCCTTTGTGTGCGTCCTAAGCCATCCTACTTTTATCTATTTATAAACCTTGCTTGGAGGCCACTCCAGATGTGATATGTTATTTTTAACTAGGTCTTGGAAAATCGGATAAGTCCTAAATCCTGTCTGCTCGTGTAGGAACCTTTGCACGCTAAACACTCCTACATGTGTGTGACCCTTCATGAACCCCTTGTAAGTGGTCCCAAACCTCCACGCGTGGCTATAACTTAGTGATTTTCTTCGCTCGACATCAAGGGATTTTATCTTCTCGAACATACAATATTTCTATAATAACCTCATCATTTTCTAGGTTAGAGAGGAGTCCATGATATTCTACATCAATTTCTACGCCTACATATCACCTACCGTCTCTATAGAGTTGATTTATAGCATGTCTAATACTCAAGTGTCTAAGGTGACCTCTTTAGGTGTAGAATCAACAATGGCCATGATGGGAACATTGGGACCAAAGTGTCGAGTGCAAATGATGGCTTAGAAGTTAGTGTGGGCGGTGGAGTTATGGGAGCGTGATGCGAAGCATAGTCATATATCTACTCTATGACTTAGGAAGTATTGAGGAGTGGCATATTAGTGGGAGGGACGCAATGAAGTGTCTCTTATTCATCTTCACTATCACTAGTGGCATAGATAGGTGATTTTCCATATACATCCATGGTATTAGTTTGAAGTCGAGATGATCGTATTTGGGCCAAGGCACGTTGGTAGTGTAATACTTCTAAGTGCCTAGACTTGACTAGTGAGATGATGTAATATTTTTCAAAGGAAATCCCTTTTCCTTTAAGTTTAGGCACCTCCACCTTAACTAAAACACCAATCTTGCTAAAAGACCTAGGTGAAAGGGGATGGTGGTCGAAAAATTTGCGCGATCACTAGCTTGTTGCATTCTAATTGATTGGAGGCTAAGGCATCGCTTATTGGCTTCTCGTATCATTTTAAGGTGAAAATAAATCTTGAGATAAAATAACGAGAGGTAACTAATACATGATTTCATCAGGTAACTTGATTTTTTGACTATGTTCTAAATTTCATTGGGTTCATCGTCATCCAAATCTATAAATGTAACTTCGATTTCAGATCTAACATCAAAGAACTCGGGTAAGGAACCCTTTGGATCTGGGGGAAGTTGGCATTAGGAAAGGCTCACTGGGGAATGGTACTAGAATGTCCCAAGGATTGAGATCAACATCATGTCTAAAGAATTATTTTTTATGGATGAACTTAATACATTGGTACACGGACAACGTGGCTGCATACATGTGATGTATCAATGGTCGGCCTAATAGGAGATTATAAGAGATATGATGATCTAGAACCATGAACTTGGTGTGGACCATTTTAGGTTGTACAATGATGGGAACTTGATGCATCCTATGGGTTTTTTTAATTTTTGTCAAATCCACGACAACTTAAATGGGTAGGCTTGAGGTCATCTATAGAATAACCAATATTTTTGATGAGGGAGAATGAGACTAAGTTAATTTTGGATCCCTCATCCATGAGGATCCTATGTATTTGTGCATCGTGGATGATAACACTAATAAGAAAAGGTGGTTCATCCGCATGAAATAGGACCTCATCGGTAATCATGTCATCCTCTACAAACTCAAAGGCTAAGGAAGCCAGTCGTGAGTGTTATAAGGATGATCTCAAAGTCTTTATGAGATGGATTCATGGATTTGGGGTCATAGTAGGAGCTTTAGGAGACACGTGAGAAGGATATTAAAAATTTTGCAATTGTTGGAGGAGAAAGATTTGATGTGAATCCAAGGTACAAATGAGTTCTATAAAGGGTATTTTACATGTAAGGGAAATTAGTTCATCTGAAATGTTTTAATGAGGCTTGGAATAGCTTCCATAGTGATATTGTGGTGGTGGCACGATGGAAGATGCATCCATATGTGTTGATGATTTAGTTGGAGCTACCTTGTCAGATTAAGATTGGACATGGTCTTTACTCGTTACTTCTTGCGACACAACAGTGGAATCTCGAATGTGGTGGCAGGTTCCATCGATGGTGGGTCTTAAGAAGTATCAAACAATGGTGGATTATCATAGGATTTCTTAAGTTTAATAATAGGATCCTTATGGTTAGGTTTATGCCTATAGTTTACTATAGCCGCATTGATATATTGGGAATCTAAGAAGCTTTGATCATATGAATTTTATATGGTACCCACAATATTGTTCATAGGTATTTTATGATGCTTATTTTTTCGGTTGGATTGGGATCTCTCTAAAGATTGATATTTCTCATAACATTCTTATATAATGACTGAGTATTCAAAAGAGGAGCAAAGGAAGAAATCAAGAGATGCCTTCTTAAGGTCCTTGCGATCGGTGTGAGAGTGTCTTGTGGTGGTTTCCACAAAAAAATAGATCACCCCTAAAGTTAGGTAAGGATTGTTTTGAAGGGGGACTATTTGTGGGGTGGGAAGTGTTCAGATAATTTCAACACAAGATAAAGGAGTGTGAGGAGAAGAGCAAGTGGATTCTGATATTCTCCCATTTTCTTCTCTCATGGAAGAGTCAAATGGCTGATTGCATGCGCTTTGTTTTTAAGTTTAGGATATGAATTGTGTTTGGATGAGGATAATTTAATTAACCAATGAATATAATATTAATGTGAACATTATAATATGCAACACATAAATAAATAACACAATATAGTAAAAAACAAAGTGACACAAAACATAGTAATTAAGTGGAAAATCCCGAGAGGGAAAAAGCCACGGTAAATGAAATATTTTATTATGCAAGAAATAATTTATAGTCCACCATTAGTCTCCCTCCTCACTTATCTCCACCAATCCACACGAGGTGAATAATCATAATGACCCATGGTCGTATTTCAAAGGTCACGAACTTATTAAGTGATGGGATGTACCCCAAATTAAATAAATATTAATTAATTAATAATCAATTAACATAAACAAACTAAGTTTATATTAAATAATAAAGAATATAAATATTCTTAATTATTTAATTATAAACTAAGGTTTATAAGAACTTAATATTATGTTCTAACACTCCCCCTTAATATTAAGTGGGGAACATATGCCAACATTACCTGTTTATACAACATGATTTACAAATCCCTAAACCGTAGTGAAGGTTTAGACTAACATATCACTTTTGAAGGATTTATACACATTCATCATGCTCAACTTACCTTTTAGTACAAAATGATTTTGAATCCATAAATTGGTAGTGAATGATTTAAGCTAAGCATGATTTATGAGACTACATCTCACAGTTTCGCATGGAAAATATCTCAACCAGCATCTCTAGGAGCATTTTATAGCACAATGACCTCCTTTATAAATAGATGTATGTAACCTAGATTTTACCCACAAAATCTCAAGGTGCACCGGCACATCACCTTAAAAACCCGAGCGATCATCTAAAGCACGCAAGGGTACCAAGTCCCTCTTTTATGTCATCTTGTTCAAGGAGTTAGCATGATTTTACAAGCATTCCATATCCATAACAAAAATTAAGTATATTGCAGTGCATAAACTAGATCTAGATCTTAACCATATGTAAGATTAACTCATACCAAAATCAAGATTAACTTTACCATGCATGAACTAGTAACAAATGTGTCAACAATCAATATCCAACCACAAAGATCCATCATATTAATTGATGTAAAACACATAAGCTTCATACATACATAGCATAGTCACAATAAGTCATGCGTGCATTTAAACCAAGAACATAACTCTCTTACGTAATCGACTCTCTAAAACTGCAAATCAATACATATAAATAGGTAGTGGGGACTTTCCCTTCACCGCCTAAGCACCTCAAAAAAATGAGACTACATGCTAATAATAGTTATGCGTCTTTAAATGATAAATACAAAAGAATGCAAGCTCACTAATAATATATCATTTAATAGTACAACCGTAGTCCAATCCTATTAATAGCTCCAAAACTATGCATGTCAATCGGTTTTCCATTCACCCAAAATGGCCTTTTGTGTTCTAAAGGTCTTCATACAAAACATGCACCGCACTCCATGTCCATAATTATACTTATCCTGAAAATGGCTAAGTCATGAGTCATCGCCTTCCCCATGCACACCCTGTTTGATTATGCATTCATGAGTACCTATGAGCCATGTTTCCACGCGCTCAACGCTTATGTGCCTTTAGTACTTAAGATATATTTTTCATCCCAACATTACCCCACACTTGCTTCATTGTCGCCCCAAGCAATGGGTAATCTCAACTCATCATGAATAAAGAATAAGGAATGAAAGATTAAGCTGTAAAAAATAATAAAGAATACATGAGCCTTGTAGTGCCCACTTCCCTTCAACACCTTTTCATATTGATTATGATACTGTTGATTATACTTATGGACATTATTGTAGCTTTTAGTTTGATATGATGTTAGATGTTAGAGATCATGGACTATTGTTGATGTTGATTCATATATGATGCATGTGGTATTGGAGACATTTTATACTGATGTTGTTAGGATGTTGACATGGTTATATATACATGTGTTGTTTCATCATATTGAGTAGACCTAGAAAATTGAATTAATCTTATGATCATATGGTTGTTGAGGAAAATTGTAAATGACATTGTTATTTGCCTTGATGATGCTTGATTTATATATAGATGATTTTGGAGCTATATTTGATATTTATTTTGGATGTTTTGATGCGCCACGAGGCCAAAGGAGGTATTTTTGTTTTGCAGGTAAACATGTCACAACAAACATCGGGGGATTGGAGACCAACCACATTGGAATTCTAGATGAATTCAACAAGGGTCACCATGGCAACGTGTATTTGTTATTTGTGTATGTTGGATTGTTGTTAGGGGTTCCCATGGGGGAATCACCTTTAAATGTGACCAAGGGGTTATGTGTATTCTTTTATTGTGTTCCCTTTATTTAATCTTTGTATGTGATTATTTGGTGATGTATTTCCCTTTATTATTTATTTAAATTGTGTCAAGATTAGTGAGTAATCATGTTGTTAATTAATTAAAAGGGTCATAAGAATGCATTTATTAGAGTTGATGGCTCTTGGATTATGTGTTGTAAGAGATGTGTAAGTAAATTTGAGTGTGAAACACTCCACCTTCCTTTTGAAATTCGGATATGTCCTTAGGGGCTGATTTTGGAGGCTTGTGGGACAAGTTAAACTTATCCCACACCTCTTAAATTTGTATACCAACCTTATCTATGGTTGGGGATTCAAAATTAGGAATTGTTATGTATTTTTGGAAGACAAGTTGTAATTTTTAATTGTACTATCTTAAACGAAATTAATCTTGGTCCTTAAGGGGTGTGGGCTTAGATTGTGTGTGTAAGTAATCTATCATTTTATTCACCCACTTTTTTATTATGCTTGGGAGTTTGAAGTTGACTTGTGAAATGGAGTTGAGGATGTGTGATGTGGCATCCTACATGGAGTTTAGACTATTTGGATTGAAAAATATTGATGTTGAACTTTTGGAGCAAACTCTACCATGGAGAGGTAGGAGCTTGGCTCTTTAAAATGTTCTTCTTTTATTTATGCATATGTGAATGCTTTGAATAGTTTGGTATGTTGTTGGCTAGTTTGGTAGATTGCCTAGGTATGGTGTAGGAGAAGACTATGAGGATCTCTTCCGGGAGGCATAAGAGTTTTGGGGAGGTATAAGTGTTATTGTGGAAGGAGTTTAGGATTGGGTTCCACCTTGTAAAAGAAATAGTTTGTGTTTCTTTACTTTATGGGGTGCCATAAGAGTGTGGGGAGGCATAAGAGAATGGGAGGTATAAGGGGTACTTGGGGAGGCATAAGGGCATGTAGGGGTTTTGAAATATATATATATATATATATATATATATATATATATATATATATATATATATGTTTACTTTAAGGTGGACAGTCATTTCCCCATTGGGAGGTATAAGCGTTTCCCCATAGGTCTTGCTCCTTTGGCTTGTGCATGATGAAGCCTAAGTATTGTTTATTGTTCTTCCTATGGTTGCAAACTGCAGTATGTATTTAGACTGTGTTCTATTTGTGAAAAAAATTGTGTTGTGGAAGTTTGTTTGTTGCCATGAGTTGAAATACATTTCTTATTGCTTTGTGGTTGGGGCTTAGGGGCCAATGAGGAGGATGGCTTCTCCTCTTCATTGGAATTCTTGGTTGGGTGGAGAGCATTGCCTCTCCTTCTTTTTTGTTGTGATCAAAAGATATATGATGGATCTTCTTGTTATTGTTCTAGAGTTGAGGATGAAGACAAATTTCACAGTCCCCTTGGGGTTTCCTTGTAAAAATTTCCCACTTCAAGTGGATGGCATTGTAATATTATTTGTGGTGGAAAGTTTCTCTGTTTTGGAAATGGAATCTACATTCGAATGTGAAAGATGTATATTCTGTAAGTTGTATTTGATGAATGAAAAAGGAAGTTGTAAAATAATTATTGGAGTTCAATAGAAGTTGTTTTAATTACCACAAATGGTATGGTTTTCATTTGAAATATGTGTTTGAAATATATTGTGAAATATCTGTTTGAAAATTGAAAAAGAAATACGTATGAAGAAATATTATATTTCTCTGTTTCATTTAAAATGCATGATTTGAAAGTAGAACTACATTTTGGGTTTTCACGCATTGATTGAAGTAAAGTTAAACTTTGTAAATTAGATTTGAATGAATTTAAATATTTAGAGGATGATAACAAAAAGTAGATCCATTCGAGTTTAAGTATGATTTCAATTTTGATTCACTGTAAAACTGCAAATATTTATCAGAAAAATTTACAGAGTACTCTACAACTTGAAAGACAAATTGAAATAATAATGTAAGCTAAGGAAGATCAAAATGCTTTTCAAATAGTTGAATTTCTCAAGAAAATTTATCAGACTTCAATTAATCAGACTTAGACAAAAACTCAGACATTTTGCAAAAAGGGGAAAACTCATTTTGAAACTCAATCCATCAATTAAACCCTACAAAATCCATCCAAATCTTTCCAAGTGCAATCCTCCATGTCGGTTTGGCATGTTGAGGAAGAAAGAATGGCGGATTGAATTAATTCTGTTAAGTTAAAAAGTTCAGTTCACATTTTAATGGCTAGGAAAGACGTTTTCTTAAAATTGACCCACCTAAGTTTGTCAAAATTAAAATTTTATGCTTCTTATGCAAAGAGGAGGTCGAGACCTTTCCAAAAAGTCCTCATTTTCCCAAACTGAGTTCCCAATCAAAATTTATGGCCTTCTAAAGTTTTTACTTCATTTCGGGTTCAAAAAAAAACTAACTGTCAAAAAGGAAAATTTTGCTAAGCGGACCCGTGGGGCGAAAGATACTTTTGCTCTTTTTCAAAAAAGGAAAAAGACACACAATTCCTCCACTCCACTCGGCCCGAACTTTTCTCTTTGGCGAAAAAAAAAAGTTCTAAGTTAGAAAAAAATTAACTTTGTCAAAAATTCCTCCGCACTCCACAAATTCCCGCCTTTCACTTTGGATGCTAAACCGATTTGGGAATCCTTTGGCAGGCCATTTTAAGTTATCAAAGGATCAGTGTCCCAAGACAAAGCAGGTAAGAAACCAGATGTCCAAGGTACCTTACTCATCAGTAGTTGGTAGTTTGATGTATGCTATGGTGTGCACTAGGCCTGATATTGCCCATGCAGTGGGAGTTGTGAGTAGATTTATGAGTGATCCAGGTAAAGAGCATTGGCAAGTAGTAAAGTGGATCCTTCGGTATTTGAGAGGAACCATGGGGGCAATTTTGTGCTACAGTGGATCAGACACCACTTTACGTGGTTATGTAGATTCAGACATGGCTGGAGATGTAGACAGCAGGAGGAGCACGACAGGTTATATTTACACTATAGGTGGGACAACAGTGAGCTGGATTTCACAACTACAGAAGTTGGTGGCTTTGTCAACCACGGAGGCTGAGTATGTTGCTGCAATAGAGGCAAGCAAAGAAATGATTTGGTTACAACAATTTCTTGAGGAGTAAGAGCATAAGCAGGAGAATTGTAAGTCAGTATAGTGATAGTCAGAGTGCTATACACCTAGCTAAGAACTTTGCTTTCCACCCGGTGACGAAGCATATACGCTTAAGGTACCATTTTCATTAGGACAGCTTTGGAGGAAGAGAAGTTGAAGTTGGAGAAGATTCATACAGTCACTTAATCCTCGCAGACATGATGACCAAGGTGGTGAGAAGAGAAAACTAAAGTTGTGTTCAACTTTGGTTGGTCTTCACGAAACTAGTGAAGGGTTGAGAAGCTTGCTCAGAGGAAAACTAGTCTCCAAGTGGGAGATTGTTAGGTTGTGCACTGCTTTCATGTGTGAAAGTGTTGAAGACCGTACACCAAGAGTATCGTACACTTTTCATGTATCCTCGCCGGGGTTCGAGGTCGGGCCAGAGCCCCGTGCAAGAGGGTTCGAGGGTGCACCCCAATTTTATTTTATTTTTTTGGCATAAATTTTTTTGGCCTCAAAAAATGCACCCGACATATCGGGAAACGTGCTCTTCTCATATGGGCGAGTTTTTTTGACCCATAGGTTTATGGGACAGGTTTTTCCCATGGTTTTGATACCCACGGTTTTGTAAAACTACTTAAGCAGTTGTCTATTTATATGGTCTTATGCATATGATAGATGTACAAGCAAATGTATTGTAGATGTGTTTTGAATTCGGGTGTGAATTCTGTAGAGTTTGTTGAGCATAGCTCCAAACGGATCTGGGTATTGTATTGAGAGAGCGGTGGCTTGTAATAAAATCTAAGCAAGTGATTCTTGGTGGACGTAGCCCAAATTGGGTGAACCACGTTAAATATTGTCTCCTTGTGTTGTGTTATTTTATTCTGCAATTTTATTTCAGATCTGTAATAATTTCTGCATATTAGTTTCTACTGTTGCGATTCTGTGAGGGATTATTCCGCATATTTTATCTCTTATTTCCTAACAACTCAATCCATCAATTAAACCCTACAAAATCCATCCAAATCTTTCCAAGTGCAATCCTCCATGTCGGTTTGGCATGTTGAGGAAGAAAGAATGGCGGATTGAATTAATTCTGTTAAGTTAAAAAGTCCAGTTCACATTTTAATGGCAGAAAGGCGTTTTCTTAAAATTGACCCACCTAAGTTTATCAAAATTAAAATTTTATGCTTCCTGTGTAAAGAGGAGGTCGAGACCTTTCCAAAAAGTCCTCATTTTCCCAAAACCGAGTTCCCAATCAAAAGTTATGGCCTTCTAAAGTTTTTACTTCATTTCGGGTTCAAAAAAAAACTAACTGTCAAAAAGGAAAATTTTGCTAAGCGGACCCGTGGGGCCGAAAGATACTTTTTACTCTTTTTCAAAAAAGGAAAAAGACATACAATTCCTCCGTCGCTGGCCCGAACTTTTCTCTTTGGCGAAAAAAAAGTTCTAAGTTAGAAAAAAATTAACTTTGTCAAAAATTCCTCCGTAGCTCCATAGCCCCGCCTTTCGCTTTGAAGATCACTTCCGGTTTCATGAGCCCTCCTTCAACTTTCTATTTTATTTTTGAATTTGGTGAAAAATTCTTAAGTTTCCCACCAACCCACCACCCCGTAGCCAATGATTGTCTGACACGTGGCTTCATGAGGCGTTGGCGGAGGCACGAAGTATTTTAAAACTTTACCCCCTTTCCTTTCAAAAGTCAAATTTTTTTTAAGTTCCTCTAAGGGTCCACTTCACCACACGGAGCTCTTGGTCTGACACGTGGCATCTTCGGGCATCATCGGAGGCACGGGTGTTTTTGAATCTTGTCACTTTTTTCCTCAAAAATCTAGAAATCCAAATTTGCCCCGGCGACCCGCCTTTCCACCTGGACTCGAATTTTTGGACACGTGTCCCTTGTGGACCTCAAGCTTAAATTTTCTTCTTGGGGCATGAAGCCCCGCCGCACTCACAGGCGCGTGGGTGTAAATTGCACTTTTGGCCAAAAGGGAATAGCGTTAAGTTTTCTCCCCATCCCCGATGGCCCGAATCTCTTACCCGGGCAAAATTCTTCCTGGGCCAGCGAGCCCACCTTTGGAAAAATTTATTTCGAGACCCACAGCCCGCCTTTGGGGAAACATTTCCTCCCTAGGCCCGTCATCCCATAACTTGAGAAATATAAGGAGTTAAGAGGACTTATTTATATCATTGGAAAGAGGAAGAAATTTATTATCTAATGGAAGTGTTTTTCAGGAAATATTAAGTGTGTAAAATATAATTAAATTACCTTTTTAATTTAAAAACTTTGTTTCTAAAGCATGGAGTGACTTTTAAGGGGGTCACTTTATAGGGTAAGGGAATGTTTTTATACCCCCCTTGTAAATATGAACCTTGTTTGTTTTTAGATCTTTTGGAATTAAATACCTTGGGTATTTAATTTGTTTTGGCCTTTGACCCTCTAATCTTAACTAAGGAATATTTATCTTAGTGATCCTTGGGTATTTAATTTGTTTTGGCCTTTGACCCTCTAATCTTAATTAAGGAATATTTATCTTAGTGTTAATTTAAGTATTTTATTAAATTAACACCCAAGGGAAATTTAACTATGCTTAGACTAATTACACTCTTTAAAATGTGATGCGAATTTAATAATTATTATAGTGGGGAAATTTTTTTGATTATTTAAAGTAATTTTCCTTGAAACATTATTTGTGACGAATGTAGTTTTGAAGCCTATTCATGGCTACACTTTTAACTAAAAAAATTATTCCATAATTTTTCTAAATAAACCTAGGTTGTTCTTGGGTCTCGAGTGGGATTTTTAGCGGGCGTTACACTTGGTATCAGAGTCGTGGGTTCAAATCTTGGACCCTTGGGCACACTAGAAAACTTGAGACATGAACACTAAACCTAGTACAATATCAAACCTAGCACACTTTTAAACCTAGAAAACAACCTTGTTTGAAAATTGCATATTTTAGTAAACATGGAAAACTGAATAAAACCTAGAATAATGAACTAACTCTCACCTTGGTCTGTGCAGAGGTGCAGACAAGACGAGGGTCCTTTCACATAGACCTAGATTTACCACCTCCAGATCATACTGTAGCAGCCATCCTACCACAAATTTTACAGACACTTCAGGATGTTAATGTCGCTTTACACGAAGGGTCCATAGGAGGACATGCACCAGACATGATAGGGTGACATCCATTGAGGCTCATGCATCTCCTCGACATAGAAGGAGCATAGAGGAGAGAACTCCCACGTGGAGTCAGGCAGAGCAGAGTCACCGCAGAGGGGACAGGGAGACCGGGTTTCAAGACACAGGGATAGGTCTCGAAGCCCTAGGCTTAGAGATGAGCATGTAGAGAGGCCTAGGGGTCACCAAACTACAACTGCAGACCATATCAAGGAGATCCTGAAGCTACAACCATCACATTATTCTGGTGACACATGTGGATTTCAAGAAAAGTCATGGTTGGTGAGCTTGAGTGGGTGCTTCAAGCTCTTCCTTGTTCTAGCAACACGAAAAGCTCGTGTTGCGATCCATCTTCTAAGGAATGGAGCAAGTTTCTGGGGGAGGACCGAGGAGCAAAAACTCCACCTTGATTCAAATTCAATTACCTGGGAGCTCTTTGAGGAGTAGTTCAGGATCAAGTACTTATCACGGAGGTTCATATAGCAGAGGATAGATGAGTTCCATGACCTCCGATGGGAATCTCTAATAGTAGCTAAGTATGAGAGCATATTTCTGGATCTACTCCAGTATGTCGATTACATGCAGGATGAGCAAGTATGGATCCATAGGTTCATCCAGGCCCTGAATCTAGACATTAGAGGTGCGGTATGGATCCATTGTCCATAGACATTAGCAGAGGCCGTGGAGAAGACCTATATAGCAGAGGAGGCTCAGGGAAAGACACAGTAGATGCGGAGTCTGGAGCCGCATCCAGTAGATGTATGACAGCAGATTGAGGGAGTCAGCTCCTCCTTGTGGTGGGCAAGGTTCATCATAGTCATCTTTTAGACCACAGCAGTAGTAGCAGCAGTCTCACCCACCTTACATACCTCCACAAAGATTTGATGCACAGAGGGGTTAGAGTATGGGGCCTCCTCCTAGGGTCCCATTAGGACATAGGGTGCACCTAGAGCTCAGTTAGTAAGAGCTCACCAAGAAATACCTCAAGCAGCTGAGACCATAGCCAAATCATTATGATCCACAAGCACGACCTCCCAGCAGTACCGACTGGACCTACTACTCATGGGAGAGGATCGAGTGGTTGTTTTAGTTATGGTGTTGCTGGACATTTTTGGAGAGATTGCCCACATAACCCTAGTAACAAGGGTAAGACGCAGATCTCGAGCCTATTATTGGTGACATGGGGCATAGTCATCGGGTCTACGCGGCGGTCAAGAAACACCAGCCGAGCACCGAGTACCTTGATTGAGACTACAGTAGCATGGTGGTATTCCTACCTCCATTTTGTTTGATTCTGGTTCTTCTAATTCTTTTATTGCACCATCTTTAGTAGAGCGATGCAGGCTGGTGGTAGTTAGGCAAGGTCTTAATTGGGATGTCGAGATGGCTTTTGGAGCTAAGATCTCTGTAGAATCCTTAGTTAAGGAGTGTGTAGTGGATTTGGGACCTTTCACCACTACCTCGGATCTTCGTATCCTTCCGTTGGGTTCTTATGGAGTCATCTTGGGCATGAACTTGTTGTCTGCACACAGAGCTAGGATGGATTTTTACCATAAGATTATATCATGTACATATGATCTAGGAGTTGAGTCAGTGTTAGTAGGGGTTAGGAGACTCGTTTCCATTCGCACCATCTCCGCCATGCAGCTTAAGCGGTGTGTGAGACAGGGTTGTCAGATGTATGTTATCACAGTTAGTGACAGATTGGAGGATGATTCTAGTGGACCATCGCTTGATGACCATCTTGAGAGAGTTTTTTGATGTCTTTCTAGGGGAGCTACCAGGGTTACCACCCCCACGTGAGATAGATTTTCACATAGATTTGGTTCCGGGAGCAAATCCTATCTCACGAGCACCTTATCAAATGACCACCCCTGAGATTTGCGAACTCAAGTTGCAGTTAGAGGGCCTTTTAGAGAAAGGCATAATCCATCCTAGTGTATCCCCTTGGGGTGCACCGGTGATATTTGTAAAGAATAATGACGGATCTCTGCGGTTTTGTATTGATTACCACCAGCTGAACAAAGTAACGATCAAGAATCATTATCCCCTTTTGTGCATTGATGATTTGTTTGATCAGATGAAGGGGGCCACTATTTTCTCTAAGATTGATCTTAAGTCAGGCTATCATCAGCTGAGGATTACGGAGGTAGATATTCATAAGACCACCTTCCATACGAGATATGGCCACTATGAGTTCGCAGTGGTGTCGTTTGGTTTGATGAATACCCTCGCAGTGTTTATGAGCTTGATGAATGGGGTGTTCAGGAATTTCTTGGATCACTTCATGGTCATAATTCTTGATGATATTTTGATTTACTCACGTACACATGAGGAACATGCGAGGCACCTTCACCAGGTTCTTCAGTGTCTTCGTGAGCAGCAGCTTTATGGGAACCGGAGAAGTGAGCTTTCTTCTAGATTGAGGTGTCGTACTCAGGCCACATCATTTCTAGAGAAGGTATCATAGTCAATCCTTCCAAGATTCAAGCTATTATGGATTGGCCATCACCCACTATTGTGATAGAGATGCGCATCTTCATGGTTTTCGTAGGATATTACAATAGATTTATTCAAGACTTCTCTCGATAGCACACTCCCATCACTTCCCTTCAACGGAAAGGGAAGAAGTTTGTTTGGTCAGATAGATGTGAGCAGGCCTTTAGGACACTAAAGGAATGCCTCACGAAAGCACCTATTCTTGCAAAGTGTCGGATCTTCATGGTGAGTTTTTTGTATGCACGAATGCTTCTTTGGCAGACTTGGAGGTGTGTTGATGCAAGAGGGCATAGTAGTTGCTTTTGAGTCTCACAAACTCAAATATTATGAGATCAATTATCCAACTCATGATCTTGAGCTTACAGCAGTTGTTCACGCCTTGGTTCGATAGAGACACTT
This sequence comes from Taxus wallichiana var. yunnanensis, assembly GCA_018340775.1. Taxonomy (NCBI): domain Eukaryota; kingdom Viridiplantae; phylum Streptophyta; class Pinopsida; order Cupressales; family Taxaceae; genus Taxus; species Taxus wallichiana. The sequence goes on from CM031239.1 coordinate 887,891,251, forward strand.
CCTTCTTGGTCGAAGATTCACACTCAGGATGGATCACTTGAGTCTTCGCCACCTCTTCACGCAAAGACAATCTCAATGCTGGGCTCGCGGTGGTGTTGGATGGAGTTGCTTTGTGAGTATGATATGGAGATAGAGAATGTGAAGGGGAAAGAGAATGTGGTTGTAGAGGCTCTCAGTAGATGGAGACATGTGGTTATGGCCACTTCGGTGGAGCACTGAGATATTTGGAGCAGGATTCTACATCGCCTTCCTCGTGACAATTTCTACATTGCAGCTAGAGCATAGATCAAGTCTCAGAGACCCCTTGAGGGGAAGTTTGATGGTTTTTCATTAGAGGAAGATGGCCTTCTCAGGCATAGAGGCTATATTTATGTTCCCAGAGAGGGAGGCTTGAGGCATAACATTTTGACAAAGGCACATCGTGCACCCTGTTTAGCCCATCCCGACGTGAAGAAGATGCACGCCACCTTGAGACAGTTGTTTCATTGGAGGGGACTTCGTAGATACGTGGCTCATTTTGTGTCACATTGTTTGGAGTGTCAAAAGTGAAGGCCGAGCATCGCATCCATTGGCCTTCTCTTTTCTGCATGTTATACCGAAATGGAAATGGGATACTATTTCCATGGATTTCATTGTTGGGATACCGATGTGAGATTCCACCACGACGCTATCATGGTCACAGTGGATAAATTGACGAAGGTGGCTCATTTTTCTTTGGCGAAGACCACCTATATAGCTAGTGTAGTGGCACGAGTGTATCTAGATGAGATTATCAGGTTGCACGGGATTCGCGGAAGATTATTTGTGACTATGATCCTCTGTATACTTCCCATTTTTAGACTACCACGCAGTATACCCTCGGGACGAAGATCAATTTCAGCATGGTGTATCACCCTAAGACAGATGGATAGATTGAGTGGGTGAATCAGATCTTAGAGGACATGCTTAGGATGTATGTTATGGATCACCATTCGAGATGGGAGGAGTACTTGTACTTGGTGGAGTTTGCCTACAATAATATTTTTCAGAGTTCGATAGGCATGGCTCCTTATCAGGCATCTGTATGGTAGAGAGTGTAGGACACCTCTTAGCTGGGATAGGTTAGATGACAAGGTTTCTCTTGGACCAGCTCTATTACAGGACATGGAGCAATAGGTGTTTATGATCAGATAGAGACTGCAGGAGGCACAGGACATGCAGAAGAAGTATGTAGATCAAAGCATAGGACCAACCATAGTTTTGATGTGGGCATGAAGGTGTTCCTTTGTGTTAGGCCACATAAGATCCCTACCCATTACGAAAAAGGTTCTAAGTTAGCTCCTAGGTTTGTGTTTCCCTTTGAGATCTTGGAGCGTATTGGTCCTTTAGCCTACCGTATAGCATTGCCACCTAGCTTGTCTCGCATCCATGATATGTTTCATGTTTCAGTACTTATGAGATATATTACAAATCCTTCTCATGTGTTGGATTGGACCTCATTGCAGGTTTAGGATCAGGGGCAGGTGATGGTGGAGCATGTCTGCATTATAGAGCGCAGGACCCTGGGCCTTTGAGGCAAAGAGATTGACTGTGTTCGAGTGCAAAGTGGGATAGATATGATGAGAATGTGGCTACATGAAAGGATGCTACTTTGTTACAAGTTTAGTTTCCACACCTGTTCCAGTGACTTTCGGGAGGAATTCAAGTCTAAGGCGAGGGGGATGTAGTGCCCACTTCCCTTCGACACCTTTTGATATTGATTATGATACTGTTGATTATACTTATGGACATTATTGTAGCTTTTAGTTTGATATGATGTTAGATGTTAGAGATCATGGACTATCATTGTTGTTGATTCATATATGATGCATGTAGTATTAAAGACATTTTATACCTGATGTTGTTAGGATTTTGACATGATTATATATATATATGTGTGTGTGTGTGTGTGTGTGTGTGTGTGTGTGTGTGTGTGTGTGTTTTGTTTCGTCATATTGAGTAGACCTAGAAAATTGAATTAATCTTATGATCATATGGTTGTTGAAGAAAATTGTAAACAATGTTGTTATTTTCCTTGATGATGCTTAATTTATATATAGATGATTTTTGAGCTATATTCGAAATTTATTTTGGATGTTTTGATGTGCCACGAGGCCAAAGGAGGTATTTGTGTTTTGTAGGTAAACATGTCACAACAAACATCTGGGATTGGAAACCAACCACATTGGAATTATAGATGAATTCAACAAGGGTTGTTATGGCAACGTGTATTTGTTATTTGTGTATGTTGGATTGTTTTTAGGGGTTCCCATGGGGGGAATCACCTTTAAATGTGACCAAGGGGTTATGTGTATTTTTTATTGTGTTCCTTTTATTTAATCTTTGTATTTGATTATTTGGTGATGTATTTTCCTTTATTATTTAAATTGTGTCAAGATTAATGAGTAATCAAGTTGTTAATTAATTAAAATGGTCATAAGAATGCATTTATTAGAGTTGATGGCTCTTGGATTATGTGTCAGAAGAGATGTGTAAGTAAATTTGAGTGTGAAACACTCCACCTTCCTTTTGAAATTCGGATCTATCCTTAGGGGCTAATTTTGGAGGCTTGTGAAACAAGTTAAACTTGTCCCACACCTCTTAAATTTGTATACCAACTTTACCTATGGTTGGGGAGTAAAAATTAGGAATTGTTATGTATTTTTTGGAAGACAAGTTTTAAGTTTTAATTGCACTATCTTACATGAAATTAATTTTGGTCCTTAAGGGGTGTGGGCTTGGATTGTGTGTGTAAGTAATCTGTCATTTTATTCACCCACTTTTTATTATGCTTTGGAGTTTGAAGTTGACTTGTGAGGTGGAGTTGAGGATGTGTGATGTGGCATCCTACATGGATCCACCTCATCCTCCTCTCTCCCTCTTATATTTATTCGAATTCCTTGGCTTGTTTTGGGGTTACTTCATTCGGTGACTTCATTTTGGTTACTTCTTTTGGTTTTGAGCTCTTGTAATTTTGAAGAGAGTTAGAGATTTTTGTTGAATGCTTGTGGATTGTTGGAGCTTTTAGAATATTTGGATTGGAAAACTATTGATGTTGAAATTTTAGAGCAAACTCTACCATGGAGAGGTAGGAGCTTGGCACTTTAAAATGTTCTTCTTTTATTTCGCATATGTGAATGCTTTGAATATTTTGGTATGTTGTTGGCTAGTTGGGTAGATTTCCTAGGTATGGTGTAGGAGAAGACTATGGGGATATCTTGTGGGGAGGCATAAGAGTTTTGGGGAGGTATAAGTGTTATTGTGGAGGGAGTTTAGGATTGGGTTCCACCTTGTAAAATAAATAGCTTGCATTTCTTTACTCATTATGGGGTGCCATAAGAGTGTGGGGAGGCATAAGAGAATGGGAGGTATAAGGGGTACTTGGGGGAGGCATAAGGGCATGTAGGGGTTTTGAAATGATATATATATATAGATATAGATATAGATATAGATATAGATATAGATATAGATATAGATATAGATATAGATATTAGCGGGTTTACTTTAAGGTGGACACCCATTTCCCCGTTGGGACGTATAAGTAGCTTCCCCCATAGGTCTTGTTCCTTTGGCTTGTGCATGATGAAGCCTGTGTATTGTTTTTGGTTCTTCCTATGGTTGCAAACTGTAGTATGTATTTGGACCGTGTTATGTTTATGAAAATTATTTTTGTGTTATGGAAGTTTGTTTGTTGCCATGAGTTGAAATACATTTCTTATTGATTTGTGGTTGGGGCTCGGGGGCCAATGAGGAGGACGGCTTCTCCTTTTCATTTGAATTCTTGGTTGGGTGGAGAGCATTGCCTCTCCTCCTTTTTTGTTGTGATCAAAAGATATATGGTGGATCTTCTTGTTGTTGTTTTGGAGCTGAGGATGAAGACAAATTTTACAGTCCCCTTGGGGTTTCCTTGTTGTAAAAATTTCCCACTTCAAGTGGATGGCATTGTAATATTATTTGTGGTGGAAAGTTGCTCTATTTTGGAAATGGAATCTACATTCAAATGTGAAAGATGTATATTCTGTAAGTTGTATTTGATGAATGAAAAATGAAGTTGTAAAATAATTATTGGAGTTCAATAGAAGTTGTTTTAATTACCACAAATGGTATGGTTTTCATTTGAAATATGTGTTTGAAATATATTGTGAAATCTCTGTTTGAAAATTGAAAAAGAAATACGTATGAAGAAATATTACATTTCTTTGTTTCATTCGAAATGCATGATTTGAAAGTAGAACTACATTTTGGGTTTTCACGCATTGATTGAAGTAAAGTTAAACTTTGTAAATTAGATTTGAATGAATTTAAATATTTAGAGGATGATAACGAAAAGTAGATCCATTCGAGTTTAAGTATGATTTCAATTTTGATTCACTGTAAAACTACAAATATTTATCAAAAAAATTTACAGAGTACTCTACAACTTGAAAGACAAATTGAAATAATAATGTAAGCTAAGGAAGATCAAAATGCTTTTCAAATAGTTGAATTTCTCAAGAAAATTTATCAGACTTCAATTAATTAGACTTAGACAAAAACTCAAACGTTTTGCAGTAAAAGGGGGAAAATCATTTTGAAAATATATCCATCAATTAAACCCTAAAAAATCTATCTAAATATTTCCAAGTGCAATCCTCCATGTCAGTTTGGCATGTTGAGGAAGAAAGAATGGTGGATTGAATTAATTTTGTTAAGTTAAAAATCTAGTTCACATTTTAATGGCAAGAAAGATGTTTTCTTATAATTGACCCACCTAAGTTCATGAAAATTAAAATTTTATGCTTCCTTTGTAAAGAGGAAGTCGAGACCTTCCCAAAAATTCCTCATTTCCCCAAAACTGAGTTCCCAATCAAAAGTTATGGCCTTCTGAAGTTTTTACTTCATTTCGGGTTCAAAAAAAAAAACTAACTGTCAAAAATGAAAATTTTGCTAAGCGGACGCGTGGGGCCAAAAGATAATTTTTTCTCTTTTTCTAAAAAGGCAAAAAGACACGTAATTCCCCACCGCTCCAATGGCCCAAACTTTTTTGTTCGATGAAAAAAGTTCTAAGTTTGAAAAAATTAACTATGTCAAAAATTCCTTCGCGGCTCCGCAACCCCGCCTTTGGCTTTAGAAGATCACTTCCAGGTTCATGGGCCCGCCCCTTCAAATTTCTTTTTATTTTTTTATTTGGTAAAAATTTCTTAATTTTCCCCATCGACATGTCGCCCGTAGCCAATGATTTTCTGACACGTGGCTTCACGAGGCGTCGGCGGAGGCACGGAGTATTTTAAAACTTTACCCCCTTTCCTTTCAAAAGTCTAAATGTTTTAAGTTCCTCCGAGGATCTCGCTTCCCACATGCGGAGCTCTTGGTTTGACAAATGGAATCTTCGAGCATCGTCGAGGCGCATGTGTTTAAGAACCTTGTCGTCTTTTTCCTCAAAAATCTAGAAATCCAAATTTGCCCCTTGACCGCCTTTTTGCCTCTGGACTCGAATTTTGGACACGTGTCCCTTGCAGACCTCAAGTTTAAATTTTCTTCTTGGGGTGAAAAGCCCCGCCATGGACTCACGGGCGCACGGGTGTAAATTGTGCTTTTTCCCAAAAGGGAAAAGCGCTAAGTTTTCTCCTCATGCCCGCCAACCCGAATCTCTTACCTGTGCAAAAGTCTTCCCCTGGGCCCACAGCTCGCCTTTGGAAAAAAAAATTCTTAGGCCCGCAGCCCGCTTTGGGGAAAATTTTTCTCCTCAGGCCCGCGGCCCATAACTTGAGAAATATAAGGAGTTAAGAGGACTTCTTTATATCATTTGAAAGAGGAAGAAATTTCCTATCTAATGGAAGTGTTTTTAGGAAATGTTAAGTGTGTAAAATATAATTAAATTACCTTTTTAATTTAAAAATCTTTGTTTCTAAAGCATGGAGTGACTTTTAAGGGGGTCACTTTATAGGGTAAGGGAATGTTTTTATACCCCCTTGTAAATATGAACCTTGTTTGTTGTTTAGACCTTGTGGAATTAAATACCTTGGGTATTTAATTTGTTTTGGCCTTTGACCCTCTAATCTTAATTAAGGAATATTTAGCTTAGTGTTAATTTAAGTATTTTATTAAATTAACACCCAAGGGAAATTTAACTATGCTTAGACTAATTACACTCTTTAAAATGTGATGTGAATTTAATAATTATTATAGTGGGGAAAAAAATTGTTATTTAAAGTAATTGTCCTTGAAACATTGTTTGTGATGACTGTAGTTTCGAAGCCTATTCATGGCCACACTTTTAACAAAAAAAATTATTCCATAATTTTTCTAACTAAACCTAGGTTGTTCTTGGGTCTCAAGTGGGAGTTTTTAGTGGGCGTTATACTTCTATACTTCGTAAACATAATCAACTCTCGGATATTACACTTTGACTTATGCCTCTAATTTATTCCACTCACTAAGTGTTTTATTTGTTTTATCAAGGATGTTTACAAATAATACCTTCATCTCATCTAATTTTATGTTCTCCCCTTCCTTCTATAACACTCTGCAAACATTGGCCATGTTGGAGACCATCCCTTCCATCACATCTATCCGACACACGATGAGTTTCCCAATCTCTTTAATTCTTTCCTTGTGAGGGACTTGGGCAGTTGTAAGCACATCACACTTTTCTTCTACCAATGTGAGCATCTCATCATGCCTAAGTGCTTCATTCTTAGCTTCCTTAAGGACTTCATTTTCTTCTTTCATAGTCCTTGTCTTTATTATTACATCAGGGGACGTGCGTATACTCAATGTCATATTTTCTTTCTTCAGTTCATCCTTTAAATTCTGCATAAGGGATTCATAGCTAGAAATTTTGCGTGTAATAGTTTCCTTGGCATTATCTACCTAAGCACTCTCAAAATACACGGAATGCTAAGAATAGTTATGCGCCTTTACATGATAAATAAAAAAGCATGCAAGCTCGCTAATAATAGATCATCTAATAGTACAACTACATTCTAATCCTATTAATAGCTCCAAAACTATGCATGTTGATTGGCCTTCCATTCACCCAAAATAGCCTTTCGTGTTCTCGTAAGTATTCATACAAAACATGCACTGCACTCCATGTCCATAATTAGCCTTATCATGAAAATGGCTAAGTCATGATTCCTCGCCTTCCCCGCACACGCCCTATTTGATTATACGTCCATGCATACCTACACGCCCTATTTCCGCACGCTCAATGCTTATGCACCTTCAATACTTAGGCTATATTTTTCGTCCCAACAATGTAACACACTATATTATACACCATAAACTTAGAGTGGAAAGTTTATAAAGATCATAAGGATCTTTTACAATGTTTTACAATTAGATCAGAAGTATAGAGAAGAAGGAGATATCAACTGACCAGCCATTAGTAGGTGACATTGACATGCACACTCCCACTCAATGGAAACTCTGAAAAGCCAAGTATTACATGAAACTTACAGAATTTTACAAAGACATAATGGCTTCGTAAACATATATACAAATTGATATTCATTCGGGAAGTACTACATATTTATATCACCACAAAAGAACCTTCTCTCGGATAAAATGCATGTGAATCTCTATATGCTTCATTCCTTTGATGTTAAACTAGATTCTTAGTAAGAGTCATGCAACTCTGGCTATCGCATAGAAGAGGAATACTTATTTTAGCTTCCATGTGTATCTCTTCCAACATCTGCTTTAGCCACATGGCTTATTTAGTTGATTCCATTACAATTCTTATACTTTGCCTCAATAGAATAAATGGAGATTGTTGGCTACAAGTAATGACACCTGTACCAAAAACTTGAACACATATCCAGCTTATATATTTTATATCTAACACAATATCAAAGCATGGTTAACGCCATAATATTCATATAGATGTCATAGTAAGCATGTAATATAAATCAATATTGATTTCACTTTTAACCATCTATAAAACTTACATTGATAGGTTAAACACAAATTATATAACAACTTAAACAAAAATATGCTTAATAACTAACCATGTTATATTACCAATATGTTGAACAATTTCAACATATTAATTTTGTAAAATATATATTAGATGCAATCAGTATTGGATGTCTCCAATACAAACACAAAGGCATCCCCAAGTGTCATTCGATATGCATATAATAATATTTTTAGTAATCACATACTAAATTAGAATTTAGAAATGTTTTATCAACAACATATATATCTTCATTATCTATTCTAAGCCTCTTAAAATTGTGATAAGACTGATAGATAACATATCTAAAAAAATAACCAAATCATGCAAGAATAATCACAACATACACTGAACCATCTAGGAAAAAATCCTTTAACAATACTTGGACACATTCCATGGATTTATGAGGAGTTTTGCTTCAAAAATGATTGAGGAAGGGTTTTTGGTGATAACTTACCATGTAAGCACCCTTCACACATTTCATGAAAGATAGGTGGCAAATTTAAGCTAAGACATGTCATACATGATCCTAAAAATGATCTCAATTTTTCATGCCAAAATTGAACAACACTTCCATTTTTGAATAAACAACTAGGAAGCCAAAGCAAAACCTTTAAACACATATAAGTCATTCTTTTGTATGCCTTCAATTATAGTGACATCTAGTTCATTCTTAATAAACCATTTATCTTTCAACAATATTACACTATAGTTATTCTAATTAACTATGAATGAAAGAAAATTATTTTTCAATTCAATACCATACACAAATAAAACATTTATTTTTCATTAGAAAGTGATAAATGTATTTTATAGAGTTATTACATTAGATCTACAATTATTCTCTTCATTCTTATTTTTATTTTTGAAATTTGTTTTGGTTTTTACTTTATAGTCTTCTTTCTTATGACCAAATTTTCCACAATTATGACATTTACCATCAAAACTTACTCTTAAGTTTCCAGGTTTCTTATCTTTATTAGGAGGTTTAAAAGATATTTTTTTATTCTTATTGAATCTAGAAGGTTTGTTCTTAGATTTTGAGTGAGAAGTGCCTGAGTGGCACTCTCTTTTGAATCAAAATTATTCATAACTTGCTCTTCTTGGATCAGGAGAGAACTAAGAGTTTACAAATTAGGGATGTCTTCCAATGTTTGGTATTTAGAATTCAAGATTGAAATGAAATTCCTAAATCTTTCATGTATATTTAATTGAATAATGAAATACAATAATTTATCTTGAATTAAATTGTAGTTACATCCATCCAACTAAGATTTAATATTTTTAATTTTTGCTAAAAAAATGATTACCTTTTCATCTCCCTTCATGGGATTCGTCATCAATTCTAGAATCAATTTTATAATTTTTGATAACTACGTACCTTCATGCATTGATTCTAGTTGTGTCTAAGCCTCACTCAAAATTTCTTAATTCCCGATATGAAGAAGGAATTCATCCTGCACGCTCCACAATATAATGGACATTGTCTCATGTACATTCGACCGGGTATAAAACTACATTGTTTGTTGTCACTTGTTTATAAGTCGAGCTTTCTCGTACCTACATGCACGGTCATCAAAAAGTCAGTGTGCCATGAATTTCACCTTCATTCTTATCTTCCAAATATTGTAATTAGTTCCATTCGACATCTGTGATTTGTCAATTATAAAATGATTAGATCCCATTTTCACGAAAGTAAATTCAAAAATGAGAACAAACAGTTTTTATTAATAGTGATTTAAAAATTCCCCATGTCATTGTTCAAATCACACCACCATATTTCAATGGAATCACGTCGAAAAATAGACCTGTCAAACAAGTACTCTAGACATACAATATATTAGTTTGAAAATAAGAATAATTTGTTGAAATGTAAAAAAATAGTTTTACAAGAAAAGTATAACTCACTTAATCGTCAGTAAAAATGAATATTACTTCTTATTTTGGGAAAGAACCATAAAAACAAAAACAAAATTGCTTAGTACAAATATATTGTTAATTTTTAAGATTTAGATAAAAAACATTGACCTAAAATATATATAAAAATGTGTGTGTGTGTGTGTGTGTGTGTGTGTGTGTGGAGCATAGCTTCTTTATAGAATTACTTTATTTAGCTCACTCAAGTTGGTTTTACCAACTCCATGAGTTCAATCAACTTATTAATGCAACCGAATTTACTAATACCAATGCAAATGCCAATGTCAACCAACACAATGCAATGGAGGTGAGTTAAGGTCAAGCTCTATGTGAGTCAAGTCTCAGAACCAACACGGTGAGTGAGGGCCGAGCCTCATAGGACTTTTAAACAAAATAGCAAGTGGTGTCACCAAAGTCACACCACACTCCTCGCACAAGATGGCTTTTAAAGCCTTAACAAAGCATTTGCTCCACCTATGTAGGACTAAAGGTCAAAAACATAACATGAAAAAAAAATGTGACATGACTAACTCAACAAGTGATGGTGGAGGCTCGGAGGGAGCATGGGTGCTCACCACATGTGGGGACATATGGAGCCATGTGTCAAAGGGTGATAGGAGCGATGAGTGGAGGGAGAAGATGCCACCAAGTGGTGCACAAAGGAATGTGGAGGATTTTGAAGGGAACCGCCGTACTAGGCCACATAAATTATTTTCTATAGCTTTTATTTTATATGGTTAAGGCTATAGTTTCAAACATAAAATTGTTTTAAATGTGGTCGTATTTCTATAGGTTATAGTTATACTATAGTACTAAATTATAGTATTTTTATAATTGTTATAGTATATAATGTATGGTTTAGCATAGTTTAATATTATATAACTATAAACATATGGTATCCTTATATTTTTACCAATATAGAAGTAAATTAATTTAAAGAGGGTACTAGGGGTCACCAAGACACCGAGGGGACATGGATTTAGTCCGAGCTAATAGGTTTTATTTTAACCTAAATTTAACCCCTCAATTTTAACTTCTTGCATTTTATTTTACCTGCACGCTTTAGAAACTTTAGGATAATAATAAAATATTTCAAATAAAATTAACCTTTACCTTTTATTATAGGTCATGGGTTAGGTAACAACCTTTCAACCGTAAAAAATGGCATGTGTCCCGTGGGGAGGGGGTATTTATTAAATATTTTTGAACCACCTAACTAACCAACCACCCCAGCCAACACACCGGAATGGTTAATTAAATTAGGATTTAATTATTTCACTTTCGCTCTCGATACCATGTTTAGATGAGTAACATTTAATTAACTAATGAATATAATATTAATGTGAACATTAGAATATACAACACATATAAATAAATAACAAAACATAGTAAAAAAATAAAGTGACACGTAAAACGATAATTACATGGAAAACCCCCAAGGGGGTAAAAACCACTAGTAAATAAGATATTTTATTATGGGAGAAACAATTTACAATCCAACATTAATCTCCCTCCATCAGCTTATCTCCACCAATCCACACGAGGTGAATAATCACAATGACCCATGGTCATATTTATTTGACCCCATAGGTCACAAACTTATTAAGTGATGGGGTGTACTCGATTTAAATAAATATTGATTAATTAATAATCAATTAACATAAAAAAACTAAGTTTATATTAAATAATAAAGAATATAAATATTCTTGATTATTTAATTATAAACTAAGGTTTATAGGCAATTAATATTACATTCTAATAAATTCGAAGTGCATCTGAATTCACGCATGAGATGGTGTTGTATTTTTAATTTTTTGAGGGCTTCTACCAAAGTGTTGAGGGAGAAATACCTAACCTTAGATTGGAGATTAGGTGTAAGGTATTTAAGAAATATTTGGCATATGATTTGATTATCAAGATTATGATTAGCTTTCAGATGAAAAAAATCCATTTCTTAATAAATCCTTGGGTAGATTCGTGATTCCCTTGCTTAAGGTTTATGAATCTTTGTGAAGTGTTTTGGGAAGGTCTTGTTGTTGAAATTCATAAATGAGAGCTTTAACTAAGCCTTCTAAATCAACTATCGAGTTGGGAGGAAGTTAGTTATACCATTCTAGTTCCTCACCTACGAAAGTCTTTGCTAGAAGCTTAATGGTTGCATAGGTAATTATTTGAATCTAATCTGTAGAGGCCACAAAAAGTATTAAGGCATAGGGTTGGATCCACAGAGCCATTATAAGAAATGGTAGGGATAATCTCTCCCAAATCCATGGCAACAATTTATGGAGCTAAAGGTTCACTTTGGATAGTTTGTAACATCTTTCTCCTAATTTGTGGATGAGTTTTAATAATATTGTGTGCATCCACCAATGGTGGGGGGTATAATAAGGCCCACTAGGCACCAAATTTTGATATTCCAAATTGAACATCTGATTTTTCATTTGGATCATGCTAGCTATGGTGGTAGCTTGGGATAAGGCCATATGATCCAGGATCTTAATTATTACCTTGCTAGATTTCATAGTAAAAGAATGGATTTTATTTGTGGGTGTTTATTTGTGATTGTTGTTTTCATGAGTGGAAGTTTTGGTAGATTCATCTTGATCAGTCCTACAGGGAGGATTTTGATCATGATAAGGGATTCCCTGATTAGGACGAGGCATGGTCATTTTCATGGCATGGTAGATATCTTTTTAAAACCCACATCCTGTCAGGGGTAAAGTACTCAGTGTTGTTGATATTTTTGATGATGGATCTAGTATCTATTTTCTCAACCTCAAACATATTACATTTTGTTGAGTGACCCTGCTCTAAATGGTTAGAGTGACAGGGTTGGGGAAACAAAGTATCATGGGTGTGGTCGGGGTGACTTGGAAGGTTAGCGCTTGTAAGATGAGAACTAGAGCATTTAGGAGCATGTAGAGGAGATGTGCGCACAAAGGAATATCCCATAGAAAATTTCAAAGAGTTCAATTATGTCAAGAATATCCTCAAAGGTAACATCTCTATAATTTCAAAGTTGGGAATGGGGCTCTGGAAATCTAGGATTTAAATAGAATTGGCACTGTCAAATGTTTACACAAGGGCCGATGGAGTTAGAAAATAGGTTCAGAGGAATGCATAAAATCGACCTTGCTAAAAAGCTCACACAAGGGCCGATAACATCCGAGAAGTGTATAGACATGTAAACAAATGGGATCGCCCATGTAAGAGAGTTTCACATGGGGTGAAGGTGTATGAAATAATATGTGATAGAAACATATAGGATCACCCTTGGATGATGGTGTTTGTGCAAATATATCTTAGGGTTTTTAGGTTTTTGGATGCTTGAATGAGGTCAACATCGAAAATGGATGTTTTTAACAAGTTGTGCTCAATCAAGCTTATGGTAGGGTTCACGATAGGTTCACCAGAAATGTATGGTGGGAAAACATATCGGTGATTGGGTGGGGAGAGGTATGGATCAATGAGAGATAAGTATGACTAAAAATAAAGATAAGCTAAGGAATTGATCATGATTAAGATAATTATGCTAACTAGAATCAAGACACATGTAACACTAAGCTAACATAAAACAATGAGGGAAGGAAATGAAATAATCTATGTAAAATGATAAATAGGGTTAGAGCACTCAACTTGTACATGTAGGGCAACATCGATGCATGTATCTCTCCAGCGAAGCAACACACCGAGAGAGAATCGATGTAAGGTGGAGAAGGGGAATACCATTCCTATCCTAGACTCACTATAGATGAACCAATAGTGCAAGAAATCCAACCAACAAGAAGAGTTTCCAATCCAATCCAAGTAAAGTGCAAGATGAACCAAGAGATGAGCGAATGATGTGAATTTGGCACAAAATACTAGAGCATATGGAAATTCATATGATTCTAGCTTCCTTTTTATGAATGTCAAATGTGATGTGCATATATACCCGACACAAACTCCCGCGGTGATTGTGTCGCCCAAGGAACAAGAAAACATCAAACAATCGTCCATGGGGATTATGTTGCCTGTATGGTAAAATGTTGTGCAAAGTGAAAATAGATATTCTTTAGTAAAGTGTTATGGTGTTGAAATTTGGAGAGGGATAACATAAACAAACCAAGTTCATTTCATGAGGATTTCTTCGACTATATACTTGGGTGCCTTGACTTATTTTCAAATTTTAAATGTATGGATTGGGTAGGAAGATGTGATCCCTAATTCAAACTAGGAGGAATCTCTACAAGAGGGACAGATTGGTAAAGCAGCCTTCACGTGGGATGAAGTTATGATAGGAAATGATCCAAATTTGGGTAGGTCCATAAATGTATAGGTTGGGATCCTCAAGCATCGACATTCCATGTCAATTGACGAGAATGGAGAGATTCACTTTTCCATTCCAAAAGAAATTATCAATGATATCAAAATAAAATATCTTGTGTTGATTGGTAAGTTTTTAGGCTCCAAACCTAATATTGACACCATTAGACATTGGGCACATAGGAAATGGTTCCCTAAAGGACATTTGGAATTTTCTATTATGAAAAAAGGCTTTTTCTTGGTCATTTTTTCTCTTCAAGAAGATTTGACGAAAGCCCGCAAGGGGGTCCATGGTTCTTTGGTAACATGGGCCTCCTTCTAAAAAAAATGGACACTTGTTTTCAATCCTACCAGAAAAAATGATTAACATGCCAATTTGGGTATGAATGCTTCAGACTCCCCTTGGAATTTTGGGATGAAACCATAATATCAAGAATTTCCAAGTCATTTGAAGTGCTAATAGGTTTGGCTAGCATGGCTAAAACTAGAGAAATACTTTCATCTTTTTGCTTCAGTATCAGCGTGAAGGAGGAACAAAGACTACCCGAGAGAATTATTCTTCACTCCCCTCTTGGCATGTGGAGACAGTCTGGAATATGAAGACTTCAAGATGAGATGCAAAAACTGCAATAAAATGGGACACAAAACATGTACCATGGGAATGAAAAAGATAATATCAAGATGAGCACAATAAATCTAACAAGCCATTGCTAATTATAGAAACAAATATTCCAGAGGCAAGAAAGAAGCTGATTTGGCAGCCCAAAATCCTGTTGTTCAAGAAGGTAAGGGGCCACTTTATGATTCCCTTAAGTTAGTAGATGAACCACTCGATTCATGAATTAGACAAAGGGTATGGAAATGCTAAATATGGTTGATCCCAATACTATTCAAGAATAAATGAATAGAAGTGGAAGATCAAGGAGGAACTATCCAAAGCTCCTAAGAATATGAATATAGATCCAATGATCCAAGATAAATAAAAAGAGTATGTAATTGTTAATGATCAACCTGAATGTTAAGGCTACAAATGAAGATTAAAATGAAGGTGAAATCCTAGAGGAGGAATCGTTAAATCAGTTTTTAAGAATTTGGTTACACCCTCTCTCTTCAATTGGTAAGGAAGAAAACATGTTTGATGCTTTCAAGGACAATATTCTAGAGAAAGGAGAGTTGGAATAATATTTAGAAAGAATGATATAAACAATAATGTAAAAGATGAAAACACTCTTCTCCGAAGTCAACGAGACTCCAATATTTTCCACCCCAAAAGAAAGGGAAAGGTAAAAGTGGGGGGATCCTGGAGCTTCAAGCTCTAGAACCCCCCACTCATTCTAGGATAATAACAACATATGTGGGTGGAAACAAGAAGGCAAACATATAAACGTTGGGTGACCATAGGAGAAAAACTACCAAAAAGAAATTGTCAACGGCACCTAACTAACTTTGGATTCAAAGGGTTCTAGATACCCTTTCTCCAAATATTTCAAATGAAAATAATCTCTTGTAACATAAGAGGCCTAAATAGTAGTAACAAGAAAAGAACCTTGAAATATCCTAGAATTAGCTACAAGCCTCAAATCTTGCAATTCAAGAGACTAAGATGCAAGACACTTATGTTAGCAAGGTTAAAAATTTCTGTTGAAGAGTGCGGTGGTTAGTAGAATTGATTCTATTGGTGATTTAGGTGGTATTGCTACTATTTGGGACAATAAATGGGTGAAGGGATTGGTGATTCTTAAATCTACCCATCACTTAGCCATCCTCTTCACTTTGGTTAGAAATGGCGAGGATTCTTGGATTCTTTCCAACATTTATGCCCCGAACAATCTGGATGGTAAATACTATGGACTAAACTAACGGATTTTAGAAAAAAATTGTAAAATATACAAAAGGTTAATTATAGGAAGACTTTAACACCCCATTAAATCCTAGGGAAAAAAAGGGAGCAAGCAATAATTCACTTTAAGCATGGAGCATGTTGCTGATTTGGTTATAGATAACAATATCTTTGATATAGATATTGGATGTCTTAAATACACTTGGAGTAACAGAAGAATTGGATATGAGTTGATTCAAGTACGTCTTAATAGGGCTATTGTTTCAGCGTGATTGGACTCTCTATAGGATTTCAGGCTTGCTTCACTTCCTAGAGTGGGTTCCTACCACAACCCAATTGTGCTCAATATGCTCAAAAAAGAGGTAAAGCTCATGCCCCTTTCAAATTTAAAAAAATATTGGATGTCTCATCTTGACCTTTATGATAGAATAAAGGAATGGTGGAGGATTAACATAAGCAGATTTTCAATGTTCATTTTGTTCAAAACTTGAAAAATGTCAAAAGAAATGTTAGAAAATGGAACAAAGATGTTTTTGGCAATTTTGAAAAGAAAAATAAGTTAAAAGAAGAGTTTATTGTACTTGAGAAAATGAGTGTTATAAAAGGCATAGATGTAAATGACTATTATCTGGAAAAAGAGCTACTCTTGTAACTCCACACAATAAATGCCAGGAAGAATCTTATGGAGACAAAAATCTTGATCTCTTTGGTTCAAGGAAAGGGATAGGAACACCAAATATTTTCACATGACAACCCTTCATCATAGAAGAAACAACAAGATTTTAGAAATCACTACTAAGGAAGGAAAAGTTAGCAAGGACATAAAAATCATCAAGAAGGAGGTGGTCACTTTCTACAAGGATCTGCTGAATGGAGACTCCGTTCAAGATGAGGATATCATGAATAGGTTTCTCACTAGCATTCCCTCTAATTTGTTCAATCATAATACTTTAATGAAATTGATGGAAAAATCCACCATCTAAGAGCTTCATAAAATGGTATTTTCTATGGAAGGAGATAAATATCTTAGCCTAGATGGTTTCCCAACTAGTTTCTTTCAAAGATATTGGGAAATATGCAAGGAAGATCTTTTATGTGCTATAAATGAATTCTTGTGAATGGGGAACCTCCTTAAGGAGATACACAACACATTTATTGTATTGATTCCTAAAAAGAAGGGGGTTAAAGACTTCAAGGATTTTAGACCCATCAGCCATGTCAAATGTTCTTTACAAGATCTTCACTAAGACTCTAGCCTCTAGAATTCATCCTCTCCTTCCTAAGCTCATTTCTAACCAACAAGGAGGGTTTTTAAAGGAAGGATTATCCAAGATGTAATTATCTTGGTACATTAAGTCATTTAGTCAATGGATAAAAAGAAAGTAATAATGAATGACTATAAAACTAGACATGAACAAGGCCTTTGATAGAGTTTCATGGAGTTTTTTAGATACAGTTCTCAAGAAGTTTGGCTTCACTATCATCATTGTTTTTTAGTAAGAGGATTATTGTTGTAATATTTTCAGACACCTCAAAGGTTTCAAACCTTTTGTCGATGATCTCAACATTTGCAACCATCATTTTACTAATGATACAATCTTCATAATGATGGCTTGGTTGTTGAATCTAGGAGACTCAAATCACTCCTAAAAGACTACGAAGAAGCTTCAGGTCAAATAATAAAATTTGATAAAAGATCTAGTCATTTTTCTTAACACATCGGGTCATGATAGATAAAGATCTCTAAGATTTTGGGTTGCACCATCAAGAATCTCCTCCACTTATCTTGGTATGCCTCTTTTTACCGAGAAGGTTCCCATGGAAGTTTGGAACTCTTTACTTGAATGCTTCCAGAAAAGCTAGCAGGTTGGAAAGGTTATGTTCTCTCACAAGCGGGTAAGTGCCTCCTAATAAAGAGTACCCTTCAAAACCTCTCTATTTATCTAATTTCTCTTTACATGATTTCTAGTATATTCATAGAGAAAATTGAAAGGATTCAAAAGAGGTTTCTATGGTCAAGAGTTGAGGAAAATAATAGAATTCCTCTAGCATATTGAGAGAAGGTTTGTCTTCCTAAAAAGTGTGGTGGGATTGGAATCAAGAACATCAGGTGGATGGACAAAGATATGATCACAAAAATGGGTTGGATATTAATTCAAGAAGACCTCCCTTGGACCTCTATTAACATAAATAAATATATGAATCCATTAAGGATTTTGAGTGGCTCTCTAAGGAAGATATCCCTTTGGCCCCCTTTTGGAATGCCCAATTATAAAGTATACATCTCCTCCTTAAAGGCAACAAGTGGAAATTGGGGAATGGGAAGAACAATTCATTTTGGAAAGATAAATGGATCTCTCACTGGCCTCTCATTGATATGGAAGATGGGCCTCGTCTATAGGATCACTTAAAGAATCAAATTGGCAAAAAGTTAGTGACTACATCTACATATTCAATAATAGTTGGGTTCAACTTCAAGATGCAGCTATCTCTTGGCCAAGATTCAAAATGTTGATAACATCCAAGAGCTTCTTAGAATTTAGCACATCACAAAAGTGGAGAGCCAAGACAAATTCATTTAGGATAGCACTTTTTAAGGATCGTAATCGGTCGTATATTTTTTTCTCTTATCTAAGGTCCAACCTTCTCATTTTGATTGGAAAATATTTGGATAAAGGAGCTAACCCCAAGATTAACCTTTTTTTATGGCTTGTGGTTCACAATAAGGTGTTGAATATTGACAATTGGGTTAAGAGAGGTCAACACTTTCATAATAGATGCATCCTTTGCGAAAATTATAAAGAAATAGTTAATCACCTCTTCTTGTCATGCCCTTTTTCCACCTCGATTGGGAAATTCTTCTTCAAATCCATGGAAATTTATTTGACCTTCCCTAACTCTATTATGTCTCCTAGAGACAATGGCACTTCCTATCAAAATTGAGTGGTTAAGAAGCTTTGGAGTCTTGTTTCCCTCATATCATCTAGAATATTTGGAAAACCTAAAATGCCATTTTTGAAGATAAGAAGACATCTGTTATCATAAGTACTAATGTTATTGTTCATGATATTAGACATAATGTCTCATGTTTTAGACCTCCAAAGAAGTTACACCAAAGTAGAGGATAGTAAAATTTTGGACAAATGGAAACTTTATATTTTCTTTGTTAATTTCCATCAAAAAGATGTTGTAATCAGGATCATATCAAATGGTATTGTCCCCTCGGGATGGCTTAAGCTCAATTATGATGGAGCTTCTAAGGGAAATATGGTTAAGTCAGGTGGAGGCTAATGCAACAGAAATGAGAAAGGACATATAATCAAAATATATGTTGGAAAATCTAATCATTACTCTGAAGCTCTTACTGTTTTGTGGGGGCTTAGGCTTGTTAGCAAGCTCAATGCTAGAAATCTAATTATGGAGGGTGATTCGTTAAACATTACCAACTACCTCAAAGGCAATAATAATGTAATTTGTTCCATAAAAAATATAATTTTCAAGGTTACCCATATCATTAGCACCTTTAAAAATTATATTATGCAACATACTTATTGGGAAGGGAACAAGCTCACCAATATTATGGTGAATATTGGGGTTAATCTCAATAATTTTCAAATGTGGGAATCTGACAAGACTCCTCTGTCAATTTCCAAAAATATTATCAATAATGAAAAGGTAGACTAATCCACATGTGATCAAGATTTGGCTCATACGGAAGATTAATATTTTGCCTTTAAAATCCTCTCTCCATTAGTCGAAACCACTAAAGGTGGAATTAGTTGTGCATAGTCTTCTTGGAGGTTTTTTTCCAAAATGGGTAGGGAGCGATGCAGAGTTGAGCCAGTCAAAAGTGACGAATGGAAGCATAATGATGAACTTTGGAGCTTTCTAAGAAGAGGGGGTTTCACCAATTTTATGGAAAGGGTTAAAGGCCATGATCTCTATTTTTTTAGGAGTTTTTTAAAAACTAGAAGGAAAGGAAAGTATCCTATAAAGGAAAAGAGTTTGAAATCAATGAAGACATCAACGCGCTGGGTGACAGTTTTCCGCATTTAAAAGGTTTGAAGTTCTTTAAAAATAATATTGATAATGGGGTGGAAGAACAAATATTCTTGGAAAATGGTGAATCTATTATGCACAAGAAAGGGGGATTCATTCAAGATTTGTTGCCTCCTCCATACAACATCAGTCAAGCTTATGGTGATGAAATTCATCACACTTGAGGGTAGATTCACATAAATGCCTAACTACCATCTAGTGTTTCTTAATTATTTTCACAAAAATTCTTTGTTTGTTTTCCATTCTTCATCCTTCATTCTCTAGATAATTCTATGAACCTTTTGAAATGGTGCAAAAGAGTACACCATGTTGTGATTTTGATGTTGTATAAGTTTTTTTATTACTCAATCCTTCATTCCCAACCCTCTTCCGCCATATTCCCCCGAAACTCCCCTGTACATCCTTCTTCTTACACTCTTCCCACCTCCGCCCTCCCCACCTCAGCTTTGCCTTCCACTTCTCTCTCTTCCCACCTCCACCCCCCCCACCTCTCGCTCCCGCCTTCCTCCTACATTCCTTCCTTGCACCCTTCACTTGCAAGTGAATCTAGGATCTTCTCCTCCGGATAAATCCCATAGGAAAAAAATGCCTAAATATTCTCCCCGAGGATGAGGTCCTTCCTCCCCCTATCATTAGGGAAGGAGAGGCTAGACTTGGTCTTCTCTCCATGGGAAAGAATGGCCCTAAACCCCCCACTGCCGAAGACCCAAAGGCTAGAGATGAGCTTGATATCCAAATGGACAAGATCAAAGAACTTAAGGGCAAGATTGAAGCTTGCATGCTCGAGAAAGATGAAGGAATGGTTGATTAGAAGACATTGATAGGTATTTGCAAGCATGTCACAAAAATTTAGAAGGATATGGAAAATTTTAGGGCCAAATAATGTGACATCCTTAGAATTCATAAGAGCACTATTGACTTCCTTTCTCTCATTACTTCTCAATTTGAAAATCAAAAAGGAAAGGAAAAACCAAAAATAAACCAACCTCGAGACATCAAAAGGGGGCTCGATAATGTAAAGAAGAGCTTCTATAAGTGCATGAAATAATCTTGTGTGACGTCTTGCTCTAGGTGTTTTGTGAGATTGCTTATGTCTCTCTATTGTGAAGTTATTGTTATTGTGTTGATACTCTGTTGTTGCTCGTTGGGTTGTTTGTTGATTTGGATGCTTATTTCGGTCTTAATTTGGCTTCTTATGCATTGTATTGATTATCCGGGCTTTGGCCTTTTGTAGAATCGGGTAGGTCCCAAGAAAAAAACCTTTATCTTTAATAAAAAAGATGTCATGGATCGAGCAAGTGAATGAACAAGGTGCCAAGATAGTGAGATGGAAGCAAAGTGTCATGAGTACAATGTCTATGATACCTAAAGGGATAAGGACAACTAATGCAAAGACAAATAAGGCTATGACCAAATAGTGACACTCTCTATGTGTACTGCTTCTAACATATAATGTGTGGTGCCCACATTTTACACACACAATTACAACAGTAAAATACCAATATAATTTTTTTGACTTACATTGCTCACTACACACAACACAAGCAAGGGCAATGCAATACAGTAAACTCGACTCGCATACGACAATCACATAAGTCATCGACTCACATAGACACATGAAAACAATATAGGCATGTTGATGCCACACTTTTCCCAATGAATGGTTACTAGTAATGGCCCAACCACAATAAAAATGACTTTAGGTATGGCAAACCCACAACACATCACTTCTTTAATTGTATTTTAGTTACGATCAACATTCCAAGAAACATTATTGCACAAGTATAAATTTCCCATTTGTCCACCTACAGATTCTTGAGTTCATTCTGCATGTTAAATTACCGTTCGACCCTTTTAAGTTGGCTTCTTATTTTTTTACAAAATTTTCCATAACTTACACACTTATTTGGCATAATTCAAATGCATTTAAAATACTTAATTATCTTGTTCTTATGTTAAAATATTCTTCTCGAACATATATTCAACATCTACCTTTTTACTCCTACAACTCAAGTGGATGTGACTTGGTGTCCATATAGCGATATTAGGATTTAACAGAGATTTAGAAACAAGATAGCATTTTTACCAAAACATTCCTCGATCATGGTAGTTATTTCCCTACCATCGTTATTCTAATTCAATGACTTGTGGGATTCCATTTTGATTTATATATGTATTTTGTTTTCTCGAAGGTAGAACACACCAAGGCAATTCATATTCTTTGGAACAAAAGAATATATTTAATTGAGATATAAGGTCTTCAAGAGTGGCATTATTTCGAACCTCAACTCTCGTTTTTACTCTTATGTGCTTTATTTTCTACGTCACATTATGGTCTTGTTATTAGCATTGTCTTGTAAAAGGGGTTAAAAATGTTTGTCTAACCTCTTGAAGACATATATGATTAAGAGACTTGAAGCTACACACAAACCCCAAGTTAACATCCAAATCAACTGAGGTTTAGATCAATTCCCAACTTCACCTAAGGGTCTACCCCTCTACTATATATGATTTTTAAGTGAGAGGACAAATTTATGCTAAACTACCTTCCAGAAAGGACCAAGGTGTTATGTTGATAGGAACCAAGGTAGCACATTTAGCTGTGCAGAGCCAAGGGGGTTCATTAACAAGAGTGCAAGGCAAGGAACACTATATCCCGATCTCCATTTATGTCATTTGGATCCAACAAGGATTTCATTCGATGAAGAAATTTACTTTTAAATCTATCTTCGGAAAACAAGGTAATCCACCAGGATATGAAGGAAGAGTTAGCTCTTCTTACTCCAAATGAAGTTTGACTGTGTCACTCCTATCTACCAAGTTTATGACCATGTCACTAACCATACTAACTAAGACGATAAACCCATTCTTGGGCTCTGTTTACTCAAACCAGGAGATTTCCATCGAGTGTAGGGTTTAAGTTCACTCTACGATTTTCAATGTCTTCTACGGTAAGGAGTATCACACATGAAAACAAGTTATGCTCGATATTGTACAAGGGTAGAGTTTTTCGATTAAATATCTCTATTACATTTACAAAGTATGAATGCACAAGATGACTCATTAATCATTTATTGAACACTAAATATGCACTACAAGATATTGCTTCAAATTCATTTACCTTATATAAATATCAAACCTTTTTACCATGTGTACTATAAATCAAATTGACCTATGATTAAATGCACATTTCCTAGATGTCCTTGAAACCAACATCTCATACATAGCAACAAATTATCAAATATAACCTTCTGTAACATGAGACTACATTATACATTTATTCATTTAACAATGAACTATATAAATTACAATGATAATTAATGAATTACACATCACCTTTTCGTCGTCATTCTTTCATCCTGCAAAACCACGTGAGCATGATATCAGCAATAAATCACTGGCATGGCATCCACCCTAATCTAACATAATTATCATTTTTAGTTTCCCATTTACATATGATAATAATTACAATTTGCAATTGAAATAAAAGGTTTAGAGACATGTATTCATTACATTTCATTTTACTTCTTTTTGTAACCCATGAGAGAGAAAGAGAAGGGAAGAGAGAGAAAACACCATTTGTCAAAAGTTCTATTTCACACAACAAGTTACACTATAGATTTTTAAACAGTTATTTGCATGTGTTAAAAGTTTCCACGGTGGTTTGGCAACCCGACGAGGGTCCCATGCACTTTCTATTTTTACATTTTCTTACTAGCTACAAAAACGTTCAAAACAGGCTCGAGAGGCTAAGAAACCACTTCCAAAAGTTATCTTCCGATGATAACACACACTTGTGGTGTCCACATATATACCAAGAGTTCATAAAGAATCGACGGAATTTGGAACTCGGCGAACGGTTTACATTTGGCGGCTATCTTTCTAGGGCCACAAGTCGTAGTTAACCCAGTTGCAAATGAACAAAAGTTAGCTCGAGGGCTCAGAAAACCACGTCCAAAATTGACATTTGATGGATGAACATGCAATGAGAAACTTCCTACAAATTTCCCTATATAAGGAGAGTTCCACATAGTCAACGAAACTAAAAACTGGAAAATAGTCTTCAAACGGCGACAAGTTTTTTGAAGCCACCGAGTCCTAATTGGTCCAGTTTGACCTTGTCAAACTACGACCAGAGGCCTACAAAATGCCATTGTCAAACTATCCAGAAAAGTGTTTTTCCCTAAACTGAAAGTTCCATGCAATTTTCTAGTAAAAACACAAGGGGTTTACGAAACAGATATTAATTTCTCTATCCAGGTTTCAAATGGCGGTTCAAAACAAAAGCCAACTTTCTAGATTTAACAACTTTCTACTACTATAAAATAGTGTAACAGGGCTCCTATAAGAGTGTCAAAAAGATCACATATGTTCGTTCGGGGTCAATCCAGAGGTCAAGGTGACTCCTCGCATAACCAGGTACATGAATGAAGCTTAACATCTCATTTTAGAGTTACGAAGGGTACTTAATGAGTCTCCGAAAAATGCAAAAATGATCTATTTAAACCGGGAGACATTCCACTTTAACACTGGGAAGTCAATTTCGTCTAGTCAATAAAACAATATTGTAGCAATCTAGTTGGGCGGGAATTTTTCTAAATCACCTCAGAATGAGGGTGGAAGTCCATGTTTTAATGCAAACGAGTTATTTTGACTTCGTGAGTTACAACACGACATTTCATTGTTTTGCAATGAGTTGATAAAAACATTTAACTGTATTATAATACTAATATTTTAAAATTATATTAAGTTGCAAATGAAAAACTAAAGTACGAGAGTTATGAAAGATGAGGGGAGGTGAACCATGCCTGGGAGGAACGGAGTCGGTCAAACCCGCAAGATTCGGTTCAACATCTCGCTTGGCACTTTGTCAACCAGTTCACGAGCCTTGATCTAACCTCCACAACGTCACACAAACTCCCCGATCACTTGAAGTTTTCCAACAGAATACGTTGCCCAAAATGTTCTGACAATTTCCTAGGGCCTGCACATGGCTCCATACTTCAGCCTCTAATTCAGTAGTTGTTGCACAAAACTGAGTTGTATTAGCCTTCTCATCTTTCACGATCTCCACTTTAGTGTCTAGAACATCTTTATTTTCATTAATAATATCACTAGATAACAAGCACGAAAAAGATCTTGCAGCCTCTTGAAAAAAAAAAAAATGGGCATAATCTTTTCATATATACCAGGAGCAAGATTTGATTCTTTACGAAAATCTCATATGTCCAAGAAGCATTTCTCTGCTGAATATTTTCAAAACAAAAGGAGTTTGTTTGCAATATTAATACAGATATGGCAAATTTCTCAGCATTTCCAAATCCTTTTCAACAAAAACCATTTTGTGCAAATCCTGCTATCGTTGCAGTCCATGATGCCACATTTATTTCAAGCATTCATTCAAACATTTCACATTCCAAATGCAAGTTTCCACAATTGCATACATATCTGCTATAGAAATTGCAACAAAAACATCTAAAAACCCATTATTCTTTGAAGGATATCAATACGTTTCTCAAGAGTTCCCATTGCAGTGCACGATGGGAGGATGTTGGCGAAGGAGAAGGAATCCGGTTTTGCACCTGCCAATCACATTTGCTTGAAATTTTCTGATCTTTTTCAGCAAACCCATTTCATGTATATCCTATAGCCACTGCAAACCAAAGGCCACATTGATTTCAGGCATTTAGGCGCACAGTTCACATGCCAAGTGCATGCTTTCACATTTTGCATTCACATATATCGAGCATTTGCAAATACAACATCAGACAAAATTCCTCAATCTTTTATGCTTGTTGGAAGTTCATCCCTGTCCTAGAACTCGTATTTGGCACAGGACAAGAAAGGCAGGCAAAAGAAATTCAGATTTCCATTGTGCTTTGATGGATGTCCACCTATTCTAAACCTGTATTTTATGCAAGCAAGGAGGTTACTTGAAGGTTTCTGAACCTTTTCAACAAACCCATTCTGTGTATATCCTGCAATCAAAACATTCCATGAGACTATGTTTATTTGAGGCATTTTTCCAAAGAGTCCCTTCTCTGTTTCAAAACACACATTCTTGACATGGCTAGGAGGAGCGGCTGACAGGGAAATCAAATCAAATAAACACTTGTCAGATGCAGTTGCCTGTAGTTCCCAAGACATCACCAAAAGTCCAATTATTATTTATTATTATGCAAGGAAAAAGATAGGTCGTAGGCTGGCAGGCTGCCCATGTGCCTTGTCATCCCACCCACCACGTTCGCCCCTCCATTAATCTTCTTCTGTCACTTCAACCACTCATGGCGCCAAGCAAAAAGGACTCCCCTTTTTTTTTTAAAAATAATTTTATTTTATTAATATTTAATTGAGGCATTAATTTAATTTTATTTTATTAAAAGGATATGGAAACTTTTTGGGCCAAACAATGTGACATCCTTAGCATTCATAAGAGCACTATTGACTTCCTTTCTCTCATTACTTCTCAGTTTGAAGATCAAAAAGGAAAGGAAAAAACCAAAAATAAACCAGCCTCGAGAGACATCAAAAGGGGGCTTGATAATGTAAAGAAGAGCTTCCAGAAGCTCATGAAATAATCTTGTGTGACTTCTTCGCTCTAGGTGTTTTGCATGAGATTGCTTATGTCTCTCTATTG
This sequence comes from Taxus wallichiana var. yunnanensis, assembly GCA_018340775.1. Lineage (NCBI taxonomy): Eukaryota > Viridiplantae > Streptophyta > Pinopsida > Cupressales > Taxaceae > Taxus > Taxus wallichiana. Next base: position 887,917,966 of record CM031239.1, read on the forward strand.
TGAAGTTATTGTTATTGTGTTGATACTCCGCTGATCGTTGCTCGTTGGGTTGTTCGTTGACTAGATGCTTATTTCGGTCTTAATTTGGCTTCTTATGCATTGTATTGATTATCGGGCTTTGGCCTTTTGAATCGGGTAGGGTCCCAAGCAAAAACCTTTATCCTTACTAAAAAAAGATGTCATGGATCGAGCAAGTGAATGAACAAGGTGCAAGATAGTGAGATGGAAGCAAAGTGTCATGAGTACAATGTATATGATACCTAAAGGGATAAGGACAACTAAGGCTAGAACCAAATAGTGACACTCTCTATGTGTATTGCTTTAACATTTAATGGTTACATGAATAACCATTCCCATTCCCGACAAGCCCTTTAAGGAACCCTCTCAAGAAATAAACGCATCGGTGACCCTTATCTACACAAAGAAAGTGTTAGTAACAAGTATGAAAGATGAAAAAGTGAAAAATTAGGTGTATACACACACCACCAATTAGCCCGAGAACGAACACTGATTTTGTGGAGGCTCTCCTATGGAAAATATTTTTGAATCTCAATGATTGGGATGTCATCTACATTATTTAGCAAAAAAAAATCTTAACTTCACAAGGGAGCCAATTTCTGGTTTCGTTGGAAAAAAGTTAGTAAAGTTGTGAATCCCCCTTTTGAATCCCCCTTTTGAGTCCCCCTTAGTAAAGGCCTTTGAGTTTGGTTATCATGCATATATAGGAACATTTTAAAAGTGAAACTGGGTGACCACTAGACGGAGTGAGAGTTAATGGAGAGACTATTTCTAAAATCATTGCCAACCCATATAAGATGGGGTTTGAATTTCTCCCAGGGTGTCCAATTGTCATGTTTGAATGGAACTATGTAGCAAATCTATTTGTAAGAGTAATAGTAATATTGGATGTGTCCCCTTTACATTATAATTAGTCAAACAAAAATTGTTATCAATTTTTGATGAAAATAGATTTTTCTTTATATTTACAAGTGTACATTTGGTTGCATTCATTTATCTAGCACCTTCTATCTTATCGTATAGTCGACCAAAAACAAACACCATCGATATATTTAAAATGATAAGGCCCTTACCCACCAAGAAGTTTTCTTAACATTTGTATTCAACAAGCCATCAACAATTACGATTATTTGTTGCTTTGTTTAATTTTTCTTATTTTCATGCAAATTGCTTCTTTTTCCTCCAATATTAAAAACAAGATTACAAAAAAAAAAATTCGAGTGCCGCATTCACAACCAAAGTAAAAGCTTGAGTGTCTCCTTTTGCTTCCTTCAATATATTTAAAGTTGTTGAAGGTTAAACAACATCAATGCACAAGCTTTTCTATACATTATAGGACTTGTTAGATGGCAATTAAATAATCAGCTTATATTTCCATTGTCCTATTCCATTCCATCTTTTAATAGATTGGATGAATTTATTCAATAATAAATGTTTGATTAGTTATAATAAACCTCTTTACAAAGTACAATTTCTTTCTACAAACATGTGCAGAGAACCTATTCTATGTATACATTCATTCTACACCTGGCCAACCCTCAAATATTATAGATTCAGACCTAATCATGAAGTATAATAAATAAATAACTATTTTTACTAGTTAGAAACTCGCATCAAATTTTAAAAATGGGGAGAATCTTTTATAGAAGTTTTTCTTTTTCTTGGCGAATGTGAAGACGAGCCACAAAGCAACCCAACGAAAGGTTTGTCACGAATATGGACGTAGCATGTGCCGAGGTGAGGAAGAGTCTCAAATTTTATGGCTTAATGAAATAGACAAGCAGCTTTCCCTTTCATTAGAAATGCCTTTGAAGAAACTCGCTTTCATATTTATGGATGTAAACATCCAAAACCATGTTGTTTTCTATCACAAGAAATGATTGACACTAACCTTTTATTAAGACAATAAAAGCAATTATTTAGAAATTATTTCTTTGTTTTTTAATGTACTGTTTCTTGTTTTTTTCCAATGCTGTCACATAAATAATTTAGATGTTGTAAGTGTGATTGCGGATTGTAAAATTGTATCTTGCCTTTCCTACATGTGGTTAAGAAATTTCTAAAATTCATTTTCTTGGCCTTTCATAAAGTAATGATTTTATTTCTGATATAATTTTACCCATTCTTGAATTTATTATTGTATCTGAATGGTTTGAGAAATATTCTTTAATAGTGTATTTTGCTAGGAGAATTCTCAATGAAAGTATGTTGAAGACTTGGGTCCAATCTTTATAGATGCAATATGATATTAGGTTAGACGTTGTTCAAAATATCAAGGTGTTTTTTTGTTTCGTTTTTTTAACCCACAATATGTCTCCCTCATTTTGGAAAAATCATTTGTATTGTATGTTTGTAGAACCCTTCTTGTTTCATCACCTCGAACACTCAACTTTGTTAACTCAACTAAATCAATCCTTAAGACTTTAAGTTGGGTTAAATTCTTAGGTCTTCCCTTATTGTGATAGCATTGTATTGAACAATTAATAATCATGCTACACATAATGTCATATGCTAGCAATTATCTTAATTTTTATTCGACTTGGCACGAGAAATAGATGGGTATTGAAGTCGATCTTTCTCATGAACTTGAGTGTCTGACAGTCATGTTGATAATTCTGCTTTACTTAAAAGAGAATTTTATGTATCAAATTACCCAATACTTGTTTTCATTGCCAATCCTTTGACCACAAAATTAGAAATTTTCTTTATTTTCCCTTTTTAACAAAGCCATGTCAAAACCATCTATTGAAACTCCTAAGTCTAACGGAAAATAATGTTGGACTCCCACTCCTGTCATAAAAATGGTCTAGTAAAAGGATGTCGCCACAAGTCCCATTATAGGTACTTCCAATACCAAAAATATAAAGTTTAACCCTAGCATAATCCCTCATGTGTAGGAAATTATAAAGGTGGTAGTCTTAATCACTCAACCCTCTAGGGAGAAATTTAAAAATCAAGATGACGTATTTAAGGATGTAATGAAATCTAGTTTTCTTAAGATATCATTGGCTTCGATATTCTTTCAATTTCAAATAATACAACTCTAAGAAGATTTCTCAATATTTGTAATTGAGTCTATGATATGTTTCTCCTAACCAAGTGTTTCATCAATGCTTTCATACTCCAGCTCATCAATTGGAGGAGAGGAGAATATGTTCTTAACATATTGTGCCCATTTAAGCTTAATAAATTTTTACAAATTAACCAACATTATTTTTGGATTCCTTACAAGATTAGGTTCGTGAGGATATGTCCCTTAACCCTTCTAATCTATTAATTGTTTTTCCTAGAATGTGAGGGTTACGACATATCTACCTCACAAGTACATAATCTAATGCATGCTTTAAAGCAACAACTATTCGAAAAGGACATTCTTCGCATGCAAGAAACTAAGGTGGTTATTGCTCATAACTATTTGTAAAGTAATTGTATTGATCCAATTTAGCCTTGAATAAGTATAATGATCAATGGCATGGAGGGCTCATTATATTTATCTCTCTATATGGTGATCTTAGTATGTGTATTATGGGTGTGACCCCTCAAATCATACCCTTTGAGTGTTATCAAATATTGAAATCTTTTCTTTTGGTATAATCAATGTCCATGAAGCTAATGGCATCATTGAAAGGACACTTCTTTGGTTTTGGGTTGTTGGTAAATTTATATATTGTGCATTGGGTGATGTGTAGTGATTTTGATATGGTCAAGTTGTTAAGTGACAAAATTGGTCATCTCCATATGTGGTAAACAAATGGAAAATGATATGTATACCTAATAAGTTTGGGTGTTATGACCCCAATTCTTCACGTCATTCCTGTAGACACCCTAAAATATCACATTACACATACTAAACCTCTAAAATCATCATGTAATTAATTCATGGTACATTACGACCACTTTCGACTATTTTCGATATATTCCAATATTTTATGACCTTTAATGACATTTTACGGTATCATTCCCTCAACTCCTCTAATCATTCCTACGTTTGCACACGGTCTCGAATTATTAAATATTTTCACTATGTATCTTATTACATTCATATCCCATTCCGAGGATTAAATAATTAATCATATCTTTATTAGTATTAATCTCTTATTTCATTAGTTAATTTTATTAGTTGATTTATATATCAAAATAATTAAATAAATCTTACACATTATCCATTTACACCTCACCCCTTATCCAATTAACATCTCAAGTTAACTAGAGCATAAGAAATCAAATAAAGATCAAATCATTAAATATATGCAGAGGAAAAATTTAGAATTTGACCTAACTAAACATATCTCCCAAAAGCATGGCATTCCAAAAATAAAGCAAATCAATGCAAAAGCTAAAACTTGTGTCACTTTTTTGAGTGAATAAAATAAAAGACATGAATTTAAATTTTTCAATGCAAAAACTAAAAATATACAAAAACATGTGCCACCTTTTCCAAACTCAAAAATAACTCATCCATGTAAGCTCAAAATAGCAAATCAACTCCTCAAATATATTGAAAACTCAATTAAACAATTCAATCTTGCTTCAATTAACTTTAGAGAAGACAATATAATTATACAAATCAAATACTCATCCTTCATCTATAAATCATCACTCATTCTTCTCCAATTATCATCTTTGAAAGCTTTGAGAATTGCATCATCATTATGTTGGATTATCATTCAATCTCACACACCGTTATGTTGTCCAAATGATCATAAATCCATTATCAAATCAAACATTCAATCACTTTGCTCATAGCTAATTTTATTTTATTTGGAACAAATTTTGGAGCATTCACAAACAAATTTGATCAAGATATCCAACAAGATTGGTGTTTTATTCCAAGCTTTAGCGATCTCATCTGAGGTTGTAAGGAGATACGCAAGAATGAACTAGTTTTCTTTTATTTTCTTTGTTTATTTCATTATGTAGTTTTTATTTGTATACATTTTTGGCTGGCCCAGTGGGAGAAACCTACATATTTTTCATTTATTCATCATTTTTTGTGAAATTAACCTTTTTTTTGTGTTCTTCTAGCTATTTAGAACTCATTGACCAATTTTCAAGGCCTTTCATGGAGTAAATTGAGAGTATTTTCAAAAAGCCAGCCAAATTGGCCATGTTTTTAATTTTGTTGTGCATCTACAGGTTACCTACGCTACCATAACACTACCCGTGATAGCATAACACATATTTTACACTACCATTCAAGTAAGCACTCCACCATCTTATTACATGTGTTGTCGTTCCAATTCACGCACTACCGTTCATGTGGACATGCTACCATTCTAGTTCACGCACTATCATTCATGTGCACGTGCTACCATTCCGATTAGCTTAACGCGCACTGTTCATGTGCATTCTCGTATTGTTCATGTGTACATGTTACCATTCTAGTTCATGCACTTGTCATTCATGTGCACGTGATATCATTTTGTGTGCACTCACTACCATCCTAGTACATGCATTACCGTTCTATTGAATATGTTAGCATATTTATATGTGCGCTAGCGTATTATGGTAATTTTAAGTCCATTTTTTGTTGTTCCAAAGCATTCTCATTTTCATTTCTTTGTTGTTTTCTATGTATTGATCCCAATATGTTGTGCAATCATTTATGAAAGTGCTAACATCTTATATTTTCATATATCCATTTGTTTTTGTTTCGATCAAAGCCATGTATGCTCTTTTCTCGCACTCTTGAGCAATTTTGAAAATCAGAAACAACTATGATGGCTTGTTTTTGTTTTCTTCTAATATCATGCTTACAAGGAAACTACTAATCAGTTTTGCATAGGACCACTTCGTTTGGATATCTTATTAAAATCAAGCAATAAACTACTAACACCTTGCATGTAGGATTCCTTGTCCAAAGACAAATCAAACATTCCTAAATTTTAATAAATATTAAACTTTTGTGTTACAGTTTGGATAAGGGTTTAAACTCGTCCGCTTAACTATGGGAAGTACTTGGACATAGTCCTAAAACTCATTGTGAGGAGTACCACAGAACCCAAAAGTAGTTGGCACATTGAGTGAATCGGCCAACAAAACTAACAACGCCCCTTCCTACTTGACTAGTTTTACCCGTGAGGAATACCAACATTGTCTATTGTGATGGCCCCATTATTAATTGATTGTTGGCTATAGTATGTATCCATAAATTTTCTTGTCCGTGAACTCATTTTGATAAGTATTAGTGAGTGAATATTGTTCAAATCCTTAGGAAGCTTAATAAATTGAGGCCAACATTTCCCTTTATTATTTTTGGTTTCTCGTTCAAAACCATTTCAAAAATTAGTTCTAAAAAAGGGAAGTCCTATTTCCCTTTACTATTTTTCATTGTTCATTCAATACTGAGTTCTCAAAATCAAAAATCTTATCTTATTTTTCATTATCGTTTGGATTGTTAGTTTAAAATAGTTTGTGCTTCACATCTCGTGTTTATTTAAATTCAATTCTCCTTGAAAATCTTATCCCCTCCAAATTTGAAATCAAAATAAAAATATGTTCAAATTCAATCAAGGTTTAATCAAACAAAATCATTTTGATACAAATTGTTATCTTTTGGACATTTTCTTTGTCCAAATTTAAACCTATACATCCTATCAGTCAAACGTATTATCTTTTGGACATTCACTTTTTTCCAAATTTAAGCATATCCATCGTATCAATCAAAACCTTATTTTTTGGACATTCGCTTTGTCCAAATTTAAGTTTATCAAATCTCAATCAAAAGACTTATCTTGTAGACATTCACTTTGTCCAAATTTAAGCTTATCAAATCCCAATCAAAAGCCTTATCTTTTAGACATTCACTTTTTCCAAATTTAATCATATCAATCCTACCAAATTCAAGTCTTATACTTTCGGATATTCACTTTATCTAAGTTTAAGAAAATCAATCAAATCGGAATTCATATCAGGTAAATATTTTTGAATCAAATTCATCAATATCATAAACCAAATTTTTATTCAGTTTTTATCTTTAGTACAATGGTGATCTCACGCAATACCTCAAATGAATCTTTATTATAAAAACTTCATAGGATGTCAGAACAAATCTCCCATATGGCTTCCCAAGTCAATGCAAAATCAAGTAAACAAAAAATGATACTCTCTAATAAAGAAACTATTCCACGTGAAGTCAAACGAAGACAATTCAAACCTCTCGGAGAAATCCTTTCTATTATATTTCACCAACTAGTAATTACTAAAATGGTCACCTATCCACTCACAAGACCCTTCGAAGAAGGGAAACCAAAACCAAGTGGTATAAAGAAAATGAATACGTGAATACCACCACAATAATGGCCATTCTACATATCATTGTTCAAATCTTCGTCGTTACATTCAAGATTTACTTGACAATAAAGACATTGAAATCTAAGAAAATTCTAATCTAACCACACAAAATAAATAATTGTAAGTGATTCAATATCTATCCCATTCATATGATATTCATGATAAATCTAAAGATAAAGGTTAATCATCAAACAATGTTGAGATTGATTCTATCCTTTCATTGTTAGATCCTATGCTTAACACCATGGATACCATCAAAACTAACACCCATAGCCTTGTTGTCACAACACTACAAAAATAGGTTTGGACATCATCCATGACACCTCAAACATCCAATCCTAATTCTACGAATATTTCACAACATCCATCCAATGCCAAATCTTCATCTATTTCTCATGACATTATCAAACAAGTCAAAGAAGGCATCTACACGAATCCCTTTCATGGATATGACAAAAACAACACCTACGTTTCAATACATCCTTACACGTGTACTCCATGTTATGTGTGTTCCTGAGGGTATCGATACACAACCATTTCAAGCTTTAATCGTGAATCTTTCATCAACCAATCATTCAATCATCATGCCCTTTTGAATCTTCACATCATAAACACAAATTTCTCATACATTGAAGCATTCATCACTAATCATAAAATCAAAAGAGTGCTTACAGAAAACATAAGCAACATTGTATATTTATTCTATAAACTAATTGAGATGCCTTGAAGGCCCATCTATAGATCAATCCTTCACTTCTCGTGTCATTCCATTCACATGCTGAGGATAGCATTGATGTTGATATTCTTTTCAAACCCCAACCATTTATATCTTCTACTCCATCAACATATTCTACTCCACCTACATTGGATATCATTGACAAAGGTATTGGAGAGTATGAACTCCAAAATACAAATTACACATTACCTTTATCCACACATGGCCTCTTCAATGATCTAGCCGATATAAACCTACTCATTGAAATCCTTTCCATCTACAATGTTTACTTGGGATTCGTATTCCCAAGTCTCATAAGTTAGGACCTCATCTACCTGAATCTCATAATCCAAAAAATCATCCAAATCACATAATCATTGACCTCATCTACCCAAATTTCATACATCATGACCAATAAAAATTCAAAAGCATGGACCTCTTCTACAACGATAAGTTTGTTGCAAACCCTAATCCATGTAAAAGCAAAAATTTAAAAAAGCAAAAAGAGAAAAAAGAGTTGGCATATCAAAACCCTCATCACACTATTATTTGAAAATCAAATGCAAAGAAATAGAAGCCTCTTATTCATGGGTACTCTCCACACATGGATAGGTTGCTTATCAAAAAAATTAATTGTTTTATCCATTAGCAGATGTATCCATCGTATCTTTACACTCTTCACCTATAATATGCATGTTAATCTTGTTCTTGTGGGGTATTGTGTATCTCATCCTTGTTTTGGATTCTTTCATTCAAGATTTTTTTTGCATACAGTCTTATATGGAAGCTTACTGATGGAAAATCCTCCTTTCGAAGAAGCTATATCCTTAGTAGAAATCACTAAACTTCTTTACTTGGATATTTTATCCACCCATCTTAGTCTAAGGTGATGAGCCCTTACATCCTACTAGTCATGTGGGGATGATATTTGGGGAAAACTATCTTTCCAAAACAATCACAATACACAAACAAGGAAAAATCAATCAAAAATTAAAAAAAATCAAAATCGTTACACCTTCATCCTTCATATTCTTTGGTGTTGAGCCCACACTTCTTATTGGTAGCATGAGACTGGGAAAAGAGAAAGGTACCCTTACTTGCCTACATCTTGTCTTCGGTGTTGAACCCTTACCTCTTACTAGTGGTATGGGGAAAAATGTAGGGTCATTTCAAAAATAATAATCAAGCAACAAAAGCCTTCAGTAAAACTGAATCAAAAGTGCTTAGTCATACAAAATCCAAAAAATCAATTTAGTTTCTCATATTAAGAGATAAAACCAATCCTTACACCATATATTTCTAACAGTAGGCCATATGCGATTTTAAGTCTATTCATGACCTATAAAATGAAATCATCTTGAAATTAGTTAGATAATCTTAATTGGAGATGAGTCACATTTTCCTAAATGGACCATTGTTAACCACATATATTTGCACCCATCATCTTCATTTGCACATTACTATCTCATTTGTCTTACATCCTTCTTGACTCTCGGTGTTGAGCCCTCACATCTTACTAGTTGCATGGAGTCAAGGGCGAGTCAAACATCCTATCACTATATCATCTACATTCTGCCAATGGAATGAAATCTTTACAATTATTTGAAAATAGGTTCAAACATTGCACCCTTTACTAGGTAAAAAATCCTTAAAAAATCATATATTCCAAAATCTTGTAAACATTCAAAACATTCAAAATCTAAAAACATTCAAAAATTTCAACAATTATCAATACAATTCAGCAATATCCAACTTTTAACTCATATCCTAGTGATTTTTCAAACTATCTTATGACTATTAACAATCATCATTACCCCTTGCATATATCCTTTCTTGAGAGAAATAAAATCAAATCCTCGCATGTGTCCTCACTTATGAAATATCATATCTCATTATCTTCATTACATGTATCCTTGTTTGGAAGTGATGACCCAGTCAATATTGTATCAATCTTCAATAGGATCCAACAAGAGTGTCACTTGACCCCACTCTTCAAAGTTGATACAATCCCTTGTTTGTATCATTGCTTGGGGAATCCAAATCTGATTAATATTTTTGTGGAACACATTAGGGGCATATTTAAATGTCTTTATTCAAATATGTGGTGTATTGTTGATGTTATTGACCAGTTATAAGTAATTTACTAACATCTTTGTTTATTCATAGCCATGGTGCATATTAATTACTATGTATATTGGGTTTTCTTTACTTATGTTTTACCAATTGCAAGTATAATGTTTCATCTTGGTTTATTCATAGCCATGGTGTATATCATTGTTGTGTATATTGGGTTTGCTTTATGTTTAGTATTTTATTTTTATTAGACCAATTGTAAGTATTTGTTTTAACATCTTGGTTCCTATATAGCCTTGGTGTATACATATGCTATGTATATTGGTGTTGTGTGTGTGTGTGTGTGTGTGTGTGTGTGTGTGTGTGTGTGTGTGTGTGTGTGTGTGTGTGTGTGTGTGTGTGTGTGTGTGTGTGTGTGCGTGTGTGTGTTTTACACATATATGGGTTTCTCATCGTGGATTTTCAATCATTGCATGCAAGTGCTAACTCTATTGTGCAACAAAAAAATAGGTTGCTCTCAAAATACAAAATCTGAATGGATTCTTGCTTCTACAAGCACAATCAATCATTGTCATATCATTGATTCAACATAAGGAAATGGAAATCAATAAGCATCCATCAAATATAATTACATATAAGTGATACAAAAATCATCATATATATGCATCCATAATCATCATCTAATACATCAAAAGTCCACATACATAAAAAAATGTCCATATACAAAAAGAATGTCATATACATCAAAGTGTCGTTATGGCAATCTCTAGAAAATGTGTGCCTTCATCACAAGACATATATTAAAAATAATATACATATACATAATACATAGAGTCATCCATGAATATACTTGGACTACTTATTCCATCTCCTCTTCGCCTTGATGACAACATCTAAATAGATATAATAGATCTAGAAGACTCATGTGACCTACCGACCTTGTGGATTTGCTACCTACCCTTTGACTATAACCTTTAACTCTTTGGCCCTCAAGAACAACTATCTCATATAAATCTATATAATATCCCTCATCATGGGTGGCTACCACTAACTCTTGTAAAAAATATGCCATCTTGGTGACCTCGGCTATGCACCATGCCATATCTCTCATTGTTGTCAATTTTTGTACTTATATTATAAGTTGATATCTCTTAGTGGTCATCTATTGTAGTTGTCTATGATCCATGATCGGAGACGACATACCTCTACCAAATGGATTTTTCTATATATTCTTGTGTTGGTAGTAGCTCCACTACTCGATGCCCTAGAGGTGGTAATAATGCAATCGACTCTAAACATCCTCCTCTCCATCATCTCCCCATCCATCATCTCCATTTCCATAATTGTATCCAACACCATATCCATCTCTTCCTACTATAGGAATCATTGGTCTCGGTGGTGAACCCCGACCCTATGCATGTGCCTTTCTAACTTGTACCTATACCTATCCATTTATACTAGTATATGAGCATGTATTTGTATACCTTGTCCCCGTGCTTGACCATGTCGTCTTCCCCTCATCCTATCTCTCCATTATAAGGAACCGTAGCTAATATTGTTATGCTCGTTGTTATAGCTACCCAAGGAATAGTGATACACAGGGGAACGATACATGCATACCATTTTGTGTATTCTAATGTAACTCTAGGATACACGCATCTCATGCCTAAGGAATAACCCCTCCAAAACTAACCCCACTACTCTAGGTTTAATGTGTAAGCCAAAATCACGAGTCTCTCGCACTACTCGCATATACCACAAGTCTCCTCCTAGAATATCTCGAATCAATCCTAGCTGTCATATGACCCTATCTCGGCATGTATCTCTTCGTAATATATGATCGAATCCCAATTATATAAGGGTATTCCTCAATTGTCACCAACTCCATATCATTTATATCCCATGTGTACCATCTATATGACCTCCATATGATCATCCATAAATTTAAATCATATATAGATTGTTTATAAAACTCCATGTCACCTAAGTGACCTTTGTGTCCATCACCCACTATCTCCCATCCACAAGTTGATGGCTCCTAATGTTTTCTATCTCTCATAATACCCAATGGTCGACCCACAACAATGTGATCCCATGCCCAAATTTGTGATAAAGTAGTTGGATCTAGGTTCATGTGTCCCATATATGCTATCAGGTGCATGTCTCTATATAGGTGTGCTAGGAAACAAAACCCCCATGTAAATACTCTAATTGACTCCATAAAATCTTCTACTATACTAATCAATCCAAGATGAAATTGACTTCCGGTATTCGTTGATAAGATCCATCAAATATATCGATAATCATGTCAATGTGTCATCCTCCCTATAATCGAGTCAAGTGCACTACCATGCCCTCCATGTGATTATCCTCTACTCCGAACAATAACCATATGTGATCATGGTTCTTAACCACACTCCTCTACCACTAAATTAGTCTACCCTACATCAGCACCCGCAATATACTCTATACATCCTCCAAAGAAACAAACATATCTCCAGTGGGCAATCTAAAATTTTGTGACTCACTATGCCAATCCTCTACCAAGGTTGTTAATAAGCAGTGATCTAGTCTAATATCTAGTAGTCGTGCAATATATGATAGATCAGTCGCCTCCAAAATATCTATCAACCCTCTCTACACTAACCTAGCCATCCATATCTCGAATGACCGTAGTCTACACTCCATGCCTGGTTTGACTTTCTTTTTAGAGTATTGTTTATGATGTCTTAGTTGATACATCCCCTTTTACTTATTGTAATGTTAATGACCACTCATCCACTTTTTCATCTCCTCCCACCCCACCTTTTGTTGATTATAATACATATGTTGTTGGTTATAAGTATTTATTCAACATGGATTTTTTCGGCACAATACTTGGCAGGGAATGGCCAATGCATCACTAAGCCCATTTCCATCCCTAATGATTTGGATAAGGCCGACATCATTTTTATCCCTCGATCCACTACTATACTTTCTTGGGAAACCTATTTTCTTCCCACACATGCATATTCTAAAATTTTCACTACTTCCCATTCCTCCACATTGCAGTTAGTTCATCCACATCTTATTGATAACATTTTTCTCCTAATCTCCCTTGTTTAGATGAATTTCACAATGATGAGGCACTCCTTGAGTACATGGGCACATACAATTCTCTACCTTCACACCATCACAAGAAGAGGTTTCCTCACTCGTTACACGCTGCTACATATTTTGGTGAGGGTGATCCTAGTAATTCCCACTTTGATTCTCCCGACACTATACCCACTCAATAGCATATTTAAGACATATATGCATTGCTTAACAAAGAAACTATTCCTTATAATCTTGGCACTGATGATGACCCACATATTATTCTCCTTGATGCTTCCCTTCATCGATACTAAACGGGTTGATATAAAAAAAAGTGCCATATGATTTCCTTGACTTGTTCTCTTGAAATTATCATGATATGTTAAGAATTGATCCATTTTTCACAATGCACAACATTGTCTTATATGAAGATGTTAAACTAGTCCAATAGAAAATCCAAAAAATGCATCCCCATGTGGCCTTATTAGTAAAAGAAGAAATTCACCATTTGTTACATGTTGGGTTTATTCACACTATGGACTATCCATAATGGGTCTCCAACATTGCTCCTATTATGAATCCTAATGGACAAATTCATTATTGCACTAACTTTCGTGATCTCAATAAAGCCTCTCCTAAGGATAGTTTTCCTCTACCACTCATTGATTCTATTGTTGACTCCACTCACCGGCCATGACATGTTCTCTATTATGGACGGAGTTTGCTAGATATATTCAAATTAAAATCAACCCAACCGACTCAAGTAAAAAACCTCCTTTACTACCCCATGGGGCGGTTTATGTAATATTGTTATTCCTTTTCATCTCAAAGCTGTCGAGGTTACATACCAACATGTTATGGCCCATGTATTTCATGATTATATTCATAAGATCATTGAGGACTATGTTAACAACATCCTAGCCAAATCTAAACATCGTGTTGACCATGCTCAAGATCTCCATACACTATTTACATGATTACACCAATATCATGTCCACCTTAATCCCAAAAAGTGTGTCTTTGGAGTTACTACTGAAAAGTTGTTAGGATACATCATTTCCGGTGAGGTATTGAGATTAATCCCTAGAAAATCAAATCCATTTTAGGTATACCTCCTCCTCAAAACCTTCATCAAATTCATTCTTTACAAGGTAAAATCTAGGTTATACATTGTTTCATAGCGCAACTAGATGATAAGACCCAACCATTTACATGTCACATGAAAAAGATACTACATTTAATTAGGATGCTAGTTTCAATAGGCCTTTGATGATATCAAACCTCATTTACTTAATTTTCTTATTTTAACTCCTTTGGTGCACGATCAATTGTTTCTTTTGTACATCTCGGCCACTTTTCATGCCTTAGGCACTTTTCTTTCTCAACATGATATGGATCAGCGTGAATATGCCATCTATTATATTAGTCACACCTTACTACCTTATGAATGCAATTATAGCTATATTGAAAAGTTGTGCCTTGGCTTTGTGTGACTACCATTTGTTAACACAAGCTAAAAGTGGAATATTTTTTAAAATTTTAAATCTTATTAGGTAACTTAGAAATAACTATGCATATAATTAAATATTATAGCAATACCTCTAAATAATCGAGGTTCAAAACATCCTTTCGTTACCATATTTCCAAATGTCAAACAAGAGTTGATCAATTAAATGTCATTTAAACTTTATACATTGCTTCCCACAATTTTCCATACAAAAGTATGATCAACAATCATTTCATAATACAATGATTAATATCATATTTACTTCATATTCTATATCAAATACATGAGACAAAAAGTACAACAATATGACCATATGTTTTAGTACAAGTAATATACTATCAAATCATTCTTTCTATAAGTTCTTGTGTACATGTATATCTCATTTGTGCAATTGTTTAGAGGGAGAGCATCATTGGAGCACTTTTCCTCCAACCACAGAACCTTTTAGTTCCCACACATGCCTCTCACAAGTGATAGGGGCCCGACCCTTCACAAGGAAGGCAAGATAGAGACATTCAACTATCAACAAAGAATAATAATTTGAGAACCATGTGTAATATACCCAAATTCCAAAAATACAGCCCATCATAAGATCATGGCAACCAATACCATCATATGATTCTTGACTAGTATAGAATAAGGATAAGTGAATTGACAATGCATATAACTAGATACATTACTTTGGCCAAATTTTTCAGCTATGCTAATGCAAGTTATATCTTATAGTTTACACAAAAAAATAAGATTTTTCATCCTTCACAACACAACTATCTCATACACCACTTCCATAATCAACAATCCTCATCAAGAGGAAATCCATTCCAACATTTAAAGAAATGTTTCAATTTCATAATCAAAGAGGAAAACAACCATCTATTCTAATTTTAAATCCATGTTTCTATATTTTATAATCATAAAGAAAAACAACCCCCATGAGCATATGAATGTATGCTCATGTGGATTCCATAATTTCATATTGGCATGCATTCATAGGCTTATGGTATGATAATCACGTAACTAGTTTAACATTAAGTAAAACAAAACTTCCTTCTACACATTTACCAATGCACCAAACAACCATCACTTATCTACTATTTTTCTAAAATCCTTCATATGTTGTTTCATATTTCACTAAATTTCTAATGCCTTTAATGTGATTTAAGGAGGAGACTTATGTTATCACACTTGTGGCTTTGCCACACATGTGATAACGTAAGTTACATTCTAAATACGATCATATCATATTTGAGACATAATAACAACTACATCCTCATGCCCAAGAAAAAAACATCGATAAGAAACATAGTATCACAAATCAATTACTGCAAGGTAAAGTTCCATTATAATCAAGAAGTTGCATTCACACAACAAGAAATTAATGTAACATTTGATTATGCTAAAATGTAATATTATAGCCTAATCTAATGCAAGTGTGCAGTAAATAAATGAACAATGAAATACTAAAATAATACCTAAACAACTAAGCAATAAAATAATGAAACCCTAATTAAAAAGAGGGTAAGAAGAGTCTTGGCTGATTTGAAGAGGTTGTTGGACTATGTCGCAGTGGAGACCGTATGAACATGAGTGAAAGACCTCTCATAGAAGCTTGAAAAAATATAGATCTAAGTGATTTTCTGGATTGGGGTACCGGAGAAAGGATGGGGGTGCCCGGGGCACTCTAGTATGGGGTCTCCGTAGATTGTCGGAAAAGCTCCTCTGAGGTATCACAAGAGGTTCACACTTGTTTTACTTTTTATCATCTCAAGGTCATTGTAAGATCATCGAGGTCACTTTGAAAACCTGCAATAAAGAAAGCACCTAAAAATCCTCAAATAGACATCAAATCCTAAAAAAGAAAGATGTGAAATGAGGGTCAGATTATCCTAGCCACCACAATGGTGGACTTACTAAGTTGAGCACTGCACTACATCTCAAACCCAATGTAGTTCTATGTGTGTGTGCAGAATTGTGCCCTAGGTTGCTCTTATGTGTGTCACACTTGAAGTAGTGAGCAAGTAGCTAGATGTAGAATGTAAATAATGTGTGCATGGAAACAATAGACTCCCCTCCTATGAAGTGTGATGCAGAAGAACCAGCCTTTGTCCCTTGTGATGGAGCTAGATGGATGTAAATGGAGCTCTAGATGCCTTGATGGATGCAACCTTAGGTGGTGATAAGTAGTGCTTAGTGCTTGGTCCCTTATTATGATCACATAACTTTATATTTATATGATTCATTTTCTTGAATTTCATAATTAACCCCAAAAAGGCCAACTACCAAAAAGATAAGATGCTCAAATGGCTAGAAAGGACCCAAAAAGTGTGACCAAAGTACAAAGAGGATAAGGGCACCTAGAGGGGATGGGGGTGCCTGACACTGACGTCCTAACTGAGTGCTAGTGTCCAAAATGACAAATGCCGAAAGGTGGAAAGACAAACTAAGCAAATAAGACTGCAAGACTGAAAGTAGCAATAGAAATCAAAGCAAGGTGGCCAAAGACATGGGTTAATCATTACTTTTTGTACTTAGGAACCATATAAATAGTAGTATGCGATCGAGACTAGATAATTACCCAAAGTTTATGATTTTGTGTCTACATTTTCCCACACTTTATGTTGGTGAGCGAAAACTTTCGGTAATATAAAGTAGATAGAGATGTGTACTGATATCCATGTAGATTGATGTAGAAAGCGTGTCGAGGGACTAGACAAAGCGTGGAGTGATAAAAATATGAAGTGGAGACTAAAGATGAAAAAGTGTAAAAAGGTGATGAAAGTGAACCTAGGGTGGAAAAGTGTGTGTAGATGCCGATGTGTGTGATGTACTTATTGTTGGTGTCGATGTGTGTGATGTTGAGTGATGTTGATTTTTTTCTTCCCATACGAATGGACCTGCAAAAGAGAAGACGATTAAGTAGTCAAATACACATGTATATGTGTAAAAACATGTAAGGAAGTATGTAAAATAAAATGCTAAAAATGTGAAAAAGGAACATGTGCACCTAATCCGTGATGAGGAAAGAGTGTAGAAAGGATCATGTAGATGATGCCGATGCGCTCGAGTATTTCAAACGATCTCACGCCAATGTAATGGAAGAAGTGTAGGGAAAAATTGTCTAGTGTAGTCCTCTAACTTTTAACCACTTCCCATTGTATAAAACACCATTGTAGATGGTGTACATGTGTTAATGAATATTTGCCTTGTAAAAGTTGTTGCATAAATGTCCAGTGCTAAAGGACTCTCTTCCATGTCAAAAGCCTCTATGACATGTTGAATTTGTGTAATTATCCCTAGTTACGGCACTCCAGGAAAATCAGCTGTTGTATTGCCCCTCAGTTCTTGACACTCAGAAAGACATTGTGCTTAGGACCGAAGTCTAATTCTGAGCTCGAAATCTAAAAATTGTATCGGTATTGTGGTGTGTTGTATATACTTTGTATGGGGTGATTGATTCACCCAAATGATGCCCCCACTTTGGGGGCGCATGCAATGTTGTTATAGGAGTATGTGGCCCAAAAGAGGAGGATGACCATTTAAAAAGCGTGTTGTGTAGGGGAGGGGATGTGCTTGGTAGAAACCAAGGCACATGCAAACAAGTGGTTGGGAGATAAGTGTTAGTATAAGCAAAGATAAGCATGCATGTATAAGATGAAGTGTAAGCTAAACAAACAATGTGTAAGCTAAAACACACAAGAAGACAATGTAGACCGTGAAAAGTGGGTTGCAAACATGGGACACCACTCACGGTGTCACAAGACAATCAAGGCCGATGAAGCCAAAAGCATATAAGTGTGCACACAAGACAAAGGGAAAATCCCACAAATAAAGGCAAACAATGACAAGCAAGTAAAAGCAATATAATAGATAACCATGGTGGCAAGTAGTCCTACAAAACAAATGTTGCACATGAAGCACCCGTTAGCACGTTAGAAAGATAAAAAGTATGTCAAAGCATGTAGAATCTGAAAAATTAGTGTGTTATGAAACAAAATGAAATAATAACACCTATAGTACGAAATTAAATGCCCCAGGGTTCATTTATGGACGGGTACAGGTACTTGCATCAAGCATCCATGTTGTGTGTAATGGATCTATATAATATGCGATCACAACTAGAAAGGCAAGTGAATGCGCATGTGTGTATGATAAAGATAATGACATACAATATATCTATCTAGCATGTGTAATAAGATGAACATGTAACAAGTAAATGTAAGCAAGAGTAAATACAACCAAGATATGCAATATGTTATGGATGGATGGAATGGAATGCAGAGTGAATGATAGGAGCAACATGCCCCCAAGTGAATGGATTTGTATGCAATGAGGTTCATTTGTTTATTCCCCCTCAACAGTCAAGAATGAACCATAAAATAGAGTGTGTCATTGAGAAATGGTTGAACTATGGGTTATGTGTAGCACAGTGTGTGAATGTTTAGTGATGATATGCGACATAGAGATGAGGTGTGAAAATGTGTGATGATGTAGCCTAAAGTGTATATCACAAGATGAGTAGGAGAAGTGATGATGTAGCATAAAGCGTATATCACTAGATGATGCTAGAGGAAGTGATGATGTAGCCTATGGCGTATATCACTAAATGATGCTAAAGGAAGTGATGATGTAGTCTACGGCATATATTATTAAAGGATGTTAGGAGAAGTGATGATGTAGCCTATAGCGTATATCACTAATATAGGAATGTTGCATGAGGAAAAAGATTGAATGGTTGAATGTGTGAGTGTGATGTGGTCCATTTGTGATGTATACCCTCAACTTGAGCAAGTCTAAACCAAAGCACAAGAGTGCGTCATTGAGTAATGAAAATTTGTATGATGAATTTAAAAGACTAGATGCGATGTGTGTAAGACAGTTGAAGATGCTAGGAAGTGGGGGTAAGTACGATACCCCAAGTGTATGGTGATGAGTGTGTTATTTGATGAATGATGTTTGGAAACAAATAGAAAAGTGATGTATGAAGGTGGTGAAGTATCATAGATATTGTAAGATTGATTGAGTAATGGCATAAATGATGAGAGATTGTATTATATGCGTCACAGTGATAGATGGTTGTAGATGTATGTATGTATGAGTGATTATGTAATAGATAGATATGTTAATGAAGCATGTAATGTGAAGATGAAATGGGGTTCTTATTGTAAGATATCCCTCAACAGTCATGTAAGAACTATAAGAACACGAGTGTGTCATCGGGGGTAAGGTGACAAGAGTCACCTACCAAAGACCAAGTTTGCATGAAGCAGTGGAAGCATGTGTGGAAAAAGCAACAATAGGACCATGCAATGGTGGCAAAGTTTGAAATGTGTCTGACCATCAAGTGGAAGGAGTAGTTGCTTTGACAAAATGAATTGGAAATGAAAGTGGAGTAAGATGTGGAGGAATTTTGAATGGTGGTAGCTTTGGTGGTATTGATGATGTTGCAAAAGACTTGATAGGAGAATAAGGTTGATTGATTTTGAGAGGTTGTTATGTAATTTGACTTGGTAATGTTGTATATGTCTTGAGAGGAGGAGGTGCTATATTTATTTTGAGAGGTGGTGCTTGAATTTCCATAGAATGACCATTAGAAGTGATGGCATGATGCTCATTAGACATAGACGAATCATATTTAGGAACCCATTGAGATGTAGCATTTGTAGATGGGCATGCAACAGAATGTTGTGCAATGAATGAGATAAAGCCTTGACACTCAAGATGTTTGATTCTTTGTTGTAAATCATAAAAATCATTTCATTATGTCCATTGATTCGATGATAATTGCAATATGGGTGACCTTGATATTTTGCTAGTCGATAAGGAGGATAGTAATGAGTAGATGGTAAAGTGATCAATTGATGACTAAGGAGCTCAATAAGAATGTCATGTTGCTTAGTATTGTGATCAAAGGTGAGAGGCTCTAGTAATGGTATGACTTGAGGCTCACTAATATGAGCACATGTAGTAGACATAGAATGAAGATGAGATGTAGAAGGAGAACAAACATGAGCCTAAGAAGCATCCTTAAGATGTTGGATTTTAGATTTAAGAGATGTAATCATGGATTCCATAGCCTTAAATTTGTCTTGAAATAAAGAATGCAAAGCTTGAATTGACTCCAACATGGGTTGATTAGATGGAGGATCACGAAGACTAGGGTCATCAAATAAATGATCAAAAATAGCACTCACTTGATGTGGAGGCATATCTCGGGGAAGATACATGGTGTCTAGGGATTTTTAAGAACAACTTGGCAATTAGGATGCATTTGAAGTAAATTAGATAGAAATTTGAGGAGCCATGACAAAGAATATGATATGCCAAAGAAGGATCCAAAAGACCGATCATGTTGGGTTCACCAAAATGATTATGCTAAAATGTAATATTATAGCCTAATCTAATGCAAGTTTGTAGTAAATAAATGAACAATGAAATACTAAAATAATACCCAAGCAACTAAGTAATAAAAATAATGAAACCCTAATTACAAAGAGGGTTAGAAGAGCCTTAGCTGATTCAAAGAGGTTGTTAGACAATGTCGCAGTGGAGACTGGTTGAATAGAGTGGAAGACCTCGCACGTGAAGCCCAGAAAAATTAAAATCTGATTGATTTGGCTAGATTAGGGCACCTAGAGAAAGGATGGGGCGCCTGGGGGTTCACCTGGTCTAGTTTCTGGGTGCCCTGGTCTGCGTAGATGCTCAGAAAACCTCCTCTGAGGTGTCATAAGAGGTTCACACTTATTCACCTTTGATCACCTCAATAGTCATTGTAAGATCGTCGAGGTCGTTGTAAACTTGCAATGAAGAAAGCACTGTAAAACCCTCAAATAGACATCAAATCCTAAAAAAGAAACATGAAAATGAGGGGTCATGATGTCATCACCCACCATAATGGTGGACTTAAACCGAGCGTTGCACTACATCTCGGACTCCAATGTAATTCTATGTGTTTGTGCAGAATTGTGCCCTAGGTTTCTCTTTTGTGTGTCACACTTAAAGTAGCTAGATGTAGAATGTAAATAATGTGTGCATGGAAACAATAGACTCCCCTCATATGAAGTGTGATGTAGAAGAACTAGCCTTTTTCCCTTATGATGGAGCTAGATGGATGCAAATGGAGCTCTAGATGCCTTGATGGATGCAACCTTAGGTGGTGATAAGTAGTGTTTAGTGCTTGGTCCCTTATTATGATCACATAACTTTATATTTATATGATTCCTTTGCTTGAATTTTGTAATTAACCCTTACTACCAAAAAGACAAGATGCTCAAATGGCTAGAAATGACCAAAAAGTGTGACCAAAGTGTAAAGAGGAAAAGGTCGCCCGAGGGGATGGGGGTGCACTAAGATGACGTCTTGGTTGTCCATTGATGTCCAGAATGATAAATAATGAAAGGTGGAAAGACATATTGAGCAAATAAGAGCGCAAGATTGAAAGAAGTAATGATAAAGCAAAGAAAGGTGGCCAAAGACATGGGTTAATCATTACTTTTTGTACTTAAGAACCATATAAATAGTAGTATGCGATCAAGACTAGATAATTACCCAAAGTACGTGATTTTGTGTCTATTAAAACCTATTTTACACAGTCATTCCATTTTTACTAATTTTAAAACAATATAATATGGCACAACCCGAAATAGGTTTATTTGGCCCAACAACTAGATGTTCAATCTTTCTTGTTTCTTTCCAATATGTAATCCCAATATGGGTTTGATTTTTAATCAAAATAACAAGTTTACATAGACCCAAATAGGTGAAACCGACCCAATAAAGAATGTATATATACCCAACAATGGGTGTAATCGAGTGTAAAAAGACCTCTAAAAACATATCAACTTGCCATACATTTATAACAAATCATGCAAACCCGGAAATGGGTAAAATCAACTTCATAAAAAAACATCACATTTGCATATATAGTTTGATCAATGTATAGACCTAAAAAGTGTATCGAATATCAACCCAAAGGAAACATCTCATACATATATTTTACACAAAATGTGAAGACCCAGAAATGGGTGAAATCAACCACTTGAAAAAAATAGTACGGTCAAGCCTTTACAATAAGGAGACTCGAAATGGGTGTAACACAACTTCAATGAAAAACATCACAGTCCACCTATAGAAACAAAATGTGTAGACATAACAATGGGTTCCCAAATTGACCCAAGAGAAAACGTATTCCCATCATACATGTACAAGATCATGCAGATTTAGAAATGGGTGAAAATCGACTTTATTTAAAACATTTCTTAGTCATATGCTTCACAAAAATTATAGACCCAAATGTGTATAGAAATCAACCTCCACAAATGTGTTTCACACCTAGATAATGTAAAAACATGCATGCCCAACAATGGGTAAAACATTTTCCACTTAAAAACATTTTACAAGCATAAATGTTCATAATATGTAGACCCGGAAATGGGTGAAATCTCAACAAGCATTTCCATTTTTTAATAGCAAATTTTCTTCAAAAATGCAAACCCAGAAATGGGCGAAATCTCAACAAGCATTTCCGTTTTTAAACAAACATTTTTTCTTCAAAAACACAGACCCAAAAATGGGTAAAATTTCAACAAAGCAATTCCATTTTAACAACAAAATTTTTCCTTCCAACTTATTTTCAAAACAAACAAAATAAGAAGAAAAACCCATGTCTATTAAAAATGCTTTCCAACTTCTTTCTACCAATTTTCAGCTTAATCTTCCTTCCAAATTTCCAAAGCTCCATCCTCCAAGTCCCAACAAAAACCATTGTATGCCAAATAAACCAAAAAAAAAAAAATAGCATGCTTCCAACCGTCCCTCTTCCATTTCCTCATGCAAACCCAAATTTGATTTCTCTTTCCTTATTTTTTTCTCCCAAAAACCACTCATATCCACAATAAAGTCCACATTACTCACAATTAAAACCAAACAACTTCCCATTCATTCTCCACTTCATATGTATTTTCCACTTAGTGCATGTTTTATTTAAAAACAATTAAAATTCAAAAACAACATTTATCTCCCCTCCTTACTATCTAACAACCAAGCTAAAGCTCCATGCAAAGTGGCCAAGTCTATATGCATGACAACCACAATCAACAATTTAGATTTAATATAATGAATATTATATTATATTATTTCAACAACCATGTCATGGTCAACTTATATGTAGACCATTCCACGATAATGACAAAGTCAGTGAGATTCATAACAGATATTTTATAATGTCAATCAACCATCATCCACACACAAGTGAATATAACACACAAACATGGTCCATTTGTCTTGTTATGTTTTTTAACTTATATCCATAAGTCTAATAAACTACCTATAAAAGGAATAAACCTTCACTCGTAACATCACATTAATAGCGATGTACAATGGTTGGGTTATGCCGGTGGCGTTAGCCACATCGGTGTAATCCGCTCATCGTTTATCGATATCAACCAAATAGATGAAGAAAAAGCAAAACATAAAGAAGTCACACATCACACAAATAAACTAAATGATACCCAATCCCGTGGTGTGTTAGTTCTCACATTACCTTTGTTGTTTTAAGTTTAATATCTTGATCTGAAAACCTCTCTCTAATGATGCCCTCCCTCACCGTTTCAACGAGGGTGTACTTGCTCCTACATCCACCTCATGTCACCAAGAAGATAGTTAGTCCAAATCATTAAAATTCAGCATAATGATAATAAGCATGCTAATTTCCATATTTGAAAATGATCATAACAAATAATTATCCAATTTAAGCATGTTATTTTAATCATTATAATTAATAAAGCATTTATTTTTTAAATCCAGATAGGAGGGAAATGACACCTTGTCTTTTTCACCGAAAAGCTATGTCACTATATGATCAATATAGAAATTCATATTATTATAAAAGTTGATCCTTTGTGTTGCTTGCTTTCACGAACCCATTTATCTAGCCACTTATCATGTTGGGTCATGTTGCTTACTGAATTTAACCTTAACTTTGTTCCACAAAAAGCTATTAAAGGCCAAGTCATTGCTAACCAACTAACAGATGCTCCTATCCATGATCCTTTCCTTATCTTTGATGCCTTTCATGATGATTTTATTGCATATACCATTGAATCTAATATTTTTAGTATGAATTTTGATGGATCTCGTTGCACCATGGTATTGTTTTCATTATACCATGTGGTAAACCTAAGGCCTTTTCTTATCGACTCGGATTCTCGTGCACAAATAATATAGCTGAATATGAAGCCCTAATTCTAGGCTTATTTGTTGCTCAATCTATCCCTATACGCCACCTTCATATATTTGGTGATTCTCAACTCATTGTTAATCAAGTTAATGGTACATACCAAGTCAAAGAAGAGAAACTCATCCCATATCATACCATTGTTACTGGTATTCTTGCTACATTTGACTCTCACTCTATCATTGTTATCCTCAGAACAACAATTGGCATATTGATTGCATGATCAATGTTGCTTCACTCATTCCCCTTAACATTATAGATGATCACGCTACATTTATTATTTTCCACTTGCATCATCCTTCTATTGATTCCCATAACATACATGCTTTACAAGTTCTTGCTGTTACACGTAGCGCTAATAATCTAGAATGGTACACTCCTATTTATAACTTCCTTTATTAGTAAGCTATTCCCATTGACCTATCCCCACATGAGGCATGATGACTCTGCCGTGACACCACCCAATATGTCATCATCGGCGGTTCTCTATTCA
The DNA here is from genome assembly GCA_018340775.1 of Taxus wallichiana var. yunnanensis. NCBI lineage: Eukaryota > Viridiplantae > Streptophyta > Pinopsida > Cupressales > Taxaceae > Taxus > Taxus wallichiana. Next base: position 887,943,371 of record CM031239.1, read on the forward strand.
AGTGCTCTCTTGATGGTAATCTCCTTCGTTGTTTGGGACTCCAAGATATCCCATTAGATCTCTCTCATATACATGATAGTACATGTGGTGGGCACTTTAGTGGAAAATCTATGGCTCAAAAATTATTACGAAAAGGGTATTATTGGCCAACCATGGAACAAGATTGCCTAGAACATGTCAAACGATTGTGATAAGTGTCAACGCCATGCAACAACCTACACTATGCACCAACTCATAATTTGTAACCTATTGCAAGATTAACCCTCGATTCATTAGAAGGACATAAATTCATCATTACTACTACAAATTACTTCACTAAATGGGTTGAAGTTGCACCCTTGGAAACTACTACTGGTGCAAAGATATTTGTAAATTTCTTAATACCCATATCATTACCCACTGCAGGGTTTCTATGCGATCGTGGATGACAATGGATCATCTTTTAAAATCACATTGTCAATTTTTTTGCACAAAATATAAGATTGAACACACATTTTCTTTTCTTTATTACCCTTAATGCAATGGTCATGTTGAATCCACTAATAAGACAATAATCAATATTTTCCATAAAATTATTGATTGTATTGGGAACAATCAAATGTTATATGCTCTTTGGGCTTACCGCACTAGCGTTTGCACTCCTACAAATGCCACACCATTTTCTCTCATGTACGATACTAAGGTTGTTATCCCTCTAGAGATTGAAATCCTGACTTTACGCATTTCCACCTCCAAACTAGTGACTATTGTGAGCACCGCTTACAAAAACTTGAAATGTTAGATTCTAGGTGTGTCCAAGCATTGGAACATATATTCTCTTACCAAGATCGTATCAAACGTGCTTATCGTAACAAAGTGTGATCTTGTGAATTCAATGTTGGTGATTTAGTACTCAAAGAAAATCAAAAGAATACCAATGTTGACCCCTCTCTAAAAGGAAAGTTTCAACCTAATTGGCTTGGCTCATATGTTATTACGGACGATTAGGGCATGGTATCTACCGTCTTGCAACCCTCCTTGGAAAGCCTCTCAAAACTCCCATGAATGTCATGCACCTTAAGAAATACTACACTTAGATATTCACACTCATGGGGACATTTTAATTACCCACATTACCCGATGACGCACTCTTGTTCCTAGTTCATACTTGATTGTTGAGGGTTTCTTCATATGGACCTCACTTTACACACACCACACCGAGGGGCATCCTTATTCCTCCCTTCTTGCTGATTTTATTTCACATATATACATTCAAAAATCCAAATCAATAGCTTAGATCTTGATTGGATACATTCTTCCTTTCTTATACTACTCTATGTTGCACATTTGTTTATCATGTTACTACGGTTCCTAGTATGTTTTATCACTTTTCATACACAAATGTGCATTCACATGGTGTCTTGAGGCGAATCTGCAAGTCACTTACATGGTGTTACACGATGTATGATGTTTGGGCCTATCCATTACCAGTCCCATTTGAAGCTCCTAGGGCATCCACCTTTTTCCTACTTCTATCAAGTTTTATTATTCGCAATATTTCACGTGTTCATTCCTACATTCAAATGTTACATTTTGCATACTATTTACCTTTAATAACATGCTAACATGTGTTTCATGTGTAGCATTTACCTTGCAAGACTCCTTCCAATCATGGTTATCGATTTATTTGTACCTTGTTTGTCATTGTTTGTGGGTTATGCCCTATGTTTTCTTGATTTCCTTGTTTGCACAAGCCTTGATGGATCCGATTGTCTTGTGACATCCTAAGTGGTGTCCCATGTATGCAATCATCTACTCATGAGTCCTTGTTTGTTTTTTTCCTATATGTTTTTACTAGTTGTTATTTTAGTGTGCATTGTTTGTTTGTCACTAACACTTGTATGCTAGCATTTTTTCCTTGTTTTTGTTTGTGCCATGGTAACTACCATGTGTAATCCATATTCCCCTTGCATGATTCCTGTATTAGATGTGCACATTAGTTTCAGTCTTCCTCATTTGGGCACATTTATATTTTTTCATCTCACGCACCCTAAACAAGTGGGGGAAAACATTGGGTGAACCTTTTCACCCTCCCACGATCCTACAAAACATAGTTACAGAAGCACATACAACAGAACAACATAAAAATCGATTACTGAGTAGGGTCATAATGAGACTTGGCCACAAGATTCAACATGAACACAAGTGCCTACCTCGGATAGGAATGCCACAGGTGTTAGTGTCCCTGTCAGGAGCTCTTGTCCCCGGGGCAAAAATAGTTCCAAAGTCATTTTGAAGTTGCACAATCACGATTTTCTCCAGTTTCAACAATTACACAACCAATTTCATATGCAATTAGTCACTAATAGGAACTAACTACTAATCCAGAACCAAAGCGGGAACTAAATAAGGGAATGACACATAGGGCATATGTAGGACAACAATATGCCTAGTGATTTTGTGTCACCCAAGGCAAGTTACAAATTGGGTTTGTGATCATTTCATGGCACTTATCTATAGGGAAGCGTTAACGGTTGGAGGGTAAGACAGAATTGCTCTCCCAATACACTTTCCCTTAGTGGTGACATGACGCCTAAATCCAAAGTTTAGCATCGGGACACTCAAATCCCTAGTTTGGTGATAGGACGCCCAAATCCTTAGTATGATTGAATCAAGTCGAGAATTGATCACTCTCAACTCTCCCAACTAGCTCCTAAGCATCAGTCTACAAGCAAGAAAAATTTATATCCCTTTATTTTTCAACACTCTAGGTGTACTCTAACCCCTTGGTTTAGCTTTTCCAATACGCATTTCTATTTTTACATATTTTCTAAGTTAAAGTTCAATTGCATTTACTTAGAGCATTGACTACACTTTTTTTTCTTTTGTAGGTCATGTCCTATCCATGGATGGGCAACATTTTATGTAACTCGGAATTTAGAGCTGCCACTTGCCTACCTAGTCATCGTTTAAGCTTCACAAAAGTTTTCTCCACCTCTTCCGCATATATATATTATATTGATATAAATTCTATATATCCCACACGTCTCGTGTGAGTAAATATCACCAAAGTCGGCCCACAAATTAAAGTCAACTTTTTTCCTTCACTACCAAAGTCGGCCGGCTAAATTAAAGTCAAATTCTTTTCCTCTTAATCTTAGATTTTTATTCTTTTTCTTTAGGTAGTGGGAAGTGGGACCGCCCAACCAAAATATATTACTTCATTAAGAAGTTAGATAGGTAAAGGGAATGACCCCACCTTTTTAAACCTTATCTTAGGATGGTAGCACTACAAGTAGGTGGATTTGGGTTATGGTTAAATTTTAATTTATTATAAATATGTTTCGAATTTTTTTTTATGTTTTTTAATAGATTTTATTTTGAAAGTGTTCTAAGTCAATTGTGAGGATAATGGCCTATTAAATTTAAATATTAAAAAAAAATCAATATATATATATATATATATATATATATATATATATATATATATATATATATATATATATATATATATATATATGTTTTATTATTTCAAATTGAATATATATAGAGAGAGAGAATGTGTAAGGTGTCGTATAATTAGATGGCCATCAAAATTATCGAGGCGTGATCTTGGCTTCAATTGTTTCTCTTTGTGTCGGGTGTCTCCAAGGCTTGCACTCAACATGCCTCAACCATTTGACTCTTTGTGTCGGGTGTCTCCAAGCCTTGCACTCAGCATGCCTCAACCATTCGCCTCTCATCCCCCTCTTTGAACTTGGTTTCGAGAAGGTTGTGGTCTCTCTCGGGGTTGATGGGGATCCTCCCCCCGGGAAAGCTAAGCCAACTTTTTTTTTGAGCTTCCTCCCCTATCGCTTCTTTCGGCGTCTTGAGCTATTCATCCCTCCTCCAACTCGTAAGAATTTTCCTTAGTGAAATTGGACGTGAAAAAACGTAAAGGACGTCGTGGGAAGCGGAGAGGTTGTGGTCAAATGCCAATTTGATGATAAATGACGGTTCTCGAGAACGTTAGAAGACTTCCCTTCTCATGGTGGGAGGAAGTTGTGTGTTTCACAGGGTTGATCCTTGTGTATGGTTTGGAGCTTGTTGACCTTGATGATTATCCCTCTCTTGTCACTTTGTTTTTTTTCTTGTGCCTTTGCTAAAGTTTTGTTGTAGGTTCTTTTATTGTTATGAGGCTCTCATATTTTGGATGTTTCAAGCTATGAAAAGATGGTTATTTATCAATTGATTACTTCTCTTTCCATTAATTTTCTTCACTTTATTGGAGATTGTGGCACATGTATGTGCCCTAACACCGTTTCATAAGCCCAATTAAAAGCACCTACCCAATATATATATATATATATATATATATATATATATATATATATCTTATCAATCAAACTATTTTCGATGTGACATAATCTTTATTAATATAAAATTTTAATACATTACATTTATATGGGAGTGACATCAAACCTTTCAACTAATTAAAAAAACGACCCACCCACATTACTTTTATTAAAAATACAAAAATTAGTTGTGGCCCTTCCCAAAGAAGTGGACAAAAATGACAAAAATTCGAAACGTCTCACCATTCAATGTGACACACAAAGTTTTAGTCCGAGGTGCAATGTAACTAGAAGTTCACCCTTTATTATTGCACGCTTTCTGTCAACTGCCTTCAAACCAAATAGAAAAGTTTAGCATCTCCTATTAGACTCCCGTCACCAGACGTCAAATGTATGGCATGATACAGATTACCGGCCATTTGCAGAGCTTTCTGTAAAATTGTCGCATTCTGCCAACAAATTTTACTCAGCTCAGAACAATTAACCAACAACAATTTGGTAAAGCAACAAATAATTTGCAGCTGAGAAATGGACCAATTTTTGACAATTTTTGGCTTTTCCTGGCCTAGAAAATGTTCATTTTTGCACTTGGAGGATTGATGAACGATTCCTGCAATATATTGTGGCTCGAGTGGATCTAAGACGTTGAATGCAGCCGCTTTTGGGAGTTAATAGAAAAATTACGGTATCAATTTAAATTTTAGTGTTCTGAATGCTTTGAGAAGTTGAGAACTATAAAATAGTTTGGTTTTTAGTATTTTTGGCACATGACTGTGGAGAAGGGAAAAGAATTTGCGTGTTTTCTGTAAAGATTTATGCAAATGAAAGAGTTATAAGGTAGAAAAGCACGAGGGAAGCACGCTGTTTCAAGTATTGTGCTAAATTAAAACATCCGATCTTTTTGGCATAAAACTGAGCTGCTACTCTAAAGCTTGGGAGTTTTCTGTATATTTGTTATGAAAATGGACAGAAAAAGGCATTCTCTGTTAACTGTTGTAAAAAAGATTGGCTTTCATTATTTTTTTTGGGCACAAGATCAGGAAGGCTAAATTTGGAAATAATTTGTATGTTTCCTGTAAAGATTGATGCAATTTAAATTAGAAAATAGCTAGGGAAGCCTTCTATTTGAAGTTCTGTGCTGAAATCAATAGAAGAAAAGGGGTGTTGTTTGGGGAAAGTCATAAGCCTTTTCAGTTGACAAGCCCCTGCTTACCTCATGATTTAAAAGCTTGGAGGAGTTGAAATTAGTGTCCCGTGGTTTTGGTTGAGGAATAACGAAGAGTTTATATGCTATAAAACCCTGAAGAACGGAAATGGACAGGGTTAGAAGTTGGAGCAAGACGTTGCGACTGTTTCCCAACCTAGTCTTCGTTGTTCTCTTGATTTTCTTCTTTTTTAACCAAACTAAGTTTACATCTCCTCTTTATCTGGGAAGAAAAACCTCCAAATCCACATACCGATGGAACTCCCAAGCTTCCAGATCAGATTTTAGGGCACAAGGTTATGAGAAGAAAGGCACGAAGTATACTCCAGTAGCTAGACTTGTTGCAGAAAATTCGTCAGAACTTCAGCATTTTGTGGCAGTGAATCATGGGGAACAAGGCCAAGGCCAAGGCCATAACTCAGCCGAAAGTCCTAATATCGTGGTGCCAGCTTTGGAAGATGAAGAAGATGCTTCTTTTTGTGGTGGAGTGAAACAGCACTTGAATTATGATAATGAATGTGAGTACATCAAGGCGCGAGAGCAATGCAGTTCTGGAGGGTTTATTGAGTACATAGAGTTCTTCTACTGTGCATGTGGAAAAGTTTCTGTTCTAGGGTACATAGTGCTAGGTGTGTGGCTGGTGGCATTGTTCTATATGCTGGGAAATACAGCTGCAGATTACTTTTGTTGTTCTTTAGAGATGCTGTCAAGTCTGTTGAAGTTGGCACCAACAGTTGCAGGGGTGACACTTCTTCCTCTTGGAAATGGGGCTCCTGATGTGTTTGCTAGCATTGCGGCCTTTTTAGGAGCAGATGTGGGGCAATTAGGCCTGAACAGCATTTTAGGAGGTGCTGTTTTTGTTACCTGTGTTGTTGCTGGAGTGATCAGTCTCTTTGTGGCTGGTACTGGGGTGTCTATTGATCATGGTTGCTTTGTCAGAGATATTTGTTTCTTTCTCTTTACTCTGGCTTCGCTTTGTGTGATTTTGATCATTGGCAAGATCAATCTGTGGGGAGCAGTGGGGTTTGTCTCAATATATGTTGTATTTGTTTTTACTATTGCTGTGAAGGAGTTCTTGAGGAAGAAAGGCAAAAGAAATGATTTTGAGTCAATTACAACCTTGCATCCTGTTCTTGAAAGCATCTTTGTGGAAGATAATAGAGTTCGCCAACCCCTTTTGGATCCAGAGTCGGATACAGGTTTGGCTGTTGATCCAGAGTTCTTTCCTGCACCTACACCTCTGCCACAATGGATGTGGGCATCTAATGTTTCTATTTATGCAAATCAGACATTGGTTAAGACAGGGAGTTTACAAGGCCTTTGTGGGGCTGGAGTGAAGAAATAGAGGTAAGCAAGTCATTTTGGAGATCTTTCTTATGTCTTTTGGAGTTGCCACTGCTATTGCCAAGGCGTTTGACAATTCCCATAGTTGAAGAGAGCCGGTGGTCGAGGGGCTTTGCAATTGCAAGTGTTATGCTAGCACCACTTCTTTTAGCTGTTCTTTGGAATTCTCAAGAGATCAAGCCTTTCGGAATTGGCAAAAGTGCTTATGTTTTCGGAGGAATCTTGGGTGCCACATTAGGAACCCTGAGTTTCTGTACAACCAATGCTGAGCATCCACCCCGCAAATTCTTGTTTCCCTGGCTTGCGGGAGGGTTCTTAATGAGCATTGTGTGGTTTTATGTGATTGCTAATGAACTGGTGGCTTTGTTGATTGCATTTGGAACAATTCTGAAATAAGCCCTTCACTTCTAGGTCTCACAGTATTAGCTTGGGGAATTCTATGGGTGACCTAATGTCTAACATTGCATTGGCATTGAATGGTGGCAGTGGAGTGCAGATCGCAATGTCAGGTTGCTATGCAGGGCCTATGTTTAATACACTTGTTGGATTAGGGTTATCTTTGGTGTTGGGAGCTTGGACAAATCAGCCTTCTTATATAATTCCAGAGGATCCTACTCTTCTTTACACATTAGGTTTTCTCATAGCTGGGCTTCTATGGGCACTGGTTGTTTTGCCAAGCAACAATATGTATCCAAGCAAGCTGCTAGGAATTGGCCTTCTAACATTATACTTGTTATTTTTGCTATTCAGGTTGGGGAAATATTTTGGATTCCTTCCCATGGATGATGGCATGTCTTAGAACACACTATAAAAAGTAAAACTGAAGCTTTGTCTGAATCAATATCGATGTGGAAGCATTATGATCAGGCACCCCTTGATTCTCCATGACAATATGTTAGCTGAATTAGAACTGCTTTTGAAAAAGCATGGCCTCCAGTTTCCATGGGTAAAAAAATGGTAATGTTAATTTGTACTTGCATTTATATTGTATATAAACAGGAACATATGTTTATAATTCCGATTTTCTATACAAGAAAACAGGAAATATTTAGGTTATAAATTCTGAGATTGGTCCATGGACCAACTAGAAAACGCTGATTTGAGAGTGTAAGAGTATGAAGCGTCAGGATCTGAGGGACCTATAAAAGAATGTAAATAGTTTTGCAGATGATGAACACCGATTTCTTATAATGGTTCTACATTATGTTCTTGTTTGAGTTTTGAGTGTCCAAAAATAGTATAATACATGATCACAATATCCCTTTTATTAGTGCATGTTTAAGTTTTTTTGTATGTCGATGATTCTTAGAAGTTAGTCATTCAGGTCCCTGATTAGTTTAAAATGAGTGTTTGCAGGGATCCATCCATATTTCTGTAAAGAGAGTACAATACATGGACCAATCCTTCTTCTGTCTATATGTATATATATCTCTGATTCAAAAATCACGATTTATCGCCGATAAATCGCCATATGCCTGCAAAACGATTTATCTTTCAAAAAATCGTTATTTGTGTTATGACGATTAATGGCAATTTAAATGGGTAAAAATCATGAAAAATCGACCCAAAAATCGTGGAAAATCGCGGGTATAATTTAATACATCAAAACAGAAAAAGAAAACGTGCCCTCTTCCATGCATTTCGAGGTCATTTTTTGCTGCGCGATTTCAACATTGATTCAGAGCTCTGCTGCTGGTCGTTTTCTGCATGAGAACCATGAGGGTTTTTTGCTGGAGGGTCTTTTTTTGCTGGATGAGCAGGTTATAATTTTCAAGTTCCGGAGAAGTCGAGTGGTTAAACTAAATGCTAAATGCTAAATTTTGTAAATGCTAAATGCTAAACCGTAAACTAAATGCTAAATGCTTTGCATAAGTCATCTTAATGTCAAAACATATGATTCTATGAATATATTTCTAGGGCTGGCCAAGTTAAACTGCATGTGAGTATTGTCTCGAAGAAAATTACCAGCTCTTAGTCTGCTTTGAAGTAATGTTGAACAAATCATTTTAATGATATTGTTGAAGAAATTACCAGCTCTTAGTCTGCTTTGAAGTAATGTTGAACAAATCATTTTAATGATATTGTTGAACTTGACACATTGCAATGCATTATGGTACTATTTGGACTCCGGAGCCTTGGAATAATCATATTATGAGTTGTTTTTTGTGGTTATTTAGCTTATTTTGTTGCATATGTGGTTAATTATTATTCATTAGGATGGAATTTATTTAATTTAAGTTTATTTTATGAATTTAAATATTTTTAAAGTAGCGATAAATTGCCAATTAATACCGATTCCCAATTTCCGAGTCCAAATTTGGCCTCGCCGATAACAATTTTTTGAACTATGATATACATCCTGTTATCTTTCATTTCTATGTTATTTGTGTGCATGTCTTCTAGTGACTCTGTTTAGTACTCTTTATTTGTTTTAATATGAAGCTAAACCTTCAAAATTCCCATTTACTTGGAGAGGAGGCTCGCCCATGCTTTGACCGAATCTACGGTCTGTGGAGGAGCTGGCCATTAGGCAAATCGGGAGGTTTTTGCCCCAAGCTGTTATATGAGTTCGGTCTTTCTCGGCCATTTGCCAATATGGTATGATATATCGGAGTGTGGTACCATCTACTCATTTTTTTGTATGACTAGCTTCGTAACATCTTGTATATATGAATGTATCGAAAAACTTTTCAATAAAAAAACAACCATTTACTTGTTTTGGATGGTTATGCACTTGATTCGATCTCGCATTTAATGTCCACGAAACAAACAAAATTGATCGAAAGAAATGATTTGTTTATGCTTGTCTTGAGGGTGAATCGAAGTCCCATGGAGAGTGCTTTATGTTTTTGTTTTATTTCAATGTTATCTAGCTCTTTTGGAGATGCACTAGGCACCCTCATTGGCTTGAAGCGTTTGAACCATTTTCCTTCTTGAGTTCCATCGGCCATTCTCCTCCACTAGTGGACATTGCTATATAAATTACAAGGATAAATCGAATCTTCGGGTAAAAAGTTGTATGTCAATTTATTTTGTGGAGGTTTTGAGTGGCTGCCCTAAAAAAGGGTTTGAAAGTTGCAGGCCTAGTAAGATATTTTAGGATCTTTTTTGACTAAATGGCAAGTCTCTTAGTATAAATTATATGGTAAATTTTGTTTTTTTCAGCCAAATTAAGGGAAGAGCTTATATATTTGACCGCACGTTCAACTTCGACTCGCATGAAGGTACTATTTATCATCAGTACTCCCTTTTGATTACCCAGTGCCAAATTGAGTGGGGATTGCAAACTTCATTAGGACTATTGTACTTGCGAAAATGGCAAGAAATATTCTCCACATTACTGCTTTGAAAAAGTAGAACCCCTTTCATGGGACCATTATGTAATGTTGCTTTTAATTTTATCAAACAATTAGAAAGCATTTCAACAATTCATTGCTCCCCATGGCCTACTAAAATATGCCATTTTCTCGTATTTTGTTTGCACACAAATTTATGATAGTGTTTGGGTGTATGCTATTTCAAGTCAATTTGGTTATTTCGGTGAGTTATAGTAGCTCCTCTGGATTTCAAGCTTTATAGTATGCAAGTGGTGCGGCTTCACCTCAAATACATAGGTTTGTGTGGATATGTAAAATCGTTCTACATGAAAAATACATTATAACCGACCACAACATATTGCAATTAGATTTAAATAGATGTAAGTTATAACTGAATATTTTTGGAATTCAAAGAAGATATTGTCGGGCCAAGTATTGGAGTGACAAATTAACAATATTGGTACAAGCAAAAAATAGTATTCATAGTTAAAATGAATGGAGAAGATTACAAATAAATAAGCCAAGAATGGTTGTTCACTTCATAAAAGATGACATCCCTTGCAATGAGGAATTTCATTCTCTTTTTATCATAAAGTTGGTATGTCTTGGAGGATTAAGAATATCTCAAATGAATGCATGTATGACACTTATGGTTCAACTTATTCCTTTTCTCCTTAGGGATCAATGCGTAACATGTGGATCCAAAACCCGAAGATGATGCACTGAAGGAAGATGACCACACCACATTTCATACGAGTCTTCAATTGAAGGGTTGTTGATGGTGATCTATTTCGGAGGTACACTATTGTTTGTGTTGTTTCTACCCAAAAGTGTAGATTAACCCCTTGAAATATAACATTGCACGAACCATATTCATCACGGTTTTGTTCATCCTCTCAACTACTCCATTTTGTTGAGGAGTGTGAGGAACTGTGAGATGGTGTTTGATCTTATTTTGCTTGAGATAGGATTCAAATGCCTTTGAAGTGTACTCACCACCATTATCAATCTTGAGTGTCCCAATGCGGGTTTGAGCTTCATTTTCCACCATGGCTCAAAACTTTTGAAACATTTCAAAGGCTTCTGATTTTTGTTTGAGGAAATAGATCCATGTCATTCGATTTGTTGTAGTGGTCAATGAACAACATGAAGTACTTGTGACCACCAACTGATAGAATTGGAAGAGAACACAAGTCGGAGTGGACTAATTGCAACTTTCTGCTAGCTTTCCATTTTGAATTTTGAAAGGTCCTCTTGAGTGTTCAACCAAAATGCAAGCTTCACACTTCTTAGATTTGATGCAAAGGGTGGGCAATCCTGTTATGCCATTCTTTTGCAACACACGAATGTAGTCATGATTAGAGTGCCCGAATCTCACATGCCACAACATACTTGGAGACATTTCATCTTCAACAAGATGAGCGAAAATTCCATGAAATTGATGGCTCACCCTTGAGTTTTAACAATTTGCCTTCCTCAAATCCAATCAATACAACTGCATTGTCACTTTTTCTTTTAATAGTGACCTCCCCATTGTCCAACAAAATGGAGTGCCCTTGTTGGCAAATGAGCACCAAACACAAGTTTCTTTTCAACTGAGGAAGGTATAGGACATTTTAAAGAATGAAATCTGGAAGCCCTTGACACTTGAGTCTTATTGTCCCTTTCCCTCTAGGCACTAACATGTTCTATCCACCAAGTATCTTGTATTACAACTTTCGGCATGCACATACTCAAAGAAGTCCTTTCGAGAAAGTCATGTGTTAAATGGCTCCAATATCTAGGACCCAAGCATCAAACCAAATGGTATTGACTGTGGCATTATATGTTTCATCATAGTTGGAAAGCACATATTCATTGGTGAATTGAGTTGATTTTGGCTCATTGGTTTATTTCTTTTATTTTGCTTCTTTATGCTAATGATAGGCTTCAATCTTCTCCCATGAAGTTTTACATTTGTGAACCTCATGGCTCCCTTTTCTTCCAGACTATTTGTAAAACAAATGTTGTTTATCATTTTGCTCATGCACATTATTTTTGGTATTTATGTTTCCTCGACCTTTGTTCCTCCCTTTGTTCTTGACTTCGACTTTTTTGGAAAACGCGGCCTTACGGGAGAAGAACGCTGAAAGAATTTCCTTTTTGATTGCATAAGCTGTAATGCCCCGTTCTCCGACGTCCATGTCGCTAAGCTTTTAACGTTGTGGTGCTTATGTTGACCTCTCGTTGGCTCTTGTTTTTCGATTAATAAGTATTAATAAGTGGTAATAATAATAATAATAATAATAATTTTATTTATCGGTCGACGTTAACCTCGCCTTCTGATCGTCGATTTGATACCAACCCTGTTGTTAAATTTTGATAAGCGATTACATAAATTAATGCTGGGAAATGAGGATGAAGCTCCATCCTGCTCGGCATTTAAGGTGAACTATTTAAATATGGTTTAGGGTTGTAAAATCTTCTAAGGCGTGCTCGAATGGGGAGAATTTAGGATTTGCGTATCACATGGATCTCTCTCCAAAATAGACGTCTTTTCTTGTAAACCGTGTTGGACCTTCCCTGGGATTTGGGAAACATGTTTTGCAATCGTATTGGGTTTTGGCTGCGTTTTGACCTCGTGATTCGTTTTGGCTTGCTAGCCACGTTTTCTTTGTTTTGGGGATTTACGTGCTCGGTTGTTTGGGGATCTGCGTGCTCGGTGGATTAGGGGTCGCGCCCAAATGAAAATCTCACATTTGTAAGATGATTGCAAGTTTCCTTCGTGTGGTCGTTTTTTAAGTGCGCAAGTCACGGGCGCGTCCTTTTGTGTCTTCCTTGCCGCAATGAAACCCTCCTCACGCGCTTTGGGTGTGCAAATCTTGGACGCCTCCATTTTTTCCCCGCCCGGCCGCGTGGGTGCGTGGGGGAAGGATTACTTCGTTTTTGTGGTCGTGTGGACATGGGTTTGTTTTTGTTTTTGCCGATTCGTTTTGGGGAAGGAGGAGCGCGGTTTTTCTTGTGGCCGCGCAGATAGCTTCCAGTGCACAAGTAAAGGCGTGTTACTCCACTTTCTTTGGGTGCGGCGAGTGTGTTCTTGTTGGGAATCCGCAGACAGAAGAACATACAACAACAACAACAACACTCCAGCCAGCGGCGACGGCGTGCAGTGGTGGCGCCTCTTTGAGCGCTTCTAACCAGCGAGCCGTCCAATAATGTTGTTACTGCTCGGTATTGAACGCATCCTCGGAGTCGGGATTCTCCATCATGATATTGATGTTAAATCGACCTTGTGGCTGTGAGAGTGTTCCAGCAGACCTGATGAAATTTATTTGCATAGATTCTCTGTTGAGACCTTACTTGCTATTCGATGTAACTCATGGAAGAGGATCTCATAGAGGTGGATTTGTTTCATATCAGAATATTCATGAAGCACAGTTTGCCTTGCAAGAAAACTTTCAGGAGATCTATGCAATGTTGGAGAATATGTCTTGGGAGATGAAGGTAGCAGGATATTGTTCAGATTCAGAACATGCACTGAGAAAACAAGTAGTGTCATGGATTTCAATGATTGCGAGGTTATGGGATGCAAGAAATAGTTGAGGATGCTAAGTCTAGGGGACTGTTTTATGGATATGGAGTCTGTACCAAGAGATTGTTTTTGGTTATAAAGCCATCTTCTTTTGCTTTGTCTCAAACTAGCGCTGCTCCTAATATGAGAGCACCAAGGTTAGGAGGTCCAAATTAGAATCAATCAGATGCATATGGAGATGGTGGAGGTGTTTGGATGAATGACGAAGGATTAAGTTCAATTGCCAAAATGGGACCTACAGTAGTTCTAGGGCTGATCTTGGAGCGGTGTTGGGAGAATGATGGCAAGCATTTTAGACCACCCACCCTGGCTGTGAGCTCCTACCTGTGCCAACATGAAGATGTTCGATGTTTGGGTGCCCAACGAGCTTGAAGAAAATGGAGTTAGGCTTCGGTTGCTGTTGCAGGCCCCGTCCATCTTGTGATCGACTGCGGGAGCTTAATCAGGCACGATATTCTCTATACCATTAATTCTTATGCTGTTATTTAATTGAATCATTAAATAACTCTACTCTTCATATAAATGACTCGTGTGATGGTATGCTATTTGGTTTCCACTTTCCTGGCTCGTTTGTATTTGTTTTGGCGTTAGAAATGATTGCGTTGGTTGAAGCCCTTTTATTGTTTTCTGGGTTTTAATAAATATTATTTGGGTGAACTTTGTTCTTAAGACTAATAAAACAAAAGAGGTGGGGGTCCTGTAATGAACACCCCTAGTTCCTTATGCTGGTCTCACGATTTGAATGTTTTTATCAAACATTGTTGTTGGACTCAACCTTACAGTTCCTGTTTTGTTCTTATTCTTGTTTCGGTTCGAGATCTTTAGTTACGGGTTATGTCGAGTATTTGCGAATTAGGGATTGAGTATCTGCAAGTGCATTGTGTATAGGTGAATGATGCTTTTCTGTCTCTTTTCTTTTCTTTTAGTTCTAGTAACCCTTCCGGTTGGCTTGGTGTGTGCTTAGCTTGGTGATTATCGATTTGAGCCAAGTTGATATTACTCTCAACTAGGTTAGTTGCTTTTGTTACTTGTTTGAATCACTCAAAGAAATACTTTTATTCTTCGAGTGTCATGGTTGACCGTCATAATTTGATATCAATTCATGTTCACCGTTTGGAGATTGTCGTCTTTGGAATCACCTTATCTCCCTTGGTAACTGTTGCATGTTTTGAGGACTGTAGCTGATCCTATGGAATGTCTTCTTTTGACGATACTCACAGTTCTTTTGGATAGCTTAAAATGTCAGAGGAAATACTCTTTCTTACCTTGATTTTGTTTCACACATGTTGGAGGATACGAGAGCTACTTGAACATTAGTGAGGAAGTTTTCAAATCTTAAAATTGGGATGTGGGTTTTATGTGTAAGAAATTACTCTACGTTTTGCTCCGTAAAGATGTGCTTAAGTTTCATTCTCCGTGACTCATAGGTTGGTGTGTTTGGAAACTCTTTGGTTGATCTGGTTTTTGCGATGATCGTTGTGATACGACCTCCTTGCTTTTATCATTGTAGTAGAATGGTTATGTATTGACCGAGAAAGGTTTAAGTCAACTTGTTGTTGATTTGAGATCCTTAAGCTATGTATCTTGTGTTGTGTTCTTGTGAATGATTGAGTAACCCTCTTGTAAGATTTATAATGGATATATTTGGTCTTGTCAAATTTGTCTTTTTTTTTTCTTAAGACATTCTCTTGATTAGAAGAAAGACTAATAGAAGGATTGTTAGGATAGGATGTGACCCATGCGAGGTCATTTGTGCGTTTCATCCCCTTTTCTTTCCATTTTTATTTATTCGTATTGACATAAAATTAAGCTATTATAGGCACATCATCGTAATATTAATAAGTCATGTTGGTTTAGATATTCTCATGTCGATTGATTGTTTGGGATCTTCCGGTGGCATAGTGAATCCTTGGTTTGGTGAACTAACTTAAACAAATAGGGATAGATCACATTTGAAATTAATTCTCTTCCTGTAATTGTTTTTGTTTCGAAATGTTATCTTGTTAATGACGGTCATTATTGTGATATGGGTGAAATTCACTATGATGTTTATTAAGCTGCTCCTATGTGAAAATGATAATTGAATAGAGTTAGTGCCATTCCTTTTATTTAGACATTTTATGCTTTTGGACAGCTCTTTAATTGCTCTTATTTAGACTCTTGAATTATCGTTTTCTTCATCAACGGTGTTTTTCTTCCTCCTGAAAAAGAGTTAGATAACAACATATTGTCTTAATGTTATAGCTTTTATCGTGCTCGGTTCTTGCGAACGATATGTGCTAACAAATGTGCGGGAGGATTTCCGAGTAGAAAAGAAAAAAAAGAGAGAAAAAGAAACACGTGTAGAAAGTGGATTCCATCCTTCTTAGGAAGCTATTTGTTGTCACGAATGTTTTTCTTTTGCCCTACAGTATTGGTATGGAAATTGTGGAGACTATCTAGAAGGCATTGTGTTATAATTTTGTATTGTTCTCATGTAGGTTGTTATCGTTTGAAAGTCAATTTGAGAAATATTATAAATCAATAAGATTAAATGAACTTGTTTTGACATGTGTATCCTTTGTTGAATTTTCACTCTTCAGAATATGGTTTATCCTTGAATTGTCAAACCTAATTCTAATTATCCAAACTTGAATCCTCTTGCATCGCTCTAGTTACCTTGGTCTTGTGTCGCTTGGTAGAGGACTATGTTTTTGAACCTAGCAAAAAGAAAAAAAAAAAAAAAAAAAAGAGAAACAAATATACCTTGTGACCCCGCGTAAACAAATCAACAATCTCTTATTGTGGTGAGTCCTTAGAACGGTCTTAAGGTGAAATCAATGATTAAATTCTTGGAAGATAACAAGATTACAATAAATAGAAGGAACTTGCCTAAGAAACTCTTCGATCTGTCTTACCCGTTGAAAATGTAAACAGTATACTTATTCCTATCTCTTCAAGTGAAGCCCAAGTGAAACCTTTAATTTTTCTGATTAGACTCTTGACCCCAATGAAATCTTATTAATAACTAATAAGATCTTAATGATGAATCCAAGAGTTGACAGTCATGTACTGGAATAAAATAAAATAAAATAAAATTGACCGCTTGAAAAGGTAAAACATATATGTTCAAAAGCTCAGCGTCGAAAACAGAATGATAAAGTTAATAGCCTTGAGAAATTAACTGCCTCCTCACAAATGAATAAGTTAATCAAGTAAATGAAGTAACCTCTTGCTATTCTATAATTGGTTTACACTGTATTTTAACATTATCAAGGTAGGGGAAAATTCTTCAAAGGAGACATGACTTTCAGATTCTCCTATCGTGATTTCCCTGCGAAAAGTAAAGAATGTAAAAACACTTACAGCTAAAACATGAATCTAAAGAGACCTTCTGTGGGAAGCCTTTGTTGTAAGACTGCATACTTTAGATGAACCATTGTGTCCTTAGTGTGTGCCTCATGTCTATCTGTCACTAGTGTGGGTCCGTGTTGTGGAAAGCATGTCTTTGGTTGGTTGTATTCCCTAGAGAACTTGTGTAGTGTCGCATTATCTTCAAGCAAGTCAAAGAAAAAAAAATTATCCTGTATTTCATTGTGTTGTCCTTGTGTTGGTATTTTTGGTGCGTTACATTTGGTATCAGAGCGAAGGTTCATGCTCTCGAACCTCTGGGATGGATTGGAGATGTGATGGTATTACATGATGATGATGGTGTACATGATAGTGTTACATGGAGATGAGGGTATTGCATGGTAGTGGTTTATATCGGAAGAGTAATGTGGTATAAGCGTGATGTGATTGATGTCGTAATTGTGATATTATGAACGCACATGATGTGTATGTCACTTAGTGCGTGTTTGTCATCATGTTGATGTGCTGGGGATGGGAGTATTCTCTCTCCTTCTTGTGGATTCTATGAAGAGTTCACTTGTAAGTTACTGCTTGTGATGTGTGACAAGAATTATAATGTGGATGACGTAGTGTTGGAGCATTGTGGCATATTGTGATATGTAGGTGTATCAATGTGTTCTATGACTAGATTGACATAAAATGAAATGAGTTGTATCATAATGTTTTTACCATGTTTTAAAGAAATGTGTGTATCACCTTGTTATGTAGCAAATGAATGTTATGTTGTGATTGTTACGATGTCCATCATATGTATGAGTTGTGTGATATGTAATGATTCATGTCGTGATTTAGGGTCATACAATGAGTGTATGAACCCTATCGTATTGTGATTGCACTTTGGGTGCAGAATGTGGTAAAGTGATGTATTACACCCTGTGATTGTATGATTGTGATCTACCCCGTATACATACCATACGTGAGACATTATGGTAGCTATGTGTGTACCACCATGGTGTTAGTGATGTAGTTATATGTTATGTTGTGAGCCTTACACTAACCGAACCTGAGGGAAATCGGTAAACTGTGTATGTTTGGAGTGAGAAAATGTGTACCGTTGACCAATCACTCGAGCCGAGTACGAGATAGGAAGTGGAGCCTTACATAGGCTGAAAACCCACTTTTGTTTGTTTGGTATGTGAGACACTTGCCCAACGGGTGTCATGCATATTGTGTTTCGCGGACACCTCAGGCTCAGTAGATGGTGACTTGTACTCTTTTCTCTCTCCCGATATGGTTGTCGTATGGATTTAACCTATGTGATTTTGACTATGTTGAGCCTTGTTGAAGTTGTGGCGAGATGATTCAGATTGAGATGATGACAGTTGTATTATTGATATATATTGTTACGAGCTGAGGCTCGATGTTCCGAGTGCTAGCAACTCGTTGAGTACCCCTTTGGTGGCTAGATAAGGCCACACGGTTATCGTAATGTGACATTATTAAAAGTATATTTTATTCGTAAATTGAGTTTTTTTACTTTACCTTGTAAGGACCAGCAGTTTTCTTGATTGTCATGCTTACATTTTGGGCATTTCCTTGGTTTGTGGTACTAACGTTCAGATTTTTGCACTAACTATGGCCTTTTGGTCAGTTGTTTTGCTTGGTTTTGAGACTTCTTCTAAATTTTAAGATTGTACCGCCTTGCCCAAGGCTTGTACTTTGCCACTTGGCATTCTGATCAGATTGTTATGCTGGTTCTATTGTCGTGATGTGTGGATAGGGTCATAGGATGCACCATGGAATGGTTGGACCTATGGACCCGCTTCGTTGTATGGGGGTACGCCCCAAGGAGTTACAGATAACTAGCGGGTTGTTGGACCACGAGTTATTATGTCACTTGGGTTGGGGGTGACGGGGCTCTATGTGCCTGAGCCATAGGGTGACCCGGCCTCATTAAAAGGAGAAGGGAGACGGCACTCTATGGTTGAGTGACTGATATTTTGATGGCACTCTATGGTTGAGTGACCCGACTTGGCTTGGCATTATGTTTCTTTCTCTTTGGGAGTTATGTGGAGTTGCTTTGTAATACTTGGGTAGTGTTATGATGTGTGTGTGCTCACGAGAGTTGGTTATGGTTGTGGCTCCCTAGTGTACCCTATGTACTTGTAGCTTTTGTTCGGAGTTATGTGAATTTTTATTATTTTTATCTGTGAGAGTAAGGAAATGTCTTGTTGTCGTTGTACACCTTGCTCAAGTATTCTATTTGTCAGTCATGGTTGTGTGGCAAGGACTAGGTTATGAGGACCGTACATATTCCCTTCCGTATTTGAGTAATCTTTTGTGGTGTAATACAGTCATGAAGTATATACTTGTGTGTTTGTGAATCTGTAGTGTCTTGTCTCGACCCGATAGGGTGATTGTGTAGTGATTCATGTTGGGGCACCCCAACAAGGAATAAACAAAAAAACTCTTCGAGAATGAAAATTTTGAAATAAAACTAAAAATAATGTTAACGGAAAGAGACTAATGAAATAATGAATAAGAGGGAGCTCGCGCGATCTTCACAGAACCTTAAAAGTTAAAATTTGCACCAAATGTCCCTAAGGCCACCTCGTGGCCGTGTTTTAATCAACTGAGATTTAACCATAAAGTGCACTTTTGTCTTTTTCCGTTCCTTGTAGCTTATCATTTCTTTTTCCTCTATGCCTTGTCGCATCGGGGACGATGCTTTCTTAAGGGGAGGAGAATGTAATGCCCCGTTCTCCGACGTCCATGTCGCTAAGCTTTTAACATTGTGGTGCTTATGTTGACCTCTCGTTGGCTCTTGTTTTTCGATTAATAAGTATTAATAAGTGGTAATAATAATAATAATAATAATATTTTTATTTATCGGTCGACGTTAACCTCGCCTTCTGAGCGTCGATTTGATACCAACCCTGTTGTTAAATTTTGATAAGCGATTACATAAATTAATGCTGGGAAATGAGGATGAAGCTCCATCCTGCTCGGCATTTAAGGCGAACAAATTAAATATGGTTTAGGTTTGTAAAATCTTCTAAGGCGTGCTCGAATGGGGAGAATTTAGGATTTGTGTATCACTTGGATCTCTCTCCAAAATAGACGTCTTTTCTTGTAAACCGTGTTGGACCTTCCCTGGGATCTGGGGAAACGTGTTTGAAATCGTATTGGGTTTTGGCCTGCGTTTTGACCTCGTGATTCGTTTTGGCTTGCTAGCCACGTTTTCTTTGTTTTGGGGATTTGCGTGCTCAGTTGTTTGGGGATCTGCGTGCTCAGTGGATTGGGGGTCGCGCGCCCAAATGAAAATCTCACATTTGTAAGTTGATTGCAAGTTTCCTTGCTGTGTGGTCGTTTTCAGTGCGCGAGGTCCAGGCGCGTCCTTTTGTGTCTTCCTTGGCCGCAATGAAACCCTCCTCACGCCTTGCGGGTGTGCAAATCTTGGACGCCTCCATTTTTTCCCCGCCCGCCGCGTGGAGTGCGTGGGGGAAGGATTACTTCGTTTTTGTGGTCGTGTGGACATGGGTTTGTTTTTGTTTTTGCCGATTCGTTTGGGGGAAGGAGGAGCGCGGTTTTCTTGTCTTTGGCAAGCGCTTGATAGCTTCCAGTGAAATACAGCTGGCGTGTTACTCCACTTTCTTTGGGTGCGGCGAGTGTGTTCTTGTTGGGAATCCGCAGCCTGACCTGACAATGGCAGAACATACAACAACAACAGCTCCGGCCAGCAAAGAAAGCGTGCGCGGTACAAAGTGGCGCCTCTTTGAGCGCTTCTAACCAAGCGAGCCGTCCAATAATGTTGTTACTGTTCAAGTATTGAACGCATCCTCGAGTCGGGATTCTCCATCATGATATTGATGTTAAATCGACCTTGTGGTGTGAGAGTGTTCAGCGGAGACTGATGAAATTTATTTGCATAGATTCTCTGTTGAGACCTTACTTCATTGCATTCGATGTAACTCATGGAAGAGGATCTCATAGAGGTGGATTTGTTTCATATCAGAATATTCATGAAGCACAGTTTGCCTTGCAAGAAAACTTTAGGAGATCTATGCAATGTTGGAGAATATGTCTTGGGAGATGAAGGTAGCAGGATATTGTTGATTCGAACATGCACCGAGAAAACAAGAGTGTCATGGATTTGATGATTGCAGGTTATGGGATGCAAGAAATAGTTGAGGATGCTAAGTCTAGGGACTGTTTTATGGATATGGAGTCTGTACCAAGAGATTGTTTTTGGTTATAAAGCCATCTTCTTTTGCTTTGTCTCAAACTAGCGCTGCTCCTAATATGAGAGCACCAAGGTTAGGAGGTCCAAATTAGAATCAATCAGATGCATATGGAGATGGTGGAGGTGTTTGGATGAATGACGAAGGATTAAGTTCAATTGCCAAAATGGGACCTACAGTAGTTCTAGGGCTGATCTTGGAGCGGTGTTGGGAGAATGATGGCAAGCATTTTAGACCACCCACCCCATTTGTGAGCTCTACCGTGCCAACATGAAGATGTTCGATGTTTGGGTGCCCAACGAGCTTGAAGAAAATGGAGTTAGGCTTGGTTCTTTATTGCAGACCCCGTCCATCTTGTGATCGATGCGGGAGCTTAATCGAGCACGATATTCTCTATACCATTAATTCTTATCTTTGTTATTTAATTGAATCATTAAATAACTCTACTCTTCATATAAATGACTCGTGTGATGGTATCTTTATTTGGTTTCCACTTTCTGGCTCGTTTGTATTTGTTTTGGCGTTAGAAATGATTGCGTTGGTTGAAGCCCTTTTATTGTTTTACGGGTTTTAATAAATATTATTTGGGTGAACTTTGTTCTTAAGACTAATAAAACAAAAGAGGTGGGGGTCTGTAATGAACACCCCTAGTTCCTTATCTTTGGTCTCACGATTTGAATGTTTTTATCAAACATTGTTGTTGGACTCAACCTTACAGTTCTGTTTTGTTCTTATTCTTGTTTCGGTTCGAGATCTTTAGTTACGGGGTTATGTCGAGTATTTGCGAATTAGGGATTGAAAGTATCTGCAAGTGCATTGTGTATAGGTGAATGATGCTTTTCTGTCTCTTTTCTTTTCTTTTAGTTCTAGTAACCCTTCCGGTTGGCTTGGTGTGTGCTTAGCTTGGTGATTATCGATTTGAGCCAAGTTGATATTACTCTCAACTAGGTTAGTTGCTTTTGTTACTTGTTTGAATCACTCAAAGAAATACTTTTATTCTTCGAGTGTCATGGTTGACCGTCATAATTTGATATCAATTCATGTTCACCGTTTGGAGATTGTCGTCTTTGGAATCACCTTATCTCCCTTAGTAAGCTGTTGCATGTTTTGAGGAATGTAGCTGATCCTATGGAATGTCTTCTTTTGACGATACTCACAGTTCTTTTGGATAGCTTAAAA
The DNA here is from genome assembly GCA_018340775.1 of Taxus wallichiana var. yunnanensis. Classification (NCBI taxonomy): domain Eukaryota; kingdom Viridiplantae; phylum Streptophyta; class Pinopsida; order Cupressales; family Taxaceae; genus Taxus; species Taxus wallichiana. Next base: position 887,965,870 of record CM031239.1, read on the forward strand.
TGTCGGAGGAAATACTCTTTCTTACCTTGATTTTGTTTCACACATGTTGGAGGATACGAGAGCTACTTGAACATTAGTGAGGAAGTTTTCAAATCTTAAAATTGGGATGTGGGTTTTATGTGTAAGAAATTACTCTACGTTTTGCTCGTAAAGATGCTTAAGTTTCATTCTCCTGTGACTCATAGGTTGGTGTGTTTGGAAACTCTTTGGTTGAGTGGTTTTGCGGTGATCGTTGTGATACGACCTCCTTGCTGTCATTGTAGTAGAATGGTTATGTATTGACCAGAAAGGTTTAAGTCAACTTGTTGTTGTGAGATCCTTAAGCTATGTATCTTGTGTTGTGTTCTTGTGAATGATTGAGTAACCCTCTTGTAAGATTTATAATGGATATATTTGGTCTTGTCAAATTTGTCTTTTTTTTTCTTAAGACATTCTCTTGATTAGAAGAAAGACTAATAGAAGGATTGTTAGGATAGGATGTGACCCATGCGAGGTCATTTGTGCGTTTCATCCCCTTTTCTTTCCATTTTTATTTATTCTGTATTGACATAAAATTAACTGTTATAGGCACATCATCTTAATATTAATAAGTCATGTTGGTTTAGATATTCTCATGTCGATTGATTGTTTGGGATCTTCCAGTGGCATAGTGAATCCTTGGTTTGGTGAACTAACTTAAACAAATAGGGATAGATCACGTTTGAAATTAATTCTCTTCCTGTAATTGTTTTTGTTTCGAAATGTTATCTTGTTAATGACGGTCATTATTGTGATATGGGTGAAATTCACTATGATGTTTATTAACTGCTCCTATGTGAAAATGATAATTGAATAGAGTTAGTGCCATTCCTTTTATTTAGACATTTTATGCTTTTGGACAGCTCTTTAATTGCTCTTGTTTAGACTCTTGAATTATCGTTTTCTTCATCAACGGTGTTTTTCTTCCTCCTTGAAACAGTTAGATAACAACATATTGTCTTAATGTTATAGCTTTTATCGTGCTCGGTTCTTGCGAATCGATATGTGCTAACAAATGTGCGGGAGGATTTCTGAGTAGAAAAGAAAAAAAAAAGAGAGAAAAAGAAACACGTGTAGAAAGTGGATTCCATCCTTCTTAGGAACTGCTGTTGTACGAATGTTTTTCTTTTGCCCTACTGGTATTGGTATGGAAATTGTGGAGACTATCTAGAAGGCATTGTGTTATAATTTTGTATTGTTCTCATGTAGGTTGTTATCGTTTGAAAGTCAATTTGAGAAATATTATCGTCAATAAGATTAAATGAACTTGTTTTGACATGTGTATCCTTTGTTGAATTTTCACTCTTCAGAATATGGTTTATCCTTGAATTGTCAAACCTAATTCTAATTATCCAAACTTGAATCATCTTGCATCGCTCTAGTTACCTTGGTCTTGTGTCGCTTGGTAGAGGACTATGTTTTTGAACCTAGCAAAAAAAAAAAAAAAAAAAAAAGGAGAAACAAATATACCTTGTGATCCCGCGTAAACAAATCAACAATCTCTTATTGTGGTGAGTCCTTAGAACGGTCTTAAGGTGAAATCAATGATTAAATTCTTGGAAGATAACAAGATTACAATAAATAGAAGGAACTTGCCTAAGAAACTCTTCGATCTGTCTTACCCGTTGAAAATGTAAACAGTATACTTATTTCTATCTCTTCAAGTGAAGCCCAAGTGAAACCTTTAATTTTTCTGATTAGACTTTTGACCCCAATGAAATCTTATTAATAACTAATAAGATCTTAATGATGAATCCAAGTTGTGATCATATGTACTAGAATAAAATAAAATAAAATAAAATTGACCGCTTGAAAAGGTAAAACATATATGTTCAAAAGCTCAGCGTCGAAAACAGAATGATAAAGTTAATAGCCTTGAGAAATTAACTGCCTCCTCACAAATGAATAAGTTAATCAAGTAAATGAAGTAACCTCTTGCTATTCTATAATTGGTTTACACTTTGTATTTTAACATTATCAAGGTAGGGAAAATTCTTCAAAGGAGACATGACTTTGATTCTCCTATCGTGATTTCCCTGCGAAAAGTAAAGAATGTAAAAACACTTACAACTAAAACATGAATCTAAAGAGACCTTACGTGGGAAGCCTTTGTTGTAAGGCGCATACTTTAGATGAACCATTGTGTTCTTAGTGTGTGCCTCATGTCTATCTCATCACTAGTGTGGGTCCGTGTTATGGAAAGCATGTCTTTGGTTGGTTGTATTCCCTAGAGAACTTGTGTAGTGTCGCATTATCTTCAAGCAAGTCAAAGAAAAAAAAATTATCCTGTATTTCATTGTGTTGTCCTTGTGTTGGTATTTTTGGTGCGTTACAATAACAGATGCTTTTCCCTGATGACTCGGTTTTCCTCCCAAAGGCCTTTTCTCTTTTGACCTTCTTTTCAACCAATTGATCAAATGTGAGAGTCTTTAATTGATTGTTTTCTTGTAAAGACTCCAAGTAGGTTGAATATGTAGGAAGAAGGGATTTTATGAAAGTAATCATATATATGTCAATTTTTACACAGTAGCTTCTACATCATGCTTGATTGCACAAATTTCCGAGGCCAAACTCATGACATCACCATTTTTCAACTCAAGATTGAACAATTTTAATTGCAATTGTATGAACTCCAATTTTGAGTGAGAATCATACAAGTCCTTCAACTTATTGAATGCTTCCCATGCAATATCAGATCTATGAAGGTGACGAAACACTTGCATCAATTGAGGCCTTCGTCAAGGTCAATGCTTTCAAATTCTTTTGCTTCTAGATATTTGTTTCTTTTGCATCTATAGGCAATGTTGGCTTTGTGCCCCCTCACAAATATCGAACCATAGATCATTGAAGATGAGTGTGTTTAAGAAGTGTGCCCTTTAAATATACCTATCAATATGTGAAAGAAGCATTAAGGCACGTGACAACAAAATGTTATGTGGTACTTAGGTAGTACATAAAAAGGTTTCACTCTATCAATAACATCCACTTTACAAGAAAACCTCATACGTGAGCATAAATATACTTGATTTTTCTTGCTTTCAGAATTTGCACCTTGCAATAGTAGCTATCCTTATTTCTCCTTGTTTGTTTTTGCACAATTTATGTTGTTTTCCAATTTTTCCACGAAAATTACTGACTTATTAATTATTGAAAATAAGTCAAAAAAATCAAAAATCAAAAATTCTCTCCGAGAGAAAACCTCTACAATATATGTGCTTTTTAAACTTGAAAAATCATAACGATAAAAATTAGAACTACCTTTGACTTTGAAGGTTGTTCTCCTCTCCCACGTGTCCTTTGTGCCTTTGAAAAGAAAATCTAATTTGGAAAGAGAGTACCTAGCACATGGTGCATGTGAATTACAGCCAAAAAATGACAGTTAAGGAAGATTTGAAGGTCTGAACCATACAGCTCACTTAACATTCTTCCTCTGCACTATTCCAGGTCACACACTATTCCAACGCTACAACAATACAATTTTTAGTGATTTAGTGATGAATACCCACGCAGACAGTCTGCGGGAAAGAAGTTATGTGCCCTACGTACTTACCAGGCATGGCTGGAGAAGTTAGGTAGCACTAGCGATACAAACAACTGTACTGTCTGCGCTCCAACTGGACCAAAATGTGTGGAAATCGATTGTCTTCTCTACATCGACCAACCCTTTTGTCTGTAAGCTTATCTTCTAAAAGATGAAGGAAGAGGAATAATTTCTATTGGATGAATGAAAAATGCAGCAATGGAGTAGATTGGAAGTAGGAAAAGAAATTTTGCAGCCTCTGTTGAAAATGGTATAGAAAAATGATATGCAGCAGCCTCAGCTCCTATACCAATGCCATGCCAGGCCAGGTATTGGAGTGACAAGTTAACTTGATATTGGTGCAAGCCAAAAATTGTATTCACATTACTTAAAATGAATGAATAAGATTACAAATAAATAAGTCAATAACGGTTATTCACTTCACATTCCAAGATGATTCTTGTACTCTCTAAAGGAACTTGAAGAGTTCTAGTTACAAGACAAAAGTTTTCCTGTTAAGCGCCTAGGATTATCTTATTATTATAAGTATGAAATTTAAATAATTGTTACAAGGAATTTTTAGAATATTATTTTGTTTTAAGCCAGCATCCTCCCAGCTTGTGCCAAAATGGGAGCTTTAGAACAGGGTATGGAAATCCATCAAAGCATAATAGAAAGCAGTGTTTTTTTAACGTTGTAGTTGCAAGCGCCCTGTTAGATATGTACGCAAAATGTGGAAGCATACACAAGGCATGCAAACTGTTCGACAAAATGCCTCAAAAAAATGTGGTCTCGTGGAATACCATGATTGGAGGATATGCACAAAACAGGTTTGTTGAAAAAGTTGTTGAAGCTTTTAAGCAAATGCATCTGTCAGGCGCAAATTTTGAAACAGTCTACAAGCATCCATCAAAGCATAATCAAAAGTGGATTTTTATCAAATGTTGCAGTTGCAAATTCTCTGGTAGATATGTATGCAAAATATGGAAGCATACACAAGGCACGTGAGCTATTTGACAAAATGTCTCAGAAAAATTTAGTCTCGTGGAATGCCATAATTGCAGGATATGCACAAAATGGCCTTTGCAAGGATGCTCTCAAACTCTTTGAAGTAATGAAACACTCTGGAACAAACCCTGACCATGTAAGCTTCACCTGTGTTTTATTAGCATGCAACCATGCAGGTTTAGTGGATGAGGGCTGTAAATACTTCAGTCGCATGAGTGGCTATTATTGCATTGCATTTACAATTGATCATTATGTGTGCATGGTTGACCTTCTTGGCCGTGTTGGCTATCTTGAGGAATCTCTAAATTTTATCATCAAAATGGAAATTAAACCCATGGTCGTTGTGTGGAAATGTTTCGTTGGGTGCCCTGTAGAGCACATAAGAATATAAGGTTAGGATCATTTACAACAACTCTTCTTTTTGAGCTGGATCCTCAAAATACAACAACTTATGTTCTTCTGTCAAACATTTATGCAGAAGTGGGCAGGTGGAGTGAGGTTCAAATGATAAGAAGATTGATGAAAGATAGAGGAATTCAAAAGAAACCTGGGTGTAGTTGGATTGAAGGCCATAAAATGGTACATGCTTTCTATGTAGGAGACACATCACATCCACAAACACAGGTGATTTATGCAAAGTTGGACAAATTGTATTGGGAGATGAAGGCAGGAGGATATTTCCCAGATTCAAATCATGGACTGATTGATGTGGACAAGGAGGAAAAAAATTTATTCCTCTCCCACCATAGTGAGAAGGTGGCAATTGCATTTTGATGTTTTGTCTCTGTACACTGAAAATAATGCTTAAAGATGAAATGTTTGACTGATCATAATGAAGAAAAATGGATCTGTACATTGTAGATTCATAAGAATCCAATAAATATCTAACCTTCTAATTAAAATGGATTGTTGAAGAATCTAACAAGTGTATTTTTTTAATTTCGTATAGAATCATAAAAGAAGACAAAAGCTAGACTGGGACACTCGGCTAAAGATTACTAATTGTGCTACAAAAGGATTAGCATATCTTCATCATGATTGTAGCCCATGCATTGTTCATAGGGATGTGAAGACTTATAACATTCTTTTGGATGATAATTTTAAGGCACATTTGTCAGAATTTGGCATTGCCAAGTACATTTCCTCGGCCAAAACCCACACCTGCACCTATGTTATGGTTACCATTGGCTACATTGACCCTGAATATGCAAGAACATCAAGGCTTGATGAGAAATGTGTTGTATACAACAAGGACATTTTCATTCATGTACAATAATACAAACTTGTTGGCTTGAAGTATCACACTCCTTATTAACATATTAACGACAATACAAAAAAGGCTTTTTCAACAAAAAACCGATGCAATCACCATCTCAAACACGTTGCAACACTAACACAATTTCACCCAAATAATTAACTACCCCTCTAAATCAAATAACATATACCATTCGGCGTTCACATTGCATTGTACACATGCGATTGCTAGTTTAATTTAATTTAAATATTGCATAGTAAAATTCCTGAAATAAATAATGTATAAATGTTGAAATATAGGAATGACACGAGAAAACTAAAATTTAAATATGAAACCCTAAGCAAGAGGTATAGAAAGAATGACTTATCTTATTAACATTTGATCCTGAAGTGTTTTGAACTAAGAAAACTATTGCACATGAGGTGAACTGTGTTGTCAATGCTTAGAATAAATTAAGAAGCGCACAAATAAGGTCGGACATGAACGCCCATGGTCAGGACAGGGGCAATCAAGGCGTTGGAGACCTCTGTCAGCGCTTTGTGACCGCACGGATGGTCGAGAATCTGATTTTTACATTGTCGCATAAGTGTCGCAAATGTTCCATGTTGATCGCATGTGTGTGCATTATTTGATCGCCGAGGTACCTATAACTGCAAAACCCACAATACCACACAAATAAAAAAATGCAATATGGGGAGTCGGATTGACCCAAAGAATCACCTCGAAAGTAAACTTACAACCAAGGGCTACACTACATCTCGGGCTCCATGTAGTTCTTATGAGTGTGTGTAATAACAAGTGCCCTAGAATACCCTTGCGTAAGTTCACTTGATAGCGGGTTGTAGCTAGATGTAACAATGTAGATAGATGTGTGGATGGAATAAAGAAACTTCCCCTTCCTATGTTGTGTATGCAGAAAATGCTAGTCCCTTGTCCCTTGAATGGATCTTTATATAAATGCCTTGAAGTGCTTTAGGTGCATTTAGATACAAGTTTAGATGATAATAATAATATGCTTAGAGTTTGGTCCTTAATTTTGAACACATAACTATGTATTTATATGATTCCCTTGTTTGAATTTTGTAATTGACAACTGGAAGGCCGACCCATAAGTGAAAAAGGTGCCCAAAAGATAAAAGAGACTCAAAATAAGCAAGTAAGATAAGAAAGGGTCGGGCGCTAGGACAGACAGGGCGCATGGGGCGCTCTGTCCTGGTTAGCTAGTGTGCGGAGCCATAAAAGATAAATAAGTAAAATACCGACTAGGTTGTGGGGTATGAAAGACCAAATAGAAAGAAAGAAACAAAGACAAGAGGCCAAATACAATCGTCAATTACTAGTTTTCTTGCTTAGGAATCATATGAATGCTAGTATGTGTTTAGGACCTAGAAATGTACCCAAGTGCATGATTTAGTATCTACATTTGCCCCCACTTTATGTTTTTGAGTGAATAATCGATAACATAAAATAGATAAAAGATGTGTACTTGATAATTATGTAGAGCGTGCGGTGAGAATCGTGTCGAGTGGATAAGTGAAGCGTGGAATGATGCAAAAATGAAGCATGGAAACTAGGAAAGGAAAGTGACCCTAAGGGTAAAGTGTATGTGTTGTACCATGTTGTACTTATTATTTTCTTGTTGTTGTTTCTTCTTGTAAATAAAAACCTATAAAAAGAAGAGCAAGAATGTAGTCAAAGTCGTGTATATGAAAAATATGAGTAAAGCATGTATAAGTATGTAAAAGTGTGAAAGTATGTAAAAAGGAAAGTGTGCACTGATGTAGAAGAGTGTAAAAGGATAGAAAAGTGTCCTAAAAATGCTATGTAAAGCGATTTTTTGGGTGATCTCACGCCAAGAGTGATTTTTTGGGCAATCTCATGCCAAATGCAATTTTTTTGGGCAATCTCATGCCAAGAAGCAAGTGTTGGGGAGAGAGGTTTAGTGTTACTCTCCTTCCATGACTTTGCCCGATATACACCATTGCAGATGGTGTGTTCCTGTTTTGTTCCTAGTGTCCCTAATTTGTCCCGAATTGTACCAATTGAACTGAATGTAGGAGATAAACCGTATTCTGGTTGTTGCAAGATTATTCCTCATACCATCAAACTGTTGAGTTGTGAAGTTTAATTATTTCATTTTAGCATGTAATTGGAACTTGCTGGAAAATGCGATGAACGCATCATCGGACAGAGGCTGGCATTGGTCAAGTAAGTAAGGAACCACCACGGTTAGAGTAATGGCGTCGGTTACCTGTGCGATGAAGTTTTAATTAACTCTTAGGAATTATATCTATTTTTAGCATTAAAATAGATTTATTGATTGTAATTGCATGGCTAAGTGCCCTAAGTCTATAAACAACTATATAAGCATAAAAGCTAGGGTTTAGAAGTATGGATGTATCATAATTACAAGATAATTATGTGAGAGAGAATTCTTGGTGAAGAATCAAAAAGCTTGAAGGAAGAAAGTACTAAACATCTAAGAAGTGTAGAAGATTGTAAATCTTCATTGTATCTTGTCAAAGCTTTGGATAATAGATTGGCTTGTTTCTTGGTGGACGTAGCCCACCTTTGGGTGAACCACGTTAAATCGGTTGTTGATTTATGTCTCTTGTTTTGTATAATTCTTCGGTAGAATATCCACTTTTATTTGCATGTATGCTTAGATCGATATATTATCTATACAACGGTGTGCTAACCCCAACAACCGGTATCGAGCTTTGTTTGAGGGTTTTGTGTGTTGTGATTTACTCACGAGGGTTTTGATTGAGTGGGAGCTACAAAGCAATGACATAAGATAATAAATACAAGGTAGAGAAGTTTGATGACCAAAATTATCAATTATGGAAGATACAGATTGAGGATTATCTGTATCAGAGAGATTTGTACTTACCGTTGGATGAGAAGTCTAGACCTATGAAGATGACTGATGAAGAATGGAAGATTCTTGACAGAAAGGCTTTGTGATTTATAAGATTGAGCCTGGCAGCATCCGTGGCTTCCAATATTACAGAAGCGGCTTCTACGGTAGACTTAATGAAATATCTTGCTAATTCATATGAAAAACCTAGTGCTTCAAATAAAGTTTATTTGATGAAGAAACTTTTAGTTCTAAGATGCATGAAGGTGAATCTGCCTCTAGCCATTTGAATGATTTCTGATCTATTGCAAATCAGTTAAAATTGGTTTCAATACCATTTGATGATGAAGTAAAAGCACTTTTATTCTTATGTTCTTTGCTTGATAGTTGGGACAACTTGGTAATGGTTATTAGTAATACAACATCTGCTAATAATATTTTGAAGTTTGATGATGTGGTTAGTATAATCTTGAATGAAGAAATTTGTAGGAAAAGTACAGAGGAAACATCATCTAGAAATGCTTTGAATGTAGAAAGTAGGGGCAGGCAGAAGGAGAGATCCAAGAGTAAGAGTAATGGGAAATCAAAGTCAAGGGATAGCAGATCTAAATCCAGAAGTAAGGGAATTACTTGTTGGAAATGTGGAAAGAAAGGACATGCAAAGAAAGATTGTTGGTCAAAGAATAAAGAGAACCAACAACCAGACAAAGGTAAAGAGGTGAATCTTGCTTCATCAGAGGTAATGCAAGATGCTCTTATTCTTTCTTTAGATAGTAGAATTGAATCATGGGTTTTAGATTCAGGAGCTTCTTTCCATGCAACCCCTAATAAGGGTTATTTTGAAATTATGTCCAGGGCAATTTTGGGCATGTTTATTTGGGTGATGATGAACCTTACAGTATTATTGGTAAAGGGAAGTTCATCTAAAATTGCATAATGGAAATACATGGGTATTGAAAGATGTGAGGCATGTGCCAAGCCTCAGGAGGAATCTTATTTCTGCAGGGCAACTAGGTGAATCTGGTTGCATGGTTACTTTTACAGGAGACTCTTAGAAAGTCACCAAAGGTGTTTTTTTGTGGCAAGAGGTAAGAAGGTAGGAACGTTATATTTATCTACATGTACTATCGATTCATTTTCTACATTATCTACTTTAGATTCAGATGCATGCATGTGGCATAATCGGTTGGGTCATATGAGTCAAAAAGGAATGCAGATCTTAAAGGCTAAGGGTAAGTTATTAGATTTGAAAGATTTAGATCTTGATTTCTGTGAGCATTGTATCTTTGGAAAGCAAAAGAGAGTGAGATTTCTCAAAGTTGGGGCAACTAAGAAGGAGCAAAAATTGGAGCTTGTACACTCAGATGTGTGGGGACCAGCTCAGGTAGCTTCTCATGGTGGATCCCAGTATTATGTTACTTTCATTGATGATGCTACAAGAAAGGTATGGGTTTATTGTATTAAACGCAAATCTAATGTTTTTGAAACTTTTAAAAGATGGAAAGCCCTTGTTGAGAATGAATCAAATTCTAAGTTAAAGTGCCTTAGATCTAACAATGGTGGTGAATACTATAGCAAGGCTTTCAATGATTATTGTTCAATGAATGGGATACGTAGAGAAAGAACGGTTCCAAGAACACCACAAGAGAATGGTGTTGTAGAGAGAATGAACAGGACAATCATGGAACGTGCTAGAAGTATGAGGATACATTCTGGATTGCCCTTGCAGTTTTGGGCAGAAGCAGTTGATACAACGGTTTATTTGATTAACCGTGGCCCTTCAAGTTCACTAGATGGAGGAATACCAAAGGAAGCATGGACCGGAAAAGAGGTAGATCTTTCTTTTCTTAAAGTTTTTGGTTTAGAAGCTTTTGTGCATGTTGATAGAGAAAATAGAAAAAGTTGGATGCAAAATCCAAGAGGTGCACTTTCATTGGTTATGGATATGGTGATTTCAGTTTTCATTTTTGGGATTTAGAGAATTCTAAAATTGTTAGGATTCGTGATGTTGAATGGAATGAAAAGAGAATGTACAGGGATCAAATTTTGGTACCCAAGGATGAGAAAATTGAGAAGTTTATTGATGAAAATGAACTCTTGGGTTTTAAAGAAACACCTTTGAAATACACGATGAATAGTGGTCGGTTAGGCCCTGACCGCATCGATCGGATGAACCACCGACAGCCGATCGAGGATCAAAACGGCATCGGTTATCCGAACCGATGTCGGTTAGAGGTGACCGGCGTCGGACACTCTCAGAAGTTGATACTAATGTCCAGGAGGTCCAGATTGAGCCTCCGGTACCCCAAACTCCTATGAGAAGGTCATAAAGGGTAAGTAAACTTCTAGAAAGATTTTCACCTTCTCTATTTTATCTATTATTGACTGATAGTGGTGAACCAGAAAGCTTTGAAGAAGCAATGTAGGATAAAACTCACGTTCAGTGGGAGCATGGCATGGATGAGGAGATGAACTCTTTGGAACATAACTAGACTTGGGATTTGGTTAAATTGCTAGCATGAAAGAGAACATTGCAGAACAAGTGGGTTTATAGAATTAAGGAAGAAGAGGGTGGACAGAAAAGGTACAAGGCAAGGCTTGTAGTAAAGGGATTTGCACAAAAGGTAGGTATTGACTTTGGTGAAATATTTTCTCATGTTGTTAAGATGACTTCTATTCATACTGTATTGAGTTTAGTTGCAGTAGAAGATTTTCATTTAGAGCAACTAGATGTGAAGACGGCTTTCCTTCATGGTGATTTGGATGAAGAGATTTATATGCAGCACCACTTGGGTATGAAGTCAAGGGTAATGAGAAATTAGTGTGCAGGTTGAAAAAGAGTCTATATGGGCTCAAGCAAGCTCCAAGGCAATGGTACATGAGGTTTGATAGTTTTATGCATACGTATGGTTACTTGAGATGTGAATCTGACCATTGTGTTTATTTCAAGAAGCTTGAAAATGGGAGCTATATTATTTTGTTATTGTATGTGGATGATATGCTTATTGTAGGATCTAGTATATACGACATTGGTGAGCTTAAGAGAAAGCTAGCTCACACGTTTGCAATGAAAGATTTGGGAGCTGCTGAAAAGAATCCTTGGCATGAAAATACATAGAGATAGGAAAAACAAGAAATTGTATTTGTCTCAGGAAGATTATATCTACAAGGTGTTAGAAAGGTTCAACATGCAGAATGCAAAACACGTTAGCACACCTATATGGTTGGACACTTCAAATTCAAGTAAAGATCGGTGTCATTCATCACAAGAGGAGGTCAAATACATGACACGAGTGGCATATGCTTCAGCAGTTGGATGTCTCATGTATGTTATGGTTTGTACAAGACCAGACATTGCACAAGCAGTGGGAGTTGTGAGTAGATATATGGATAATCCAGGTAAAGAGCATTGGAAAGCAATCCAATGGATACTCAGGTATTTGAAAGGGACATATAGCATGCAGTTATGCTATGGAGGTTCAGATATTTCATTACGTGGCTATGTTGATTCAGATATGGCTAGAGATCTAGATGGTAGGAGGAGCACTACTGGATATATTTTCACAGTAGGTGGAATGGCAGTTAGCTGGATTTCAAGATTGTAGAAGGTTGTAGCTTTTTCTACTACAGAGGCAGAGTATGTTGCAGCTACAAAGGCTAGCAAGGAGATGATATTAATGAGTAGGTTTATGGAAGAGTTGGGAAAGGAGCAAAGTAATTGTAAATTGTTCAGTGACAGTCAGAGTGTAATTCATTTGGCAAAGAACTCAACATTTCATTCGAGAACGAAACACATTCAGTTGAGGTATCACTTCATACTGGCAGGTATTAAAGGATGGACAATTGAATCTAGAAAATATTCATATGAGCAAGAACCCTGCGGATATGCTAATGAAGCCATTAGCAAAGGAGAAGTTGGAGCTACACTCCACTTCTGTTGGTCTTCGAGTTTGAGACTTGAAGAGGAAGAAACAAAGCTAAGGAAGGATCCAAGAATGATGTTGTACATGTATGGTGTAGTAATTAAACTCTAAGTGGGAGATTGTGTTAGGAAATAAGGGATAAAATATGCGGAATAATCCCACAGAGAATCGAAATGAGAAACTAATATGCAAAAATTATTACAGATCTCAAATAAAATTGTAGAATAAAATAACACAACACAAAGAAACAGTATTTAACATGGTTCACCCAATTTGGGCTACGTCCACCAAGAATCACTTGCTCAGATTTTATTACAAGCCACCGCTCTCTCAATACAATACCCAGATCCGTTTGGAGCTATGCTCAACAAACTCTACTGAGAATTCACACGAATTCAAAACACATATGCAATATATTTGCTTGTACATCTATCATATGCATAAGACCATATAAATAGACAACTGCTTAAGCAGTTTTACAAAACCGTGGGTATCAAAACCATGGGCAAAATCCGTCCCATAAACCTATGGGTCAAAAAACTCACCCATATGAGAAAAGCACATTTCCCGATATGTCGGGTGCATTTTTCGAGGCCAAAAATTTTACGCCTAAAATAAATAAATTTGAGGTGCGCCCCCGAACCCCGGCGAGGATACATGAAAAGTGTACAGTACTCTTAGTGTACAGTCTTCAACACTTTCACACATGAAAACAGGCTCCACAACCTAACAATCTCCCACTTGGAGACTAGTTTTCCTTTGAGCAAGCTTCTCAACCCTTCACTAGTTTCTGTGAAGACCAACCAAAGTTGAACACAACTTTAGTTTTTCCCTTGTGACCACCTTGGTCATCATGTCTGCAGGATTTTGACTGGTATGAATCTTCTCCAACTTCAACTTCTCTTCCTCCAAAGTTGTCCTGATGAAATGGTACCTTAACTATATATGCTTTGTCCTAGAGTGGAAAGAAGAGTTCTTAGCTAGGTGTATAGCATTCTAACTATCACTATACAACTTACATTCCTCCTGCCTATGCCCCAACTCCTCAAGAAATTGTTGTAACCAAATCATCTCTTTGCTTGCCTCTGTGGTAGCAACATACTCAGCCTCTATCGTTGACAAAGCCACCAACTTCTGTAGTCGTGAAATCCAATTCACTACTATCCCACCTATAATGTAAATATAACCTGTCGTGCTCCTCCTGCTGTCTACATCTCCAGCCATATCTACGAATCTACATAACCACATAAAGTGGTGTTTGATCCATCTTGTAGCACAAAATTGTCCCCATGGTCCCTCTCAAATACCGAAGGATCCACTTTCTTGCTTGCCAATGCTCTTTACCGGATCACTCATAAATCTACTCACGGCTCCCACTTTGCATGGGCAATATCGAGCCTAGTGCACACCATATCATACATCAAACCGCCAACCGCCTTGATGAGTAAGGTACCTTGGACATCCTGGTTTCTTTCACCCGCTCGTCTTGGGACACTGCTCCTTTGATAACTTGAAATGGCTTGCCAAAGGAGTCCCAACCGGTTTAGCATCCTGCATGTTAAACCTCTCCAAGACCTTCTTAATGTACTCTTCCTGAGATAAAGTCAGCTTCGTTCTTTCCTATCCCGAGATATCCTCATACCAAGGATTTGTTTGGCTGCACCCAAATCCTTCATAGCAAATGATTCACTTAGCTGCTTCTTAAGTACTTTTATTTCCTACATGTTTTTACCTGCAACCAACATGTCATCAACATACAAACACAGGATAATATAACTTCCATCCTCAAATTTCTTTGTATACACACAATGGTCAGAATGACATTTGATATAACCTTGCTCCATCATGAAGCTATCAAATTTCTTATACCATTGACGTGGAGCTTGTTTCAGGCCATACAAGCTCTTCTTCAGTTTGCACACCATCTCCTCTTTACCTTTGACTTCATATCCTTGGCTGCTTGCATATATAGCTCCTCCTCCAAATCGCCATGGAGAAATGCGGTCTTTACATCTAATTGTTCTAAGTGCAAGTCTTACATTGCCACTATTCCAAGAAACAGATTCGATAGAAGTCATTTTTACTACGGGAGAAAAAATCTCATCAAAATCTATACCTTTTTTCATGCAAACCCTTGACCACCAATAGGGCCTTGTATCTTTTCTTGCCTCCTTCCTCTTTGACTCTAAACACCCACTTATTCTCAGTAATGCTCTTTTTCCTTCCTGGTAGCTTTACCAAATCCCATGTCCTCACGGTTCTCCATGAGAGAGCCCGATGCTCCTCATCCATGGCTTGCTCCCACTTCTTCCTAGCATCTACTGCATTGCTTCATCAAAGCTATCTGGTTCTCCACTATCAGTGAGTAATAAATAATAAAGAGAAGGAGAAAAACGTTCAAGTTCTCTTCTTACCCTAGAAGACCTCCTCAATATAGGAGTTTGGGGTTCCTGTTGAGGGGTTCTGAACTAATTCATGTGTCACTTTCCCATCCTGGAAGATCCTCTACCATTGCATATTCTTTCTTGGATTCTTCCCTATTTTCCTGCAACTGCTGCTTATACATGACTTTCTCATTAAAGACCACATCCCTAGATCGAATGATTTTCTTGTCCTTAATACTCCAACATTTATATCCAAAGTCATCACCACCATAACCAATGAAAGTACATTTTTCTGATTTAGCCTCTAGCTTAGTCCTATCATCCTTGTCTATGTGAACAAACACCTCACATCCAAAGACTCTAAGAAATGAATAATCAACTTTCTTACCATACCAAGCCTCCTCAGGTATGCCTCCATCCAAGGCACTTGAGGGTCCTCTGTTTATCAAGTACACAGTTGTGCTCACCACTTCTGCCCAAAAAGAAAGAGGTAGTCCTGCATGTAACCTCATGCTCCTAGCACGTTCCATTATTGTTCTGTTCATCCTTTTTGATACCCCATTCTGCTGCGGAGTTCTTGGAACCGTCTTTTGCCTACGGATTCCATTCTTAGAATAGTAATCATCAAATTCATTGTTGCAATACTCCCCTCCATTATCTGACCTAAGACATTTTAGCTTAAGACTGTTTCATTCTCTACCAAGGCTTTCCATTTAACAAAAGTGTCAAATACATCAAATTTGTTTCTAATACAATAAACCCAAACTTTCCTTATTGCATCATCAATAAAAGTAACATAATAACTTGAACCCCCAAGAGATGATACCTGAGCTGGCCCCACACATCAGAATGCACCAGCTCTAACTTACTCTCTTTCTTTGTAGGTCC
Organism: Taxus wallichiana var. yunnanensis; assembly: GCA_018340775.1. Lineage (NCBI taxonomy): Eukaryota > Viridiplantae > Streptophyta > Pinopsida > Cupressales > Taxaceae > Taxus > Taxus wallichiana. The sequence goes on from CM031239.1 coordinate 887,981,726, forward strand.
AACCTTGAGAAACCTTACTCGCTTCTGTTTCCCATATATGCAGTTCTCATAGAAATCCAAACATGTTTCTGTATATCCAGGAAAATTCTTCTTTATGATGTTCATGCCCTTATGGCTCATATGACCGAGCCTATAGTGCCATAATGTTGTATCTGCATCTGAAGCCACAAGATTACAATCATTAGTACTATCAGTGGTTAAATACAAGGTTCCAACCTTCTTACCTCTTGCCACCACAAGAGCACCCTTGGTAACCTTCTAAGAGTCTGCTGTAAATATCACAGTACAACCATCACTTCCCAACTGCCCTACCGATATCAAATTTCATCTTAATGTAGGCACATATCTGACATCCTTCAATAGCCAAGTATTCCCATTATGCATCTTAACCTGAACAGAACCTTTCCAACTATGTTGCAAGGCTCATCATCACCAAGAAAAACATGCCCAAAATCTCCTTGAACATAATCAACAAAATAATGCCTATGTGGAGAAGCATGGAAAGAAGCCCCTGAATCTAAAACCCAAGATTTAATAATATTGTGTAAAGAAAGAATCAAAGCATCCTGACATACATTACCCATTGCCACATTTGCCTCCTTGTTTTCTTCTTGTTGTTTCTTCTTATCCCGAAGCTCCCAACAGTCCTTCTTTGCATGCCCAAGCTTTCCACAATTCCAGAGAGACAATCTTGTTCTTGGATTTTGACCTTGCCCGATCTTTTGATTTTCCACGGTTTCCTCTATTCTTTGTCTTCCTCTAGTTTCCACTATCAAAGCATTCCCTGAAGTAGAAGATTCCCAGAGCTTTTTCTTCGCATTTATTCACTTAGAATCACCCCTACAACATCCTCAAACTTCAACTCGAGTTAGGCTGGAACCGAGTTACTTACCGCCATTACCGAGGCTATTCCAACTCTCGGAGTAAAGAGCATGAAATTAATAAAGCCCTAACTTCTTCATCAAATTCTATCAGAACTTGAAGCTAGCATATTCACTACCGTATTGAAATCATTTAAATGATCTGCTACTAAACTATTCTCGACATCTTCATATTAAACAACTTTTTCATTAAAAATATCTTATTAGAGGCAGAGGGTTTTTCATACAACTTCCCTAATGCATCCATTAGATCTTTTGTAGTTTTTTCCTTTGAAACATTAAATAATACCAAAGATGCAAGACTCAGTCGGATCGTTCCAAGTGCCTTCCGATCCAAAAAATCCCATTCCGCATCTATCATACTCGAGGGTTTGTTCACCTTCTCAGACAACGGAGTATAAAGATCCTTCTGATAAAGGTAATCTTCCATCTGCATCTTCCAAAGATTGAAATTCTGCCCGTTGAATTTATCAACCCTAGATCTTCCTTCATCTGCCATAGCTCCCACTCAAGCTAAAAACTTTCCCTGCGATTCAACACTTCACCAAACCAAACCTCGCTCGATACCAATTGTTAGGAAATAAGGGATAAAATATGCGGAATAATCCCTCACAGAATCGCAACAGTAGAAACTAATATGCAAAAATTATTACAGATCTCAAATAAAATTGTAGAATAAAATAACACAACACAAAGAGATAGTATTTAACGTGGTTCACCCAATTTGGGCTACGTCCACCAAGAATCACTTGCTCAGATTTTATTACAAGCCACCGCTCTCTCAATATAATACCCAGATCCGTTTGGAGCTATGCTCAACAAACTCTACAGAATTCACAGCCGAATTCAAAACACATCTGCAATATATTTGCTTGTACATCTATCATATGCATAAGACCATATAAATAGACAATTGCTTAAGCAGTTTTACAAAACCGTGGGTATCAAAACCATGGGCAAAATCCATCCCATAAACCTATGGGTCAAAAAACTTTCCCATATGAGAAAAGCACATTTCCCGATATGTCGGGTGCATTTTTCGAGGCCAAAAAATTTTACGCCTAAAAAAAAAAAAATTTCCGCAAGGATACATGAAAAGTGTACAGTACTCTTAGTGTACAGTCTTCAACACTTTCACACATGAAAATAGGCTCCACAACCTAACTGATTGTTGAGTTGTGAAGCTTAATTACTTCATTTTAGCATGCAATTGGAACTTGCTGGAAAATACATTAACCGACATCGGTCAAGTAAGGAATCGACCACGGTTAGGCAAAACGGCATCGATTACCTGTGTGATGAAGTTTTAATTAACTCTCGGGAATTATATGTATTTTTAGCATTTTTTAAAATAGATTTATTGATTATAATTACATGGCTAAGTGCCCTAAGTCTATAAATGATTATATAAGCATAAAAGCTAGGGTTTAGAAGTATGGATGTATCATAATTACAAGATAATTATGTGAGAGAGAATTCTTGGTGAAGAATCAAAAGCTTGAAGGAAGAAAGTCTTGAACATCGAGAAGTGTAAAAGATTGTAAATCTTCATTGTATATCTTGTCAAAGCTTTGGATAATAGATTGGCTTGTTTCTTGGTGGACGTATCCCACACCTTTGGGTGAACCACATTAAATACGGTGTTGATTTATGTCTCTTGTTTTATATAATTCTTACGGTAGAATATCCACTTTTATTTGCATGTATGCTTAGATCGATATATTGTCTCATCAACCGGTGCTAACCCCAACACAAACTGCTTTGAAGACTTATGTGAATTGTGTCAATCTGATAAATTCATTATGTGTGCCCCATGACATTAGTGCCCAGGGGAGGACACAGGAGCCCAAGCACTCCTATTTGAGCCTAGGCATTGGTGTTTGTGTTGAGTTAAGGACCCAAGTCAGATTCTTGGTCATTCTCTAGTTGTGTTCTTGTTCGATTACGTGTTATAGCTCTGAGCTATTGTATGAGTGATTTGTTCACCCAATGTGTTCCCCCTCGTTTGGGGTGTATGTGACGTCGGTAGGAGTATGCAGCCCAAAGAGAGGACCTGATGTTGATCTAAACTGTATCCCTACAAGGGGTAGGGGATGTGCATGGTAGAAACCAAGGCACATGCAAACAAAGTGGCTAGATACATGTGTTAGTAGAAAAAGTAGCAAGCATGTCATAGAAAAACAATGTAACAAGAAAATGTGCATACAAGATAGACCATGAAAAGAGAGTTTCAAACATGGGACATCACTCATAATGTCATAAGACAATCAAGGTTGAAGTGGCTAGAAGTATACAAGTAGTGATCGAGACAAGACATAGCGCATACCCCCAAACAATAGCATACAAGTAGAAAGCAATGGTAAACAAGATGTAACAGACAACCATAGTGGCATATAGCCATGCAAGGAAAATGTTGCACATGAAACACCCATTAACATATTAGAAAGATTAAAAGTATGTTAAAGTGTGTATGTACCATTGGAATAAGTAGTGTGCTAGGAAGTAGAAGTAGTAAATAATGAAACAATAGCACTTGTAATGTGTGAGAAATTAGATGCCCCTAAGAGCCTCGGTGGGATTGGTAAGAGGTACAATGTCAAGCATCATTGCAGAGTTAAATTCCTATAAGAGATCTACATTCAATCCAAAAGACCAAGTGAACACGCATGTGTCTATAGAAAATATGTTGACATACAAAGTATCTGTCTAGCATGGAAAACAAATTGTACATGTAAGTAGAATAAGCTAGCAAGAGTAGATACAACCAAGATATGCAACATGCAGTGTATGGATGTAATGGAATGGTATGTAATGTGAATATAATAGGAGTAATGTGCCCCTGAGTGGATGTGGATGAGTATGAGATGAGGTTCATTTATAAAAGACCCCTCAAAAATCAAGAATTAACCATAAAAAATAGTGTGTCATCGAGAAATGGTTTGAAAATGTGTGTTAGGTAGAATAGAATATGAAGCGTAGAGTGTGAAGAGTGAATGTGATGAGGTTCATTTCAAATTTAGACCCTCATCAATCAAGTATGAACTGTAATTGGAGAGCGTCATAGGGTAATGGTTTGATAATGTGTGCTAAAAAGATAGATCATGAAGCATAGAATGTGAAAAGTGAATGCGGTAAGGTTCATTTTAGATTTAGACGGGCCTCATACGGTCAAGTATGAACCATGGAACTAGAGTGCGTCATAGGGTGAATGGTTTGATAATGTGTGCTAGAAATATAGATCATGAATCATTGAGCGTGAAAAAGTGAATGTGGTGAGGTTCATTTCAGATTGAGACCCTCGTGATCAAGTATGAACCATGGAACTAGAGTACGTAATAGGGTAATGGCGATACAATGCGTGTATCAAAGGGTTTGTAGTGATGCTTAGGAAATATTAGGCATTAAACATAGAGTGTCAAGTGCATGAGATGATAGAGACATTTGATAGTAATATAAGCGGGAAAGTTGTGATGCCCCCAAGTATGTGAGTGATGGAGATCTATGCGACGATGAAAGAAAGACATTGTGATGGTGACGGGGCTTGAAATGTGTCTTGGCCATCAATATAAGGAATAGTTTGTTTGAAAAAATGAATTGGAAATGGAAGTGGAGTAGGGTGGAGAGGGATCTTGAATGGTGGTAGCTTATGTGGGATTGATAATGTTGTAGAAGACTTGAGAGGAGGAGGTGTTGGACTGATTTTAAGAGGAAGTTGTTGAGGAGTTGGTGATACAGTAGAAGACTTGAGAGGAGGAGGGGTTGGACTGATTTTGAGAGGAAGTTATTTAGGCAGCTCTTGACTTACTATAAAGGGAACATTAGTAACGATGGCATGATGGTCATTAGAGATGGAAGGACTAGATGTAGGAGCCCATTGAGATTTAGCAAGTGAATATGAACATGAAGCTAGAATGTTGTGCAACAAATCAGATAAAACCTTGATGCTCAAGGTGCTTAATTCTTCATTTTAAGTCATAACAATCATTGTCATTATGTCCATTAATTTGATGATAAGCTGCAATATGGGTGACCTTGAAATTTAGCAAGGTGATACTGAGAGGGTAGCAATTAGTAGATGACAACTTGATCAACTAGTGAGTGAGAAGCTGAGGAAGAATATCATGTTGCTTAGCATTGAGATCAAACTTAAGAGGTTCCGGTGATGATAAGATTTGAGGTTTACTGACATGAGCACATGTAGAAGACATAAAAGTATAATTAGATGTAGAAAGAGAACAAGCATGGGATTTAGAAGCATCCTTGAGATGTTAGATTTCAGCTTTAAGAGATGTAATCATTGTTTCCATAGCTTGAATTTTGTCTAGAAATAAAGAATGTAAAGCTTGAATGGACTCTAAGATGGGTTGATTGGATGGAGGATTAGGACCGATAGAGTCATCAGATAGATGATCAAAAATGACACTAACTTAAGTAGGTGGTGTATTACCAGGGAGATGCATATTGTCTAGGGTTTTTAGAGAACATATTTGCAAGGTGGGTGCATTTGAAGTAGGTCATGCAAGGAGACTTGAGGAACCTTAGGAGCCATGAAAGAGAAACCGATAGAATAGGGATCTAAATGACCAATCACAAGTGGGGTTCACCAAATGATTTAATTTAATTTGAATTAAATATAAATTTAGCAGAGTCACTACTGAAATAAATAATGTATAAATGCTAAAATATAGGAATGACACAAGCAAACTAAGATTTAAATATGAAACCATAAACAAGAGGTATAGAAAGAATGAATTATCTAATTAATGTTTGATCTGAAGTGTTCTGAACTAGGAAAATTGTTGCATAGGAGGTGAACTATTTCATCAATGCTCATGATAAATTATAAACTCGCATGGATAATGTTGGACACGGGCACCCACACTGGATAGGGACGCCTTGGGCTGAACACATCTGCTTTGAGCACTTGTGGCTCGCGTGAGATGGTCGGAATGTGATTTTCACAATGTCACACAAGTGTCACAAATATTCCTAGTAATCGCATGTGTGTCACTATTTGATCGTCGGGGTACATGTAACATGTAAAATAGATATCACCTGTAAAACCCACAATACCACATCAACTCCTAAATATATATATATATATATAGGGGAGTCGACCGACCCTGATGGTCACCCTGAAAGTGAACTTACGATTGAGCACTACACCACATCTCAGACTTCATGTAGTTCTTATGAGTGTGTGTAATAATCGTGCCCTAGGATGCCCTTGTGCAAGTGCACTTGATAACAAGTTGTAGCTAAATGTAACAATGTAGATAGATGTGTGGATGGAATAAAGAAACTTCCCCTTCCTATGTTGTGTATGCATAAAATGTAGTCCCTTGTCCCTTGAATGGATGTTAGATGGATGCCTTGAAGTGCTTTAGGTGCCTTTGGATGCAAGCTTAGGTGATGATAGTATATGCTTAGAGCTTGGTCCTTGATTTTAAACACATAACTATATATTTATACGATTCCCTTGTTTTAATTTTGTAATTAACAACTGGAATGCCAACCCATAAGTGAAAAAGTTTCCCAAAATATAAAAGAGACCCAAAATATACGAGTAAGATAAGAAAGGGCCAGTGGTGCCTAGAGGAGATAGGGAGCCTAAGCGCTCCTTTCTTGGTTGAGAGCGGTGTCTGGAGCCATAAAAAGATAAATAATAAAAATATCGATTTGGGTTGTGGAGTACGAAAGACTAAATAAAAACAAGAAATAAAGACAAGAGACCAAAGACAGACGTCAATTACTAGTTTTCTTGCTTAGGAATCATATAAATGCTAGTGTGTGCTTAGGACCTAGAAATATACCCAAGTGTGTGATTTAGTGTCTACGACAACAATCATAACATATTGTCAAACAATTTCATTGCATCAAAAATTTTCTAAATCTCCAAAACCCTGTTTCATTAAACACTTTCCTTGCATTCATAAACCTTACCCCATGATTGAACGAACAAGGCTTTCAACATTTTCCCCCCCTCGACTTACAAATAATATTTTTCACAGCCAAAGATTTGGAAACATAAATCTCTACAATCATCAGCCGAAAAATACCATGAACAAAATTTTTGTGGGTTAATGATTGATTTGCAAAATACTCACCTCTTCCCTATAACCACGGCTCTCGGACTCGCCCTCTTCGGAACCAAAAGTGATGGTCACAATGCATAGAAAATTTGATTTAATTAATCCTCCCACATATCTGACATCTCTCTTCAAACATCATGGAACCCTTGTCATCGACCATGTGGTGCGTAACCAATCCCAAAGTTTTGAAAACCCAAGCGTCTCTAGGTATAAACATCAACAATGTAACCATTAAAGGCTAGACCTACTACGAAAGAAGGCGGGAATCAGCCCCTCATACCCATAATATTTTTCATGCCGCATACATTTTGAGGGTTCCATAGTGTCTCAAGTAAAAACTAAAATATAAACAAACACACGAACAGGGGAAACCCATCTGCAAAAGGACAAAATTTGCACAGTAAAAATAGGATCAACAGCCCAAACCATTTTCATCATCTTACACCTAGGCACGGAAACCATACATGTCGTTGATGCAAACAGTGCAAGCAACCTCTAGCAAAAATAAACTCCTATTGGCGTGAATAATTAAATCTTATTGTGGGTATGTTCCAAACCAAAGGTTTCAAATGTAATTGAATGTGAAAGAGAGTGAGAGATGTCCATAAAAATGAAAGGTGGGGTCTCAAATTTATAACCCAAGGTAAGTTACAAACTATCCCAATTGAATTTATGGTAAAAAATTTAATGAATTAGATTATTTAGTTTTAACTTTAGTAAACTTAATTTTACCCAAAAATAAATAATTTAATTAGTTTTACCCTAAATAAACTTACTCGACTCTAGTACCATGTCGGGAGGACTAGGGTAAATTAATAGAAGGTTAATTTGATGATTAAATATAATGTAAATAGCAACACATAAAGGTAAATGACACAACACACTTTTTACCATGGGAAAAACTCAAAGAAGCGAAAAACTCACCAAAGTAATAGTTATCCATTTAATTGAAACATAGAAATTTACACATTGTAACTTTTCTAGTAACTCTTTTTCACCTTGCACTTCACCTCTCTCTATCATATATTTCATGGGCCTCAAGTGCCCTATTTAATTTGGGCGATCGAGTATCTCCCCGAAAACACCTTTTCAACCATAATTGGTTCAATATTTTTATATAAATCCATAGGTGATAATTAATAAATAAAAATATATTTTTGTTTATTATTTATTAAATATAATCTACCATTTATAGTTATATTTAATATAAATATCAAATATAACATTAAGAACTATATACTTTTCAAAAATTGAATTTTGATGGAGCCTCAAAGGGCAACTGGGAAAATCAAGAGCGGGTTGTTTAATTAGGGATGATTGTGGTAGTTTGGTGTTGGCGGGGTCTTTTCCCTTGAATCTGGGATTGAGCAATGAAGCTGAGGCTCAAGCTCTTCTTGAAGGTGTTAGAATGGAGGTTAACTTGGGATGTGATGCTTTAGAAATCGAAGGTGATTCTCAGGTTATTATCAATGTCATTCGTAAAGGAAATTCCATGTCTTGGAAGTTAGATAATTTCCTTTGTAATATTCTTTATTGGTTATCTAAAATTCCTAAGTGGTCTATTAAACATATTTTTAGAGAGGCTAATGGGGCAGCGGATTTTTTATCAATCAAGCCATCATTAGAAGTGATGGACCGCTTATTTATGAGTTGGATCATGTGTGGGAAGGCCTTCCAAATCTCATTTCTCACGATGCGAGGTACGATGCCGTTAATTAGCATGCAAGATGCGAGTCCTTTCATTCTTCTTGGTGCTAAGGTTTGGTGTTGGTTTTTTTTGGGTTGGAAGATGGTGAAACCCCCTCTTCCGTTCATTTTCTTACGAGGTGCAGGAGGGAGATGAATTTTGTAGCTGGTATTTCCAAAGCTTACCTTTGAATTATTTTCCGAGTGGATGAGGATACGGCCTGCGATGTTATTTCAAGAGTGTTTGGTGAGGAATATTTGGGGGAGTCACAGAGAGCTCATGTGAATTGTTAGGTAGCGTCATGGTTTGTGTCTAGGCTTCTGCTGGTTTGTCAGAACGTGGAGGAGGTGAGGGTTATTGCCTTGTTCTATGTGAAAGAGCAGCATAGGGTTAATATGGTTGAAGCCCTAGCTGAATTTTGTCGAGGATTCCTCTTCTGGTGGCGATTCATGAAGGGTTGGAGCTTGCAGAAGCTAGATTGGTCATTATAGAATTGTCTTCTCGTAATTTTGCCTTGATGAATTTTGTGATGGCTATCCACTCGGTGGAAGTGGTATGGTTTGGCGAGGAGTCTCGTGCGGAGCGGCTGGATCTTCCAGCTCTTTCGGCCCCGGTGGCTCCACCTCCTGTCAGGGTGGTGAACCTTCACCAGTAGCATGGTTCTACTCTTGTTTCCTTCTTGTTATGGTGCAAAAGCTGCAATGTATGCGGGTGGGTGTATAGAGATGGTGGGGAGCAGCCCACCGGTTTGTATAGTTTCTGGTTCGGTCTCGTTTTTTTATTTTGGGTCGTTTCGAAATTTGTTATGGCTTTGTTTCGTCGGTTGAGCATATATCTCTTTTTGTAATTTTGTAGTTTGTGGGTGCGTTTTCTTTGAAAATATTCTGGATATTGTAGGGTGGGATCTCACCAATCCACGGGTTCTAAGCTCTCTGTAAAAAGCAATCAAAAATCTAAAAAACATTAGGAACTATATAAGGGGTTAAAACCCCACTTTACTATTATATTCCAATAACAACTAAATTTTGAAATGCAACACCTAAAAGAGCTATTGGAAGAGGGAAAATGGTATACCCAAGTCGGTCATGCAATATTTTTACTATAATCACCATGTGCATGGATGGAAGGAATAATATCGGAGCTATGGTGTGCACCATAAACAAAAAGGATGATAGAGGGAACTTCATTTATGACGATATCTGAAACAAATTCTTGATAAAGTAGGGGTCCTTTAGCTCTATGATATATCCTACTTCAACAAACTAGTAGAGATCTTCCAATATTTAATCTCACATGTACACCAAGGTTATTTCTATTTTTGGTTTGGTGCATGACAATCACCCATTAATGAAAAAATAAACCGAGTTGATCGGTGGTGGAGAGGATTTGGCACAATCTTTATGTAATGACAAGGAGATTGATGAGGTCGTAGATATTTTAAATTACAATAAAGTGAGGCACGCATTCACCATCATAGAAATAAAATACCTATGTACAAGATTTGGGGCTTGACTTTTGACATTCAAATCGGTGGGTGCAAAAATGTGGATGGAGGTAAATAAATAAAAATTGTACATCGCACACAAAATGGCGGTCGAGGCAAGTATAATCTATCCAAATATATTGCTAAGAGTATAACACATGATGTAGAGCTTACATATAATAAATATGTGGTTAAATTTTCATGGGGCACAATACTTTTACTTTTGGTATTCAATGAGATAGGCATCCCTGAAGGAAGTGGAAAATCCAATCGGGTATACCCTTTAGAGAAAAAGTCTCGCATAACAATATAAGCGTAATTTTGGTGCCCACCAATCTCAATAATGTCTATAAAGTCAGACTTGGCAGCTAGCTAAAGCACTTACAAGATGTTTTTGAGCATGACTAGAGGATTATGTGTCAATTACCTAAGGAGGTAGAAGGAGAAGCAGAGTTTGTTGTGATGCGGTAGTACCACCTAGGGTGATTTATGTAAACTGATGGGAATGTGTCTCCTGGGGCCAAATTTCCCTATGCTTTTACAACATAATACTTTGCGTGATTTGTGAACCGAGATCAAAGATGCAAAGAATATCAAAATTGACACACTAAATATTGACACAAACATAGACACCCTCTACAAAACCTAAAAATGTAAGGGAAGGAAGCATGTGTGGAGAAGTGTGAATTAGACATCTTCTCACTTAGCGAGATAGATATAATAGTAGTAAACAATAAGGAACACTAGTTGTTTTACTACTTAAGGTCGAAGAAGAAGACAAATGAGGTAGGTTTACAAATATAGGAAGAGCCAAATGAATAAATGATTCTACCTTCCAATAGGAAGACCAAAGGTATGAGAAGTTTGAAGCAAGTAAAATCCACTTCGAAGAAAAAGGACATAAGGCCTCACCTAAAAAGAGGTGATGGGTGGATGCAACAAAAACTTTTGTGTTGGCAGCAAACTCCGAGAGAAACACACAACACTAAGGAAGGTGAGTTAAACAAATGGGATGATGAGAAAGAGACTCGTAGCACAAGAGCTACCACTAGGCCGAAGATTTTTTCACTCCACTTTAGATGGACAAAGGTGCAGGAGCTAGTGGTGAAAAAACACTTTCACCTGAGGAAGGGGGATAAACAGGTTTCAAGAACGACTATGCGAGACAAACCCTCCAAGACAACCTACCCCTACCATAAGTCATTAACACACAAAGAATTAACCATACGAAGAGGATAATCCTAAATACTTAGGCGCGAGGACATCCGCAGCTCAAAAACATTTGTGGAGGTTATCACCATTAAATATGAAGGGGATTAGTTTGGTGAAGAGGAGAAGAAGTTGAATAAACAACGGGAAGAACATAGGGGTCATAGAGATTTAGAGGGAACATGTGAGGATGGAGAGAAAGAAGAGAAGATCACCAACATAAGGTAAAACATGCTGCGGAAGAGTGAGATGAATAAAAGATGACGATGAGGAAGAAACATTCAAGGTTGATCTAAAACAACCTCGCAAATTTATTCATGTAAGATATCAATATGGCGGGGCTTTAAAATATTTTTTCACTGCGAATGCGTGAAGGATTTAATAAGGATGGAACATGCAAATAATGTGTTATCCTTTTCCTTGATGCTTGCACATAGGAACCCATAATCAATTTTTCATGCATTTATCTTAACCAAGTCCCTAGAGAAGATGGAGAAACCATATCCCTCACCAAAACATACTACCTTTCAAAATAATTTAATTAGGTTTTAGATTATATTAGATTTGATTCTAGATCTTATAGAGATGTTATAATGGAAATACTAACTCAAATTTGCAACTCATATCAGATAGAAATAATGTAGCATACACCAATCAACTTAACATGTAATTAAAATCTTAAAGTGGATTTATAAAGGCACTTATCTATTACAAATAAATTCAAGAGAGATATGGGATTGTCTGATAGTGAAAATGGATTATCGATCTTGAATAACCTTTGGAACTGGAACTATATTTGTGAATGCACCTAGGGTGGAACCATAACAAAGTGTCAAGATTGTATCATATGGTCCTAACCCTACTATACGATTTTGCACATACTCGAATCAACTTCTATAACTTTATGGTTTGATCATCTTCCTAGATTTTTTTGTCGCTTTCAAACCCTAGTTTTCACACATGCAATGAGGATATCTAAGTACACCGATCATTGTCTTAAACCCTATCCATGGATGAATATTCATGCAAAACAAACATTAGAATGGTTCAGGCACCCCCTTCACTTCCAAAGCATTTTCACTACTCCAAAGAGGCCTCAAATTGTATGGCGTTCTCCACCTAACATGCGATATCTAGATAGATCACTCAAATTTGATATTTTATTTGATCGTGTTTTCTTTGACTTCTCTCTTGCTAAAATACTTTGACATATGATGGTTGAGTGTTTGTAAATGAGAGATATGGTTATGTTGACCTAGTTTGTAGCTTCATACTTTATATGGGTGTTTCCCTAATGACTTTAGATGTGTTATAGCAAGATTTATGGATATTTGGATGCATTTTGTGAGTGTATAAAGTGATTTCTCTAGTGCATTACCCTTAGGATTTCCATATTAGAAAATGAGGTGGTCTTTACTTGCTTATATAGGGTACCATAGATGATTTATCTAAGAAAGGATGGCCCATATGAAGTATAAGACCCACTTTGAAAGACATTAATTTAAAAGTGTAATTAAAAGAAATGTCAGTCAAGACTCGTATAGATGGGTCAAAGCTGGATATAAATTACTAAGCAAAACGTACAATCTTGGTTGGGAGCGGGAAGTATGCCAAATGAAGTTTGGAGTTGATAAACTGATGTTTTTCTATTGATTTTTACATTATATTCTCATAATGTGTCGATATGTCAATGTGCAAGAATAAACAAGCTAAATAATAAACCTCGGAAAGTGTTAGGCAATTGTATTTATCATAGTAAGAGTGCATAGTCAAATCAAGAGTTTTCAAAGTGAAAATTACCAAATTTGAGTGTCTATAATTCGAATAAACGCTTTATTCTTTAATTGAAAATTACCTACATTCCTACATTAAATTTCTAACTTATTGTTATCCATTTTCAGCCCCCAAGGTGAAATTGACAACAAGGCGGCCTTGAGTTGGAGCACTCGTCGGGCCACTAAGAGCATTCACCCCAGTTGAGGCGGTTTCCTAGCATTTTAGGAGTATTTTCAGTGTTTTTGGGAGTATTGAGGTCATAAGAGGATTTTTTCCTCTTCTAGGTTTTGACAACTTAAAAGCTTAGCTATAAAAGAGGAGAAAGCTCCCACGAGCCCCACGGACAGCCAAGATGGCAAAAATAGAAAAATGGCCCCTTCACACTCATTTTTGTCATCATTACTCTCTAGGTCAGAAATGTTCCCCATAAAATCCAAAACTCGGCTAAGTTATGTGTGTAGGTCAATGTTTAACAAGAGCCCAACCAACTCACTTGAGTTGGTGGGCGAGTTAAAAATCATCTCGAGTAAGTTGGTTGGCTATTTCAATGAGTTGGGGGCCTAGTGGATCAAGCTATGTAGATAGCTTGCCGAGTAGCTCGTCGAGCTACTTGGAATGTTGAGTCAAAATTGGCGGGGGGCATGTGGTGAATGCAATGGAATTCGAGCTCGACGAGTCAAGGCATCTTGACGATGTGCAAGAGCATCATAAGCGAGATAAATCTAGAGCTCATGGGAAATAATTGAGCTATAGGGGAAAGGGACTCACCGCAACGAGTTAGCAAAGCATGGATAACGAGCAGAGGCCAAGCCCTTTAGGCTCGCAATGATGGGAGTTCACCGTGAAAAGAGGGAGTTAGGGTCGAGCTCCCGAGCTCGGCCATATATTGCAATGACGTCGACAAATAAGATATGTGAGCTCATTGTTAGGCGAGGTAAACAGAGATCGAACCACAACAAGCGAAGATAGTTATAGTGGGTCGAGCTAGGGCCAAGCTCGGTCAACGAGCTCGGCGAGGTAATGCATCGAACAGAAAGCGAAAACTTGCCAAAAGAGTGAGCCGGTGAGTTGAAGTATGAATTGTGGAGATTCAAAGGCCTTTTATTTTAAAGAAAAGCAAACCAATTTTGATGCAATGCAAGCGGAAGTAAATGGAATCGTCACAATGAGTGGCGAGTTTCGGTGTTTTTGGGGGTAACAACTTAAGTCTTCAAGCCCTTGCATGATGAACGCCGATGTGAATGAAGGAGTGAGTTGATCATGGAGTGTGTTGTGGATGCAAGGAAATTTGTGAAATAAAATCAAATGTGTTCAACGCAACAAAGTGAGTTAAGGGTGTTATGCAAAGCGGTGAATTAAATGACTTCAAATTATAAGGGTAGTGTGTAACCAAGTAAAGCAATATGGAATCACTGCAATAAAAATGGCAGAGCTATCCAACGAGTCGCCAACCAAGCCATAAAACGAGTTAATAACCGAGCTAAAAAATGAGGTGGGTGGCGAGTTGGCTCGCCACCCAAAGAAAGTAATGCAACCCCATATTTCCCACAGAGAAGACCATGGCCAAAAGTAAAGTAATCGGTGTTTCAACATTACTTTACTTCCTAAAAAAGCAAAGTAAAGTAGTTGGAGAATTCCGATGGAAAGGAGAAGTAATTGGGGGTTATTTTCCCGTAAAGAAGGAGAAGTAGAAGTAATGGCCCCGGTTTCCCGCAGAACTATGAAACTTCAAAACACCATAACGTTCAGCTAGGAGCTCCGTTTCGCGCAAAATAAGACCTTCTGGAGAGGTCTCGGAGTCCTCTACATACCAAAAACTTCATATTTCAAATTTGGTAAGTGAAAAGGGGTCAAAACGGTATTAATTCTGCTGCACTTCATTACACACTAATAGCTATCTACCACCATTAATGAGGCATGGAGGTTAATTCCTTCTACTGCAAGAAAGAGTACAAGAGACATGGGCTAGACATGTGCCCCATATTGCTTTCAAATCATTTGTTCCAATTTTTGGGGAAATGGAGACATGCATTCGAGTCTCTTACTTTCTCTTTCTTCTCACAACATTGTTATAAATTGAAAGGGATGCATCATTTGCAAAGGTTGTTGGTTTTTCCCCATGCTCCCCTCTTCTCCACAACTAGGTTGTTGTGAATTTTGGGCTTCAAGCCTTCCTTATGAAGAAATGTAATGGCATTTCTTGTCTTCTCTTGTTGCAATGATGTACTGTGCATACTTTTGGAGTAATTAAATTTGTGTTCGTGATACTTTTCTATCCTTTGCATTATTTTGTTTTTTTCACTTGCCTCTCATCATGATTGTAGGTTATGTGCATACCCTTGTGTTCGTTATAGGATTTGGAAGTTTTTTTACTTGGGATGGTGAAGTGTATGTGATTTGGTTTGTGGTGCATTTCCACCCTCTCGAGTTCATACTTCTCCATTGGCAAGATGGAAATATTTTCTAGCACACCCCATTTTTCTGGTGTTATCACCTTTCTTATAATAGGATTTCATTTTCATGCATCTCTCTAACCCTCTCTCTCTCTCTCTCCCTAGTCCCTTGGCATGATTAGGATAGGTTTAGTTAGTTACATTTTCCCTTTTAGGAGTAGTTTAGCATTAAATTTAGGTAGAGGAAGTTGGCCTTCTCGGAGGTCCACCTCAAGCACGCAAGTCCCATAGCTTGAGAGGTGGTACCCATGTTAGCAAAAAGTAGAGATCTACATAGCCAAATCTCAAGGTGCTACTTTTTATAATAGTTTTGGCATGCCTGGTGGGACAACAATTGAAGTCATAATTCGTTAGCTAGAGTGCGGTTGAAGAATTTTTAGTTTTGCTAAGTTGATTTGTTCTCCAAAAAATAAGTTGTAGTTTTGGACCCTTGCAAAAAAGAGCAGTTGAAGTAATGAGGTCCTAGAACACAACAAAAAAGAAGAAGTAATCAATGATCTCATCTTGTATTATTGATGAGTAATGAGTAGTCCAAACAGCATAGAAAAGAGGAGTAAGTAATTGCACCTCATATCACTTATAAGAAGAAGAGAAGGAAGTAATTTGTTTACTTCAAATGAGAAGACTTAAATAATTGAATCTCTAAAGGCCGATTACTTCAAGTTATGCAATTACTTGAGTGAGTTGTTTACTTCAAAATTTTACACTACTTCAAAGGGAAATACTTTAGTTTCATTACTTTAAGTAATTCATTACTTCAAGTTGAAAGACTTAAGTAATTTCCCTTCTAAAGAGCGATGAAAGGAGGAAGTAATGCAGGTCCTAAACACCAATGAACTAAGAAGTTGGAAGTTGAAGTAATTAGGTCTCAAAACTCCGATAAGGAAGAGGAATTAATGCACGTCAAGAACTCCAATAAGAACAAGAAGAGGAAGTAAGTTTTATTACTTAAGTTGTTCCATTACTTCAAGAAAGATAATAACTCTAATCGATTTGACTACTTCAAGTTGCAACAAATTGAATGACTCAAGTAATCAAGGGTCCAAAACTCAAACACATATGGGAACTCCATTAATACAAGAAACCCATTCTCTAAATTCTGAGACCTTCTTTCCATCCTTTTTTCATCCATTTCCATCCATTTTATTTCCATATCTTTCATTTTCTTCCATTAATGAAGTTGTGAAATCATGGCTTCATTTCCATCATGGGATTCACACTTGCAGTAGTGCAATCCACTTCCAATGTACTTCTCAACTCCTCTAGATCAGTCCTATGATCAAATTCAGAATCAATATGCCTATCTCTATGAGTAGTACCAGAATTAGTTTAACTATGGAGCTTATCAATAAGAGAGATATGTGTATGGTGAGAGCACTTATGTGGAGAATTTTGATTTGCAGGAGAAAATTCAAAATATGGAGGTTGGTATGGTACAGTCCAGGGCTACAACTCAAATTAAAGCATTCAAGATTGGCTTTAGGACACACCTTATCAATGGGAGAGCCCTTTTCCATGACATTAAATCCCTCAAAGCAAAAGCTTGACTTCATGATTGAAATGTTGTCATTACTTGCAAAATGGGCTAAGGAGATTGAAGCTTATGAGCTTTATGCAATACAACCTTATCAATGGGTAAGTTCACCATCACCTCATAGTTTTCCCTTTTCTCCTTCCCAACCTACATCATTTCAGTAATGTCATGATTCTAGCTTCTTGCATGTTGCCCCTAGTGTGGAACCCCCTTCTCTGTCTCCTACTCTTCCATCCCATCTTGAATTTTATGCCCTTTTTCCTTCTAAATCCATGTTCCCTCCATAAGAGCATAATGTAAACCCCCTTCCTTCATCACAAACAATAGCAAGACCAGTTTAATCCCAACCCACCCCTCCTCTTGTATTCCCAAATCCATCTTGGGAAGATGAAAATCAGAAATCCAGCCAAGGGCAACAAGAAGAGGAACCCAACAGAGAAGAGATGATTAGAAACTTGAGAAATTGGGCTTTTAGATTTAGAATTGATAGAGTTCCCTTGATGGTGAAGCCTTGATGGGGGTCAAGGTTGAAGAACAAGTGGTCACTAAGGTTGATTTTGTAGCAACAACTGAACAAGAACAAGATGATGAATATCAACAATCCATTTTCTCATAGTGTAGTATTCATGAGGACATTATCTTTTCGCAGGTTTTGATCCATTACCAATTATAAAGTTAGTCAGAGAGGAGGAAAAGAATCATCTCCAAGTTCAGACAAAGAGGAGCATGTGGAGGTGAGAAAGCTATATTTAGAGACCTCAAGTAATGGGCAAAGTTACACAAGGTATTTTAGATCTCTCTCCCACTTCATTTCTCCAAAAATATGAATTTTTGGATTAGTTTGAGCTCACAAGCTTCATGTTTGATGATGAAGCTACCCATGATGAACAAGTTGCAGATTTGAAGGTCATCATGCAGGAGGGAGAGGCGGTGGCACAACAGGACCATGAAGAGCTTGATTGTTTATCCAACTTAGAGGAGTGTTTTGATGGAGAGGAGCCTATGGAGATCACAACCTTTGCTACTCCATCATTCATCCTTCAACAACAAGATCTTGTTGCCATGGAGGAGAACATGCAAGAGCAACGTGCTTATTCAAACAATTCTCTTGAATCAAGATTGGAGGAATTGAATCTTCCAAGTTTCACACTAGACGAGGAGGAAGAGGAAAGCAAGGATGACATCATTTTCACAACATATATCAAGGAAAAACATCAGTTTTCTATAGATGAGCAACAAGAAGAAGAGCAACTCACATATATTAGGTTAATTAATTATGCATAGTATATATTAATTATTTAATTAATTATATTAATTAAATAATGTTGTTATATGGTTTTAAACCATATTTGTCTTATTCCATAGTTATAGGATTATTTGTTGCATAGTTGCAACTTAATCATTTGTTTGTATTAATTTAATTGTTGCTTCCCGGATGTATTATGGAAGTTGTATTTTTGTTGTACCTGTGCAACCTCTCTTTTGTCTGCACATGACTGTACAATACCTATAAGTATTGTAGTCCATCTATTGTAACCTGGTTGATTCAGATTAATACAATCTATAGGCTTTCGTCCTTGTTCTACATTTGGTACCAGAGTAAGAATCTGGACCTGTGAGGATGTGAAGGTGTGGAAGAGAGAGCAACAGAGAGAGAGGAGATTGGAGAAGCGTTTGCAGCATTTGAGAGCCTGTGCAACCTCGTGCAACCTCCAGCCCCATCCCTACCTCCCCCACATCCTCCTGCTCATTCCAGGTGTTTGGAATGCAAATTTTTTTTGCACTGGTGCACCCAAAGCACTAGGAAAAACTTGCTGCAGGTATTGAAAATAATTATAAAAAAACAATTTTTCCCCATTCAGGGGTTTTGTCACTAAATCTGGGGGGATGATAGCTTTAGCTAATCTTTTGGCATGTTGTTTTAATTGGAGGACTATGTGTTATTTTCGGAGGTGTATCTCCCCATCGAGTTGCAGAGCTCATCACTGAGCCACAAAGCGAACCTAACCGTGCATGAAGGGGTGAGAAATTTCAAAACCACCGAGTTGCTTGTTTAAGAGTGAGTTGTATTTCCAAAGACCGTGTTTGGCTCCCATTTGGACAAGCCATCCATACAAGCCCCTACCTTGCTCGGTGACCGGTCTTCTTCAACAACAAAATGGCGAAGATTAATACATAGCGGCCGCAAACTATTCTTCCACAACAATTTCATTGTCCCCCGTAACAAAGAAGTGGTTGAGGCATCATATACACTCATCCACGATCATCCTCGCATAAGCAAACAAAGAGGTGGCTACAAGAAAATACGGTGTGTGTGTGTGTGTGTGTGTGTGTGTGTGTGTGTGTGTGTGTGTGTGTGTGTGTGTGTGTGTGTGTGTGTGTGTGTAATGCGTGGATAACATATTGCATGGGCATGTCCTCCATTCGCCAACCTACACACAACTATCAACAAACAACTAAATTTGCTCCCACTTCCACACATCCTTGCCACCTGCAACAAAGCCAATCATTCACAAACCTAACCACAAAGCATCAACAAAAATCAGACAAAACTCGGTGGAGGTTAATATGGTGGCGACGGCCAAAGGAATAGAGAAAAATAAAATCAAAATAAAGGCGTTTTGAGGAGATAAAGAAAACGAGATCCGTTTTTTTTAAGCAAGGAAAAGCCCTAAAATGACTTCCTCTCATTCACAGCCATGTGGAGCTTCAATCAAGTTCCACTTTTAAAAGGTGAGTTCGAATTCCATCTTGTTTAAATATAATTTACTCAGTTCCATATGCTAAGTGCACAAGGTGCCCAAGTGGATAGAGGAATAGACTTAGAAGTGTGAAGTGCATGGTTCGAATCACACTAAACAACACAAGTTTTTTCAATTTTGAAATTTGGAGAAAAATTAGTGAAACCGCCAAGTCTGGAGGCCTTTTTAGCGAAAACCTTCACTAAAACATGTTAGTTATAACTAAACAGGTCGCTAAATATTTAGTGAGAAAATCCCTAAATTTAGGGTAATTTTTTTCTCCATTAAGCCTATTTTTTGATTTTAGGCAACATTTTCCAAAGGAGGACCATCCAAAAACTTCATCTTGGGCATTTTTTTAATAATTTCGACATTTTGGGTCATTTTGGGCTCTGAGGCCACCAGGGCCCGTAAAACAAAAAAATTGCTTGTCATTCAATTTTTTCCAAATTTTTTAATGTAATTACATGCTGCAATATATTGTACTAATTTACAGGTTGCCATAAGTCAACTGCAAAATTTGTAACTGATCAAAAATTGGTAGAATTGTAATAAAAACAACAAAAAATTTGGTTCTATAACACTCACGAGATCCTAGATCTCATTCGCAGTGTTCGGTATATATGGTGCCTCTGGGAAGTGCTTACGAGTAAATTCATCGTGACTACTACTGCACTTAACGCCTAATATAGTTACAACAACGCCGTATGGGCAATGTCCCTATAAATCGATGGGGAGTAATAAGGTCACAGTGCACACACTATGAGCCATCCCATCCATCTGTGAATGATTACACAACATAAATCCGGACTAAGAAATTATCCAAATATATAGCGAAGTTATGCGTGCATATGAGGATATTTCTTTAAGCGGTGTCAATAATCACACATACCCCTTTCGATCTATCTTGGTACCACGTATTGAATCTTTTCATGTACATTAATGCCTCTTTCACGTACCACCAGGTATATAGAAAGGGCAAGCTTCTTCCACGTACCACGGGTATATCGAAAGGGTGCGTATATAGAAAGTTTTGGTATATCGGACTGATGGTATATAGATTGGGAGACCTTATACCCGAGTGATAAGAGCCAAACCCCGTCGGTGATCTCTCTGCAAAATGGGCACTAATGCCCCTAAATGTTTTCTTCCGGATTCACAACTACTCAGAGGAAACAACTATGCTGCATGGAAGAAAAAAATTAAGACACAACTTGAGTTTGAAGAAATTTGGCCTGCTGTGAATGGTACTCTGACTAGATCAACTACTGATACAACACAACAACGGTAGTTTGATAAAGCAGATCAGAAGGCCAAACTCATCATCTTGTTTGGAGTGTCTGATGATGTGTAACCCCACATTCGAGATGCCAAAACAACCAAAGAAGTGTGGGATAAGTTGAGCAATGATATATGAGGCCAAGAACAAGAATGTTATACTGAATTTGTAGAGTCAGTTACACACATTGAAGTTCAAGCAGAATGAAAAAATAGAATCTTTCTTAAGAAGAGTTGCAGAATTGAGGGCTTCACTTCTAGCCCTAGGAGAAGTGGTCAAAGATGATGATCTTGTTCCCATTGTTCTAAGAGCACTCCCTTCTTCATACCATATTTTTGTAACAACATTAAACTTGTCGAATCTGACGATTAGTTTTGACAAATTGGAAAACTTCTTTATCGCAATAAGAGGAAGCAATGCACAATAAGGATGATGAAGAAGAACAGGAACTTTCTTCACATCAAAAATGGAAAGGAAAAGGTAAAGGAAAACCTAATTCCTATCAAAAGTCCCAAAATCAAAATCAATATCAAGGGGATAGACAATAGAAGAAGCAATGTCCAATCTACAAAAGAGGACATAACCTACAAGATTTTTGGTATAATACTTACAAGAAAGGTTCATCAAGCAACTCTGGACCTCCACAACAATCTAACAAGGGACATTCTAACTACAATCAAGGGCAGAAAAAGGGGAACTGGAAAAGAAGACCCCATCAGCAAGGAAATATTGTTGAGCAACAAGAACAGTCAGACAATGAAGACTACTTGTTCATTGCTCGATCAAGTGAACCATCCACGTCATCTAGTGATGTTTGGTATGTTGATTCAGGGGACACTCGACACATGACCGGACACAAAGACTAGTTTATTTCAATGAGGGACATGCCATTGAAAAATCATGTTTCATTGGGAGATGATTCTTCATATATAGTTCAGGGGATTGGGAACATTTCTCTACCCCTTGGTTCACGCAACTGTAGACTTTCAAATGTCTTATATGTCCCTAGGTTGATAAAGAATCTGCTTTCAATCAGTCAACTCCTTGATCACAACCTAAAAATTGACTTTGATAGTCATTAAGTAGAAAACATGTTTAATTCGAGATAAATCATGAGGCTCGAAAATAGTTGCAAAACCCTCTAATGTGGGACACATGTTCCAACTTGATTTTATCCAAAGAGATGACCAAACACTTGTCGCTAAGAACTCTACCTCAAAGACGGTTGTGGCATCGGAGACTTGGTCATGTAAGTTTCAAGTATCTTGAGACACTTCAGGAGTAATATGGTACATGGGCTACCATCTCTTGATGGGATACGCACAAGTGTCCTCACCGCCTAGCAGAAAACAACACGAGCTTCATTCTAGAAGAGTACATTTAGAGCTCATGGAAAACTTGACCTGGTTCATACCTATCTTTGTGGTCCAATGCAACCAAGTCATTCTGGGTTCCAATACTTTGGCTGGAAAGTCCACCAGATGGACGTAAAAAGTGCCTTCCTGAATGGATATTTACAAGAAGTCTACATGACTCAACCTCGAGGATATTTAGTACTTGCTCAAGAAGCAAAGGTATGCAGACTCAAGAAATATATGTATGGCCTTAAACAGGCACCCCGGGCATGGTACATCAAGATTGATGAGCATCTCGTACAACATGAATTTGTTAGAAATCCATACGATCCCAATATTTACCTCAAAAATAAATGGGGCAAGATTGTGACTTTCATTGTCTATGTTGATGATCTAGTCATCACTGGTAGTTCAGTGAGGATGATCGATGCAACGAAAAAAAGATCTCAATCGATTGTTCGACATGACTGATCTCGGCCGATGCATTATTGTATTGGATTGGAAGTATGGCGAGAAAAGAGAATCACCTTTTTTTTCTCGATAAAATATACTAAGACAACGCTCGAGAAATTCGTGGATGATGGATTGCACACTAATTGCTACACCCATGGATAACAGTTGCGGTTATCTCGTTCGAGATCCATCTCCCGAGGTAAGTTCCACTCTCTATCGGCAGTTGATTGGGAGTCTCATTTACCTGACCTATAATATACCAGATATTAGCTTTACAGTAAGCTATCTATCCAGTGTTCATACGCAGAACCCAAAGTTTATCATTGGAAAGCAAAGAAGGTACATTTTGAGATATCTCAAAGGATCAGTGGATCTGGTCTGCAGAATACAAGAAGAATGAAAACTTCTTCTTGACTGGATATTTAGATTCAGATCATACAGGAAATATTGATGACAAAAAATCCACTTCTACATTTGTATTCATTATGGGATCTGGACCAATATCATGGGGAAGCAAGAAACAACACTTCATTTCTCGCTCTTCCACCGAAGTCGACTATCATTCTCATGGAGAAGCTTTCGTGAAGTTATTTGGCTATGTCGAATACTAAGGACTTGGAATACCATAGGACAAACCAACCACCATGTATGTGTTGTTGCAAACTCACAAAGCACCCGGATGCGAGATCAGGCTTCTAGGTTGATAACTCTAGCATCCAGTGTGATTGCACAACATGGAAACCTCTCTCCAAGTGTGGGACTTGTGAAACTGAGAGAGGAATCTCCAGATTAGAGGCTGGTTCCTCAAACTCCTCTGATTAGATCTAATGCTTGCACAACTACAGAGGTTCAGATCCTAAT
This sequence comes from Taxus wallichiana var. yunnanensis, assembly GCA_018340775.1. Classification (NCBI taxonomy): domain Eukaryota; kingdom Viridiplantae; phylum Streptophyta; class Pinopsida; order Cupressales; family Taxaceae; genus Taxus; species Taxus wallichiana. Next base: position 888,005,530 of record CM031239.1, read on the forward strand.
CCTACTCTAAATTACAAGGAGACAGGGATAGAAATGCAAAAATTGAAACTAACTAAAGATGGTGATGCACCAAAAGGAGTGGTGAAACATTTCTGTCATGTAAATAGACACAAACCAGAGATTGCAGCATAAAACATACATAGGCTAATAAGATATAATTTAGGATCTGAAATGAAGCAAACAATACAAACAAAGGACTGAAACTCATTCACAAAGCTTGCATTATCATTTCCAGTGTCAAAATCACTGCATTACAACCTCAGAGAGGTAAAAACATTACAATCTTTGGAGAGGTCTGATTCTTCAAACAATCACTTGCTGGAGGTGAAAGAAGAAGTTTCTATGTCCAAAAATGTTTTTTTTTTTTTTTTTGAAAATGAGCCAAAACTAGCTTTTACATTACATGGGTCGAGCCCAGGAGACAGAAACGTACAAAAACGTGAGAGCCCATTCCTCCTTGACTGTAGATGCATTAAAATGGCATGGGGGACCTTACAAACCCATACCCTGTCATTTTTGACCGATTTGGAGGAGAATGCGACCCATTCTGCATTAAATTTGGTCGCTGAAATGTCACTTCTGGCCATGAACATGCGTCAGAGCCGTTTCTCAACTTTCTCTCTCTAGTCTACACCAAAATTCAATATTAACCCCATAATCATGTAGAGAATTTCATAAGCTTTCTGTTGATATAAAGAACGTGCAAATCCGAGCTCTGGATCAAAAGATATGGAGATCTGAAGATTTAGGGCACAAAACAGGTGAAAATGTGTTTTGAAAATTTTTCCCGCGCTCTGCCACCTGGATGACACGTGTCAAGCACTGATTGGATGCGTAATTCTCTCTCCTTCACTTACCCGTGGGTTTTCCTTGAAAATTTGACCTTTTTGATGATTTTGGAACATTTTACTTTTTCCCGTGCCCCCGCCACTGAAGACACGTGGCATGCATAGATTGGAGGACAGGGGCACGGGGTCTTCCTTTACTTTTTAGCTTTTTGACCGAAACTTGGCCAAATTTTCTAACTCCTCCCCGAGCTCCGTGCTTCCCTGTTCCATTGGACACATGTCCTCTTTTGATTGGTCTCTGGGTCTGCCGGCTTTTCGCGTCCTTCGCGTCCTCACGGCTTCCGGGCCATTTGCCCCTTTATGTCCCTGGGACAAAACTTTCAATCCGCCCGAAATGGGCTTCCCTGTCCCTTTTCTGCCGATGACACATGGCATAATTTGATTGGCTCTCGGCCTATCCACATCCCACGCGTCCCCTTTGTCCCAACTGTCCCGGCGAAAGTTCTCCTTTTCGGCCGATCCGGTGGTTCGCGCCTTCGTCCTCACGGCCCAAATGTCCCAATATGCCGCTCGGCCAGTTAGTCGATTTTCTTCTCCTTGGCCGAACCGACTTTTCGCGTCCCGCGCCGTCCCGATGGCCTGGATGTTCCTTCGCTCTCGCAGACGCTTGCTGGCGGCCTTTCGCCGATTCGCGCCTGTGATGTCCCTCACATCCCGACTTGTTTGAGGACTAGGACTTAGCCATTTTTCATGATTTTTCCTGGCCCAAGCTTGTTTTTGCAACTTTTTCACCTTTTCTCAGAACTTGCTCTTTTCAACCTGGACAGGAGAGTTAGAAAAAATCTGAGGGGACCCTAGAACATGATTTTTGCCCGAATCAATCTATTTGCCGGGACTTGAGTATTCGATGCATGTTATCATTTTTACCATGGGGGTGAAGAATGGATAACAATTTGGTGACTCAATGGGGTTACTGTCTCGCTAGGTAGAAGATACCAGTTGCTTGAAGTAGTCCATTGGGCATGGAGTTATCAAATATTCAGTTTAGAACCCTAATCGACTCGGTAATGTGCAAGGAGGAAGATGGAATATCACCGATGAAAGCAAGGACTCGCAAAACATCTCCATGGACAAAGTAAGTCGTGCCAAAGCACTTAGGGAAAACAAAACTAACCTACAGCAAAACAATGTGCACAAGCACTTGGAGGAATGAAATCTAATCTAATATTTACAAAATAGTGAACTTCCCTTTAGAAGCAACGCTTGAGATAGATTCCATTGACTGGAATCTGCAGTTCTTCACCATCCAATGAGGCCAATTGGAAAGCATTGTTGTTCTTGCACTTCGTGACCATGTATGGGCCACTCCAAATGTCATCAAATTTTGAATGCCTTCCGGTTTTGCTCTATCCACATCCCATTTCAACACTAGATCTCCAACTTGAAAAGATCTATCCTTGGCCTTTCTATCAAAGGTCTTCGATCAAAGCTTGATCCTTTTCCATTGCTTGGGATGCCCGATTTCTGATCTCTTGTAGCTCCATTAACTCGCATACCTCACCTCCATAGGCTCAAACTCTCAAGCAACTCCGGTTGCTTCATAAGTTCCAATGTTGGCAACTCCAAGTGACATGGGCAAGATTGCCTCTCTTCCATAGACAAGTTTGAATGGAGAGTTACCGTGGATCTTTTGGGAGTTATCCTATCAACCCATAAGGCTGATTTCAATTTGGTATGCCAAGACCTCTTATTCTCGTCAAGAGTCCTCCTAATAATCCTCAACAAGTTCTTGTTTGTAGACTCGGCACCGACCATTACCTCGAGGGTAATAGTTTGATGAAGTGCTTAGGTAAATACCGATCTTGACAGCCCACTCACCACCTTAGATCCAATGAATGCCAATGCATTATCGAGATTATTGTGGTAGGTACACCAAATTTGGTTTTTATCCCCTCATAAAAGTCTAAGATGCTAGACTCATTTGCCTCTTTGAGTGCTACCGCTTCGTCCATTTGGTGAAGTAGTCCGTGGTCGCCAAAATCCATTTGTGCCCTTGGCTTGAATTGGGATTAATGACTCAATGAAGTCCAAACCCCATTGCATGAATGGCTGGTCAACCGAGATTGGATGTAATGGAAGGGCAGCAAGCTTTTCTTTTCCCGTGAAGAATGCACAATTCTTACACCTCTTGATCCATGCATAGCAATCATCAAGATTTTAGGCCAATAATAACCAGCCTTCATGATTTTTAGAGCTGTCACCCTTGGTACAAAATGGCCACCACTGGTCCACCATGAAACTCTTCCAACACCCTTTGAATTTGATTTGTGCTAATGCATCTCAAGAAAGACTCCATTCACATCTTTCTTGAACAAAACTCCATCAACAATGGCATATGGGACAGCCTCGCAATCAAGTGTCTTCTTTGAGTCTTGTTCATTCTCGGAGGGCATAGGCCTCGTGCCTAGGAAGTGCACATACCTTGGGTCCAGCAAGGAGTGGGGGCAGCATTGTCTTCTTCTTGCTTGCCACTTGGCTCATGGCTGTCCCGGACTCATTAAAATAGCCACTTCTTCATTGCATACTTCTTTTTGCTTCCCAAAACCAGCTGCTCACACAATCCTTTCCTCTTACCAGCTTGGTGATCTTGATCTCAATGTCATGCTCCATGACACGGGTGATCCAACCGCCCTTTTCTCATTCAAATCCTTGTTGAGGAGGAAGTCCTTAACCCCAAACATGTGAGACCAACAACTGGACCTTGTTGTTTGAGACTAAATGCTTGAATTTCTTCAAGCTTCGACACGCAAGTACATGCTTTTCAATAAAAGAGTATCTCACCTCATAGTCATCTAGGCTCTGGCTGAAGAAGGCAATTGGCTGCTCATCATTATCTTTGTTCTGCTGTACCAAAATGGCAGAGATAGTGTCATTACCTCCAAATGCATAGAGGATGAAATCCTTGGAGAAGTCTGGGTTGATGAGAGTTGGTGCTTGGGAGATGGCTTCTTTGATTGCTTCAAAACTCTCCTTGCCTTCTGCTGTCCACTTGAAAGCCATGCTTTTCTTTAACATTTTGGTGATGGGCTTGACAAGGGCTATAAAATCTGGGACAAACCTCTGAACAAAGTTTATCCTTCCCAAGAAACTCTGAAGGGCTTTCTTGTGGCTTGGCAATGGTAGTGCTCTTATGGCTTCAACCCTCTCTGGATCAATTACTAATCCTTCCTTGGAGACAATATGGCCAAGGAGCTTTCCTTCATGTGTAAGAAAGATGCACTTCTTAGGATTCAAAGACACTCCGAACCTTCTACACCTCTGAAACACTTGCCTGAGGTGAAAGAGATGGTCTACTACATTCTTTGAGAAGACAGTGATGTCATCTAGGTATACCAGCACTATCTTGTTGATCAAGCCTTTGAATGCCATATCCATAGCTCGCTGAAATGTTGCTCCGCATTCGACAGTCCAAATGGCATCTTCTTGTAAGCATATGTGCCCCATTTTGTAGTGAAGGCCGTCTTGAATTGATCTTCTTCCTTCACCACTATCTAATTATAGCCTGAATATCCATCTAGCAATGAAAACCTTTCTGAACCAGCTACAACCTGCAATATTTGTTCCATTGATGGAAGCGGATAATGATCTTTGAGTGATGCTCTATTTAGATCGCGAAAGTCCACACACAATCTTATTTCTCCATTTCTCTTTCTTACTGGCACCAAGTTTGCAACCCAACTCGAGTGTTTGATGGGGAAGATGATACTAGCCTCAATAAGCTTGCTTAACTCTTTTCTCATGAGAGGTTCAATATGGGGATTCACTGGCCTTTGCTTTTTCCTGACAGGCTTGGATTCCGGATCCAGCTCAATAGTATGTTGTGCCAACTTTGGGTTGAAACCTCTTAGATCTTTGTAAGTCCAAGCAAAGACATCTGGGAACTCTTGACAAAGCTGAACAAAATCAGATTTCTCTTGTGAGGTACTTACTTTTCCAATCTGCAATGTTTTGCCTTCTTCCACTAAAATAGGCTCTGAATCTTCACCCTTCACTTGAATGTTCGCTTTCTCCTTCCGGAATTGATCATTCGGGTTGAAGATTGACTCCAAGGTTATGAGGCCTTTTGGTAATTTGTTAGTTCTCAGCTGCACCACTTGGTCACCATACTGCTGCTGCAGCTTGTCTTGATTCCTGGCGGAGAACTCAGCTTCTTCTTGGAGGAAATTAACAATTTGCTGATCATTCTCGAAGACTTGCCAACTTGTATTATTATCCGGAACAGCTGGTCTCACAACCAATTTGATATGAGGCTGAGATTTCTCACTTTTGATACTTTCTACAACATCAAACGCAGCCCCAATTGCTGCTAGCCTGTCAGCGGCTTCATTCCTTTTCTTGGGATGGAATTGATGCTAAAAGCTTCAAAATCTTCAATAAGATCCCATACCCGATTCTTGTAGCATCTGAGTAGATCATTCTTGGCAGCATTTTTTCCTTTGACTTGGTTTATGATCAGCTCACTATCACCAAATACTTGTAAATTCTTGATGCCTTTCTTCTTTGCCCAAAGGCATCCATGAATTAAGGCTTCATACTCAGCAGTGTTGTTTGAGCAAGAAAACTAAAAACGGAAGGCTGAGTAATACTTTATACCTTGTGGTGAAATGAGCATAGCTCCACCTCCTGCACCTTGCCTACTTCTTGATCCATCAAAAAAAAGTTGCCATACCTCATTGTTGTCCTTATGATCTCGGCTTGGTGATGCTTTGGGAATGGGCTGACTTTCTTCATGTATGCAATAGACCCTAGCTCGATTCTTCCACTTCTTGATAAGTATCAAATGCATGTATCTTGTTTGTCCATTCATCAAGAGTTAGATCCGGGATGCTTCCAACCTTAGTGTCACCTCATCGCTGCTTGGGTGATCTTCTTGATCAAATGCTTTGAGCAATTGGAATTAATCGACTTGGAGTGTAAGGCTCAATGTGAAAGTTTGCAATAGGTTCTCGACTCGATTGTAGCCTCAGTTCCATACCTCGTTCTGAACAGCATGTGAGACCAATCAGTAGAAAGATAGCCTCCAATCTTGGCTATGAAGTCTCTTGACAAGCACAAGGGCAAAGAGTGGTGGAAGGTCTATGACTGATACATCTTGTAAAACAACAACATTTGGACATGCATGCAAGGTAAGACTCAAATTTCTAATCACTCCAATCTGTTGCACACGCTGTCCCATCCAACCGCACTACCCTTGGATGTTGTTTCATACTGGAGTCCTAGCTGATCAGCTATTTGTTTAGGCATGACAGAACTACTTGCCCCAGAGTCAATCATGCAATTGTGCACTAGCTGATTTCCAATGATCAATGAAACATAGAAAGGAGGGGGCTTCAACATCTTACCTTGCTGTCCTCCATGATTTCCCTCAGGCTGGGTAGCATTTGTAAGCACTTTGTCTTGCATCTGAACTTGCTGATTTGAAGTTGGCCAGTCCTTCATGGCAGCTTGCAGCAGATCTCTTTGGCCTGGGATAGATAGGGATTCCCACATTGATATATTGACGTTTGTGTTCTTCATCTGATCAATGATGTTGAGTGGAGATGAAGGATCTCTTTGTTGTCCCTTGGTTTACACATTCACTCCTTACATGTGGGCAGCAATGGTGGCATTTTTGAGTTGGCCTAGGGCTGTTCTTGGCTGCCCTTGTGCATTTGAAACTGGACTTTGCTTGCCAACCATTTGTGGAGTCGTGGAAGGTTGTGGATTGGTTGGGGCTAATGGCTGTTCTTCACCCAAATTCCTCCTTTTTGACCTTGTGTTGGCTGCAACACCTTGAGAAACTACCTGGTTCATACCACAAAAATCCTCTGCTTGCCAGTTTACCAATGTGGTGTCATTTGGGGCTGATTGCTATTGGAATGTCTCTTGTTGTTGTTGTTTCTTGACTGCTCTCACCCTCCACACCAGTAGTTGTCACCATTAGTGCTTGATTCAAAGCACCATTGAAGCACATGGATTGGTTATGAGGCTCATTGCATGGAAAACACCAATCATACTCCTGAGCAATGTTGTTTTGTGTTGGCACCAATGCCTTAGAGGTAGATATGGCATTTGGATTATATGGCTGAAATGGTCTATTGGCAGGGGGCCTTGTTTGATTCATATTTGCAGCTGGGTTGGGTGGCCTTTGTGGTTGGTATGGCTGCCTATTAGGCTGAGCTTGGGGTTGATAAGAAGGTTTGAAACCTTGGGCTTGCTGCCTCTTGAGAGTAACCAGCTCATTGCCTAGGTTTTGCAATTGCTTCATGACTTCTTGAAGCTCATTTGGGGCACTTGGAGATGAAGTGGAAGCTTCATTTGAACTCTGATTTCTAGGAGTGGGAGAAGGAGCCAAATTAGGTGCTTGACTGGTGTTTGGATTCTCTAAACTTGGAAACAGTGGCATGGGAGGTCTAGGGGCAAGTTTTCCAGCTTGGATCAAACAATTTTCAGCCCTAATGGCAATGCTATAAGCCATAGGGATAGTTATGCCTCCCATGGACTGAATTAACATAGAAATATCAGAATTTAAAGCTTTGAGATAGTAGAGAAAAGCACCTTTTCGTTTGTTCCGACCGCCATTGGAATCCTTTCCCAAGTCTTTTGAAATCTGAAGTTGAAATCAGTCAGCTGCTCATTGGGAGCTCTCTCGATGGTTGTCATTTGCTCCAAAAGAGACAAATTGTCTCCTTTTCTCCAAATTGCTCATGAAGTGCAATACATAGCTAATTCCAGTTTGTGATAGAACCAGCTCCAAGGCTCCTAAACCATTGCAATGCTTTACCCTTGAATGAAGATGCCAGTAACTTGACAGCCACTTGCATTTCATTGATTTCATCGATTGCGCAAAGGTTAGCAATATCCTTAACGTGATCACCTGGAGTAGTCTAATTTTCTCCAGTGAAGTAGGGGATGTTCTTCAAGGCTGCAATAGGAATTGGATGTTGTGCATTGAGGGCAAGTGGGCTGCTGCCTGTGAAGTTGACGTAGGGATTGTTTTGAGCCATTCTGATTGGTCTTAAAACCCTTGTTGACTGAATGAAAGGCCTATCAGGTGGAGGAGTTGAGAGAGTTCTGTTTGGTGGAGATGGAGACCTTTGAATCCTTCTTCCTCTTTACCTTCTTCTTGGAGATAATTGTAGGTATTCAAACAACACTTCTTCTTCTCCAACTCTTGACCTTGTGGTGATTCTTCTCATGAGTTTTCAGGCCTGCACTTGAAACCAATCGATTCTTCCCCAGTGGAGTCGCCAGATATGAAAATAATAGCTCTTTTCAAGCAAGAAAATTACAGCAGATGCACATCAACCTTGCTGCAATAAAAATGAGACCTCTAGTGTCCCACCGGCATGCCAAAACTGTTGTTGCAAACTCACAGCACCCCTGGATGCAGATCAGGCTTCTAGGTTGATCACTCTAGCATCCAGTGTGATTGCACAACATGGAAACCTCTCTCCAAGTGTGGGACTTGTGAAACTGAGAGAGGAATCTCCATATTAGAGGTTGGTTCCTCAAACTCCTCTGATTAGATCTAATGCTTGCACAACTACAGAGGTTCAGATCCTAATCCTACTCTAAATTGCAAGGAGACAGGGATAGAAATGCAAAAATTGAAACTAACTAAAGATGGTGATGCACCAAAAGGAGTGGTGAAACATTTCTGTCATGCAAATAGACACAAACTAGAGATTGCAGCATAAAACATACACAGGCTGATAAGATATAATTTAGGATCTAAAATGAAGCAAACAATACAAACAAAGGACTGAAACTCATTCACAAAGCTTGCATTATCATTTCCAGTGTCAAAATCACTGCATTACAACCTCAGAGAGGTAAAAAACTATTACAGTCTTTGGAGAGGTCTAATTCTTCAAACAATCACTTGCTAGAGGTGAAAGAAGAAGTTTCTATGTCCAAAAATGTTTTTTTTTGAAAATGAGCCAAAACTGGCTTTTACATTGCATGGGTCGAGCCCAGGAGACAGAAACGTACAAAAACGTGAGAGCCCATTCCTCCTTGACTACAGATGCATTAAAATGGCATGGGGGACCTTACAAACCCATACCCTATCATTTTTGACCGATGCAGGAGAATGCGACCCATTCTGCATTAAATTTGGTCGCTGAAATGTCACTTCTGGCCATGAACACGTGTCAGAGCTGTTTCTCAACTTTCTCTCTCTAGACTACACCAAAATTCAAGATTAACCCCATAATCATGTAGATAATTTCATAAGCTTTCCGTTGATATAAAGAACGTGCAAATCCGAGCTCTGGATCAAAAGATATGGAGATCTGAAGATTTAGGGCACAAACAGGTGAAAATGTGTTTTGAAATTTTTCCGCGCTCTGCCACCTGGATGACACGTGTCAAGCGCTGATTGGATGCGTAATTCTCTCTCCTTCATTTACCCGTGGGTTTTCCTTGAAAATTTGACCTTTTTGATGATTTTGGAACATTTTACTTTTTCCCCGCGCCCGCCGCCATCAAGACACGTGGCATGCATATGATTAGAGGACGGGGGCACGGGTCTTCCTTTACTTTTTAGCTTTTTGACCGAAACTTGGCCAAATTTTCTAACTCCTCCCGAGCTCCGTGCTTCCCTATTCCATTGGACATGTGTCCTCTTTGATTGGTCTCACGGGTGCCTGGCCCAGTTTCGCGTCCTTCGCGTCCTCACGGCCCGGCCGTCCCAAAGGTCTTGCCTGGGACAAAACTTCCAATCCGCCCGAAATGGGATTCCTGTCCCTTTTCGCTAATGACACGTGGCATAATTTGATTGGCTTTTCAGCTTTCTTGGCTATCGCGCGTCCCTTTGTCCCAACCGCTGTCCCAAAGGTAAAAGTTCTCCTTTTCACCGATCCGGTGGTTCGCGTCCTTCGCATCCTCACGGCCCAAATGTCCCAACCGTGCCGCGCCAGCTCAGCGATTAGTCAATTTTCTTCTCCTTGGCCGAACCGGCTTCCGCCCCACGAGTCCCGATGACGGCCGGATGTTCCTTTGCTCGCAGACCGCTCGCTGGCGGCTTTCGGCCGATTCGCCCAGATGTCCCTCACGTCCCGACTGCAATGCGAGGACTAGGACTTAGCCATTTTTCATGATTTTTCCCGCCCAAGCTTTTTTTGCAACTTTTTCACCTTTTCTCGAACTTGCTCTTTTCAACCCTGACACGGGAGAGTTAGAAAAATCGAGGGGACCCTAGAACATGATTTTTGCCCCGAATCAATCTATTTGCCTAGGACTTGAGTATTCGATGCATGTTATCATTTTTACCATGGGCGGTGAAGAATGGATAACAAGATGTTGACAATGAAGGTGTTCTAAAACTTGTTCGCAATCCTATTTTTCACGAGAGAACAAAGCACATTGAGGTACAAGTTCATTTCATACATGAACATGTGTTGAAGCACAACATCCAGCTTCAATATTGTCCAACAAACAACAATGGGAAGATATCTTCACAAAGTCACTTGCATATGACAAGTTCGAGTTGTTCAGAGAGTTCCTCTCCTCATCTCTTGAGACAATGCACAATTAAGGGGGGGAATGTTAGGTTAATTAATTATGCATAGTATATATTAATTATTTAATTAATTATATTAATTAAATAATGTTGTTATATGGTTTTTAAACCATATTTGTCTTATTCCATAGTTATAGGATTATTTGTTGCATAGTTGCAACTTAATCATTTGTTTGTATTAATTTAATTGTTGCTTCCCGGATGTATTATGGAAGCTGTTGTATTTTTGGTTGTACATGTGCAACCTCTCTTTTGTCTGCACATGACTGTACAATACCTATAAGTATTATAGTCCATCTATTGTAACCTAGTTGATTTAGATTAATACAATCTACATGCTTATGTCCCTATTCTATAACATACAATCACCTTTTCCAGGAAAGTCTACAGGAAGAATTCCTTATTGAAGTTAGAACTTAGAGCAGAGGAAAATCTAGCAAATCAAACCTTTCCAATCATGTATTTGAATTCATTGGAGTCAAGGGAGGAGCCACAACCAGTCATGCTTACTTCTAAGCATGAGGATGAGCCTCGAGTTCCAAGGATCGGATACAATGCATCTTGAAATCAAATGAAGAGCAGCTAGAGGAGGTATTTGTCTTGTTCTTAGTTAATACATTGATGATTAGGGTGGAAAATCAGCTTGCAATCGAGCTTTTTCACTACTGCCTTTGTTGTGTCTAATGCCAAATCATCTACTTGGCTACAAATTATGAGGAAGGGTAGCTACTTTGCCTTGTCTAGTGTCAGGGTTTGTTTGAGTTTCTCATTTCTCTAGTTAGTGTAGGGTAGGAGTATGTTTGATTTCAATAAAAGAAGTGCTTGTGCACACTTTGCATGTTTCACTTGAGGCATGTATGATTTGTTCCTTTGTATATAGTTTCGTTTGTTGTTACTCCAAGCATAGAGCATCATGTTTCCTAGAAGTTGTTGCAGAAAAGCTTATAGTTGGTAGGACATAGTTATAATCTTCAAAAGGTTCCAAATATAGAGCAACTAAAATTTGATAAAGGATAGATTTCAATGTTTTCATTCCTTTGTTCCTTCATATCAACATCTAAGCTTCTAGTGCCCTTGCAAAGAAATCAAAAAATCGGTAGTGTCATGGCAGCCTTCCCAAAAGTCAATTCAGAAAAGCTTTGTTCGGGCAAGCGGTATCCCAAGTAAATGACCTAAAAAAAATATTATTAGCTTTGTTGCAGTCCCACGATACATCCCAAACTAGCATATGCCTACAAGTCCTACAATGTTTTATCTTGTCAAGAAATCAATTTAGTTGTGCTTCAAACTTGGAAAAGAATCAAATGTTAGGGCAGTTCAGTGCCTATCATGCAATCCCACAGTTCAGTTTGTAGAGATGAAGAAGAAAAGAAATTTTCAAAATCAAAACAATTTTCCACTCATGCAAATCTTAAGATTTTCTTATAAGTTTTGGGAAATGCAAGCGTAATCAAATCAGCATAGGTGCAACAGTGTTCCTAACAAGTTCTGGGCAAAAAATTGAAGGTTTTTATATCGATCATGATTGCTATAGAGGAATCCATGCCCAATGGATACTTCAAGGCAACTAGTCTACTCCATCTAGCAGGTAGATGGCCCCATGAGTCACCAAATTGTTATCCATTTTCACCCCCTAGGGTGAAATGTACAATAAGGAGGCCTTAAGTTGGAGCACTCATCAAGCCACTAAGTTCATTCACACAGATTGTAAGGAGTTTCTTAGCATTTTGGGAGCAATTTCAATGTTTTCGGGAGTGCTAATGTCATAAGAGGATTTTTTCCTCTTATGGGTTTTGAGAGCTTAAAAGCTCGGTTATAAAATAGAGCAAGCCCCGTAGGTAGCCAAGAGGGCCAAACCGAAAATATGGCCCCTTCACAACTCATTGTTCTCATCATTACCCTCTAGGTCATAAATTTTCCCTAGAAAATCCAAAAAAATCAGCTAAGTGTGTGTGTGGGCAAGGTTGAACGAGAGCCCAACCAGCTCACCCGAGCTAGTGGGTGAGTTAAAAAGTAGCTCGGCCGAGCTGGTTCGCCATTTCGGCGAGTTGGGGTCTAGTGGATCAAGCTATGCAGATAGTTCACCGAGTAGCTCGTCGAGATTGACATGGAGTCGTGTGGAAAATGGAGTGGAAGTTGAGCTCAACGAGTTAAGGAATATCGGCGGTGTGCATGAGCGAATGTGGTAAGCTAAACCAAGAGCTCATGTGGAAGAACCAAGTTCATGGGGGAAAGGGACTCACCACAATGAGTTAGCGGCATGGATAACAAGCAAGGGCAGAGCCCTTTGGTCTCGATGATGTCGAGAGTTCCCTGTAAAAAGAGGGAATCAAGGTCGAGATCTCTCGAGCTCATTCATACACGGCAATGGCATCGTGCAAAGAAGATATGGGAGCTCACCGTTAGGTGAGGCAAACAAACACGAGTCATTTTTGGTGAAGACATGTACAATGGGCCTGAGATAGGGCCGAGCTCGGTGAGGTAATGCATCAAATGGGAAAGTAAAGACTTGTTAAAGGAGTGAGCCGGTGAGTCGAGGTATGAATTGTGGTGAGTCAAAGGCATTTTACTTCAAAGAAAAGCGGACCGAGTTCGACGCAATGCAAGTAGAAGTAAATGGAATCACCTGCAATGAGTTGACAAGTTGCGGTGTTTTGGGGGGTAACAACTTAAGTCGTCAAGCCCCCACATGTGAAGCAAAATCAATGTTGAACCTCGATGTGAATGAAGGAGCGAGTTGATCATGGAGTTGTGTTGTAGATGCGAGGAAAGTTGTGAAGTAAAATCGAATGCATTCAATGCAACAAAGGAGTGAGTTAAGGGTGTTATGCAAAGCGGTGAATTAAATGACTTCGACTTATAAGGGCAAGTATGCGTAACCAAGTAAAGCAATATGGAATCTCCGCAAGAAATAAGGTCGAGTTATCCAACGAGTCAACAAATGAGCCACAAAACAAGTTAAGAACCGAGCTACAAAGGTGAGTTGGGTGGCGGTGGCTCACCACCCAAAGCAAGTAATGCAACCCCTATTTCCCAGAGAAGACCATGGCCAAAAGTAAAGTAATCGGTGTTTCAACATTATTTTACTTCCCTAAAAATAAGAAAAGCAAAGTAATTGCAGAAGTCCGATCAAAAGGAGAAGTAATTGGGGATTGTTTTCCAAAAAAGAAGATGAAGTAGAAGTAATGGCCCCTTGGTTTCCCAGAACTATGAACCTTTGAAATTCCATAACTTTCAGTTGGGAGCTTCGTTTCACACAAACTTAAACTTTCGAAAAGGTCTCGAAGCTCTCTACGCACTAACAACTTCATATTTCAAATTTGGTAAGTGAAAATGGGTCAAAATGGCATTACTTCTTCGCACTTCATTTCACAAGAATAACTATCTACCACCATTAATGAGGCATGGAAGCCAATTCCTTTTGCTGCAAGCAAGAGTATAAGAGACATGGGCTAGACACGGGTGCCATATAGTGCCCACATTTTACACACCCAAATACAACAGTAACATACCAAGATAAAAAAATTTGACTTACATTGCTCACTACACACAACACAGCAAGGGCTCCAAGTACAGAAACTCGACTCGCATACGACAATCACAAAAGTCATCGACTCACATAGACACACGAAAACAACATAGGCATGTTGACGCTACACTTTTCCCAATGGAAGGTTACTAGTAAAGACCCAACCACAAGAACATGACTTCAGGAATGGCGAACCCACAACACATCATTTCTTTATTTGTATTTTAGTTACGGTTAACCCTCCAAGAACATTATTTCACAAGGATAAATTCCTCGTTTGTCCACCTATAGAAACTTTAAGTTCATTCCACATTTACTTTGCAGTTCGACCATTTTAAGTTGGCTGTTTATTCTTTACCAAACTTTCCATATCTTGCATTCCTATTTGATATAATTCAAAAGCATATAAAGTACTTAATTATCTTGACCTTATGTTAAGAATATGCTTCTCATTTTATTGAGAAGCACATAAATATATTTTATTGAGTTATAAGGACTCCAAGAGTGGCAGTATCCCTAACCTCAAATCTCTTTTTTTTTCTCTTCTATGCTTTACTTTTACATCACATTATGGTCGCATTATTACCATCATTTTATAACAAAAGAGTTACGAAAGCACTTGTCTGACATCTTAAGGAAGTACATGGTTAGAAGCATTATAAAATACACATGAACCCCAAGTGACCTATGTTCACGATGATCCCATGTCTCTGCATTTCACGATTCCGCATAAGAAATATTCTTTATTCCTTAATGCCATAAAATGACATAACAAGGGATTATGGGACAAGATTTCAGTTTCTAAGGTTCTCTAAAATCAACATCTTTCAAATCAATTTCGTATGCAAGGAGTTAAATTATAGTTTTCTACCCACAAGTTAACATCCTAATCAACTAGGGTTTAGTTTAATTCCAATTTTCACTTAGGGCTTTACGCTCTATTATAGATTAGATTAAGGTTCAAAACATATTCACCCTATAAACCCTCTGTAAAAGATCAAAGCACTATATTATCACTAGCCAAAGATAGCACCTATAGCTAAGAGGATCTATTTATTAGCAAAATTTTGAGTGATAGAACCACTATTTCACTAGCTCCATGATGTCATCTGGATCCCACAAGAAATTCATTCGATGTAGAAGATTTATTTGACTGTGTTGCTCCTATATGTCTGGTTTATGTCGATGTCACTAAACGTACCTACTAAGACGATAAACCCCTTTTCTTGGGATCTTATTTGCCTAAACTAGGATGTTCCATTGAGTGTAAAGGTTCGTTTGAAGGTCACAGTTTTCTACGCTAAGGGATTAACATAGGCAGGTTAGTTATATACAAATTTTGAACTACGGTTGACTATTGTGGTTAGGTTCCTTTATTACATTTTCAAGGTAAGAAACACAACACCAATTACTAAACCAATAATAGCACAATGAAAGTTCACTACAAGGTATAAATTTCAATTCCTTTTGACAATTGTATTCCACTTTTACCATAAAAATTTTGGGATCAAAATAACATCCATGAAAGAAATACCAATTTCTCAAGCACTTATTAATCTAGCGACTTTTACATACTACCAATTTCAACAATAAGTCTTTCAATATAATACCAAAAATAAATAATGAATTACTCAACGCCTTTACGTCATCATTCTTTCATCCTACAAAAACCACGTGAGCAAGATATCAGCGATAAATCGCTGGCATGGCATCCACCCTAATCTAACATAATTATCATTTTTCAGTTTCCCATTTACATTTGATAATTATTACAATTTGCAATCGAAATAAAAAGGTTTAGAGACATGCACTCATAACATTTCATTTTGCTTCTTTTTTTGTAACCCAGGAGAGAGAAAGAGAAGGGTAGAGATAGAAAACACCGTTTTGTCAAAAGTTCTAATGCACACAACAAGTTACATTATAGTGTTTTAAACAGTTATTTACATGTGTTAAAAGTTTCTAGGGTGATTTGGCAACCCTACGAGGGTCCCGCAGCTTCCTATTTTTACATTTTCTTACTAGCTACAAATGATCAAAATGGGCTCGGAGGCTAAGAAACCGCTTCTAAAAGTTATCCTCCGATGAGAACACACACCACAATTAACTTTCTACATGTCCCCGGATATACCAAGAGTTCATAAGTAATGACGGGATTGAAAAAGAGAAAACGGTTTGCATTTGGTGGCTAGTTTTCCGGGGCCACTGGTCGTAGTTGGCCTAGTTGTAAAAGGACAAAAGTTAGCTCGAGGGCTCAAAAAACCACATCCAAAACTGACGTTCGATGGATGAACACGCAACGAGACACTTCCTACTAGTTCCCCTATATAAGAAGAATTCATCGAGTCGCGGGTGAGAACTAGAAAAGCTGTTTTCAAACGGCGACCAATTTTCTGGAGAGCGACAAGTCAAAATTGGTCCAGTTTAACCTTGTCAAAGCATGACCAGAAGGCTCGCAAAATGGATTTTCCAAACTATCCAGAAGAGTGCTTTTCCCTAAACTGAATGTTCCAGGAAATTGTCTAGTATAAACACTAGAGGTTTGCGAAGATGGGAAATGATTTCTCTTTCCAGGTTTCAAATGGCGGTCCAAAACGAAAGCCAACTTTCTAGATTTAACAACTTCCTATCACTACAAAATAGTGTAACATGGCTCCTATAAGGGCATCAAAAAGATCCCCAATGTTCATTCAAGGTCAGTCCCAAGATTGAAGTGACACCTCATATAACCAAGTACGCGAAGAAAACCTAACCTCCCTATTCCGGAGATATGAAGATTACTTTACGAGTCCCCAAAAATTGCAATTTAACTAATTAAACAAGAGAACAGTCAAGTCATTTACCGGGAACTCAACTTCAGCCTGTCAATTAAAAAGGGTAATGTAGAAATCTAGTTTGGTTGTGACGCTTACTAGATCATCACGACGTGAGTGAACAAGTTTATTGTCTACCAAGCAATATTGGATCTTGTACATTACGATACAAGGTTTTACTATTTTTAAAACAAGTTTATTTTATACAGCATAATATACGAAAATCCTTTGGTTATAAATTTTCATTTTGTTGCAAAAGAAAAACTAAAGAACATAAATTATGAGAGATGAGGAGAGATGAACCATGCCTAGGAGGAACGGATTGATCAAACCCAGCAGCTTGATTCGACATCTCGCTTGGGCACTTCGTCAACCGGTTCATGAGCATCCACAGCTCCACCATTTTACATACACGTCTATTAAGGAATTTGTAACTGCAGATTTGAAACCATTCCGCTACTCTGATCACATTTCTCCTACCTTCTAGATTTGACCCACCACTTGTTGAGCATGATCAAATGGTTTCTTATTGATGTTGTTTGGATAGAATGAGATCTTCCTCCTTTTGTGCATAGCCTCAAATCTTGCAACCATGAGACCATGATTTTTGAAGGCATTTCATCAAACAGTCCAAACGCCTTTTCAACAAATCCATTTTGTGCATCATGGCAGCCCATGAGACCGCATTTCTTTGAAATAGTTTGACATACGATTCATATGCTTATTAAAACTTGCACAAACTACAAGCACCGATCAACCAAAATCTCATAACCACCGCAGGTTTAAATGGTAGAATGCCCAAATCTCCACATTTGAAAACAACCTTATCTCTCCCACATTACATTCTAAATATGCCAAAATGCCCACATATGCGTTGAAACCAAGGATAGACTGGTCAATGTCTCTCATAGCTGACAATAAGAAGAAGACCATGCAAACGTGAGGATCAAGAGTAGGTGAAAGCAAATAAGGATTCCCCTTTTGACGCATGTTGGAAGTATGTGGCAAAAGTAAACTGATTGGGTTAGAACCCTGTTTGCAGCATACGCACACAACAATAACGTTACCCCATGCGTAGCTTTCCCGTTCTTTCCTCTGGTCAAACCCTGCAATCACATCCCCAAGGTATTTGTAACTACAACATCTGAAAAAATCCCTAAATCATTTATACTTTGCTAGATGACACGCAGTCTGGGGGGCTCATTTTTCTTTGGACGCAGGCTGGGAGGATGTTGCCACAAGCCAGTAGTGCGTTGGTAAGGATAAGCTCAGCAAGTTGGAGCTTTCCCCCTTCCCTCAAGGCCGCGGCGCTCACTCCCCCATAGCAAAAAAAAAAAAAAAAACCACAAAGGCACCCTTTGCCCTAAAACCACCCCCAACAAAGAAATCACAGTTTTCTTAATTTTAAAACTTTTATTTTAATTAATTTTTGTTTGTTTGTTTTAACTAAATAAAAAATAAAAACCCTAAACGAAGTAAAATAATAATAAGCACAATTAATGATGATCGCCATATTCATAATAACAACACAAATTTAATAATAATAATAATAATAATAATAATCACACCTCGACAATATAAATTATAATATTATTATAAACATTATTTTTATGATTTTACGGCTAAAACAATGATAATAATTATTAATCCTATTAATGGCGACGACTAGGCAAACTCGACGAACCGAGAACCAAATTTTCCTTTAACCGGATAGTCATCCATGACGCTACGAGGTCCACAGTTTGGGGTGTCGACAACGACCGAAAGGCAAGAAGGAGAGGGAAGGTGAAAAATCTTCACTATGACAAGGACAAGGTCAACAACGGTCAATGAAAGCACACGCACACAAGTCTCCTAGGCTTAGAAACAAGGTCATCATGCCAGGGACCGGGGAACATCGAAGGGCATTAAAATGCCATAACTTTGAACCTTTAAAATGCCATAACTTTCAGCTGGGAGCTTCGTTTCACACCATTTGTGAACCTTTAAAATGCCATAACTTTCAAATTTGGGAGCTTTGTTTCACACAAACTTAGACTTTACGAAAAGGTCTCGAAGCTCTCTACACACTAACAACTTTAGATTTCAAATTTGGTAAGTGAAAAGGGGTCAAAATGGCATTACTTCTTATGCACTTCATTTCACAAGAATGTGACTATCTACCGCCATTAATGAGGCATGGAAGCCAATTCCTTCAACTGCAAATGACAAGAGTATAAGAGACATGGGCTAGACACAGTGCCCTTCTTTGCTTTCAAATTAGTGTAATTTTTGGCGAAATGGATACATGCATTCGAGTCTCTTATTTTCTATCTCT
This sequence comes from Taxus wallichiana var. yunnanensis, assembly GCA_018340775.1. Classification (NCBI taxonomy): domain Eukaryota; kingdom Viridiplantae; phylum Streptophyta; class Pinopsida; order Cupressales; family Taxaceae; genus Taxus; species Taxus wallichiana. The sequence goes on from CM031239.1 coordinate 888,024,542, forward strand.
TCTCACAACATTGTTATAAATTGAAAGGGGATGCATCATTTGTAAAGGTTATTGGGAATTTTTTCCCCATGCTCCCCTCTTCTCCACAAAGTTGGGTTGTTGTGAATTTGGGGCTTGAAGCCTTCCTTTTGAAGCTCTGTAATGGAATTTCTTGCCTTCTCTTGCTATAATGATGTATTGTGCATACTTTTGGAGTAATAAAATTGGTGTTCTGTGATACTTGTCTATCCTCTGCATTATTTTTGCTTTCACTTGCCTCTCATCATGCTTGTAGGTTTTGTGCATACTCTTGTGTTCATTGCAGGATTTGGAAGTTGTTGTGTTTACTTGGGATGGTGAAGTGTATGTGATTTTTTCGTGGTGCATGTCCACCCTCTCTAAGTTCATCCTTCTCCATTGGCAAGCTAGGAAGATTGTCTAGCACACCCCTTTTTCTAGTGTTATCACCTCTGTTAGAATAGGATTTCATTTTCATGCATCTTTCTAACCCTCTCTCCCTCTCCCTGGTCCTTGGCATGATTAGGATAGGTTTAGTTAGCTGCATTTTCCCTTCTAGGATTACTTTAGCATTAGATTTAGGTAGAGGAAGTCATCCTTCTTCGGAGGTTCACCTCAAGTATGCTAGTCCCATAGCTTGAGAGGTGTTACCCATGTTAGCAAAAAGTAGAGATCTGCATAGCCAAATCTCAGGGTGCTACTTTTTTGTGATAACACTTATATTATTACGTATTTATTTACTTTTTGATTTTATCTATATGTGATTTGTAATTAACTTAATTATATAATATTATTAAAATGGAAGGCTCAAAAAGAGAAAACAAAATTTGAGAAAGATGAGGCAAAGTGGAAGATCATTTTATTTTAGTAATCCATTTTCACATCCAAATCAAGTTTAAATACAATGATGGTTTATTATACTACCAAGACCATTAATGTTTTCCCTTGACCAATAATAATATGCCATGTGTAATATTTAATCTATTTTGTAAAGTTTTGCATCAAATTTCTATGAGAATATTCTTCTACCCCTTTATTCAAGAATATTCCACTATTTTTCCTTGGACTATTGTTTTGAGCAAACACATTAAAAAAATCCCTCTGACCATAATTACATTGATTTTCATGTCACATGTTGCCTCCATTGGAGACATGGTTGCTTAATTTTTCACACATATATTCATGTCCCTCTCTTTATCTTCCACCATTGCTAATGCCCCTTTTTTATTTAATGCTACATATTATTGTAATGTGATTTGAAAGCCAATTTAGAGATAAGAGCTACTACTCATAAGTCATGGCACAAATTAATTTATGGTTTGCAACTGCAAATTTACTATGGTTAAGGTAAATAGTTTTGGGTTTTTTTTTAATTCTTTGTCACCAATTTCTGGTTTTATTTTTTCATAATAATTATCTCGACAAATGTAAATATGTACATATTGTTTTATTGACAGATCTAACCATGTTTTAATCTAGGAAACTCAACATCTCCTTCGCCAAGTCCTAGTTTAGACTTTGGGAAGAGTTCCTCTCGTAACGGTGATTATTGTGTTGGAGTTAAGCTTATCTTGGGATTTGGTTGGTTAGTTGTGTATATAATATTTTCACTTACTAATTATTTGAGTGCAAATATTCCATACCAATTGATGTTGGTTTCATGCAACAAAATATTGTTGCACGAAAATGTTATCACCAAAAGTTAGCACCCTCTGCATGTGTTGTTTCCTTGACAACAAGGCTTTGGTATAATATGGATTTATCTCAAACTATGGGATTTTACAATTGAAACAAATCTCCAAACAAGGTTGGTTCCTCTATGTTTTATCCCATCACAACTAACCTACAACCTAAGAATGCAATTAATCTAATCCTAAACTATGAATTCACGGGGACCGAGTTAGGGAGGAAGGAAAGGAGAATGCATCTTAAAGGAAGGTGATGCACCAAACTAAAATAGGGTTCAAACCTAGCTCGTGGACACAATTGAAACTATCATGTAAGAAACCAAAACAAACACAGAACTCTGTAAAGACAGATGCACAAAATTTAAGAGAAACAAGAGGGTCAAGATTCACATTCAATATACGATGCATGAAGGAAAACCACAGTTGCGTCTCATTAAACAATATCATTTACATCTGCAAAGTAAAGGTTTAACAATTTCCCAAAATTTAGTTACAGAGGCCCAAAGCATAGAATAAAAATATAAGCTTACAACTCCGCAGAAGGAACCCCTTTTTGTGCAAAAGCCCTTTTATTTATACAATTTCATCCAACAGAGAAGGAAGAGGAGAGAGATGAAAATACCATCGAACCAAAATCGATCCCCTCTAAAATTTGCATTAAATGAGCATGGACGTTTTGATTGATCTTTTGAGTTGTTTGAGTGCGGTATGGATGCCTTCGACTTCAACATATCTATAACATACCATAAAAGCGATGCTATTAAATAAGTGGTTGAGCTACCTAGAATTGTAGTTGTAGTTTTCTTCTTTCTCCCACCATACTCGATTAATTTCTTATTTTTATGATTCAAATGTGAAGCTCATGTCGAGACCTTTTACGGTGAGCCCACTTTTATTAAATTTGGAGTTCTCTCTCGGAGGAATTTATGGTCATTTGAAATTTGGAGCACGGGAGACAGATGAGCGGTGTTTTTCTTACGACACGTGGCAGCTCTTGATTGGCTCTACATGATGACAAGTGATACCTTCGATTGGTTTATGGGATCAAATCTTTTCCTACTTGTACTTTACATTGGTTATGGGGGAAGGGATCTATTTGATTTAAGCTTGTTGATGCGTTGCCTTTGTGTATTTTACACTCGTGGACCTAAAAGGTGCATGAATTTTGGTTCATCCCACAGGCCTCACATCCGTTGGGCACATCTTTGTTTGGGACACCTGAAATGGCGACGCGTGTCCTCACTTCTCCTATTCAATATTACCATGTGTCGAGCGTTCATTCCACCGCGTGGTCTTGACTATTCAACTCGCTCGCGCTTGATTGACTAAACCCAATGCCTAAATGAATTGTGGCTCATTCTGTGGACTTAATTCCGTGGGAGCCCAAAAACCATGAAGAAGACTAGAATGTTGCCATGTGGCCCTACCCGAATTCTTGGCGGTTGAAATTGATAGCCAAATGAACGTCACCAACCTTTTAGAATGTTTAAATGGTTGAGGCGTTGGCGAAATTTCTAAAATGTTTGGAGCAATAAAATTTTGAGACGTTTAACCGTCTTGCATCTATTTAAATGACTAGGTCTATTTAAACCATGTTAATGCCAAAATAACCCTAGAGGTATTTTGGGATAACATAAACCAACTCCTAGACCTATATGTTAGGCATTTTTGTGTTATCTCCTAGATTTTGTGAGACACCTAGATTTATTGAGAGTGTGTGTTGTGATATCCGAGAGTGTAGATTTGTGAGCTATAATAATGGAGATTATTGATCTTAATTATTGTGGAATGTGTTTGTAGTGCATTGTATATTGTGTGCATGTGTTTCTTTGAGCTTGTGGTAAAGTTTATTCTACTACCCAGAGAGATCCTAGACATGGGTATTCATCGCTAGGAGATAATGGCATGTAGATCATGACATCATACTATCATAGCTTTGGTTGGCTGTCCTCTTTGTTAATTAGAGTTTTATTTAAAGGTGACCTTACCGTGTGCCTGGGTCTATTTCCTTTCTATCTTTTTGCAGGATTTTTGACCCATATTTTTCTCACCCATCCTCTACCTGATTCCTCCAACAACCCACATGTCCATACTACCAAATTTGGCTCTTAACCCACTTAGACGTCTTCTGAATCATTTGGAGAAACAAACAAAAAACATGACCATGCTTCAAGAGGATTCCCATGTCTTCTACAACTGATTGCCCAGCAACCACCTTCACACCTCCTTTCAGCCAGGATAAAATTAAAAATAAAATCTAAACCAGCAAAGGAAAAACCCTAATGGACTTCAAAATGAATTTAATTTGGTTTGATCTCAAATCGAATGTCAAAATATCATGCAAATGGAAAGGCATTTTTAGTTTAATGAATATTTGTGTGAACCTTTCGTTGGTTGCTAAAACAAAACTCTGTGAAAGTGACAACTAAATTCTTGATGAGAAAACTTTCCGTTGTTTGTTCGTGTTTACAAAGTGACAGAATGCCTTATCCATTTATATTATGACTTCTTCAGCTTTGAAATATTCTTTAGTTTTCCATTCAATGTTTTTTTTGGTTGGAAGTTGTCATTTTCTTTGCTTATGGTATTGGGTTGTTTTTACTGTGGTGTGTGTTCTTTTTTTGGTATGGATAGTGAAGCAATTTTTAGCTTCGGCTCCAAATTCACCATTTGTGCCTTCTTTTATGACTCTTCATGTGCATTGCTTGCACTCTTGTCTCCACTTCTTACAATCATTGTTTTGTCGAGCAAGTTGAGGTTCTGGATCATGAAGATACCCTATAGCTCTATTGAGCCTCATTACCATGAAAATAAGCACAGTTCAATTTCTTTAATGTATTTTTCATTACATTTTTTTGTTTGCTAGATGTTACATGGTAAAGAATGATTCATTAGCGAAATTTGTAGTCTTATCTATGATTTGGCCATCACCTAAATATTTAGCCACTTGTAAAAGTTAGAATTAAGAAATGTTGATCAAAGTTATTTAAAAATTTTTACTTAGACTCATTTATATAATGAAGAAAAATATTTTTCAAATTGTTACTCATCTAGACATGGTCAAGTGCAAATTCATTTTAGTTTTGATTTTTATGCCCAAAATCTTGAAAGGGATAGACCTAAAATTAATAAAGCCACATAATTTAAATGATGCTCAATGTAAGTAGAGACATGAGTAAATTAAATGTGAGCACTTTCTTTTCCTCATTAGTCACATAGACACATTTCACATTTTTCAAGACACAAACAAATATAAAATTAATTCAACCCTCTATATATCGGACTACTGTGTAGTTCTTGTTTGTGTGTGATTAGAATCGTGTCCCTTAATTCTTGGTTGCCCTTATGCCAATCGTATTGAGATAAGGGGCTACAACTACTTTGCCCCCAAGATGAATGTGTGAGATGGAATTTAGAATAAGCCCTCTTGTGCAAGTAAATAATGCGAGTCCTTGAGTGTTGCTCTTGTAAATGGTAGATAGATAATGATATCCCAAAATGTCCCCTTGCCCCTAATAATAGTTAGTAGGTTATGTATATATGACTTCCTTGTTTGAAATTTGACACTTAGTGGTGCCAAAATCCGTCTTAGGTCATGAGATAAAGATAAGAAAGGACCCTAAATAAAGAAGAACCCAAGTTGAAAAATAAAGTAAGATGGACAAAAACGCCCATAAGGGACACTAGCGCTTGGGCCATGTAGTGTCCTAACTAGGCGATATTGTCTCAAAGCCAAGAAACACAAACAACACTAAGAATGGGGGCAGGGATCCATGTGACACGACCAAAAGATGTACATGCAAGCAGTAAGAGGCAAAGTCACAATCAAAGTAAGTCAAAACCAATAAAGAGGACTAAGAAAAGGTGTCACCGGTGTCCAATCTTCGCACTTGAAAATAATGCATATAACAACATACTAGAGGTGTGATATAATGGTAATAAGTACATATTTTTGAACTCAAGGTTTTGCGCTATCGGTGAGTTACAAGTAGTTTCTAATCATCAACCCAAGTTCCATTCCTAGTGAACTCATTGGATGCTTTCAATAAATGGCCATGGGGACACCTTGAGGTAGGGGTCAAACTTCTCCATATGGACTAAGCGGAACATAGTGGGGTGCTTTGAATGTAGATCACTCAGCGGACATTAGGGAGCCAAGTCCCCCTCCGCCCCACTTAGAGAAAGTGCTCCTCCACCGCTCCAGTTCATAGCTCTGGTATAAAAAAAAAGTGTTTACCATCCAAAGTTTATTTTAGACTCCTTCGGTCCTTGCTTAGTTTGCAAGCTTTTGTGTTTTTGGTGATCGTGGTCGGGTTGTTTGGGGTTTTTAGTGTCTTCGTTGTATTTGGGTGGGATCCCTTAAATCCCCTAGTTCTAAGCTCCGATTAAAAGCATTAAAATATCTATAAAAAAATAAGTACATATTTTGTGTCTACACTCTCTTATTGATTGTTTTTATACCATTTTGTTTCAATCAATGTTTTATATTCATGAGATATGTATACTCTTTTTGGATTGATGTATTTGATGCTCAATATTTATTCATGATTACATATGCATGGTATGCCTTTTGTTAAATTGATTGTGTTTGTCATATCCATGATTTTAGTGTTTTCTCTAGGTCCTGGTCACATAAGTGACATGTTTGCATTGTGTCTTGAACATGTTTGGCATGTTTTCTCAATGTTTTGTGTGTCTTTAATGTTTTTGTTTCATGTTTGGCATGCCTTTAGTGTATTTTCACATGTTTGGCTTGTCTTCAATGTGTTTTCTCGATGTTGAGTCACATGAGTGACTTGTTTGCTTCCTCCCCGATATGTATTCATTGTTTTATGGGCTTCAACATTATTAGTGTGTATTCATTGTCTTATATGGTTACTCCATGATTATTGTATATGATATGTTGGTTATGTAGTTGATTAAACATGATATATTGTTACTATGCTTGGATCTATCATATGTCTAGTGTTTCTTATGGTGTGATAATCCACACAATGCCCAAATTTGTATTTCCCACTTACCTACATTGTAATTAGGGGCAAGGACCTTTACTTATGCTTTACATTGATATGTTTTTGATGATTGATTGATGTGATATTGCTTTTATGGCCCACATGAGTGTGTGACATTTTCATGCTCTATTGTATATAATTTCCCATCGGGCGGGCGGGAGGCGGGGCGGGGAGAGGCGTGTGGGAGGGGGTGGGCACTTTTATTCCTATATTACATTATTCACATCTTTAGCATAAGGGGCATGATACTCATATACCTAAATGGATTTATACATTTCCCATTATGGCAATTATATTCTTGCATTTAGATTGAGTATAACTTTCTCATAAGTGGCATTATACTCCCATGTTTACATTGTTAACACCTTCTCGTGTTTATATATTTTTATCTCATAAATCTCAACCACATGGGACATTATTACACTTGTGCTTATATAGTTATGTCATATGCCCATATATGGAAAATTACTTATTGTATATGCACGTTCATGATGATATCTTAATATGTTAGGCATCAATGATGTTATTTCCTATCTTATACATGATACACTTATAAATTTGGTCGAGTGTGTACCCAAAAACAAAGTAATTATCTTCTATTACAATTCATACATGATACATTTACAAATATATAGGAAATATGTTTCCTATAAAATAGGAGATCTAACTATCTCTAAAAACAACTCTCCTAAAGATGTATGAGTTGTTCCAACAACTCATACATAATAAAAACTATTACATCTCACTCATACCTACGATGAGTTGTCTTACTAACACACTTACTAATGTATATTATGTTTCTACTAACATAATTACTCACACATGTGATTACTACCACATACGAATGGAGCACTAACAATATTTTCCTAACATTTCCCCCTTAGTGCAAACATGGTAGAAAAAAACAATTACACTCTCCAACTGCAGTATGTCCGACTTTTGTGGCATGCCCAATTCTTGTAGCCCATGATATTGATCCAAACGAAAGGCATCTCTCATCATCATTCCATGGTTTTTCATAGGTTTACCACAAACCTGGACATGAAACGCTTTATTTTATAGGATGTCGAGTTACACCGAAAATGCATCCATGAGGCAAATTTTTATTATTTTTATTATTTGAAACTTTTGACGATTATAAAATGACATAATCGTGTGGTGTAATAAACAACATTGACAATGACACTTTCTAAAAACACAAAATGACTATGATCGAACAATAATGCTATAGGAATGACATTTCTACGGTTTGATGATTGACTATTAACAAGTGATAACTTGACAATTAAGAGTTACATAACACAATTGATAACAAAGATTTACTTGGCATCGACTTTTGATCATTGACAATTTTCAACATATATCTTGACTTAAATGACGACTCAAATTCTACATGACAAAATGACGATTGTCAAATACTTATAAGGACACTTATAGAAAACAAGTAAAAACTAAATTGACCCAAGATAATAATTACTATATTTGACATGAATGGACTAAATAAACTATGACTATTTGGATCATAAGATTTCTTAAGACAGAATGGGTATAAAGACTTAAAAAAAAACATTTATAGACTTAAAGGATTTATAAACAACACTTAAACTAAACTTAAAACAATAAGGAATTATTAACTATTTTATAACCACGGACTTTGGTGAGATGTCTCGAGAATCTGAGTCGATTGCAAAGAATTGGGATTTTGATTGCGTGGGATATTAACATCGCCGAACATGAAATGTCAAAACACCAATTGTGTGGATTCATATGTCTACAACTTGACACGTGGAATTGTTTTCTACAATGAAAAGAATCAATAGACTCGAAAATTGCGTGAACAAAGATGGCCATGTGATGAGGATTTGCAATCTAATGGAGAGAACTCGATCCTTCTTGAGCATGAATAACTAACGATTTCAATGGGCCGAGCTATCAACAAATTTTAGGAGGTTTGTTGGGCTTTAGCAATAGCGCTAAGCATGGGATTGTACTCTTAAAATTTCCTCCTAAAAGCACGGTGGTCCTTATTTGTAGGAAAATATTCATAAATTTCTTGTTGCTCTAAATTTATTTTTCACTTTGGACCACCCACTCATTAAAAATAGGAGCAACAACCCCCTCCATGGGACCCCTGCCTTAATGGCTCATATTCCTTTTTTGTCATCTCACTTGTTTCCCCTCTTTTCTCTCTCCTCCCATGTTTTATTTTTTCCACATGTTTTCCTTATTGTTTTGAGTCTTACCCTAAAACCATAAGTTGTGATTCTTGATCTCTTACAACCATGTCTATTTATTGTGTGGTCCCTTCTAATGCATATTTAGATCCGCCAAAATTTTCGGCCTCTGTTTGTTGTTTTTTCTCCATTGTCTCTATATATACATTGTCAACATCATTTTTTATTGAATATGAAAATTACACAAGTTAGATGCACAAAATTTTAGGACTTAGCGACCAAGCATTAAGAGGTTTCCATTCTACAAATTCGATCGGAGCATGATCATGGCTCCATCATCCCTTATTACTTGGAATCCCATAGAATTTGTACCTTAGTGGATGGTAAGGAAACACCTTTTACACCATCATACACATTGTTGGACTACAACCCATTTGATTAGCATCCTAATTTGAAATTGAGAAGTATATAAACATATTAACACATTAGTGCAATTAAAACATGAATGAATAAAATTAACAAGAGATAGAGAACCATCTCCATGCTAACAAAAATTACAAACAACAAGAGGAAGAGTTCCGAACCTGATTCTTCCCGAACTACACGTATCGTACTTTTATGTTTACAAGCTAAAGTTTTAGCACATGGAAGTAGAAGTATATACTTTATATAATATAAACCATCTTTATTAATGGATCCACTGTAGTAATGAAAAATATTTCTACACATTCGATCGAATCGATCGAGGATATCATCATCTTATTGTCTTTGCATCAAGCACTTATTAGAGCAATGAAAGTAAACTAGTTTTCGAGTACTTTGATTACAATGAATTATTCGACTTAGATTATATAGTGGGTTGGATTTACATAATTGTTCTGATCAAAAGTACGATAATAATAAAGGGATCGTTGAGGCCTCTCAGAACATCCCCTACTTTTTATAATGTTTTAGCAAGGAGTCGCTTACTATATTAAGGTTCCAATGAACATGGTTTTGAAGCCGTGTAGATAAAGTCCTGAAATTATATTTGCCCTAGTTGACAATTGCCAAGTAATATTGTTGTAATATCGAGAAAGTACACCAAGAGTCCTAGCAAGGATTCTATGTTCCCACCGCTTTTATGGATTTTGTGACTTCTGTGCATTGTTATTTGGCATTTCAGTGTGTTGTCTAAACATGGCACTTGTCTTTGGTTTTGCAATAAATTGGATATTCTTCTAAAACCAAAGTTTCTCCCCTCTTGTCAATTATTTTGTTTTTGTAATGTTCTTTTATGCAATGCAATTAAGTTTTGTTTCGCCGTCATATCTATTTAGGTTTGAACTGTGATGTTTATGGGTAGGTTATTGCATTTTTATATCAAACATGATGTTATACTACTTTCCTTAAAACAATAGTAAACTAAATTAATTTTTCGACTTGAATCCTACACAACTCGATGAATTTGGGTTTTCAAATTTATGTGTGTTTACTTCTATTTTGGTGGTTTTTTAATCTATGTAGGCATGTTGAAACCCACAATTGGTGATCAAAAATAGGGTTGTTAAAAAGAAAGGAGAAATATGAAAATGAAAATCCCTCAAGGGCACACATGGTCCCGAGGATATTCATGGTTCAGATTGTTCCCAAATCTTTCCAAATTTGGTTACATACGAAAAATCTTGTTGAGATACTTATGACACCTTTTGAACAAAGTAGAACATACACCATGTGCAGAAGATACAATCCATTGAATTTTCTCTCCAACTAACAAAAAATATAACCGCAGATTGCACATCGATGATGTGGCATGTTGTGAGTGCAACAAGAGGATAAATGTGGTGGTGACAAGTGGCAAAGTTTTGTCGAGCAAAATTTTGGTTTGTAGCCTCGATCTTCGACGATCAATGTGGGGCCCATATTGTGTGTCTACTAGGGGGCCAATAACCGTTGGGGTCTGCGCTTTTTCGGGTGGGGGACCCCGCCACCATTCTTCACATTATATTGTATGAGTTTTTTCCTTATAAACCCTTTTGAAGACCATAATTCTATGTGGGATAAATCTCATAGTTTTGCCAAATATCCACAAGCTAGCTCGATAAAATCTATAGAGCTCATACCGCAAGTCGCGAGTTAGGGCCGAGCTCATTGTGTTTCTTGGCTTGGCGAGTCAAGGTCGAGTCACATGTTGCCATCTCGACGATCGAGCCACCTCACCATCAACGAGACCAAGTCATAGCCAACTCACCAATGTCACGATCAAATATCAATGATGGACAAGTCAATGCCTACAAGCCAACCAACCAAGTTCATGCAACGATTTGAGCACTGAGCCCAAGGGCTTGTAAAATAATGTAATGTGTGACCAAAGCCACGTACAAGGTATAACATCCAAGGCTATTAAAAGTCTTTCCTTATCCGCCACATTTTAGTTGAGGATCATTCACGACAAGAGCTAAAATATTTAACCATAATTTTACGTTGCAATGGTTACAATGACAAACAAATTCAAAGGGAATTCAAGCATGCTTTAGCACAGAAAGCCAAAAGAAAAGGACCAAGAAGGGAAGATACAAGACCCGTAATCAAACTCCCTTATATACAAGGCCTCGCAGATAGCATTGCAACAATTCTAGCAAGAAAAGGTCTCAAAGTTATTTTTACTCCATTGAAAACACCGAGAAACATCCTTAATAGAGAAAAAGATCCACAAAACCCCAAATTATACGGAGTATACTCAATCGATGCTCATGCGAAAAATAATACATTAGAGAAACATGAAGAACATTAAAAACTCGTATAAAAGAGCATATTGCAAATATTCGCCATGATCGAATTACAAAATCTGCTCTTGCAGAACACTCCTCCAAATTCAAACATCACATTTGCATTGAAGATACAAAATTGATTGCAAGAATTGACCACTGGAGGGAGCGTCAAACCGTGAAGCCATTGAAATAGAAAATTTTCCTAACAATTTAAATAAGGATGAGGGATTTATCCTAAGCAATACATGGAAACCCTTATTACACTTAATAAAAAATAAGAGCTAGAGAAAACGAAAGGTCAAGCATCAAGAAGACAATACTTTCTAAAGAATAGGAAAGGTCAAGCTTCAAATGTTACACTATATATTGTAATAATTTCTCTTTGGGAATAAAAAAATCTCTCTCGACGATGAGTCTCGTAGTTGGACTCAAAACATTGAGATTTATTGTTTCAAATGCAAGTGTATTCAACATTTCCTCTTTCAAAAAGAGTGATTTTCTTCATGTGACATATGGATGTGAGTACTTGAGGAAGTTTCCGGGTTTCCCTTGAAGTGTTCCAAGTGGTGGAATATTCTTGAAGTTTTCTTGGAGGTGTTTAAGATTAGTTATCTCAAGATTGGTTCTCGATACCTAAGATCCTGGTTTGAGAAGTTTAAGAGAAGACAATGTTTGAGTGATGTGCCTGTTACTATGAATGATATGAGTTATGCGAGTTTCCTAACATCAAGATCCTCTTGTTGATATGTCATAAGTGCCATGGTCGGGGTTTTGGTATGAGAAGTTGCTCGGTTTTTGAAGACTATTTTTAGGTGCTTGGACCTAATAGGAATTACTTGTCTTATGGAGTGTGTAATGGTGAAGATGAAGGTTGCGCAGAGGTTCATGAGTTTGTTGAAGGTTGTGAGCGGATATTCACGACATATCTAGAGTTGTTAGTGTCTTGATGAAACTACTTTATGCCTAGAAATTAAAAAATGTGATCATTGGAATGAAGACCTTATTTTAGGCCTAATTTAGAAGCGTTAGGTAAATGTGTTTAAGGCCTATGCCAACCTAAAGGGTCATGTTATATCATTTGAATATGTTTGTAAGAATTTTTTTAAGTTATTTATGACCGAACTTAATGGTCTTATCTAACCTAAGGTGGTTTAGGAGATGAGTCGGGTATTTAAAGCAATTGTATTTGCTCATTTGAAAGAGCGTGGTTGATGCATGTTTAAGTGAGTTAAAGGAGAGTGTGAGAGAGGTGTGAAGGCTCTAGAACAGATCTAAGGAGTATGAGAAGTTGAGCAGGGTAGAGTATAAGGGATTTAAGGTCATTAGACCTAATCAACATATGAAGGTGCAAGTTTGAGCGAAGAAGAGATAGATTTGTTTGAGAGAGTTTTGAGTGGAGAGGGTTGACAAAGTGATCACAATCAGTTGTTGGAGCAACAAGTACTTAGGTGATCTCGCATATTCGGAGTGGTTAAGTGGGTGTTTAGTCGTCTTAGTGGGTTGTAGCCTTCTTGTAGGGTTGTAGCCTCCTTGTAGGGTTGGTGCCTTACTAAATAGGGGTTGGTTCTCTTTGTGGGGTTGGTGCCTCACTAAATTTGTAGGGGTTGGTGCTCCTTATAAAGTGGTTACTTAACTAAATTGTTTTGTCACCGATTGTGGGACTAACTCGCTCCATATAGCCAAAATGCAAGAAGGCTCAAATCATTACCCTGTCATAGCCTATTTTGGGCCCTTGCCGTTAGGCCACATCCCCGCTCCATATAACCAAAATGCAAGAACCGAATTGTGAGGCTCGAACCATTAACTGTCGTGGCCTATTCTAGGCCCTTACTATTAGGCCACAACCTAATATAGCACAAACAACCAAGGTTATAGGCGTTATCATGTATATGTGTCGAATAATAAAACAAAAACAAGCAAAAGGCAAGGCGAATGGCATGGGATTCAAATCATGACCATTTTGGCAAAAAGGATGTAAACGTAACCACTAAACCAAGAGCTTGTAAACATTATAGAAGGCACAAATTAGCATTTGAATGCAAATTTTTAATGTTGCAAGCCCAATTTTGGAGAGAGAAAGCCCTTTTGAAAAGAGAGAAGCAAGTACAAGTTTGTCATTTGCAAGAATCAATCATTGAAAACTTCATAGAGACTGAAACATATTTTGCAAGTCCTATTGCCCATTTTGAAAAATTTGATGTAAAAAAAATATTTTTTTACGACATTTTAATAAGATCGGTTCGTCTTATTACTAGTCCCTTAGGGACACTCTGTTATCAAGTTGGGACTTTTTGTCTATGATTTTACTCCCATTACTATTTTTAATCAATTTATTAGATGATTTTAAAGTTTTTAAACCAATTTTAATTCATTGCAAGAAAAAGAACCCAAAATTTTGGAAAAGTGATGAGTAATTTTGAATATTTTTCAAATGAACTTTAAGCCAATTTTTTTAGAGTTTACAAAAATTAACAAAATTTTGAAAAACAATGAATATGGATGCGGAATTGGTGGAATAGTGTTGTATTGCATTTTTACATCAATTTCAAAGTTTTAATATGTCAAATTCGACGCGTACCACAAGAATTTGAGATCAAATAATTAACTATCCACAAAAATGAAGAACTAAGTCACTTATTTTTAACCGTTTTCGAATCAACGTGAGCAATCATTATTCTTTGTTTTGTTTCCATCAAAAAAATTATATTCATACACACCCACACACAAAATTGACACTCCAAAACCCAAATGAACATGTAAGAACTTTCTTGTCCTTGTTCCTCTCCGGTCTCCACAAATATTAATGTTCCTCTCCACTAGGCATCAAATTTGAAGGGTAAATATTGGACCAGCCCTTCGATGATGAAAAGCAATACGAATGTTTTACACTCGATAGGACAAGAATAAATCAAGTATACGCGCCATAAAAATTAAGAATATTTTTTTTAAATGAGAATGGTTAAAAAAATCACCAATTGATTGGCACCTTAAATAAAAAAAAGGAAAAATCATAATCCAAACAAATTGACCCCTAAATCATAATGGTGTAAAATTAAGATGCATTTAAACTGGTAAAATAATCAAATTATGATATAAAGAAAGCCCAAATTTGTAATATTTCAATTTCCAAAAAATCATCATAACTAAAATACGCATTAAATAAATTTTATAAATTAATACATAAACAAACAATTGAAATGAGACAAGAAGACACACATCAATAAACACATAAATACCATCAAATTGCATGTGAAACATCATAAGCTCTTATCAACATCATTAAGAAAACTTGTAAATAGTAAAATAAATAACTTTAATTTCTATATTGGTTTTAGTGCTAAAATTAAAACCCATGTAAATTTTAAATAGTAAAATACGTTGAATTAGGTATTTTTCAACTAAATTAAAGAAAATGTTCATCCATACATTAAAACACCCACATTATGTCACCAACAAATACATCAAGATATGTTTGGTTAGATTTCGAGCTAAGAGTTTCACCATTCGGATCTACTACACACAAGTGATGTATTTACCAAATTAGAATACTCCAAAGTAAATACACACACTTCATAATTCTCCCTAAATTTGTTCACAACCATCTTCCTCAACTCCTTAGGCATATAGTTGAGTAGCATTGTCTTGAGCACAACTACAAATATAAAATTCTTGTTGGCCTCCACATCACTACTATTGAACAAAGGTTAGAGAGAAGATACCAATGATGACTTGGAGGGGTGCTTTCAATGGACTAAGAAGATTATCACTACTTGTTCACCTCCTCTCGCAACAAGCTCCTTTCCTCTGCCCTACATTCTCCCATTTCGAATAGGTCCAATCAACCTTTACATTAGGAAGTAGCTCAACACTTAGCTTCATTCTTCTTTGGAAAGGTCATAATGGGTGAGCTCCTCAAGTGACTCGACCTTTGTTTTGCCTAAAAACAAGCCCCAAGTACCTTTTCCATGGGCTCCTTCTCCATTGCATATAAATAGAGCTAATCCAATCATCTTACCCCACAGCTTATCTACACACCAAGCTCAAATTGAACCAGGTGATCTAGATCAAAGGTCTCGATTCGCGACCATTGCTAGCTCATCCCGCCCTTTGGCACCAATGCCACTCTCATAAAGCCTTCTCAACACCCTACATTGTGAGTCACAAATCGAAGCCACTCTTTGAAATCAATTCAATACTTTTCTCTAAGCTCTTCCCCGACCTCAAATATCCATCTCAACCCATATCCAAGCTAGTGGCCACTCTACACATGCAATCTATTCCAAATCGTGTTGTGTCAAAGTTTAAGACAGCAAACTCCCAAGAGGGTAACTATTTGTGTGCAAGTTAATCCTATCTGTATTCTCTTCCTCTCATGTTGGCTCCTGCATCAAAAAAGCAAAAACAAGTATAAAATGGCAAATAAAACATCTAAATGAATCTTAAGCAAAGGCAAGACCACTAAATAGTAATATTAAATCTTTAGTTTTAGATATTTGTGCTCAAGTATTCATTGGGCTATCATCACCAACTTACTAAAAACTTAGGATTTGACCTTAATAATATTATAGTATAGTATATTTATTATATTAAAACTTTTGGTAATTGCAAATAATACACTTTATCTAACATATCTACAAATCACACATGGAGCCTAAGCCTAAATCGCTCGAGGTGATTGTTGTTTGTAGAAGTCAAGTAACCTTGCACTTTTATATTGTCAAATAAATTTTACATTTTGATTTCTTTTGATATGACCCTTTTAGATGCATCCTCGAGAAGGGTTGTGACAGGGTCAATTTTGAACCCTCTCCACACATTAAAATAGTTTTAGGAAGACGATATCATTTTAGTTTTACCCCTAGTCTCCATGCATTGCCTTCTACCCACTTTTTATGCTTATGTTTTATACATACACTATATTGCAATTTACTCATATTCTAACCATGTAATAACTTCTACGGATAAACATTTAAAGTAGTCTGTAATTCAGTAAAATATATCATCCATTAAGAAAACGTAAATAAATTTCTATAAACAAATGAGTTTTCGTTAGATTATGGTGTAATGGCAAATGATGTACATTCACATGAAAAGGGCGCGGGCTCAACTCCCCACGGTGCATTGATGGGAAGCCCGGATTCACCAGTTTCCTCACGCAAAGGACACTATTGATTAAATGTTATTTTGTTACTTTATGCATAGGTATCAACTAATATATTGAACTCTTACTATAGGTAAATATGATTCAAAAGGCAACCACCTCATCGGGGTAACACATCTTGCTAGTGGAAGGTTCAACTCCTGCCGTCTGTGAAAACTGTGTAACACAATTAAGCCTATCTATAATAATAAGAAAACGAAATCTCGAAAAACATGTTACTGGTTAAAACATAATAGCACAGGTCTGTAAGATATCTGTACAGCCACCCATCGTTTTCAATACACTCAGATTATGAAAGCAACTACACAGAAAATGGGATGCGTCCCATATAAGCATATGCATCACTATAATTGATACAACAAAACCCAGATGATAGAGAAGGATGCCCAAGACAAGATCATGGGACTTGACACTTATTCAGTTAAATATGTGGAATGCAATCAGCAAACACTCGGTGCTTCAGACAGGATAAATAAAATAAATAAACCCATGGATACAAATGATTAAAACATTAATGTCAACTTTTTATTTAGCTACTGCACTACAGATGCAACAGCTTATGATCTCACAAGAAAATTTCTTCAACCAAAAGGAACCCTAGAAATCAACCAACCATAAAAATATGATGACCTGTCTGAAATTCTCTCATGCCAACACGATATCAAGAGATTTCAATAAGTGCATGTTGCAAAGCCAAGATGTGGTGAAACTTCAGAGAAATGGTAATCCAATGCAAACATACACCATCCCAATATCAGTAGAGAGGGGTTCCGTTCACCTTCCATTTGCTCTGTAGACAGTCACTAGTATAAAAGCAAACATGCAACACTGAGATAGATCAATGAAATTCCTCATTAGTTCAATGCACACCAACAACATGACAGCCTATGTAACTTCAATCACTATACAAGATTCTTCAAAAATAGAACAAATCTAACCATAATACATTAAAATGCAATATGAATAAGGCAGGCAGAAAAATATGTAAAAAACATGTTCCAAACATCCATCTATTTTTCCTGATTCCAGTCTATTTGTACAGAATGTTACAATTCAAGAATACAATAACATTTCAAGCTGGGCAAACTTCAAAGAAGAAAGGACCCAGCCAACCTCCCAAATGACAACTCTGCCCCTAAAGCACCTTTAGGACCATACACATCACTTGAAAAAACCTAACAGTAAAGTAGATAGAACAGGTAAAAAAACAAAAGCCTAAGATATATTAGTGGCATAACTTAGTTTATCGCCGCTTGGGATTTCTATCATCATCATCCTCTGAATCACTGTCTACTTCATCTCTACTCCTCTTCTGGGCAGCCCCAACATGATTGTCATCATCCCCATCCTCATCAATGTCCTCGTCTTCAGGAGCATCATCAGCTGGTTCAAAATCACTACCACCATCTTCATCTTCTGGCTTGCCAATAGACTGTACTAAATATTCTGTGCCATAATCTTCTTCCTGAAGAAAACAAAAATGGCAGTTCAAAACGTACCAAAACATTAGAAAAATAAACATAGCTTTCACACACAACCCCATAGGAACAACCATTTTACAGAGAAATCCATGGCAGTTATATTGATAAACAGCAGAATGACCAATTTTCCTAATAAACAAGTACATTAAAAACAAGCAAGCAGAGAAAGCTTGCCTATAAAGAGCTCCATGAACCATGAAGTTGAATACCAATGAGCCTAAAAGTATGCTGTACCATAAATACTGAAGACCAGAAAATGGCATCATATCCTCAAGGGGAAGAGTGTACTCCCCAAAAATATATTTTAAAAGTCACACCCAATTGCCTCAAAAATACAAAAAGGCGACCAAAAGTCCAAACAGAGGCCTGGATCAGCTGTCACTAGTAAAAATATTTCTAACCCAGCAAGCAATAAACACCAGCCATTAAACCGCTAACCCCTGTAGACTCAAAGTGAAATCAACACAACTAATTTTGCCATAGGAGTTCTCATTCATCCTGCAAGATCTATCCAGCTAACATACAAAAAAGCCAGCAGGCACATATTGCAACATAAACACCATTTCAGTCGCCCATCATTCCACACAATAGTTTCTGCAGGCTGACATCCAGCCTATGGCTAATCATTATCATATCAAAAGCAATCACAAGAATTCCATGGGAAAACACATTTAAGAAATTCACAACACAACAATGTGCTAAAGCAGGTAAGAGTGGTTGAAACATGTAGCCAGCCGCATTAGCAATTTCACTTGAAGACTCAAAGTCATTCACATTTAGAACCAAACAAATTTAGAGTCATCAACACAGTTCATTCCAGCTCATATGACAACAGGATAAAAGGGATAAGGCTGGGTGCTGCAACTTTCACAGGAAAGAAATCCTGAAGTAAATTCATGAATTTAGTGCAGTTATCTGATTTAAAAACATGCAGGTTTCTCCACAATGTACGCTTTTCAATTTTGAGCTGGTATGGCTCAGGGCTCAGGGCTCAAACACCAACCAACATGAGGGTTTTCTCCTAATCATTAGGGATCAGCATATATAACACAAATACAGGAAATCTGGGAGAAAAAGAGCTGCAAGTCAGATTGAGATGCAGTGAGCGATAACTACCACCACAAACTTCTGCATGCAAGCATAATCAAATAACTCACAAGTAAAAAGACGAAAACCTATTACCCAACTGATCATATCCGTTGCCATTTGAGCATTTAAATAATCAGCAATCTGTATAGATCTAAAAAAAGAACTTACCTCCTCCACACCATCATCCTGTCCATCATTCTCTACTCCCTCGTCATCTTCTTCATCTCCCAACTCACCATCCTCGTCCTCAGCATCATCATCAACCTCCTGAACATCAAGCTCTCCAGGAGCACCACTTGCCTGTTCAGTCCCCTCCTCATCTTCGTCATCTTCTGCAACACCATCATCACCTGCAACCTCATCGCTATCATCTTCATCATCATCCTCGCCATCCAAATCCTGAACCTCTGCAACATTGGAAAAATCGTCCTCATCCTCGACATCATCTTCATCAGAGGTATTCACCGTAGTCGCATTGGCAGCGACATGCCCAACAGCAGCTGCTGCTGCTCCGTGCCCATTAATTGTAACCCCATCCTGATACTCCTCTTCCTCAACATCCAGCTCATCAGCCTCTTCATCATCCTCAAAATCCACTTCATCCTGATTCAAAACCCCAGATCCATTCGCCTTCTCTTCACTGTTAAAATTATCAACATTCTCTTCATCCTCATCTTCAGAATCCACCTCTTCATCCGAATCAAACCTCTCTTTACCCTCACGATCCGCCTTGTCCAAAAACTGCAGCGACTTGATAATATCAAAAACCCTAGCCCTGTAATCAGGCAGCCTCGTTACAGCACACTCGTAGAGATCCAACGAAACCAATCGAAGCTGCGACAAAGGCACGAGATCTTCAAAAGACCCAATTCTGTTGTTTGATAAATCTAGATCTTGCAGAGATTTAAGCTCCGCTTGTACCAAATGCTCCAGCCCCCCAGAAATCCTGTTGTCGCTGAGAACTAGGCGTTTCAAATGAGGCAAACAAGGAAACCCTTGGAGAGAAATTAGACCTGTATTTGCCAAAGATAAGTGCTGGAGATGCGTAAACTGCTCGAACAAAGCTGCAGGAGGAAGCCTGCACGGTGCACATTTTAGAGCGCCGTCTAAAGTAAGAACAAGAGTTTCGCTTGTATTCTGCCCTCCCCTGGCGGCTTCGATAGCTTTCTCCCATGTTTTTTCCATCTTTATTGTGATAAGAACTTTCACAAAACTTTTCGACCACTCAAAACACGTAATATACGCTTAAAACATCTCATCCCAATCTTGTATTAAACCAAAATTATACTTTCTACTGCAAGAATCCATCAAAGAGCAATTAATGTCCTCGAAAGGATGCATAAATATTAGTGAACAGAGAGTCTCTACCTTCTCTGCTTCAAAAGCTCCTAAGCAGGCCTCATATGCATCTGCAATAGAATATTACAAGCTCACTTAGTTATAGAAGAAAAAAACACAAGCCAGATAGAAATTTTTTGTGTTCATGCCATTCTACAGTACTTCTACTTAAATCTTGGACAAATCAATGCAAGACACTCGATTATTCGTAAAGAAGATTTAGCCGAACAGGAAAAAAATTAAAAACTAACAGAAAATCCATTTTAAGAGGTTTTTACTTGGAACTGGGCTAAAAGGCGTGAAATCTTACTCTGTTGTTTGAAACAAAGAGAGAGCCGACGGGAAGGGCTTAAATTTTTTTAACATAAATCGATTCTAGCGTGGTTTTAAACTAACTGCACCGAACTAAACACGTTTTGGAGAACGCGTATGAACCCAACGAAGAAGACTTTAGAAAAAATTAACGTAAAAACTATTTTAAGCAATTTTTGCATTAACCTTTGCTCGCTTCAGAGAGAAGAAAATTAAGACGAACAAATACACTCCATCATCTCCTCAAAGATTCCATTCTGAGGGATTTTCGCATGAATCTACCCTAAGCTTGCTCAGTTTTTAAAGCAGACAGAGCAAGCCACTCGAAACGGCTTCATATTTTGCCGTCGTTAGGGACAGTTTCATGAATCGGTTATAAATTACCACGCTTTCGAGAAAGAAGAAAAGTCATGCACAGAAACTTTAAAATATTACCAAATAACCCAATCTACAAAACTTATGCATCTCTCTTCACCAAAGTTATCAAATTATACCGCAAAATAAAGGAAAACAACCAGAAAATCTTCATTTTTAGCCCTTTTATAAATTAAACAGTCCCACTTTTTCTAGATTCAGACGAAAAACACCAATGGTCACCCATATTTTCTTCTAATTATCAAAAAAGCTGCATCTGTAAGATTTTTAGGTGAACCTGCACCAAATATTTCGAAAATTACCGGGGAAATAAAAAAACCCGAAAATACAGGCTTCAACAAATAAAACAAAACCCCCATTATAAGCAATTTTTACACTAACCTGATCAAAATTTATGCCTTATTCGCTCCAGTGGCCTCGCACAAGCAACTTTCCGCCACAGATTTGTTAATATTTTAGGGATTCTGCTACATCACCGCCATTACTCAAGCAGGTTGCTGAAACCGGGAGTTGACAGCAAATTTAACGTCATCTAACGGAGAACCTCCAACTTAACGGCGAGCATACTCCCTCCCCTCTCTTACGCAACGCGATTACAACGAGAACTCCTATCTGCTTTCTGGTCCGTCCGATCTAAAAAGAAACAACGGATCGCTGACGTGGGCGCCGATCTGACGGCTTGCTGTTGGTTGTGCTTCTTTCGAATCGGAAGTGTATGTGTTTCTTCGCTTTTATTTTTGTAATAATATCTCATGCAAAGTATATCTGTTATTTTTAAGTTTTTTTAGAGTATATCTGTTATTTTTAAGTATTTATAAAATACGTATTAGGTGGATGAGGTGGGGAAATCTATGGCCGTAGTATACGTATTTTTGTTAAGAAGACCTTTTGGGAATATGCTTCTTTTGTTCGGTAGGCCACTCACCAAAGAATATGATTCTATATGATGGACTCGTTAGGGTTCGATAAGGTTCTAAGAATGAGATATTGGGTACTATATAGTTTCATTAGGTAAATAAGCTAAATGCACATGCACGATATAGATGTTCTTAGTTTAAATATGTGTAGTTGATTTTGCGATTTTTGTAGTATGTGTTGGGGGTTCGGTGTATGTTGCTCTAAATGAGGTTGATTGGTGGCGTTCACCTTGTGTTAGAGTCTCGCGCCTTGAAGCTCTCTAGATCGTTGGATATTCGTTGATCCTTCTTGATTACCAATGTTCCAAATGAGGTTGATTGGAGGGTTTCGCCTTGTGTTACAGCGTCGTTCCTCAAGCTCCGGTCATTGGATATTCATTGATCCTCTCGATTACCAAAAAAATTCAAATCACACTCTTCAATTTATTATTTTTGTTTTTTTGGAAGTAAGAAAATTAAAAATAAAAATAAAAGTAATAATATTTTTTATTAAATATGTAGCTTGCACAAGTTAAGTGCACATAATTCTTATGTTTAGTTCCATTCCATCAAACTTACTTGGGACATGATCCTAACCTCGTCCCATTTTTATTAGTATCTACTCCTATTCAAACTTTAGTACATGACTATAAACACTTTTTACATCATGATATGTACCATTAGACACAACCCATTTAATATAACTATTTTTTTAAAACTAGCTATCGCATGTGTTTAATGCAATGTTAACGTTGAACAATATATGTTATTTGATTTAGAGGTATAGTTATTACTTTTGTAATTGATGTTGATAAGGGGTGTGATTGTTTTTGTAAGTGTAGAAATATAGATGACCCACTTAATTTTAAGGTTGTTTATACATTTCAAACTTGTTACAAATTTGTACATGAATACATTTGATACCGTTTTCGATAGTTAATTAATTTTATAGTTGATGTTGTATGTATTTAATTCGGGTTAATTGTGTTAGTTGCGTCGGTTGTTTGGTTGGTGTTTTGTTGAAAAAACCTTTATTGTACAATTGATAATGTGTGTGATTGATAGTGGTAGTGTAGGAATATAGATGAAACATTACATTGAAAGGTTGTATGTGTACATTTAATTTTGTTATAGATTCGTACATTTAAAGTTGCAAATCATATTTCACAACATCAAATACATGAAGATCTACATACACATAATGAGACATGTATACATTTGTAGTATTTATATCATGAATGGTAGCCTTTAGTGGGAAATTTTAGTTTCAATAAACATGATTACATTTGATACCCCTTGAACAACAAAGTGTCACTTTGGATACAAGAAGTGTTGAGTATAGTAGTAGTGGAGGTGTTATCAAAGCAGAGGGTAGTATTTACTGATGGGTTGAGTGATAGTAGTCTTGCTTCCTCCTTTCTTCTTGCTCCAAGTGTTGGTACGTGCACCATATTTGAGTATCTCTCGAATGAAAAAGCAAATGAAATGCGCAGATTTGCAAGCGAGGAACTGGGAGAAAGTTGTGAAAGTCGACCTACCTTTCAGTGGTTCCAATGTCGACGGTTGCTCTCTGCTGCAAAGTAAGTCCTAGGACTTGTGGATAGTTAATCCCCGAGCCATTTTAATCTACAATTGTCTTCGATTCCCTCTCGAAATAAGGGGTATGGGAATATGTAACGGGTTAGAGGGATCCCAACATGGGTCGTTGTATCTATCAAATTTGACAACAACAAATAAAGGTAATGTTGGTGGTGGCATTAATGTGTCATAGACAATGTCGGTGATTGTTCCTATAAAGCACCATTTGTGAGGCCTGCGTCAACCCATAGATTTGCAATAAGCATGATTTTTGTTGTTTGCACATCGAACTTTGTGTTCTAACTCGATCATCATCGGATTTCCCGATCCACCCACTGTTACTTTCAACAATGGATTGGGCAATCGGAATGTTCAATGCCTTCAACATCTGAAGGTTGTGGGAGTCCACCAGATCATTTTTTTGCAAACAAATGTGGTGCGTCCTTAAAAATGTTGAGCTCTTGTTGAGTTAGGTGTGTGTTTGTGTGAGACATTAAGAGTTCCCAATCCTTAATAAGAGGGGTTGAATCTCGCATGTGGAGCAATAAATTCCGAGAATGAAACTTGTGCATTGGTTGTTCCTTGTTGCCGAAATATTGTTTGCAATGTAATGGAAGAATGAAATCCCTTCCAAAGGGTTGCTCCATAGGAATTACTTGCATAAAAAGGATTGTCCAAAACCGGTGGTAATTGGCCGAGGTCACTAAGGAGGATGATTGATTTGTTCTCAAATTCAGATGTTTTTGAGTGTGGGAAAGCTTCGCGTAGCCTATTGTCAATTTTTCTTAGTAACTTTGGGTGATGAAACTCATTTCATCAATAAGAACATATTATATATGTTTCAGCCTACTCTTGAAAAACGATAATGCACTACCTTGAGGGTTTCGGTTCTTTGATTGGAATACGCAGGCTGCATGGATTGTGGATGTGGAGATGTTGAATGCTGAAACACCGATAGGGGCGAGCACAAGTAGAGGTGAGAGAGATGTGGTTGATGTTGTGAATGTATTCCAGATTTTATTTAATGAAATGATTTTCATGTGCCTTTCGTTCCTTGAATTATCAATCTTGGTGGAGGTAGATGGGTTTTGTTTGTTGAATGGTGTAGTATGGTATCAAGAGCTAGTTGTTGTTTAGAAGACAAAGGAAGTGTGGAAGATGGTGTGGCCTGCATGTTGTTGTTAATAGTGTCTTCATTTTCTCTCTTGATGAATGATGAACTAGTTATCTTGCAAATCTTGTGGAACGTCATGTATGCTCCAATTATTGTGTATGTTAAAATCTCGTTTCCCCAACATATCAAGATTGTCAAGACCCATGTTGTTTCCCAGACGAAGTTGTGCGAAGACCTACCATTCTTGCATTGGTTCGTGTTGAATATTGCATTCGACCTTTGAGTCAGAACTAACATCTGTAATAAGTCATGTGTCTGCGGTAGTGTGTAAAACATGCCATGGTCTGTAGTTGTGCTTGAACATGTCCCAAGTGTCATTGATGTCATGTGGGGTTGAGCCAAATTCAGAGGCAATATTTTTGAAAGGTTTGTATAAAAGGAGTTCTGACCAATAGAAAAGGTCATATGTCATGAATCCGAGTTGGGACATCCACAGTATCGGGTGGACCCAAACAATTGCTTGAGTCGATCATTTTTTCCATTTATCACCTCTATGGTTCTTATTGTAGCTCCAATCTCGAGCAACTTGAATAAGTGGTAAGTGTTCCATGGTTGTAGGACAAACTTTATATGCATCCAAGAAAGTGGTTGTTTGTTGTGCATCGACGTCACTTTCAACGACACGTCTCAAAAAAATTACCAACATTTAATGATACAAATGAATGGTTGCACATAACAAGTGGCAAGTTTTGCATCATGTGGCATGTTTCTTGTGCATTTATGTCATGTTCAACAACGATTTATGTGATCATTTTGTGGATCGCAATATGTGCCGGAGAATCTACATCAGCATCTCTTGAAAATCTGGATAGCATTTGGTGATATGTTTTTTAACGTTGCTCGGCTTTCAAAGCATATTTTGCAATATACTTAAGAATGACATGACAAGAAAGTACTGGTTGGCAGTCGACATTTTCTCTCCATATGTATATCATAGTTTGATTGTGGATGTTCAATCTGTCATCATTTCTGCAAGGGAGGTACTTACTTTTCCCATCACTTTCAATGTGCAAGGAAGAAACGTTGTGTGGCCTAGGGGCATTATACCCGCCTTTGAAAGTGTGATTGCTTTCTACGCAAGCATGTTTGATCTGAACATTTAGTGTGGTGTTGAACACGATTAAGCAGTTCTTCAAGGTCTACATGTGGTGAGGAGGATAGAATTTTTGTTGTATCTCAAGAAGCAAGGGTCGTCTTGGAGTGACTCGCGAATAAAATCCAAGCGATTCTGAGACGGGGGGGGTCCAGCAGGACATGAACTTATCAAAGTATTGTTTTATCGCTCAATAACTGTTGTATCCTCCCAATCCATTTCATCAACTTTAGGTGCATTTGCGAGCCACAATAAACCGTGGACATGTGTGGAGCCTCTATGTTACCATTCATACATGTGAGATGATGGAACATAAATATTAGCTATGTACTTTGGAAAAAACTTTGAAATAAGTAGATTTGATTACCTGTACCAAAATTCTACTGATCCAAGTTCCTTCTGTAGTATTTCTTCCCAAAATATTGTGAATCTATGATGTAGGTATGTTGATACTCGATGAGGATTAGAGACAATGTTAAGTGTTCTCTAACGTTGTGCGGCTCGAGGATCAACTGGGCATTCACCTGCCATAATATTGTGGAGATCTGGCCATTTAGTTCCTACAACACTTAGAGTGAAGAATAAGGGTTGTGCCCCCAATTGTTCGACCATATCTGAAAGCTCGCTTCTACTTTTTGCCTAGAATGAACGTGTCCCTCGAAGGCTCGATCCAAAGCACATTAAGTTGTCTAGGAGGTTGTCTTTGGGGCATTCCAATAGTTGTCTTTGCAGATCTCTAATTGTCGGAGGGATTCCAAATTCGAGGTTCTGTTTCATAAAAACTGTTGTTGTAGACTAGCTCATGTGTTGCATTATGAGGTTTAGAAGGAAGTAACGAAATCTTGGGTGGGAACTGAAGCACCCATCATGGTAACACATCAAATAAAGAGTGTATTCATGCATTGGAACTTATTTTATGAGTGGTTGTTGCCAAATTGCTTTTCTGTTGGAAATAAAGTTGGGAAAGCCATTGAGAACATGCCCTCCATATTGTATTCATTTATTGGCGAGAGCCCAAGATTTGGCCATGGCATGGTAAATGGAGTGTTACCATCGTGGTTGAGAAAGAACTGTTTCAATTTCCTTTTTGTGTTCCTGTATTGTGAGGTGTTAACACGAAAGACAATGAGTGTTCATATGTTTCATCAAAGTCAGTGGGAACATCAATACCATGAGTGTAGAGGCGCTTTGCATTTGGGGCAGTTCCACTATGGTTGTGTTAAGAGAGGAGGAAACATTTGATGACTCGGATGGTAGAGAGGAAAGGGTGTCATCATCGATTAAGACATCTTTGTAATAGGGATCATGTTGGATTTTATATTACAAGGTTGCCCAAACACGAGATCTACTGACGTAGAAATCATAATTTTTTAATTAGATCCTTCCCTTTGTATGAGAACTATGTCTAAATCTCCAAGGCGGTGGGGTAGGTACTTTTCTATTAAAGTAATGTTTTGCAGGAAACTTATGTTGTGTCCTGAGTATTTGTATTGCCTGCCACATACTTAGGAAACTTGTAAGAATGGATTAACTCGTGCGATAAGCATCTCCTCGATTTGGGTTAAAGACGCAAGAACGGTAGGCTAATTTTCAAGGTCCATGTTGTTCCATGAAGAGAAGCGGTGGCCTTGTTTTTCAGATTTGCATTTGTTACAGGAGGGAAAGCCTTCAAATGAAATTGTTTTAATTCCAGGGTAATTTTCCAAACAAATTGAGCAAGTTTGGATGTTCACCAACAAATATATTCTTTTGTGAAACCGGCGTTGGGCTTCAATATTCAGCAGAATGAGGCGGGAATATGGGAAATATCTGTGTATTGGAAGGGGTGGGGTGTTCTGTTTGAGTCGTTTGTGGATTGTAAGGTGGAAAGCAATCAGAAGGAGAGGAGAAATTGGTTGTACATGTGCGATGAACCGAAGAAAGGTTGATACTTGAGACAATTTCATGTGGCATCCCAAATATTTGGGGAAAAGTGGCGTGTAGTTAGCGAAGATGGGTTTGTACATGAAGGAATTGGTATGCTCGTGAAAGTTTGTTTCCATGGAAGTTATTTGTGGAATGTTGGTTGACAATTCTTCAATAGTTGTATTTGATGGCAAGATTGGAATGTCAGGGAATCGTAGGTTGTTGGTCGATGTAAGTTGAAGGATATTAGAGATTTTCGTTGTTTTATGCTCTAATTTACGACGTTGTTGCTCAAAAAATTGCATACTTTATTTTTGCGTAGTTCTCTCTTTGTTGGGCTCATTTTGCAGGAGTCGACATGATTGCAAAGTCACAGACTTATGGAGTACCACCTGTTGAAAAAAAATCGTGCGGGTTAGCAAGGAACGATACATTGTTTGATGACATACAAATGCAAAAATAAGTCAAAATATAAAACTATATACAACTGTAATGCATGTGGAGTTCCAATGGGAAATACGCGTAAGAGGTAACAATTTGAGTATCGAAAAACTACATTTTTCTTAAGGAAAAGAGTATTAGTTATATAGAAACATATAGTGCATTCACATAGTACACAAGGATGCAAATACGTACATAACAAAAGTGCAAGTAATTTTTATTTATTTTCTTAAAAGTACTTACAATCCACATAGTAGTAGGAGACAATAGTATGTCAGTGTATAAGGGAATACAACAATTTTCTTTTGAAGCAGGGAAAAAAGTGAAACATAGATATGAAATAAGAAACATAGTGGTGATAGTTCAAAGTATAGAATGGGATGGGTGAGGGTGTAAAGTTTGAAGGGACGGGTGGGTTAGAAATCTTTGTGTTAAGGTTACAAAGGAGTTGCATTGTTTTCCTTTTCTTTGAACCGAGGATGAAACATTTCAATTTGTTGTTTCCGTAGTATGTCTCTTTTTTAGTGAAAGTGTGAAGTAGTATTCGTTGCCGATGACATTACTTATAATTTCACTAGTCACATATTTGTCTATAGACGATATATGGAGGTCACTAGTTCGCAACACCTATGATTAACTCAACTACCTCATCAAAAGTGGTAATCGATGAAGTTCTCTTATTAGGTCCTTTAGAACGATCCGAGTACATATCTATAATCATAGTTTTGAACTTATACGTTGCAACTTGAACAGAACCATGAACCATTACCATTCTCTCTCACATTTTTCCTACATTGTTTGTCACCTTTTTGAAGAGGACATGCCTTGTAAAAAATTTTATCCATGTTGATATTTGTGATTTCTGCACTAACCATGGCCCATTCATTTCTCTCATTGTTCCCCATATTTAGTACCTCCGAAATCATTGTTACAGAGGTCAAGATTTTTGGAGGGCCCATAAATTGGCTTGTGATAGAGGGCACCATAAGGGAGTAGTCATCAGAATCTACCTAGCCATGAAGTGTATTGGTTTCTGAAATTAAAGGGTTTACGTAACATTTGGTACTTGAAACAGTGTCGACTAAACTCCCATTGGAACTGGAGACACGAGCAACTTTCAAGGCAAGGATCGGAAGAGGCGGTATAGAAAGCATGTCTTCAAGTTCTTTACTTATCTCATCTAAGTGTTGTCCCCACAATGTGACACTTACATTGAATCCCGACATGTCCTTTAATTGCAGAGTTCTTCTCTTTGTCTCTGACTTGTCATGCCTATGAATCATTGAGCATGGTGACATCACAAGAACAATGCCAATCAAATCAACTTTAGAATGGTTAGTGCTTGTAGGTATGTCCTTAATTTTTGTGAATGAAAGTGATGGGAAGGTATTGTATCCTCATTTGCTATGAGTGGAGTTATGGTTGAGGACGCTTGCAGGAAAATCTCCAAAGCATTGTTCAAATGGTTGTAACATAGCTTTGCATCCAATCCTCCCATTGGAAATTGTATATAGCTTCCCATTTTCAATATGCTCATAGAATGCTTCGGCAGACCTCATTGAAATAGGTGATGTGAATTTCCCCTCTTTCCTGATCTACAAAATCAAACCCAAACACGGAACCATCTCCCCTTGCATTGTGATATTCACGAAGGGTTGTTTTTGCTAGGGCATGACCCTCTATGGACCACATGCGCATAGATGTATTCAAACCACTTATTTTAGTTGGTGTTCTCGCAAAATATTTGTTAACTTGGTTTGCACTTGCATTTGTTTCGGAAACCGATGTCTTGGAGAGCATTTGTTTGTAGTTGGGTTGGAGTGTCGATTATCAAATGTGTTTCAACAATAACATCCATTTCAATGATACGAACAATCCTACAAAGTGGAAAAGAAAATTAGGATAGAATTATAATTGAGCAACGGATGAAAATAATAAACAGTAAAGAAATTATAATTAGAACAAGGAGTTTATATACATTGGTAATTGAGAAGGAGATGAAGATTATAGTTCACTTTTGATCATTATAATGTGGGATTTGTGTAAGCACACAATGGAACCTTCTTGTATTGATTTGTTAGTTACACGACTTACAAATTTGGAGGGTAGAAGTATTGTCTCGAAAATGTATCCTTTCGTAAGGTCAACACGATGTTGGGCACCCATGTTGAGAATAGACCTTAGGGAGGACAAGTGCAGTATCTGAAATGTGGGGTCAACATTGGAACCGCCCTCAATTAATTGAGAAATGCCTTCGTGTGTCAAAGTTATTTCCATGACAACTAAAAGATGCTCGAGATAGTGGGAGATCTACAAATATATGTTGGAAAATGTAAACTTATAATGCAGTCAAACATGAAATCAAGGATGTGTTCAGGATAACATGCATTTGTAAAGAATGAGAACCTTTAAAGTTTTCTTCCTTATTATTTTATATTTTCTAAAAAGTGCAAACATGAAGTCTAACCCTTTAACAATTCAATATGCAAAAAGTGATATATTGTACAAAGCTTTGGTTGAAAATAACTAAAGTTTGCATGGTTCTTTCTCGGCATTTTAAAACTATATGTATTTGTGTATGATATTATGAAGAACACATTAAAAATGTGTTGTTGGTTTACATAAAGAAGTGAGCAATTGTATAAAGGAATAATTGAACACGTATGTTGAAAAGTTAGATTGTGTGATCCATATATTCCAACGCAATACATGTTTATAGGGTTTAGTATTATCTCCCTCTGTGTGGTGTCATCTTTACATTCAATAGTTTAAGGTTGTCTCGGAGGTAAGTGCTTCGGTTGTGTTAATCGACTTGTTATGTGGTCATTATAATTAATATCGAGTACATTTTTATTATTATTATAATAATAATATTAACATTAATTAATTAAATAAATAACAATTAATAAAAATTAAAAAAATTTATTATTATTATCCTACATTATCCCCTTATCTATTCCCTATTTTTCTCATTTCGGCCAACTCAACTAAGATATTACCCACATCCAACTCCACATCCACGTCCACACCGAATCGCTCACTCCTCACTCCATAATCTAATCCCATCTCCTTTCCACCTCGTTTCCTCACCCGTTTCCTAACCAAATCTCTACCTAACTCACGCTCTCCCACATCTCTCCACATCGAGCTCTCCATTACACCCACACACCGAGCTCTCCATTGCACCCACACCGAGCCCATTCCAACTCCACTACCCACTCCTCGTCAACCCAACCGAATTACTCCACTTCCCTTCGACTGGTTCTCGGTCAAGCCATCACCATTCCCTCTTAACACACCATCTTCCTTTAACCACCTCCCTCCAATTTCGCACCAATCGAGCCACTTGGTTCTCCCTTCCACGAACCAACTCACACCGACTCCCATTCCTACCCAAATATCCCATAGAGTCCTCCACATCCAACTCATCCACACATCCCGACCGACTCACTTCCCTTACCATAGATCCAACTTCACATCCCCAACACTTAACCAACTCAACCACACCCATATCGAGCCGCTTCCCTTTCTCTACAAGGTCTCTCCTTTCCATGAGCTCCTACCTTCCCTATCTCGCATTCCCCTTGGTCATCCAATCCACTCCCACTCATTCCCCTCTCTCGCAAGCTCTCGGGTTCCCCATCTTAATGAACCCGCTCCCAACTTCAACTCCCTCCTCTCTACGCAGGTGCTCCCATGCATCCAAAGTGCCAACCCACCTCATGCCCGGAACATAACAATAAAACAATAGAACAATACGAGTTATATATATTTTACAGTGAATTTAGACATCAAGCTACCACCACTCTCCCTTCCCCTCAATGTAGACATCTCGATCGAGCCACTCTCCTCTTCAAATGACAATTATTCGTGTGTATCAGGGATGGTGAGTGCTCTTGATCCCTTTCTTGGCCATCCTCTTATCTGTTGGTATCCGTCGACCATTACATCTGTGTTTTTGAGGCAGAATCATGTGGAGAAAGTATAAATCCACGTAGAAACCTCCGATGTTTGGTGCTTCTAACTGTTCCCCGCTTCGTTTCAAATTCATGCAAGCTCGAGGGTAGTTCTGTGTGTTTTCTCCTTATAACGACTAGCTTCCATTCCTCTCGAACACATTTCCAAACATCGTTTATGTACTATGGCTAATTATATATTCCTTGTTCATCTATTTTTAAAATTCTCACTATATCATCATACATGTGAAAAGCTATGTTTGTGTGAAGTATGACCATCTGAGATCCTCAAATTGTCACCTATTCAATTAGTCTCGAGTAAAAATAGGAAGGAATCCATGCCCTTTGGTATCACCCATAACATCCATTTGCAGTAGTTTTCCCTTTATTTGTCAGCGTGTAAGAAAATACAGCTACGAGTAAACTACTCTAATTATCGGGAATAACAGGAGAAATATGTGGGCATAAGAGTTTTAGCTGATCTGGCCCACCATCATATCGAGGCATGTGGAAACAGTGCATGGTAAATAGAATGTTGTCCATTTAAATTCCATTACCACCACCGCCTTAGTCAATATCCTATCGTCATCTGGAATTTTCCACTCAATTTAAATTTGTTGTCCTTCCTATCCAACACTTAGGACATCATTGTCATATGTAGATTAACATTTCTTATTTTTCAGCTTATCATCTTCCTCCTTAAAGTCTCCTCTCTCCACCCACTTTTTGTCTTGTCCTCTCAAAGTCTATATTCTTATCCTAAAAGTCTATTCTCCCCACCCACTTTTTGTCTTGTCCTCCTAAAGTCAACATTCATCATTTTATCATTCATTTTTATAGTTATTTCTATTTATAACAATCCAAATACACATTTAGGCGTTTTTGAACATAATTTTTATTAGTTCATTAGAATACTTAGAATAATTATCTTTATTATTTCTCTAATTAAGCATCTCTTTCAGAACGACATCATTAGGACCATTATATTGCTTTTCTTATTTTGTCGTCAGCATGAACTAATCATTTTATTTGCTTCGCAGTAAATTCCACAACGTTGCAACAAAAAAATCTTGCCAAAGACCAATATTTAAATCAAACACACCACACAAAACACTTTCACCGACCTCATCCGCAATTATAAACAATGCAATTTTAGAGTACGGACGTTCTACCACTAAATATTGCTTTCACATACGCTATTATCACACATGATCAAATAACAAGGGGAAAATCATTCTCCGTGTTTTAATTGGTTTTCTATTTTCTCTATTTTCTCGCATTATAATTTCAATTTTATGAGTGGTTGTCTGGATCGAACATCACATTTCATTTTGGCTTTAAAAGAACCTTTCTTTTCTACATCTTACTTGCTCACATAGCCTAAATAGGGGTTTAACCTTCGCATCTCATTTTACCACACACTGCCTGAAACTTCACGAACAAAATCAACACATCAAAACATTCCTTTCACCTGGTTCACTGATTGGGACTTGAACACCCAACAGAAACCATTTCAGACATCTCCCAAGCCAAAACTACCTGAAACCACCTTAGAATTCCATTCTTTAGGCACCTTCATTATCCATTTTCCTTTTTTCACATCTCGTAATTAATCATGATGATAAAAAATATGTTGCTTGATTTGTTTGTCAACAAATTACATAAACAAATGTTTCTCTATTTCACACCTATTATCACTCTCTCTCAAATGAAACAAAACAACAATGTCCTCCATCCAATAAAATTACTTCTCCTAACAATCTCTCCTAATAAGATTCTAAACTCAAAACCACATCGTCAGTCACCCAACCTCCAGCCTCCATAACCTCGCTTCTTGAGAACCATGTCATGCATGATTATCCCTATCTTAAAACTAATCCTCACATCCCTCACTAAGCCAATCTTCCTAAATTGACTACATCACCATTTCCCACTCTAGAGATACTTGGGCCTCCTCCTAACCCCATATATGACTTCTTACTCCAAAAATCTTCCACAATCTCTCAATCCTCCCAATCTCCTAAATTGGTGGATCACATTCCACCCACATCCCATTTTGATAATTCTATTTCATCTCAACCTACCCATCATATGCTCCAACCTGTCTCAACCCCTAACATTCATTTCCATACTTATCATTTACCACAACAACCTACCCAACTTCAATGAACACATCATGTCCCTATTGTTTAAAGTCAACCTATACAACAATCTCAACCCATGACACATTTTAGTCCTTACCAAGCAGTTCCCCACACACCTGCACACCCACAAGTTTATCAACCGTCTTATCAAACATCCCACCTGCAATTTTATCAACCACCTTATCAAAAATTCCCCAACTACCCACACATCCACAAACATATCATTCACCTTATCAAGCTACATTTCATACCACACAACCAATCCAATCCCAACCTAACATCATGTCAAATGATCCTATTCACGCTTTAATGAATTGATTGGCTAATTTAGAAACTGTTACCTTAGCACCTAAGGATACATTATCCTATGAACAAATATGTAATGAACCGATTCATCCATCGGTTCTAATTAAACCCTACCCTCCTCATTGGAAACTTCCCGCGTTTACTAAGTTCAACAACAAGGAAGATCCCCAACAACATCTCCTCGCATTTAAACATACATGTTGTCTTATTGCACATGATCACAATCTACTTCTTCGCACTTTCCCCATGTCCTTGTCCGGTCCCGCGTTAGACTAGTACAACAATATCCCACAACATTCCATATTCTCTTTCACCCAACTTGCGCAGTTGTTCTTAGAACACTTTTTAATTAACATTGCACGTAAAACCACTATCGCTGACCTATACACCATCTCGACAGTTTGAAGATGAGTCCATCAACAATTTCATTGCACGATGGCATGGTGTTATAAACCAACTATATTTCACTCTTCCGCAAACCAAAGTCATCGATGACGTGGTGTTATAAACCAACTGTCTTTCACTCTTCCGTAAACCAAACTCATCGAACTCTTCTCACGTTCATGTGCAAAACATATATCATCTACTTTGCAAATCCAATCATTCCGAACCTTTGAAAAGCTTTTACAATGGCTCACAAACTCTAAACCCATGTCATTGAGCAGGGTCATCTTAAACTAAGTTCAATCAAACCTAAAATTGAATCTACTAAACCATTCACACATAACAACAAATTTAAGGGTGTGGCCAACACTGTGGTCATTAAACCCTCATCCGCATCTATATGGCCTCAATAACGAGCCCTCAACCAACAATAAACTATACCCCTTGGGAGAATCATATAGCTCTGTATTTGATAAGTTGGTGGTCGTAAACTCCATCCAACTTCCACCCATACGACCCATGGACAATTTGCAAGCCAAGCTTGCTTGGTATCACGAAGCCCACTATTGTAAATATCATCGAGTCAAAGGTCATGACATTGAGAAATGTCATTCCTTCAAAGATCATGTCCAATAACTCATAAATCAAGGGGATATCCAAATCGATAGCTCCACTGCTCAAATTAATCAACCACCAACAAATCAAGCCACACCCTTTAAATCTCAACTATCAAATGCTTATATGATTAACACTATCAATAAAGATCTCATCTTATCACCGACTCCACATGTTCATACCTTAGACATTATGTCCACTCCTTATACGGAACCCGTCGTATCCACAACTATCACACCTATGTCAACTTTTTCTACTTGTCTCGAACCTACACCTTTTTCTACCTTGTCACATCCACATCAAATTTGACTATACCATCCACTTCGATCACACCCCAATCTACCACATTAGATTCATCCTTAACACCTATTTTAACCTCAACACCTATTTCAGCCTCATTGATATCCATACGTATCCATACATTTCTCACTCCTATTCCTTCACCCACATCTTCATCAAACACACCTATTACTACACCTACATTACTCACAACCATCCCAACTAAACTAGGTTCTACTACATGCACCTTTATAGCCCCACCTTTGACATCAACCCCATTAACAAACATATCATTCTTACCCTCAAGAATTTATGAAACAACCAATCCCACCTACTTCTACACCTAAAAATACTCCTGCATTTGTTGCATTACCTATAATGTCTACTCCATCTAAGCATTACATCACCCACATTTCTAAATATCCCAAATATACTTGCATCCTTATCTATCCCAACTACCCCTATATCTATCATATCAACAAATCCACCTATCCCTACCTTGACATCTTTACCTATATATTTGCCTATGGCCACATCACCCGGCCTATCCCAATACTCTTTACTTAATCCTTTTATCCTAACGACCAAATCCTCTCGATCTACAACCCTATCAAATATACCCTTTCAAACATCTACTTGAATAAACACCTCCACCTAAGTCAAATAAAGATGGTTTACATTCTCCCTCTACAAAATCAACTCTTTCCATGCCAAAACCTAAACAATCCACATCTCACATAGATCTCATTAATCGCATCATACAAACACCTATTTCTCCATTAACATCCTCATCTTGTTTTAGGACATTTTCTCCATTAATAACCACACCACCATTGTTAGATCCTCCGGTTGAGATTATTATCATCCTTGCTAGGAGTAAATCTTCTCGGTTGAAGTCTAAGGCTCATGGCAAACATCCCGACAACAGGTCCCTACGCATCCTCAAAAACATTTATATTTTCCCTCTTCTCAACAATCCAATGCCACAACATCTATTTTAGGATCAGTCACTCCATCTATGACATCTCGCAATGATAAATTTATAGCCAAACAATCCAATCCTCCAATCCAATTCGATTTGTCATCTAAGACGTATAATCTACCCATCTAATGTACATCCTCACCTAAATCTGAATCCAAACAATACAATCCTTCCACCAAATTTGATTTGTCTCCTAAAACACATAATTTACCCATCCAATCTACATCCACTTTTCCCCTAACCCTAAGCCAAGATATCATATCAAAACCCACAAGAGTTTCCTTCCCCGTGACACTTCAATGGGGTTTTACACATATATCCTTCGACATTTAACTCAAATATCGCCATCACACTTCCTCCCATTAAAGCCTTTAATCCCTATGGTCCAAAGCCATCATGGTTCAATCCTCGATTCAGCATTGCGCTTTTATCATCATCTTCACAACACCAATCCGCACTATGATAATTCTTCACCGGGAACTCCTCGTGCTATGATTATTTACTAATGCACATCCTTTAGTTTGGTGGATGTAATCTGGAAACACAACAACAAACATAACACAAGAATACCATAGACTATGATAAGAAGGAATGATGATAAATCTGAAATATCAGAGTAAATTATAATATCAACATGAAATTGTTATAATCTCACCCATGAGGTACTTCAAGTGTTACTGACTTCACTTGCCTTCCAACAATAACTATGGGAGAAACTTCACAATTACACCTCTTAATGGCTTCTTTAACACACCTTCAAAATGATGGCTTCCTTTACACACTTACTCATACAATATTTCTCACTACTTCTCTCTATGCTAAATGAGGGGAGGTGGCCTCTTTATTTATAGGAATTTAGGCTTATCCACCTTATCTCTTAGATAGGATAGGAAATCTCTTCCTGGCCAATCATATTCTATGCTCGAACTCTTGCCTTTACATGTAGGCTTATCTTCTAATTTAAGATAAACCTTATCATCTCACATGGGTTCCACATTTTTAGACTTTTCCACAAATAAAATATACAAAATATTTATGACATCACTTTTTGCCTTTATTACAAATATAATATTTCTAATTCCTAATCATGTAGACCCTACTTGTCTACTTATCCCAACTTTGACATTTTAACATTACCGGACCACTTACGACAAATATTTACATTTTACAACATTCCTATTGTACTTTGATGTTACCGTACTCTACATTATGACGACTGCATCAGATCGAAGTGGTGCCGTTATCTTCTATTGGACGCCACTACTAATTATACTTAACAACATTCTATTCCTAATACATACATTAATAAAATAGAAATTACAGAGGAAAATTTTAATGTCGACATTTTCCCCTTCCTAACTTCTACTCCGTCCTTGGAGTAGAATCTTATAGACATTCTGAAGCTGGTGCTTGGAAAATCTTTAACTTGTCATGGTTGACCCATTTTGTAATGGGAGTACCATCTAATTCCTCTAGTCGATATGTACCATTTTCATGCACAACTGCTATTTTGTAGGGCCCCATCCACTTTGGAAGAAATTTTCTGTTTTCTTTTTTGTATCTGGAATCATATACTAGAACCAAGTCATTCACATGAAATGGAGACCAACGGATCTTTTGATCAAAGTATTCCTTTTGCTTCATTTTCTTCTTATAGCTCAGTATCCTTCACTATTTCCCTCATTTCCTCTCGTGCAAATGAAGATGTACCAACCTTTCTTTTATCGAATCACTTTCATCCATCCTTTCATTTTTCATAACTCTCACGGTGGGAATATCAAACTCAATAGAAGAACTGGATCAATGCCATAAGCCAACCGAAATGGGGAGTATCATGTTGCTTTGACTTTGATGTTGCGCTATATGTCCACAATGCCGCATGAATCCTTTTATCCCACTTATGTACTGCAAGGCTACGTCTTTTGCTAGAATTTGACACAACACAAAATTTGTTCGTTCCACTCGTCCATTTGTGCTTGGCTTGTATGTTGTTGCTTTCCGTGCTTAATAGAAAACTTGTTGACTAGGGCTTCTACCACCTCATTAATGAAGTGGCTTCCTTGATCATTACAATTACTAATGGGCAACCAAATCTAGTGACAATGCGTTCATATGTTAACCTTGTCACTTCATCCATGGAAGTTGTTTTCAATGGCCTAGCTTCAACCCACTTGGTTAAATAATCTGTGGCAAACTACAATATACTTATTTTGGCGTGGGGTAGTTGGAAGTGGATCTACAATGTCTATTCCCACTTTTTAAAGGGACTAAGTGGAAGAATAGGGCATAATAGAGTGATGAAGTCTTATGGTTACCATGTGTTTGACAAATATCACATGTCTTACAATAATTATAACAATCTCTAAAAAGAGTGGGCGGCTGATAACTCGATCCAAGATCCTTCTTGTTGTAAGTTGTCCAGAGAAGTGTCCTCCACATGCACCATTGTGGAATTATTCTATCGCCTCCTTCCTCGATCACGTCCAACTACCCTCTCAGATCGCTCCATCAAGTCCTATTCGAAATAATACTCCATGCAGAATAGAATATGGACGACGGCTTTGAGTAATCTTCCTCTTAGTCTTTCAGCATTGGCACCATCAGAAACTTGAATTCATTTAGATAATTCCAAATATCTATGTATTCACTAGGGATTGTGTCAAGAGATAACAATGTTGCATCCGGGAAATTGTCATCATCACAAGGCAAACCTAAACCATCATAGGCTCAAGAGAGTGCATCTACATTGACATGCTTCTTTCCGGCCTATCTATAATATCAAATTCAAATTCTCAGAAAGCAAAATTATCCATCTTATTATCGTCCCCGATGGGTTAGGCTTATTGACAATATATTTTAGAGCATGATGATCTCTACAACTATAAATTTCTACCCTAAAGCAAGTAATTTCTAAACTTCTTTACAAAGAAAATGATAGCTAGAGCCTTTTTTTTTCTACAAGATAATTTACCTCAAGACCGCTCATTTGTCTACTCCCAAAGTAAATTGGATGATCATTCCCATTTTCATCCTTTTGGCTCGAGTACTTCCTAGCCGCATCTCGAGGCATCAACATACACAATGAATGGCTTACTCCAACTGGATTCTTTAAAATAGGTGAAGACACAAGGGCTTCCTTCAGCTTGTTCAAAAGTTTCATGCACCTTATTTCCCGGTTCATAAGTAACATCCTCTTCTTCAAGAATGGGTTAGTGGTCAGGCAATCTTTGAGAAATTCTTGATGAACCTTCTATAAGAACCCACATGGCCTAAAAATGATCTCAACTTACTTCTATTCATAGGAAATAGTAACTCTTTGATTTTTGAAACTTTATCAGATCGCACTCAATACCATCTTTGGATACAACATGCCCTAACAAAACACCTTTAGAACATCCAAAGACACACTTTGTAGGGTTTAGTGAGGCTTGTGCTTCATCTAAAATTTGAAATACTGTCTCCATCCAAGTGCAGGTGGTCCATCTTGCTCCCATAGATGTAAAAATCATCCAGAAATACTCTGATGAAGTTCCCAATGTAGGGTTCAAACACCCTATTCATTAAGTGCTGGAACGTTCTTTGGAGCATTACACAACCCAAAAGGCATAACTCTATAAGCAAACGTTCCCCAAGGAGTGGTGAACGTGGTCTTCAGACGATCTTTCTCTACTATACGAACTTGGTTGTATCCGCTATATCCATCAGCAAAACTATAACACTCCTGGCTAGCTACTTCATCCAAAATCTGATCTAAGAATGGAAGAGGGTAATGATCCTTCTTTGTTTCCTTATTGAGCTTCCTATAATCAACACAAATGCGTAGCTTCCCATTCTTTTTTATTGAGATCACAATGGGAGAAACCCATTCTGAATTCTCCACAGCAAATATAAATCCTACATCAAGCAACTTATCTATTTCTTCTTTTACAGTCTTGGAAAAATTAGGATTCATTCTATATGGCATTTGCTTTATGGGCTTAGCACCATCTACCAGCTCAATAGAATGTTCTACCCAACTTACTTGACGGAGTTACTTGTAATCAAAAGTGAATATGTGTATGTACCTTCGAAAGAGCTGGAGGTAGGATTCCTTCTCACTCTCCATCACAGCATCACCAATCTTTATTTGTTGGAGACGATCATCAATTTCTTCTTTAGATAATTTTATGGGATCATGAGTCGGTGTGACTAGAAGGATATCCATGACCGAAACATCAACCTCACTTTCTTCATCTTCAGTGTCCACTTCACTAGTACTCGAGTAATCAGAGGATGTCCAATCATCAGTTTCATCACTTGAATCCACAGGTTCTGCCTTATGATGCCGAGGGATCACGTTTATCTTCACCCTCTCTCTACCACGTCCAAGTGTCATGAAGCCTTCATTCTAGTAGTTTCTTGCATGAACTCTCCTTAGCCATGGTCTTCCCAACAACATTGGGTATGCAACAGTACCATTTTTCATCACCTGAAAGTCTACCACACATACAACACCCATAACAGATATTGCCACATTTGAAACTACACATTTTGGTTTAGTTTTTCCTTTATTTAATGACTTTAACATAAGTGTTGAGGGGCGATCAATTTTTAAACCCAACATATTCATTACAGACTCGGTCATTACATTAATTGTAGCACCTCCATCAACTAAGACATCATGAATTGAAATACCATTACATAATACCTCAGCTTGTGGAGCGTAGAGATCCACCTCTGCCTCCAAAACAAGGACCTCAACTTCCTTCCTTTGTTGAGCATTGAGTCTTCTTCGCAGCCTCCCGCCTCTTCTCGAAGACAACCAAGAGTTGACCATATGTAATATTTGCAGGCCTTTTGGACAAATTGTCTAAGATGGAGTATGGTCCTTGTCCCCGTGAAATCGAAAATCCCGCACACCCAACTTCTTCTCCTATGTTTCTTACTAGTTTCTCCTTTCATCTTCTTAGGATCATTTCCATATTGGTTATCTTTTTCTTTCTTTCTTTTTGTTACAAACACATCTACTTCATTATTTATGCTCTTATCTACTACATCAAAAGAATTCATAGGTGCTTTCCCTTTATCATTATCTCTTGTACGGATGTAGAAGCTCTATCTTGACAATTATACTTATAATGACCCGTTTATAACAACCATAACATATAACTTCAGAAATATTTCTTTTTGGACCTCTATCTCCTCCCTAAGAACTAAATTCTTTTCCTTGAAGAAGATTAATAGTTAACTGACCCATCTTCCTGAGCAGATCTTCATACTCAATAGATGTAGTAGGAGAAAGATTTGTGCTCACCAAGAGTGGTTGTGGATTCTAGACCAAAGGTGCTAGTGTACGCTCTACTTTAGCAACAATTTCTTTGGGCTCCTCTTCCATGCTTTCTTCTTGCTTCTTGAAATCTCCTTTGCTTGTTCAATGGTAGGCAAGGGCAATCATACTTCACTCGTTGTCTAATCTCTGGCTTCATCCCAAGAATGAAGTTCTTACAGAGGAGATTATCCATGCCATTCATCAACCCATCCGCTAATCCTTCCTTCCGGATCTGGGCATCGAGCTTCCTCCTTAGCTCTAGAACATGAGCATGATAATCCCTTATCTTCTCCTTCTCTCCTTGGGCTAGCTTTGTGATATCGATCATGAGATCTGCATATTTCTATTGTTCACCAAATTCTTCAAGAAAACTTCCAGTTAATAAATCCCATGAGTTTTTCACATTATCACTTAGTGTTTCAAACCACCTAAGGGTGAGCCATCCAAAAAGGTAGGAAAAAATTCAGTCCATTGTTCCTTCTTATAAGGCCATTACAAATACAAGATCATTTAAACTCTTGAATGAAAGAGGAAGCATCTTCATTAGATTGGGCTGAAAAAACAGAATCTTCCCCATTTCCAAAAGTAACCACAGTGAAATACCAACCCACAAGTACAATCAACAAGACTTATGTGCACAAATAATTGGAATCACTATAATAGAAAATAGAAATGACCACAGTAAACTATGGTAAAACTTGACTTACTGCGGTAAAAACTGACTTTACTGTGGTAAACACTATTCACAGTAAAAAGTGAAGTTACTGTGGTAAAAATTGACTTTACTGTGGTAAACACTATTCACAGTAAAAAGTGAAGTTACTGCGGTAAATACTATTCATGGTAAAAAGTGACTTTACCATGGTAACTACTATGCACAGTAAAAACAAGGTTACCCTCCAAATGTTTTCTGACTAAGTGGGAATATTTCTCCAGAAAATCCACCAACGAGGAATGGTCTCAGAACGGAACCAAAATGTCAACACCAATCCAAGACTATGATAACTCTTCACCGGGAACTCCTCGTGCTATAATTATTTACTAATTGTTGGTTCAAAATCTGTCGTGAGAGCAGATCTATGGATAGACGAGCCAACAGTGTGCAGGGCATAGCCCCTCTTTGAGACAGCAAAGTGAAACTAGTTTATTGCTATTCTACCGGCAGGAATCTATGCAAGTCCCACAATATTCTGCCTTCGGGGTTTGGGATCTCATCCCAGTAGGGGTATTTCCAACTGCGAAGAGAAGGGAATGAAAGGAAGGGCGAAGAAAGATCAGATCCGAAGGGAGAAAAGAAATGAATTCCAAAGTAGAAGGATCAGAAGGATTATGTTTTGGGATTGGTAATAAGTGGAGCCAAACCTACTTGCATAAATGAACAGAGCAATACTGATGGATAAATGACAAAAAAATAGAGATAGATTTAACAGAATAAGCACATAAACCTGACGTAAGAAAGATTAAAATGCTCATAACACGCATATTCAACACAAAGTCTTAATATTTGTATTAATATCTTTTCTGTTACAAAAGCTCAAAGTCTTTTCTTCCTACTTCTATTTTTCATCTGAAAGATATCCACCACTTGAATACAACAAGCATTCAAGTATATATAGAAGAAGGAGAAGAGAGAAGACAAAAAGAAACCAACGACTTAATTACAAAGTATCTACAAAATATCTAAAAGTCAACTGTTGACTTTTGGCAACTTGGTGGATGACATCATCCCATGGTGCAACATGGATGATGTCATCATTTGTGCCAACATACTCTTAGATATTTACAAAAAGAAGATCAAGAGGAAGGAGACTATTCATCATCGTCTCGCGCCGAAAAGGGGTGTCTTGCTTCTGTTGTTGCTCAGG
Source organism: Taxus wallichiana var. yunnanensis (assembly GCA_018340775.1). Lineage (NCBI taxonomy): Eukaryota > Viridiplantae > Streptophyta > Pinopsida > Cupressales > Taxaceae > Taxus > Taxus wallichiana. The sequence continues at coordinate 888,068,845 of CM031239.1, forward strand.
AGAGGTGATATGGAACTGGGCCCGATATTCCATGAACTTGTTGATCATGGGCTGAAGTTGATCCTGGGCAGGATCCTTGTGATGATCACTGATAACTTCACAAGTTTCCCACTCCTCTGTGAGATTTTCCGGGAGCTTGGAATATTCTTTTCCTGCCTCTATCAGGTACCCTATGAAGTCACGATAGGCCAGAAGGTTGTTGATGGATTCGGTGTCAAAGGTGACTTCTGGCCCCAGCCCCTACGAGATGATCTCCTTCAAGATCCGAATAGTTTCGTCTGCCTTCCTCAAGGTGAAAGGAGGAGTGAGCAAGCCTAGGGACATTCTCAGGACGATCTGCTCCATCTAGTGCATAGCCTCTAAGGCCTCCTCCTTGAATTTATCTATTTTTTCTAGGACAAACTCCAACTGATCGACCCGGTAGTCTAGAGTAGAAAGGATTTTGTTGGGGGCTCTGGGGTGATCGAAGACGCCGAACTTGACTAGATCTTCGACTGAACAGTCGAGCATTTTCTGGAAGGTCTCATGCTACAACCTAGCATGGTCCAACTCTTCGAGAGATGGGTCCCGCAATTGCTGGAGTGCCTTGTTCCCCGATTGATATTCTGATACAATTCGGTGAACCTGACGATTACTCCCTCACTTTCCTTGAGGATTTGGTCTCTCCAGTGGATACTGCCATACCCTGCTCGCCGATTTTGGCATATTCATTTATCTTATCCTAGCTCAGGGGCTCAGGAGTTTCGGCGGCGGCAATTGAGGAGGTGCACCGCCCATTTTCTGCAAGGCGTGGAGAAGATGTTTATTTTGCTCCTTTAAAAGCCTCTTTTCTTCCTTTGCTTCCTAGAGCTTCTTGCAAAGGGCATCGACTGCAGATAGGTATCTCCCTAAAGGCTTTGAAGACGTTCCTATTGTGACTTGGGTCACTATATAACTGTCTCGGGAGACAGATCTTCTTTACTTGGAAGGATCGGGCTACGCGACCTCCATTACCCTCTCCCCTGATGCACTCTAAGAGAAGCGGGTTATGGGATTTTGCTTCTTAGCCCCTTTTGATTGGATGACGGAGAAGTCCATCGGTGCGATAGGGACTTTCCTCTTATGTTGGCTCGATTCGCTGAGAGATCCAAGCTGGACTTATGGGAGTGGGACCGAAGTGGAAAGAGGGGCACTGCGAGTAGTGGAAGGGAAGTGCATAGAGACACTTGGTGGTGGCATTGATAGAGAGGCCAGCGAAGTGCTCACGGAAGGAGGAGACACTGCAGGGGAAGTAGATGTGGGGATGGAAGGGAGCTGAGAAATGAGAGAAGAAATGGTGGGGGATAGCTCCGCAAGGGAAGAGAAGATGGAGGAAGAGGAAAGGGGAACAATAGAAGATGGGGGAGAGGATACGACCAAAGGAATGGTTGTTTGGGTCGTGCGAGGAGGAGGAGAGGGAGAAGGGATAGAAAGGACCTCGGGGTTGTAGCAATGGTGACACCCTGAGTGGATGTGCCCATCAAAACACCTTCCGCCACTTCTTTCTCTGGGGATACCAAAGCTTACAACTGTTCTTGTGTAGCGGAAGGAGGACTTTCAGAGCTCCTTCGAGCAAAGGTGCTCGATTCACCCTCCTTATCCTTGCCTTTGACCCTCGGTAGATGCTTTGGCCTGACAGGTGCATTGCCCAATGGGGATGTAGTGAAATCTACCCCAAGGTAGATAAGGCCATTCATCCTGCACCAGTGCTCGTCGCCGTAATGTCTCCTTGACCCTTTCTTCAATAGTTTGGGGTGCTTTTGTTCTGTCAATTGCAACAAACGGCCAGTTGTCCCCATCTGTGTCCAGATACACCTGATCAACTTCTTGATCGGTAGTTTGATAACCTTTTGGGACAATGGCCACGCCATATTGAATGATCTCTCTGCCGGGGCCAAAGCGAGAGTGGTCTTTCTTTTCTGAGCTCGACCTCATGATACAGGTCGATATAAATGTCCTCGATCTACGGAATGTGGATTGGATCGAGTTTTGCCTTGGGAAGGCAATTCCTTGGATTGAAAGTGGGCCTGGCGGGAAGTTGTGCTTTAGATTTAGCAGTTCTAGCTCTGCAAACATTTCCGGGATTTGTGATGAGAAACGCAGGTGTATCTACCTACTGTGAGGGGGAAAGGAGTTCCACCCTTCTTCCTCTTCAAACATTTCTCATGATAGGTTATGAGCTGTCTGGAAAGCTCTAACAGGATCAACTTGGGGCCGGCATATCTCGGCAATTTGGTGGGCTCCCCCAAGAAGTTGGCCGCTGAGATAGGTGAAGGTGGGGAATTGGGTAAACAGTGCTCCCCACTTCTCTAGTTGTTGTGACAATGCTCTTGGTTGTTCGACCGTGAGTCATGTTTGGCCTCAAAAGGCTAGACGATGTTGTAGAAGAAAGCGTCATTAATCTTGGTAAACTGCGGGATGCTATTCTCCAGCTTCAGCTCTGGGTAGTACTCATATATTCTCACCTTGGGCCAAACCCCTGCATTGGCTCAATCTTTGGATAATCCTCTCCGAGGCTGCAACATAAACTACGTAGGAGTTCATGTAGAACCTCCCGTTGTGGTGAGTTGTTGGAGCTGCTCGGATATGGTACTGCTTATGATCTCCGCCCATTCAAAGCATTGATCAGTACGCGTTCGTGTTCATAGTTGCAAAGTACCGAGCATCTATTTGTTAAAGTAATGGGCGCGTCGAAAGCCCAAATACTCTACTTAGGAACGTGATAGTGTTATTCGGCCTCTGAGAAATCACTATAGTGAATAACCTATGGCCATCTGGTTATCACCTTCTTGTTCTTTAGGTAGACCTCATTCATGAGTCAGATGACCGGTCTTCATTATCCTCCCATGCCTTAACGCAGCTTCTTGGCTCACGACCACGAAATGTCGGTGGTGAGGGATGCCAAGCATGATTTCAAAATGTCAGGGAGTAAGGTTGATTATAATCTCGCCCTTTTCATTTTTGACACATCTTGTGTCTTTATTGTAGCAGTGGGCCACTACCATCATGAATTCATTGTTTATCAGACCGACGGGAATCCCTCTTACAAAATGCAGACCACCGCCCATCGGCTTGTCCATCCAAGGACTTCCGTGACTCTCCGGTTTTGGCCTAGAAATATTCCATGTCAATGTGATCGAGCTCGAGTCTCTTATATCCAGTCACATTCTCGCCTGGGACTCGAGCATTCGACCCTCGATACTTGTACTTCATCTCTTACTCGTAAGTTTAGCTTTGCCCTTTATTTTGGTCGGTCTCTCGCTTGACATAGACATATGTGGATTTGAGTTCGCTTGTTCATCCGCAAGAAGGAGGAGCAAAGTCCAACGCAAAAGATCCATGTTAGCTATCGATCTTCCATCAAGCATTGACAAAATGAAGAGTTAGTAATTTTAAGGCCTCCGGGCGCAGTAGGCGCAAGGACATTGCAGTCGCAGGTTAATAGAATGGCACACATGAAGAAGGGTGTTTACAAAGAAAAATTAGCGCCAAAGGGCACAGGCACAAGGATGCAAAGACATGACATTTTTGTTATCAGGAAGCGAGAAGTGCACTCGCGCCATTCATATGTGTTTTTATCTGGGTGCAGATAATTTTCATGTTACGGGGATAGGATGCGCCAATGGCGCATATATTTTTCATCTTACATGGAACTTTAGTGCACCGAAGGGCGCAGTGGTCGATGTGTGTAACATAGGTTTTATGTGCGTAAAGGGGAATTGGGTGCGGCGCAGGAAGGCTTGCATGACATTGTGCTACTGTAAGAGGGGATGCGCCTGCACCATTGTTAGGATTTACTCGGTTTCACATGGCACGGGTAATTTTCATGTTGAAGCGAGGATCGGTGCGCCCTCTTGCGCGACCGTATTTTATGTAATAGGCGTGGCGAATGCGCCAAGAGGAAAAAGCAGCCCAAAATGGGTGTTAAGTTTTCTTCTCTCCCTGATGGGTTTGAGTGTGTTTTTAGGCCAATTTCTTTCGTGGATTCAGATGGTGAAGGGGCACAGTGAAGAGATCCAGGTCAGCTTTTTGAGGCAGAGCCCTCTTTAACGCAAGATCTGGAAAGAGGGATGGAAATAGCTTGGGGAGAGAGATTGCAAGAACAACAGAAGGGGAGGGTTTTATGGCTCCATAGATCCATCAGATCCCCACCCAAACAACCAACAAAAGATAACACAAGAGAAACAAGGACCACTCACCGGAATATATATAACGTGAGAGACAAAGCGGGGTCCACGAACGTGACACGAGGACGACAGGCGTGTTGACAGGGGCAGAGGAATAAAATTATCACGTGTTTTCAATTGTGAAAGTGACAGGGCGGATGCGCCTATATATAGGCAAGGGTGTAATAAATGCGCCAACCACTTTTTCAAGTGGCGCACCAAAACACGTGTCGACACGTAAAACTTTGCGCCCTTTGGTGCAGATAAACGCATGTCAACATGAAATTATGTGCACCTTTGGTGCGTTTAAAGGACTGTCAGCACTAGATTTTGAGCGCAGAGGCGCACCAAAACACGGCGCAACTTTTGTGTTGTTGACATGAAGGCGCATGCGCCTTGGCGCAGTGGGAAAGGCGCATCATGGGGAGGTGCAACAATTTTTGTGTCAACACCTCAAAGGGTGCGCCAAAGAAAATGAAGAGGGCGCAGATAAATTCAGTGTTGCACAGACAAAAGGCGCGCCTAACCAAAAAAGGACAAAAATGACTAAGTTCGGAAAACTGGATTTCCCGGAAGGGATCTTAAGATCATTCCGAACACTTTGGTCCGTCACGGGACCGAAACAAAAATTTGGTAGGGTTACCTATAAAATTGCCCTTGTCAATTTTACGGGATAACAACTGGCTCTTTCTGGGGACTATCTTTGAGTGAAACTTAAGGGTAGAGAATCCCATATTTTCATGTGCCTATCCATTGGGCAAGAGAGTCAAAAACAAGGGCGACGACAAAAGAAAACACACGATGAAAGCAAACACACGACATAAAGTAAACTATACAAAGAAGAGAGCAAGCTCTACTTCCTGAATATTTTGAGATGCTGCTCGCTATAGGGAAGCGGGAGATCAGTTCCGTCTAGATATGAGAGATAGAAGCTATTCTCTCCGTTGAGCCGTTTGATCTTGAAAGGTCCTCTCCACAGGGAATCAAATTTTCCGTGCATGCCCTTTGGCTCTTTTCATTTGTCCCACAAAAGGATGAGGTCTCCCACCTGGAACTCTCTTTTATTAGATTTTTAATCAAATAGTCTCTTAACCTGATTCTGATTTTTGGTGATCTTGTCAACCACTCTTACTCTCTTTTCTTCGAGCTCTACTAGATACATGATCCTCTTTTCAAGAGAATTTTGGAAAGTCTCATCTTCAATCACTCGTGCCAAGCGCAGAGCAGGAAGTTCCATAGAAATGGGAAGTTCAAGGTGCGATTCCATATAACACTTGAAAAGGTGACATACCGAGGGACCTCTTTGGAGTAATACGGTCTGCCCACAAGGTGTCATACAATGACTTGTGCCACGTTCACTGATTCTTATCGACTAGCTTTCGTATAATGGTCACTAAGTTTTTATTACTAGATTCTGCCTGACCATTTCCTTGGGGGTAATAATCCGAGGCATGAGCCAAGGTTATCCCGTATTCATAGCAAAAACTAATAACTTCCCGTGAAGAGAAGTTGGAAGCATTATCAACAACAATCTTGCTTGGAATGCCAAACCTGACAATGATATTTTGATGAAACCGCAAACAACCTCGGAAGTGGCATGCTTGATGGTATGGATTCCACCCATTTCATGAAGTAATCTATCTTTGTCGCCAAGACATAGCTATGTCCAGACTCGATTGGGGATTGAGTGCACCAATAAAATTGATTCCCCATTGCCTGAATGGTTCATCAATGACGACCGGCCTGAGGGGAAAAGCAACCAATTTTGGCTTACCAACAAATTGTTGGCAAGGCTCACACTTTGCTACCAGTGTGGTGTATCTTGGAAAAGTGTTGGCCAATAGTACTGGCAGGATGATCTTGTGTCTTTGTCACTAAGAGGAGAAGTGACCACCACAGGCTGAATCATGAAAACTTTGAAGTAACTTTGTCTGTTGTGGTTTGTCAACACATCACAAGAAGATGCCATCTATTCCGCGTTTGTATAAACCGTCATCCCAGATGACATATCCGGTACGCTCGAGCTTTATAAAGCACGCTTCTCCTTTGTAGTTAGATGAGTTGGGAATTCACCATAAGTGAGAAAGAAAGCAATATCAGAATACCATTCGTCATTGGTCGCGACAAATAGAACCATGGGTAGTGAATCAGCTTTCTCCAGCTGGCTTTGTGCTCCATCGGTGCAATCATCTTTTCCGTCAGGGTCTTCTGAACCTTAGTTTTCAGCCATGAGCTGACAAAGGCCCTTGCCTCTTACTAGCTTGGTTGGTTTTATATCTAGATCATACTCCTGGACTTTTGCGATCCAATTCCCTCGCAAACTCCCTAACTCCTGTTGAGTTAAGATGGACTTGACTGCCGTGTCAGGAACTAGAACTACCGTATGAGAGTTTAGAATGTAGTACCTGAAGTTCTTGACTGCTTTGACAACGGCGAAGGCATGCTTTTCCAACTGAGACATCTTCAATTCATGAGGCTTGAGGGGGAGCTCATAAACGCAATCGGGGATTCAACATCCTCAGAATTCTTTTGCATTAGGATAGCTGACACTGTATGCTCAGATGCATAACTATACATGATAATTTTTTTGGAGAAATCAGGACATACCAGACCGGTGTGTGAGCGACAGAGGCTTTTATATCTTTGAACAACTTCTTTCCCTCTTTGCTCCACCGGAAAAGTTGGTGATCCTTTCATCATGTTTGATATGTGGCGAGTTTTTTCGGCAAAGTCGGGAACAAAGTGCACGAGAAAGTTCACTTTTCGAAAAAAGAGTGAATGTCGGTCTTGCTGGTGGGTAAAGTAAGGCTCGAATAGCCCTAACCCTTTCGGCATCTATCTTTGTTCCTTCCTTGCTTACAATGTGTCCTAGCAACTTTCCCTCCGTGACTCGAAATGCAGACTTTTTAGATTTAGGGAGATTCCCTGCTCCGCATCTAATCAATACTTGCTCCAAGTGATCGCAATGATCATTTCTGCTATTTAGAGAACACAGTTAAGTCATCCAAGTAAACTACAATGACTTTTCCCATCATTCCTTTGAATGTAAAGTCCATGGCCCATTGAAAAGTTACACCGGCATTGGTCGGACAAAAGCCATCCCCGCTTATAAGCGAATGTACCCCGAGGGTAGTGAATGTTGTTTTGAATTGGTCTTCAAGCGAGACTTCAATCGATTGTAGCTTGAAAAACCATCGAGGCATGGACAACATTTCGATCCGATTATCGCTCGTAACTCCGATCCATTATGGGAAGGGGGTAGTTGTCTTTCAAGGAGGCTTGATTCAAGTTACGAAAATCTACGCATATGCGTATCTCACCATTCTTCTTGGGGAGTCGGCACAATGTTTGCCACCTGTCATTGTGATGGATAGGAAAATGATCCTTGCATCCAACATTTTCAATTTCGGCCTGGATAGTACCTGAGATATTAGGATTGTAGTGTCTCTGCTTCTGGCGAAAGGGTTTGACATCTTCTTTCAACAGGATGTCATGCTGGACGTCCTTTGGCTTGAAAGACTTTAGATCAGCATAGGACCATGCCAGTACATCCATGTATTTCTTCAAAGAACTTGATGAATTTCCGCTTCTCTTCGGGTATGCAACATTTTCCAATGTTTACAAACTGTGGATGTTCAACCGAACCTAAATTGACCGGTTCGGTTTTTGGGGAGGAATTAGGATCGTCTCACCTTTTCTTCTTGACAAAACGATCATGCCTGTCGAATAAATGCTCTAGGGAAACCAAACCTTTCAGAATTTTATTTTCTTTGAGTTGACATATGCCATCGCTCCTTTTTGATTCATCGTCTTGATCAGTAACAGATTCCCAACATGCAGAAGTGGATCCTTCAAAATGAAGCTCTCTAAAATTTTTTGCCTTTTCCAGAAAGGCAATAAGTTGATTGTCATCGTTGAATACTTGCCAGTGCTGAGAATTGTCCGGCACGCTTGGGCGGAAAACCACCTCAATGGTATATTTGTCTGTTTTCAAACCTGGGTGAGGGAGCATGAGGGATGATGAGACGGCTAATGAGTCGGCCATGTCATTCTGAGCTCCCGGGATGGCTTCTATTGAAAAAGTGTCAAACTCCTCGATGTTGTCCCATACCGCATTGCGGTAATGTCTGAGCTTTTCATTCTTCACTTGGTATATCCTTTTAACTTGATTTACGACCAACTCGCATCACCTCAGTACTTTCGATGCTTGATTCCTCTTTCCTTTGTGGCTTGCATGCCAAGTAGCAAAGATTCATACTTAGCCATATTATTCATGCTTTGAAAAAACTGCAACTTGAAAGAGAGAGAGGGATAATCTCCTCCTCGGTGATATTAGTATGGCTCAACGCCGCACCCACTAGTTGCACATTAATGCCATCAAACCGCAAAGTCCAGATCTTGTCAAGATCCTCTGCTTGGATGAGGACATCCATTTTTTCGACTCAGAGACAAGAAATAGTTTCCCATCCCTAATGATTCGAAGAGAATTCGAGCTTTGGGGTCATCTGAGTTAGTAACTGTGTACTTCTTTTTGTGATTCCAGCTCCAACGTTTGCATTACACCTTCGACGGAATCCTTGCCTTGCATCACCCAGTCCATATGAATCTCTCCACCAACCTCACTTTGCAAAACTCCTTCCTAGAAGAATTCCATATCGCCTAGGAATGTCGGCAACAAGGACGGTCATCTTTACTCTTTTTTTTGGGAACGCAGCGCAAATGCGAATCGCGCATCCTTGATTTGACCGATCAACGGAACTCGCTTGGTTTCGAGGAATAACACCACAAAACGTTTGGTAAGGGTGAGGCCAGGGCATGGGTGAATTTTTCTAGCATGGACGACGTTATGGAAGCCCCTAATCAATTATGCGATTGCTTAGTTTGTGGCCATTGATTAGGAGGAGAGATAGAAAGGTTCTATCTTTCCCGACGCAGATGTTGAGGTGACATTTATGCGAGATGCGAGAATGAGTAGAGAGAATTCCTTTTGGGGAAACCTGAGTAGTTATGAAAGATTGGCTTTGGATGTATTCAGTCAACCTTACAAGCTACTCGAGATTTGACTGAAGATACTCGGCTTCAAACATTTAGATCTTGGTCTTTTTAGCGTGATCAATTATGTCAAATGCGGCCAAGGATTGCGTTGATGAAGGAATGAGTCCCTCATTCCATGATGGTGGGGTAGGATTATTGGCCTTGATAGGAACATGAGAGGACTAATTCGGAGGGGAGATAGGAGAAAAATATCTTTTTGAAAAAGATTTAATAACAGGTTGGGCAGGAAGAGGACTACCTTGTTTAGCGATGGTTGGAGGCGTGTGTGACACGGCCTTCTCTCTCTCGCATATGGCGGCAAAGAACCGCTTCTTTTCCTCATGAAGCGGGTAAAAATGACATATGACTGCCCGCTTGCATATCCCTGGGTACCCTCTTCTTCGTCAGATTCTTCCTCATCGAATTCCATATACCCAATAGTAGAGTCGCCAGTTGGTTCACCGACTTCTTGATCATCTTCACCTGGCGATGAAGGTTCTTCATAATTTTGCTCCTCTTCTTCGATTTCAGCTAAAGCATTGACCGGAGGGGCCTCGAGCACCAACCGTGGAGTAGCTGCAGGTAGGTGCGGCCTTTGTGAAACGTTGTTAGAAGAAAAATTCCTCCGTGGGATATCCCAGTACGAAGATCCAGGAGAAGACTGAGCTAGCTGCTTTTTTAACACGAGCAAGTCATTTGCCATCTTTTGGAATGCCGGATCAGATGAAGTGGTGGGAGAAGGAGCTGAAACTTTCGGCTTGGATGGCTCTCGCTTTAATTCACCAGATATTAGCAAGTTATCTTCGATCCGTATGGCAGCAACTTGGGTGAGAACCAGAGTAGTAACTTGTTCTTGCAAGAGTAAGAAACTTACTTTTGAGCTCATGACATACACGAAGAAGCATTTCGATTTTCCGACGTTAGCAAAGCATGACAAAGCGGAACTCGATTGATTAGTGAGTTGAAGTGGGTGATGAAATTGCGCATGGTTTCATTGACCTCCTTCTTTAAGTGAGCGATCTTTGATAATAACGCGAATGCATCTTCGAAGGCTTATATCTTTCTTCAAATGCGTTCGCAAGGTGGCGAATCGGTAATAGATCCGCCGCAAATGTCGAAACCATTTTTTCGCCGGGTCCTCGCAAGGTCTCCGAAAGAGGCGAACCGACACATCTTCTTGAGTCTTTCGTTATCCAAAATTCACCCCCCCAGGGTAATTTTGATAACATGCATCAGAATATTCAAGTCCCAGGCACATTGATTGATTCAGAGCAAACATCATGTTTCTGAGGTTCTCTCAGATATTTTTCTAACTCTCCTGTCCAGGCTGAAAAGAGCAAGCTCTGAGAAAATGCAAAAAAAAAAGGTTGCAGAAGGCAAGAAGGTTGATCCAGAAAAAATGGTGAAAATCGGCTAAGTCCTAGTCCTAGGAGCAATTGGGACATCTGGGACAAAAAGGCGCGGATCGGCCGAAAAGCCTCCAAGCGGCCCAAATAGCATTTGGGACAAGTGGGACAGAAGTACGCGGCGGGCGCGAAATGCCGGTTCGACCGAGAGGAAAAATTGGCCAACTGCTGAGAGGGTCGCCTTTGGGACATCTGGGACAAAAAGGCGCGAACCGGCCGAACCGGGTGAAATCAGCACAAACAGTCCGAAACAAAGTGGGACAAGCGGGCCAAAAAGGCGCGAACCGGCCGAACCGGGCGAAATCAGCACAAACAGTCCGAAACAAAGTGGGACAAGCGGGCCAGAAAGGGGCGAACCGGCCGAACCGGGTGAAATGAGCACAAGCAGTCCGAAACAAAGTGGGACAAGCGGGCCAAAAAGACGCGAACCGGCCGAACCGGGCGAAATGGGAATAAGCAGTCCGAAACAAACTGGGACATTTGGGATAAATGGACGCGAACCGGCCGGTTCGCCGAAATCAGCACAAGGAGCACTGTGCCATCTGGGACAAAAAGACGCGAAGGGCGCGAAGAAGCCGGCAGGGCCGAGAACCAATGAAATCACGCCACGTGTCACAAGGAGAAAAGTCAAAAGGTCAAAGTGGAAGGTTTGAAGCGCTGAACCGAACCAATGAAATGGCGCCACGTGTCCAAGTTTAAGGGGCCCACAAGGAAATTTCACAAGACAGCCCGCCGAAAGGTAGAGGAGAGAGAATTGCTCGTCCAATCAGAGCGTGCCACGTGTCATCCAGGTGGCGAAGCACGGGAAATATTTCAAAATCTGTTTTGGTTTGTTCCGTGCCCTAATTCTTCAGATCGCCATAACTTTTGATCCAGAGCTCGGATTTGCACGTTCTTTATATCAACGGAAAGCTTATGAGATTCTCTACATGATTCTGGGATCAATCTCGAGTTTTGATGCAGTCTGAAGAGAGAAAATAGAGAAACGGCTCTGACGTGTGGTAATGGCCAGAAGCGACCTTTCAACAACCTGTTTTAATGCTAATGGGTCGCATTCTTCTTCTGCACGGCCAGAAGTGACATTTTAGCGGCCAAATTAATACAAATGGGTCGCATTCTCCTCCAAAATCACTCAAAGTGACAGGGTATGGGTTGGTAAGATCCTCCATGCTGATTTAATGCATCTGCAGTCAATGAGGAATGGGCTTGCACGTTTTCCCACGTTTTCTGTCCCCTGGGCTCGACCCATGCAATGTAAAAGCCAGATTTGGCTCAAAAAAAAAAAAAGTTGTTCATTCTTTCTGCTCTGCCCTCCCTTCTTTTCTTCTCTAGGGTTGAAAATGGAGTTCGAACCTCCTCCCTTGCTCTGTAATGGCGTTTTTGCCTTTTACTAATGGAATGATGTTCTGTGTAAACTTCTGGAGCAACAAAACGTGTTTTGTGATGCATCTGTCCATCCTTCCTCGTTTTTGCTTGTCCTCTTCTTGCCTCTCTTCATTGCAGGTATTTGTGCATGTTTGAATGTTCATTGCAGGTTTGGAGCTGTGTTCATGAAGTTTTGGGACATTTTCTGTGTGAAATCTATCCTTGGGCCTGTGATGCATCTGTCCATCCTTCCCATTGCTCACCTCTCTTTGTCCCATGGCAGTTTTGATAGATGTCCAACATTCTCCTTCTCTGGTGTATCACCATTTTAGTGTAGGCTTTTGCTATTTTTCCCTTCTCTCTCTCTCTCTGTCTCCTGGCATGGTTAGATTAGGATTAGATTAGCTTGCTCGCACCGGAATAGCTTGTGGCGGGTAGTTTAGGAGCAGGAACCAGCCTTCTCTCGGGAGATTGCTCTCTCGGTTTCACAAGTCCCCACGCTGAGAGAGGTTTCCATGTTGTGCAATCACACTGGATGCCTGAACATCAACCTAGAAGCCCGATGTGCGTCTGTGGGGGTGCTTTGTGATTTTGCACTAACAGTTTTGGCATGCCCGGTGGGACCTTAGAGGTCTTTCACTTCATCTTTTGCAGGTTGGTGTGTTCCTGTGAAGATTTCAGCCTTTGGAGGCACTTGCAAACACATCTGGCGACTCCATCTGATCAGCAACCCATTTCTCTGAGCTTGCAGACCCGTTTCCATACATTTTCATCCATCTTTCTTTCCATCCCTTTCATTCTTTTCCATTCCATGAAGTTGTGCAATCATGACTTCATTTCCATCATGGATTTCACATCAACAACAGCAGTATATTCCACCTCCAACACGTTTTACAAATCCTCCAGATCAGCATGCATACTCATATGAACAGCAGTGCCAAAGTCAGTTTGGCAATGGAGCTTTCCAAGAGCAAGAGTGTGCATACAATGAAGACCATCAGATCCAAGATGCTGGTCTGTTGGAGAAAATCCAAAAGATGGAGGTGGGGATGGTGCAGTCCAGGGCTCAAGCACAAATGAAAGCTTTTGGAATCGGTTATGGAGCACCCTGTCCATGGGTGGGACCTTTTCCAAGGCATTACAGCCCTCAGGAGAAGCTTGACTTCATGATTGCAATGCTGCCTTTGCTTGCACAATGGACAGCAGAAATAGAGGCCTACAGACTTGTTGTTGAACAACCTTGTCAATGGGTAAGTTCTACACCATCATCTGGTTTTTCTCTTTCCATTACTCAAGCAGCATCATCTCATTTAAACTCCTCATCTGCTGTCCCATGTGTTGAATCCATCCCTCCATCCCCTAGTCTTCCACCCCATCTCGATTCTTCTTTTCTTTTCCCTTCCAAACAGTCATCCCCTCCACAAGAGCTAACAGAAATACCCCCTCCTCCAAAGAAACAAGAGGTTTCACCGCCTCCACCACCACACAAAATTGTCAAATCAGTTGAGTTTCAACCTATCCCTCCTCTTGCATTCCCAATTCCATGTGGGAAAGAAGAAATTGAAAAAATCAGTCATCAAGGACAACAAGAGGAAGAGCCAAAAAGAAAAGAAGTGATGACAGATCGAAGAGTTGGGCTCTTAGATTTGGGATGACAAAGATCCCCTTGATGGTTAAGCCTACAGAAGAGGCTGAGGTTGAACAAATGGTGGTGAGGACTGATTTTGTTGGAGAAGAAGATCTTGCAGTCCCAACTTGTCCTCTAGAGCAACAAATTGAAGAGTTTGACTTGACAAACTTCATGCTGGAGGAGGAGTTCAATCAAGAGCAAGATTCTCTTCAAACATTGGAGGAAGGAGAAGATGCTCCAAATCCAAAAGAAGAGGAGCACAATCTAGCTGTGGAGGAGAAAAGTGCAGATCCAAGGGCTTTGAGCACAAAGCAGGCTACAGGAGAACCTTCAGTTCTTCTTTCTACTTCACCTCTCTCAAGTTCTAATACTGAAAAGGAGTTTGATCTCTCAAACTCAATATTGGAGAGTGAAGGAAACCATGGTGGTCAAGTTGCAGATCAAGAGGACACCATGGAGGAAGTTGAAAAAGAACAGCGGGACAACAATGAGGCAGTTTACCTGTCAGTTTTGGAGGACTGTTTTGATGAAGAAGAGCCGGTTGAGTTTTCACCATTCTCTCTTTCATCATCCACATTCCAAACACAAGAGTCTGCTGTCATGAAGGAGAGCATTCATTTGCAATGCACCGCATCTTATAGCAGCCCTTTGGAACCAAAATTGGAAGATTTAAATCTTCCATGTTCTTCATTGGAGGAAGAGAAAGGACAGAAGAATTTCACCATTTCTTCCACATCATCCATTCAAGAGGGTCTACAAGAAGACTCCATTCTTGGAGTTGAAAATCACAGCAATGGGCATATCAAACGGATCAGACCTTGCCCAATCAGGTATTTGGCTTCATTGGAGCCAAAGGAGAAGCCACAACCAGTCATGCTTGCTTCTGAGCATGAGGATGAGCTACAAAGAACCAAGGATCAGCTGCCATACCTCCCCAATCCAAATGCAGAGCAACTAAAAGAGGTATTGGATTTTTCAGTTGATACCTTGATGATTTGGATAGAAGACCAGCTTCTTGTTGATTTTCCATCCATCCAAACAGCCATGATCAGTGCCAAATCAATTGCATGGCTGCCAATTTTGAAGAAAGGAAGCTATTTCTCACAACCAGTTGCAGGGTTTGTTTAGCTTGCCTTTGCTTCCAGCTAGAGTAGAGTAGGTAGATTTGCTTTCAGTAGAAGAAGTGCTTGTGCACACTCTGCATGTTCCATTTGGGGCATGTATGATTTTCAGTTTTGTACATAGTTTTGGTGTTGCTGGTTTTGCTCTTGCACAGTTCTTTTCAGTGGTTTTTGGTGAGAACAACTCCATGTCCGGTGGGTTTCAAGTGGCTCAGAGGGAGGTTTTCAAAGTTCAGATCAGTTGCAGGTTACAACTCATGACTCCATGCCCAATGGATGCTTCAGGCTACTGATCATTCATCTACAGTGAGCGAGATGACCCATTGAAGTCGCTAAATCGTTATCCAAAATTCACCCCATGCAGGTAATTTTGATAACATGCATCAGAATATTCAAGTCCCAGGCACATTGATTGATTCAGAGCAAACATCATGTTTCTGAGGTTCTCTCAGATATTTTTCTAACTCTCCTGTCCAGGCTGAAAAGAGCAAGCTCTGAGAAAATGCAAAAAAAAAAAAAAAAGGTTGCAGAAGGCAAGAAGGTTGATCCAGAAAAAATGGTGAAAATCGGCTAAGTCCTAGTCCTAGGAGCAATTGGGACATCTGGGACAAAAAGGCGCGGATCGGCCGAAAAGCCTCCAAGCGGCCCAAATAGCATTTGGGACAAGTGGGACAGAAGTACGCGGCGGGCGCGAAATGCCGGTTCGACCGAGAGGAAAAATTGGCCAACTGCTGAGAGGGTCGCCTTTGGGACATCTGGGACAAAAAGGCGCGAACCGGCCGAACCGGGCGAAATCAGCACAAACAGTTCAAACAAAGTGGGACAAGCGGGCCAAAAAGGCGCGAACTGGCCGAACCGGGCGAAATCAGCACAAACAGTCCGAAACAAAGTGGGACAAGCGGGCTAGAAAGGGGCGAACCGGCCGAACCGGGTGAAATGAGCACAAGCAGTCCGAAACAAAGTGGGACAAGCGGGCCAAAAAGACGCGAACCGGCCGAACCGGGTGAAATGGGAATAAGCAGTCCGAAACAAACTGGGACATTTGGGATAAATGGACGCGAACCGGCCGGTTCGCCCGAAATCAGCACAAGGAGCACTGTGCCATCTGGGACAAAAAGACGCGAAGGGCGCGAAGAAGCGGCAGGGCCGAGAACCAATGAAATCACGCCACGTGTCACAAGGAGAAAAGTCAAAAGGTCAAAGTGGAAGGTTTGAAGCGCTGAACCGAACCAATGAAATGGCGCCACGTGTCCAAGTTTAAGGGGCCCACAAGGAAATTTCACAAGACAGCCGCCGAAAGGTAGAGGAGAGAGAATTGCTCGTCCAATCAGAGCGTGCCACGTGTCATCCAGGTGGCGAAGCGCGGGAAATATTTCAAAATCCGTTTTGGTTTGTTCCGTGCCCTAATTCTTCAGATCGCCATAACTTTTGATCCAGAGCTCGGATTTGCACGTTCTTTATATCAACGGAAAGCTTATGAGATTCTCTACATGATTCTGGGATCAATCTCGAGTTTTGATGCAGTATGAAGAGAGAAAATCGAGAAACGGCTCTGACGTGTGGTAATGGCCAGAAGCGACCTTTCAACAACCTCGTTTTAATGCTAATGGGTCGCATTCTTCTTCTGCACGGCCAGAAGTGACATTTTAGCGGCCAAATTAATACAAATGGGTCGCATTCTCCTCCAAAATCACTCAAAGTGACAGGGTATGGGTTGGTAAGATCCTCCATGCTGATTTAATGCATTTGCAAATAATGAGGAATGGGCTTCGCACGTTTTCCCACGTTTCGTCGTCCCCGGGCTCGACCCATGCAATGTAAAAGCCAGATTTGGCTCAAAAAAAAAAAAAAAGTTGTTCATTCTTTCTGCTCTGCCCTCCCTTCTTTTCTTCTCTAGGGTTGAAAATGGAGTTCGAACCTCCTCCCTTGCTCGTAATGGCGTTTTTGCCTTTACTAATGGAATGATGTTCTGCAAACTTGGAGCAACAAAACGTGTTTTGTGATGCATCCGTCCATCCTTCCTCGTTTTTGCTTATCCTCTTCTCGCCTCTCTTCATTACAGTGTATTTGTGCATGTTTGAATGTTCATTACAGTCTGGAGCCGTGTTCATGGAGTTTTGGGACATTTTTGTGTGAAATCTATCCTCGGGGCTCGTGATGCATCCGTCCATCCTTCCCATTACTCACCTCTCTTTGTCCCATGGCAGCTTTTGATAGATGTCCAACATTCTCCTTCTCTAGTGTATCACCGTTTTAGTGTAGGCTTTTGCTGTTTTTTTTTCTCTCTCTCTCTCTCTCTCGTCTCCTGGCACTGTTAGATTAGGATTAGATTAGCTTGCCCGCACCGGAATAGCTTGTGGCGCTTAGTTTAGGAGTAGGAACCAGCCTTCTCTCGGAGATTCTCTCTCGTTTCACAAGTCCCCACGCTGAGAGAGGTTTCCATGTTGTGCAATCACACTGGATGCCCGAACATCAACCTAGAAGCTTGATGTGCGTCTGGGGTGCCGTGATTTTGCACTAACAATCACATCCGTGATACTTGCATGACATGATGAATGCAGATATGTGAGAATCCGTGCTTTGGTTTCCGCTCCCATCAAATTTGGGAAAATTATTTCGATTTCCATGTGGGAGTGCGTGAACAGGATGTGGCAAAGCCAGAGGGCCCATAACATTTCCCCATGGTACCGCCATTTGAATAGCTGGAAAAAGGACGCGTGCTGGGAGGATGGTTCCACTGAGCAATAAAGCACTGCAAAGTGATGTGGATACTCCTTGTGAGAGATGCTTCCTTCGTGGAGGTGAGACACTCCTGGATGCCCGGTCAGCTGAGCTCAGTGACGAGAAGCGTGCTGGTGTAACACTAAAGTTGTGCCTTTGGAGTAGATCAAAAGTAGGATCAACTTCTCCACGAGCTCTCCTGCTACGAGTAAATGGTTCACCCGCCAGTGTTCCTTCTAGATCTGCAATACTTGGGGTAGATTTAAAACTCTTTTTGATTGTACTTGCTGATTTTTCTGATTTAAAACAACAGTGTGTACTTTTCTAAATTTTAAAATTTATCCCTCTTTTGAAAACCAATTGCGGTTTTAATAACAAAGATCAATGAGGATAAAAACAGGGTAAAACTTAGTAAGCTGATTTTCAGATCTAGAGTTGACTTTTTCAAGATTTTGAAATTTTTGGTAAACCTGCCGTAAACTCGATCTACGAAGAAATGATTTTTGTAAAAACTCGTTGAACTAAAAATCTCTAATCGGCCCCGATCTATGAATCCTCAAGAAAATTTTCAATTTGGATCACTCTTGCAAAAATTTAGATTTTTAACAAAAACTTAAAATTTGCAAAAAGGTAGTGATTTTTCTAATTTTTACTGATTTTCTAACATACCACTATCATAGATCTGTTAGATCTATTCGATCCCCAAAGCAGAGTCGCCAAAACCGTTGGTCCGAAAATGCACGTGAGAGTAGATCTATGGATAGGACAGTCATCAGTGTGCAGGCATAGCCCCTCTTTGAGACATCAAAGCAAAATTGGTTTATTGCTATTCTACCGGCAGGAATCTGTGCAAGTCCCACAATATTCTACCTTCGGGGTTTGGGATCTCATCCCAGTAGGGGTATTTCCAACTGTGAAGAGAAGGGGATGAAAGGAAGGGCGAAGAAAGATCAGATCCGAAGGGAGAAAAGAAATGAATTCCAAAGCAGAAGGATCAGAAGGATTATGTTTTGGGATTGGTAATAAGTGGAGCCAAACCTACTTGCATAAACGAACAAAGCAATACTGATGGATAAATGACAAAAAGTAGAGATAGATTTAATAGAATAAGCACATAAACCTGACATAAGAAAGATTAAAATGCTCATAACACACATATTCAGACAAAGTCTTAATATTTGTATTAATATCTTTTCTGTTACAAAAGCTCAAAGTCTTTTCTTCCTACTTCTATTTTTCATTTGAAAGATATCCACCTCTTTTGAATACAACAAGCATTCAAGTATATATAGAAGAAGGAGAAGAGAAAAGACAAAAAGAAACCAACGACTTAATTACAAAGTATCTCAAAAGTATCTAAAAGTCAACTGTTGACTTTTGGCAACTTGGTGGATGACATCATCCCATGGTGTAACATGGATGATGTCATCGTTTGTGCCAACATACTCTTAGATATTTACAAAAAGAAGATCAAGAGGAAGGAGACTATTCATCGTCGTCTCACGGCCGAAAAGGGGTGTCTTGCTTCTGTTGTTGCTCAGGAGAGGTGATATGGAACTGGGCCCGATATTCCATGAACTTGCTGATCATGGGCTGAAGTTGATCTTGGGCAGGATCCTTGTGACGATCACTAATAACTTCGAAAGTTTCCCGCTCCTCTGTGAGCTTTTTTAGGGAGCTTAGAATATTCGTTTCCTGCCTCTATCAGGTACCCTATGAAGTCACGATAGGCCAGAAGGTTGTTGATGGATTCGGTGTCAAAGGTGACTTCTAGCCCCAACCCCTGCGAGACGATCTCCTTGAAGATCCGAATAGTTTTGTCTGCCTTCCTCAAGGTGAAAGAAGGAGTGAGCAAGCCTGGGGACATTCTCAGGATGATCTGCTCCATCTAGTGCATAGCCTCCAAGGCCTCCTTGAATTTATCTATTTTTTCTAGGACAAACTCCAACTGATCGACTGGTAGTCCGAGTAGAAAGGATTTTGTTGGGGGCTGCAGGGTGATCAAGACGCCAAACTTGACCGAGATCTTCGATCGAATAGTCGAGCATTTTCTGGAAGGTCTCATGCTACAGCCTAGCATGGTCCAACTCTTCGGAGATGGGTCTCGTAATCGCCTGGAGTGCCTTGTTCCCCTGATCGATATTCTGATACAATTCGGTGAACCTGACGATTACTCCCTCACTTTCCTTGAGGATTTGGTCTCTCCAGGCGGATAATGCCATACCCTGCTCGCCGATTTTGGCGTATTCATTTATCTTATCATGGCTTAGGGGCTCAGGAGTTTCGGCGGCAGTTGTAGGAGGTGCACTGCCCATTTTCTGCAAGGCGTGGAGAAGATGTTTATTTTGCTCCTTTAATAGCCTCTTTTCTTCCTTTGCTTCCTGGAGCTTCTTGCAAAGGGCATCGACTGTAGATAGGGTATCTCCCTGAAGGCTTTTAGAAGACGTTCCCATTATGACTTGGGTCACTGTATAATCTGTCGGAGACAGATCTTATTTACTCTTGGAAGGATTGGGATACGTGACCTCCATTACCCTCTCCCCTAATGCACTCTGAGAGAAGTGGGTTATGGGCTTTTGCTTCTTAGCCCCTTTTGATTGGATGATAAAGAAGTCCATCGATGCGATAGGGACTTTCCTCTTATGTTGGCTCAGGTGCTGAGAGATCCAAGCTAGACTTATGGGAGTGGGACCAGAAGTGGAAGAGGGGGCAACTGCAGTAGTGGAAGGGAAGTGCGTAGAGACACTTGGTGGCGGCATTGACAGAGAGGCCAATGAAGTGCTCACGGAAGGAGGAGACACTATAGGGGAAGTAGATGTGGGGATGGAAGGGAGCTGAGAAATGAGAGAAGAAATGGTGGGGGACAGCTCCGCAAGGGAAGAGAAGATGGAGGAAGAGGAAAGGGGAACAATAGAAGATGGGGGAGAGGACACGACCAAAGGAATGGTCACTTGGGTCACGCGAGGAGGAGGAGGAGAGGGAGAAGGGATAGAAGGGACCTCAATGGTTGTAGCAATGGTGACACCTTGAGTGGATGTGCCCATCGAAACACCTTCCGCCGCTTCTTTCTCTGGGGATACCAAGGCTTACAACCTGTTCTTGTGCAGCGGAAGGAGGACTTTCAGGAGCTCCTTCTTGAGTAGTGCTCGATTCACCCTCCTTATCCTTGCCTTTGACCCTCGGTAGATGCTTTGGCCTGACAGGTGCATTGCCCAATGGGGACGTAGTGAAATCTACCCCGAGGTAGATAAGGCCATTCATCCTGCACCAGTGCTCTGTCTCGCCGCAATGTCTCCTTGACCCTTTCTTCAATAGTCTGGGGCACTTTTGTTCTTTCAATTGCAAAAATGGCCAGTTGTCCCCATCTGTGTCCAGATACACCTGATCAACTTCTTGATCGGTAGTTTGATAACCTTTTGGGACAATGGCCACGCCATACTGAATGATCTCTGCCAGGGCCAGGCGAGAGTGGTCTTTTCTTCTGAGCTCGACCTCATGATACAGGTCGATACAAATGTCCTCAATCTACGAAATGTGGATTGGATCGAGTTTTTCCTTGGGAAGGTAATTCCTTGGATTGAAAGTGGGCCATGGCCAGAAGTTGTGCTTTAGATTTAGCAGTTCTAGCTCTGCAAACATTTCCGGGCTTTGTGATGAGAAACGCAGGTGTATCTGCCCACTGTGAGGGGGAAAGGAGTTCCACCCTTCTTCCTCTTCAAACATTTCTCATGATAGGTTATGAGCTGTCTGGACAACTCTAACAGGATCAACTTGGGGCCGACATATCTCGGCAATTTGGTGGGCTCCCCCAAGAAGTTGGCCGCTCTGAGATAGGTGAAGGTGGGGAATTGGGTAAACAGTGCTCCCCACTTCTCAGTTGTTGTGACAATGCTCTTGGTCATTCGACCGTGAGTCATGTTTGGCCTCAAAAGGCGACGACGTTGTAGAAGAAAGTGTCGTTAATCTTGGTAAACTACGGGATGCTATTCTCCAGCTTTAGCTCTGGGTAGTACTCATATATTCTCACCTGGGGCCAAACCCCACATCGGCTCAATGCTGGATAATCCCTCTTCGAGGCTGCAACATAAACTACGTAGGAGTTCATGTAGAACCTCCCTGTTGTGGTGAGTTGTTGGAGCTACTCGGATATGGTGCTGCTTATGATCTCCGCCCACTCGAAGCATTGATCTGGTACGTTCTTATTCATAGTTTCAAAGTACCTGAGCATCCATTTATGAAAGTAATGGATGTCAGAAATCCCAAATACTCTACTCAAGAACATGATAGTGTCACTCAGTTCCTCAGAGAAGTCGCTACGGTGAATAACCTATGGCCATCTTGTTATCACCTTCTTGTTCTTTAGGTAGACCTCATTCATGAGCTACATGCACTGGTCTTCATTATCCTCCCATGCCTTAACACAGTCTTCTTGGCTCATGGCCATGAAATGCTGGTGGTGAGGGATGCCAAACATGATTTCGAAATGTCGGGCAGTAAGGTTGATTATAACCTTGCCCTTTTCATTTTCGACACATCTGGTGTCTTTATTGTAGCAGCGGGCCACTACCATCATGAATTCATTGTTTATTGTATTGACAGGAATCCCTCCTCAGGAAAAATGTAGACCACTGCCCACCAGTTTGTCCATCTAAGGACTTCCTGTGACTCTCCCGGTTCGGCCCGAAATCTTCCATGTCAATGTGACCGAGCTCAGAGTCTCTTATATCTAGGTCACATTCTACCTAGGACTCGAGGCATTCTGACCCTCTGATACTTGTACTTCATCTCTTCCTCTGTAAGTTTAGCTTTGCCCTTTGATTTGGTCGGTCTCTTGCTTGATGTAGACATATGTGGATCTGAGTTCAGTTTCTGATCTGCAAGAAGGAGGAGCGAAGTCCAATGCAAAAGAGCCATGTTAGCCGTCAGATCTTCCATTAAAGCATTGACAGAATGAAGAGTTAGTAATTTTAAGGCCTCCGGGTGCAGGGCACAAGGACACCTGCAGGGTTAATAGTATGGTGCACAGAAGAAGGGTGTTACAAAGAACAAATTAGCACCAAAGGGCACAGGGCGCAAGGATGCAACACATGACATTTTTGTTATTATAAGCAGAAGTGCGCCTGTGCCATTCATATGTGTTTTATACTGGGCGCAGATAATTTTCATGTTGCATGGGAACAGGATGCACCAATGGCGCATATATTTTTCATGTTACATGGAACTTTAGTGCGTTGAAGGGCAGAGGTGCAGTGTGTAACATAGGTTTTATGTGCGTAAAAGGGGAACTTGGCGCGGTGTAAGAGGGGATGCGCCTGCGCCATTGTTAGGATTTACTCGGTTTCACATGGCACGGGTAATTTTCATGTTGCAAGTAGGATCAGTGTGCCTTCTTGGCGCGCGACTGTATTTTATGTAACTGGCGTGGCGAATGCGCCAAGAGGAAAAAGCAGTCCAAAATGGGTTAAGTTTTCTTCTCTCCCAGTGGGTTTGAGTGTGTTTTTAGGCCAATTTCTTTCAGGGATTCAGATGGTGAAGGGGCGCAGTTAAGAGATCCAGGTCAGATTTTTGAGGCGGAGCCCTCTTTAACAGCAGATCTGGAAAGAGGGATGGAAATAGCTTGGGGAGAGAGATTGCAAGAACAGCAGAAGGGGAGGGTTTCATGGCTTCATAGATCCATTGTATCCTACCACAAACAACCAACAAAAATGAAAACACAAGAGAAACAAGGACCACTCACCTGGAATATATAGAACGTGAGAGACGAAGTGGGGTCCATGAACGTGACACGAGGACGACAGGCATGCTGACAGGTGCAGAGGAATAAAATTATCACGTGTTTTCAATTGTGAAAGTGACAGGCGGATGCGCTATATATATAGTGCAAGCAAGGGTGTAATAAATGCGCCAACCACTTTTTCAAGTGGCGCACCAAAACACGTGTCGACACGTAAAACTTTATGCCCTTTGGCGCAGATAAACGCATGTCAACATGAAATTATGTGCACCTTTGGTGCGTTTAAAGGACTATCAACACTAGATTTCGAGCGCCGAGGCGCACCAAAACACGGCACAACTTTTGTGTTGTTGACATGAAGGCGCATGTGCCTTGGCGCAGGGAAAGGCGCATCATGGGGAGGTGCAACAATTGTTGTGTCAACACCTCAAAGGGTGCGCCAAAGAAAATGAAGAGGGCGTAGATAAATTTGGTGTTACGAGAAAAAAGGCACGCTTGACCAAAAAGGACAAAAATGACTAAGTTTAGAAAACTGGATTTCCTAGGAAGGGATCTTAAGATCATTCCGAACACTTTCGGTCCTATCATGGGACCGAAACAAAATTTTGGTAGGGTTACCTGTAAAATTGCCCTTGTCAATTTTACGGGATAACAAGCTGGCTCTTTCTGGGGACTATCTTTGAGTGAAACTTAAGGGTAGAGAATCCTAGATTTTCATGTGCCTATCCATTGGGCAAGAGATTCAAAAACAAGGGCGGATTTACAAAAGCAAACACATGACGAAAGCAAACACACGACATAAAGTAAATCAGAAAAGAAGAGAGCAAGCTCTACTTCCGAATATTTTGAGATCGCCCGCTATAGGGAAGCGGGAGATCAGTTCCATCTAGATACGAGAGATAGAAGTTATTCTCTCTGTTGAGTGGAGATAAACGCATGTCAACACGAAATTATGTGCGCCTTTGGTGCGTTTAAAGGACTATCAACACTAGATTTCGAGTGCATAGGTGCACCAAAACACGGCGCAACTTTTGTGTTGTTGACATGAAGGCGCATGCGCCTTGGTGCAGGTGGGAAAGGTGCATCATGGGGAGGTGCAACAATTGTTGTGTCAACACCTCAAAGGGTGTGCCAAAGAAAATGATGATGGCGCAGATAAATTCGGTGTTGCACAGACAAAAGGTGCGCCTAGCTAAAAAGGACAAAAATGACTAAGTTCAAAAAACTAGATTTCCCGGAAGGGATCTTAAGATCATTCCGAACACTTTCGGTCCCATCACGGACTGAAATTTTTTTGGTAGGGTTACCTGTAAAATTGCCCTTGTCAATTTTACGGGATAACACTAATGCACAACCTTTAGTTTGGTGGATGTAATATGGAAACACAACAACAAACATAACACAAGAATACCATAGACTATGATAAGAAGGAATGATGATAAGTCCGAAATATCGTGTAAATTATAATATCAACATGAAATTGTTACAATCTCACCCATGAGGTACTTCAAGTGTTATTGACTTCACTTGCCTTCCAACAATAACTATGGGAGAAACTTCACAATTACACCTCTTAATGGATTCTTTAACACACCTTCAAAATGATGGCTTCCTTTACACATTTACACATACAATATTTCTCACTACTTCTCTCTATGCTAAATGAGGGGGGTGGCCTCTTTATTTATAGGAATTTAGGCTTATCCACCTTATCTCTTAGATAGGATAGGAAATCTCTTCTCACCAATCATATTTCATGCCTAAACTCTTGCCTTTACATGTAGGCTTATCTTCTAAGATAAGATAAACCTTATCATCTCACATGGGTTCCACCTTTTTAGACTTTTCCACAAATAAAATATACAAAATATTTATGACATCACTCTTTGTCCTTATTACAAATATAATATTTCTAATTCCTAATCATGTAGACCCTACTTGTCTACTTATCCCAACTTTGACATTTTAACATTACCGGACCACTTACGATAAATATTTACTTTTTGCAACATTCCTATTGTACTTTGACTATTACCGTACTCTACATTATCGGGTAACACTGACATTGTCTTTGGCGTCGTTATCTTCTATTGGACGCCACAACTAATTATACTTAATAACATCCTATTCTTAATACATACATTAATAAAATAGAAATTATGGAGGAAAATTTTAATGTCGATGTACTTGGGCCATGACATTGAACATTGTAAGGCATTTAGGCATAATCGTCCACTACCTTATTGAGAAAGATGATTTCCTCATTCATCTAAAAGTTCCTTCTCCATCTACATTGAATCCAATTCATATCCCATCCATTGGGTTTCCCATGATTCCTTCATTCACATCATCCCTTAACATTCCTCCCGCACACGACGTTTCTCTAAGGAAGGTCCTCCATTGTCAATCAATATCGCTTATCTTTCCAAGCTCACTTGGGTCTCCGATCGTTTATCCTGTCCAAATCTAAAACAATCTCATCTAAACTCTTTCGACGTCCTAACTCCTTCACATTTAATTCATTGGGGGAATAACCTTCCCTCACCCTTGAATATATCATCCCTACAACTCCTTTGTCACTAGGGGATTTCGCTCATTGACATTGCTTTGTTTACCTCCTTCAAATTCATCCAATCTAAATTAATGATGTCCAAATCCTCATCTCATTCTAAGTCCACCATTGTGGCCATTTTTTTGTCTTCTGTGAGGGACAATTTTTGTTATTTGCTTATCAAAGTCCACCATTGTGGCCATGTTTATGCCTCTTTTGGGGCACCATCTATTTCATCAAAGTCCTCCTTTGAGGCCATATTTGTCCTTCCATTAAGGACCATTTATTTTCATTGAAGTCCTCCTTTGAGGCCATGTTTGTCCTTCCATTGAGGGACCTTTTTATCAAAGTCCACCATTGTGGCCATATTTATGCCTCTTTTGGGGCACCATCTATTTCGTCAAAATCCACATTTATGGCCATATTTGTCCTTCTATATTTGTGTCTCTCTTGGGGCACCATTTATTTTCATCAAAATCCACCGTTGTGGTCATATGTTCGCTTCCTTAAGGACATAATTTTATTTCTCACTTGTCTATCACATCTAATCCTTTGCAAAACTATCATCTCATCCTGTCGTAACTTAATGTATTCCCTCTCTTGGTGGTAAACCAAAGACATAACCTCTTAATGCATTGCACTTGTGACTAGTCTATTGTTAGCATATCTACCAATGAGCACTTAGTTATATTCTTAGATCATTCTTTTATCCTTAGCCCCTTCCATTTTTCATTGTAATGATATGAATTATGTGGTCTTCCTTCATTGGTTTTATATGACCCCATAACCATTACATCCATCACCTTCTCATTCTCCTATTGTAGTCATGCAAAGGGTCCATGGGTGTCTCTTATACATTCATTATCCCCTCCTAAGTGGTCTACTTCGCTATTCCTAGCTCTCCCCCATGTAAAGATAAAATTCATGTATGTAAAAGGAAAAATCAAAGTTATCAAAAATAGACTCGATCCTCGATAGACAATCTGTTCGTACAAAAAAAAAAAAAAAAGAAACTAAAATGGAAAGGATACAAATAAAAATCAAAGCAAAATAAAAAGAAATAGATCGATCCCTTGAAGGACGGCTATCATATATATTATTATCTTGCCATTCATATTATGTATAAAGTAGACCATGCCCTAGAAGGATGGCTACTCTGTTATTATGGCATTTGGAAGGTTTTTCACATTGATCATCCTTCCTTTTATTAGCATTCTTAGAAATCTTTCCAGCGTTAATCAACTTTCTTCTATTATTCTTTCCCTTTCCCAAAGTTGGGGCATAAACTTAAGGAACACCACCTTTGGAGATCCTTCTTCCCACGTACAAGTTACATCTCTAATCCCTTTTTCATGTCAACATTAGGATTACAAACATCTTTCATCCATATTTCCCTCACGGTATTTTGGTATAACTAACTATCATTGGTTATGTGTTAACACCGTTATTGGTCAGTAAGTGCAATGCCTTGAGTGGTAACCTTTCTTGTTTATCTCCAATCCAGTTCGAAGCATAGTTTCCCTATATGCCCTTGCTATAACTATGTTTCATTCATTTCATCAAGATCATCTTTTATCAAAATCACATCAAATTTCACACTATGAATTCTATATCTATCCATAATATCCATGAATGCACTGTAAATACACTTTTTAGTTTGCGAATTCTACTTAATCGTGGTTGTAGTTTGCAAATCCTACTTGAGGATCCCTCTCAAGGAAATTTCATTATCCTGACTTCTTATCTCCCAACATGTTCAACAATGTCTTTGATCCATTGCTCTTCGCCCCACATTTCTATTTATCACCATTTATCTCCACATCATCCTTCTCACCTTTGTGTCCCCTTGCACCATGCCAAATATCCTACTTGTCTTTCCTCTTGAGTTTCCCTTTCGCTCTTCCGCTTTTAGTTTGAAAATCTTACTTAACCATCCATACAGTCAGAGAATCTTAGTTAAGGTATATCTTCTTCCTTAGATCCTTTTGTGGTAGAAGCTTCTCCACCATTTCCTCTTTCAGCAGACGACAATCACCACCACAAACATCTTTCTGCTCCTCCTTTTTCGCTTAACACTCTTACATCATCACTCCCACCACATGGGCATCCCAATTAAGGATTTCCCTTACACTCTCCATCTACACTACATATGTTCCTCCATCCACTCATGTCACACTCCTTTGTTTCCTTGTTATCACCTTGATATCACCTCCTTTCATCTCTTGTTCCATTTTGGTATACATTGCTTAGTCTTTTCATCATTCTTCTTCTTCTTCACTTGGTGATCCTACTTAACCATCCCCATCACATGACAATATTACTTAAGAGTCCCTCTTAAGAATGGTTTGCCATCTAACCCTTCCACCTCCCATCATATCTTCCTCATCTTCTATCTCCCACCTCTCATTATACTCGTATGCTCTAACCAACCATTCCACACCTGTATCCAATACAATGTTGTCTTTCTCCTTCCATATCATCACTACTAGTTTGGTGATCTTACTTAACTCCTCCTGCAAGATGGCGATCTTACTTAAGAGTCCCTCTTAAGGATGATTTGTCATCTTGCACTCGTCCACCACTCCACATTTTCACCATCTACATTTTCTCATCATTCCCCATCATTACATTCTCCCACCTCCTCTTCCATTCTCGCAAACACCACTTCCTACTTGCCTCTTGTTCATCTCCATCATCCCTTTCTTGGTAATCTTAATTAACCGTTTCTTCCCCATTCATTTTTATCGTGTTTCTTCATTTTTATCTCATTCATTCTCATCCACTACATCCTCTCCTTATCTTCATCTTTGCACACATCTCTATCCCTCCTTTCTTTACTCTTTCCACTCCATTTTCTAGAGTTATCCCACATATTTACCCCCATGGTTACCCGTCATCATCATTGATCATCTCCTAACATTATTTCATCATATTCTATTTCCACGCTAATAATTATCAGTGGAATTCTCCTAAAAATCACTCATCCCCATTCTACACAGCCTGGATCCTTCTCTTTGATCTTCCCCATTCTATCTTCATTCCTTCCTTCCTTTGTGCCCTCTGATCATTATCGGGGACTTCTCCTAACATCCCTTCATTGGCATTCCCCCTTCCATTCCTCATTTACTTTCGCCTCATCTCACCTTTTGTCCCATCCTTTCCTACTAATCATTATCAAGTGGATTTCTCCTAACATCCATTCACTGGCATTGCCTCTCCTATCCCTTCCTCTCTTTTTCTTTGCCACCTCTCCATCTTTCATTCTTCCTTGCCAATTTCTTCACTATCTTCATCATACACCCTCTCTCTATTTTCTTATCATCAAATTATCCTCATCTCATGCATCTCCACATCTTTTCCAATCCATGTCATTCCTCCCCTCAAGCTTCTCTTTACGTTCCTTATGCTTCTCACTCTTTATCGAATATCTCTGTTCTTGGTTCCCTTCCTTCTGCATATTTTTCTCCATTGTCCTCTCCTCCTTTTTGATCATTGTCTTATTTCACTTCCTCTATATCATCTTCCTCCTCGTTTTACCTCGTACTTCCTTCTTAATTCCCCATTGATAACTTGACTCTTCAGTGTTGTCCCATATTTTTTATCATCCCACCATCCACATGCATTTCCATGCGGTCCGTTCCATATTATTTTCCTTGGATTTCTTCACTATGATCTGGTTCCTTCAATTTTCTTTTCTCTATCATCTCTTTCATTTTCCATTACTTCTCTACCTTCCTCTGCTTCACCCTCCTTCACACCTTTTGTTTTAAATAACTCTCTCCCTTTTTCATAATTTCACCCTCTGCTCTATCCTTTTCTTGTCTTCTCCTTGCTTGTCCTTCATCATTTCCCCCTTCCTCTATAATCCTTCTTTGTTATCTTCTTCCTCCCCTTTCATTCCTTCTTTTCTCCTCCTTCGTCTTTGTCCCTCTATTCCATACCCCTGTCACCTTCACCTTTGACCTTTCTTGCTCTTCTCATAATCAACCACTCCTCCTTTCCATTCCCTTTTCTCTTTCTCATTACATCCTTCAACACATCCCTCACACTGTCATTCATGATCAATGCCAAATGTTTCTTCATTTATGTACCATCATCGATCCATTTCATTACCTTTCTCATTCTTCTCTCTACAGAATTGACCTCTTCTCTTTTTGAAAACCCTATAAAATCTTATATCTTCATCAATCCTCTCGCAGGGGCATCATCATATCCATTTCTAAGAATCTCTTCCAATCTTTTTTTGACATTTTTATCTTAGAGGATACCATAATGGTCATCACCTATCTGATCTTGTTCTCTTCCACGGATGTTTGTCAAAGAAGCAGACTGGTTTCCTTCTTCTTCGCCCCATTATTCATTTTCCTTCAACTACTAACCTTTCTTAAGAAACATGTATTCAACATCCTATTTAACACCCTCTCGGGAATTTTATTTGATCATTCTTCATATCCACATTCGTGGTCATACTTGTTCCCCCTGGGATATTTTATTTCAACATCCATCTCCCATTATGTCATTTTTGTGTCCTATGTTGGGGCACCTTTTCATCCTTATACTTGTCAACGTATATAACTCACTTTTGTTTGTCTCATGCCCTTTGTCCGGGGCATCATTATCTTCATCCACGTCCCTTTTGCAAATGCGTGATTTTTCACATGATTCCTCATAGAAAAAGGATTGGGCATACCTTTCACATTCAGTTGTGCATATTTTGATGTTTTCCTATGACCCATTGGTTATGACGGTTTACATCTCTCTGTAGTGGTCTTCACCCACCCTTTGGTTTGTAGAACATTTTCGCATGTCTTTGTTGAGACCACAATTGTCCTCTATTGATGTGATATTGGAGTCACCGCCATGTTTTTCATTAATATTGCGACCCCTTTTCACTTGGGGCATCTTGCCTTTGGTCATGTATTCATCCATCCTTAGACACATATTTCATCCAACCCTTTTTATTTTTGTCTCGTGGCTTGCTATCGCAAACCACTCAACAAAAAGGGGCAAATGTAGACACCATTTTTTGGTGTAACCCTCTCGTTCATCACGCATTCATTCTCCTTCATTCCACTTTCCCCTTCACTTTTCCTTTTATTAAATTTGAGTAAATTCCATCTATTTACTCACCTTATTTAATTAATTATCAAATGGGCTACATGTGGGACCATTTGATGATTAAAATTTTGGCATTATCTCCCATATAAAAATTCAATTCATGGGTAATAATATACCCATATGACACTCCACTCTTAATTTCAAAATTGGAATCTATTATCTCACCCACCATGTCAATCATGCTCCCCACTCCATCTAATAAGTCAAACCATGGGCCCCGTGTGATCACATCATGTCTCTTAACCCGAGTTAATTTATCAAACCCCGGTTACTCATTAACCCCAATCTAACCTCACCTCCAAGTTATAAATATGGGTTTTCCCCCATCTTTCAAAGGGACATAGGACCTAAAAGGAGAGAAAAGACTGAATGAGAGACGGACCAGAACTTAAGAATACGCATAAAAGAGGAAGAAGAATCGATGTATGAAATCTCTACTTACTGAAGTTTTGAGGGAGAAATCTTTTCCATTGTTCATCAAATTGCTATCCTGAAGCCCATTTCATCTCCATACAAGAGCACAAGCTAATTCCTGCGTCATTTTAGATTTCATTATTTCTCTATGATATCTATTGTTCATCATTTATTGTTATCTTTCTAGACATGGGGGTTGACATCCTCCAAGGGAGTTAACATCCTCTTAGAACCGGGATTTTCTCGGAAAACCCCGCATATTTTTATCTAATCACATCTATTTCAGTTTTGCAGATCTATCTTCTTTATATCACACATATATCTTCTCTGCACTGTAGATCCATATCTGCATCTGAGGTCCTAAGCCCTCCATCATTTGAAGTTTTTGGTGGCTTCCAAAGATCGGCTTTCACCGCGCGAGCATGAGGTTTTGTGATCAACATTGTCATAATCATAAAACATTGGAATGGAAATGTTGATAAGAGTTTCTTACTTCTTTTCCGCATTAGTGTACGAGAAATCAATAAACATAAAACAATGTCAAATATGCAAGGGCTTAGTACTGGAGATGGTGTTGGCTAATACGGGTGCAAAGTCGATCTTTGAACTTCTCACCGTGATCTCAACAAACCTGTAGCTCACAGAAACTAGAGAAATATTGTTTAGAGATTTTATGTAGGGGCTACCTGATAAAGTAGATCCGAGAAGCGTTAACTTCCTCGGTGGCTGTCAACCCCTGTGTGATAAAAAATAATGATAAAATATAAGATAAACAGATAAAATACAAGATGATGATCAAAGGATCCTAACAATGTGGGTATGTAGATGAAGCTACTGATATGATCCAAACACAACGTGCAACATGAACCACACTACGTGAATCAACAAATCATGGAAAGAGTATGTGGGGATTACAAAGTTGTCATTACAAAGACATCATGAGGATATTAAGATAAACAAGAAGCTTAAAATTCAAAACAACATTTTCCCAAATTTTCTAACTTTATTTCGAGGGGGAAGCCCATATTTATAGCCTAATGGTGAGGTTAGACTGCGGGTTAAAAGGTAATCAGGGTTGGGTAAAGTAACCTTGATTAAAAGAGGTGATGTGATTCAACTGGGGCTCACAATTCGACTTATTAGGTGAAGTGGGGAGCATGATTTGAATGGGTAGGTGAGATAATAGATTCCATTCTTGAAATTAAGAATGGAGTGTTAGATGGGTGTATTATTGCTCATGAATTGAATAATTTGTGAGAGATGCCAAAATTCAATTATTAAATGGGTTTATATGGAGCCCATTTAATAACTAATTAAATTTGGGTGAATAAATGGATGGGATTTATTTAAATTTAAGAAAAAGAAAAGTGAGAGTGAAATTTGAATGAATGTGAGATGACAGAGGGGCGTTATACCAAAAATTGGTGTCTACATTTGCCCCTTTTTGTTGAGTGGTTTGTGATAGCAAGCCACGAGACAAAAACAACAAGATTTAGATGAAATATGTGTCGTAATAGGATGGGGATGAATAAAAACATGACCAAAGGCAAGATGCCCAAGGTGAAAAAGGATCACAATATCTATGAAAAATATGGTGGTGACTCCAATATCACATTGGTAGAGGACAATTGTGGTCTCAACGGAGACATACGACAACGTTCTACAAACTAGTGAGTGGGTGAAGACCATTGCAGTATGGATGTAAATCGTGATGACTAATGGGTCATAGGAAAACATCAAAATATGTGCAACTGAATGTGAAAGGTATGCGAAATCCTTTGTCTGTGAGGAATCAAGTGAAAAATCATGCATCCACAAAAGGGACAAGGATGAAAATAATGATGCCCCTAGCACATGGCATGAGAAAGACAAAAATTGAGTTATATGCGTTGAAAAGTACAAGGATGAAAAGGTGCCCCAACATAGGACACAAAAATTACATAATGGGAGATGGATGTTGAAATAAAATATCCTAGGGGGAACGAGTATGGCCACGAATGTGGATATGAAGAAAATATCGGATAAATGCCCCAAGAGGGTGTTAAATAGGATGTTGAATACATGTTTCTTAAGAAAGGTTTGCAGTTGAAGGAAGATGAATAATGGGGTGAAGAAGAAGGAAAGCAGTCCCACTTCTTTGACAAATAGGAAAAGGAGTCAAGCTACTTTTGTAAAAAAGTGGAACAAACATTCGTGGAAGAGAACAAGATCAGATAGGTGATGGCCATTATGGTATCCTCTAAGAAAAAAATGTCAAAGGAAGATGGGATGAGGGATGTAGATGATAGATGATAGAGATAAGAGGAAGAGGACATTGACTAGAGGAGAGTGGACAT
This sequence comes from Taxus wallichiana var. yunnanensis, assembly GCA_018340775.1. NCBI lineage: Eukaryota > Viridiplantae > Streptophyta > Pinopsida > Cupressales > Taxaceae > Taxus > Taxus wallichiana. The sequence continues at coordinate 888,102,459 of CM031239.1, forward strand.
GGTGGAGGAGGAGAAGAAAAATGAAAGAGGATAAAGAGGATGAGGTGTAGTAGGATGGAGAATGAGGAGTGCAAACTGTGTTTGATTATGATGGAAAGACAAGGAAGAGAATAATAGAGAAGGACGAAGAGAGAGGTGAGAAGATAGATGAAACCACAAAAGAGAGAGAATGATAGTTAATATGAAGGTAGTGGGAAAAGATAAGGGGGAAAGAAATAGAGAAGGCGTGATGGACCTGGAGAAAAAGAAAATAGAGAAAGAGAATAGGAGAACAAGGGAAGGAGGAAGAACAAACAAGAAGAAGATGAGATGAGAAGAGAAAGGATATTAGAGGAGATAGTGAATGTACAAAGATGTACCATAGTAAAGAAGCAACAAATATAATAAAGAGGAGAGATGGTGGAAGAAATAAATGACTAACGAAAAACAAAGAAGAAGACAAGAAAATGATAGAAGAGAGGGTGAAAGGGAGATGGAGATAAAAAACAAAGGGAGAGAAAGAATGGATCATGAAAGAGGTGACGAATATTAGAGAAGCATGATAGGAGAGATGAATAAGAATAAAAGGATGGAAAGATGAAGGAGATGAAGAAGTGATAGAAGATGGGAGAGGAGGTAGAATAAAAAAGAGAAAGAAAGGAACAATGAGGAGCCAAGAGACTGTAGAGGAGATGAAATAATGGAAAAGAAACTGATGTATAGAGATGGAATAAGATAGGGGTGGTAGAGAAAAAGGTTCGGTAATGGGGAAGTGGAAATAAGAGGGAAAGAAGAGATGATAGAGCCGAAATGGGAAGGGAATTGAACCAAAGTGTTAGGTGTAAGACCCATATAAAGAATATGAAACAGAATGCATGTGGATGGTGGGATGATTAAAAAGATGGGACACCGCTAGTGAGTCGAGTTATCAACAGAGAAGTAAGATGAAAGTTCAAGGAGAAGAGGGGATGAAGATGATACAGAGGAAGTGAAAGAAAATCGGGGGTAGAAAGGAGGAGAGGACAACAGAGAAAATTATGCCAAGGCAATATATGATGAAGACAGTAAAGATATTGAAGAAGGTGAAGGGAAGATAGAAAGGCAATGCCAGTGGATGGATGTTAGGAGAAATCCTTCGATAATGATTAGAGGGCACAAAAAAAAAGAAAGGAAGAGAAAATGGAGGAGGTAAAAAGGAGTGAACAGGGACGTGTAGAATGGGGATAAATGAAATTTAGGAGAAGTCCACCAATAATTATTAGCATGAAAATGGAAGATGATGATGAAATAATGTTAGGAGATGAACAATGACAATGACAGGTAAGTATGGGGGTAGATATGTGGGAGAACTCTAGAAAATGGAGTGGAAAGAGTAAAGAAAGGAGGGATAATGATTGGTGTGGAGATGATGATGAGGAGAGGATGTAATGGATGAGGATGTGGATGAAGATGAAGGAAGTAAAGATGAAGGAACGAGACATAGTAAGAAATGGTATGAAGTGGTTAAGTTATATTTCCAAATGAGGGATGATGGGGATGATATTTGAGAAAGTCTAAGATATTTTGTGTGAGGAAGAAAGAGGAGGGAAGAGGATGTGTTTATGGGGAATGAAGAGAAAATGCGGATGGTGGGAAGGTGGAGCAAAGGGGAAAGGCAAGGAGACAAATCATTCTTAAGAGAGACTCTTAAGTAAGATCGCCATGTTGTAGGAATGGTTAAGTAGGATGTCAAGCCGAAGAAGAAGAAGAATGATGAAAAGACTAAGCGGTGTATACCAAAATGGAACAAGAGATGAAAGGAGGTGATAACAAGGAAACAAATGAGTGTGACATGAGTGGATGGAGGAATGTATGCGGTGTAGGATGGAGAGTGTAAGGGGAATTATTAATTAGGATGCCTATGTTGTGCGAGTGATGACGCTAGAATGTTAAACAAAAGTTATGGAGAGGGAAGACGTTTCTAGTGTTCAATGGAATAGAAAACATTGGAGGAGTTTCTATAGCGGCAAGATCTTAGGAAAGAAATGTATTACAATGATGAAGCTTGCATAAAATGGGTGGTTAAGTAAGATTGTCAAGATGAAAGAAGAATGAAAGGGAAACATAATGATAAAATAGATGCTAGTAAAAGAATATTAAGAGAAAACAAAAAAATGATTACCTGGGTGTAGAACAGATGAAGGATCAAAGAAATAACGAAGAAGGAAAAAGTGGGTGAGAAGAGCAACGGAGAATAAGATAGGATGAATTTTAGGAGAAAATTGGGTTGACAAATGAGACTAGGAGGAAGGAATGGTCAACAGACGTGATTACGAATGAGACCTTGTCCAGAATGACATGTCTACTTGAGTAGGATTTTTGTGCTGCATGGGGAGTTATGTGGACATGTCAAGATGGGGATGAAAATCCTGGGATAGTGGAGAAGATAATGTATGTGCTTTGGGTGATAGACATGAATAAGAGTGATGAGAAGGGTAATGGGTGGATGATTAGAGAGAAGAGAAGGATAATGTGAGAGGATGGATGGAGAAAGGTCACATTGGTCATGGTGGGGGATGAGAAGCTGCTAGATAATGAATGCTACTTGAGAGATATTCTCAAGTAGAATTCACAAACTGCAACAGAGATCAAGTAGAATTCCCAAACCGAATAGTGCATCAAAGAGAGTGTGTAGAAATAATAACAGATTTCATGATTTTATGGATGACGCTAATAAGGGACATCCTTTAGAGTAAAAATATAGATGCAGATTTTATGATATGAAATTTGATTTCTAAGAATATGATTATGATAAGAGATGACTCTAAGGAGATGAGTGTCACATGACCGTAATAAGGGGCATGCAAGAAAACCATGCTTGAGACAGATAGGAAGTAAACCAAGATAAGGTACCACTCAAGGCATTGCACTTGCAACCAATAACAGGTGTTAACACATAACCAACAATTTTTAGTTATACCAAAAGACCAAGAAGGAAATATGGATGAAAGATTCTTAGAGACCTAATATTGACATGACTAGGGATTTAAGATGTAACTTGTATGCGGGAAGAAGGTTTTCCAAAGGTGGTGTTCCTTAAGTCTATGCCCCAGCTCTGGGAAAGGGAAAGAACAAAAGAGTAGCCATCCTTTGAGGGTAGGGTCTATTGTATATATAATATGGATGGTGAGAATAAAATACATGATAGCCATCCTTCGAGGGATCGGTCTATTTCTTTTGATTTTGCTTTGATTTTGATTTTGATTTGTATGCTCTTCTTTTTCTCTTTCTCTTTTTTTTGGTTTTTTTTTATTTTTACATGAACAACTATCCTTCAAGGGATCAGTCTATTTTTTTTATAACTTTGATTTTTCCTTTTGCATACATGAATTTTAGCTTCATATGGGGGAGATATGGGAATAGCTAAGTATACCACTTAGGAGGGGATGATGATCAGTATACAAGAGACACCCATGTACCCTTTACATGACTATCATAGGAAAATGAGAGGGTGATGGATGTAATGATTATGGGGTTCTCACCAAATGGGAGAACTTATCCATAATGAATATGTTATGAGTAGATCCGTGGTACTCATATTCAAGGTCATATCAAAGCAGTGACAGTAGACCACATAATTCATATCATTACCATGATAGATGGAAGGGGCTAATGGTGGAGACATGGTCTAAAGATAGGACTATGCTCATAGGTGCATGTTCTAACAATAGAATGGCTGTAAGTGCAATGCATTAAGGGGTTTGATCTCGGTTTACCATCAAGGGAAGCCAAACGATAAGCCCCAGACCCATACTTATGCATGATAATATATGGTTTGATCCAATTGGGAGAAAATTTTCCCGTTGGCTCCTTTCTAAGGTAGTGACATTATGATTTTCCTTTAAAACAAGGTCACCTATTTTAAAATCATGCTCTTTGATGTGTTTTTATAGGCACATTGGATACACTCTTGATAAACATGATGGTGCTCAAGAGTGAGAAGGTGATGCTCGTCTAATAACTCAAGTTGTATTAGACATTCTTGGCAATAATCTTCATTAGAAATGAAGTTGTGAAGAGACACACGTAAAGATGGAATTTTAATTTCAAGGGGAAGAAGGGCCTCGAGATCCGTACACCGAGAAAATGGAGTAGCCCCTATGGAAGTGTGAATGCTAGTGCGATAGGCCCATAGAGAAAAGGGAAGTTGGAGATGCCAATTTCATCCTGCTTGGTCGATAGTCTTGGCCAAGATATTTCGAAGAGTTTTATTAGTGGCCTCACTTGGCCATTAGCTTGAGGATAATACAGGGAAGAAAAGATAAGTTGGATCTTAAATGCATCACCGATTTTTTAAGATCCTTGTTTTTAAAGGACTTCCCATTGTCCATAATAAGTTTATGTGGAACACCAAAGTGGTAGATGATGTGCTGATATATAAAATTAATGATTGGGCCAAATTTAGTTGAGGTGAGTGGGATTGCTTCCACCCATTTAGTGAAATATTCGATAGCAGTGATGATAGAATGATGTTGTTGTGATGAACGAGGATTTATTAGACCAATAAGATCAAGGCCCCATTGTGAAAAGGGCCATAGGTCTTGGGCAGGTTGTAAAGCTTGGCTAGGAATACAGATAAGATTAGAGTGTTGTTGACATCTTACACACTTCTTGACATACTCACAAAAATCGTGGTTAAGAGAAGGCCAATAATAGTCGAGGTGAAGAACGCACTTGGCAACATATAACCCACTAAAATTCCCACCATAAATACCGTCGTGGACTTCTTGGATAGCTCTAGAGGCTTCATGGGATTTAAGGCCCCGAGAAGGATACCATCAAACCTCGCGCTTATAAAGAATACCGCCAAGGATCACATAACGAGTAGTGCATTGGATAAAAGACCTCCTAGAATTTTTAGAAATATCAAGAGGAGTGATGGATTTGGATAAATAATCAAAGATTTGAGAATACCAAAGATCTGACGGATGAGGTTCGACAAGATGAATCTGAGGTATGTCATAGAATGGTTGTTTACGATGATGTATAATGACCAAAAGTTTGGGATCTTGCATTTTCCAAGGGATAAGGGCTGCGAGGGATGCCATTGTATCAGTAAAATGATTGGTCGAACGAGGGACAAGTTGAATAGTGTAAGAATCGAAGGCTTTAAGAAAATGATGAGAAATGTCGTGATATTGTTGTAGAATATCGATCTACATTAATAATCTCCGGTGACTTGATTTATTACTAGTTCAGAATCACCATAGATGTCAAGAATATGGATGCCTAGAAATACAACAGTTTCTAGTCCTAGTATAAGGGCCTTGTATTCTTCCATATTATTTGTACATTCAAAATCTAATTTGAATGCTAAGGAGATAGGGGCATCCCAGGAGGAATGAGAACAACACTTGCCCCTCTCGCCTTGCTGGCATTTAGAACCATAAAAGAAAAGAGTCATTTTAAGGGGATCATGATGAAATTGATTGATTGATTCATCTAGGAAGTGATCATGAGGAGTCTGTGTATTGGGAAGAGGGGCTTCTACTAATTGGTCAGCGATAGCTTGACCCTTAATTAATTTTTGAGGAATGAATTCTAGGTCAAATTCAGCCATGAGAAGAAGCCATCGGGTGATACGATCGTTGTGATATGGCTTAGAATGCATTACTTTGAGAGGTTGGAAGTTAGTAACAATATAGGTTTTGTGATTAAGAAGATAGTGTCGAAGTTTCGATGTAACAAAGAAAATAGTGCAACACAATTTTTCAGCTTCAGTGTATCATGTTTTGTAGTCATGGAGAGTACGACTGATATAATAAACAACTTGTTCATGTCCTTGGTCATCATGATGCGCTAACATAGCTCCTAGAGCATGATCCATTAAATATATATAACTAAAAGGGTTATCCCTCGCGTGGAGGTGTGAGTACCGGTGGAGATAAAAGGTATCGCTTAAGATCTTCAAAAGCCTTTTGATAGTTGTGGTCCCAATCAAAATTTATGTCTTTTCAAAGAAGGTGATGAAAGGGATAACAACAATCAAAAAGTTGCGATATAAAACGATGAACAAATTAAAGTCAGCCTTGAAGACTATGAAGCTACTTAAGATTGGAAGGAGGAGGCATTTCAAGAATTGCTTTTACTTTTTTGGGTCAACCTCAATGCCTTTGATAGAGACAATGAAGCCAAGGAGTTTCCTAGTAAGAACTCCAAAACACATTTTTCCGGATTGAGGTGAAGGAAGAAACAAATGAGACGCTGAAAAGGATCTCAAGGACTGAGAGATGATCACATCAATGTCTGGATTTTGCAAGAGGTCATCAACATAGTCTTCTACAGTTTGATGTATGAGGTCATGAAAGATATATGTCATGGCTCGTTGATATGTGGCCCCAACATTTTTTAAACCAAAGGGCATGACACGATAACAAAAGGTACCCCATGGGGTGATAAAGGATGTCTTGTGTTGATCTTTCATTACAATTAGAATTTGGTTATAATCGAAAAACCATCCATTAGAGAAAGCATCTCATGTCCCGCAATAAGATCTACAAGTTGATCAATATTTGGAAGTGGAAAATCATCTTTAGGGAAAACGAGGTTAAGATCTCGAAATTTAGTACATATACAAAGCTTTCCAGATGCTTTAGCGATGGGTACAATGTTAGAAACCCATTGGGGATAATCAATGGGGATGATGAAGTTGGTAGAAAGAAGACGTTGCAATTCTTCTTTCACAAGAAGAGAAATTCGAGGATGCATGCGGCGAAGCTTCTGCCTAACCGGTCTAGCGTTGGGGATGACAACAATGTTATGGACAATGATGGAGGGATCAAGACCTGGCATGTCCAAGTATGACCATGAAAAATCAAAAGAAGAAATTAATAAAACTCGAATGTATGTGGTAATCAGTTGAGCCATGAAGGAAAGTGCATATCCCAGTGCCTTGCAATAACATTACCTATATATAACTCAAATACCTAGTGCTTTGCAATAGAGCCATGAAGGAAAGTGGATAACCTAGTGCCTTGCAATAACAAATCTATATTGGTTTCTTCATGGAAAATTAAGACAACACAATTAATCAACACTTAAAAAACATGAAGAAAAGTGCAAGTCAATAGCATTACATATATATATCTCAAATACTTACTATAATACAAATCTAGAATAGTCTCCATGGAAATTAAAGGCAACACAATCAATCACCCCAACTCAAAATATAGAAAATTCAAATCACTTTTCCTTGATGACATATGTCACTATTCTAAACTTTACAACCATATCATTTTATGAACACACCAAAAAAAATCTATTCATAGGAAACAAATTCAATTCATTGATGCGGCTTTATAAGAGGGAAAAACACCTAAATTAATAGCAATATCCTATTTTCAAATACCAATTGATTCTCATGGATGAAAGTAAATAAATAATGTGGTTTTAAAATGAGTTTACCAACAGTGGTTTTTGGAAATTCACCAAATAATGATCTGCAAAACTACGTTTCTGCAAGACCTTCCTTTGCTACGGTAAGGATTTAATTACAAATAATTCTTCCACCTAGTACTCATAAAATATCATCTAAAAAATTTCATAGAAGGAATAAATAGATAAGGCAATATTTTTGTATTTATCTTTCCTTTGATAAATGACTATTTTGTGGTAGTACATGAATAAAGTCTAATGACTGAATTGTGTTCATGTATATTTGCAGTCCTTACAATTTAGCAAGTTTAGATAAACTTTGAATTTTGCAATGTTGTTAAAGCACATGGACTGAACATCTTTGCTCCTCATGACAGTCCAAACACTGATGGAATTCATATACACCAATTTAAGAATGTGGTGATTCAAAATATTACTGTAGGGACAGGTAAACATCAATTTCCTGTTAGGTATGTCTTCAACAAAATTTTTGGTTTCTTGAATAGTTTGAAGAGAGTGTCTATAGAAGGATATTCTTTTAATTGTAATTTAAATGCAAAGAGTTTTATCTATAACTTTGAAGAAAGGTAGGGTGGAAGCCTCGAAGAGCACCAAGAGGCCTTGTGAATGCTTGTTCTAATGCTATATGCACATTCTCCTCATATATGAGCTTCTTCCTTAACTTATCTATCTACATTTCACACTACAATTTTTTTGTCAAATTGAACCCTTAGTCGATATACTAATTAGAATCCCGATGCTTTTTATGGGAATTCAAATCATTGCTTGCCAATGTAGCAAAGTCATCCCATGTTGGCTTCAACACCATAATTTTTGTCTTGGATCTTTTTAAATCTGGGTTATTATTTCATCTTTGGAAAATTGTAATACCCATCTTCCACAAAGTTGTTTTGAGGACTTGGGAACGATTCTGCAGTCAAAGCTGTTGTAAGTCATAAATTCGAAATTGATCAACAATGCTCGAGTACCTCTACCACATAACATATCTACCTATAACTGAGATAATAAATGATATGGAGTGATCTGAGTACATCACAAGTCATTCCCCCATAAGAAATCAGACAGAGAACCGAACAACAAGGTCTTTGGGGCATAAAAGAGTAAAAAAGGCCCCAAAACAATATAAGTAGCTAAATTGGCATGATTAAGTATTTATATCATTCGGATTCATCTGAAACTCGATTGTGTTACAAACCCAATTGGTTGTAACTTAACCTACATATAAAACCCAATTCACTTCATATCAGATTGCATACCTCACCTTCAAGGCTTCATATCTATTGTTTTGTGTACCTTTTGGGACTTAGTCTATTTGCTCTTAGGCTTGGATGAATCCTGTGGCAATGCCCATATTGGATTTCTTCTCAGTCCCAACCTTCTCAGGGCTGTTGCCTGCTAAGCAATTTCACTCCTAGATCTATTGTTCCCAAATGAATAGCTTTAATAGGCCTTCAACCCACCAAAAAAAAATCACAACATATAGCTACACTGCAAACAACTCTCCCAAATGCCCTGCATTTTTACCTGCATAAATACCCATTTTCTCCACTTCATCCCATCCTACAGACAACTATGCACCCATTTTTCTCTATTTTAGAACATCCTACAGAAGAACATAAAATACAGAAGGTGAAAGTAGAGGCTCCTATCAAATGATAAAGTCAATGTTTGATATGTGTAATATAAGAAAAAGGAAAAACATTTTTTTCACGACCATCAAGAAACTCGAGTACACCAAATCAAAAAAATGAGGACAACAAAGTTTGCATTCCAAATTTTATACTTGCACCCACAATGTACCCAGTGTGCACAAAGTTGATTCCATAGTGACCACCAATACATTAAGAAATGAGAAAAGGAGCACAAATATAACTGTCCATCTCTCCACATTGAGCCTTCTAAGTAAAATGACATCTTAAAGGAATAGGTAATCAATAGGCTAGATACCACCATAAAACAAATAACATGGACTCTTAACCAACCACACTAAAATTAAGTGTTTGAACCACATAAATCCATTTCAAAGTATAAGAATGTTATATCCAGATTTGCTCTTGTTTATATGATCTCTTAAAAAATTGAGCATCTGAATGGGAGTCAGGTGAATTTTGAGAGAATGGGGATGAAAGTATGTCTGATTTTCTTGGGGTAGTGCTTTCAGAAGCAACTGCAGGTACAATGCCCTCAGGTAACTCTATCTCGGAATTTTCCAAGGAGTTGTGTGATGATGGTAGAGAAAACACTCAGAAGGTGGAAAGTGCAACACAATTGGAAGCAATTTCAGGAAGCATTGATGTGACACAGGCTGCAGAACATGCAATTTCTAAATTTTCTCAGAGGGATAAGGGAGAAAGAAATTCTACATTTGAACAGAAAGAAGACCATTCAGTGGAACTGCAAAAGGTATTATTAGAAAAAACAATGTCATAGTTTAGCCAAGGTCCGATGACAGGACATGAAAAACTTCTTGCAGGATATAAAGAGGTGGTTGAAATCAAGCATATACTAAGCCTTAAGTGTGATGCCCGCTAAAACAACCCACTTGAGACCTAAGAAACAACCTAAGATTAGTTAGGAAAATTATGGAATAATTTTTTGTGTTTAGAAGTGTCTACAACTGTGTCAGTAAGACAACAACAATTGCAACTAACAGGTTCCAGAACAAGTTTAATCTACTAGAACATAATTTTATTTTATTAACAATTATCAGAGGTCACAAGGTCCAAATTTTAGGGTTAGAAGTTTTCAGTTAGGTTCAGAGGGTAATTTATCACCATACCCACTCTCTAACAGGCTCAAAGTTTCAACTTGATTTTTCTCACACTTAATGTATTCAAAATTTTCCTAAATAATTTCCATTGGATAGGAAATTTTCTCACCTTTCCGATGATATAAAGAAGTCCTCCTAACTCCTTATAAAACTCAAGTTATGGGCCGTGGGCCTTGGGGTGAAAATTTTCCCTAAGAGTGGGCCTGTGGGCCCAAGGATAAAAAGCGCCCAAAAGGGACACATGTCGAGTGGGGAAAAATGCACTTTTCAGGTTAGCGTGTCATAGGTGGTGTTTTGAAATTTTCTGTGTGGGGAAATGTCTACTTTTCCGCCTGCGCGCTCGCCGCGCCGCCAGGGACACGTGGTGCTCAACAAGCCAAAGCGGGGAGAAACTGAGGGAAGGGTGGGGTGGTGGAGAAGTTTAGGGAATTTTTCCAAAGGAGGGTGAAAGGAGTAAAATGCACACATGGGTCCACGCGTCCACGGAATTGATTTCACCAAGGTGAGGGCGGGAGTGTGGGGCCGTGGAGGTTTTTAAGAAAATTTTCCAAAAACAAAATTTTGAAAAATAATAAAGTTTTACAGGATCTCGCCCTCCGTCGTGCCACGTGGCAGCCTCTAATTGGCTGAGGGCTAGCAGGGAAATTTTAAAAAATTTCCAAAAAATTTTTCAAATTTTTTTCTAAGGGTTATAAGGGAAAATTTCTGCCGCAGCCGCGCTAGGAAAATTTTCCCAAATTTTCCCGCCAAGGAAGGAAAACTTTGAAGGCCATAACTTTTGATAGAAAGCTTAGTTTTGGGAAAACAAGGACTTTCTAGAAAGCTCTCAATGCCCTCTTTGCACAGAATCATAAATTTTACATTTTGATAAAGTTTAAGGGGTCAATTTTAAGAAAACAACATACGCAGTTTGTTAAAAGCAAAGTGGTAAATTTTAACTTATAAATTTGGTTCAATTTGATCTTCTCTTTCACTCAACATGCCAAAGCAGGACATAGATGATTGTTTTAAGAAGGATTTAAGATGTTTTTGGAAGGTGATTTTGCTTGATTGATTCCAATTTGAATTTTCCAACATTTGACAGAAAAAGACTGTGAAAAGGTTTGGGCCCTATTTTTGCAATGTTTTGATTTATTTCCTTAAGTGTTTTTGTCAAGATGAGTTCATTGATATCATAGCATGCTAAATTTTAAGGTTTCAATGTTAATTATTATTTGCAGGTTCGAACTGTGCATTTTAAATAAATTATTTGCCAATTTTAAATTTACAATAGAGATCAAATCTTGAGGGATCTATTTAACAATTTCATCTTCCATATTGGAAATTTCATTTCTATTCTAGTCTAATACATTTAGTGATTTTAATCCAACCATTTAATAGCTAAAATGCAAAGTCTGATTTCCAATTTTAACATATTTTCAAAAGGACAAAGTAATACAATTCCTTCATATGTGTTTCTTCCTTTTCCATTTTTCCAAACAGGGATTTCAATCACAATCTGATATTCCAATTTAAATCAACAATGCAAATGAGGAAAGGTCTTGCAATCCTTTATTGATTTTAAAAGAAATACATCTTTACATTTTTTCAATTCCTTGAATGCAGATAATAGATTTCAATTTCCTTCTTTCAAATGACCAGAACAGAATATAAATATCTTTCACATTTCGAATATACAACTTTCATAACCAATTACAAACATCTTCTCTTCACAAAATACGTTACAATTTCATCCACTTCAAAGTGGGAAAGGTTACAATAAAATATATTTCACAAGGGATTGTCAAAACTGTCTTTCCCCTCTGCTCTAGAACAACAACATGCAAAGTTCCCTTTTCTTCCAATTTGATCACAACATAAGTGGGGGAAAGACAACACTCTCCACCCAACCAAAAATCCAATGAAAGGATAAGCCTTCCTTCTTCATTGGCCCCGAGCCCCAACCACAATGCAATAAAAGGTGTGATTCAACTCATGACAACAACAGGCTTCCACAAAACATACACATATCATTCTTTCAACATGCACATTCTAAATTAAAACATAGTCTAAACAAAACAACAGGTTTTACAATTGCATCAAACACATCGCATAAAACTCAGGCTTCATTATGCAAGCCAAAGGAGCAAGAACTATGAGGGAAGTTGCTTATGCCTCCCAATGGGAATTGGGCATCCACCTGTAACAAACCGCCAATAAAATTCACCACACATATCCTTATGCCCCCACAATCCCTCCTTATGCCCCCCACAAATTTCCTTATGCCCCCCACAAAGTAAGAAATGTAAGCTATTTCTTTTCCATGGTGGATCCCAAACCCAAACTCCCTCCACAATAATCTTGATGCCACTAGCATTCCCTTATGCCCCCACATGGATTCCCCATAGCCTTCTCCTACACCATTCCTATGGCAGTCTACCCAAACAACCAATAAACACACAGAACATTCACCATTCACACAAACACAAAAAGAAATAACAACATAAAAGAAGAGCTAAGCTCCTACCTCTCCATGGTAGAATTTGTTCCAACACAACAAGCTTTTAATGTCAAAAACATAGTCCCAAAATCAGCAATCTCTAAGTATGAAATGCTCTCCAATCTCCTCCAAATCAACAAGAGCTCCCAACAACAAAAATGCGCCCCAAAAGGAAGTATGCAAAAGTTCAACAACCCAAAACAAGGCAAAGAGTTCAAATTTTATAGAAGAGGGAAGAGAAGAGGATGATGTGGATCCATGTAGGATGCCACATCACACATCCTCAACTCCAACACAAAAGTCAAATTCATTCTCCAAAGCATAATAAAGAGGTGGGTGAAAATATGACAGTTTACTTGCACACTCCAAAAATCCCACACCCCAAAGGACTGAATTAAATAAAATGTAAGAAGAGTGCAATTAAAACATGCAACATGATTAATAAAAATACATTAAAAAGGTCTAAAAACAACCCTCCAACCATAGGTATGGTTGGTAAATAAACTTAAGAGGTATGGGACAAGTTTTACTTGTCCCACAAGCCTCCAAAAACAGCCTCCAAGGACAAATTCGAGTTTCCAAGAAGGTGGAGTGTTTCATACTCCAAAATTTGACTTACACAACTCTTACACATACTTACACATCACTTACATATTTAATACAAAAGCCAACAACTTCTATAATTACTTTCTCATATCCCAATTTGATTTTTTTAACAATATGATTACTCACATTAATTCTCCACAATTTAATTAATTAAAAGAAAGGGACACATCACTAATAAAACACATACAATAAAACAAGGAACCACATGAACAAATACACAAAACCCATGGTCACATTTAAAGGTGATCCCCCCATGGGAATCCCTAACAACAATCAAACACAAACAAAATAAAACAAGTTGCCATGGTGACCTTGTTGAATTCATTTAGAATTCCAATGTGGTTGGAATCCAATCCCCCGATGTTTGTTGTCATGTTTTAACCTGCAAAACACAAATACCTCCTTCGGCCTTGTGGCCATATTAGAACATCCAACATGATATAAATATAATCACAAAATAATCTATACATATGAATCAAAACAACATCAAGGCAATCAACAATATCACTTACAACTTATATCAACAAATATATCATCATCATATAATGTCCATTTTCTAAGTCTACTCACAATATCCAAAAATCACATGCCCAAAAACATTCACAATATATCCATGTCAAATAGTATATCATCATCCACATATGAAGTGTCTCTAATAATCATCATGCATCATAACTAAATCAAGATCAATAATAATCCATGATCAAATATCTAACATCATACTAAATCAAAACTATAATAATGTCCATAATGAAATCAACAAGTATTAATATCAATATCAAAAGGTGTCAAAGGAAGCGTGCACTACATAAAGCATCACCAGATCAAATTCAAAACCATACACAAGCATCTCGGAAAATAAACATAATAATACATAATTATACATAATAATACATAGCCTATCAATTATACACAATTACATAGACAATTGCGGCCATAATCTAGTACATGAAATCACGAACGATGAGATGAGATTGAGGTTTTGGGTATCCACAAATTCAAAGATTGAGCTTTGGGTATGCAAAAATTCAGAGATTGAGCTTTTGGGTATCCAAAAATTCAAAGACCTGGTTTTTGGGTATGCAAAAATTCATCATAATATACTATTTGTCCGTTATACATAATTACAGAGATATTTTTGGTTCAAATTAAAGTATGACAATCAAAACATGATTTGAGGTTTTTAATGAGGCATGATATTATTTGAACTATAGTTTATAATATTGAGTAATATCTTCGCAGTTCATCACATCAAGTGAAATAACATAATTTCAAAATCAATTTGATGTTGCACAATATAAATTGTGATTATTTTTGTACTTTAGCAAATTTTGAGAACAATCGATCTAACCTGAAAAGAGCCGTACAATTTCGATCATTCACCAGAAAAATCACCCTGGTCCCGGGAACTGCTTCTATTCTTCTGCTTCGGACTGTAATTGTAATTGTAAATATCTCTCAAAAATTTAGGAGCAACGACTGTTCGAGGGAAGATGAGGAGTAGAGCTTTGCAGATGATCGCAGATTTTTTTTTCCGTAAAGATGACGCTTCATGAAAGTGGTCGTTTGATAAAAAATCCTTCATTCTTTATCAAGTATTTAAAGGCTATTGCAAACCCCATTTAGCATGCATGAAAAAGCACTGTTAAAAATAGCCCCCACAAAAACAACAACTGTTAAAAATAGCCCCCACATTCAACATGCACCCAAAAAACAACTATTAAAAATAGGCGAAAAAGAACAAACGTCCAGATTTGACCGTCAAACCGTCAAATTTTTAGGACATCACAGAAACATCGGAAGGGCCTTTCCCATAGGGGAACGCCTTCGGCGTAATAACTTATTATAATTTTTATTATTAAAATATTTTTACTATGTATTTAATAATTAAACTCTAATTAATGATTATATTAAAATGGAATAAAACATGAATATATTCAAAATTAAAATTAAATAGATAATATACTTATATAAATACAACCAAATATAAAATATGTATAATTAATAATAAGAAAAAATAATTCTTAACCAATATCATTAAGTCAATAATAACTAAAATCAATATAGAAATTAATAATAATTTTTATTACTAAATTAATAATAAATAATAATATTAAATTAGGGTCGTGGCCCAAAAAAGTATTAATTTGGATTTAATTATTTAACACCTAATAAATTATTTTAGCAATGCAATGGTTTTTTTTGTTTTTGTTTTTTCTTTTCCATCTCATGTGATTTCTTGGTATTATTAGTCTTCAAATAAAGATATAAGCGATAATGTTTGGAGAGGAAAAAATGCTCTGCTATGATTTTATGTTTTGTACGGGTATTACCTTTGGGTCTTCGTTCTTTGTCAAACCGTCTCCTATGGGTTTTTTTTGCATGCACTTGCATTTACTTCAGCTTTTTTAGGCATTCTTGCCTTCGGTCAAATATTTTATAAATGGCCTCCCTTTCACATAGTTTGGTTATTTTGATCACGACAGACTATGATGGCGCCTCCAGTGAAACAACAAAGAAATTTTGTGCCCAAAGTATTCCACGAGGTAATGTTTTTGCCCTCGATATCTTATTACCAATTGAGGAATTTAATTTTGCATGTCATTGACTTGAGCAATTTTACATGATAGGTTATTTTGTTGGAAGGATTCCCTTTGAAAACATGCTTCACTCTTGGGTGCAAACAACCTGGTCCCAATTTGGCATCAAGTTGGACTCCGTCCAAAATATGACCAAAGGGTTTTTCTGTTTTGTTTTGTTGACCCAACCAATGTGGCCGTGGTGTTGCATAAGTCATCCACTGGTATGTTCATAATTCCCTCCTCGTTGTGTCCCCTTAGACTCGTGAGTTTGTGGTTTCGAACATATGACTCTTAAGGTCCTAGTTTGGGTGGAATTTTCAGGCCTTCCCATGCCTTGTTATCACTTTTTGGACCTCGTTGCTTCCTCTATAGGTCGAGTCATTACCAAAGAACCTATTCAATTTTATATTGCCCGACCTTAATGATAAGTTTGTGTTGGGGTCAACCGGTTTCGAGACCTCAAGTAAACCATTAAAATCCAAGTGGGGTAATCTCGACACACTGAATGAGTGGATTACATTAACATGGACCCAAAGCATATTTTTGATGATAATCTATAGATATAAGATTCAAGATTTCCCTTTATTATTTGAGCATAACAAAAAAGAATCAAAGTTCAATGTTGTGCATTATCACAAACCTCTAATGGAGATGGTTGGACCACCGTGGGTCACAAAAATGACCATAATAGAGCCCTTGTTCTCCACCCTTCTCCCGACACTTCCAAGGTCGTTAAATTGCAAACCAACCAATTATTGATTACATAAGCCCTTCCTAAGCCCATTAGAGCTTCTATCTTCATGCTTTATATGGCTTCCATCTCACCATGTCGAGAGATGGTGTCTATTACTCCACTATGCAACATTCTCCTCATTTTGAAGAATCCATGGAGTTAATGGGTTTTTAATTGTTTTACAAGATAAGGGTGGTTTTCCTTTTGTGTCACAACTTCCAGTTTCTCCCCACATAATGGAAACTTGAAACTCTTGCAAACATCCTCGAAGGAAGGTGAGATTGCGCCTTACCAGATAAAGCTTGGTCTAGTTGATTTGTGCTTTCTAAACAACAACAATTTTGGTAAAACAATTATGATTCCCTTTCGGGCCTGAATTTGGAGGAGTCTCTAGATATTAATTTTCAATGAATTGTTTCTCCTATAATGTCAGGGATTTAACATACTACTCGCAAGTAAATTGTGTGAAATTCTAGGAATCGATTTCCAAAGATGGACATTCTATGTTTACAATAAGGTGGCAGGATTTCTACTATCCACGATCACTAAATTTATTTGGCAAGATAATTTA
Source organism: Taxus wallichiana var. yunnanensis (assembly GCA_018340775.1). Lineage (NCBI taxonomy): Eukaryota > Viridiplantae > Streptophyta > Pinopsida > Cupressales > Taxaceae > Taxus > Taxus wallichiana. The sequence continues at coordinate 888,119,613 of CM031239.1, forward strand.
GATTTGACTAGTCATCACAAGCTTGGCCATGGAGTAATTATGACATTAATCACCCCTAAATGGAGGCCTAATTATTTTAATCATGGACACATTATGGGTGTTATTCAACATTGATAATCACTCTTTTGGAGTAATTAATGTTTATGCATCTAATGATGTGGTTAAAATAATGACATTTTTGGCGTTGGATTATCGACAAGCTCCTCGATACTCGTTGGGTGATTTGTGGAGACTTTAATATGGTAGAGTTGCCTATTGACAAGATTGGCTATCTACCCTTATGTTGGATTATTGGCCCAAAAGGGTGGCTTGTATGTATATGCACAATAAATATGGGTTTTATGACCCAATGTTTCTCTTCATTCGACTCCATCATTTGACACACTTGGTCTAATTTATGCCAAGGATCTAATCATTTCTTTAAGTGCCTCGATTGTGTCATGTTGTCAATGTAGCCTTTTTCTATTTCATAGGCGATTTTCGATTACCAATAGAAATACTTTTGGATTTGGTCCTTTTCAACCACTACCCTATCCACTTTAGGCTCAAATGGAACTTTCGGTGGCCACGTGTGCACACCATTTGGTTTTATCTCAATATCTCTCTCTTACACCATGGGTCCACCCTTCACCATATTATGTGGGTTGGGGCTTCGTGTCTGCCTAGTTGGTAGCATAAGATGGATTACATGTAGGATATATGTCGTTCGGTGATTGATGTGTTTTTTACAACTTTGGGAATTACCTAGCTCATATTCGATGCAAATCTTAGTCTATCACCACCTTAGTTGAGCCACTCTAGAGCAAAATCCCCTTGATGAACCTTTGTAGAGATAGGTGGAACATCTTAGGCAACACATCCAAATTGTAGATGCTTACAATGTCAAAGGCACTCAAATCAAAGCTAGGCGCATTAGCTCAAAGTGGGTGATTGAGTTTCTAAGGAATTATTTCATTCCCTTAAATTGGGTGATAGATTGTGCATGATTTTCTTATCCTCCCATTGATCTATACCTCTCCCCTATCAACTAATATCCTAGGAGGGTACTTTCCTCTATCTTGATTATGGGCTTTAGAAACCCTATGTTAACCTAGTGTACAAATCATTTCCCTTTAGATATGTGACCTTAGCGCTTGTTGTAGCCCCTTTAAATCAATCAATTATGTGTTGGTCCATGTGTGTCTCCTATTCATTGCCTCGTACCCTTACTGAGAATGGAATAATTAAGAGTGCAATCCATTGAGACACGTCCTTGGCCCACCATATAGGTATAGCCATAAAAGGCAAAGTACTAGAGATAATTATGGGTATAACATCATGAATTGAGGATCTAACACCGCATTTGTGATTTAAAAACACATCATTACTAGTAGTGTACAATTCATTTGTAATAAAAAGAGAAGAAGAAAGGGCATCATTTGAAATATTTGTAACATGTTGAACCATAAGAGGAGAATGATACTTATTATAAATAATATCCACCCATAGTTTCCTCGCTCCTGTTTATTTTTCTTTCCTCTTTTATGTCTTCTTTTACCTTTATTATTAATCTATTTATTTTTATTATTATTCTTTTGTTTTATTAAAAATTGTCATTTTTTCAAATCTCTTGTGGAACGACATGTCTTTTGGAGAAATGAGGTATTTATTCTAGTTCACTTTCTCTTTCGATCTCAAGAAAATGCTTCACCCTGATGATGGTTCTAGTATTGGAATCGAAATGTCGGTACTAATCCTCTCTACTATGCAAGATCCAGAATTTCCATCCTTACATTTTAACCTATGACATGAACCTTAAATATTTAGTATCCACATTACCACGTAATATTTAGTATCCACATTACCACGTATAACGGAAGTATCGAAAATATATGCATCGTGTGTAACTACACATTTAATGTTAACATTTTCCATGGAAAAAGGATACTCAAGGGCTTCATGTGTTATTGCATTAGTTGCATAATTGTCCATTTAAAGAGAGGATATAGATTCATTGCTAGCATGTGTCACATGATCATGTAAAGCGAAAAAGTAATATCATCATATCCAATAATATAAGAATTGTCATCAAAATTACAAGCTGTTGATAGATTATGATATATGTGTAATCCCATGACTAGGTACAATGATTACATCACTAGTAAGAGAAGATAGATACTCTTATGAGGGCATGTATATTAGTAGAAGGTTTAGAGTTTGTAGACACTCAAATTTGGTAATTTACACTTTGACAATTCACTCTTATTATGATAAATAATTCTCCATTCCCGCTTAAAAATTTATGAGGTCCATTGTTTAACTTGTTCATTCTTACAAACTGACATGTTGACACGTCTTGAGAATACAATGCACAAAATCAATAGAGAAACATCATTTTATCAGCAATATACTTCATTTGGCATATCTTCTGCTCTCATTCGGGACCATATAGTTTGCTTAGGAATTTATATCCGGTCCTGACCCATATCTCTTGTCTTGTCTCGATATGCTCATCTCTACTTTGTCTTGGACCGATATCCTCTCTAATTATTTTTTCAAATTGATATCTTTTGTTGGGTCTTATACTTCATCTAGTTCATCCTTTATTAGATAAATCATTTATGGATCCCTATATAAGAAAATAAACACTACCTCATTTGTTAACCTAGAACTCCTAAGGAAATGCACTAAAGCACTCACTTCATACACTTGCAAAAGGCATCCAAAGCTCCTTAAATCTCATAATTGCACATATGAAGTCATTAAGTAAACACCCACATCATAGGTCTAAAGCTACAAACTAGGTCAAGGAAACCATATCTCTTATCTAAAATATCTCAAACATCCTCTCTCTAAGTATTTTAGCAAGATCCAAGTCAAAGCAAGCATGGTCAAAGAAATTGCCAAATTTGATTGATCTATCTAGATATCACATACTAGGTGGAGAATGATGTGTGGTTTGAGGCATCTTCATAGTAGTGCCAATGTTGGTGGTGCATGGGGGTGCTCATAACCCTTCTAATGTTTTTTAGGACTCTTCATCCATGGATAAGGTTTTGAGATGATGATTCATCCATATAAAGATCCTTGCTACATGTGTGGAAACTAGGGTTTTCTAGTGAAAAAAATCCGTGAAGATAACCAACACAAATTTTTGGAAATTGATTCATAACATGTCCAATACCATATAACTAGGTCAAGATTGTATGCCTTGACATTTTGGTATGGTTTTGCCCCAAGTTAATTTACATTTCCATTCCTAGTTACGAAGGTCATTAAGGTTTAGATTTCCCAGTTCCAATATTGAAAAGTCTTAGATATCTCCAAAAGTCATATGAAATCAACTAAGTGCCTTCATACATTTATTTTGAGCTTTCAATTTCATGTCTGTTCATTGGTGTATGCTAATTCTTTCTATCTAATCTGAGTTACAAATATGAGTTAGTATTTATATTGTAACATATTTGTAAGATTTGTAATCAACTTTAATCTAATTTAAAACTAATTAAATTGACCCAAAATTTAATTAAGGGTTAAACATTTTGGTGAACTCACTTTTGATCAAATCCTTAATCTAATCTAGGATATATTCCTTATGTATCAGGATTGTTGATATATAAACCCTACTTGATTTAGGGATTCTCAGTATATGATCATTCTCATTGGTTTGTGCTTTATTTTGCTCATCATCATGGCATATTCTATTGCTCCACACATCACTCTTGTTTGAACAAGTCAAGTGTTATCTTATTTGCCAAAATGAGCCCATATATTTCTCCTCTGATGAGTTAAGTCCTCAAGATATCATTGACAATGGTCTCTTACTTTATGTAAGAGTTATTTTCCATAATACTTTGATCAAACATGTTATCATTGATAATGGTTATGGCCCCAACATTTGCAATATCTCCTTTTATGTCATTTGGGCATTCATAACATTGAGTTAACACATTCTCCCATTAGTATTCATGGATTTGATGATATGCCATCATGTTGCACATCACTTTAGGATCCCACGCCCTCCCCAACATGTGTTATGTTATGCCTAATGATCTCAGTTATAATTTACTCTTAGGACGTCCTTGGATTCATGTTATGCACATGTGGTACCTTTTACTCTTCATAAGTGTCTCAAGTTTTCTTACCAAGGCATTTTTTTCACCATCAAAGCTGGTTCTACTCCTTTTAAACTTCAAGCTACTACTTCACCCCGATTGAGCACATCATCTTCAATGACTCATACTAATTTATCTTCATGCACTCCACCAGTAAGTTTCTATTCTCCTATGGTTATATCTCCGATGTTCACTCTATGATGCTCACATATTTGGGGGAAACCCATATTCCCCTCCATAGTGTTACACCTATTATGGATTTCACACATACTACTTGGCACATGCTTGAGTCTCTATCTATTACTCTACAAAAGGATTCCATTATCTCTTCTAATCTTACTTCCATTATTGTTAATGCACTTCTCTATGCTATGTTGGCCCTAACTTGTATACATGGTGCCACTCATGATATTACATATGTTACTTTGTGCACACCTTGGTATGTTTTTATTGGTTTTAATGCTTCTATATCACCTCTTATACTTTTGGTTGGCCTTGTGTCTCTCCCTCTTTCTAAGGTTGATATAGGATACCCTCATTACATTGAGTCCTCGCATATATCTTATATCCTCATATTCCTCATGTTAATACACCAGTGGTAAATTCATCCATCATGCAACCTTTTATCTCTATAGGGTTTTCCCCTCATACTCCTATTCACCAATCATCTAAATCACACATGGCTTCTTGTGGATCTAGTCCACCTTGCTCTCCTCCCAAGGTTTCTATGGCATACACACTTAAGTCACATTATTTAGCATAGTTGATGTCCAAGCCTCCATCTCCATTGGAATATTCTCCACCTCCTCATGAGGTTCTCATTAGATAGCTCTCTTGTTATCCATATTTTGTACATAGCTATGCATTATGATAATACAAAAACATTCAAATATTTGTAAAAATACAAAATAAGAACGAAAGCATTTCACTTGATTTGTTAGCACTTAACATTATATGTTTTGTTTATCACATTGGTTTAATAGATATCATGCTTTATTTCTTTACACACATGCATTCAATGGGTATATTGAGATGGATGTAGGACACACAAATTGATACACGTTTATAAGAGAACTCATGTTTTCTTACATTCTTATTATTGGGGCCAATGCCTCCATATTACGCATGTGTTGATGCTTAATTATTTCATTTGCACTCCCTCGTTTATGCTTAATTATATAAATTATGTAGCTACTTATTTTTAGACTAATAGTACATACACATGTGTCTTTTATAGTACTGACATCTATTGTTTCACATATTTCACTCATGTTGGCTACTACATCATATTATCATGTTTTGACACTCTTGTTTCATGCATACTTGTTTGTGAGTATATATTACTACTTATTTTTCTCTTGCTTGTGTCTTATGTGCCTTGATTTTGTTGTGACATCGTGGTTGTCCCATATTTGTGACATCATGCCTCTTTTGTTTATAATCTCTTGCTCTTGTTTGTAGGCCGACATGCCTTTGATTATCTTGTGACATCGTGGGTGTCCCATGATATTGTATGTTATTGTTTTTAATTAGATGCATTGACATTGTTCTTGTTTTCTCTTACATGTGTTATTCCTAATGGCTGCCTCCACTATCATTTTTATCACTAACATAGTTTTTATTGTACTGCCATGGCTACCACCATGTGCAAACATCTTTCCTTTTGTAGGTATAGGTTCTCCAAGGTGGCCACCTCTTCAACACTTTACACATCTTCTCAAACATCTCCTTTAGTAGTACACACCTATTTATTTTGAGTCACATGCTCAAACATGGTTTTCATACATGCCTCAAAAGAGGGGGAATCTATCTAGGTTTATTCTAAATTTTCAACAAATATAAACAAAATTCTAGAGGAAAATGTAGGTATAGATAGGGTACATGCACCCAGATATGCGCTTAAACACCAAATTTTGGAAAAAATAACACAAGTAAAAATGTACACTTTGGTCAAAACCATACGATACGGACTTGAACCCCCTCACCACACACTCGTAACGCCTCCTCTTATTATAAAAAAATAATAATAAAAAATAAATAAAATAAAAGAATTAAAATTAAAAATCCTGTGATAGTGGGGTGGAATTTTAGGGCAAGTTCGGGACTGTTCCATCTTTTGGTTTTGTGTGGAGAGGGAGAGTGCACCATGCCATGGAAAAAGGAGGGTTTGTGCGGGTTTGATGGCGGCATGAACCAATCCTCCCTGCCTGTGTAAAAAAATGTGTCTTGAACCTGCGTGGGGGGACGTGTATGAGGCTGCGCCATTCGCAGGCCCTCTTCTCCAACCCAATCAGTTTACTTTGCCAGCATACTTCCAGCCCGTGCCAAAATTCAAGTCTGAGACAGGGTTTAGTCATACACGCATTTTCCCAGCCTGGGTCAAAAACAAAACAAAAAAAAATGAATTTTTTAGGAACTTGCGTGGATTTCCATCAAGCAGAAAAGAGAGAAATTTTTGTCAGATGTGGTAGTTTCAATGTGCCTTGGGCGCTGTTTTCTATATTTGACCAATGAAAGAATGAGATAGCTTCTAATGGAATAGTATTATTGCAGCGTAGAAGACATGGATCTCCTCGTGAGGCAGTCACACTATTTCTCCATTTGCAGTAGGGCACCAACCAAATCAGTTGCATATGCCAACATGCTTCTAGTGTGTGCCAAGATGGAAGCTTGGGAGTAGGGTATGAGCAATAGAATCTAGTTTTCATTTGTAGGATTTTGTTCTTGCAAGCGGCATAGTGGATATGCGTGAAAATGTGGAAGTGTATTCAAGGCATGTGAACTATTTGATTGAATACCTCAAAGAAATGTGGTCTCTTGGAGTGCCATGATTTACAGAATGTACAATGGAGAGCATTTAATTAGTACAGAGAACCTTGTTATGCTCCATGTTGCTCTAAGAGCTGCCAAGGATATGGTCATCAATGGTGATGGGAAGTTGGAATGACTGGTGTGCTGGTCGGAGCAGTGGAATAGGCACTCCTTTTGCAACAATCCTCAGAAATATTTCAACCAATTTGTTTGTTTCATTACCAGTTATGGATGAGGCTCTTTCAGGAAAAGATAAGCTTGATGACGTGTTGCACACAAACCATTTGATAGAATGCCTAATAGACGGATGAATCTTTTGGAGTCCGAGTGAAACTACTTGGATTAGCTCACATCCTGCGGGTTTGATCGGCTTCGCCCCACCAGGCATGGTTCTTCTTCCCTTACCTCTCATAATTCTCGTGTTTTAGTTCTCTTTTGCAACTAAATAGAATTTTAAATTATTAGGATTTTTAATATAGTTAAATGTCCCTTCAACTCATTGTAAAACAATAAATTGTCGTGTCGTAACTCATGAAGTCATTATAACTCGTCTACTTTAAACCATGAACTATCACCCTCACTTTGAGATGATTTAGAAAAATCTTACCCATCTTGATCGCTCCAATATTGTTTTATCGACTAGACGAATTTGACTCCCCATTGATAAAGTTGACCTTCTCCTTGTTTTAAATAGTTAATTTTTTCATTTTTGGAGACTCACTAAGTACCCTTCGTAACCCTGAAAACGAGATGTGAAGCTTCATTCGTGTACCTTGGTATGCGAGGAGTCACCTGGACCTTTGGTTTGACCCCGAATGAACATATGAGATCTTTTTGACACCCTTATAGGAGCCATGTTGCACTATTTTGTAGTGATAGGAAATTGTTAAATCTAGAAAGTTGGCTTTCATTTTGGACCGCCATTTGAAACCTGGAAAGAGAAATCATTTCCGTCTTTGCAAACCTCTAGTGTTTATACTAGACAATTGCTTTGAACATTCACTTAGGAAAAGCACTCTTAAGGTAGTTTGGCAAATCCATTTTGTAGGTCTCAGGACTTAGTTTGTGAGGTCAAGCTGGACCAATTTTCGACTTGTTGCCGTTTCAAAATGGTTTTCTAGTTCTCTGTCCCGTCGACTCTAATGAATTCTCCTCACATAGGGGAAACTTGTAGGAATTGTCTCATGACGTGCTCATCCATTGAGCGTTAGTTTTAGGCGTGGTTTTTGAGCCCTCGAGCTAACTTTTGTTCTATTTGCCTTTGGGCCAACTACGAATAGTGGCCCCAGAGAACTAGCCGCCAAATGCAAACCGTTTGCTCTTTTCCATTCCTGTCAGTTGCTATGAATTCTTGGTATATCTATGGACATGTAGAAAGTTAATCATGGTGTGTGTTCTCATCGGAAGATAGCTCTTGGAAGCGGTTTCTTAGCCCTCTGAGCTCATTTTGAATGTTTTGTAGCTAGTAAGAAAATGTAAAAATAGGAAGCTGCGGGACCCCGTCGGGTTGCCAAACCACCATAGATACTTTTAACACATGTAAATAACTGTTTATAACACTATAATGAAACTTGTTGTGTGTATTAGAACTTTTGACAAAATGGCGTTTTCTCTCTTTACCCTTCTCTTTCTCTCTCTGGGTTGCAAAAAGAAGCAAAACAAAATGTAATGAATACATGTCTCTAAATTTTTTTATTTCGATTGAAAATTGCAATTATTATCATATGTAAATGGGAAACTGAAAAATGATAATTATGTTAGATTAGGGTGGATGCCATGCCAGTGATTTATCACTAATATCTTGCTCACGTGGTTTTTGCAAGATGAAAGAATGATGACGTAAAGGCATTGAGTAATTCATTGTTTATTTTGGTATTATATTGAAAGACTTATTGTTGAAATTGGTAGTATGTAAAAGTCGCTAGATTAATAAATGCTTGAGAAATTGGTATTTCTTTCATGGATGTTATTTTGATCCCAAAATTGTTATGGTAAAAGTGGAATATAGATGTCAAAAGGAATTGAAATTAATACCTTGTAGTGAAATTTCATTGTGCAATTATTGGTTTAATAATTGGTGTTGTGTTTCTTACCTTGAAAATGTAATAAAGGAACCTAACCACAGTCAACCCTAGTTCAAAATTTGTATATAACTAATTTGCCTATGTTAATCCCTTAGCGTAGAAAATTGTGACCTTCAAACGAACCTTTACACTCGATGGAGCATCTTGGTTTAGGCAAATAAGATCCCAAGAAAGGGGTTTATCATCTTAGTAGGTACGTTTAGTGACATCGACATAAACCAGACATATAAGAGCAACACAGTCAAATAAATCTTCGCATCGAATGAATTTCTTGTGGGATCCAGATGACATCATGGAGCTAGTGAAATAGTGGTTCTATCACTTAAAATTTTGTTAATGAATAGATCCTCTTAGCTATATGTACTATCTTTGGCTAGTGACATTATAGTGCTTTGATATTTTATGGTGGGTTTATAGGGTGAATATGTTTTGAACCTTAGTCTAATCTATAATAGAGCGTAAAGCCCTAAGTGAAAATTGGAATTAAACTAAACCCTAGTTGACTAGGATGTTAACTTGTGGTTAGAAAACTATAATTTAACTCCTTGCATACAAAATTGTTTTGAAAGATGTTGATTCTAGAGAACCTTAGAAAACTGAAAATCTTGTCCCATAATCCCTGGTTATGATATTTTATGGCATTAAGGAATAAAGAATATTTCTTATGCGGAATCGTGAAATGCAGGAGACATGGGATCTTCGTGAACATAGGTCACTTGTGGTTCATGTGTAGTTTATAATGCTTCTAACCATGTACTTCCTTAAGATATCAGACAAGTGCTTTCGTAACTCTTTTGTTATAAAACGATGGTAAAAATGTGACCATAATGTGATGTAAAAGTAAAGTATAGAAAGGAAAAAAAAAAGAGATTTGAGGTTAGGGATACTGCCACTCTCGGAGTCCTTTTAACTTAATTAAATATCTTTCAGTGTTTCAAAAAAATAGGTATTGCCTTGGTGTGACCAAACTTCGAGAAAACAAAAGATTTATAAATATAAATGGAAGTCAATAAGTTATTGAACTTTATTAACTATGGTAGTGAAATAACTATTCCGTGATCGAAGGATGTTCTTGGGAAAAAGCTATCTCGAATCTATGTCTTCCTTAATCCCAAGATTTCACCTTGACATCACGTTAGATTCACTTGTGTAGCAAGGGTAAATTTTTAAACATTAAATAAACGTTTGAGAAGCATATTCTTAGCATAAGAACAAGATAATTAAGTATTGGAAATGTGATTTGAATTGTGCCAAATAAGCAAGTAAGTTACGGAAATTTCTGTGATGCATAAAGGAAGCCAACCTAAATTGGTCGAATTGTAAATTCAATGTGGAATGAACTTAAGATTTTGTAGATGGAAAAAGGAGAAAACTATCCTTGCACAATAATGTTCTTAGAATGTTAATCGTAACTAAGATGCAATTAAAGAAATGATGTGTTGTGGGTTCGCCATTCCTGAAGTCATGTTTCTTGTGGTTGGGTCATTGCTAGTATTCGTTCGTTGGGAAAAGTGTGGCATCGACATGCCTATGTGTTTTCATGTGTCTATGTGAGTCGATGACTTATGTGATTGTCGTATGCGAGTCGAGTTTTTGTACTTGAAGCCCATGTTGTGTTGTGTGTAGTGAGAAATGTAAGTAAAAAAATAAATTATCCTGGTCTTTTCTTGTTTGTTGCTTGAGTGCGTAAAATGTGGGCATTACATATGGTATCGAGTGGCGGTTCATACTCTCGAACCTTTGGGATGATTGGAGTTGTGATGATTTTGCATGATGGTGATGGTGTTTTATGATGGGTTGCGCATGAAGGAGATGGTATTTCACGATGGTGATAAATATTGGAAGAGTAATGTGTTTTAAGAGTGATGTGATCTATGTCGTAATTGTGATAGTGTGAATGCACATGATGTGTATGTCACTTAGTGTGCATTTGTTATCATGTTGATGTGCTGGGGATGGGAGTATTCTCTCTCCTTCGTGTGGATTCTATGAAGAATTCACTTGTGAATTACTGCTTGTGATGAGAGTATTGACTCTCCTTTTCGTGGATCCAATGAGGAATTTGTGTGTGATGTACCACCTTGTTGTGTGTGAAAGGAATGATATTGTGAATTACGGAGTGTTGAAACATTTTGACCTTATGTGATGTGAAAATGTATTGATGTATTGCATGACAAAATTGATGTAAAGTGAATGGAATTTTATCGTGATGTCATCACCGTATTGTGATTAGTTGTGTGCATCGTCGTGTTGTATTGCAATTGACTATATGTTGTAATGTTAGACATTGTGTTCGTCATACTTATGATTTGTGTAATATGTAATGATTTACGTCATGATTTAGGGGCATATGGTGAGTGTATGATCCCTATGGTATAGTGATTGCACTTTGGTTGTAGAATGTGGTAATGTGATGTATCGTAACTCGTGAAAGTAATGATTGTATTATACCCCGTATAAATACCATGCGTAAGATGCTATGGTTAATTTGTGTGAATCACCATTGTGTTAGTGATGTAGTTATGTGTATGTTGTGAACCTTACACTAGACGAACCTAAGGGGATAAATTGTCAAGAGTGTATGTGTGGAGAGAGGAGGCGTGGACCAGGTTTTCATAATCTTGAGCGAGTACAAGTGAGGAAGTGGAGTCTTATATAGACTGAAAACCCACTTCTATCTGTTTAGTATACTTTGAGCTTGCTCAAGTATATTGTGGGTGCGCACCACCTTAGGCTCAAGTTATGCAACTAGAGTTCCCTGCTCTTTCCTATTGGATTGTTCATTGAATAATCCTATGTGATTTTACTATGTTGATCCTTGTGGGAGTATGGAGGAATGATTCAGGAAAAGATGATGATAGTTACATTATTTGATATACTCATTTCTAGCTACATGTATATTTTTATGAGCTGAGGCTCGATGTCCGAGTGCCAGCAACTCGATGAGTACCCCTTTGGTGGCGGTATGAGGCCACATAGTGATTGTAATGTGTTGTTACTCTATACGTTTTTATTCGTAAATTGATCTTTTTTAGATATAACCAGTTGTTTTTTTCTTTATTGACATGTTCTTATATTTTGGGCATTTATTTGATTGTTGCATTAACATTTGGATTTTTCACTAACTAAGGCTAATTAGCCATTTGTTTTTCTTGGTTTTAAAACTTTCTTGTCATATTTAAAAGTTTTGTAGCCTAGCCCAAGGCTTTTGATTTGTCACTTGGCATTTGAATGGATTGTTATACTAGTTCTAATGTCATAATGTGTTGGAATAGGGTCATGGGATTCACCATGGAGTGGTTGAACCTATGGACCCGCTTCGTTGTATGGGGGTACGCCCAAGGAGTTATAGATAACTAGCGGGTTGTTGAACCACGAGTTATTATGTCACTTGGGTTGGGGGTGACGGGGCTCTATGTGCCTAGGGCCATAGGGTGACCCGGCCTCATTAAAAGGAGAAAGGAGACGGGCCTCTATGGTTGAGTGACCTGATATTCTTGATGGGGCTCTATGGTTGAGTGACCCGGCTTGGTTTTGGCACTATGATTCTTTCTCTTGGGGAGGTATATGGAGATTATTTGGTGATGCTTTGGGGAGGTATATGGAGGTTATTTGGTGATGCTTTGGGATGGTATATGGAACTTTATTTTGTGCTTTTGGAGATATCTGGAGTTGTTTCATGATGCCTTGTGATGTGTGGAGTTGGTATAGTGAGTTATGTGTCCTCTTGTGAGTCTGGTTAGACTTTGTTATGATTGATGGCGTGACTCTCCCCTTGGTTGGTATGGACTATTGGATATTGGATTGGAACTATGTCATTATAGTCATGGATTTTTGTGAGTCATGTGATACCCGTTGTATATGTATCAGCGTGTTGATTCTATTTTTCAGTCATATGTGTGTACTAGATCTATGTCTAGGACGTAATTGTTGGAAATTAATTGCTATGTGGTCTACTTGTTGTCATTCCATGGTTTGGTGAAACCCTTGTGATGTGATACGGTCGTGAAAGTATGCAAAAGTATGCTTGTGAAATTTTAGTGTTGTGTATGACCCTGGTAGGGTGTTGTGACTGTAGTCCATGATGGGAACCCACAAGAATGAAATAACTAAAATTCTTCAAAAATGAAATTTTAAAGAACTTGAATTAAGAATAGTGTTGATAGAAAGAGATTAATTAAATAACGAATAAGAGGGAACTACCAATCTTCACAGAACCTTGAAGGTTAAAATTTCTACCTGATGTTCCTAGGGCCACCTCGTGGCCATGATTTTGTGTCTGAAATCTTAACCTTAGAGCGTACCTTCGCCACATTCGTCCCTTGTTGCATACCTTTTCTCTTTCTTCATTGTATGTCACATCGAGGATGATGCTTTCTTAAGGGGAGGAGAATGTAACGCCTCCTCTTATTATAAAAATAAATAAATAAAATAAAAAAATAAAAGAACTAAAATTAAAAATCCCGTGATAGTGGGGTGGAATTTTAGGGCAAGTTGGGGGGGATTGTTCCATCTTTTGGTTTTGTGTGGAGAGGGAGAGTGCGCCATGCCATGGAAAAAGGAGGTTTTGTGTAGGTTTGATGGCGGCACGAACCAATCCTCCCCTGTGTAAAAAAAAAAAACGTGTCTTGAACTGCGTGGGGGACGTGTATGAGGTGCGCCATTTGCGAGCCCTCTTCTCCAACCCAATCAGTTTACTTTGCCAGCATACTTCCAGCCCATGCAAAAATTTGAGTTTGAGACAGGGTTTAGTCATACATGCATTTTCCCAGCCTAGGTCAAAAACAAAACAAAAAAAAATGATTTTTTTAGGAACCTACGTGGATTTCCATCAAGCAGAAAAGAGAGATTTTTTTTTTCAGATGTGGTAGTTTCAATGTGCCTTTGTTTACTTGTCAGATTTGACCAATGAAAGAATGAGACAACTTCTAATGGAATAGTATTATTGCAGCGTACAAAAGACATGGATCTCCTTGTGGGGCAGTCACGCTGTTTCTCCATTTGCAGCAGGGCACCAACCAAATCAGTTGCATATGCCAGCATGCTTCCAATGTGTGCCAAGATGGAAGCTTGGGAGTAGGGTATGAGCAATAGAATCTGGTTTTCATTTGTAGGATTTTGTTCTTGCAAGCAGATAGTGGATATGCGTGAAAATGTGGAAGTGTATTCAAGGCATGTGAATTGTTTGATTGAATACCTCAAAGAAATGCAGTCTCTTGGAGTGCCATGATTTACAAAATGTATAATGGAGAGCATTTAATCAGTACAGAGAACCTTGTTATGCTCCATGTTGCTCTAAGAGCTACCAAGGATATGGTCATCAACGGTGAAGGGAAGTTGGAATGACTGGTGTCGTTGGTCGGAGCAGTGGAATAGAAACTCCTTTTACAACAATCCTCAGAAATATTTCAACCAATTTGTTTATTTCATTAAGAAGATTATGGATGAGGCTCTTTTAGGAAAACGTAAGATTGACGACGTGTTGCACGCAAATCATTTGATAGAATGCCTAATAGATGATGAATCTTTTGGAGTCCGAGTGAAGCTGCTTGGATTAGCTCACATCATCTTGCTTTGGTTTGATCGAATTCGCCCCACCGGGCATGGTTCTTCTTCCTTATCTCTCATAATTCTCATGTTTTACTTCTCTTTTGTAACTAAATAGAATTTTAAATTATTAAATTTTTAATACGGTTAAATGTCCCTTCAACTCGTAAAACAATAAATTGTCGTGTCGTAACTCATGAAGTCATTATAACTCATATACTTTAAACTATGAACTATCACCCTCACTTGAGATGATTTAGAAAAATCTTACCCATCTTGATCGCTCCAATATTGTTTTATTGACCAAATGAATTTGACTCCCCATTGATAAAGTTGACCTTCTCCTTGTTTTAAATAGTTATTTTTTTTCATTTTTTGGAGACTCACTAAGTACCCTTCGTAACCCTGAAAACGGGATGTGAAGATTCATTCGTGTACCTTGGTATGCGAGGAGTCACCTGGACCTTTGGTTTGACCCCGAATGAACATATGAGATCTTTTTGACGCCCTTATAGGAGCCCTGTTGCACTATTTTGTAGTGATAGGAAATTGTAAAATCTAGAAAGTTCGCTTTCATTTTGGACCGCCATTTGAAACCTGGAAAGAGAAATCATTTCCCATCTTCGCAAACCTCTAGTGTTTATACTAGAAAATTTCTTGGAACATTCAGCTTAGGGAAAAGCACTCTTCTGGGTAGTTTGGCAAAGCCATTTTGTAGGCCTCTGGCCGCAGTTTGACGAGGTCAAACTAGACCAATTTTCGACTTGTCGCCATTTGAAAATGGTTTTCTAGTTCTCTGTCCCGTCGACTCTGATGAATTCTCCTCACATAGGGGAAACTTGTAGGAAGTGTCTCGTGGCATGCTCATCCATCGAACGTCAGTTTTAGACGTGGTTTTTTGAGCCCTCGAGCTAACTTTTGTTCAATTTGCACTGGGCCAACTACGACCAGTGGCCCCAGGAAAACTAGCCGCCAAACGCAAACCGTTCGCTCTTTTCCATTCCCGTCGATTGCTTTATGAATTGTTGGTATATCTGGAGGACACGTAGAAAGTTAATCATGGTGTGCGTTCTCATCGGAAGATAACTCTTGGAAGACGTTTCTTAGCCCTCCGAGCTTGTTTTGAATGTTTTGTAGCTAGTAAGAAAATGTAAAAATAGGAAGCTGCGGGAGCCCGTCGGGTTGCCAAACCACCATAGATAATTTTAACACATGTAAATAACTATTTAAAACACTATAATGAAACTTGTTGTGTGTATTAGAACTTTTGACAAAATGGTGTTTTCTCTCTCTACCCTTCTCTTTCTCTCTCCTGGGTTACCAAAAAGAAGCAAAATGAAATGTAATGAATACATGTCTCTAAACTTTTTATTTCGATTGAAAATTGTAATTATTATCATATGTAAATGGGAAACTGAAAAATGATAATTATGTTAGATTAGGGTGGATGCCATGCCAGCGATTTATCGCTGATATCTTGCTCACGTGGTTTTTGCAGGATGAAAGAATGATGACGTAAAGGCATTGAGTAATTCATTGTTTATTTTTGGTATTATATTGAAAGACTTATTGTTGAAATTGGTAGTATGTAAAAGTTGCTAGATTAATAAATGCTTGAGAAATTGGTATTTCTTTCATGGATGTTATTTTGATACCAAAATTGTTATGGTAAAAGTGGAATATAGATGTCAAAAGGAATTGAAATTAATACCTTGTAGTGAACTTTCATTGTGTAATTATTGGTTTAATAATTGGTGTTGTGTTTCTTAGGTCTTGAAAATGTAATAAAGGAACCTAACCACAACATCAACCCTAGTTCAAAAATTGTATATAACTAACTCCGCCTATGTCGATCCCTTAGCGTAGAAAGTTGTGACCTTCAAACGAACCTTGACACTCAAGCGAAACATCCTAGTTTAGTCAAATAAGATCCCAAGAAAGGGGTTTATCATCTTAGTAGGTACGTTTAGGTGACATTGACATAAACCAGACATATAGGAGCAACACAGTCAAATAAATCTTCTACATCAAATGAATTTCTTGTGGGATCTAGATGACATCATGGAGCTAGAGAAATAGTGGTTCTATCACTTAAAATTTGGTTAATGAATAGATGCTCTTAGCTATATTTACTATTTTTGGCTAGTGACATTATAGTGCTTTGATCTTTTACGGTGGGTTTATAGGAGAATATGTTTTGAACCTTAGTCTAATCTATAATAGAGCATAAATCCCTAAGTGAAAATTGGAATTAAACTAAACCCTAGTTGACTAGGATGTTAACTTTGGTTAGAAAACTATAATTTGACTCCTTGCCTACGAAATTGATTTGAAAGATGTTGATTCTAGAGAACCTTAGAAAACTGAAAATCTTGTCCCATAATCCCTGGTTATGCCATTTTATGGCATTAAGGAATAAAGAATATTTCTTATGCGGAATCGTGCAATGCGAGACATGGGATCTTCGTGAACATAGGTCACTTGTGGTTCATGTGTGGTTTATAATGCTTCTAACCATGTACTTCCTTAAGATATCGAGAAAAGTGTTTTCGTAACTCTTTTGTTATAAAGCGATGGTAAAAATGTGACCATAATGGGATGAAAAAGTAAAGTATAGAAAGAAAAAAAGATATTTGAGGTTAGGGATACTGCCACTCTTGGAGTCCTTTTAACTTAATTAAATATCTTTCAGTGTTTCAAAAAAATAGGTATTGCCTTGGTGTGACCAAACTTCGAGAAAACAAAAGATTTATAAATATAAATGGAAGTCAATAAGTTATTGAACTTTATTAACTATGGTAGCGAAATAACTATTCCGTGATCGAAGGATGTTCTTGGGGAAAAAGCTATCTCGAATCTATGTCTTCCTTAATCCCAAGATTTCACCTTGACATCACGTTAGATTCACTTGTGTAGCAAGGGTAAATTTTTAAACATTAAATAAATGTTTGAGAAGCATATTCTTAGCATAAGAACAAGATAATTAAGTACTAGAAACATGATTTGAATTGTGCCAAATAAGCAAGTAAGTTACGAGAAATTTCCGTGATGCATAAAGGAAGCCAACCTAAATTGGTCGAAAAGTAAATTCAATGTGGAATGAACTTAAGATTTTGTAGATGGAAAAAGGAGAAAACTATCCTTGCACAATAATGTTCTTAGAATGTTAATCGTAACTAAGATGTAATTAAAGAAATGATGTGTTGTGGGTTCGCCATTCCTGAAGTCATGTTTCTTGTGGTTGGGTCATTGCTAGTATTCGTTCGTTGGGAAAAGTGTGGCATCGACATTCCTAAGTGTTTTCATGTGTCTATGTGAGTCAACGACTTATGTGATTGTCGTATGTGAGTCGAGTTTCTATACTTGAAGCCCATGCTGTGTTGTGTGTAGTGAGCAATGTAAGTCAAAAAAAATAAATTATCCTGGTATTTTGCTGTTGTTTGGGTGCGTAAAATGTGGGCACTACACACACACATATTTTTGACCAAGGGGTAGTTTCAGAAGGTTTTTCAACATTTCTATATTTTCACTTATGTATATAGATTTTTTGAAAAATTTCACATCTAGACTACTCAATTCAGATTAGTACATGGACATGACAATTTAAATTCATTCTTCACACCAACACTGAGCTTCAGGACCAGTTTCAAGAATCTTGGGGGCATAGATATCCTTCCTAGTTCAACATCGTCGCCACATGTTCAACATATTTTAGCATTTATTTCAGCTCATACTCATTTTTTTGGCATATGGGAAGAGTTTGGGGGTGTAGACACAAAATCACACACTTGGGTACGTTTATTGGTCCTAATCACATACTACTAATAGGACACATGATTCCTAAGTGATAAAACTAGCAATTGACAACTATATTTGGCCTTTTGTATGCGTTTCTTATTTTCTATTTGGCCTTCTACACCCTACAACCTAGTCGATACTTCATTATTTTATCTTTCATTACTCGGACGCTAACACCCAGGCAGGGCACCAACACCCAGTGCCCTCATCCTTTTGGGTGCCCCTACCTCTCTTTACTTTACTCACTCTTTTTGGGAATCTTTTATCTTTTGGGCATCTTATTTTCTTATGGGTCAACCTTCCAGTTGTCAATTATGAAATTTAACCAAGGGAATCATATAAATACAAAGCTATGTGACCATAATAAAGGACCAAGATCTAAGCATATACTATCACCACCTAAGGTTGCATCAAAGGCATTCTAAGAGCATTAAGGCATCCATATATCACTCACTCAAGGGAAATGGACTACATTTTTGCATACATGCATAGGAAGGGAAGTTCATTTTTTCATCCACACATCTATTTACATTGGTACATCTAGCTATCACCCGCTATCACGTGCACTTGCACAAGGGCTTCCTAGGGCACGATTCTATCACACACACATAAGAACTACATGGAGTCTAAGATGTAGTACAATGCTTAGTTGTAAGTTTACTCAGTTGGGTGACCATCGGGGTCATTTCAAATCCCCATATTGCATATTTTATTTTTGGGATTTGATGTAGTTTGAGGATTTTTCTGGTCATATTTTCTTTATAGGTTACAGGAGAATTCAACGATCATACAATGACATATATGTGACCAAGAGAGAAGGTTAACAACCAAATTGTGACCAACTTGTGACACTAGAAAACTAATATTTCAAGCTCTGTACGAGTCATAGGCACACTGGTAGAGGTCCCTAATGCCTAGGCACCCCAATCCTGTTCCAAGTGCCCTAGTTTAGGACCATCTGACAGTTCTAGGTTTTTCTATGTTCGATTGCAACAACCTGCTCCTCCTATTCATCAGTTTTCTAGTCTAGAATACTTCGTGATCAAGTACAAAATCAACTAAATCATCTACTCTCCCTCTTGCACTTAGGGTTTCAATTATATATAGTTTATTGATTGTGTCATCTTGTATCTAGGAGTTGTTTATCATAGTTTACATCAGTTACTCTGCAATATTAGTGTTTAGCAAAAATTCAATATTTTTAAAATCATTTAGTGAACACGAATTGAATACTCTTGGATCCTCTTTTTTCTTCTCTCATGGCTTCTAAAATTCCTTAATTTTTTTGTATGATTTACTTCAAATATATCCACCTTTGAAATATTGTTATCCAAAATCCCTAGACACTATGTATCTCCCTTGCAATACGCCACCCACTCAAGTGCCATTTTTGATCGTATATTTGATGACTCTATTTCTCCTAATCCTCCATCTAATAAACCCATATTAGAGTCAATTCAAGCTTTACATTCTTTGTTTCAAGACAAAATTCAAATTATGGAAACAATGATTACATCTCTTAAATATGAAATTCAACATCTCAAGGATGCTTCTCAAGCCCATGCTTGTTCTTCTTCCACATCTCATTCTCCTTCTATGTCTTCCACATGTGCTCATATCAGTGAACCCCAAGTATTACCGCTCCTTGCACCTCACAAGTTTGATTTTAATGCTAAAAAAATTCTTTCACATCTCCTCACTCGTCAATTGATCAACTTGCCATCTAATCATTACTATTTTCCTTACCAACTTGCACAATATCAAGGTCATCCATATTACCATTATCATCGAATCAATGGACATAATGACAATGATTGCTATGCTCTTAAGTAAAAAATTGGCCACCTTAAGAATTATGGTCTCATTTCATTTTCTACATAAAATGTTGCTACATGTTCATCTCCAATTACTACATCCCACTAGGTTCCTAAATCTGATTCATCTATGTCTAATGAGCATCATGTCATCACTTCTAATGTTCCTTCTTGATCACTCAAGTGTCACCTATACAACCCACTCCAACTAAGAAATCACCTCTCAAGGTCCATCCTCCATCACCTCCTCCTATTAAGTCTTCTTCATGTCACCACCTCCTAAGCAAATGCCTCTCTAAATCAGTCTAAATCCTCTCAAGTATTCTGCAACATTATCAAGTCAAACTAAACAACTGCCTCTCAAAATCAGTCTAACTCATCCTCTGAAATCTTCTGCAATGTCATCAATTCTACATAAGCTACAACCAATCATTTTTTGCAAGTGATTTAATAAATATTGAAATTTGTAAAACCCTAGAGGGTTATTTGAGTCACAAGAAATAATACATAAAATAGTGAATTATAGAAAGTGACACAACAATAAGATAAATGTAAAACCCTAAGTGAAAGAGGGAGGAAAGAATACTTAGTTGATTCACAATAAATCCCAGAGTGTACAAAGTTGGAAAAATGATGAAATAGGAGTGCATATTGTTGCAACCGAACCGAGAAAATTGCGGGAGTATCGAGAATATCTTTGGACCAGGGCACTGGACTAGTGTTGGGGCACCTAGGCACCAGAGACCCTCTCTGGCTTTGTGACTACTCAAAACCTCATAAACTAGTTTTGCAGAGTCACAAGATAGTCGTTAACCTTATATCATTGGTTGCCCATGTGTCACACTATGTCCGTAAAATTTTCTTGTAACCTGTAAAGAGAAAGATATCCTGTAAAACCCCAAAACACATCAAAACCTAAAAATAAAAGATGAAAATGGGGAGTCGGATTGACCCCGATGGTCACCCAAATGAGTGAACATACGATCAAGGGTCTTTGCTGACTCACATTTCGAGACTCCATTTAGTTCTCATGTGTGCGTGCATAAATAGTAGTCCCTTGTCCCCTGTATGGAGCTAGATGAATGCTTTGATTCTCTTGAAATGCCTTTGGATGCAACCTTAGGTGATGGTAGTAGATGCTTAGAGTTCGATTGTTTATTATGGTCACATATCTTTGTATTTATATGATTCCCTTATTTGAATTTTGTAATTAACCACTAAAAGGATGACCCATAAGAAAACAAGATGCCCAACGAATAGAAGAGGCCCAAAAGAGGTGAGCAAGATACAAAGAGGTCGGGGGAACCCAGGGGGATGAGGGCGCACAGGCGCTAGTGTTTAGACTCGAAAAGTGAAGTATTAAAAGTCGGGTGGGTAGTGGAGTGTGCAAGGCCAATGAGAGAGTAAGAAAGAAAGCAAAAAGGCCAGAGATAGTGGTAACTTAATAATTTTCTCACTTAGGAATCATATGCATGTAAATATTTGATTATGACCTAGAAATGTACCCAAGTGCATGATTTTGTGTCTATATTTGCCCCCACTTTATATTGTTGAGTGAATGCTTGATAACATAAATTATACAATAGATGTGTACCTGATAACCATGTAGATTAATGGAAAAATCATGCCAAGGAGAAAAAAAGAGTGAGGTGGAAGTGGAAGTGACCCTAGGGTAGGGATAATTTTAGTGGTGAATATTCATAATATGGAAAAAATTTCATTTTTGGAAAATTTGAAAAGGCAATTTTTAGGAGCGAGTCGAGTGTCCTATTCACCTAAAATTTACATATATATATATATATATATATATATATATATATATATATATATATATTTGGGGTTGGCTTTGCCTACATTTGAAAACATCTCCTATAAAAACCTAGGTGATTTACCGGGTAGTATACTACCACTAGACTACCAAGTACCTTACCAATACCGTGAAGTTGTGAACTTGCATACTCTAAGCACAGAGCACAGTACAAATTTATCATTTGATTACTTGAGTTTTTTTTTGTTGAGGCGTGACAAAAATATTGGTTAATGTGTGACTCATTACATTTGATGACATGTAATAGGACTAAGTTTGGTGACGCGTGACTTAGTTTTTTTACTGATGCTCGACATCGGTTTATCTGACACACAACTCACTGTGTTTGCTGACGTGTGACAATAATATTTGTTGATAGGTGACAAAGGGTTTATTGTTGATGCATGATAAGGATATTCATTGATGCGTGACTTATTGCATTTCTGACACATGATAGGACTAAGTTTGTTGATGCCCAACTTAGTTTTTTTGTTGATGTGTGACAGAGGTTTATCTAACATGTGACTCATTGTGTTTGCTGACGCTCAACTTAGTATACTCTGATGCATGACTCAATTTTCTTTGATGTGTGACTCAAAATAATGGAAGGTGTTAGTGCTCAGAATGGGAAAACCCAAAAAGTATGTAAGAAATCTCAGAAGTCCTTGTTCAAGTATTTTGGAAACTCTGCTGCTACAGATACCACAACCACTAGCACCCATATAGTTTCCACCGGAAAGAATCGAAAGTACTGACTATGTGGAAGATAATATCGAGGTGGACATGCATTCTGCACAATATCAATCAAATGACACCTATGATGATACCATGCCAAATCTTGAAGATATACCTCTTGAGATGTCAAATACAGAAGATATTCTTCTGTTGGGGTGTAACCAGGAGTGCATCAAGATATCGCACATAAAAATACTCAAAAAATGGAACACAAAAATCAAATTCAAATTCTGGTTCATGAAAGAGGAAACTAGGTGATTGTGATATTGCTCAGAATTCTACTCAAAAAAGTAAAACATTGAAAACGAACAAGAATATGTGGACAATTGGGAGGACTTACAAGTTTGATTGGGCTACCAATTTTCCATTTATCGAACATGTACAATCATCTAATCCAGGAGAGATCCCATCTGAATGTACATGTATAATATGTGCGTGGAAATTGGGAAAGTAGCAAAAAATGCTACCGAAGTTGGACACTATAGAAAAACACTGTGGAAAATAATATTTGACTGTAACGGGGGAGGATGGCCAAAAAATCAAAACACACTGGTGGAAAATTGAAAAAGAATGCATGCATGTTAAATACGTAGTAGAGTACGAAGCAGTACAGAAAAAATGTAGACATCTCATAGAAAAGAGAGGAATGATCACATCATAAATTAGTAAGATGAATCAAACAAATCTGCATGTAAAAATCATATAGTTCTCTACTTTATTTCACATACTAAAGAAAGGAAGTCTGATTTCAAATTTCCTTGATTTCAAAGTTTTGTATCAATCTAATGGAATGCCCAAGGTACCTCAGGCTCATTGGTATGGCATTAGTGCATGGGAAATGGCAAAATGTCTTTTGATGATAGAGAAGGAAGATTTGAAAGAGAATGTAAAAAAATCTAAGTTTATCTCTCTTTCAATTGATGAAGTGACATCATTCGACAACACTGCATGGGTATTTATCCACGTCTATACATTATAAAATCATATAAGGACACCTCATCTATTGGGTGTTATGAAAATGGTTGAAAACTGTAATGCTGAAAACCTACATAAAATAGTTATTTCTCATTTGAAAGATATTGTTGGAATGACTGATTATGAAATTTCTACAAAGTTGGTATGCATCAGAGCAAATGGTGCATCATTCATGCGGGTCACCGTACAGGGCTGTGTGTTAGATTGCAAACAACAGTGGCCCCTTATATGCTAGCAATTCACTATATGGCTCACAAAATGAATTTAGTGTATAAAATGGTAAACAACTACGAAAATGTTGCTAAAGTAGAAGACCTTATAAGAGAACTTCATGCCTATATGGCAAGCAACCCAAAGTGATTTCTTGAGTTCCAGAAATTTCAAAAGTGGAATTACATATGGCAAAAAAATTTGAAGGATGTTGAGATGAGATAGATTTATTTGTATGAACCGCATGTAGAGTTCGTGAGGAGTATCCTTCGTTGGTTGGTTTCATGCACAAATATCATCATGAAGTCGTCAGGGCAAGGGACTTGCTATTTTGTTTAACTGATTTTGAGACATTACCTACATTGGTTGGTATTCTTCCAATGTTGCAGGAGATCAATACACTCATGAAGCATGCACAAGGGAGATTAATCTATATTGTGGATTTTATATGGATGAGAAAAATGGTATGTCAAAGTCTTGATGTCTTGTATTGTTCCCAAGATAGTTTTGATACACTATTTTTGAAAATTGAAAAGTGTTATTAGATCTTTAAAAACCTAGTAACTATTTGAGATTTAATATCCATGATCACCTCTGCATCAATGTTAATGGGAGGGACATACCACTGCACATTTTGTAAAAACGTCAAGATATTACAGGATCGGAACAAGAAGATGTTCATGTGACACATAATATCTTTGAGTCTATTATAGTTGAAACAAGAATAAAGCTTAAATTTTTTTAGAATCCTTATCATTTGAAATTAGAGAACGTTTCTCCAAAGATAAAATTCTTGAAGTAATGGGTGTGATGAATCCTAATTTTTGGAATACTGAAGGTGCTCATGTAGACTTTATAAGAAAGCATTTCCATAAATCCATGGGTACAATAATGGAACATTTCACAAAGACTTCAGAGGTCAAGGGTATGGAAATCAAAGGTATATTGAATGTTCATTTATTAAAGTCTCAATCAACAAATTTTGTAACAATGAGGAACCAATATAAAAATTTAGATGAACCTTCTAAGAGTGGTGCTATTACAAGGATCTAGTGAGGAATCTATCAAAGTATTGTCTTACAAGAAGACATCAGTGAATATTTCAGATTATATGAGTTATGCCAAACAATGATTTTGGGGTCTATGGAGGACGAAAGGGTTTTCAGTGCTTTATCATTTATAAAATCAAAACTAAGAAACAAGTTGGATAAAAATCTAGAAAGTTGCATGAGGTGTTATGTTTCTCACTACTCTGTGGAAACATTTCCTTTTGACAGAGCAATTGTGCATTGGAATTCCCTTTGAAAGAAGAGGTGTAAATAATACAGCTACAAGTATAATTGTTCCCAACATGATGAGACTGGAATTGGTGTGTCATCACACTCTACAGAAGAGAACATCAACTTTGAATCAACTATTGATAATGGATTGTTTCAACTTTAAATAGGTATCTCCTTGACCTTACTTTTATTGTTTGATTGTGGTTATTTATTCAATTATTAACTCTACAGATGCAAATATTGATTGTGGTTATTTATTCAATTTCATATTAACTCTACAGATGTAAATATTGACTAAGGAGGATTTTTACAAAATTTTGTTTCAGCTCTTGTTATTATTAAAGATGTTACAGGTATATATATTTACATATTTTTAAATACAATTATTTATAAAAATATGTTTTATATAATTACTATTTTGGATTTTTTGAATACAAAATTTTGTTTAAAAATCTGTTTGTTACATGCATTTGTCGCATACTAATTTGCAAGACATTCAGAGTTCAGATCTGCATATTCTTCCACTGTTATACTCTTCCAAACTTCTACTGTCCAAACATGTACATGTTATCATTTGCATTTTTCTTTAATCTTTTGTTTCTTCGTTAATCGATCAATCATTATTTCATTTATTTTTTGAAAATGTGGGTTGACATCCATCCTAGGAAGCTCTCACTTCTGGGATGACAATGTCAGGAAACTCACCCATCTATATACTAATCTATTTCTTGTGTTGAGTTTTCTTGAATCGAAGGTCTTCTAGCATGCAAACATGCTACGAAGGATGATTTCTCATTTTCCTTCCATATGCTTTGTCACAACCATCTAAAAGACAAGAGGTAACTTAAACCCTATCATATGACATTGCTTGAGTTTTTACAATTATGTTTAATTTATTTTTGTATTTGTAAAAATTCTTTGATAA
The DNA here is from genome assembly GCA_018340775.1 of Taxus wallichiana var. yunnanensis. Taxonomy (NCBI): domain Eukaryota; kingdom Viridiplantae; phylum Streptophyta; class Pinopsida; order Cupressales; family Taxaceae; genus Taxus; species Taxus wallichiana. The sequence goes on from CM031239.1 coordinate 888,145,693, forward strand.
AGTGTTTAAACTTTGTTGGATAATATTTTTCCATATTAAGATGTTTCTATCATAACACATTCCAATTTTTCCATATTAAGATGTTTCTATCATAACACATTCCAATTTTTCTTAAAACAATTATCCATTATACAATTCATCATCCACTATTGTACTTGAAACTAATGTCATCATCCACATCTAATGTCATCATATAATTGATTCATTAAAAATAGAGAGAAGAATATTTTGAGAAGGTTTAAATGTCTCTGTCCTACCACATTCCATGATCGTGCTTGAAGCTAAAAATATATGTCCACTCAATTCATCATAATCCATCTGTTTTAATGTCTCCATCCACATCTAATGTCATCATAGAAGATGTAAGTCCTAGTTCAATTGACAAGTAGAGAGAAGAAGATTTTGATAAACCTGATAAGAAGATGTAAGTACTAGACTCTAACACACTCCAATTATTCTTAAATCAATTATTTATCCATTATCATCACAATTTATCATCATCCATATCTATTTTAACATTCCAATTTTTCTTAAAACAATTATCCATTATCATCATTCATCATCATCTATATCCATTCTAATGTCATCATATCATATCCATTAGAATATTTTGAGAAGGTTTAAATGTCTTTGTCCTACCACATTCCAAATTTTCTTAAAACAATTATCCATTATCATCATCCACATACAAGTAATGATAATCCATATCTATGATTCTATTCTAATGTCATCATCAACATCTATGCAATCATCATTACAAGTACTAAGATGCCTTTGTCATACCACATTCCATATTTTCTTAAAACAAATAATTAACCATTATCATAATGCCATCACATTCAAATGAATGTATCTAGAAATTCTATACATAATATATAAGAAGATATAAAATTCTAGATTTTAAAGTATTTCAAATTTTCAAACGCCATCACATTCAAGTTTCAAATTTCAAATCCAGATAATAAATTATTTCAAATTTTCAAACATCATGACCATCAAACTCAAGTTTCAAATTTTCAAATATAGATTATAAAGTATTTCAAACTTTCAAATTCAAAGTTTCAATTTTTCAAGTTTTAACCCTCAATCATGAAATTTTTCAACCCTCAATTTTGTGTACCCCTTTCTCCAATGGCTTCCACTCCTGTAGTTGTACTCCTTTCCCCAATGGCTTCTCCTCATGTACCCCTTTCCCCAATGGCTTGAATAATCCCAAAACTAATCAGATCTTCTGTAGCATTGTCTAGACTCTTTACGATCCTTTGTTCTTCCCTTGTCGCATCTCCATGGGATAACAAACTAGGATCTCTGTGCTTGCCTTGGCTTTGAATAAAATTTTTGGGTCAAAGCCATGCTCTTTAATTATCCACTTTAGTGTATTGTTTTGTTTATTAACTAAAACAATATTTTCTTTCAAATTCTTTGTTGCGGATAAACTATTCTTAGCGCTTTCCAAGTGAACTTGGAACACCTTTGCTTGACTCTTCAAATTTTCATATTTCAACTACACAAAAAAGTGATCTCAATTAAACATATTACTAAAATAAGAAAAGGTCAAATTAACAAAAAATATTGTTTCAAAGTGATAATACTTACAACCGCTCTATCTCTTTCGACATTTGCAATTGCTACCAGATCCTTGTCCTTAGACCATTTGTTAAAATATGCCTAGGCTTCAACACTAATATTTTCCAATTTGTTTAATGCTTTATCCAAAATATCATCTTTATAGTTGTTGTTATACATGATTGTCCCACCTCTTACTTGGGTAAGTAAGGAATCGATCTTCGTAAGTTGTATCTGGACTGCAGCGTATAAAATTTCTCTTTGCCAATAATTTTCATAACGACTTATTATTTCATTGATTAGTACTTTAGCCCATCTCTCCCATTCTATAAGCTGACTGATATGAGGTACAATAAACTCCATGACATGGGATTGAAAATCATTACCAATTAAGTTCTCTAAAGGAAATGGTAGCAATTGTTCACCATCTGTATCTGAAGAAGATGATGTAGTTGGAGAGGTATGGGGGATTTCTGGTTGATCATCAACTACTACCTGTTTCTACCTTTGGGTGGCTTGATCCTATTTGCGATAAAATAAATCAATATTCAAATAAATAAATCTAAAATGAAAAGTAATGAAAGTTGAAATTGAAGTATACATGCTTGGCCTTGAATCATCTCATGTGTATTAAAAATCTTGATGGGTCATTGCTATCAATGCCCAAGTAATCTTCATCTAAATTTATATTATTTAAAACTGATATGCCCATTGCACTGGGAAAGCCACCAGAGAGAGGGTTGGAATTCAAAATGAGGAGGCAATGTTTAGTGTCCCACTAGGGGCCGGAGGAATTGGCATGTGTTTACCAATGTTCTTTTTCCCTGATCCTCTGGTTGGAATTTTGAATCATAGTGGTGGAGGGGGTGGTGCGATGTTTGTAAAGAATGTGAAGGACTGTAATGTGCGTTGAAAAGTGCAAGAAAAATCATATGAAAAACTGTTAAACTATTAAAAACTTGAGTCTTGTATTTAAGTAATTATATCATACCTTGTTGAGGGGTAACGTTTTGTGGAGCTTGAGGTGGCCGTGTTGGAGTAGTAGTTGGTTGTGTTTGAGTTGTGTGTTGTTGGGATTGTTGTGTGGGTGTTTGAGAAGAGACAATTGCATGCGACTGAACTGAGTGAGTTGGTGAAGATGGTTGACTTTGAGAAGCCCTGGTATTGTCCAAAGTTCTACAATGTCAGAAACAATTGATTGTATGTGAATTCAATATGGTAAATGGTAAATTGAAAATACAAAATGGGAATTTGTAAATAGTAAATGTTAAGGTATTACATCTCTAGCATTTAAAAAATTCAAACGCTTGGTGGTTTGGAGATGAGTGAACTTCCATTTCAGATTGTGAATCTATCGATGCCTCAACATGTTGTTGGCCTCTTCCTCTTGATGCAATTTTTTCGCGAGAAGGGCCTCCAAAAATCTTTTTTGTAAATAATCAATAATTAATCAGATTCAGATGAACATAATGTTAGTCTTATGTTGAAATACAAACTTATACCTATTGTTCTTGAAATGGAATAGACAAATTCTTCATTGTCTCGTATATGCAAGTAGGAATTGGTTTGTATTTTAAATTAAAAAGAGCCTCATAATAAAGGCCAAGGAGATAGTTTGTGGAGTGAATAACTGGTTTTTCGAAAGTGATGCATTTGTAATATCAATTTTTATTTTATTTGATAAAAATGTGCACCAATCAAATTTTTGCTTTCCGATAGTTGCAAGAATATATGTAATAGCCAGTTTGGTATATTAGTTTTCCATCCCTGTAAAACAATTCTGGCTTGAAAGAAAGATATCATAGCAGTAAGAAAGTGGTGTGCAATTCCTTGTGTATCCACACCACGTCTTGATTTGTTGACATGAGCTGCAAAAATCCAAAAAGACAATTTAATTAATATCGAAAAAATATTACAGGTTAGAGATTACAGATTAGAGATTAATATCGAAAACTGAAAATATAAAATAAAAATTGAAAATAGTTTATACGTATACAATCAACATGGAAACTAAAATTCGATTCAAGGTACTTTTTATTAGTTTCGACCAGGGTTTCTTTCATTGTGACAATGGGTAAATTTTTGTATGGAAGGCACTGTTAAGCGATGAATATCAGCTGGATCAACACCAAATTGAAACATACGGCTATCGTCCACAGTAACAATAAACATATTGTCCTCTATATTGTAAGAGGAGAGTAGGTAATTCAGAATATCATGATCTATTTCAAACTAGGGAATTTAACGAGCCCATCAAAATCACATGCATTGACCAAATCCTTGTATTTCAAATTCATTTGCAAAACTATCTGAATGTGGGGGCATAACAAATTCTTGTAGAGTATCTTCTGATTAACTGGATTCTCCGATTGATTTTGATCTTGAGCTTGGCCTTGGGTTGCACTTATAGTTGCCATTGTACTTATCCTTGAGCTTGATTGTACCTGAAATTGATTCTTGTAAATGAGAAATTTCGGGAGCAGAGAGTGTAAATGCAAAAATGACCGGCGGGAGGGTATTTATAGGATAAAATAGGGTTTTGATTCCTTCCTGATGTGTGACAACAAATATTTTTTCACGCGTCGAATAATCCTTCTTGATGCATGACAAAAAACCTTATATGTGTGACGGAAGGCTTTACCGCCACACGTTAAGAATCCTTCTTGATGTGTGACAAAAATCATCGAAACGCATGTCAAGAATCCTTCTTGACGTGCAACATCAAGCCTTACTATGTCGCGTTAAGAATCCTTCTTGATGCATGAAAACAAACCTTCTATCGCATGTCAAGAATCCTTCTTGACGCATGCGATAACAAGCCTTCATCACGCGCCAACAAGGTGTTAATGTCTGTAGGTGAAATTTTAGTTCTCAAAAACATGGAAAATTCACCTTTACGTGAAAGTGGATCCACCTATATTCGTTGGGGATTTTCCACCTCCATTTTACCACCTACTTCTTAAAATGAACCCTACCCTAAGGGTGAAGCGTATGTGATGCGTAGTGTTGTACTTGTTTTTGTTGTTGTTGTCGTGCTTGATGAAGGGTTGTTTCTTGTTGTGTATTAAGGATAAACCTACAAAAGAAGAGTGAAGAGGTAGTCAAATATGTGTATATGAATTTTTGATCCAAGTGTATGAAAAATATGTAAAAAGAAGAAGAGTGATTTTTTGGGTGATATCACACCAAGTGTGAGTTTTTTGGGTGATCTCACGCAAAAAGTGAGTTTTTTGGGAAATATCATGCCACAACAAAATAATGTAGGGAGAAAGGTCTAGTGTTATTCTCCATCCTTTTACTGCTTCCTAAAATTTATACACCACTGTAAATGGTGTGATCTTGTCTTGTTCAAGTTCGATCCATTTAGATCCAAAACAAATAAGAAAAATGTATTCACGATTCTTTGGAGGATTGTGTTATGTGAAAACTTCCGACAACCGTTTTGATAAGAGAAAAAGCGTATAACTACCCCTTTGGTCATAGGTGCACTGTGTGCATGTATACTTTGCTTAATGCTAAATCAAATGAAGCAAGAACTACCACCTAAAATAGTTCTACAATTTAGGTAAAACAAAGCATAAACACCATCAAGATAGAGAACTAAGCAAGATCTAAACTAACATTATAACTTTGAAAACATGAGATCAAAACTATGCATGCTATTTTAACATCTCTACTCTCCTAGATTACCAACAAGAATGAATGGACCTATTTAGCTTCAATGGAAATCAAAATTTAGCTTTTTTTGTTCCTTAAAGAATGCAAGAATAGGAAGCTTTAGCTCTTAACAATGGTGACCTCTCAAGAAAACAAAAGGCAAGCTCTTAGTCTCTTTGCTATATGCTTTGCATTTGCTCTCTTAGGAGTTTAGGTGTAAGTAAAAAGGTAGGTGGAGGGCTCTTTATATAGCCCAAAGGATAAAGGATTCAACACATTCTCATGAATGTGGGATAAAGGTAAAACATGATTAGGAATGGATAAGGTTGCTTTATTAAAGGTAACCTTACTTTAGAAGGGTTTAATTTATGCTTAGCAAGTCATGGGAGTTGGGGGGTGTTTTAATTAATCAAAGGTGATTAACTAATAGGTAGATGTAAGCTTATAGAAGATAATTAGAGGAATATTAGTACGATTTAGGCTATTATAAGGGGATTAAATCAATTAAATATTGATTTATTGGTTAAATGGAAGGAAAACTAATTAATTAATAATAATTAATTAGTCTAGGTAGAAGGGGTGATTTATTAACGAAAGGTCGTTAATTAGGGTATTTGTTGGATAGGCAACTTAATTAATTAGCTTAGTGTAATTAATTAATGATGATATGAGGGAAAATGAGTGCTTTTGATGATATGTCGTTGATTTGCGAGAAAGGGGATAATTAGCACAATTTAAGTATTTAAATTGCTTGGGCGTAATTATAGGTGTCTACATTTGCCCCTCTTTGGGGTGGCGTAAGTGACGCCACTTCAAAGATAGTAGACAGAAGATATTTTGAAGGGATAGAAGAAAAATTAGTAGGAGGGAGAGATGCCCCCTCGAGTGTCGATGGGGTGATGGAAGAAGCCGATCGACAATCGAAAAAGGTGAGATATAGGCAGAAGAAGGGGGACGAGGCAGGATGCCTCGATGAGAGGGAGAATTAGGGGTGAAAGGGAAGTGGTGTAGAAGAAATATGGATGAGGGGGGAGAAGAGCTTAGCCTCTAGCCGCATATTTGTTTGAAACAATTTGGATGTCATCATATTACTATATGAACTACGTCATTAGTCCTTATGAAAAATATAAGCATACGATAAAGGTAGAATGACATGAAAAGCCATAATATGAACAATTGTCCATTACTGAAAATACCAACTCCACGTAACATACAAAAATGTAATGCAATATGAGAAGGAAACAAGCTCATCTAACAGGGAAAACAAGTACGAATGCACATATCCAACCCAACAATGGTCAAGACAATTGTACAAATGTTTTGTTATCAGTGCTGGAGAGATCCAAAAGTTCATGATTGACAACAAGGGTTAAAAAATGATGCCCCAAGCAAGGATACATGTAAGGGGAAATGAAAATGGACACGGGGTCCATGAAAAGTGTTTGTGCACAACGAAATAACACCAAGCAACCAAAAGTGCCCCAGAGTATAGACGAAGCAAGCAGCTAGCTTTTGTGAATGGTTGTGAATCCGGTGATCCGTGAGTCGTATTAATTAGGGAAGATGTGAGACAAACCAATAGGATATGGAGAAAATACCATGCGCAAGACACAAGTTTTAGCCGTAAGAAGCAAGTTACCATTTTGTAGGTTGTTTTACGTTTTAGGAATTTTTTGAAAAATTTTGCCTTGTTTTTAGATTTTTGATATAGTAAATGTTTGTATTGTTTTGGCTTTCTAAACCGTGATAAACAATAGAAGAAAGGAGAAGAATAAAAAGAAGGGCCTAGGGGCAACAGAAAGTGCCCTAGGTGGAAGAAAAGAGAAACAAATGACAAATAATGTCCTTGTTTAGTGGAAAAATTAAGAAAAAATAATTATTTACGAGGGTGTGAAGAAGAATAAAAATTGCCAGGGAGCAATAAAATTGTCCAGGGGAGAAGAAAGGGGTATTGGACAAAAAATGCCCCAATACGGTGAAAAATAAGAGAAAAATAATTATTTAATTAAAAATAATTATTCCACAGTGAACAGAGGAGAAAATGGTGAGCTAAACGGGTGTCGGCCATCCGATCGGTGAAAAACAGGTTAATATACCCCCCAGGGGGTAAAAACATCGCAATCAGTTCATTTTAACGCTCAGTTTAGAAAACTTACCGTGAGGCTCTGACACTCAGGAGAGATGGTGATTGCATGTGATCGTTTGAGGCGTGCTGTAGATTGTAGATGATAGATCTGTAGACAATATCAAATGTTGTTTTCAAGTGTTATTTTGATGTATATGGACGAGATGATATGATGATATTGGTGTGGGGGGATAGATTTTTGATTATGTGCAACCCCTCTTGCCCCCATTGATGATATGATATGTGATGATTAGCTTAGCATACATGCATGATGTAAAACTTAGCATTTTTGTTTATATATGATGTATAGATGATGCTAGATGTGATGATAGTGATGGTAATGTGATGTGAATGATAACAAAATAGAGCACATGCAAGAAACACAACCAAATGCTACAAAGAACACCAGGAGTTAATGCAATACACCATGAATCACCATGCCTTATTAATAAGTAACAAAACACAACCAAATGCTTTAAGAAAGAAATAAAGAATTAACACACTAGCATGTCGAAACCCACTACAATATGCACAAGCAAGAATGAATCTATTCTAAGAAGAAAAGATAAACTATGACAAAGTACACCCAAGCAAAAAACAACTCAAAAGCAAGCACACAAAACACTATACAAGCAACAAGCAAAGCAAGAAAACAAGACAATGCAAGTAAATGTTTTTGTAAGATATGTTTTCATAAACCGATTTTCTATTGTTTAGGTTTTTGTGAAACAATTTTATATTGTTTTTGTGTTTTGTGAAACAATTTTCTATTGTTTTTGTGTTTTCTCAAAACAATGTTCTATTGTTTTTGTGGTTTTAACAGTTTTCCAAAGCTATGTGCAGGTAACCAAGAAAGCATGGATGCCCCCAACGTTAGGCGGAAGCCACGCACTTATGGACAAGAAGGTGAAGTCATTGAGATGCCCCCAGCGTAAGATGGGAAATAACGAAAGACCACGTCCCTTACAGATGAATAGAAGAAGGCAAAGTTGGATCAAGGTTGGACAAGATGGTGTGCACAAGGAAACTTGAAGGTAGAACCAGGTCCATGCCAAAGAAAACTACCCTTCTAATACAAAATGCTTGTGAACAATGAATCCTCCCGAGGCGCCAGAAACCAGTTTTCACCCAAGGACTTGTCCAAAGTGCCACAATTGCGTGGTTTTCACTAGTGGACGACCTGTTTTCTCTTTTTCTTTTTCTAATTTTTTTTTTTTTGATGTTTTTGTATTTTTGTATTTTTGTTTTTTTAATTTTTTGAAATTTTTTGTGCCATGTTCAAGCATAGAACTTCTTAAGATGCATGGCGTTCATTGGCTCTCAGAGCTCATCACCATTGGGGTGAGCTAGTTTGTATGCCCTGGTGCCGTACTTGGTAACTATGACATAGGGTCCTAACCAGTGTGGTTTGAACTTCCCGTTCTTTTCTCGCTCTGCTTTGGTGTTGAACTGGTTCTCCTTCATAACTAAATCACCCACCTCAAACTAGCGAGGGATGATTCTCTTGTTGTAGTTGTGGGAGATTCTATGTTGATATACCTTCAGGTGATTAAGAGCGCAAATGCACCTCTCATCCAAGAGCTCTAACTCAGCCAATCTTGCCACTTGATAATCTTCATCCTTATCCAAATAGTCCTAAAGAGAAATTCACAGGGATGGGAGTTCGATCTCTAAAGGGATGATAGATTCTATCCCGAACACTAGGGAATATGGCATCGCACCCGTAGGAGTGTGAATTGATGTTCGGTAGGCCCAGAGGGCTGGGTGGATTTGTAGGTGCTAGTTTCGACCGGTTTTTCTAACCATCTTCTCCATTATCCTTACCAAAGTCTTGTTTATTGCCTCAGCTTGTCCATTACCCTGAGGGTAATATGGTGTGGACCATTTCAATCTAATTTGGAACCGTTGGCAAAGACCTTTCACAGTTTTGTTCTTAAATGACTTCCCATTATTTGTGACAATGGCTGTAGGGATACCATATCAGCAAATAATGTGATTCATGATGAATTTAGAAATCTGTGCTCCTGTGACATAGGTTAAAGGGACAACCTCCACCTATTTTTTAAAGTATTTTGTCATTTGTGATGATATGTGTATGAAAATCGATGAGGTGGAGCAAGCTTCCCTATTAGATCAAGTCCCCACTTGGAGAATGGCCACGGGGTAGTGATTGGTTGTAATGGTTGTGATGGAGCATGGATGAAATTTCCATACTTTTGGCAAAGCACAAATTTTCTAACATAATTACAACAATCAGTTTCCATGGTGGGCCAATAGTAACCTACTCTTAACAGTTTCTTAGCCAAGACCATTCCATTTGTATGTGCTCCGCATACTCCTTCGTGTACTTCTTTAATTACCTGGATTGACTCCATCACATCTAGACAATGTAATAGCTTCCTTTCATAGCCATGATGATAAAGTGTACCTCCTAAAAGGGTGTAATGGGCTATCTGGTGAATCAGGCTTTGATTTTTTGAACGAGAGATATTGGGAGGGAAAGTACTGTCCTTAAGATAGGTGAGAATGGGTTCGTACCACGGGGAATATGGACCAACAACCTCACGAGCCAGGCAAGATTCTGACACGTCATATGCGGGCTGGTGTAGATTTTCTACGAAAAATGGCATATCATTGTTCCCTGGTAAAATACGAAGCATAGATCCCACCGTTGCCATGGCATCTGCCAATATATTCTATGCTCTTGGGATCTACTCAAAGGTAATGCATACAAAATACTCCTTCAATTTCCACCAACTTCTTATAAGGTATGAGCTTGTCATCCTTAACTTTATACTCATCATTAACCTGTTTGATGATTAGTTGTGAATCACCTACAACCTTAACATGTTGAATATTCCACTTGATGGCTAGCTTCATCCCTGCAATGAGTGCTTCATATTCTACAATGTTGTTCGTGCAAGGGAAGGCTAGGCGAAAGCTTGCGGTATAGGATCACCCAAAGGAGTAATAAGGACCACTCCTGCACCTGAACCATAAGACGTAAAAGATCCATCAAAATGTATCTACCATACGACAAATTCTTCAATGTAGAGTAAAGATGCATTTGGCAAGATCCGGACTCAAAGGTTCTGTGCTTTGCAAAGGTGCTTCCCCTAGCTGGTGGCAAGTACTTGTCCTTTAACTGATTTTTGATGGACAAATTCTATATCAAACTCACTAATTAGAATGATCCAATTAGCCATTCTACCTGTGAGGGTGGGTTTGGACAACAAATAATTGAGTGGGTTGACCTTGGATATGAGCTTGGTCTTAGTATTTAGCAGGTAATGGCGAAGTTTCTGAAAGGTAAAAACAACGGCCAAGCAAGCCTTTTAAATCTGAGGATAATTAAGTTCATAGGCGATGAGGGTGCGAATCAGATAGTACACTACTTTCTCTTTATGACTAAGGTTGTATTGGGTGAGAAGTGCACCAATAACACATTGTGTAGCGGAAATATAGAGCAAAATTGGTTCTCCAGAAGTGGGAGGCATGATGACAGGTGGATTAGCCAATTACTATTTAAGCAAAGCAAAGGCTTGTTGTTGCTCGGGTCCCCAGATGAAAGTGACGTCCTTCTTAAGAAAATGAGTGAATGAGTGACATTTATCTACAAGTTGGGAGATAAAGTAGTGAATGGATTGAATTTTCCCTTGCAAGCTACGCAGTTGCTTGATATTCTCAGGTGGAGGCATTTCTGTGATGGCAGACACTTTAGCAGGGTCTACCTTAATACCTCATCTTGACATGATGAAGCCAATAGTTTCCCAGATAGCACACTGAAGACACACTTCTTTGGATTCAGCCTGACTTTGTATTCACACAGGCATTCAAAGATACGCCACAAAATGATAGGATGATCCTCTCTTGTTTTGGACTTTCCCAGGATGTCATCTACGTAGTCTTCCATGATGTCATGAATCATATCATGAAATATTACTGTCATGGCCCGCTGATAAGTTTCTCGACATTCTTAAGGCCAAATGGCATCACTTGATAGTAGAAGGTGCCCCAAGGAGTTGTGAAAGCTGTTTTGTGTTGGTCCTCCTCAGCGATTTTAATCTGATTATAACCTGAAAAGCCATCCATGAGTGATAGCATTTCATATCCTATTGTTGAGTCAACAATCATATCAATGTTGGGTAACGGAAAGTCATCTTTAGGGAAAGCCTTATTGATGTCTCTAAAATCTGTACTGATTCGGATACCGACAGGTTTCTTCTGGACATGAACAATGTTCGATATCCATTTAGAATAGTCAATTGGTCAGATGAATCCTGCTGCAAGCAACCTTTCCAACTCTTCCTTGACCAACAAGGCCACTCTTGGATGCATCTTTCAGAGTTTCTGTTTGATAGGCTTGGCGTCTGCGTGCACGACCAAAGTTGGATCTAGGCCGGGCATGTCTTGGTAAGACCATGCAAACGCATTAATGAACTCTTGCAACAACATAGTGAACGTCTTTTGTTCTCTAGTTGAGAGTGATGCCCCCAATTTTACTATCTTGGGATCTTCTTCATACCAATGTTGACATCAATGGTTTCTTCGACTAACAATTTTGATAAATCCTCCATACGCGTAGGATCGGGATGTAGGTTGAGATCTTCATCCAAGGATGTCTCTACGATATTTTCATCCTTGGCGTGGTCACTTTGTTTTCCTTTGATTTTCTTATTTGTTTATCGATCGGTGCCTCAAAGAGGTTTCACCTTTGTGTGACTTGGACTTCGATTTTTGCCGAGGCTTTTCTTTAGAACTCTTGCCCTCAATTTTCTTTAAATTTTGCTGATCATGAAGTTCAGCCTCCTCACCGAAGTAGGCGCAGGTGTCTAAGTTGATAAAGAAACCCTTCTTGTGATCTCCAATGGGAATTGTATCCCTTATGCCCATGAACTCTGCAATAGCCTCATCGTTCTCAAATAAATCTAGTGGCACGTGACGTTGTTGGTCCCATTCAACAAGGGAAGGGTACATAAGGTCAAGGGTCGGTTCGGTGAGGGTTATGGTCAGGACAACATTGTTCATGAAAAGGTTTTGGAGGCCAGATCCTCATATAGGCTACAATGGGAATTTGTATCATTGTCTAGGTACTCGGAGCTATCCTCATGCTCAGAACAAGTCGCATCTTGATCATTGGGGTGTGCTCCATAAGGGTGAATCCTAATGCCATATATTTCTATTTTGAAATGTGGAAGAGGGACTGGTTCTATTTTTCCTTGTTCATTCCTCCCACATCCTAGGCCTTTGTAGCCCATGGAGTACATCATTCTGCTAGATTTTTCATATTCCGAGGTTTGATAACAAGATGGCTGAGTGTCCTCAGGGACCCAAGTAGTAGGTGGATCAAGCAATTTTTCCTCGCCTAACGAAGCTTTGTAGGTAGGAACGACCCGATAGTGTGTTCCTCTCTAGATCTCCTAAAGTGGTAGTTGGGTCGACCTCTAGTCTTGGGCAACAAAGAGAGGTCAGAAACCAAGAGTGCTTGTTGTATATTATACTCCCCAAAACCATATTCTAGAATTTTCATCTCCGATTAATCAAATGGAGATGTGGAAGTGGACGCCCCATGAGTGCAAGACCTAAGAGAATCTGAATCCAGCTAGGATTCCATAGCCTCAGATTGAAAAGGAATGGCCATATCCATAGAGGGACATGCGTATGTACCATTTCGTGCAAAGCTATTGAGAGCTCTACAATGAGCAAAGGGCTCGAGTCTCTGGTATTATTCTTTTGTATGTCCCTTATGCTTGACTTGATGCATTGATGAAATGTTGATGGCACGACCTACATGGCATGGATCCATGGTCGGCCTAGAAGCATATTATATGGAAGTTCCAAGTCTAGGATGTGAAACTTCGTCTGATGGCAAGTGGGGCCCACCTCCATGGGCAGCGTAATGGTGCCTGCTGACTCTCTTTCCACGTTGTTGTATGCGGTGATAGTGATGATATGGGACTCAAGATCTACCTCTGTATGTCCCAATTATTTGACTAATTTAAGCGTGCAGATGTTCAATCCAGATCCATTATCCACAAGCACCTGTTTGATTTTTCTATGGTGATAACTACCTTAATGTATAAGGAAGATTATGTTTAGGATTCTTAGTAGGGACCTCCCTATGGTTAAAAGTGAGATGCTCACTTGGTGTAATATTTGCCACCATGGCTTAAAGGTACGTAGGATCAACTTCTAAAGGCACTCCCGACCCCTGAAGAGTTTGATACAAAATTTCCTTATGCACATTGGATATCTTGAGAAGATCTAAGATCAAGATCTTAGTAGGTGTCCTCTCAAGTTGTTCTAAAAGGTTATATTTACCAGTTTGCGGGGTCAATAGAGAGGGTTCCAGAATCATGAGGTGGGCACGCCTTGTTACCGCAGCGTAGTCCTTTCCCTTGATCTCGGATGGTATTGACATGGTCAATAGGGGAGTGAATACATCCGATAAGCAAATCATAATGATTGTTATCTCTTTTGGTATACAAGTAATTCATGACTTTATAGGTTTGGGATGAGTCTCCCGATCCGGCTTTGTCTTTTCCAACTTATCATGCTTAGGGAATGGTTCCTTATAAATCCCCATTTTCTCGTTAGGTGTTTGCATTTTTCCCGGGTTATCCACCTCTATCTCCCCATTATCAATGAGGTCCTGAATATAGTGGCGAAGCCGTAGAAATTTGTCTGTCTTATGACCTTTAACGCGATGCATTTCATAGTATTCATGCTCCTTATACCATGAAGGTTTAGGAGCGTTGTCAACAAATGGTTGTGTTGTAGGATAGGTCATCATGTGGGCCGCATCTATCTGTTTTAGTATGATAGACAATAGTTCATTGAGGGAGGTGAATGTTCGTCACTTTGGTGGTGGTTGAATTGGGCCCTTGGTCAATTTAAAAGGTTGATTGGTTTGGACCATTTGAACATGTTTGGAATCAGTGATTCCGTCTCCCACCACATTTTTGTTTTTGTTAAAGATCTTGATTTTCAGTGGGTTTGACACTTTGGTTATCTTTAGATTGGGTTTTGAGGGTGCCTTTGGCAATGAGAGCCTTTTCTATTTGAATCCCTTTCTCGATAACCTCCTCAAAGGTGCGGACACAATGCATTTGGAGGTGGAAAGCTATATCTGGGTTGAGATTAGGGATGAAAATATTGACCAACTGCTTCTCAGGGAAAGCGCAAGGGAAGTGACTAGCTATCCCTCTCCATTGTTGGAGGAAGTTGGTGAAGGTCTCATTTGGCCGTTATTTTGTGCCACACAAGTCTACCATGGTGATGTCACTCTCTATGTTATACGAGAAATGACCTTGCGAATCTTTTCACCAATTCTAGCCAGGTGAAAATTGATCCTCGTGGTAAGCACGTAAACCATTCCAATGCTTGACCTCCGAGACTCTTAGGAAAAATTCTGATGAGGTAATTATCACTATAAGACACCTGTTGACATGCCATGTAGAAATCTTTAACATGATCCCTTGGGTCTCCCTTTCCTTTGTATTTGTCGAACTTTGGCATATAAAATTTCTTTGGAAAGGTTTGAAGGGTCATTGTCTTGTCAAAAGGATAGGGGCATAGTTCTTCATATTGGTATTTCCTAATACTCCTTATATTGCTTTCTTATATGCTCACAAGTGTTGCTTTCATAGATTGCACTTCTTGTGTGAGCAATTGTTCTCTAGTGGGAGAAGTGGGGATGTGTACACGATGATACCCCGTGTCTTCTTCTCCTTGGTTTTCTCAATGGAGTTCGTGGATCCTAAACTTAGGCCTTGACTTTTGAACATTCTTGTTTGTGTCTTTCTGTACCTGGAAAGTAAGCAAAGCTAGTTGTCGGCTTAGGTTACTGAGTTGTTGTTGGATTGTGACTTGGTTTGTGTCTTCTTCTTCTAAAGGTTCTTCCTCTTCGTATTATGGAGGTTCTTCCCCTGTCTCATGTTCTATCTTGTTTCTTTGTGGCACTTTGATGAGGGGTATTCTATGCCCTACCACTTTATCATTTTCTGCGTAAGAAGTGGAAGCATGCCCGCCTGTTAAAATATCTTCCATATTGATAAGGGGGTGTTCTTCCTTAGTAGTGTCATTTGTAGGTAATATTGGTTCATTCTTAGTGGGAAATTTGGCCCCTAATTCCATGACCCGTGCCAAAAATCTATCTTTGTTTCTAAGGAGAAAATCATCTAGTAGAGTGGGGTCAAAATCAAAGTCTGCGTGTGGTGATTCTAATTCATTTCCACTATGATCGACCATCTCTTTGGTTTCCTTTTCTACAGAAAACAATGGCCCTAAGTCATGTCCAATGAAGGGGTTTGACCCTTGTCTGTTAGAGGTCTCCCAAGCATACGCTTGTTGTTCCTCATATGTCTATTTCTTCAACCCTAGATGTGTTTTGGGAGCCATGTTTTCATGATACTTTCACTAGGGTGAGTTGTAGATATGTGCAAATCTTAGTGACTACCCCTAAGTGAGATGTAAAATGAAATTGCTAAGAGTATGAATATGTCAACAATGTGAGAATAGCAATATGATAGAGTGATAAATCACATGTGATACAAGTGTTTGGTATTAAAACTTAATCAAAGGAAGTACTTCTAGACTACGTTTCAAAAAGTAGTTTGCATCGCAAGATGATTAATAAGATGTTTTCACTTATGCCAAGTTCAAGGAAATGAAAAAACATAAGTAAATATAAGAAGTCAATGCAATATCCCAATCAAGATATACGATGAGTGAGCACAAACTTGATTAAGACCTATATCTCAAAAAGTTCCAATTACGATTCGCGAATGACACAACAATATCACCAAGATATGTTAACCCACTTTGCTAGAAAGTGAAGTATTGATATCGAGGTGTTATTGATATAACACACACAAATGGTAACACCTAGCACTCTTTAAAATCAAGGTAATAATAGAACAAAACTAAAAATCTCAAAGTATAGCTAGGAATAGTTAAAAATGTGTGCAGCGTAACCGTACAATATAGGTATTTATGTCGAGTTTACAAGAAACAAGACGTAAATATCGAAATTGTAATGATACGAGACAAACAAGCTAACTCCTCTATGGAAGTCCGTAGTGATGAACCACACCTAACTACAATGACAATCTTGATGTGGGTATCAAGATCACAATGGCTACCAAATGACGTGAAAACGCCTCCGCTCACTTTAGACGTTTAACTAACCTAGCTGCAAACATGGATGGGCGTAAACGGACATAAAAGTGAGAGAAACAGTCGAATGGAAACACAAAGGTAATCACACCTCTTTTGATCAACAAAGTGTCAAAAGAATATGAAGGAAATAAATCAAGAAAAATGACGAAAAATGCTAGCCTCACTTCGGTAGAGTTTCACCTCGCCCTAAGGCAAGTAAAAACTAGGCAAAAGTAATACGTCACATGTTTCTCAAAAAGAAGGTTCACAACTCAAAACTGTTTTAAAATGGCCAAAGTATATTCTCCTAGGTGGTTCTCTCACCCTAGGTGTTACAAAGTTGCCACGAGTGAGCGTGATTTACCCAAAAATTCACACTAACTAGTTTGGGAGTATCTCGGCTTTACTTTACCCCCTTTAAGAATAGTAGGCAACTAGTGCATCTACGTGTACTATCACTGGGGTCACCACAATGGACAACCTGTAACGCTATCTCACAAAGGAATCACTAGTCAAGTAGGTAGTGCGGAGCACTTCTCGTTTCGTCCATAAGGTTCCCTCTTGTGTGGACTACTTTGGGGTTCTTAGAACCACCCCCATTGTTGTAGCTTAAGGCGTTATGCCAAAGGGGTTATGTTCCAGTTGAGTGGAGAGGGACGTACCCTTTTCGAAACCTGCAATATAGTGTTTTGAATATGTTGTTCTTTTTATCTTGTTTAATTAGGTGTGATTTGATTGAACACCTTTTGGCAACCTGTATAATAAAGCTGTTTGTATTAGTAGTTTTTGATTTCGTTTTGATTCCTTCTTTCTTTGACAAGCGTTTTTAGGTCCTACACTCAAGCGTTAGTAGTTCTCCAAGAAAATCACATTATTTAAAAGAGGATTAAGAGTTGATTTTTATTCTCAAGATCATCCAAGGATGCAAGAGAAGAGCATACACAACAAATAATCCAACTAAAAAGTAAATAAAATCTTTTCAATCAATGAACCATACAAAATTCTTGATAAATGTTCATTCCCCTAAACCAAAAGTGAAAGATGAAGTTTCCAATTTACCAAATGTTATAAAATGAAGAATAAAGTTGTTTTTGATTCTCAAGATCACCCTAAGGTGCAAGATAAGAGCATACACAAACTTTATCCCAACTATATAGAAATGAAAAACTTCAAATCAAAGGACTATTGAAAAATGCTTTGTAAAAGGTTCATTCCCTTAAACCAAAAGTGAAAGATGAAGTTTCCAATTTACCAAATGTTATAAAATGAAGACTAAAGTTTCTTTTGATTCTCAAGATCACCCTAAGGTGCAAGAGAAGAGCATACACAAACTTTATCCCAACTATATAGAAATGGAAAACTTCAAATCAAAGGACCATTGAAAAATACTTTGTAAAAGGTTCATTCCCTTAAGCAAAATGAATAATCAAATTTCTAAGTTTAATCCCATTGTTGAAAAGATAGATATCAAATTTGATTTTGATTCTTAAGATCAAAAAAATGTGCAAGAGAAGAGCATACACATGCTTTGGTCTAAATCGAGTAATCATGGAAATACAACATTCATCAAAACATTAGACATGTTAGAAAATGACCAGTTTTAAACTAACAGAAAAACCTGTAATTTTTGTAAATATAAATCCAAAATTTATATTTTCATTGCATATTTAACTTCAATACCTTTCCAACGCAAAAAAAATGGAGTCATTTCGATTTCGGGAGCAAACGTTATGGCCTTCGGAAGATGGGTTACGCATATGCTCTTATGCTCACGGGTATGCACTTGACATGCACTCAAAAAATGTCAAAAAAAATGTCTCTTAATCTGTAAATGGGAAAATTTTTCTAACCAAGATTCAATTTTGACAACAACCCATCACATCAATATATGAATAGAAGACTCAATGCTATCAAACATTAACATACATGCTCAAGAATTTAAAATTTTCAAGAAATTGACAAAACTAGCATGTAGAATGATGAAAAAGTAAGCTCTAAAAATGAAAACATGATGAAATCTTGAAATTTTCTCACCAAGATTAAATTTTGACAGCAACCCACCACATTAATATGTAAATAGAAGACTCAGCACTATCAAACACTAACCTACATGCTCAAGAATTTAAAATTTTCAAGAAATTGACAAAACTAACATGTAGAATGTTAAAAAAGTAAGCTCTAAAAATGAAAACATGGAGAAATCTTGAAATTTTCCCATCAATTCCAATTTTGACAGCACTTCACCTCCTTTATACCTACAAGGAAGACTCAACACATGCAAATTCAACAAAACAAGTTAAGAAAAACAAGTTAGATCAACACGTGTTAAAGAGTGTTAGTAACCAAAAATGAAACTTAACTACAAAAACTTGAAATTAAGTGCAAAGAACAATGGATTAAGTCCCACAGTGCCAAATGTGTGCATGTATACTTTGCTTAATGCTAAATCAAATGAAGCAAGAACTACCACCTAAAATAGTTCTATAATTTAGCTAAAACAAAGCATAAACACCATCAAGATAGAGAACTAAGCAAGATCTAAACTAACATTATAACTTTGAAAATATGAGATCAAAACTATGCATGCTATTTTAACATCTCTACTCTCCTAGATTACCAACAAGAATGAATGGACCTATTTAGCTCCAATGGCAATCAAAAATTGCTTTGTTTGATCCTTAAAGAATGCAAGAATATGAAGCTTTAGCTCTTAACAATGGTGACCTCTCAAGAAAATAAAAGGCAAGCTCTTAGTCTCTTTGCTATATGCTTTACATTTGCTCTCTTAGGAGTTTAGGTGTAAGTAAAAAGGTAGGTGGAGGGCTCTTTATACAGCCCAAATGATAAAGGATTCAACACATTCTCATGAATGTGAGATAAAGGTAAAACATGATTAGGATCTGGATAAGGTTGCTTATTAAAGGTAACCTTACTTTAGAAGGGTTTAATTTATGCTTAGCAAGTCATGGGAGTTGGGGGGTGTTTTAATTAATCAAAGGTGATTAACTAATAGGTAGATGTAAGCTTATAGAAGATAATTAAAGGAATTTTAGTACGATTTATGCTAGTATAGGGATTAAATCAATTAAATATTGATTTATTGGTTAAATGGAAGGAAAACTAATTAATTAATAATAATTAATTAGTCTAGGTAGAAGGGGTGATTTATTAACGAAAGGTCATTAATTAGGGTATTTGTTGGATAAACAACTTAATTAATTAGCTTAGTGTAATTAATTAATGATGATATGAGGGAAAATGAGTGCTTTTGACGATATGTCGTTGATTTGCGAGAAAGGGGATAATTAGTGTAATTTAAGGGTTTAAATTGCTTGGGCGCAATTATAGGTGTATAAGTGCCCAGAATGATTAGAAGTGCTATGTGTCCATGCCCGTATTTGGGCGCTAGTGTTTGTCTTGGCCGAATCGAAGACCCAAGTCACAATCTAGGCTATCCGTATCATGTGCCTATGCTTTGTCCCTATACTATGTCGGTCTAAACCGTGGATGTGTAATCTTGAATGGGGTGGTGATTCACCTAATGGATGCCCCCTTTATTGGGGTGCATGCGGCGTCACTAGGAGTATGCTACCCAAAGTAGAGAGGCGCGTGCTAATATGAAAACCGTGATACTACAGGGGGAGGGGATGTGCTTGGTAGAAACCAAGGCATATGTAAACAAAGTGGCTACATACATGTGTTTACCTGAAAATAAGAAAAACATGTATATAGAAGACAAAGTGTAAGCTAGCAAACAAGAAGACAAAGTAGACCACGAAAAGTGGGTTTCAAACATGGGACATCACTCACAATATTGCAAGACAATCAGGCCGAAGTGGCCAAAAGCATACAAGTAATGAACAAGTAAGACATAGGGCATAGCCCACAAACAATGACATATAATAGAAGACAAGAGAAAACATTGTGTGACAAACAACCATAATGGAAAATGATTCTGTAAGACAAATGTTGCACATGAAGCACTCGTTAGCATGCTATAAAGATATAAATTATTTCAAAACCATGTATGATATGATATAGTAGTGTTCTAGTAAGAAAATTTAGTATAAAATGAAACAATAACACTTGTAGTGTGTACGAAAGTAGATGCCCCCAAGAGCCGTTGTGGGACTGGTAAGAGGTATAGTGCCAAAAATCCATGATGCGTGTAAGGATCTGTGTAAAGTCTATATTCACAACTAGAAGGAAAGTGAACGTGCATGTGTATATAGAAAATATAATGACATACAAAATATCCTTCTACCATAGTAAGAAAATTGTAACATGCGAGCATAAGTAAACAAGAACAATGCACAACCAAGATATGCAGTATGTTGTGTATGAATGAAATGGTATGCAATGTGAGTGTGATAGGAGAAATGTGTCCTCCAAGTGGATGTGCATGAATTTGTATGAGACGAGGTTCATTTATAAATACCCCCTCAATAGTCAAGAATGAACCATAGAATAAAATTGCGTCATTGGGAAATGGGTTGAATATGCGCGCTAGGTAGATAGAGCAATGAAGCATAAAATGTAAAGAGTGTGAATAATGTGAGGTTCATTTTAGATTTAGACCCTCAGCAATTGAGTATGAACTATGGAAATAGAGTGCATCATATGGTAGTGGGTCGGGTGACAATGTGATGCTTTAGACAGATGTCTCGTGAATGTGTTGAGTGTGAGGTTCATGGATGTAGTATGACCTCAACATTCAAGTGTGAACCATAACATGAGAGTGCATCATGGGGTAGTGATGATACAAGTCATGTTTCACATTGTGCATGATGAATAATAGAAATAAGAGACACATGTCAATGCTAGGAGTGGGGGAAAAATAAGTGTGATGCCCCCCATGTGTATGAGTATGAGTAAGCTATCTGATAAAAGTGAAGGGAAAGGGTCCTCCACCCAATGTATGAGGAGATAAAGATGTGTGACCATGCTCTAAAGGTGGTGGTGAATGAGACTGATGATGTACATGTAATGGAAGCCGAGGTGGTGAACACCTATATGATGGATACCGCGAAGGTGAGGTGGACCTAGATGAAGGATACCGATGAGATGATATGAATCTAGATGAAAGAGACTGATGAGGTGATTTTCACCGAGATGAAGGATACTTATGAGGTGATGAAAACCTAGATGAAGGAGGCCTATGAGGTGATGAACACCTAGATGAAGGAGGCCTATGAGGTGATGTGCACCTAGATGAAGGAGTCGTCTGAGTAGTGGACCTAGGTGATGATATGGACTAGTGGACCTATGAGAATGAGTGTGTTATGCATGAATATGAGAGCTAGGAGCAGATTTTTCTTTAGATTTTAGAGGTCTATAGGACCTAGATGCTCTAGCGAATGCAATAGCCACCCCAAGAGTAGGATGGGGACATGGTGTGCATGGAGGGATACCTTGGATAGTGAAAAATTCTTGTTATGAATGAATTTAAGACACAAGTGATGCATGGAAATGATTTCTTGAGTGGAAAGGAGCTAAGGAATACCTAAGACCATGTCACAATTTTTAATGCTAGGAGCCATAAGAAAAGACACAACCATGGTGAGAGGACCGAATGTAACTGGAATCTTGACATAACCATAAGATCCAGGAATTAGATATGAAATCTGTGAGAGTGGATAGTTTATAGCAACAAGAAGTGCAAAAGAGCATGCACTTACGTGAAACGATGGATCAACCATGGTGTTATTGATAGAAATAGAACCAATAGAAGCACTAATGTGCAAACAATCAAAATAAAATGTAGCATGATGATCGTGATCAGAAAATGCAATGAAAGGTGGAGATGAATTAGCATGAGAAACTAGAAAATCAAGAGGTCCCGATGAAGGAGGAGGGACAATGTGATATGCATGATTAGCTGAAGATTTTGCAACTTTCTTCTCATGATTAGGTAGAGGATTATTGAATATTTTGAGATTTTTATTTTCATTGACCGACGTGGATGTTGAAGGCTTAGGAAGCTCGATTGCATTGTTTTCAATTAGATCACGAATAAAACGTCTTAATTTGAAGCAACGATTGGTAGAATTCCCGATGCATTGGTGATAATCACATCTAAAATTTTCATTGTAATTGCGACCTTTTGGACGAGATGGATCTAGATTGAGTGGAGGAGGAAGCGTAATAAGATTTCTCTCAACAAGTTGCGACAATAGAATATGCAGAGCATAATTCAATTTAGTAAATGTACGCTTAGGTGGTTTATTGAAAATTATCGGAGTAGACACAACGTTAACATTAACCTTTGCTTCACTTGCCTTAGTAGATGGCTTGAAGGGTGTTTTTCTTGGAAACTTGTTAGAAGATGGTGAAGCATGGTCTTGATACTTAAGTTTTCCCATAGTAAGAAGTTTTCTTTCACGTAAATTAAGAGTGTGGAAAAGATGATCAAATGAAGGAGAAATTTCAAAGATGATGATCTCTTGTAGTGGAGATAGGATACATTGAACAAATATATCTTGTAGTTCTGAATCAACGAGTAAATTAATCATCCTCGCTAGGTTGTTCTTGTAATGTAAGACATAATCTGCTAGATTCTCATTGGATCTTTGTTTAATTTTCATGAGTTGAGCATATGATACTTTTGAGCCGATGTTAATTAAGAAGTGGGCAAGAAAAGCATCAACTAAATGCATAAAAAATGTTACTAAAAGAATAGGTAGATCATAGAACCAACACATAGTATAGTCTTGGAGACTTCGAGGGAAGAGCTTTACGAGTAAAGTATGGTCATCCACATAATCTAGACATGCCACATGAAAAGATCAAAGATGCTCTTGAGGGTCACCATGGCCTTTGATGGTGGGAAACTTTGGGGTGATGAAATTTGGCGAAATTGGATAAGAAGAAATGGCAGATGTGAAAGGAGTGTGAAGAAGCAAAGTGGAATCAAGAGATGGAACTATATGAGAAGTAGCAATTTGAAGTGGTAGATTTTAGTTTACAAATCATGATATAAATAAGTTAAATCAGGAGTGTTAGAAGAGGAGCCAAGATGTGTAGTAGGAGCATTGGGTTGAATGATGGGAGTGGTGGTAGCGGGAATGGAAATGGGAACATGTAAGGGTTGAGTGGAGGCCATGGCAGCCGATGAAGAACCTATAAGAGGTGTAGAAGTAACATCCTAATATTTTTTAGCCATTATTAAAGCATGAACAATATATTGCTGCTATTTTTGTTTGTGATCTGTTTGTCATCGGGCGGTTCTTGAGCTGTTTTTTGTGAGCTCGTATTGTTTCTCTTTTGGTTTCTTTTGAAATTGTCTCCTTTGCTCTGGATCTCTCATGACGTTTAGATCCCTCTCGCACCTTTATTGTAATGAATATCTGCTTTGAGCCTTTCTTAGTTGATTGCTTTTCCCTTCTCGGGATGCTTTTCTCATGTTTATTATCCGGCTTTTGAGCCCTTTTTGTACAGTGGTATAGTCCCTTTAAAACTATTTGCCCTTAATAAAAATAAAAATAAAAAAATAAAAAAATAAAAATATGGAAGATGTGTAGGATTGTCATGCAAAGCTTGGCAAAAATTAGTAAGCTTTTCTAATTGTTCTTGATTGACATTGGTGTCCTCATCGTATGATTTCTCACTATTAGATGTTTTGATATCATGAAGAGGAACATTTTCAAAATTATAAAAAGGATTATCGGTTTCAAACATTGATTTAGAAACCCTACGGGTAGATGGAGGAAGCTCTAGATGCTCAAAAGATCCAAACCGACCACTACGGTGACGGGCATAAGGAGGATTTGAAAGACGGGTTCACCAAATGATTTAAAAAATATTAAAATTTCTAACACCCTATAAGGCTACTTTAGAGTCACATGCAATATATAAACATTGAAGTACGTAAAGTGACATAAGAAATAAGCAAGATAAATTTTAAATCCAAAGTGCAAGAGGGAGGAAAGAAGACTTAGTTGATTCACAATAAATCCCAGAGTGTGCAGAGCTAGAAAAATGATGAAACATGAGTGCAGGATGTCGCATTCAGACCCAAAAAATTGCAGGAGTGTCAGAATATGCTAGACCAGGGTGTTTGGATCGGTGTTGGGGCACCAAAGACCCTATTTAGGTGCCTGTGACTACTCAAAAAATTAGAAACTAGTTTTCACAGGGTCACAAGATGGTCATTAACCTTCACCATTGATTTCCTGTGTGTCACACTATGTCCATAGAATTTTCCTATAACCTGCAAAGAGAAAGATATCCTACAAAACCCCAAAACACATCAAATTATAAAAATAAAAGATGCAAATGGGGAGTCGATCGACCTGCCCGATGGTTACTGATTGAGTGAACTTATGATCCGGGTCTTTGCACTATATTTTAGACTCCATGTAGTTCTCATGTGTGTGTGTGGAAATAAAAATCTCTTGTCCCTTGTATGAAGCTAGATGGATGCTTTGATGCTCTTGAAATGCCTTTGGATGCAACCTTATGTAATGGTAGTAGATGCTTAGAGCTTGGTCCTTTATTATGGTCACATAACTTTGTATTTATATGATTACCTTGTTTGAATTTCGTAATTAACCACTAAAAGGATGACCCATAAGAAAAAGATGCCCAACATCTAGAAGAGGCCCAAAAGATGCGAGCAAGATACAAAGAGGTCGGGGGGTGCCCAAAGGGGATGAGGGCACAGGCGCTAACGCGTCTTGGCTAGGCACTAGTGTTCGGACTCGAGAAAAGCTAAAATATTAAAATTTAGAGTGGGTAGTGGGGTGTGCAAGGCCAAAGAGAGAGTAAGAAAGAAAGCAAAAAGGCCAAAGACAGTGGTCAATTAGTACTTTTCTTGCTTAGGAATCATATGAATGCAAGTATGTGATTATGACCTAGAAATGTACCCAAGTGCGTGATTTTGTGTCTACATCAAGGAAACTACTCCCTACATTGATCCCTTTAGCAACATCGACTAAATATACACACTTGGGGGTATCATGCCTACTTCTCCCCCTTCCTAGCATCATTTGGCTATCATTACTACTCATACGCTTTGTGCTTCATGCTTCATATATATAGGCAATCTTACACAACTTGATACATGTCTTGTATCATCACTACCCTATGATACACTCTCATGTTAAGGTTCACACTTGACTATTGAGGGCATTCTACATCCATGAACCTCACACACTACATATTTTACGCTCTACATTTCATGCTACATCCTTTTAACACTCTATTCCCACACATCATACTACCCTATGACTCATTCTAGTTCCAAGGTTCATACTTGACCCCTGAGGGTCTAAATCTAAAATGAATCTCACACATTACACATTACACATTTCACACCGCACACTTCATGATACATCTTTCTAGCACTCCATTCTCACACATCATACTATCCTCTTATACACTCCATGATCTATGCTTCATTGATCTATCTTTCTAACGCACACAATTCAAACCATTTCCCGATGACACACTCTTGTACTATGGTTCATTCTTGATTTTCAAGGGTATTTTTAAAATGAACCTCATATCATACATACTCGTACACATTTGCTTGGGGGGCATGCCACTCCTATCACATTCACTTTGCATTCCATTCCATTCACATTCCTAACATGTTGTATATCTTGGTTACAATTATTCTTGTTTTCTTATACTCACATGTTACACTCTGCTTACCATGTTAGATGTAGGTCATTATATTTTCTATATACACATGCGCGTTCACTTGTTCTTCAGTTGTGGATGCACACTTTCTAAAAATATTTACATTCAACAAAGATGCTTGGTAGTGTACCTCTTACCAGTCCCACCGAGGTTCTTGGGGAATCTACATTCCTACTCTTACACACTATAGGTGCTATTGTTCCATTCTTTACTACTTCCTACTTTTACTAGCACACTTTTCCATGGATCTATACATGCTTTGACATACTCTTTATCTTTATAAGATGCTAACGATGCTTCATGTGCAACATTTTCTTTGTAGGAACTATTTTCCACCATGGTTGTCTGATACTTTGCTTGTTATTGTCTAACATTGTTTACTATTATATGCCATTGTTTGTGGGATATTCCCTTTGTCTTATATACACACTGTATTCTTTTGGATGCTTTAGCTTTGATTGTCTTGCGACATTATGAGCGATGTCCTATGTTTGAAACTCACTTTTCACGGTCTACTTCTACACTATTGCTTGATTACATTGTCTTCTATAACATGTTTGTCACTTTTTCTAGTAATATATATTTCTAGCCACTTTGTTTGCATGTGCCTTAGTTTCTACCATGCACATTCCCCCCTAGAGGGTATCAGTTCAAATTAGGTTCAGGTCCTCTCCTTTGGGCCGCATCCTCCTAGAGACATCGTATGTACCCCAAATGGGGGCCATACATTGGGTGAATTAGTCACCCCATACAACAACTTAGAGCTTCAGTACATGCCTGCATAGTACATGAACAAAATAAAGTTATAGTTAGATAATGACCCGATTCTAACTTAGGTCCTCAGTTCAACACAGACACTAGTGCCTAGATACAGACATTAGTGCTTGGGTGCTCCCAACCTTTCTTAGGCACCTATGAAGAGGGGGTAGTTACAGATAACTTTCTCAAATCAGCATAGTTTTCAGCAGTTTATAGAGCATTTTACACAGTGCAGTTATAATCCTCCAACAATCGAATGCATTCTATCTCCTTTTTCTACTTGGATTAAATTGGAACAACATGAATTACACCATCTAAAGTGGTGTATAAATTTGGGAAACAATCATGGAAGGAGAGTAACACTAGACTATCTCCCACACACTCTTCTTCCATGGTGTGAGATCTCCCAAAAAACTTGTTCTTTTATAGCATTTTCAGGACATTTTATATTCTTTTCACTCTTCGAGATCAGGTGTAAACTTTCCTTTTAACACACTTTTACATACGTAAAAATTTCATAACACATGACTTTGACTACTCTTTCGCTCTTCTTTTGTAGGTCCGTTCTTAATACACAACAAGAAGAAACCCTACATCGAGCACACCAACAAGTACAACACAATACACTTCACCCCTAGGGTCACTTCCTCTTCTTAGCTTCCACGCTCCATTTTTATCACTTCACAATTTTACTTGTCTCCTCAACATGATTTCACCATCAATCTACAAGGAACAGAGGTACACTAATTCTAAACTAATTTATGTTATCAAGTATTCACTCAACAACATAAAGTGGGGGCAAAATGAATACAAAAAATCATGCACTTAGTTACATTTATAGGTCATAATCACATACTACTATTCATATGATTCCTAAGTGAGAAAACTAGTAATTGACAACTATCTTTGGTCGTTTGTCTATGTTTCTTATTTTCTATTTGGCCTTGCACATGTTATTCCCTTAGTCTCATATATTATATTGGATATGTAGTGCCGACTTGTGGCTTACATAATCTCTCTTCTTGTCATATGTTATTCATTTATGCTTTCATATGTTTAGTAGGTCGGCCTTGGTGTTGGCCATAACATAGGATTGGTATATATAGGTGGTAGTGAGGAGTAGTTAATCATCATATTGAGCATTTGAGTCTTATTGTATGGTTTGGAGGTTACAACCTCAAAGTGGCTAAGCTAAAAACTTGCATATTGGGATCATTTATCTGTAATCTTGTGTTCTTTGGTGTTCTATTTGTTAATAATCAGATTTATACAAGTAATTTCATTACAAGTGGTATCAGAGCCTGATCTCATCCAGCGTTGCGTTGAACCCTAATTGTGAAGGTTCAACTATATCTTAAAATTGGTAGTATATTTTTCTGTAATTTTTTTGTGGTGTGGCGAAATCAGTCAAGTAAGATCCTCTCTAAATTTCAAGCATTTTTGAATTATTTTGCAATAGTTATAGTGGTTTTATGTTTTTTCATAATTTGGCTACGAGGTGAAATTTTTGGAATTTTTAATTTTGTTTTATATTTTCAAAAAGCTTTCAAAAATTAGCTAGGGTTTCTTCTTTATAATTTCCTCTATTCGGCTAATAAAATTATGAAACCCCAAACCCTAAAGTTTTTCCTAGTCCATCTACCCCAAGTCCCAAAACCTACATCATGACTGGTAGATCAACTCGAGGCCAAGGGAAAGGTCAAGAAACTCTAGGAATGACCCCAAATAAGGAATATATGGATTTAGAATCTTGGTTTGGGAGTATCTGAGGTTGTCATCCAACTTTAGGAAAGGGTAAATAATATGGTGAGTAAGGATGACCTCAATAATGAGCTTATTCATTTGAAAGGTAGCCTTAGGGGTGAAATTCAGATGGATTTTCAATCAATGAAGCTTTTGGATAATGGAAAATGGCTAAGTGTTGGATTATACAAGGAACGCATGCATACGTGCGAAGGGTTGTAGAGGAAACACACATATGAGTAAACATGATAAGTGCGCTTGATGAGAGTTAGCGCGAGAAGAAAGAACAAGGTTATGTGCATGGATCACTTTGTAGGAAGACCAAAGAATTAGCCACTCTTTAAGTATTGGGATAAAAATAGATATGGAGTGTGCAGACATGCAAGGATAGTTTTGTGGATAAGAAGAGTCTATTTTTAGGGATGAACTTGCAGTTTGAACTAATGCATGAGAACTAATAATAGGATTAGAAGTAAAGTTTATTTATAGGGTTAATCTATTATTAGGCTAGCATGCATGCATCCTATTTTTTTGTATGTATGCATGGCTATTTTGAGCATGCAGCTTATTTTGAGAATGCATGGGCGATGAAGAGCAAGTCCTCACCCCTATATATATGTGATATAATACATTGGTTTAGAGATCATAAATATAGTAGAGTTATGTTGTTGGTATGAATCATGCACAAGACTTTGAAACATTGATATAATGTATTCAAATTTTATATGTAACCATTTTGGCTATTAATGGAATCTTTGTGGATGGATTATGGTAATTAGTGTATCTGATCATGGTGTTTGTGTGGATAATATGATCTTAGTTGTTATTTGATCTGTATGCTTCCTTTTATCTATATTTTTAATTGAGATAATTGATCGATTATATGATGGAATATACCCTTTGATTATGGTTATTATGAACAAGCATGCTAACATCTAGACAAGATGTTACAAAGGAGGGACCTAGTAGGCTTCACACACTTCCGGTGAGTGCTTAGACCTGTCTGAGAGAAGTGCCAACGTGCCTAGGCATCTGAGCATAGAAATAAAGACTACATTTTGGTTATGTTGTTGGGACCTCTTTTCAAATTGTTTTCCATGATGTTGCATGATGATGGCGTATCGATTGACTCTTACGGCCATTGAAGATTATGTAATCAAAGGACAAGATCAATTTGCACGAAGATATGGTTCTAGATCTAATTTCAATGCGTGTAAGTGGGTGGAAGATAATTTGTATCATGAGGTCTATGTGACATTTTTCAGCTATTTTTCTATAGAATTATATGAGTGGTTGTTCGCATATGCATCGAAGGAAAGCTGGAGTTATAGATCAAGGGTTTAGATGCAAGAAGATTACCAAACCTTGTTTGATGTAGATGAACCTTGGATACATGTTATAGATCATTGATGGGCTGGTTTCATGCACGGTTATACTCTGGAGTATGTTATGTCTAAGCATTCTTGTCCAAAGGTTTTGAGTTTGATTTTTTTGTGAGTTTAGAGGATCTTACATATGCGCTATTCCTTTGGAAATTAAGATCTTGATGGTGGTGTTGAGTTTAGAACACCTACCTATGGCTAGCTAAACATACCACCACATGTAGGGGTAGGAGCAGGTGTGGTGAAAGATGGAGGAACTTGCAGCATAAAGATAGAGAGAAGAAAGGAGACTTACATATAATGAAGTGCGTGAGAGGGAATTGGTAAAGAAACATGATATTGAGGAGTCTATGGAGTTGCGTAATATGATGTGTCATGAAGGATTTGAAGCTCATGTGGAATACGTGGAGCCAGAGCATTAGGATATCCCCCAATTAGGAAAGTGCAATAGATAATCCCCTTTAACTTCGATAAGACTGCGTTAGAGGAGGAAAGATTGAGGAATGTGGGCATGCATCGATCCCACTGGTGACCTAACCATTGCACAAGGTTTTCTAGTTCCATAAGTAATCATTGATAAACAGATGAGTGTAGGTAATCTAGTAGCTTTAGGTAGATATCATTTTCCTTTAAATATAGAAGTACATCATACAACACATACATCATGGTAGTAAAAATTACATCATCATTGTTTGGGGAATTGATTGGATGAATATTTTCTAGTGCATCATCTGGAAAGAGTGTGGGTACATAGAACATTGGGAACACGTCGACAATACTATAACTTCATAGAATGTGGAGTTCAACTTAGTACCACTATTGGGATATAAGGAAGTACATCCTTTGGCCTATTTCACGCTCTTTGGAGGAGGATCAAGATCAAGTGGATCGGTGGTTCTCGAAGTGGAGGAAATAATGTTGGGGGTTTACGGTTTTGGATCCGGTGGATAAGGTCTACACCCTCATCAACCAAATCAAGTGTATTACTAAATTACTCTTCACCTACCGAATATATATGGGTATTGAAGATCTTCAGAGAGCATGTGCACAAGTGTGAGTTGGTATGGCATGCTTAAGGGAATCACCGCTTCGATAGGAAGGCGAGTCAATTTTCTACTACACTTGAGGAACACATATAGTTGGTACATAAATTATGACTCACATCGATGTAGTGGGATAAAATGCTCTGCACTCTACGTTTCTAACCGAGTTTCATATTCTAGAATTTGAGCAGAAAATTATCAGTGCGCTTAAGGATATTAAGCAGGGCCTATTAGAAAGTGTTTGGGAATATGATGGATGTTTTAAAAATTTGTTGTAAAATTTTTCTTATGACATACATCCTAGTCAACATGCACAATGGTTTGTTGGTGGGTTATTGACTCCATTTAGAATGGTGCTATCTCATAAGACTTTTGTGGATCCGCGCAATGCTTTGGAAGTAGATCTGTGCACTGAGGTAGTTGGGAGTGTGGACACTAGAGTAAGATTATTTCTAGAAGCACAGATTGCAGCCATGGAAAATAGCTAGAGAAGATCTCTGATAATTCAACTCATGAGATGCGTAGTGGAATATTGTGTACATATTTTGAGGTTGAAGGACATACCAAAGATAGTTACCCTCATAATTTGGTGCATGTCATGTTGTTGGATTATGAGATTTGTCATTTGGACCATGATGTGAGTAGATGCCCCGCTTTATAGCGCGTGATCCGGAAGAACAAGTCCATGTATTATAAGACTTGTCGGACTCATACTCATGACAATGTTGACTATAGGGTGATTGATCATATTCATGAGGCTATTGAGACCGGTGTGTGCTAGACTAGTGTATCCAATGGATCTAAAGAACAAGGAGAGAAGCATAATGAAGGGCAAAATCATGGGGATAATAGGAATAAAGGATTTCATGGAGGATATAGAGGCTGAGGTGGTGGTGGTGGCAGAGGAGGATTTCTTAGAGGAACTTGTTATACATGTGGATCTACCGATCATTATCGGTCTGAGTGCCGATCGAATGTGGTTTTTGATGGTGTGGAAAACAACACGAGTTTGAAGAATTCCTTGACTTATATGAGCACATAAGAAAGAAACACAAGTAAGATAAGGGCACACGAATGATTAAGGTACAATGTGCCATTGGATATCAATGGATGCCAAAGGTAGGGATTAATTCTGAATTACAACCGGTGTTAGTTACTAAATGCACCGAGGGTGCACACATACGTGAACCTATGAAGTATAAGCTGACTATAACAAAGTAAGAAGTTATTAATGCAAAGTACCATGATGTTACACATCAGAAAGAGGTTTACTAAGAGACTATGGATGTTATCGGGGATCCGGAAGGAGATATTCGAGTTTGAAGGAGTAGGCATGCGTGATGGAATAGGGAAATATATTTGAACTCTCATAGAAGGATGTAGATGACTTGAAGGAGGTATTTTGAATGATGTGAAAAGAGAACATCATCCCTTTGTTAGGAGAATGGTTAAGAGAAAAATTACCATGTAGAGGAAATGAGCAAGAGAGCAGATACTACCCCACATAGCCATGAGTATGATAAGGAGATTACACTGAATGTGGTCATAGATGGATGGCTTTTGAGCAAAATTCTAATAGATATAAGTGTAGAAGTTAATGTAATCATGTTAGATTCTTGGAATCAGATGGGAAGACCACCATTACAACCTTCTTCAAATGTGTTATATATGATGAAAAGAATTAGGGCTAATCTATTGGGGTACTAAAAGATGCAACATTAGAATTAAGGGAACCAAGTTTCTTGAGGAATTTGAAGTGTTGGAACTAGCTAAAGTAGACAACTTCCCAACATTACTTGGGCACCCTTGGTGTTATGCAAATAATGTATATTTGTGGTTCAATAAAGGGTACATTAGCTTTCAAAACAAGGAAGAGCTCATAATTATTCCTTTGACAAATGAAAATGATGCTCTATATGTCGAGCCTTTGATTGAAGAATATTTGAACATGATATATGCATGCATAATCAAAGACCTTGAGGTAACTTTTTTGTCAAAATCACAGCACCCCCAAATGGCCAAGTTGTGGATGGGGCATTCGGTGTAATTTTCAATATGGAGCTATCTTAAAGTTAGGGAGTTTACGAAATGAGATACCTCTCGAAGAAGGCTGGTTCCTCTTCCTAATCCTACCTACCACAACTACTCCTAATGCAAGAAAAATATATCTAAACCTATTCTAACATTCCAAGGAGATAGGGAGAGAGATGCATGAAATAAAACCTACACTAGAAGCGATGATACACCAAGAAAAGGAGTGTTAGACAAATTTCCAACCTTACAAAATGGAGAAGAATACACTTGGAGAGGGTGATCATGCACCATAGGTTAACTTGCACAAAATTACACCATTTCCAAATAAACACAATAATACCAAATCCTTTTAATGGAAACATTGGTTGCCAGAACACCGATTTGTAATGAGAGGAAAGAAAGAACATTCAAACCATGAAAGGATAGAAAATTTAACACAAACACAATTTCACTTTGCTCCATGAAATTTACATAGTACATTGTAGTAGGCTGAGAGGCAAAAATCCATTACAATTTACGTATGAAGGCTTAAATGCCAAAAGAAGAATGGGTGCATGGGAGGAAAAATGACCAACTACTTGTATTGTTACAATTTATAGAAGAAATAAGATGAGAGATAAGGAGAAAGACCCAAATCCATGCTTTAACCACATCCCAAAATCATCACTATACTGCAAGAGTGATGGGAAAGTATGCAAATCCCATACTCCATTGTACCCTACCTTGTGGAAGAAGGAATAACCTCCATACCT
Organism: Taxus wallichiana var. yunnanensis; assembly: GCA_018340775.1. NCBI lineage: Eukaryota > Viridiplantae > Streptophyta > Pinopsida > Cupressales > Taxaceae > Taxus > Taxus wallichiana. Next base: position 888,179,555 of record CM031239.1, read on the forward strand.
CTAATAATTTCATCTCTACACCTGGATATGGTATCCATGGTCATGTAACTTCACCCATAATTTACACCCACCTACCTCATTAATTTTCCATTTTAAGCATTCCATGTCGTGGGGATTGAAAAAACCTTTCCACCGACTATCATTTTGTGTAAAATAGTAGAGTGAGGTGAAAGTTATGCTGATTTTTGTAAGGGTAGTTTATTTTTGGCTAGGGCTCCATTCACCTTCACCACCGATCTCTTTACCGAGATGTTTCACCACTTCCACCTACCCGCATTCAATTTTCTAGCTTCCCCACTTAACTTGCTTGGGTGGCTTGCCATTTAACTCACCTTGTGTTGGGTTTTACGCTTCAACGGGTTCAAGTTTTAGAGATTGCTGAGCATGTAGCTCGACATGTGCACCATGCCGATGTTTCCCTATGTCCAACCTTGTGTAACTCACTAACACCTCACCCTCTATGTTGGGAGTCGACTTGCCTCAACACTACCATTCCCCCCTGAGTTGGCCTCACCATGTGCATCGGTGTGGAACCTACACTACACAAACATCTCCTACCGACCTTGCAATTACCTCATGCATCCCAACAATGCAACCGGACAAGCTACCTCTAAAAATCTTCCAACCAAGTGAGCTCCCGTGTTTTTGGGCTCAGGTCCCATGATGCATATATTGCATTGCCCAATGATCTTATGTGGTATGTGGATGCATTCCCGCATCTGGACCCAATCCACCTCTAACTTTCCCCGACCGAGTTCACTTTTCTCTACTGCTGCCATGCCACGTTAAACATCCTCTTTGAGCCATATTGAAACCGAATCATTTGAGTCACTTAGTCCCCCACCAAGTGGTAACCACCTTTGCATCTTGTGAGCTTACGGAGCTTCTCGATGAGCCATCCTTGGCTCTGTCACCCATAGAGGCCCCTAGGCAATTTTAACCTAATATTTTCACCTTGATGAGTTTTTTTGAATTTTCTTAGTAGGGGAAAAGTAATGGGAACTTTGAAACCTAAACTTTTACATTTTTCCCGAAATGGCTATTTTTTCCCATTTTTGCTCGAATGTGGGCTTGAGAGCCTATTTTCACCCCAAGCGGATTTTTGATTCCGAATGACCCAGAGCTGTCTAATTGACTTGGATGGCCCCAAATCCTTACTAAATGCCCTCTAAGTGCTCCTTAGACCATGGATCCACCTATAACCCAAATTTTATATGTGGGGACCCTATTTAGTGCTGAGCTCAAATTTTCATAGTTGTTCATACCAGGTTGTTGGGGTTAGCACAAGGTTATACAAGTAATATATCATATCTAAGCAAACATGCAATAAAAATGGATATTCTACTAGGAGAAATATACCAAACAAGAGATATAAATCAACACCAGATTTAACATGGTTCACCCAGTGTGGGCTAAATCCACCAAGAAACAAGCCAATATATTATCCAAAGCTTTGATAAGATATACAATCGAAGATCTACAATCTTCCACACCTCTCAGATGTACAATACTTTCTTTCTCTCAAGCTTCTCCTTCCTCTCCAAGAATTCTCTCTCTCTCATAATTATTCTCACAATAATCATTAACTCTCACAATCTTCTACTTCTAAATCCTAGATTTCATGCTTATATAGGCATATAAAAACTTAGGGCACTTAGCCATGCAATTACAATCAATAGATCTGCCTTAATACTAAATTTAGATTTCATTCCCATGAGTTAAATAAAACACCCATGCACAAGTAACCGATGCCAAAGCTAGCCCTAACCAATGTCGATTCCTACTTACTTGATTGATGCCAGTCATAGGTGACCGATGTCGGTCCCTTCATAACTGATGCCGGTTATTGTGTTTACTTGCAAGTTTAATATAACATGCTAGTTTGAAGTAATTGAGCTCCACAACTCAAAAATCTCCCACTATACCTGTACAACATCATTCTTGGATCCTTTCCTTAGCTTTGCTTCTTCCTCTTCAAGTCACAAACTTGAAGACCAACAAAAGTGTAATGTAGCTCTAAATTCTCTTTTGCTAATGGATTTGTCAGCATATCTGCAGGGTTTTCACTCGTATGAATATTTTTCAGCTTCAATTTGTCCAATACCTTCCATATGAAGTGATACCTCAAATGAATGTGTTTTGTTTTAGAATAAAACACTTGAGTTCTTTGCCAAATGAATTACACTCTTCATCACTCTGAAATTTTTCAATCATATTGCTCCTTTCCCAACTCTTCCATGAACATGCTCATCTCGTATCATCTATTTACTAGCCTCTCAGAATCGCAACATACTCTACCTCCGTAGTAGACAAAGCCACAACCTTCTGCAATCTTGAAATCGAACTAATTGCCATCCCACCTACTATGAAAATATACCCCAGTGAGTGCTCCTTCTTCCATCCAGATATCTTGTGATGCCCGTTCAAAACAACCCACTTGAGACCCAAGAAATAACCTAGGATTAGTTAGAAAATTATGGAATAATTTTTTTGATTGGAAGTGTCCACAACCAAGTTGGAAGACAACAGTTGGCCCCTGTTAGGTTCCAAATAAATTATAAATTATTAGAACATATATATATATATATATATTTTCCTTTATTAACAAATATCAAGTTCACATGGTACAAATTTTAGGGTTAGGAGTTCCAGTTAAGTGCGGGGAAATTTACCCCTATACCCACTCTCTAACATGCTCGAGTTTCAACTTGATTTTTCTCATTCTTAATGCTTCCAAAATTTCCCTAAATAATTCCCATTGTATAGAAAATTTTCTCACCTTTTCGGTGATACAAATAAGTCCTCTTAACTCCTTCAGAATTCAAGATATGAGCAAGTAGACTTTAGGGGTCAAATTTTCCCCAAGGGGACATGTGTCAAGAAGGGGTGAAAGACAAATTTTGGGATGGCAGGTCGTGGGGTGGCATTTGGGATTTTTCCTTGCATAGGAGAAATTTCCCAGTTGCACCCGCACCTCCGTGGGTCCTCTAGGGACACATGACGGCCTCTCGAGTCATTCTTGGTAACGAGGAAAGGAAGGGCGGGGCGACGGGAGAGTTTGGGGCATTTCGCCCAAAGGGGAAGAAAATAAAACAACGCCCACATTCTCGTGGGTCCACTAGGGGCACATGGCACTCCAAGATTCACCGCAGGGAGAAGGGAGAGGGAGAGGCGGGCGGTGGAGTTGATTTGTGAATTTCACCGAAGGGAGGACAAAGGGGAAGTTGGATGTGCGGGTTCACGCACTCGCGAGAAGAATTTCCCAAGGTAAGGGGGGGATGCGGGGCCACGGAAAGTTTAAGATTTTTTTCCAAAACTTCAAAAGATAAGGTCAAGAAATGTTTCACTCCTCCGTTGTGCCACGTGGCTACTGTGATTGGCTGCGGGCGTGGGGATAGTTAAGAATTTTTTTCCAAAATTTTCAAAAAGTGTCAAGGAAGAAAAAGTGCCGCGCCTACCGCGCCTCGCGAGGACACGTGGTAGCCTCTAATTGGCTGCAGGAGGGTGGAGGAAAATGCAAAAATTTTCCCGAATCAAAATTTTTCAAAGATTTTTCTAAGGATTTTTAAATGGGAATTTTTTGGGCCTCGGGCACTGTCGGAAAATTTTCCCAAATTTTCCCGCCAAGGCACAAAAATTTCAAAGTGCCATAACTTTTGCTAGGAAGCTTAGTTTTGGGAAAATGAGGACTTTTTGGAAAGCTCTCGATGCCCTCTTTGTACAAGAAACATAAATTTTACATTTTGATAAATTTTAAGGGTTTAATTTTGTAAAAAGGATCTGCAGGATTTTAAAAAGCCAACTGGTAATTTCCAACTTTCAAATTTGATTAAATTGGATCTCCTCCTTCACTCAACATGCCAAAAAAACATGGAGAATTGATCTAGGGAGGGTTTAAAGTGTTTTAGGAAGGTAAATTTTTTCAATTGATTTAATTTTGAATTTTTTCCAACAAATGACGAAACATCGAGGAAGGGATTGTGTTCAAATTTGCAATGGTTAAATTGTTTCCTTAATTTTTCTTTGTCAATCTGAGTTCCTTGATAATATATCATGTTAAATTTTAAGGTTTCCAAATTTATTTAAATGTGTAGGTCTGAACTGTACATTTTTATTAAAATTAATTACCAGTTTTAAAATTTGCAGCAGAGATTCACTTCAAGGAAAATTCTATATATCCAATTTATCATTTAAGTGTAATATCTTATTTCTAATCTGGTCTAATACATTTAGTTGTATGTAATAAATTCATTTCAAAGCTAGATGGTAAAGTCTGATTTCCAATTTCATATATTTATCAAAAGAAGACAAGCAATATAATTCCCTCATGCATATTTTCTTTCCTTTACAATTAAATAGAGATTCCATTCACAATTTGATATTCCAACTCAATCACAACAATGCAAAAGAGAGATGAACTTGCAATTCTTTATTAACACCAATGAGAATACATCTTTACATATTCCATTCCTTGAATGCAATTAACAGAGTTCTATTTCTTTCCAAAACAATATAGAATGTACATGTCTTTCACAATTCCAATATCTAACTTCATAATCAAATTACATACATCTTTCTTCACAAAATACATGTTACAATTTCATCCACAACAAGTGGGAAATGATTACCAATAAATATGTTTTCACAAGAGACTATCAAACTACATTTTTCCTTTGCTCTGGACAACAACATGCACATTTTCTTTTTCTCCAAGTGGATTACAACAAAAGAGGAGAAAGGCCATGCTCTCCACCTAGCCAAGACATCCAATGAAAGGAAAAACCATCCTTCATTATTGGCCCCCGAGCCCCAACCTATATACTGATAGAAGGTGTGATTCAACCCATGATAACAACTGACTTCTACAACACACAACATTATTTCACAAGCATGATTCAATATAAAACATAGTTCAACACAAAACAACAGTTCACAACTGCAATTGAAAACATTCCAATCAAAACTCAAGCTTGATCATGCAAGCCAAAGGAGCAAGGTCTATGGGGGAAGCTACTTATGCCTCCCAATTGGGAATTGGGCATCCACCGTAACAAACCACCAATCATCCGACACATTTTTCTTATGCCCCCACAAGTCCCTTCTTATGACCCCCACAGATTTCCTTATGCCCCCACAAAGTAAGAAATGCAAGCTATTTCTTTTCCATGGTGGATCCCAAACCCAAACTCCCTCCACAAAACTCGATGCCAATGGCATTCCTTATGCCCCCACATGGATTCCCCATAGCCTTCTCCTACACCTTCCCTAAGGTAGTCTACCCAACCAACCAACAAATAAAATAAAACATTCTCCATACACACAACACAACAAGAAAATAACAACAATAAAGAAGGAATAAATGCCTACCTTTCCATGGTAGCTTTTATTTCCAACAACAAGCTCTCAAAGGCCAAAACATAGTCCAAAACAACAATCTCCCAAGCATGCAAAGCTTTCTCCAAACTTCCTCCAAAACAAGAGCTCTAACACAAGAAAATGCACCCCAAAGAAGTTGTAAAATGATTCAACAACCCCAAAACAAGCAAGAAGTTTGAATTATATAGAAGAGGGAGAGAAGAGGATGATGTGGATCCATGTAGGATGCCACATCACACATCCTCCAATTTAAACACAAAAGAAAAAAATCCATTCTCCCAAGCACAATAAAGAGGTGGGTGAAAATGACAAGTTACTTGCACACTCCAAAAGCCCACACCTCAAGGGACAACAAATTAAATAAAATGTAAGAAAGTGCAATTAAAAACATGCAACATGCTTAATAAAATTCATTATAAAAGTCACAAATCACCTCTCCAACCATAAGTATGGTTGGTAAATTAAATTTAGAGGCATGGGACAAGTTTTACTTGTCCCACAAGCCTCCAAAAACAACCCCAAGGAAAAATTCGAATTTTTCTTGGAGGTGGAGTATTTCATACTCCAAAACTGACTTACACAAGCTCTTACACAACTTACACATCACTTACATAATTAATACAAAAGCCAACCACTCTTATAATTACTTCCCCATATCCCATTTTAATTTATTTAAATTTTAATCATATGATTCTCACATTAATCTACCACATTTAAATTAAATAAAGGAAAGGAACACATTACTAATAAAATACATACAACAATAAAAAAATTAACCACATCAATAAAATACATAATACCCATGGTCACATGTAAAGGTAATCCCCCCGATGGGAATCCCTAACAAAATACAACACACACACACACGAACCAAGTTGCCATGGTGACCTTTTTTCACTTGAAATTCCATTGTGGTTGGTCTCCGATCCCCTGATGTTTCTTGTGATTTTTAACCTGCAAAACAAAAATACCTCCTTCAACCTCATGGCCATATCAAAACATCCAACATGATATAAATGAAATCACCAAACCAACTATATAAATGAATCACAACAACATCGAAGTAACAACTACATCATTTACATTTTTAATCAACAACTATATCATCATCATAAAATGTCCATTTCTAGATCTACTTAAACTATCCTAAATCACATGTCCGAACAACATCCATAAAACATACATGTCAAATAATATATCATCATCCACATGTGAGTGTCTCTAATAGTCATCATGCATCATATATAAATCAGATTCAACAATAATCTAGAATCTGACATCTAACACCATACTAAATCCAAACTATAAAAATTTCCATCATATAGTCCATAGTATCATGATAAATAATAAAAGGTGCCAAAGGGAAGTGGGCACTACACCCCCCTTCCCTTAGACTTGACTTCCTCCTAGAAGTCACAGGAAAGAGAGATAGGAATAACTGCAATAGAAAAAGGATCACTCCAATTATGGGATTTCTTACTTCAAACAAGTGTGGGTCTATAGAATCCCAAGTCTGGTCAAATATAATTTAACAAGAAGACTGGATATTTTAAGGGATGAGTTCTAAACTTTTAGCATGCAAGGCTACGAACATTTAAATCTAAGGAGTAACTTTATGCTATCAAACAAGATACAACACATAACAATATAACACGAAGAGTTCAAGGATTATTAAGAGTAATAACTAAGTAAGAGAATTATAGGAGAATTTCCATAAACTTGAGATGACCACACAGTTTCCCAAGGAATACAACATACTACAGTAACAAAAATTGAGGTTTCCACTAGGGTTAAATTATGCTTTCATAGTTTGTTGTTTAGACAAGGCTAGCAGAATCCACCATGACCAAAATTTTGTACGAGGCACAAGTTTACTCAAGGTCCCACAATTTGAGGTCACACACGATGAGGTTAATCCACAAGGAAGGACACCCAAACAACAAAACATTTACAATTGAGGAACTATTCCTGGAAGGCACTCCTATAATCTCGAGAGGGTACAATTAACTTTTCATGGTAATACAAGCGGAGTCAAGACCACAAGTTTTCCTATAGTATGATTTTTACACTTTTGTTTGAAGAATCAAACACACCAAACAACCAATCTAAATAAGTCAACCGCTTAGCAAAGTATATATATATATATATATATTTATATCTCCCCTAGAAACTAACATATCAATTCAAGCACCATACATTAAAGAACAATGGGATTTATTTATCTTATTTCCTATTCAAGCTCGGAATAACCATAAAGAGAGCACAAGAAACACCAAGGACCACTCAAGGTTGCTAGGGAGGAGAACAAGTAACAAGCGGTCCAATCACAATCCAAGGGTGAATAACATCATCTTGCACTTTCCATCCTAATGGGAAAAAGGGCTACAACAACAAGGTGACCCAAGAAAATATGAAGAAAAGAAGACTTCCCGAAATTATTTTATATCCTTAACATATGTTGCCTTAAAATTATAATACTTAGGTCTCAAGGACAAGATAACACACAAGGAGGTTTCTTCTCAAACAAGGCGATAAGTCTCAATTCAAAAGGACCACAACTCATATCCATCAAGCTACGGACGCTAAGGATGTGATGACCCAAAAATCCCATAAGAAAGACACATACATCTATGGACAATAAGTAATAAGCAACTAGAACACATTACTATCCACGGGTTTTCACAATTTAGGTAGATGATAGAACTACAGGTTCAACTATACATTACACTTAATACACATAAATCTTACTTATTTTATAAATCAACTTATTAAGTCAAAAGTTATAGCTTTTCTTGTTAAGAACATTCCTTTCATGTTTCCTTAGTTACAAACTTCCTTCTATTATGACATCACTAGTTTACGTTATAAAGAGCACCACTAAGGTGGGTATGATGTCTCACCATTCTGTATAGGTAGAGAGCATTTAGTTTTACTCGTAAGGAAGGTGGATGGACAAGGTTTCCTTTCTATTCTTCTACATGGTTTTTATTTCTTCTATTAATCTACCAAGGGTATAACAAGGATCACTTCCCTTTTTCTATGCTCAAGTTTATTTGTTTAAGCTTCAAGGTCAAATCTCCTTAATTATAGTTTTATGATGTTTTGGTTGAGTCATCTCATCAATCAAATTTTAATGAGGAGGAAGGTTCAAACATATCACATAATTACTTTTATGGGAAGGAGATATAAATCAACACACCACATTTTTAATTCTAAAGGAACAAGAGACATTCAACATAGAAAACACATTATTAATTTTTGTAAGAACTAGGAAACAATGAGCCAACAAGAATCACACCAAGATTTTAAAGATTCACCTAATAATTGCAAGCATCATTAAACATTCTTAGTGGGTCTCCACAAGTCTCACAAGGAATTTTCAAGGAAGGCTCATTAAAGAGGTATAATCTTACTTTTACGAATCTATTAAGGTTTAACAATTTTTGTTGTTTAGGATGGAAACCTTTTTCTCCCCTAATAACCAAAGAAGGTTTTCCAATCAATTCTCATGTCCCCACAAGATACCACCAGCCAAGCAACTAGATGACAATGCAACTTTACTCCAAGGACACCACATCCACACTAGAAAGCATCAAATGCAATGGGGCAACCAAATAATTTACCAAATCATGGAATTTACAGCCAAGAGTTATAGTTTTTAAAAGAGGAAGTACAATATAAGCACCATTGAGATTAACTATTAAGATCTACCAAACTAACATTTCTAAGAGAAAGATCCAAAAGACCCAAAGCATCCATAAGTGTTTCCAAGCAACCCAAAGATTAATAGGTCATAGAATGTTCTTCGTAGTAAAGGAAATTAAAGGTAAGGGTCAAATTATTTATAAGTCAAGAGAGTAAAACAAGTACACTTAAATAAACACACTGCCTAAAAGGGCTTAAATCTTTCCACAATTACCAAGATGCATACATTCCACGGGTCAAAACTTTCTATAATGCAACCAAGAACCCATGGTACAATTTAAAATGCCATTGATGAAACAATACTTTTCCACCAACATTTACGATTAACCAAAAGGCAATCCAATTTTAACAAAATCTAAAAGCCCATAATTAAAAACTCCTACTCTGATGAGGGTCAAGCTTTTACCAGATTGTAAAGGAACCACCACTACCATTGTCAGACTACCCTCTAGACCACACTAAACAACAAACTTTATTTCTAGGAAGGTCAAGCAATGAAATGGTCACTCTAAGATCTTAAACACACTCAAGGTTCCATGCATCCATAACCAAGGCATAACTTTAAGCACCTAAGAGGACATTCAAAACACCTAGGGTGTACCCCCATATGAAAAAATATTACGAGACAAACAACGTAGAACCAACTCGACAACATGCAAGTGAGAATCACATAACATTTGGCTAAGTAGCCAACAACATAATGAGCTCGAGTCACTAATCAAAATAAAGTCCAAGAAATATCAGCAATCAAGAAAAGTGGCTAAGTAGCCGCATTGCAAAGTTTGAAAATTCTTGCAAAAATTATAAATAAATAAAAGATTCTCAGAGCTTCTCAATCCAATCATAAAATAAGATGCTGGTCCTTGATAAAATAATCACAAGATTATGAATGTAAAACAAAAAAGTTAACACCACATTCACTCCACAGCCCTTCATGGCCACCAATAGGGGTACTCTACCTCAAGGTTAGTTCTAAGAACACATACATAGGATTGGGTCCTAGACGACACCCAGACTTAGTGTCCACTCTCTCACATGGTTAACAACATGGAAAACTGACAACCAGACCCTCTTTCCTAACCACTCAAGGAAGGAAGCTCTAAACAAATTCTAATTAACTCTTCCCGACCCAGAACACAACCACTACTATCCAACTACAAAAATCACATCATACAACTTATCATTCCAACAAATCTAATAAGGAAGGGTCTCAACAAAGGGCTTAATGCCTCGTACAATTAAATCAAGTTTTTGGACTTGTAAAATCAACACATTTTCAAAGGGGAACCAAGTTTTCCACTATACTAGAAGTTCAAAAAATCAATTTAATCTGACATTCTTAGTTACCCCGGGTTTAGAAAAATGTCACTAAGCAAGCACAACAACTCAAACAACTTGTTATTTTATTATGATCTTAATTCTGGCAGTTCAAGTGTACAAAGTAAGGTAATATTTCTCCATACTTATTTATTCTTCAATTTTCAAATAAGTTTGTTTTGTATTAGATTCAAAAGTGTGTAACATTCCCATTTTAAGAATTTAGAAACAAGGGAATTTTTTTTATAAATAATGTTCTCTGTTCTAAATTCATACTTTAGAACACACATTCTTTATCAACCATTCATATAATAGATAACCATATGCAGCTGTAATGACTTGCTTTGTGCTATTGATCTATTTATTTCATGACTCAAATATACTATCGATATATTCATGTTTAACATTAAGTATTGAATACTTTTTCATAAACTATGTATACTTGGTTCTCTCTCCTGTTCAAAGTTATTGAGTGATTTGTCTAAGGAACCTATCTGAATATTTGTTACCAATATTCATCTTCATCACGAATGTTAGACTAGGTGACATAGGACAACACAACCAACAACTTACGATACTTTGGCCAAATATTTCCAACATACTATTCATATTACTATTCCTTGACGACATACTTGTCAATCCGGAATACATCCTTCACCCCACTCTATTGTTATCTAGAATGTCCTTGACTGACTTCCATCAATCCACTTGCCCAAGATTTAACCCTAGTTCGAGCTAACAACATATGTTATGATATGGGGAGGCTCACTAAGACTTAGGGTAAGTTGGCATATTGGGTCAACCAAAGTCAACCCTATTTTTCAAGGTATCCCAAGTTTTAGAGGGCTACCCCATAACTTAAACATATTACTAACTAGACTTAGAGAGAAACTAAGATCAAGTCCAAGGTGTGTAGATCTAGATGATCAATGCAGAAGGGTGTTGCCACATGTCGACTGCATCACTGTATCCTCGAGAATATCCTAATATTCTTGAAGGTACAGCCCTGCAGTTGGCATGTGCCAACATCCTATATAACAACCTCATCAAGATGTACATACCTCAAGGAGTTTATTATAAATTTAATTAATTTGGATTATTAAAAATAGATTTCAGCAACCTTGCCTAACCCTAATCCAACACTCCTTAAGTTCTTCTCTACAACATATTCAATTGATTGTTAAAGAACTTTCTTAGCTTAATATTTCCTTTAATGTTATTTACTGGACTTAACAAGCCATCAACCATAACAGAATATCAACATCATAAGTTCCATTTATTGACTTAACCATTCAAGGAAGAGTAACAACCATCTAGGTTGTAACTAAGTAGACTTTATTAACAAAGTCTAACGATTAGGAATCACTTCTTCCATTTTGTTTACATTCTTAAGATAGAGGAAGAATCTTCCTTTACATGATTAAGTGCTAGGGCCTAACACCCCTATAAATCATTACAAATTCAATAGTTATTACTGAATGTTCATTCCATATAATATTACTATATTGAATTGTTTAGTTATGACATCAAATTCTGCAACTTAAGAAGTTGCATCCTATTTAGGGAAATTAGTCCAATTCCCACTGTCAAACTTATCTAAGAATACCCCATTAAGCATATAAATAATATGGAGTATAACAACAAGATAGGATTCCATCTATTTAATGAAAGTACAAGATAATTTACACATCCAATGTAAATAAATTCTCAACATTTAATTCATCTCTAAAACTTATACATTTAGGTATGCTACAAGACAATTGCCTTCATTACAAAAGAATACTACTTTTATTTTTCAATACAATCTCAAGAATGATTCAAAGTTCTTTACAAAATCATACTTAAATCAACCAATGCATCACATAAGTTTTTGCCTTCCTTATCACTTACAAAGTCCATCTGCAAAAATTGCTAGCACGGGTCAGATTAATGAACTGAGCATGATAAACACTAAGCCTTAAAAAGAAGTGCATTCCAATAATTGTTCCATTAAAACAACTCTACTTTAATGAGACAATTATTACATCAAATAATCAATATATCAAAAGCAATGAAAAAGAAGTACATTTTAAACAATTGATTTCACTTTCAAGAAAAGGACATAATATAATCCACCATATCAGAACCTTACAAAATAGAGTCTAATTGATCCTATCAATTATCCTTAGGCAAACAACATATCATAACATCTCATTGTTCCCAATCTTTCATAAAAGAAAACAACATTTATCTTTGCTTCAAGCCAAAGGAAGAGTTTAAAGCATGGTTCTTATTAGGATGACTCATCTAACTCCTAAACAAAAGAAGAAGAAGAACCATTACAACTATGCCCAAACACAACACATCCAAGAAACAGAACAGATTCAAAACATGATTTAACTATTTCTTTTAAAAGACAACTACCTTAAAATTTAACATTTAAGATATTCATCAGAACAAAATTTCATTTTAATCCAAGAAGGAATAGAGAATCAATCGGTCTACCTACAAGTTTAAATCTACTTCCACATATAGAAGTTAACTTTTAAAGATCGAAACAACGTTCAAAAATCAAGGTAGACTCATACAAGAGTTAATCTCTACTCGAGTTCATCCAAGGAGAATTCTTAAAAAGATAGAGTGTAAGAGACAAACTTACTCATCTCAAACCAAACAAGTAAAGTCTTGTCAAACAATAGTCTGCCAAACAAGCTGGCATTTCACCTAATAAAACTAAATAATATAATCTCTTCCAACATCATTTCTACAAATGATTGGGTAAAGGAAGACCAAACAACTCATAAAGAAATATCTATATAAAAAGAGAATCAAAACATAAAATTTCAACCAATGATCTATCCAAGTAATAAGAAAGCACACTGCCATATTTCTTACACTTCTTTACTTTCAATGAACACGAGTTTCAATTCCAAACCCAAAATGAAATACAAATAACAATCCTAAAACACAGTTTGTTCTAAATGAATCACATTCCTTTCTTTTATAAAGACACAAGGTGTATTTACTATATCCAACAAGAGATAGAAAAATAACTGATCAATAAGTTAAACATGATCAAAAGTATCAACAAACTCAGACTGAAATCCCATTATCCTTAGAAAATGTTTCCAGTTAAATCCCAAGGATATTTAAACAGCTCAATTAATCTACTCTCCCAGATTTCCTTGAGTAAGTAGTTCGATTAGAAAAGTTCTAAGTTTTAAACTCTTTAAGAAGTTAAGAAAACCCAATTCAAATACCAAAACCAAATCGAACATGTTGATAATACTACACCATCTCAGCTCAAAAGTATAAAATCCGAGCACAATGACGAACACAAGCTTCTCACAAAGGTACAGGACTACCCAAGTAAATATTCACGGTTTAGGAAACAACAAGTTCCCATCCAAGTTTAAATCATTAACAAAGAAAACTCAACATACCAAAACAGAACCGACACATCATTCCTGCTACTATTTCCAAACACTAAGTACCAAATTTCATGTACAGTGTCGAATTACAACAACTCAACATGAGCTCAGATATGCTCAAGTATCTTAGTATGAGGTAGTATAAGATACAAATATCCATTAACAGTTCATATTCAAAACAAGGAGTCCTATTCCTATCTCAAATGAAACACGAGTTTCCAACGAGAGTTTAGAATCAAACAAATAACAAGATAAGAGTGCGGTGAAATCATGAACTTCAATTAACAGTCCAAAATACCACAAGAGTAAAGCACGAGTATAGAGCCACATACGGCTTCAACAACAGTCCCGAGTTACCCAAGGTTTCAACACTGGTTTAGAACAACTAGAGGCTCCAACACAAATTCATATCAAAACGCGAAGCCAAATATTATCCCAAATAGAACTCAAGTTTCTCACCAAAGTTCGAGCCCCAAAAATGAGTAATAACATACAAGTACCATGTACATTATGAACTGACATTAACAGTCTAGGTTGTCATAAGGAAATAAAACTCAAGCACCGAGTTACATACGGACTTCAACAACAGTCCAAGATTATCCAAGATTCGAATGCTGGTTCAAAATAACAAGAACCTCCATCAATAGTTCTCAACAAACACAAAACCAGAACCAAGTTCCAAACCAAATACGAGCTCGAATAAAGGCTCAACAAAAACATGAGCTCAACACAAGCTCAAGATCAAATAAAACAAAAACTCCAACAAGGTCAGATAGAACCCAAGGTTCTCAAAAACTCTGAACCATATCTAAATAACAACGAAGATTATCTAAACAGAATACTTCCATTACCCATTCTAGAATGAAAAAGTTGAGTTACAGAAATACGTTTTTGCATGCATTTTCTTTTTTAAGAACTACACATGGTAAGTTTCCAAATAAAACATCATTTACCAAGGATTCATAACCAATATCACAAGATTTAATAAACCCAACAAGAAAATAACCAGATAAGATAAGCAATCCAAGAATCTCAAAAGAGTAGACTTGTTTTAATGAAACATTTATAAGAAAGCAAGAGATCTTAAAGTTTAGAGCCTATCATGCCTGATAGTGCTTCTGCTAAATCGAAGAGAACCTCTAGCCGAGCTCACAACTTCTCCTCTTCTCCATGAAAGATCAAACAACCACCTTATTTTTCCACACTGCCTCTTATATATCCCACGAACCGAAAATAGACTACCCATTAAGTGCAGTTCAATCTACTGGTTTGAAAAACTAGAGAGCATGCAGAGTGAAAATAACAAAGTATGCAAAGTGAAACAACCCCATACAATCTGTTTGCATGCTTTCCAAAACGGTTTGAGCACAAAACTGAAAAAAATAAATTCCATTAATTCCTATTTTCCCGCCTATCCTTCCTTGCCACCGCCTTCCAAGTTTGGCGAATGCCAAATCAAAATTAACATGCAACTCCATTTTTAGTGAAGTTTCCACATAAGCCTCCGCCAAGTCAACTAGCCCCTGCCACAACTGGTGGCATGTAAGCTTTTAAAACCTTATCAACAACTTAAATGCCTTGGAACCATCACCTATGATACATGCGACCACCAATTCCCCCTCATGCCCATTAGTTTAGGGTAGACATAATTGCTTAGGTTAGATCTTAGGTTAGCTTAGGATAGGTAACCTTAGGATATAACCCAATCAATAAATTACCACCTTAGGTAGTTTCCACATAGGTTAGATTAATTCCAACACAATAGTTTTTAGGCATTAGGTTAGATCATCACACAACCATATAGCATTAGGTTTTAGGATAATTTAAATAACCTAGTAACCTCTCCATAATCCTTTAGTACAAAGCTTAGGTTAGGATAAAATTCAATTAATTAACATAGCTAGGTAGTAAATATGTATATTCTTACCTAGCTTAGGATTCCGTAGGATAGTCCCTTTAGTTTTAGGAACCAGAATGTTTCCTATGCCGTGAACAGGCTATAGTTTGTTTGCATCAACATTGTCTGCCTACGATCAAACTGAAAAGATCCAAACACAACATACGACTGAATAGAAACATGTTCACACAACAATCAAAGAACTTGTAACCAACAAAGTTTAGTCATATGTCTTTTAATTCATGGAATGTCGATTTACCATTTGTTCAATAAAGCATAATTTAAAACATTCCTTGGATCACTGAAATTGATCCAAGGATGAGTCAGATTAATAGATAAGTTTACAATTCTTAAACTAGATTGCAACCCACCTATAAGAAGTGAAAAATGGATTCAAGGAAGCCATTCCAATTCAATCAAAGGATCTTAAGAATAGAAGATGATTTATCCATATCAAGCATGATCTCCAAAAATCAAAAGAACATATCTTTATAAGGAAAATCACATGTCAACACTTGAAATGTAAAGGAGGAAAATAACAACTGTCAAGGGTGTTACAAAGTGTGCTAGGTTTACGCGAGTTCATGTCTCAAGTTTTGTAGTGTACCTAATGGACCAAGCTTTTGAACCCTTTGCTCCGATACCAAACCGTGATGCCCATTTAAAAAAACCCACTTGAGACCCAAGAAATAACCTCTAGGATTAGTTAGAAAATTATGGAATAATTTTATTTTGATTGGAAGTGTCCACAACCAAGTCAGTAAGACAACGATTGGCCCTGTTAGGTTTCGTAACAATTCTAAATTACTAGAACATATTTTTTTCCTTTATTAACAAATATCAAGTTCACATGGTACAAATTTTAGGGTTAGGAGTTCTAGTTAGGTTGTGGGGAAATTTACGCCCATACCCACTCTCTAACAAGCTTATAGTTTCAACTTGATTTTTCTCATACTTAATGCTTCCAAAATTTCCTTAAATCATTCCCATTGGATATGAATTTTCTCACCTTTCTGGTGATATAAAGAAGTCCTCCTAACTCCTTCAGAACTCAAGATATGAGCAAGTGGACTTTAGGGCTCAATTTTTCCCCAAGGGGACACGTGTCAAGCAGGGGTGAAAGGAAAATTTTGGGATGGCAGGTTGTAGGGCGGTGTTTGGGATTTTTCCTTACATGGGAGAAATTTTCTAGTTGCACCCGCACCTCTCCGTGGGTCCTCCAAGGACATGTGGCAGCCTCTGAGTCATTGCCGACAACAAGGAAAGGAAGGGCGGGCAGTGGGAGAGTTTGGGGCATTTCGCCCAAAGGGGAAGAAAACAAAACAACGCCCATGCGCCCGTAGGTCCACCAGGGTATGTGGCACTCCACGATTCACTATGGGGAGAAGGGAGAGGGAGAGGTGGGTGGCGGAGTTGATTTGCGAATTTCACCGAAGGGAGGACAAAGGGGAAGTTGGACGCGTGGGTCCGTGCGCCCGCGAGAAGAATTTCCCAAGGCGAGGGCGGGGATGCGGGGGCTGCAAAGTTTAAGAATTTTTTTCCAAAAAAAAAAATTCAAAAGATAAGGTCCGTAAAGGTTCCACCCCTTTGCCATGCCACGTGGCTTCCCTGTGATTGGTTGTGGGGAATTTGTGTGGGGATAGTTAAGAATTTTTTCCAAAATTTTCAAAAAGTGTCAAGGAAGAAAAAGTGTCGTGCCTCTACCGCTGCCTCGTGAGGACACGTGGCAGCCTCCGATTCATGGTCGGGTTGGCAGAGGAAAATGAAAAAAATTTCCTGAACCAAAATTTTTCAAAAATTTTTCTAAGGATTTTTAAATGGGAATTTTTTTGGGTCATGGTGGGCCCGCCAAGGAAAATTTTCCCAAATTTTTCCGCCAAGGCACAAAAACTTCAAAGTGCCATAACTTTTGCTAGGAAGCTCAATTTTGGGAAAATAAGAACTTTTGGAAATCTCTCGATGCCCTCTCTGCATAAGAAACATAAATTTTACATTTTGATAAATTTTAAGGGTTCAATTTTGCAAAAGGATCTGCAGGCTTTTAAAAAGTCAATTGGTAATTTATAACTTTCAAAATTGATTAAATTGGATCACCTCTGTTGTATATATTTACCCCAGGGTAAATATGGATAAACGAAGACAAATCGGGTTTATAGTGTGGAGAAAAATGGTGGAACAACATGTTGGGGGTCTCAAAACCCGACACAAAGGGATTCGGGTTTCGGGTTTCGGGAAACATGAGACACGAAACATGCAAATCGCAAGGCATGTCCCGATGCTTGAGAGTTCCGCAAACCCGACACACTACAAAGGCAAATCGGGTTTTGGAGTCGGTAAAGCATGAGGCGAAAACATGTCGCGGCATCCTCCAAACCCGACACAAAGGAAAACTTGGAAAATAGCGGCGGAAGCGGGTTTCGGGAAAACACAAACATCAAACACATGCCGGGGCTTCTTTCAAACCCGATTCAAAATACAATCCGCTATAATGAGATGAGTTAGGTGCGGATGTGGAGGTGGTTGGAACAAATTTCGATTTCTTCACTCCTCCTCTTTTTCTTCTATAAAATGTAAGGAGAGGCTCTTTTTCAAAAGTTGGACATTTTTGTTTTGTGCCTCCTCCCTTCTTCTCCACAGCGGAGTGGATTTGTTGAGCAAAGGACCTTCCCATTTGAAATTGTAATGCAACCTTGCCTCTTGGCATTTTGCGGTGTTGTATCACCCTTTGGAGCAAATTAATGCATATCGTGGATGTTTCTCAACCCTCTACGTGTTTATTTGCGTCCTTCCGATCTTCACCGTGTGAATCGCTATTCAGTGCATATCTTTTGCATTACATTTTATTGGTTTGTGTTTATTGGCAAGACATATGTTCCAACATTCCTCGGTGCATCACCTCCATAGTTTAGGTTTTATTTTCATGCATTCTCTACCCTGTCTCCTTGGCAAGATAGATTAGGTTTTGGGTAAATCCTCTGCATTTATTCGTGCATCCGAACAGAGGAATAGGAGCCGGCCTTCATCCAGAGAGCTTTTCCAATTTCGCGAGGTCCCACACTTGGGAAAAGCTCCATGTTTTGCGATCACTGCCGAGACCTTCAACCCATCGCGTTGTAGAGTCCCAGGGGTGCTGCGATTTCGCACCAACACTTTTGGCACGCCTGGTGGGACCAAGAAGTCATTCCATGAAGATTTGAAGGAGTTTTCACAAATTTGGCTCAAGATATTACAGTTGTTTCAAATTTGATTTTGCTCCGTCCAGACTGAACTCCGAAATCATTTTTCAAGGGCTTAACTTGCTCGAAACAGGCCGAATTTTCGCCAGTTGGTAGATCTAAGAGAAATATTCAAAAGGGTATCTTTGGTTTTTTGAGATTTTGATTTTCAAAATTTCATGTTTTTGTGATTTCGGGTTTTGGGTCCGAAAGCATCAAAGCAGCACCAAACAGTCATTTCGGGTTTTGAGGGATGTCGAACATGTCTCGAGTGAGACCATGGCGGTCGGGTTAGGTGATGCATTGCATGACCTGAGTTCCACCTGTGCTTTTCGGGGATCCACAGCTACGTTACATGACATGAGTTCTGAATTGAAGATTGTTTCCTCTCTGGGTCCTTCAAATTTTTAATTCCGATTTTCAATATTGCGGAGTTTGATGTGTAACTTAGCAAAATCCAGCCTTTTAGAGGCATGTTCAAAAACACATCAGCAACTCCATCGATCAAGCAACCCATTTCTCTGAGTTGCAGACCCGTTTCCATTCGTTTCCATCCATCTTTCTTTCCATCTCTTTCATTCTTTTCCATTCCATGAAGTTGTGCAACCATGACTTCATTTCCATCATGGGACTCACATTTCCAACAACAGCAATGTTTCCCACCTCCAACACGTTTTACAAATCCTCCAGATCAGCATGCATACTCATATGAACAACAGTGCCAAAGTCAGTTTGGCTATGGAGCTTTCCAAGAGCAGAGTATGCATATAACGAAGACCATCAGATGCAAGATGCTGGTCTATTGGAGAAAATCCAAAAAATGGAGGTGGGGATGGTGCAGTCCAGGGCTCAAGCACAAATGAAAGCTTTTGGAATCGGTTGTGGAGCACCCTGTCCATGGGTGGGACCTTTTCCAAGGCATTACAGCCCTCAGGAGAAACTTGACTTCATGATTGCAACGCTGCCATTGCTTGCAAAGTGGATCGAAGGAATAGAGGTGTATGAGAGAAGTATTCAGCAACCTCGTCAATGGGTAAGCACACCATCTCATGCCTTTCTTTTTCCCTTTCCCCATCTGTTTTACCTCAGCAGTGTCAAGTTTTAAATTCTCCATCTGCTGTCCCAAATGTTGATCCCATGTCTCCACCTCTCAGTCTTCCACCTCACCTCAATTCTTCTTTCCTTTTTTCTTCCAAACAGTCATCCCCTCCACAAGAGCTAACGAAAACCCCCTCCTCCAAAGAAACAGGAGGTTTCACCTCCTCCACCACCACGAAAAATTGTAAAATCAGTTGAGGTACAACCCATCCCTCCTCTTGCATTCCCAATTCCATGTGGGGAAGAAGAAATTGCAAAAATCAGTCATCAAGGACAACAAGAGGAAGAGCCGGAAAGAAGAAATGATTAAGAGCTTAGTAAGTTTGGCTCTTAAATTTGGAATTGAAAAGATCCCTTTCTTTGGTAAAGCCTACGAAGAGGCTAAGGTCGAACAAATGGTGGTCAGGACTGATTTTGTGGCAGCAGAAGAAGAGAAAAAGGAAGAAAGCTCTGAAGAAGATCTTGCAGCCCCAACTTGTCCTCTAGAGCAGATTGAAGAGTTTGACTTAAAAAACTTCATGCTGGGGGAAGAGTTATATCAAGAGAAAGATTTCCTTTGAGTAATAGAGGAGGGAGAAGCTTCTCAAAATCCAAAAGAAGAGGAGCACATCCCAGTTGTGGAGGAGAAAAGTGCAGATCCAAGGGCTTTGAGCACAAAGCAGGCTACAGGAGAACCTTCAGTTCTTCTTTCTACTTCACCTCTCCCAAGTTCTAGTACTGAAGAGGAGTTTGATCTCTCAAACTCAATATTGGAGAGTGAAGGAAACCATGGTGGTCAAGTTGCAGATCAAGAGGACACCATGGGAGAAGTTGAACACGAGCAGCAGGACAGGAATGAGGCAGTTTACCTGTCAAATTTGGAGGATTGTTTTGATGGAGAAGAGCCGGTTGAGTTTTCACCATTCTCTCTTTCATCATCCACATTCCAAACACAAGAGCCTGTTGTCATGGAGGAGAACATTCATTTGCGTGAGAGCTGCATCTTACAAAGAGCCCTTTGGGATCAAAATTGGAAGATTTTAATCTTCCATGTTCTTCATTGGAGGAAGAGAAAGGACAGAAGAATCCCACCATTTCTTCCACGTCATCCATCTCAGAGGGTCTACAAGAAGACTCCATTTTTAGAGTTGAAAATCAGAGTTATGGGCATATCAAATGGATCGGACCTTGCCAATCGATCGGGTATTTGGCTTCATTTTAGCCAAAGGAGAAGCCACAACCGGTCATGCTCGCTTCGAGCATGAGGGTGAGTTACAGAGTACCAAGGATCAGCTGCCATACCTCTCCAATCCAAATGCGAGAGAAACTAAAAGAGGTATTGGATTTGTTTTGAGTTGATACCTTGATGATTTGGATAGAAGACCCGACTTCTTGTTGATTTTCCATCCATCCAAACAACCATGATCGTGCAAATCGATTGCATGGCTGCCCATTTTGAAGAAAGGAAGCTATTTTGCACAACCAGTTGCAGGGTTTGTTTAGCTTGCCTTTGCTTCCAGATTAGAGTAGAGTAGCTAGGCTTTGCTTTCTGGAAGAAGTGCTTGTGCACACTCTGCATGTTCCATTTGGGACATGTATGATTTTCAGTTTTGTACATAGTTTTTGGTGTGGCTGGTTTTGCTCATGCACGGTTCATTTCAAAGTGGTTTTGGGGAGAACAAATCTAAGTTCAATGGGTTTCAAACCATTCAGAGGGAAGTTTCAAATTTCAAATCAGTTTTCAGGCTCGCATATGACTCCATGCCCAATGGATCGCTAAAAGGCCACCGATCTTCTACCTAGCAGCAGTGTAACCCCGTGAGTCGCCAAATTGTTGTATATATTTACCCCTGTAAATATGGATAAACGAAGACAAATCGGGTTTATAGGGCGGAGAAAAATGGTGGAACAACATGTTGGGGGTCTCAAAACCCGACACAAAGGAATTCAGGTTTCGGGTTTCGGGAAACATGAGACATGAAACATGCAAATCGCAAGGCATGTCCCGATGCTTGAGAGTTCCGCAAACCCGACACACTACAAAGGAAAATCGGGTTTTGGAGTCGGTAAAGCATGAGGCGAAAACATGTCACGGCATCCTCCAAACTCGAAACAAAGGAAATTTGGTAATAGCGGCGGATGCGGGTTTCAGAAAGCACGAACATCAAACACATGCCGGGGCTTCTTTCAAACCCGATTCAAAATACAGTCCGCTATAATGAGATGAGTTAGGTGCGGATGTGGAGGTGGTTGGAACAAATTTCGATTTTTTCACTCCTCTCTTTTTCTTCTATAAAATGTAAGGAGAGGCTGTTTTTCAAAGGTTGGACATTTTTGTTTTGTGCCTCCTCCCTTCTTCTCCCTGGCAGGTGGATTTGTGGAGCAAAGGACCTTCCCATTTGAAATTGTAATGCAACCTTGCCTCTTGGCATTTTGCAGTGTTGTATCACCCTTTGGAGCAAATTAATGCATATCTGTGGATGTTTCTCAACCCTCTACGTGTTTATTTGCGTCCTTCCGATCTTCTTTGTGAATCGGCTATCTCGTGCATATCTTTTTGCATTACATTTTATTGGTTTGTGTTTATTGGCAAGACATATGTTCCAACATTCCTCGGTGCATCACCTCCGTAGTTTAGGTTTTATTTTCATGCATTCTCTACCCTGTCTCCTTGGTAAGATAGATTAGGTTTTGGGTAAATCCTCTGTGTTTATTCATGCATCTGAACAGAGGAATAGGAGCGGCCTTCATCCAGAGAGCTTTTCCAATTTCGCAAGGTCCCACATTTGGGAAAAGCTCCATGTTGTGCAGTCGCACTGAGACCTTCAACCCATCGCGTTGTAGAGTCCCATGGGTGCTGCGATTTCACACCAACACCTCCTTCACTCAACATGCCAAAGCAGGACATGGAGAATTGATCTAGGGAGAGTTTAAATTGTTTTAGGAAGGTAAATTTGTTCAATTGATTTAATTTTGAATTTTGTCCAACAAATGATAGAAGCTTGGCTGAGGAAGGGATTGTGTTCAAATTTGTAATGGTTAAATTGTTTCCTTAAGTTTTCTTTGTCAATCTGAGCTCCTTGCTAATATATCATGTTAAATTTTAAGGTTTATAAATTTATTTAAATGTGTAGGTCCGAATGTACATTTTTATTAAAATTAATTTCAGTTTTAAAATTTGCGTGAGAGATTCACTTCAAGGAAAATTTTGTATATCCAATTTATCATTTAAGTGTAATATCTTATTTCTAATCTGGTCTAATACATTTAGTTTTATGTAAGCAATTCATTTCAAAGCTAGATGGTAAAGTCGATTTCCAATTCCATATATTTATCAAAAGAAGACAAGCAATATAATTCCCTTGCGGATTTTCTTTCCTTCGCAATTAAATAGAGATTCCATTCGTAATTTGATATTCCAACTCAATCACAACAATGCAAAAGAGAGATGAACTTGCAATTCTTTATTAACTCCAAAGAGAATACATCTTTACATATTCCATTCCTTGAATGCAATTAACAGAGTTCTATTTCTTTCCAATAACAATATAGAATGTACATGTCTTTCACAATTCCAATATCTAACTTCATAATCAAATTACATACATCTTTCTTCACAAAATACATGTTACAATTTCATCCACAACAAGTGGGAAATGATTACCAATAAATATGTTTTCACAAGGGAATTTTCATCAAACTATATTTTTCCTTTGCTCCTAGACAACAAAATGCACATTTTCATTTTCTCCAAGTTGATCACAACAAAAGAGGGGGAAAGAAAATGCATTCCACCCAACCAAGACATCTAATGAAAGGAGAAGCCTTCCTTCATCATTGGCCCCTAAGCCCCAACCAAGATACAATATAAGGTGTGATTCAACCCATGGAAACAATTGGCTGCCACAACACACAACATTCTTTCACAAGCATGATTTAATATAAAACATAGTTCAATACAAAACAACAATTCACAACTACAATTGAAAGCATTCAAATCAAAACTCAGGATTGATCATGCAAGCCAAAGGAGCAAGGTCTATGGGGGAAGCTACTTATGCCTCCCAATTGGGAATTGGGCATCCACCAGTAACAAACCGCCAAGATAATTCATCCCACACATTTTCCTTATGCCCCCCACAAATCGCTCCTTATGCCCCCACAGGTTTCCTTATGTCCCTAAGAAATGCAAGCTATTTCTTTTCCATGGTGGATCCCAAACCCAAACTCCCTCCACAAAACTCTAATGCTAATGCTATTGCTTATGCCCCCACATGGATTTCCCATAGCCTTCTCTGTACCTTCCCTAAGGCAGTCTACCCAACCAGCCAACAAATACAATAAAACATTCTCCATACACACAACACAACAAGAAAATAACAGCAATAAAGAAGGAATAAATGCCTACCTTTCCATGGTAGCTTTTGTTTCCAACAACAAGCTCTTAAAGCCAAAAACACAGTCTAAAATAACAATCTCCCAAGCATGTAAATATTTCTCCAAACTTCCTCCAAAACAAGAGCTCCAACACAAGAAAATGTGCCCCAAAGAAGTTGCAAAATGATTCAACAACCCCAAAACAAGCAAGAAGTTTGAATTATATAGAAGAGGGAGAGAAGAGGATGATGTGGATCCATGTAGGATGCCACATCACACATCCTCCAATTCAAACAAAAAGACAAAAATCCATTCTCCCAAGCACAATAAAGAGGTGGTTGAAAAATGACAAGTTACTTGCACACTCTAAAAGCCCACACCTCAAGAGACAACAAATTAAATAAAATGTAATAAAGTGCAATAAAAACATGCAACATGTTTAATAAAATACATTATAAAAGTCACAAATCACCTCTTCTACCATAAGTATGGTTGGTAAATTAAATTTAGAGGCATGGGACAAGTTTTACTTTTCCCACAAGCCTCTATAAACATTCCGCAAAGACAAATTGAATTTGTCATGGAGGTGGAGTATTTCATACTCCAAAACTGACTTACACAAGATCTTACACAACTTACACATCACTTACATAATTAATACAAAAGCCAACCGCTCGTATAATTACTTCCCCATATCCCATTTTAGTTTATTTAAATTTTAATCATATGATTCTCACATTAATCTACCATATTTAAATTAAATAAAGAAAATGAACTCATTACTAATAAAACACATACAACAATAATAAAAATTAACCACATCAATAAAATACATAATACCCATGGTCACATGTAAAGGTAATCCCTCCCATGGGAATTCCTAACAAAATACAACACACACACATAACAAGTTGCCATTGTGACCTTGTTGAATTCACCTAAAATTTCATTGTGGTTGGTCTCCGATCCCTCGATGTTTGTTGTGATTTTTGACTTGTAAAACAAAAATACCTCCTTCGATCTCATGGCCATATCAGAAAATCCAACATGATATAAATGAAATCACCAAACCAACTATATAAATGAATCACAACAACATCAAAGTAACAACTACATCATTTACATTTTTAATCAACAATTATATCATCATCATAAAATGTCCATTTCTAGATCTACTCAAACTATCCTAAATCACATGTCCAAACAACACCCATGAAACATCCATGTCAAATAGTATATCATCATCCACATGTGAGTGTATCTAATAGTCATCATGCATCATATATAAATCAAATTCAACAATAATCTAGAATCGACATCTAACACCATACTAAATCCAAACTATAAAAATGTCCATCATATAGTCCACATGTATCATGATCGTAATAAAATGTGCCAAAGGGAAGTGGGCACTACATATCTAGCCATATCCAAATCAACATAGCCAAATAAATATATATCTCGAACCTCCATAGCATAATCGTATACTAGATGTCCCTCTCAAATACCACGAGAATCCATTGGATTACTTTCCAATGCTTTTTACCTAGATTGGCCATAAATCTACTCACAAATCCCACTGCTTATGCAATGTATGGTCTAGTAAAAACCATAACATACATGAGAATCCCAACTGTTGAAGCATATAGAACTTGTGTCATGTATTTGACCTCCTCATGTGATGAAGGACAACAATCTTTTCTCAATTTTAAGTGTCGACCATAAGTGTACTCACCGGTTTTGATTCTTGAATGTTAAACCTTTCCAATAGCTTATTGATATAAGGCTCCCGAGACAAATAAAATTTCTTATTCTTCATGTCTCTATGTATTTTCATGCCAAGGACTCTTTTTCAACTCCTAAATCCTTCATAGAAAATGTGTGACCTAGATTTTGTTTAAGCTTACCAATGTCCCACATACTAGATCTTGCAATAAACATGTCATCCACATACATTAAAAAAATAATATAGGTCCCATTTTCAAGCTTCTTGAAATAAACACAATGGTTAGATTCACATCTCAAGTAACGATGCTCATGCATGAAACTATCAAACCTCATGTACCATTTCCTTGGATCTTGTTTGAGCCCATATAGAATCTTTTTCAACCTGCACACTAATTTTTCCTTACCCTTGACTTCATACCCAAGAAGTTGTTGCATATAAATCTCTTCATCCAAATCATCATGAAGAAAATCCATCTTCACATCTAGTTTCTCTAAATGCAAATCATGTACTACAACTAAACTCAATACAATATGTATGGAAGTCATTTTAACAACAGGAGAAAATATTTCACCAAAGTCAATACCGCTTTATCGTCAAAAATTGTTTGCTACAAGCCTTGCCTTGTATCTTTTTGTCCACCCTCTTCTTCCTTGATCCCCGTAAACCCATTTATTTTGCAATGTACTCTTACCTACCGACAACTTAACCAAATCTTAAGTGTGGTTTTGTTTCAAGGATTCCATCTCCTCATCCATGTCATGCTCCCATTGCACATGGGTCTTATCCTACATTACTTATTCACAAATTTCGGTACACCATTATAAGTCAATAATAAATAATATAGAGAAGGTGTAAATATTTTTGGAGGTTTACTTACCCTTTGTGACCTTCTCACGAAGTTTGGTGTACCCGAGGCTCATTACGAACCTCCTGGACATTTGTTTTTAATTCTAACAATGACCGACACTTTGGTCACCTGTAACCGATGCGGTTCATTAACCAATGTCAGTTTCAATCTTCTATAACCAATACCGGTTCAAATAATCGATGTCATCCGGGGGTCAACCTGACACTGGTTAATGTATAATCCTATAGGTACAAATTTTAAATATGAGAGTTCATTTTCATTCACAAAATTCTCAATGGTTCATCCTTAAGTATTAAAATTCGATCCTTGTACATTCTCTTTTCATTCCATTCAATGTTAGGACTCCTAATAATTTTAAATTCTCTAAATCCCAAAAACGGAATCGAAATCGAGATCCATAACCAATGAAAGTACATCTATTGGATTTCGCATCCAACTTTTTTCTATTTTACTTATCAATATGCACAAAAGCTTTTGAACAAAAAAATTTAAGAAAAGAAAGATCTACCTCTTTTCAGTCCAAGCTTCCTTTGGTATTCCTTTATCTAGGGAACTTGAAGGTCCACGGTTAATCAAATAAACCATCATATCAATCGCTTCGCCAAAATCGCAAGAGCAATCCAACATGTATCCTCATACTTCTAAAGCACATTCCATGATTGTCCTGTTCATTCGCTCGCAACACCATTCTCTTGTGGTGTTCTTGAAACCATCTTTTCTCTACATATTTCATTCATTGAACAATAATCATTGAAATCCTTGCTACAATATTTACAACCGTTGTCATATCTAAGACACTTTAACTTTGAATTTGATTCATTCCCAACAAGGATTTCCATCCTTTAAAAGTATCAAAAACATCAGATTTATGTTTAATAAAATAAACCCATAACTTTCTTGTAGCATTATAAATGAAAGTAACATAATCTGGGATCCTCCATGAGAAGCTACCTAGGGTGGTCCCCACACATTTGAGTGTACAAGATCCAATTTATGCTCCTTCATAGTTACCATAACTTTGAGAAATATCACTCATTTTTTTTTCAAAAATACAATGCTCACAAAAATAAAGATCTAAATCTTTCAAATATGATAACTCATCCTTGGGTTTTAAGATCGCATTCCTTTTTGACTCATATGGCCCAACCGATTATGCCACATGCATGCATATGAATCTGAAGAAGATAACATAGAAAATGAAACAATAACACAAGTAGATAAATATAACGTTCCTACCTTCTTACCTCTTGCCACAACAAAAACACCCTTGGTGAATTTCCAAGATTCTATTGTGAATGTAACCATACAACCAACTTCACCTAGTTGTTCCGCATAAATAAGATTCTTCTTGAGGCTCGACACATGCCTCACATATTTCAATACCCATGTATTTCCATTCTACAATTTTAGATGAATTTCCCTTTACATGTAATACCGCAAGGTTCATCATCACCCAAATAAACATGCCCAAAATTACTCTGGACATAATTTCTAAAATAACCCTTATTAGGGGCTGGATGGAAAGAAGCTCCTAAATCTAAAACCCATGCTTCTATTTTATTATCCAAAGAAATAATAAGATCATCTTGCATTACCTATGGTTTAATATTTGCCTCTTTATTTGACTATTTACCCTTTTCTGGGTGTTGGTTCTCTTTATCCTTTGACCAACAATATTTCTTTGCATGTCCTTTCTTTCCACATTTCTAACAGGTAATTCCCTTACCTCTGGATTTAGATATGCCATCCCTTGACTTTTATTTCCAATTATTCTTACTCTTGGATCTCTCCTTCTTCTTGCCTCTCCTTTCTACATTTAAAGCATTCCCAGATGATGATTCCTATGTACTTTTCCTGTGAATTTATTCATTAAAGATTATACTAACCACATCATGAAACTTTAAAATATTATCGTAGATGTTGTATTACTAACAACCATTACCAATTTATCCCAACTATCAAACAAAGAACATAAGAATAAAAGTGCTTTCACTTAATCATCAAACAGAATATCAACTAATTTTAATTGATTTACAATAGATCGGAAATCATTCAAATGACTAGATGCAGATCCACCTTCATGCATTTTAGAACTAAATAGTTTCTTCATCAAATAAAATTTATTTGAAGCAATAGGTTTTTCATATAAATTAGCAAGGGATTTCATTAACTCTACCGTAGAAGTCACTTCTGTAATATTGGAAACCAAAAATGCTTCCAGGCTCAATATTATAGATCCCAAAGCATTTATATCAAGAATCTTCCATTCTTCATTAGTCATCTTCGTAGGTATAGAATTTTCATCCAATGGTAAGTAAAAATCTATTTGATACGGATAATCCTCAATTTTCATATTCCATAATTGATAATTTCATCCTTCAAACTTCTCGACCTTGTATTTGTTTTCTTTCGCCATTATCGTAGCTCCCACTCAATCGGAAAAATTCTCTGTGAGCAAATCAGTAAACACATAAAACCCTCAAAAAAATTCTAATACTAGTTGTTGGGGTTAGCACAATGTTGCAGATAATATATCAGATCTAAGCATACATGCAATAAAAGTGGATATTCTACCAAAATAAATATACAAAATAAGAGATATAAATCAACACCATATTTAACGTGGTTCACCCAGTGTGGGCTACATCCACCAAGAAACAAGACAATATATTATCCAAAGATTTCAGAAGATATACAATTGAATATATACAATCTTCCACACCTCTCATATGTACAATACTTTCTTTCTCTGAAGACTCTCCTTCTTCTCTAAGAATTATCTCTCTAACAATTATTCTCACAATAATTATTAACTCTCACAATCTTCTACTTCTAAACCCTAGCTTTCATGTTTATATAGACATATATAAAATTAGGGCACTTAGCCATGAAATTACAATCAATAGATCTGCCTTAATACTAAATTTAGATCTAATTCCCGTGAGTTAAATAAAACACCCATGCATTGAGTAATCGATGTCGGTTAGCCTAACCGATGTCGGTTCTTAATTGCTTGAATGATGTCGGTCCATTCATAACCGATGCTAATTAATGTGTTTTCCTAAAAGTTTAATATAACATGATATTTTGAAGTAATTGAGATCTACAACTCAACACAGGGGATGATATTGGGATTATAGTTGATCCCGATCTAGAGCTCAAGATTGAGAAAGAAGTTACAAATATTATAGAGCACCTAGTTGAACATGAAGTGGTGCATGAAATAGGAGTAAAAAAAGATAGATTCGGGGACGCAAACACATCTCTTGTAGTGGGCTTCCCTAAGGGAATTTGAGGAAAGAACAAGAGGTCGAGGTATATTCCACAAGGTCCCATGATGTGGTACGATGATGACCCAAATAAAGTTTTGTGCGCTAGGTACCAAAGTATGATACCCACGGATCAACTATTTTATTGGTCATTTTTCGGAAAGGAGGAGGCACTACCACACACACAAAAGAGGTTATCCTAGGAATTTAAATCACATATGAGAGGATCCCGAGTTTGAAGTTAGCGCTTATTCATTGATTGAAACCTAGGGACAGTCCACTCAGGATGTAGCATATCCGATAGTGGATTCACAATAGTTATTTGATGAACAAGAGTGTAACACACTCTATAAACTATCGGTAGAGGTTGGTGCTTGGATTTTGGATAAAAATAATAAAATAAGGTATATGCAGAGGGAGTGGATGAGAAGAACAAAGAAATAAGGGAGAGAAACAAGGAGATAATGGAAAAAGAGAAAATCATTGCGTAGCTGCAAAAAGAGGTGAGGGAGGAGAAGGGAAGAATGCAAGCAACATACAAGAAGGTGGAATGCATTGCGGATGCAATTTTACTCACGTGCCCAAGTTTGGCCCCTCAAGATGGAACTAAGTATGAATCATCTTTCCATTGTTTGGAGGACTTTACACACATGATTACGATTGACAACCAACTCTCACCTTAGAGTCTACGAAAGATATATTCAAGTGGCATAAGTAAAAAGAAAAGGAACATGTTGAAGCCACCATTACAAAATATGGTGAGTTGGTTGAAGTAGTAAAGGTAGCTTCCCATATCGTAGAGGTTTTTATGATAACTACAAAGATAGAGATCATGTGGTGGAATTTGCTTGTGGCTAAGGATGCAACATATTTGAAGGAGTTCTAGGCCAAGGAAAAGGCAAATAGGGCGAACGTGAGAGAATTTTGGCTGAGGTTGAAGAGTTTAGGGATGCAATTGATGCATTAAGGACCTCCCTTAAGAACAAGTTAAAGGATATTTACCCCCAAGTCATGCGCAAGATGGACATGATGAATGATGCAGGAAAATAACTTGAGACTATGGTCGAAAAGATGAAGGCACAAGGTGAAGAATTAACTTCTACAGAGGTTCCTGACATTGTGGGTGATGCACTTATTTAGGAAAGTAGGGAGTTAGAGGGATGGAAGGCATTGGAAGCCTTGGTGAACTAGTAATTCCCCTTTATCTTTTCTCAATAAATATTTGATTCTTTCATTCTTTGGCGCAAGCCATGTAGATATTCCTATTATTTGATTCTTGAAGAATTATTTATCATTCTTTGCACTAAAAATAGATGATTGCTGGGACGGACAACATACCTAGTGTGGAGTAATGTTGGATAATAGAAAATGGCTAAGTGTTGGATTATACAGGGGAATGCACACATAGAATGTTTGTAGAGGAAACACACGAGATGAGTAAAAATGATAAACATGCTTGATGATAGAGTTAACACATAGAATAAGGAACAAGCTTACATGCACAGATCGGTCGGCAGAAGACCAATGACTTAGCCACTCTTCGAGTATTAGGATAAAAATAGATATGGACTGTGTGACACGCAAGGAGATTTTTGTGGATAAGAAGAGTCTATTTTTGAGAGATGAACTTGTAGTTCAAAATAAATCATGAGAACTAATAATATGATTAGAAGCAAAGTTTATTTATAGGGATAATCTATTATTATGCTAGCATGTATGCGTCCTGGTTGTTTTTGTATATATGCATGGCTATTTTAAGCATGCAACTTATTTTGAAAATGCATGGGAGGTAAAGGAAAGCCCCCAACCCTATATATATGTGATATAGTAAAAAGCTGGTTTAGAGATCCGAAATATAATAGAGTTATGTTGTTTGTATACATATATTAAATGCGCATTCATGGCCTTTCTCTCTCCTAAACGGCTATATAACGGGCATCCTCCCTTTGCATTTTTCACATTGTTTCCATGCTATCCTTGCTCGAACCCTTGCAACCTAATTCCCTGCGCGTGTATCCCTTTTCTCTGTAATTCCTTCCCGAGTTTAGGTTGCAGCTCTGTTGCTATCAATATGAAGATCAAGTTTCAGGGACAGGAACAAATTTCTCCACTTGAGTCTGTCGTTCACAATATTGGGGACAACGAAGCTCGACATCTTGACTTCGGCGATTTTTGGGCGAGGGTGGCAGATGCAAACCCTACACCAATGGCACAAATGATTCACGATAGTGGTTTGGCTTTTGCTGGAGGTTTCCCGATCTCGGTACAGTGCGCTGATACTGTGCTTTCGTGTGGAGCTCACTTCGACCCTGTTTCCAGTGAATTAACCAATATACACGGGGAACTCATCGCCAAGCTGGACGCTGCCGCTATTAGCACCGCACTGAGAATCCCAGAGATGGATAATGCCATAGTCGTTTCCCGGGATCAAGCACAGGCCCTGTTCAATCAAGACAGCGACAAATACAAGGCACGAGTGGCGAAGTCCTGGCTGAAGAACCCTAAGAAAGGAGCCTCTCGCCTGTCCAAAACCCTTTTCCGGGTAGATTTTAATGAAGAATTGTCTGACTTTATAATTCTGCTGGCTCGGGTTATGGGTTTTCCCTCTACCAATGAATTCCACTTCTGGATGTGCCCGCTCATCAGCATGGTGTGCGAGGGAACACAAAATATTAACTGGGCAGAGATCATCAGCATGAATTTGGCAGAGCAGCTGTCCAATGTACAGCAAACGAAGAAGTTCTACATGACTTCTTACCTGATGTATACCCTGGCAGCGTCACGACAATGGTTTGGCTTTTCCTACCTTGACGCTCACAAAGATGATCCAATATATGCCTACTGCCCGCAGTTCACCCTGGAGACCAGCAATCATAATTTCAGAAGGGTCAATGACGCTTTCACCATGTACGTGGTCAGGCTGCTCGAAGGTGATACTGCTAGAAGGTTTTCAGATGAAGCCATGAACCTGATATCGCAATATGGTGCTTATTTCATCCAATTCAGGAAATTTTCTTATATCAGGCTTGCTGGCTATGAGAGCACCCCTCTGAGGCTTCCCATGTTCTGCAATGATAAGATGGCTTTGATCGAAGTATGCAGGCAATTAGACAAACTGCACAGAACCTGCAGAGACAAGAAGATTTCTGGTTTGCACTTTCCCATTTCTTTGGGAAATTACACTTGTAAAACAGCCCTGGATGCACAGAACATAGAGAGAGCCCTGGTTCCTATCACTATTCATTTCTTCAAGCCAAGAACCTGCTTTGACTTGAAGAAGTTCATTGAACAGAACATCAAGATAATCTACCATCATAGGGTAGATACAGAAGACTACTGGGCTGACTGTGCAGATGATTTTGAGGCCAGGAGAAGGCATTGTGGCAGGTTCTCCCTGCAATTGATCCAAGAACTCAGCTTGTACCAAGTTCCCGAAGGACTCCAGGATGACAATTCTGATCTATACTCATATGAGTATGACAGTGTGATTAAGCACACCCCCTTGGAGGACTTGGATTGGAACAGGAAAGAAAAAGATGATCTGGCTGAGATCCTTGCTCCAGTCTTAGTCGAACTAAGGTCTGGTTTGACAGAAAAGTTCGAGAGCTCAGAAGTCACTCAGGAGAATCCTCTTCCAAGGATGCTTTGACACCAAGGAGAGAGGCATCGGTTCTCAGGTCAGAAACACCAGTGCAAACCCCTCCTGCCTCATCCATATAAGGACCTGCAGCTTCCACTCCTTCATCCACTCAAGTGTACCAGAAGAAACTCAAGGAGGTTAAGAAGGAGCCCGTGGAAAATGATCCTCAAAGAAAGCAGGTAGAAGTGCCTATGGGGACCTGGAGAACATCATCGTTCTCAGTGAAAGTGAAGAAAGTGAAGTGCCAGCCCCTACGGATGCTCCTGAAGGTCCAGCAGATAAAGATAAGGAAGTCCAGAGCACTGAACTTCCAAGTGCTGCCGATTCTTCAGCAGCCATTGTGTCCAGCGCCCTTCTTACGTCTCAACTTGAGACCATAGCTGCATAGACCTTGAGTGTCATGAGCTCTCTGTCTCTCGGCCCTCTTTCCCCTCCTGCTGATTCCTCTTCCTCTTTTGCGTGGGTGCAACCTTTGGTTGACAATAGGAAGAGAAAATTTTCCTCTCGGAGTTCAGGGTCAAATTTTAATGCTTTGTCATGACCTTGTTGGGCACCACTCTTCTTGTGCCAGGAAAGCCAAAACTACCTCCAGAATAGTGTCTGATGCTCAAGGTCAGCAATTCTTGGAGATTGCTAAGCCTACAGTGGACAAGTCAGAGCAGGACTTGCAGACATCTGACTTAGAGGTCTCAAGGATTCCAATGGGAGAGTCTACCCCTGAGGGTGAGATTCACAACCTCAAAGAAACAGTCACAAGAGTCATTGGGAGGGTAGAAAAAGGGCAGAAAACTATTGAACAGTTGGAAGAACAGGCCCAAATTCTCACAGGTTTCATCAAGTCTCTTTTGTCTAAGGACAAAGTTTTAGACCCTACTCCATTGACCACTCTTCCACCACCTATAATTTTGAGCCAAGATGAAGTACAAAGTATCAAAGACATGCACAAGTATTCCATCTATGGCAGAGCTATGGAAGCCATGGTGGATGATATGCTTGTTGCAGGGTTGAACTTCATCGATGAAGCTTTCAAACTCCATGGAAAAGTGAAAAATTTGCAACAGAAGCTCTCCTCTACTATTGGGATCATGGATAAAGAGCTCAAACTCTAGAGCAGTTGCATAGTAGACCTCCGCCTTATGGGACAGACAGATGAGAATATCTTACTGGAAAATAAGGTTTTTGATGATGCAAAGGATAATCTATCAAAATCCTGGGTTTACAGCGTGGAGTGGAAGATCAAAGTCTTGGAGGAGGCTTTGGGAGAACTGAAGAACAGCTGGCAGAAGGGTGAAGCTTTCAAGACACTGGTTGTCTCTGCTTTCAAAGATATACACTGCCATCTTCAAGATGAAACTTCTGGTGTACTCCTTTCCTTGCAAGAAATCAAAGCTCAATTCAGAGCTTTTGTCAAAGATAACTTATTCAAGGAAAGTTCCATCTCCAAGGAGAAAATGAAGGAGATTTTCTCTCTTCAATCTGCCATTGAAGAAGCAAACAAAGATTATCATACTCATGTCGAGTTTGATAAAGAGATGGAGAAGTGTCTTGGATTTTGGACTCAGTCTACGACCAACACGTCAGTCCCTCGTGGCAGAGACATAGCTGAGGCGTTAAAGAAGTTCAGGCAGCGGATTTTGAAGTCAGTGGGTCCCTCTCAGTAACTGACCACCTGTCTTCTTCTCCTTATTCTTTTCTCTTCTTCCCTTTCTTTTTCCGTTTTCTTTGTAAAAGGTTGAGGTATTGCGGTTGGCAGTCCTTAACTATTCTTGGTTAAAAGAAGCGGTTACGAAGAGTAACTGATTTGTAAGTTATATAATGGCCTCTATACGCCATTCCAAAAGGAGGAAGAACTTGGCATATTTTCTGAAAGTGTAAATAGATTACAAAGGAATCAATACAAAAGGGATTTCTATTCTTTGTCTATCTAATCTTCGTTATCTCTGAGCTTTCGTTTAATGTTTGTGAAGATCATTTGTTACTAGTTTGTTAGTCTCGCTGATTGCATACTCTTCAACTTTTGCAATACATGGTGATCTTGTACAACCAAGAAGGAACTTTGTGTCCTTGATTAATGAATCTGTGTTACGTTGAGAAACTTTGTGTTCTGGCAGATGTTATTTACAGAACTTTGTGTCTTTAAATTCCATCTTATTTATACAATACGAATGATCTTGTTTTAAATTCACTGTAACTCCGCATACATAAAGAATTACTCTGCTATCTATAATTCTGCATGTTGCCTTTCTGCTCATTCTTGCACTCTCATTCCTCAGTCCTTTTGTACTTGATGATTCTTACGAAAGACACTTTTGTAATATCCAAGTTTAACCAGAAAATAATATTTTGTATATTTGTAAATAGGTTTGTTTCCGAATAAGGGAACCTCTCCCATAAAAGAGGAGGGACTTCTTGTCCCCCTCGACCCATTGCTCTTCTTAAAATTCCTATTTGACGACCAACACTGTCACATGGATAGTTTTCATTGAAGAGCTTCAATTACACTATAGTTCTAGTGTGTCAGAGAATTACTTCAGCCAATTAGCAAAGTTATGGCAAACAAGTTTAGTAAAGGAGTATGTCCATCAATTCCAAAATATTTCCTTGCGTGTGGAGGATATTACAGAAGAGTATCTGAATGACCTATTTCTTGGGGGTCTTAAGGACCACATTGAGCATGCGGTTCACATGTTTAATCCAATCAAGGTTTATGATTATATTATCATGGCACGTAGCGAGAAGGCCGTCCTTCACTAACATAAAAATGGTAGAAATTTTCCTCCATCGCACCCTCAACTAGTTTGGCTAACACTTCAACAAATTGAAGAAAAAATATCAAAAGGGTTATGTTTTAACTGTGACATTAAATATGGAACAAATCATAAATGTGCCGAGAAAAAAATATTGTAAATTTAAGGGACCAGTGATGAGGAAGAATATGAGGAAGCATTAGGCAAGGAAGTGGAAAAAGTAGAGGAAGAATCGAATATACCTAACCTAATATATCATACCATGATCTATCGGTATTAGTACTCCACAAACCCTTTAGGTCATGGGTTATCTTAAGAAGTAGAAGGTGACAATATTGATTGATTTAGGGAGCACACATAATTTCATCAATCATAAGATGACAACAAGGCTAAATTGTTTCATCTACCCAACACCTACATTTATAGTAATGATCGTAGGTGGTGGCACAATCCAATGTTTAGGTAAATAAAATCAAACTTATGATGGGTGACTACACATTGGAATCTATGATGTTTTCTATTCCCATGGGCGGAGCTGATATTGTCTTAGGTGTTCAAAGTGGCTCACAACTTTAGGCACCATAGAGCTAAATTTCTAGGAATTGTTCATGCACTTTCATTCTGAGGGTAAACTGTTTGAACTTCACAGACTAGAGGAAAAACTCCTCAAGTTTTTAGTTCTCACCAAATGCAGAAGACTCTTAAAAAGGGGGTGAAGGTTTTGTAGCATGATTTTTCTCTATGGAATTTCAACCACCAACGATGGTAGTGCATCCTAATATTTAAAAGGTTATTGATCAACATGCAGTTATCTTCAAGGATCCTAGAGGATTACCTCCTAAAAGAGATCATGATCATGCCATTCAGTTAATTCCAGGAAGCCAACCCCTAACATCAGGCCTTATATATACCCATATGTGCAAAAGAGTAAGATTGAGAAGATGGTGGAGGAAATGTTAAAAATGGGTATTATTCGTCATAGTGAGAGAGATTATTCTGCTCTAGTGGTGATGGTGCACCATAATGATGGAAGATGGCACATGTTTCCAGACTACAGAGAACTCAACAAGTACACTATCATAGATAAGTTTCCTACTGCCATCATTGATGATTTATTAGATGAGTTGCATGGTGTAATTTATTTTACAAAACTAGATCTGCGTTATGGGTATCACCAAATTAGAGTAAAGAAAGAAGATATTCATAAGACAACCTTTAAAACTCATTAAGGGCATTATGAATTCCTAGTGATGCCTTTTGGTCTTACTAATGCACCATCCACATTTCAGAGTTTGATGAATTCAATATTTAGACCATTCCTATGGAAGTTCATCTCAAAGTATTTTTGATGATATCCTCATCTACAAAAAATCCAGGAGAAACATTTACATCATGTCAATATAGTATTGGAAGCCCTAGAGAAACATTAACTATATGCCAAGCCTTTAAAGTGTTCTTTTGGGGTACAAGAAGTGGAATAATTGGGCCATATTGTCTCTCATGAAGG
Organism: Taxus wallichiana var. yunnanensis; assembly: GCA_018340775.1. Classification (NCBI taxonomy): domain Eukaryota; kingdom Viridiplantae; phylum Streptophyta; class Pinopsida; order Cupressales; family Taxaceae; genus Taxus; species Taxus wallichiana. The sequence goes on from CM031239.1 coordinate 888,217,689, forward strand.
TGTTAAGGTGGACTGTTATCCCAAATTCACCCCCTCGTAAAATTTGGTGCAGGCATAACTCCTACACATAAGGAAATTATGAAGGAAATGACTCAGACCCGTGAGCTCACATTCTAGGATGACAAACAAGTTACAGGTGGGCTCGGAAATGAAGGAGTCACGTGTCTAGGTAGAGCTTCGGGGTGTGGGAGTTGTTTGAGTTTTACATTTTTTGTGCAAAAGGGAAAAAGATAAATTGCGGACCCGTAGGCCCGATTTTGTTCCAATCAGCTACCACGTGTCCCATACCAAAAGGGCTACCCATTTTTAAATTGTTTTCACACCCATTTATGTACACAGACTTGCTACAAAATTCGAAGGGGCATATCTTTCGACTCGGGCTCAAAATATTGTCAATATGATGTTGTTGGAAAGATCTTTGCCTCACCCATGCCCCTGGAGGTTTGAAACTTTAATTTTGAGGAGGTTAGGTGTAGAAAAATGGAGGAAATGTCTTCGAGTTTTTAAAGCAAGATCTTCTTGCTCAACAACCGATCGATTTGATCTGCTTTTACCGCTTTCCTCTTCCTTCAAGGTGCCAAACCAAGGATTAATGTAGTAAAGATGGATTTGGGGGCATATTTTATCAGAAGCATTAACAATAGTGGTTGAGTTTCAACCTTATTTTCCCGCTTCTCTCTCTCTTTCTTCTTTGGAGTTGAATCTATAAATACGGGGCAAGATTCATTGTAAAGGGTTGGACATTCTTTGTTTTGTAGGCTCCCTTCTCCTTCTAGCAAAGGGATCTATGGGGTTCAGGCCTTCTATCAAAATTACATTACATTTCGACTCTTGGCTACTTTGTAATGGACTGTATCAATCTACAGAGCAATAAAACACATATGTGATCGATTTTAGATCCTTTCTTGTCTCTTTTGCTTTCATCTGGTCTCCCATTACATATCTAGCTATATGTGCTTGTTTATTATATGCATTTTGTTGGTTTGTGTCTATTAGCAAAATAAGTGTTCATCATTCCTTTAGTGCATCACCTGGTAGTTTAGTCATTTCTTATTTCTTATACTCCTTTTACCCCTGTCTCCTTGGCAAGTTTTAGACTAAGTATAGAGATAAACCCTCTGTAAGCTCCCATGCATGCACCTAAATAGAGGAATAAGGAACCAACCTTTAATCTAGAGAGCTTTCCCATTTTGCAAGGTCCCACACCTTGGGGAAAGTTCAATGTTATGCAATCACACCAAATGAGTCTGCCTTAGAAAAGTAGATTTTTAGAACTCATTTGGGGGTGCTATGATTTTGCACTAACAGTTTTGGCATGCTCGGTGGGACAGTCTGAAGCACCTTACCACTTCACTTCATCAGGTTCGATGTGCTCTTGGTGAAGATTTCAGCCTTTGGAGGCACTTTCAAGCACATTTAGTGACTCCATCTGGTCAACAACCCATCCTCTAAGTTGCAGACCTTCTTCCCATCCATTTCCACCCATTATTTCTTCCATCTCCTTCATCTTCTTCAATCCCATGAAGTTGTGCAATCATGAATTCATTTCCATCATGGAATTCAAAATTTCAGCAGTAGCAGTAGTGTAATCATCCTCTAATGTATTCCTTAACTCCCCCAGTTCAACATTTTAATCAAATCCAAAATCATTATGCTTGCCCACATGAACAATGCCAAAAATATTTTGGCTATGGAGCTTTTCAAGACTAGGGGTATGCATATAATGACAACATTCAAATGGAAAATGTAGATCTGTTGGAGAAGATCAAAAAATGGAGGCAAACATGGTGCAATCCAGGGCTACAACTCAAATGAAGGCTTTCAGAATTGGTTGCAGGGAACCTTGTCCATGGGTTGGCCCTTTTCCAAGACACTACAACCCTCAAGAGAAGCTAGATTTCATTGTTGAAATGTTGCCCCAACTTGCAGAGTGGACCGAGGGGATAGAGATATATGAGAAAAGTGTTACACAACCTTGTCAATGGGTAAGTACACCACCTCATAGTTTTTCTTTTCCTCATTCTCAGCTAACATCATTTCAGCAAGATGTATCAAGTTCAAGCTTCCCATCTACTTGCCCCAAATGTTAATTCCTCTTCTCCATCTACTAGTCTTCCATCCCACCTCGTTTCTCGCCCTTTTCCCCTCCAAATCCAATTCCCCTCTATAAGAGCCAAAATAAACACCTTTCCCTACACCACAAACAATTGCAAAGTCATTGTGAATAAACCCATCCTTCCTCCTACTTTCCTAAACCCATGTTGGGAAGAAAACAATAAAAAAACCAGTCAAGAGCAAGAAGAAGTAGGACCAAACAGAGAAGAATAAATCAAAGGTTTGGTGAGCTTGGATCTTAAATTCAGGATTAAAAATACCCCCTTGATGGTTAAACCTTCGAGGAGGTCAAAGTTGAAGATCCAATGGTGGCTAAGGCTGCTTTTGTAGCAAGCAATGGAGCGAGAAAACTAGCACCCTATTTTGTTTCGAGTATAGTGTTCATGTTGGCACTCTATTTGAATAAAATTTTGATCCAAATCAAGCTACATAATCAGCCCGGGTGAGGGAAGAAGAAGATACTCCAAATAAAAAGAGGAGTGCATTTTGGTTGTGGGGGTGAACAAGATAAATTCAGAGGCACTGAACCATGAGTAGGTTGCACAAGAAGTTACAGTTTTCTTTCCCACTTCATCTCTCCAAAAATCTGACTTTTTGGATAAATTTGAGCTGACAAGCTTCATGTTTGATGATGAAGTTATACATGATGAGAAAATTTCAGATTTAAAAGTCATCATACAAGAGAGAGAAGCTTTGGCACAACAGGACATTGAAGAGTTTGATTGCCTATTAGACTTAGAAAAGTGTTTTGATGGAGAAAAACCCATGGAAATCACAACATTTTCTGCTCCATCATTCATCCTTCAACAACAAGAGACTACTGCCATGGGAGGGAACGTGCAAGAGCAACTTGCACCTCAAAATAGTCCTCTTGAATTAGAATTGGAGGAGTTTGATCTTCCAAACTTCATATTGGATAAGGAGGAGAAAGAGAACAAGGATGACATCCATTCCAAATTAGTCATTAGGGAAGAGTTTCAGTTGTCTATAGATGTGCAAGAAGAAAAAATCAAATTGCAGACAACCCATCCATCTAGGAAGGTCTGTAAGAAGAATCCATTTTTGGAGTTAAATTTCAAAGTAATGGGAAAACTTCAAGGACTAGACCTTGCCTAAGTAAGGTAGTTAGCTTCATTGAATCCAAAGGAGAAACCAAAACCAATCATGCCTACTTCAGGGCATGAGGATGAGCATCAAAGTACCAAGGGTCACCATCAACACCTCCAGAAGTCTGATGCAAGTTAGCTTGAGGAGGTATTTCCCATTAATGTTGATACCTTGATGATTTGGGTGGAGGACCAATTATTGTCAATTTTTCACTCATACATGTAGCTATATTTAGTGTCAATCATTTGCATGGCTTCCCCTCTTGAGAAAGGGAAGCTACTTCTCCCTTCCTGTAGTAGGCTTTGTTTAACATTCTTTCTCTCTAGTTAGTGTAGGAGTAGGAGTAGACTTTGTTTCCAGTAGAAGAAGTGATTTTGCACACTTTTCATGTCTCATTTGAGGCATGCATGATTTGGTCTCTATATATAAGTTTTGTTTGCATTTCTCCAAAGGTGTATAAAGCCAGGCTCTTCAGTATTCATAGTAAGAAGACTCATATCAGTTGTATAAAAGTTGTTAGCTCTAAAAGGGAACAAATCTAGAGTAACTTAAGCTGTTTCAAAATAGTCCATTTAAGGGACAGGTGAAATCCTGGGTTAATACAATTTTCTACTCTCAGAAACTCCATTTTAAGATTTTCTTATGAAAATTGAGAGTTCCAACATGCAAGAGGATTCAGAGTCAGGTAGAGGTCAGCAAAGTGTAGAGAGTTAGGGAGCCCATTTTATAAGAAGTATCAGTGTTAGGCCATCATTCTTGACTCCATTCCCAATGGATTCTTCAAGGCCACTGGTATCTTCATCTAGCAAGTAGATGTCCCCGTGAGTCGCCAAATTGTTATCCCAAATTCGCCCCCCAAAAAATTTGGTCAAGACAACTCCTGCACATAAGGAAATTATGAAGGAAACGACTTAAACCTGTAAGCTCACATTCTAGGATGACAAACAAGTTATAGGTGGGCTCATAAATGAAGGAGCCACATGTCCAGGTGGAGCTTTGGGGCTGCGAGAGTTTTTTGACTTTTACATTTTTTTGAGAAAAAGGGAAAATATAAATTACAGATCTGTAAGCTCAATTTTTGTTCCGATTTGGCTGCCACGTGTCCCATACAAAAAGGGGGACCCATTTTTCAACTTATTTTCCTATCCCTTTGGAAGACTCCTTACAAAATATGAAGGGAATATCTTTTGAATCAAGGCTAGAAATATTGCAAATATGACGCTGTTGGAAAGATCTCGGCCTCACCCATGCCATGGAGGTCTGAAAACTTTAATTTTGAGGAGGTTAGGTGAAGCAAAATGGAGGAAAATCTTCGAGATTTCAATGTAGGATCTTTTGCCTCAACAACTAGATCAGATTTGATCTGTTTTGTCATTTCCTCTTCCTTCAAGGCACCAAACCAAGGATTGATGTAGTAAAGATGGATTTGGGGGCATATTTTATCGAAGCATGCTGTAGTGGCTAAGTTTCAACCTACTTTTCCGCTTCTCTCTCTCTTTCTTCTTTCAGGTTGAATCTATAAATATGGGGGCGAGATTCATTGTAAAGGGTTGGAAATTCATTGTTTATAGGCTCCCTTCTCCTTCTAAAGAAAGGGATCTATGGGGTTCAGCCTTCCATCAAAATTGTATTACATTTCTTCCTCTTGGCTACTTTGTAATGGAATGTATCAATCTACAGAGCAATAAAACACGTTTGTGATCAATTTTAGATCCTTTCTTGTCTCTTTTTATTTCATCTAGTCTCCCATTACATATCTAGCTATATGTGCTTGTTTATTGTATACATTTTGTTGGTTTGTATCTATTAGCAAAATAAGTGTTCATCATTCCTTTGGTGCATCACCTAGTAGTTTAGTCATTTCTTATTTCTTATACTCCTTTTACCCTTGTCTCCTTGGCAAGTTTTAGACTAAGTATAGAGATAAACCCTCTACAAGCTCCCATGCATGCACTTAAATAGAGGAATAAGGAACCAACCTTTAATCTAGAGAGATTTCCCATTTTACAAGGTCCCACACCTTGGGGAAAGTTCAATGTTATGCAATCACACCAAATGAGTCTGCCTTAGAAAAGAAGATTTTTAGAACTCATTTGGGGGTACTGTGATTTTGCACTAACATGACCCTAACAAAATCTAGACCATGGTGGAATGGGAAGTCATAAGAACCATCAAGCATTTAACAAGTTTTTATGGCTCATCGGGTATTATCATAGATTTGTAAAAACTATGGAAGTATAACAACACCACTTAAAATATTGAAGAAATAATCCTTTCATTAGAATGAGGAAGCTTCTAGGGCATTTGAAAAATTGAAGGTGGTAATGTGCACCACTCTAGTATTGGCAACTCCAGATTTCTCCAAGACCTTCATAGTTGAATGTGATGCTTCAAGAAAATGGGATCAAAGCAATACTCATGCAAGAAGGACATCCCATAGAATTTGAGAGCCGACAACTAAAAGGAAAGATTTTTTTGAAGCCCACCTATGAGAAGGAAATGATGGAAATATTACATGCAATCAAACAATGGAGACCATACTTGATGGGTAGACACTTCAAGGTAAAAATTGATCATGATAGTTTGAAATACTTCTTGAAGAAATGACTATATTTATAAGAGAAACAAAAATGGGTCACTAAGATGTTGGGGTATGAATTTGAGATTATTTATAAGAAAGGGAAGGAAAATGTGGTTGTTGATGCTCTATCTAGGAGGGATGAGTCCATAGAAGCATTTTTATGTGCCATCTCTATACTAAAGGCAGATTGGGTAGATCAAGAAAGGGAATAATGAAAGAAAGATGCAACAATCCATACTCTCATTCATAATATCTAGACAGATCTAACCATATAAGAATAATTTATATGGAAGGGAGATACATTATGGTATAAAGATAGGTTATATTTGTGTAAGAACTCTACACTTAAACACCATGTTATTTTAGAGCTCCATTCTTCTCCACTAGGTGGCCATTTTGGGTTCTTGAAAACTTATCATAGAGTTAAGCATGATTTATTTTGGGAGGGGTTGAAAGGAGATGTTCAAAAATTTGTGGCAGAGTGTTTGGTGTGTCAACATAATAAGGGCGAGACCATTAAGACACTAGGTCTCCTCCAACCTTTGTCTATTCCTAGCAAGAGATGGGAAGAGGTATCGATGGATTTCATCACAGGATTTCCTAAATCAGAAGGGAAAAATGTCATCATGGTCATGGTGGATAGACTTACCAAGTATGCTCATTTTTGTGCCATGGATCATCCTTTCACAATTTAGTACATATTGGGCCCCTAAAATATTGGCTAAGTACACAAAGGCGCATAGGCATGCAAGGCCTAGGTTAAAGGATGGGCACGTAAGGAGAAGGTGCTCAAGGCGGGGGTTCTAGGAGGGTTTTAGAAGGGCCGCATTACACACCTGACGGGAGAGGAGGTCTTGGGACTTAGCCATATTTGGCGTATCGGGCAGGACATGAGAAAAGCGTGACCCGAATGCGCATGCGGAGTGGATAAGGTACTAGACTGGTGACAGGTTGGCCTAGGAAGGAATATGCGCTTCAATAGAAGTTTCTAGAAGACATCATGGCAAAAAGTGGTTAGCTTAGGCCTGGAGGAGCATGCTCCCATGAAGGACCACATTCAGACACTTGGCGCTAGAACAGAGGCTGCAGAAGGATGAGTTGGCACTTTGGGATGCCTATATATACAAGTACTCATAGAAGAAAAAGGGATCGTGGATAGAGGGAGATCAATAGAGAGTGGAGCTCTACAGAAATGCCGCAAGGAGTCATATTGGGTTGGGTAGATGAAATATAGGAGAAGGATGTATCAAGGGCTTAGGGTTATAGATTTTCTTTTTGAGAGCTAAATGATATGGATCTAGTTATGATGCATGACTTCGGTCTTCCTCTCTGCGATGCTCTATAATGAATCTAATGAATGTAATGAGGTTACCAGTTTATATGAATATGATCAGTAATGATTCTAGTGCATTTACATATCTTCATGGTTATGTTTTATGCATGTTTATGGAATGAGTCTTAATCCTTGCGCATTTCCCTTTTTGTTTTGATTCAATTCTTAATTTGTTAAGTAATTTTTTGTCTGGAATGAATGCAATGATCTAGAGTTGTTCTAAGCTCTATGATGTTCACATGTTTCATTCCCACTCATTTTATTTAAATTTTAGATCATAGTTGATGTTTTCCCACTCAACTCACATAAAAGTGAGACTCAGCACCCATACGTGCCTTGGGTGAGTGCCCAGTGCCCGTTGGGTGGGAAGACGATACGCATGGGTTTCCCTTATTCTTTGGTGGGTGTAAAAATGACTACATCTTGGTTTTGTTTTGGGACCTCTTTTCGAAATTGTCGGGAAATAACATACATCATGATCTCGTGCAATGAGTGATGACAGAGCACCTAACTTTGGAAAGTGTTGAATCATGGTTCTAGAGCATGAAGGATGAATTTGCTCAGAGATTCAACACTGGACCTGAGTTTGATGCACATAGATGGGTAGAAGAGAACCTCTACCATGATTTGTATGAATTTTTTTCAGTTTCTTCCCAAAGAGAATCTGTATGAATGGCTCTCAGCATATGTGTCTAGATCAAGTTGGTATTATAGATCACGTGTGTGGACCCAAGAAGAATACTAGAGGCTATAAGATGTAGATTTGACGTGGACTCATGCTGTGGATCATTGATGGAAAGGAGTACTGGCTAGCTATACTTTGGAGTACGCTATTTCTACATATTCTTGTCCAGAATTTGCTAAGTTCAAGTTTCTTCGAGATCCCAAAGGATCATTTCTACTTGCTATTCATTTGACAATGAAGATCTTGATTGTTACCTTGAGTTTAGAGGAATTTATGCTGGCTGGCTAAACCATGTTGAGCATTGGGCGAGGAAGCTAGGGTGGAGGAAGATAACATACATTGTGACGGAGAAAGAAATGGAGGAGAGATGACTCAAGTATAGTGAAGCACATGAAAGGGGATTACTAAAAACGTGAGGCTGCAATCGTGATGGATCTATGGAGGAAAATGTTGTGGGAAGGAGTTGAGGTTCACGCAAAAGATGTGGAACCTGAGTAGTTTGTGCTACCCCATCTTGGAAAGTGTGTAAGAGAGACACCTTCACCTTCTGATGAGAGTTCATCACGTGGAGAGAGAAGATTCATTGGAACGCATCGAACCCACCTAATGACCAAATCCACGGTGCTTGGTTTTCCAGATCAAGGAAGGAGTATCACCGACCCAGTTGGTATTAGTGGAAGTGACATATCTACGCCTAGGAGATACAATTTCTCATTTCCCACTTCTATGGCTACGCATACTATTCCAGTATTCGGAGGAATTTTTGGACAAGAAGAAAGTACACAAGCCTTCGGTCTCACATCTCGAGTGGCACAGGTACACTATTAGTAGTGGGGCATTATCACAAACCTGTCAGTGCATAGTTCAGTGGAAATTTGGGGACCCTTGGCATGACCACTACAGGACCTGGTGGATCTGGTGGGTCAGGAGGAATAAGACACAGTAGATTTTTTTGGGTCGGGAGGCATGGAACCTGGTGGATCTAGTGGTGGGGAAATACCGGAGGAAACCAAGTCTTTGATTTAGGTGGACAAGGGCCCCAACCACCTCCTCAAGTATTCTTTGAGATGTCTCTACATTTTCTAGATTATTGGGGTATTGAAGATGCTTTGCAGAACATGTCCACAAGTGTGAGTTGCTATGGTGCGCAAAAGGGATCATTAGCCTGGAGCGAAAGAAAGCCGGTTTGCAGAACGACATTGCAAGGGCACACACATAATCGGTATAGGAAATATGAACCTCATCAAATAATGGTGGATTATACTACTTTAAAGAACACCTTCTTCTCAAAATTACACATCCCCGAGTTTGAACAGAAGAGCATCAGCACCCTGAAGGAGATTCAACATGGAATGGTAGAGAGTGTGCGGGAGTATAATGCATGGTTCAAAACCCTCCTGTCAAAATTTTCATATGACATTCACCCTTCACAACATCATCAATGGTTTTTGGGGGTTGATAACCCATTTTAGAAGATATTTATTTCATAAAACTTTCTGCTGACACTGCAAGGTGTTAGAAGCTGCCCTATGCACCGAAGCTATTGGAAGTGTTGATACTGGGGTTAGCCCATTCCTGGAAGCTCAAATCACTGATATGGATAAGTAGCTGAAGAAGTTGTCGAAAAATCAACTCATGAGACTCGTAGTGGAATGTGGTGTATAGATTGTGAGGTAGAGGGCATGCCAAGGATAGTTTCCCTCGGAAGACAAGTACGCACTGTAGTAGTAGACTGTGAGATTTGTCATGGGGACCATGATGCAAGTAGATGTCCCTTATTACAAAGTGTGCAATTTGGAAGAATGTGTCTTACTACTGTAAGATCTGCACCTCTATGACCCATGATACTAAGGATTATAGGCTTATTGACCAGATCCATGAGGCCATTGATCTTGGTGTGTGCCAAACTAGCCTTGCCAGTAGTTCTAAGAATGATGACCGCCATTATGAGGAGCATGCAGATGGAGGCGTGCACGAAGGGGATTTCATGGAGGATTTCGTGGTTGTGGTAACCACGGGGGAGGAAGAAGTGAGTTCCCATGTGGAACCTATTTTAATTATGGGTCTATAGACCACTACAAGCATGAGTGCCCAAACTTATTGTAGTGCTCATGGTGCAGGAAGAAGCACAAGTATGAGGAGTGCCTTGAGTTGTTTGATCACATGAAGTAAAGCAACACCGGGAAGACAAGGGTCTGTAACGCTCAAAATTACTAGAACTGGAAAATGGGGATTTTTTTTAAAAACATACATAAAAAGAGATTACGCAGGTGCATTCATACAAATTTATTTAATAAAATTCTTTAAATCAATTTTTTTCTATTGATCTATTTGATAACATCCATGTAAGCCATGTGTGGCTGAGAAGGGTGTATCTAGATCTCCACGATCTCCCTTCGCCACTACTTCGACTGATAATGGTTATTAGCATTTTGGCTCAACCTTTTTTAAGGTCATGGGAACTATGTGAAAGTCCTTGGGTCTACCATGAAGCTAGTTTTCCAACTTCGTATTTCGGTATCCGACCATTGCCTACCTCATGTTCAGTGTTCAACTTCCCATGATCGACATCGTAATTTTAATTTAATTGGAGGAATAGGTGATCAGACAATGCACAACCATCAATGCATTACTTTGGCCAAAGTTTTCTGTCGTGCAGGTTACAACTAAACTCAAGACAACACACTAGTCTTATGAGTTTAAGTCTTTGCCACCTCACAACTATCCCTTTCACAGATTATCTAGATCTTATAGTTTGTATATACTTTATTTCCAATTTAACATATCTTGCAAAAGTTTATATCGAGATAAATGCCAAAGACCAACTAGGATCATGAGATATTTTCATCTATTTACCATCTCATTTAGTCTCTCTTTTCCGATGCTAGTTTTATTTAACCTTAAATTACCTTTTACAATGATACTCTTCCATTCTCTATACAACAGATTTACAATCTTATCATATTAATACCAAGTTTACCAAAAGGCTGAATTAAATATATATTAAACATGTATATTTAATTATTCCTTTGATTAGCTATGCCACTAAATAGCTTATTTAATTTAGAAATTAAAGACAATTGATTGTTACAATAATTACCCAACTATCGGCTTCATACATTGACAAATATCAAATAAATAAATATATCAATTTATGATAAGTAAGATTTCTCACTTCTAATATTTAGCATTTTCTCATATGGAGATATTATTACATACAAGGTAATCATCTCTTTATTAAAATCATAAATTACATATGCCGTTAAGGCAAAATATATAACTATTATGGTAACTCTCACATAGTGAGGTTTGAATATTAACAATGGGTCCAAGATCCCAATAAATTTAGTCAAAATTCTGGGATATCATCCCTCTACAAATTGAAATCCAAGTATCTCATTTAGATCCATGCTACAATTAAACTTCACAAGACATAAGTTTCCGCACATCCGAACGTGACGGCTAATTGTCCTGCAAGATTGGAGCAATGATATGTTGTCAGTTCAAAATGAAATGACATGAATATTAACTCTAATTTCTGATGCAATTATTTAATAAAATCTGAAATGATATACAAGTTATTTTATCAACAAACGCATGGTAATACAATGGAGAATGTATTATTACCCATTTTTCATTAGGATACAACTATGGATGTACACAAATAGAACAACCAATTTCTATTTCAGTAATCATGTTTCACTCTAATCACAAGAATTAAGACATAATCAAACCATAATCATTCAACATCCGAATTCTGATTAAACCAAAAGCAATTCATGCTTCACATGGTATAAATTCAACTATTATTTTTCTTACCTTCCAATCAACAAACAACTTAACAAAACAGTTTGAAATCATCATTTCCAAATACCAATTAGACATATTCCCTCTAGGTAATGAGCAACTCTGTAAAATGCACAATAAATTTATTCCAAACAATCGGACACACACACACACACACACACACATTTATAGGAACAATCCAATTAAACAGTGTAAAAACACCTCTATTAAATCATTTTAACATGTTCTTTCAGGTAACCGACAAATCAAAAAAATAAATTGACCCACATACCACAGGATGATAATTTTGAAGTCTATTTGCATAGAATAACAACAATAAGTTTCTAACACTTCCAGTAATGAAATCCTTTAAGAAAAACTAAGTCATCTTACATAGACTGTTAACACTAATTTATTTTTCAATCAGGTAATAAAATTATACCTACAGGAAAATCAACTTGTACATATCCAAATCAATTCGTTCCAACATTAATTTATTTTCTGTTTAGAAATTATTAGAATCCAGAAGCAAATATATCAGGCAAAATGATGAAATACTTGGTAAAAACATTTTTCACACTACCCAGAAATTGCTTTGCTCATACAAATAAATTATTGTTTGACTGTAATAAAACCCAGAGGCAGAAATTGATTTGGGGTTTCAGAAATCAAATTTAAATAGAAAATAAAATAAAATAAAAATTGATTAGGAACACCCATCTGCGTTTTTTTCTAGGTTTAGCTAAAGCCACACAATGGAAACTTAGGAGAATACAAAATCCATCAATTTCCTTTCTAGATTTCATTTCCAAGCAATTAAATCAGAAGCTGTCCTCAAATTCATTTAATTGCCATTTAAAACAGAATGTGTATTTCCTCATTATTTACAAATAATGCTATAGAGAAGGGAGAAGATATTCATGCCTGAAGTAAACCCAGAATCAGCAACCTTCTACTCTTCCTGCTCTAACAAGTTGAATCCTTCCTTCCTCCAAAACTCACGTAGGTATTCCAAAAGAGAAGAATGAAAACAAACAAAGGAGAAATAAAAGAAAATATAATGAAGAAACTATACTATAATGGAGAATTTTGGGCTTCCAAATGTTGCTTCATGCATCAATGCATGCCATGATGCCACATACTTGGTGTCAGATGAAGGCGTGTCCCTTTCAAAACTCTCAGATTTTAAATATTAAAATATTATTATTATTATACTTTTTAACTTTTGATTTACATGCCAAATCCTTTTAGGATTTAAATATATAATTTGACAAATTAATAATGCATTTTTTAAATTTTAAATTTAATTGATACCTAACTTTAATGGTAAAATTAATCATCATAATAAATAAATTTAACTCCCAAAATAATTTTTTTCCTTTGGTGGCTATCGAGGTAGAATTCTTACTAATGACAATGATGAGAAGAGGATTAATAATCCCTAATAGGTGCCATCTTTGTAAGAAAGATTTTGAGGATATCAAAGAACTTTGTTCATACATTGTGAGTATGCCACTAGATTATGGAGTTTTTCCCTTTCTAAATTTGAAGCTCTCTGGGTGATGCCGAAGGATCTCAATTAGCTATGGACTCATTGGAACCCACCCTTTAAGCATTGTGTTGTTAAAAGGATCTGGAAGCTGGTTATCCCTCATTTAATCTGGAGAATATGGAAGGACAGAAATGATATTATCTTTAGAAACAGAAAGCAAAACTACAAACTTAGTATTGGGAAAATTTCTAATGGTATCAAAGAGAATATTGATGGATTTAAACCCCCCAAGAACAAGAGATATCCAGAAAATGAAGAATACATTCTCTCCAACCGGTGATTGGATCAATTAATAGTTGGAACATTCCGGGAATAGCATTGATAGATCTTTGATTAAATGGCATCCTCCAGATCTAAATTGGTATAAGTTGAACTTTGATGGGGCTTCTGAGGGAACCCCTGGGAATGCGGAAGGGGGAGGAGTGATACGGGATCATAAAGGCAATCTAATAGCTGCGTATGCTGGTAAAATGGGAATTCAAACTAATCATTTTGCTGAAGCTTTAGCTACTCTTTGGGGTCTGAGAATTGCCCAGGCAAATAATATTCAGAACCTCATCATTAAAGGAGACTCCCTAAATATCATTAATCTTCTTAAGCAGTGCTCATCTCCAAGCTGGAGCATCAAGGATTTTATTGCAGAGTCCATAAGTATTAGTCATACTTTCAATAACATCAGGATCATGCATACCTACAGGGAGGGTAATAAATTGGCGGATGTGTTGGCAAATTATGGCATTAATGTAAACCTTACAGTTTGGGACAATAACAGCATCCCCAAACAGCTTCAAAACAACATTCAGGCAGAACTCCATACGTAAGCAATATCTTGAAATGAGTTATGAATTTTGGGTGTGGATCAAAAATACTCCCACACGTGTTGATTTAAAGTATTGGTTTATGCAAATCATGTCTAATAATCAAGATAGTGTGAATCATATGGGGAATTACAAGTGGAGATACACGATTTTGAAAATCACGCATGCGGGCTGCAATGTGACTGTTAAAAGGTGGATTCAAACCTCCATGGAAACCGAAGGTGGCGATAAAGTGATTGATGGCAGGGAGTGGGTTATTCTCACACGTGTTTTTCAGCAGGCTCAGATCAGCATACACGCAGTCGATCGTGGGAATAACAACGGATCTCATTTCCATTTTTGTGCGGATTACTATAGCAAAGAGTGGACTGGCTTTGGCAATCAGTTAGGAATTAGTTGCAACAGCTTGATTCAGAACAGAGAAGATGGGGGGTCCTCCTTGTCAAATTGAGCCTAGTGTGGACCCAGATTGGAAAGACAATATTGAGCTGTGGAGCATTCTTAGCAAGGGTGGCATAACAAAATTCATGGAAAAAGTTCAGGGGCATGACCAGAGCATCTTTGTGCACTTTGCAAAGGATTGGAAGGAGAGGACAGTGGAGTATGGGGGGCAGAAGGTCTTAATCAATGAAGAGCTTATTGCTGAAGCGACCGGCCTTGGCTTGGAGGGCTTCAGATTCTTTAACAAAAGGGTTGATAGAGATGTGGAAGAGAGAAGATTTATTGAGGGAGAGGAGAAACTGACCCACTTAACAACGGGCCTGCTTGTTAGCTCGATCCCTCCACCATATGATGAAGTAACCCGCATGATGATACGATTCATCTCCTTGGAAGGGAGGTTTGTCATTGTTCCTGTGAAACACCTTATTTTTCTTAATCATTTTCGTAGGGATCGGCTGGTTTGTTTCCCCCATTACTTGCTAAAATCTCTTGAACGCTCCATTCTTGAGTTTCAAAAGCATTCCTGGGTGGTTCCTTTGCACCAAGGGCTCATTTTGTTGTTACACAAATGTTGTCTTCTCAGGTTTCCTGGTCTCCCATCCTCCCCTAGCTCGATTCCTCCTTTGCCAAGCTCTGCTGCTGCCAGCCCTGTTTCTCCTTTCTCTGTCCCTACCACCGCTGTTGTCACCCCCATGCCGGCCATTCAGGCTTCTTCTCCCGTTCCCCCTTCTGAGGCTCCTACCCCCACTTGGCCTCTACCTCGCGGAGACTAGTTACCAGGGCTTCTAGGAAGCTTAACCTCGAGACCCTTGCTGTGGAGAAGGGTTCTCATGAATTTGAAATTTCTCATGACCTCCTGCATATCAGCAGTGCCAGCCCCCGGGAAGTGCAATTGGAAAGCCCTACTAAAAGGCTGGAAGCCTTAGAGGTAGATATGAAATTGTTAAAGGATGAAGTTAAAAACTTGACAAAACAGAAAGGAAAGAGGAAGAAGGAGGAGGAGGAGGATGTGGACAACAACCAAATTGAAGATATATACAAGAAATTGCACTCCTTGGACTCTCGCTTAGGGAAGGCCAAGACTAGGCATGATTACAACATTGCCATCTTTAGGGCAATTGAGGAATTTATTGAACAACACGTCAGAAGTGTCTCCAACCTAAGCGGAGTCTTTGGAAACTCTTTGGGGTACCGATAAAGAAATAAAGAAGACCTTGGAGCATTTGCTGGATTCTAATGACGCTGCCCATATGACTACTTTGGGAATGTTTAATTCCTGGAAGAATATCAAAACCGTCTTAGACAAAGCTACTAGGTAGTAGCTACATTGATTATCTTTGTCCTTGTTTGCTTTTTTGCTATTTTTTTTTGCGGATCCTTTACTTCGATTTTTTTGCAGTATTTTTGCTGTTCAATCTCGTTTTGGTATCATTTTTAGCTACTTTGAACATCATTGTAACATTTGGATTCTGATCCTTTTCGCTCTGGTTTTCTTTCTTATCTTGGCTTTTTGGCCTTCTTTTGTTTTCAAGGGTATAGTCCCTTTCAAAAAACTATTTGCCAATAATAATAAAAAAAATTAATCATCATAATATAAGTCCACATGTTGCCAACAATATGTTATCGTAATAATTATTCGAATTCCCATGTTCCATATAAAATATTCAAACAAATGAAAAATCACCAAGTCCATAAATAATAATAATTCAAATATTCTCGTAAAGTTGGTTTGATATAGCATTGTCAGATAAAATAGAGGCAATATTCATCACGGTCACTGCAAAAGTCAAACAAAACATAAGATGACCAAACCGATTAAAATAAAATAACCGGAATAAATAACCGAAAGATTCACTATCATTAATGAATTGTTTTACCTATGATTAAGGCCTAATCATTTTTTAAGGAAGGATCATCAAGGTGGGTGCGGCCCTGTGGGGTTATTCGTTCCACAATGCCATGCCCGAATGTAAGGCGTGGGTTATACAAAGAGTAAAATCAATTTTATACCTAATGATGATCTCGTCTAATCTTGTTTAGACTTAACCGTAGTTAATTTAACTTACAAGAAATTTGGGATGTTACATACTCCACCCCTTAGAATAATCATCGTCTCGATGATTTTAGGATAAATAGAAAAACTAAACCCATCATTCATTTGTGGCATTAATATATTTCAAATCAGTTTAAAATTTGTATCAATATCATTTCAGCTGAATCATAAAGGTCACAACATCCCTTATATATCTAGAAAATCAGTCACATAATCTATAGACATAACATATTACTGCTTAAACGACATATTTTCTAGGTTCATTACAAAATCTTCAACAATAACTATTCATCAAAAAGTACCTTAGTTCCAATATTTAGTTGTAAGCTTATCTATAGGATTTTCTTATCTACCTCTTTACAAAAAAATGAATTTAGCACTATAACAAAAATATATTCTTAAAAATCAGTCAAACAGATGCAGAAAAGTAGTCTGGATATCTTCCAGATTTTCCCAAGTGGCATTTTCTTCAAAATATTGGTCCCATTGGACCTTACATTGTGAAACCTCACACTTTTTCAAGTGCAACTTGCGGGTTTCTAGTATCCTTATAGGCTCAACCGCGATTACCCCTGGATCCAGAACCTACAATGAATCCCAATTAAGTACATGTGTTAAATTAGGTACATATTTCTTAAGCAAGGATACATGAAATACATTATGCATCCTGGATAGAGCGGGAGGTAGTGCTAGCTTGTAGGCTTCTGGTCCAATGACCTCTAGGACTTCAAATGGTCCTAAAAACCTAGGAGATAGTTTGGCTGATCTACCAAATGAAATGGAACTCTTTTTAGGTTTGACCCTAAGAAAAACTTTATCTCCCATGTTAAATTTTCTGTCAATTCTTTTTAAATCTGCATAACTTTTCTTGTCTATTTGCGGCCTCTTTCAATCTTTCTTGGATTAATTTAACCTATTTTTCCATTTCGATAGCATTTCAGGTCCAATTAGTACTCTATCTTCAGGATTATCCCAACTTATTGGTGTTCTACACCTATGACCATATAAGGCCTCAAAAGGAGCCATCTAAATGGAAGAATGGTAAGTGTTATTATAGGAAAATTCAACCAAGGGAAGATACTCTTCCCATTTGTATTGCTGATCCATGCAATACATTCTTAGTAAATATTCCAACACTTGATTTACTCTTTCAGTTTGACCATCAGTTTTAGGATGGTAGGTAGAACTTATGTTCAATTTTGTCCCTAAGGTAGTATACAAAGTCTGCAAAATCTGGAAGTCATCCTTGAGTCCCTGTCTGAAATTATTATTTCTGGAACTCCATGTAATCGAAAAACTTCCTACACAAACCTTTTTGCCAGTATAGGTGAATTATCCTTTAAATTACTTGCTATAAAATGTGCCACTTTAGTTAACTTGTCTACAACTACAAGTATAACATCATGTTTATTTTGGGACATAGGTAGACCTTGGACAAAATCCATACTTATAACTTGCCACTTATATTCTGGCACGTTGTGAGGATATAATAATCCTACTAGATGTGAATGTTCAACCTTTACTTGTTGACATTCTAGGCATTGTGAGACATAAAGAATCACATCACTTTTCATTTTTTTCTAGAAGTATTGCTTTTTGATGTCCGCCATCATTTTTGTTACTCCTAGATGTCCCGAGTAGGGAACATCATGAAATTATCTCATGACTTTACTTCTGAGTTCTTTACCCTCTGGTACATATATTCTGTTGTTATAACGTAGAATCCCATCTGTTTCCAGCTTGAAACCATCATACCTTTTTTCCCTTGGATATTTTCTAAAGTTGTTTTAACATGATTGTAGTAGGGGTCATTGGTTAACTCATTTTTGACTTCATCTTTGAACTAGGTTCTTAATGTAATTATAGCAGCAATATACTTTCTGTGACTTAAGGCATCAGCCACCCTATTCTCTTTTCCTTTAATGTAATTTATATCAAAGTCATAATTTTCTAGGAACTCTAGCCATCTTCACTGCCTTACATTTAGATTCGGTTGTGTAAAGATGTATTTGAGCCCAAGATGATCTGTTTTGAGTTCAAAAGGTTTCCCAAGTAAATAGTGCCTCCATACCTACAGCGCATGAATAATCGTAGCAAACTCAAGATCATGTGGTGCATAATTTACTTCATGGACCCTCAATTTCCTACTTTCAAAATCTACCACATGCCCATCTTGTAGTAGTACTCCACCCAAACCTTCCCCTGAAGCATTGATTACCACTAAGAAATTCCCGTTTGGATCCGAGAATCTTCAACACTGGAGCACTTGTGAGTCTACATTTTAACTCCTTAAAGGATTCTTCACACTTGCTGTCCCAAATAAATTTCTTACCCTTCTTTTGCAAAGAAGTGATAGGTCCTGCTAACTTAGAAAATTCCTATATGAACTTCGATAGTAGCCTACTAGACCCATAAAAATTCTCACTTCATGCATGTCCTTGGGTGCTTTGGCCATTCCATGATGGCATTGACCTTTGAAGGGTCCGAGATTCTCTCTTTATTTATTATGTGGCCTAAGTATTGTACTTCATGTTGATAAAAAGCACACTTAGATCATTTTCCATATAATTTATGTTTTTACGAGAATTTCCAAAGACAATCCTTAAATGTTCATCATGTTCTTCCTCATTCTTGGAGTATATTAATATATCACCAAGAAAGATAAGTAAAAATTGGTCTAAGTATTCCCTAAATAAGCTATTCATCAAGTTCATGAAAGCGACAAGTGCATTTCTTAGTCTAAAGGGCAAAACAAGAAACTCGTAATGCCCATACCTTGTTCTAAAAGTGGTTTTATGGATATCTTCATCCTTGATTCGCAGTTGATGATAACCAAATTTGAGATATATCTTGAAAAATAATTTTGTGCCCCCATTTGATCAAATAGATCATCAATTCAAGGTAAAGTGTACCGATTCTTCACTGTTACCTTGTTGAACATTTGGTAATCAATATAAAGCCCGAGGGTCCCATCCTTATTTTTCATGAAGATTACCAAGTGCACCCCATGGTGATATATGTGGTCTAATAAGACCCAAGGACAAAAATCATGTAATTGAGCTTTCAATTCAACTAATCCAGATTGTTGTCATTACGCACGATGCCTTGAAATTGGTTCCCTTGCTGGTTTGACCTCTATTGTGAAGTCAAATTCACGCTTAGATGGAATTCTGGGTAATTCATTTGGAAACACATCTCTAAATTCCCTTATAATGAGAAATGCTTCCATTTCAAGCTCAATTTCTGTCCCGAATTTTATATTTTTACAACATATAGATGGCAGCCCTTTCGCTTTGCCTTTTTTAGCTACATGGCAGAAATCTGCCTAGTGACAAAATTTCTTTTAACACCCTGAACACTTACTATTTTCTGTTGATCATCGCAGCAGGTTACAATTTTTCCTAAGCAATCCAAGGTTGCATTATGTTGAATTAACCAATTTATACCTATGACAATATCATAGAATCCAAGAGGTGCCACATACAAGTTTAATATTGTTGTGAACTCAGGTAATTCTAGTGGTGCCTCAAACAAACACTGCTTCACTCTATGTATAGCATTATTTCCATACTATACAGTCCAAGTGTGTTCCATGTACCCAGCTCTTATTTTGAGTTTATCAGCTACTTTAGATGAAACAAAACATTTTGTTGAACTGGAATCAAATAAAATAGAAATAGGTTCTCCAAAAAGCTTACCTGAGGTTTCAATGGGAGTCACTTACTTTTCGCTTGCTTATTATGGACTGTAGCATAAATCTTATGTTATTTCCCCTCTTTATTTACTGTAGTAAATCCCTTCTGCTAGTTATTCCATTGTCCTCTTTGTGGATAGTTGTTAGTGAAATGATCGCCACCGCACTTAAAACATCCACCTAGAGGTCCTTTTCTCTCAATCTTATTCTGGTTGAAACTTGTTCCTTGTTGCCCATTATTTTTATTATTCACAACAATTCTACCCGCTATTCCTCTTTTATTGACAGGCCTAAACTTGTTGTTTCCTTTTTCCATGTTGGTTTACTTGCGGTTGGTGTTTGAAAACTGCTATATTTCCTTCTATTTTCCTCTTTAGAGGCATAAATACTTTGCAACTTTTGTTCTTGCTTGATAGCTTTTTCAAACACTGTTTCCATCGAAGTAGGTCCATGAACATCTACCTCACCACCAATGCTAGGATTCAATCCCATTATAAATTTTCTCACTCTAAACTTCTCATCCCTTTGATACATAGGAACATATTTTAGCAATCGAGTGAAACGTTCCCAATATTCTATGAATTGAGTACTTTCCTTGAGTCATATTTTGGAATTTTGCCATCTTTTGGTTAAAGTATAGCCTGAGGTAGCCATATTTGATGTAGTAGGCCTTAAAGCTGCTCCCACATGATCATGCAAGAATTAATTCCTAGTTCCATTTTTCGGCTATCCCACCAGGAAGATGCTTCACGAGACAATTGGTAGGCTCCCCATACTGATTTTGTCTCCTCTGAAAAGTCACTAATATCAAAATACTTTTCCATATCAGATAGCCAATTTTCAGCGCCATCCCTAAGAGTTGTACCATCAAATTTAGATGGAGTTATTCTTTTAATGTCCCTTGCTAACTCAGCAGCCACCTTGCTTTCTTATTTGCCCTTTCATTCAGGTGCTCAGGTTGATCATCATATTGCTCATCACCCTGATTCTCAACCCTATGATCCTCATCTTCTTCACCACCCTGACCTTGTTGTTCTAAGGCAAAAACTCGGTTTCAGGTGTTATTCAAAAGGTTGAGGATTTATTCTAACTTAGCAGCTATATTATCCGGCACGTCATCAATATTTACCCCATTGTCACTCACCATATTAGCTCTTGTTGCCGGCCTAGCCAAAGTTTTCTATTTTTATAAAAGAGGATAATTTTTATTAGAACGTGTGTCCCATTAATGTCTAAGTCTCTGAGCCTCTGGCTCTGATACCAAAATGTAACCCTCAAAATTACTAGAACTAGAAAATGGGGATTTTTTTAAAACATACATAAAAATAGATTACGCACTACATTCATACAGATTTATTTAATCAAATTCTTTAAATCAAATTTGTTCTTTTGATCTATCTGATAACATCCGTGTAAGCCATGTGTGGCTGAGAAGGGTGTATCCAAATCTCCATGATCTCCCTTCGCCACTACTTTGAGTGACAATGCTTACTAGCATTTCGGCTCAACCTTTTTTAAGGTCATGGGAACTATGTGAAAGTCCTTGGGTCTACCACGAAGCTAGTTTTCCAACTTCATATTTTGGTATCCGACCATTGCCTACCTCATGTTCAGTGTTCAACTTCCCATGATCAAGGTTACTAGCAATTTTAATTTAATTGGAGGACTAGGTGATCAGACAATGCACAACCATCAATGCATTACTTTGGCCAAAGTTTTTTTCTATGTAGGTTACTGACTAAATACACGACATCACACTAGTCTTATGAGTTTAAGTATTTTGCCACCTCACAACTATCCCTTTCATAATTATCTAGATCTTATAGTTTGTATATAATTTATTTCCAATTTAACCTATCTTGCAAAAGTTTATATCGAGATAAATGCCAAAGGCCAACTAGGATCATGAGATAAGTCTAATGGATCTTTTCATCTATTTACCATCCCATTTAGTCTCTCTTTTCTTGATGTTGTTTTTCTTTAACCTTAAATTACCTTTTACAATGATACTCTTCCATTCTCTATACAACAAGATTTACAATCTTATCATATTAATACCAAGTTTACCAAAAGGCTGAATTAAATATATATTAAACATGTATATTTAATTATTCCTTTGATTAGCTACACCACTAAATAGCTTATTTAATTTAGAAATTAAAGACAATTGATTGTTACAATAATTGCCCAACTATCGGCTTCATACATTGACAAATATCAAATAAATAAATATATCAATTTATGATAAGTAAGATTTCTCACTTCTAATATTTAGCATTTTCTCATATGGAGATATTATTACATACAAGGTAATCATCTCTTTATTAAAATCATAAATTACATATGCCTTAAGGCAAAATATATAACTATTATGGTAACTCTCACATAGTGAGGTTTGAATATTAACAATGGGTCCAAGATCCCAATAAATTTAGTCAAAATTCTAGGATATCATCCCTCTACAAATTGAAATCCAAGTATCTCATTTAGATCCATGCTACGATTAAACTTCACAAGACATAAGTTTCCGCACATCCGAATGTGATGGCTAATTGTCCTGCAAGACTGGAGTAGTGATATGTTGTTAGTTCAAAATGAACTGGCATGAATATTAACTCCAATTTCTGATGTAATTATTTAATAAAATATGAAATGATATACAAGTTATTTTATCAACAAACACATGGTAATACAAAGGAGAATATATTATTACCCGTTTTTCATCAAGATACAACTATGAATGTACACAAATAGAACAACCAATTTTTATTTCAGCAATCATGTTTCACTCTAATCACAAGAATTAAGACATAATCAAACCATAATCATTTAACATAATTAAACCATAAGCAATTCATGCTTCACATGGTACAAATTCAACTATTATTTTTCTTACCTTCGATCAACAAACATCTTAACAAAAAGCAAATCATCATTTCCAAATCACGGGGATTAACTTAGTAAAAGTATTATTTCAAAGGGTATTACCTAATTCTAGTTTCTACCTCTAATTATTCATTGATAATACTATTATATTATTAGAATGAAAATACCCCTATTTTTCCATGTACCTTACTTACCCATTTTTCAATTACAATTTTATTTACCCCTTTTTATTTCTATTATATTAGACAAAAATATATTATATTTCTCACTCAATTTTTTTAATATGCATTTCCTCAAAAGATAGTTTGAAGCCATTGAATACATACACAAGTCAACTTATATGTTAAGCTTTATTCATTTATCAATAGTTCTTCAAATAATTAAGATGGTGAAATAATATCATACATGAAAACATATCAACTAGTTTTGACCATCTTATTATTTCTTGGTTAAGAATCTAGATTTATTTATTAAAAAGAAATAATTTAAAACCACACTTTTGCAATTTTAATATTTACTTTTTAAAACTAGGGTTCAAACGTTTTAGTTTTATATTAAAAGTAAACCTCTATTTTTTGGCTCATCTATCGATAGATTCAAAACATTAATAAACAAACCCTTGACCCTCATACCGGTATATTGAAGATTATAATTTTGAAGTACCTATTTGCATAGGAATAACAAGCCCCGTGTTCCAAATATTAAAAGTATTTCTAGGTAATGAGCAACTCTGTAAAACACACAATAACTTTATTCCAAACAAACACTTTAGTAATCAAGTCTTTTAAGAAAAACTAAGTCATCATTATATATACATGAACAATCCAAACTAAATAGTGTAAAAACACCTATATTAAATAATTTTAACATGTCCAATCAGTAATCAACAAAACAAATTGATACATACCACGGGATGATAATTTTGAAGTCTATTTGCATAGAATAACAACAAAAATAACACTTTAAGTAATCAAGTCTTTTAAGAAAAACTAAGTCATTAATTTTTAATTTATTTTTAGAATAAAATTATACCTAGCAAATCAACTTGTACATATCCAAATATATCTAGCATTAAAGAAATTATTGAATGAAAGCAAATATATCGGGAAAAATGATGATAAACCTAATAAACACATTTTTCACACTACCTTAAATTGCTTTGCTTATGCAAATAAATTATTGTTTAACTATAATAAAACCTAGAGGCGTAAATCAATTTGGGGTTTCGGAAAAAAATTTGAATAGAAAATAAAATAAAATAAAAATTGATTAGGAACACCCATCTACGTTTTTTCTAGGTTTAGCTAAAGCCACACAAGGGAAACTTAGGAAAATACAAAATTCATCAATTTCCTTTCTAGATTTGATTTCCAAACAATTAAATCAGAAGATGTCCTCAAATTCATTTAATTACCATTTAAAATAGAATGTGTATTTCCTCATTATTTACAAATAATGCTACAAAGAAGGGAGAAGATATTCATGCCTGAAGTAAACCCAGAATCAGCAACCTTCTACTCTTCCCGCTCCAATAAGTTGAATCCTTCCTTCAAAAATCATGCAGGTATTCCAGAAGAGAAGAATGAAAACAGACAAAGGAGAAATAAAAGAAAATATAATGAAGAAACTATACTATAATGGAGAATTTTTAGGCTTCCAAATGTTGCTTCATGCGTCAATGCATGCCGTGATGCCACATACTTGGTGTCAGATGAAGGCGTGTCCCTTTCAAAACTCTCAGATTTTAAATATTAAAATATTATTATTATTATTATACTTTTTAACTTTTGATTTACATGCCAAATCCTTTTAGGATTTAAATATATAATTTCACAAATTAATAATGCATTTTTATAATTTTAATTTTAATTGATACCTAACTTTAATGGTAAAATTAATCATCATAATATAAGTCCACATATTGCCAACAATATGTTATCGTAATAATTATTCGAATTCCCATGTTCCATATAAAATATTCAAACAAATGAAAAATCACCAAGTCCGTAAATAATAATAATTCGAATATTCTCGTAAAGCTGGTTTGATATAGCATTGTCAGATAAAACAGAGGCAATATTCATCATGGTCACTGCAAAATTCGAACAAAACATAAGACGACCAAACCGATTAAAATAAAATAACCAGAATAAATAACCGAAAGATTCACTATCATTAATGAATCATTTTACCTATGATTAAGGCCTAATCATGTTTTAGGAAGGATCATCAAGGTGGGTGCGGCCCTGCAGGGTTATTTGTTCCGCAATGCCATGCCCCGTAACAAAAGTTGTGGGTCATGATACGACGAGTCAAATTAATTTTATACTAATCATGATCTTGTCTAATCCTGTTTAGAATTAACCGTAGTTAATTTAAGTTATGAGAAATTTGGGATGTTACAAGGGTCCGCAATGGTGAGCATTAAGAAGGTTGACACACAATGGATGCCACATGTGACATGTGATGCATGTTAGTATCAAATTTTTTCACATTTTTAAGGTGAGCAACATCTTAGATTTGACATGGAGTGTAGAGACAGATAGATCATGATGTATGTCATTTTTTAGCCAGGGATGAGATCTAACTAGCCCTTTGTAACACAAATTTGTGGAGATATGGATAACACCTTCAAGAGTATTTGACCTATCCTCACTACTTTAGGCCGTGCCTTTCAACCGGGTGATAGGATCCATAGTGTAACATTTTTTTGTTGAAGGAGATGGAGATATCCTTCTTTTGCACAAATTTTATGAAGAAAACCTTGGGAAATTATGATCAATACTCCATAATTTAACTCTCAAGAGTTGTCACTTCTAAAAGATGGAGATACTTTCAAAACAAGGCTAAGGTTATTGAAGACATTATGAAATCCTGATTGTTATGCATATTTTAGTAAATAGATTTTGTTCCTTTGTGGACACACAGGGAAAACAGGGGTAGTTCAGGATGGATTCATGGTTTTTGAATAATTTTGGTGGGAGATTAAGCAGGATAAAGTTGATTATACCAAATCTTTGAGAGACTTCACAACAATTGGAAAGCTAAATGACAGAAAGCTTCAGAATAGCTAAGATATTCCTTCAACCAGAAGGTGTGCTTCAATGGAGGCCCAGATCTACATGGTTTCACACAATCTTTGAGAATATAACACAAAGGCTCGAGTTAAAAGAATCAATTAAACATTAAATACCCATGGTTTCTCATGCCTAAGATACACTCGAAGGCTTACATACAATATTTATCAAAAAATGACAGTGAATTCATTTTAAATTGTTTATCTCATCACAAGATGAAAGCTCTTCTTGAAATGAAATCGAAAATGCAACTAAACATCACGAGGACGAGATATTGTGTGATTCAAAGTGTGACTTTAACATAGGATTGCAATAGGAATAAGAAAAACTACTTGCAGACATTCTAAAACAAAGCAGACACAAATTTCTCCAAGATTGACACAAATTAACTCAAAATTGATTAGATTCATCAGCAGGGGAAAGCTTCTAGAGTAATCTTAGATCTTGTTAATGGCTATACATTTCCAACCAACTTGATATGAAAGAAAATATACCACAAGAAATTAACTAGGTATCTCGGATAGGTCTCTTAGAACGGGCTCTCTCAAATTTTCTCTTAAGAATTAAACCCCGACCTTTTGCAAGAGTATTCTCATTGCATTTATACATTTCACTTACTCACTCATCCCAAATTTCCCCCAAAAAGAAGAATATTCGAGGGACCTTTGCTTGTTACCTATTTTCCTCAGAAAGCAACGTTTAACAAATTCACATCCGAAAGCTGACAGGTGGACCAATTATGAACTGATCCATTTCTCAGACCCTCGACTAATGACTAGGATGCTAGGCCACAATGTTTTGGTAGTCCTTGTAATCATTTGATTCTATCATGCGAGAAATCCCCATTTTAATATTTTTCTGGAGGCTCTGTACAATTGGATCTAACAGGTAATCCTTTTTTCTCGAGGCAACACCTTTTTCATATTTTGTGCCTACAACCTCCATCATTTCATCCTTTTCCCTCTCTTTCCTCTGTAACTCTGCCCTGTATCCATCTTCTCTAGTAATTCATATTTTTACAAGTGCCCGAGAAATTCCAATTTCAAAATATCAACCTTAACAATTCTTAGACTCACAAATTAAGTTCTAAATCCATTCAATGGCACTTTGTAGACAAAAATGACAAGGAATTTCATCAAAAATGATGAAAAATAGTGCGTATTCACATCTCTAGGAGTCTTAGAGAAAAATGGTGAAACAATAGGTGAAATGCACATCAACCATTGATTTTGTCCCTTCTCAACTCTAGATTAGAGCCATCCACGTGTTTTCTTGGTGTAACTGCAAAGGTGAGGTATAGTGACAAGTTTCCAAACAAGCGCAAGCCTTCCACGTGCCTTGGGCCCAAGAAAAATGCCTTTTGGCCTTTGAAAAATTCTCAATAAAAAAGGAGCCAGCGAAGCCTCCACATGTCACCTTGGTGCACCTTTGGTATGGTCCTCAAAAGTGGAGACCCCAAACAAGCATGGGCTCACCACATGTCTCAGTCGACAAAGTTCTTTAAAAAAGTTGAAGGATCAACAAAAGGTGCCATGTGTCTAGGGTCGAGAGAGAGTTTCCATTTCTATTCAAAAGTCCAAACAAGGGCAGAGTGAGCGGAAGCCTCTAAGTGTCCTCCTGGCGCTTCTTCAAAATAAAATTTAGGGGCCGGTCCCCAAACAAACGTGGTCCCTCTATGTTTCCTAGGCCTTAGAAATTTTCTTTGAAAAGTTTAAATATAGGGCGGAACTAGTGAAAGCCTCCACATGTCTCTCCAACACAACTTTGAGATGGTCCCCAAAAGTGGAGACCCTGAACAAGTGCGGGCTCACCACATGTCCCCTTGGCGCAACTGTTAAGGTGGGACCCTAAGGTAGATCCTCAAATGAGTGCTGGCCCTCCATGTGTCCATGGTCTGCCAAAGCTGCACTGACTACATGAAACAAATGTCTAAGTCTGGGCAAGGCAACAGAAACCTCCACGTGTCTCCCCGACACATATCCAAGGTTAAACCAAAAGGTGAATTTTCAGATGAGCGCCGGCCCTCCACATGGAAAATTTTTGAGTTGAAACGGGCCTTAGAATTTTCAATGTGCTCCACCGAGCCACATCCAACTAGAAAGGGCCATGTTTTCACAGATGCTGAGATATAAATTTGACAGGGAAAACACACCTGTTAAATCGTAAAATGTGGAAATCACCATTTGCACCCGAAAATGAATCTTTCTTTCAAGATAAAGAATTTGGAAATGATATAAGGCCCAAATATGATCCTCCGAGCTACATCCAATCACGTTTCCATAGATATTGGGACAAAAATTGACAGGGAAAACAAAATGTGACTGTGGAAGAACAAAAGGAAGGGAAAAAACCCGATTTTATGCCCAAGTTACAAATTCTTTCACATGGACAGAGGAACGAAAAACAAATTTTGGAATATAATTGATCCTCGACTAAAGTAAGGGAATGATCATGGAAACCAAATGGAGGACAAAGTTTTCATCTATCAATACGGGGAGATAGAAAACACGACAGAGCCCAAAAATTGAAGAATTTAAAGGAAAATGGGGCGAGATCAAATTGAGCACCAACATCAGCTCCGACTCGGGGATGGGCACTCCTGTGAGTGCCACAAGAAAAAATAGCAGACCAAGTGCCAAAAATAAACCATTGGGAAACAAATTCAAAGAATAAGCTTGTAGAGTAGAACAATAATAACCAACTCCCCTAAGGATGAACCGAGAAACCAACAAAACGACCACCAAGGACTAGGGAAAATAAAAATAGAAAAACATGAAAGTAGAAAGAAACCAAAAGACTATACACTATACAATGGAGTATACCTGATTCTGAGAAATCAATCAAGGAAATGTTTTAAATGCCTGCCATTAACATGTAATTCAAGAAATTCCCCATCTAAGTATTTTAAGAAGAAAGTATGTACACCAATTTGAATGTCAATTGAATAAGGGCCCATCCACACTACATAAAACTTTCCATGTTTTCCCTTATCCTTGTGCTCTTCTGTCCCATAATAACACAAGATGTCCCACACTAAAAGCTCTTGGAGTCAATTTTTTATCAAATAACTTTTTCAAGTTTTTTCTGAAATTCACATACCACTAATGGGGTGCCCTTCTTTCTTCATCTAACTCAATAATTTGATTGATTCGAGCATCATATGGACTAACTTCTTGATCTTCAATTTGTTGAACAAACTGAAATGAAGAAAATTACAAATGAAGGGGTAGAAAAGCTTGAGTTCCATATACCAACTCAAATGGGATTTTACCAGTAGCTCTTTTGACAATGATTCTGTTAGCCCAAACAACAAACTTCAGTTGCTCACCCCACTTCTTTTTGTTCAAATCCAAGGTTCTTCTAATGATCTTCAACAAGTTTTTATTCTTTGGACTCAGCTTGTCCATTTCCTTGGGGATTGTAGTTAGAAGCATATGTCAAATTGATTCCATACCATTTGCACATTGCCACCAAAGTTTTGGCTCTAAAACTCATGGAATTATCAGTAACAATCTTAGCTGGCACTCTAAATTTGCATATGATTTGATTCAGCATGAAGTCCATGATGACTTGGTGTGTTTATTTCTTGGTGGGGATTGCTTCCACCCACTTAGTGAAATAATTAGTGGCTACAAGAATCCATTTATGACCAACACTAGAAGGATCTGAAATCTCGCCAATGAAATCCATTCCCCATTACTTAAACGGGGCTTTAATTGACACAGTGCAAAGGAAGGGAACCTAAAGCTTCGAGGAAAAATGTTGGCAACTTTCACATTTCCTAACCAATAGAGTTGTATCCTTGAAAAGAGTTGGCCACCAATAACCAACCCTCAATATTTATTGTGTTGTAACTCTTCCAGCAAAATGTCCCCCACAAACTCCTCCATGGAGATCAAAAATTATTTTGGGGGCCTCATCTTCATGATGCATCTCAAGAGCACTCCCTCGGGGTTCTTCTAAGCTAACCCAAAATCAATAATGACATATTTTTGGGGGGATAACTTAAGAGCTCTTTTCTGATTTTTAGTCAAATGTTAAGGGCAACATAGATGTCTGAGATAAAAGATTACATATTTGTACCATTCAAATATTACCAATTTTTCAAGGACATCCACCCTTTCTCCTTCTACTTCATTCACCTCAATAGTTCACAAGCTGCTCTTAGCCATAAGCTTAGCTATGCCCAAACCTCTTATCAATTTCATAGTTTGGATATCCATGTCATATTCCTACAACTTTTTACCCATCTACATATTTTTCTTGAGACCTCCATCTCTGATAAGATATCTTTCACCATGGTGTGGGGAACATAAGCAACAACTTTAGAGCTCAAGATGTAAGGTCTGAAAACATTTGTTGCTTTCACCAAGGAAAATGATTGCTTCTCCATGATGGTGTACTTCAACTCGACTCCTTGTAATGCCTTACTGAAAAAGGAAATTGGTCTCTCATCCCCTTCATCATCCTTTTGCAATAAGATAGATGCAATGGTTTTTTCTGAAGCAAAAGAAAACATTTGAAAAGGCTTCTTGTAATTTGGGAGTCAAAAATAGGGGCATGCTTTAATGCTTCTTTGATCCCATTAAAAGCTTGAATGGAAGCTTCTTACCATTTGATAACTTGGTCCTTCTTCAGCATGCTAGTAATGGGGATGGTCATCTCAGCAAATTTAGACACAAATCTTCTGATAAAGTTTATTTTTCCAAAGAAGGATTGAACTCCCTTCTTAGTTCTAGGAATTGGAACCTTGTTGATGGCTTCCATTCTCGGCAACAATCATGACCTCTTACTTTGATATAATGTGACCAAGAAGCTTTGCCTTTTGCACTCCAAAATGACACTTATTGGGATTCAATGATATTCCATACTCTCTACACCTTAACAACATTCTCTCCAAGTGTTGCAAGTGATCATTTATTTTTCTGGAAAACACAGTTACATCATCTTGATAAAAACAATGAAATCATTAATATAACCAAAAATGCTACATCCATTTCTCTTTGGAAAGTTGCTCCAACATTCATTAAGCCAAAAGGCATCCTGACATAGACATAAGTTCCCCAAGGAGTGGTAAAAGTAGTCTTTATTCTTTCTGACTCCTTCACAACAACTTGATTATAGCGAGAGAAACCATCCAAAGTGGATAACAATTTAGAACCAATTACCAATTATATCATATTCTCCATGTTTGGCAGAGGGTAATTATCTTTCAATGATGCTTTATTCAAGTTCCTAAATTCTATGCACAACCTTATATCACCATTATTTTTTCTAACAGTACTAAATTTGCAACCCAAGATGAGTAACTTGTGGGTTGAATGATCCCTCCACCCCTCAACTTTTTCAATTCTTCTTGCATCTTCAAAGAAAGGAGTGGATTGATCGGCCTCTATTTTTTCCTGAAAGGCTTGGCATTATATTCAAGAGGAATTTCATGTTGGAAAAAATATTCCTTGTATGCCTTCAACTCAGAGTAAGAACAAGCTAGGAAGTCTTGATATTTCTTCAATAATTGAACATAGGACTGCTTCTCTTCCTTGTTGAGATTGCTTCCTAACTAGATTTTATGTGGTTTTTCCTTTATTCCCAAGTCATGCTCTTCCACATCTCTTGAAACCAACATAATTATGTTAATAATGCAATCAAAATTATCAAAGTTTGATTCAAGTGCCACCAAACCTCTGGGAATCATGTTTGTCTTCAGTTGGATGATGTCTTTTCCAAATAAATTTTCCTTTCCTTCAGCAACACACACCATTGGTTCCCAATCTATATTTTGGTTAGCAAACTCACCTTGGTTCTGTAGAAACCATTTCACTTGGGCATCATCATCGAACACTTGCCAATTTTTAATGTTGTTAGGGACAAATGGCCTTGTTATTATTTCAACATCATACTCACAAAATGGAGATACTGTATAATTTCCAAATCTGGATCCTAGCACTGCTAACTTGTCTGTAACAACATTAAACTTTCTATCATGGTGCACAATATTAAATGAGTCAAAAATTTCAATCGAATCCTAGACTGCATGCTTGTATTATTTCATTCTCTGATTTTTAGTAGCATACAATTTTCTAATCTGCTTGACAATCAGTTCTAAATCTCCTTTGAAAATGATATCCTTTACACCATATTTTCATGCAATTCTCAAACCCAATAATAGTGCTTCATATTTAGTAATGTTTTTAGTGCATTCAAATTTGAGTTTGAAAGAAAAAACAAACTCTTCCTGGCCTGGAGAAATTAGAACAATACCAACACCATTTCTAAACTTGGAACAAGCTCCATCAAATAACAAGGTCCAAGGAAAACCTACTTGTTCAAGACATTTACATTGATCAATCTTGTGCTCTTTTCCATTAGCAAATCCAACAAAGTTATCAACATCTACATCAACATATAACACTTCATAAGAAGCATTATTGGGATCTTCAATGAGGTGCAACATCTTCTTCTCTCCATACGATTTACAAGGTTTCCTTCAATTGGAATGGTGGCAAAAGACATATCCATTTGAACACTTCCACCAACACTTGCAGCCCACTTTCTTGATAACAACATGCCCCATTTGGCAGGGAAATCAACAATAACAACATCAAGTTTCAAGTTCTTACCCGGATAAGCTACAAGTTGTACCACCAAACCTTTTACACATCCTACAATTGGCACCTCTCTAGAATCCATTACAGTACACTTGCCATAAGCTATTGTCACTTTAATGTTCAATTCATTCATGACCTCTAGAGGCATAACATTGCATGATGCTCTGGAATCAAACATACAATTGTGTAGTAGTCTATCCTTAATAATCAACATTGTAAAAAATGGATCAACATTTAATTGAGACTCAACCAAAGATGTTCCCAAGTAAACTTCAGGTGGTTCACCTATCTCCTCCAATGCTGGTGGTTTTTCTAGGTCTGCAATGGTTAGAGGAGGAGTGTCTACATTATTTATATTTCTGCCTTGGGTACTCCTATATTCTTCCAATCCCAAATACTCAAAGGCCCTCTTCTTGTGCTCAAATCCTAAGTAGTTTAACAATTAGAAAAAAATATTGATTTGACTCAAGACTTGGGCAATGTCATAAGGAATGTATTTGGGCAAAGCAACATTTGGAGAAAGATTTATAAACTCATCAGATGGCACAAGATTTTTCACATTTTGAGCATGGGTGGGAACACCACTCTACTTGAGACAACAAGGAATTTTGAGATGCATCTTTCTTTGGAGTTTCTTTTGGGATATTGGTGAAAACTCGGGGTTTTTGGTTTGACTTGAGGTCATGCCCCTTTGATAGCTTTAAGTCTTGTGTTATACTCTTTTTCTTGGGAAATAACAACATTCATTAACAACTATCTATCCTATTCCGATGGGATTACTCCATCATACTTCTTAATCATTAGATCTCTTAGGTACTCAAAGTCATTATTAGGAAGTTCAAAAGCTTGTACCATATCTATTTATAAAATATGAGAGGGAGAAAGAAGAGGTACCTGGTGAATGTAATCCCAAAAACTTGCAGCAGTTCTTGCACTTATTACTTTAGTTGAAGTTGCTCCTTGCTGTGAGCTTGTAGAGAAATCCACCATGCATGCATCATCATCAGTGTTATCATCATCATCAGCTTCTTCAACTTTCTGATCTACTTCACATGGCAGGTGGGGTAAGAAACATTTGTCACACCAATCAATTTCATTTGTCTCTTCAACAACAACAAATATGGCATTTAGAGGATCATGCACTACTCTATTTTCCCTAGCTTGGGGTTGTCTAGCTCCCATGGGTCCTTTACCTCTGTCATTAGATCTTTGATCATTTCTAGGATGATTTACAAATATGTCTTATCCTTGTTTCCTATGTTGACCTTGAGAAAATTGTCTAATTCCTTTCTCTGCCGCCCGGCTAGCTTGTAAGAGATTTCTTTGAGAGATCCAACCAAAGTATTTACAACTTCCTCAAGAACCACAACCTTACTTACTGACCGAGGCTTCTCTAGATTGAATGGCTTGATACCTTCCCTCTTAGGAGGCTTACTAACTACTTTGATATTATTTTCAATCTGCAAATCCATGGTGAAGGCCTCGCCTCAATGTTTCGGGTTCTTGTCTCTTAAATAATAGGTAACTTTCTTATCAAAAGCATCAGAGTATTTTATCAAACAAGAAATATCACTTGGCCTTAGGATCACAGGCAGCCTATTTAGGGTCTTATTGAACCTTGTATTGAAGTCATGAATAGACTCATTAGGATCCTTTTTAACATTTTCAAATTTCGATAAACGAAACCTAGGTTCTGTTTTATCTCCATACTCTAATCTAAAAGCGTTCTTCATTTCTTCGTGTCCAAGAATCAATGGAAATTATCGGAAAATATTTATTCCAGTCCCTTGCATCTTATTATAGAGTATGGATAAACAATTTAATGTACACATCCTCAAATTCTATTTCAAAGTACTCCATCATATTGACAAAAATATTTAAGTGCTAATCCCCAGTAATGGCATTATTTCCTTGAAATTTAGGCAATCTATTTCTAACATCTTGGGGCACAACATTTGGATATCTAGCCATACCTCTGAAATCTATAGGACCAAAAGTGTTCACAAAAAATAGAGGTTTGGGTAGGGGCAGGGCCATATTTTTGGGGAATTGATCTTATAGGAGAAATAAAATGATGAGGAGTGAGGGGTCTGTGGGGCATAGGAATACAATTATTAGAATGGATGTTCTCTAAAAAATATGTTTCTTGGAAGATCCTATCAGCTTTGGAGAATACATGGATAGAATGAGATGTAAATATTTCAAATACAAAAGAAATACCCTCTCCAGTTGGAGAATTTGGATTTACAAAGAGACTACCCGATTGAAGTATTGCAATCTTCAATCACAAGCTGATCAGTTTCACCAATGGAGATCTCTTTTCTTGATGCTTGATCTCTAACAACCTTCCAAATTCTTCTTCCTTCTGAATTAGACTTTCCCAAATTTGGAAACAACCTTCTACTAGGGTCCTTAGTGAAGAAATATCTTCTTCCTTCCAAACTTTGTAGAGACTAATGAAAAATCTTACTTGATATATGTTAAGACACTGGTATTTATTAAGAATTTAAACAGCACGGAGTTGCCACTAAGGATTTTCACCTTAGTTTGTGCAAATGCACTATGAAAGACCTATCAAATGTCTGTCAATACCAGATTCATGCAAAGCTTACAAGATCTACTCTTCTTCTACCCAAATTTGTCAATGATGATATAAACTTTAGTGCAATAACTATATAAGCTGGAAATATTGCACTTAGAACTTACAACTTTGAACAATTCTTACAGATCTGAATAGATAATGATGTTTTAGTAATGTATTAGCACACAACACATGTAAGAAGTATTACTCAGGGTTTGTATGTACTACATTTGTAAAATACTTCAAAGAGTCCCAAGATCGGTGCCATTTTGGTGTTGTTGATGGGCCAAATGGATATGAACTAGAAACAAATCAACAAATCGTCCCTAGCAACGACACCATGAGTGTTGGTATCCAAATTTGTTCTCCTTTTCAAGCTAAGTAGCATCATAGATTTGACATGGAGCTTAGAGACAAATAGATCATGATGTATGTCGTTTTGTAGCCGAGGATGAGATCTAACTGGCCCTTTGTCACTCAGATTTGTGGAGAGATGGATAACACCTTCAAGAGGATTTGACCTATCCTCACTACTTTAGGCCGTGCCTTTCGACCAGGGTGAGAGGACCCATAGTGTAACCTCTATTTGATGAAGGAGATGGAGATATCCTTATTTTGCACAAATTTTATGAAGAAACCTTGGGAAAGTATGATCAATACTCCATAATTTAACTCTCAAGAGTTGTCACTTCTAAAAGATGGAGATACTTTCAAAACAAGGCTAAGGTTACTGAAGACATTATGAAATCCTGATTGTTCTGCATATTTTAGTAAATAGATTTTGTTCCTTTGTGGACACACATGGAAAATAAGTGTAGTTCAAGATGGATTCATGGTTTTTGGATAATTTTGGTGGGAGATTAAGGAGGATAACGTTGATTATACCAGATCTTTGAGAGACTTCACAAAAATTGGAAAGCTAAATGATTGAAA
This sequence comes from Taxus wallichiana var. yunnanensis, assembly GCA_018340775.1. Lineage (NCBI taxonomy): Eukaryota > Viridiplantae > Streptophyta > Pinopsida > Cupressales > Taxaceae > Taxus > Taxus wallichiana. The sequence goes on from CM031239.1 coordinate 888,253,939, forward strand.
GATTCAGAATAGCTAAGATATTTCTTCATCCAGAAGGTGTGCTTCAATGGAGGCCCAGATCCACACGATTTCACACAATATTTGATAATCTAGCATGAAAGATTGATTTAAAAGACTCAATTAAACATCAAAGACCCTTGGTTCCTCACGCCTAAGATACACTCGAAGGATTACAAACAATATTTATCAACAAATGACAGTGAAGTGATTTTAAATTGTTTATCTCATCACAAGATGAAAGCTCTTCTTGAAATGAAATTACAAATGCCACTAAACTATCACAGGATGAGATCCTGTGTGATTCAGAGGGACTTTAACATAAGATTGCAATAGGAATAAGAAAAACTACTTGCAGACATTCTAAAACAAAGCAGACACAAATTTCTCCAAGATTGACACAAATTAACTCAAAATTTATTAGATTCATTAGTAGGGAAAGATTCTAGAGCAATCTTAGAGCTTGTCAATGGCTATACATCTACAACCAACTTAACATGATAGAAAATATAACATAGAAGAAATTAACTAGGTATCTCAGATTGGTCTCTCAGGAAGACGAGCTCTCTCAAATTTTATCTTAAGAATTCAACCCCCAACCCTTTGCAAGAGTATTCTCATTGCATTTATACATTTCACTTGCTCACTCATCCCAAAATTTCCCCCAAAAATAAGAATATTCAAGGGACCTTTTCTTGTTACCAATTTGCCTCAGAAAATGATGTTTAACAAATTCACATCGAAAGATTCCATGTAAACCAATTATGAATTGATCACAATTGGTCTAGGGACAAGATCCTATGTGATTTAGAGGGACTTTAACACAAGATTGCAATAGGAATAAGAAAAACTACTTGCAGGCATTCCAAAACAAAGCAGATAAAAATTGCTCCAAGATTGACACAAATTAACTCAAAATTGATTAGATTCATTAGCAGGGGAAAGCTTCTAGAGAAATCTTAGATCTTATCAATGGCTATACATCTGCAACCAACTTAACATGATAGAAAATATAACACAAGAAATTAATCAGGTACCTCATATTGGTCTCTCAAGAAGACGGGCTCTCTCAAATTTTCTCTTAAGAATTCAACCCCCAACCCTTTGCAAGATTATTCTCATTGCATTTATACATTTCATTTGCTCACTCATCCCAAATTTCCCCCCAAAAAAGAAGAATATTTGAGGGACCTTTTCATATTACCAATTTTCCTCAGAAAGTGACGTTTAACAAATTCACACCTGAAAGCTTCTAGGTGGACCAATTATGAACTGATCACATTTCTCAAACCCTCGACTAATTACTAGGATGCCATGCTCAACCTTTCTCGACAATCCTTTTAATCATTTTGATTCTGTCATGCAATAAATCCCCATTTTAATTATTTTTTAGAGGCTCTGTATAGCTAGATCTGACAATTAATCCTTTTCTCTCTTGAGGAAACACCTTTTTCATCTTTTGTGCCTGTAACCTCCATCATTTCATCCTTTTCCCTCTCTTTCCTCTGCAACTCGCCCGCATCCATCTTCTCGGTAATTCACAATTTTGCAAGTGTCTCGAGCAATTCCAACTTCAAAATATCGACCTTAATAATCCTTGGACTCACAAATTATGTTCTAAATCCATTCAATGGCACTTTGCAGACAAAAATCACATGAAATTTCATCAAAAATGATGAAAATAGTGCGTATTCGCATCTCCAAGAACCTTGGAGCAAAAATGGCGTAAAAGGTGAAATGCATAGTAACCATTGATTCGCCCCCTTCTTAACTCTAGATTAGAGCCATCCACATGTTTTATTGGTGAAACTACAAAGGTGAGGTGTAGTGGTAAGTTTCCAAACAAGCGCGGGCCTTCCACGTGCCTTGGGCCCAAGAAAATGCCTTTTGGCCTTTGAAAAGTCTCAGAAAAAAAGGAGCTAGCGGAAGCCTCCATGTGTCACCTTGGTGCACCTTTGGTATGGTCCTCAAAAGTGGAGACCCCAAACAAGTGCGGGCTCACCACATGTCTCAGTTTTGACAGAGTTGTTAAATTTTTTTAAGGATCGGCGAAAGGTGCCATGTGTCTAGGGTCTGAGACAATTTTCCTTGGCCATTGAAAAGTCCAAGCAAGGGCAGAGTGAGCGGAAGCCTCCAAGTGTCCTCCTAATGCTTATTCAAAATAAAATTTAGGGGCTGGTCCCCAAATAGGCGCTGTCCCTCCACATTTCTTAGGCCTTAGAAATTTTCTTTGAAAAGTTTAAATATAGAGCGGAGCTGGCGGAAGCCTCTACATGTCTCCCCGACGTAACTTTGAGATGGTACCCAAAAGCGAAACCCTGAACAAGTGCGGGCTCACCACGTGTCCCCTTGGCACAACTGTTAAGGTGGGACCCTGAGGTGGATCCTCAAATGAGTGCTGGCCCTCCACGTGTCCATGGTCTGCCAAAGCTAAACCGACCGCATGAAAAAAATGTTTAAGTCTAGGCAATGTAGTGGAAACCTCCACGTGTCTCCCTGGCACAACTCTAAGGTCAAACCAAAAGGCAATTTTTCAGATGAGCGCCGACTCTCCACGTGGAAATTTTTTGAGTTGAAACAGGACTTAGAGTTTTCAATGTACCCTGTTGATCCACATCCAACCAAAAAGGGCCACGTTTCCACAAATGCTGAGATATAAATTTGATAGGGAAAACACACGTGTCAAACCGTAAAATGCAGGGAAATCACCATTTACGCCCAGGAAATGAATCTTTCTTTCAAGAAAGAGAATTTGGAAATGATATAAGGCCCAAATATGATCCTTCGAGCCATATCCAATCATGTTTCCATAGATACTTGGGAAAAAAATTTACTGGGGAAAACAAAAAACGGATCGTGAAAGAACGAAGGAAAGGAAAAACCTGATTTTATTCCCAAGTTACAAATTATTTCACATGGACAAAGGAATGAAAAATAAATTATGGAATTTAAGTGATCCTTGACCAAAGGAAGGGACTGATCATGGAAACCAAATGGAGGAAAGAGTTTTCATGCATCAATACGGGGAGATAGAAAACACGACAGAGCCCGTAAATTGAATAATTTCAAGGACAAACGGGGTGAGATCAAATTGGGCACCAATAATGCAAGCTTGGAACCTATTATGGTAACAACAAGAGTAGAGGCTACACGTGCAAAGGAAATACAAAGGCCTAAGAACTTGGTTTTAAGGGAAGAAGTGATACATGGGAAGTACCTGCACTGCGCAACAAAAGGAGGTATATAAAGAAACCATGGACGTCTTTCAAAGTTTACAAGGAGAAATCTAATGTCTAAAGGAGCAGTCCAGAGGGATGAGTAAAGAAGGAATGTCAAGGTGCTAAAATATGACCTGGATGAGGTTAAGGAAGTATGGAAAATGCTAAGGTAAGAGAATATTATTCCCTTGCTAGGAGCATGGTTGAGAGAGAAGGTACCACATGCCAGAGAAGAGCACAAGAGGTAGGTCTTACATGTAAACCTTCCCCCTCACAGCCTTGACTATGATAGGGAGATCATGGTAAATGTGGTCATGGATGGATGGCTCCTTAGTAATATCCTCATTGACACAAAGCGCAGAGGTCAACATTCTCACCTTGGATGCATGAAATCAAATGGGAAGACCTGCATTACAACCATCATCAAATGTGTTGTATATGGTGAATAAAATGAAGGTGATTCCCATCGTGTCTTAAAGGATGCAGCCATCACCATTCGTGGAGATAAGTTTTTGAAGTCTTGGCGCTTGTTGAGGCGAGATAATTTCCCAAAGCACTACTTGGGCGCCCATGGTGCTATAAGAACAATGCAGATCTTTGGTTCAACATGGGAGACATAATCTTTGAAAATGATGAGGACCGAGTCATCATACCCTTGGCTAATGGGAAATCAACACCGTATACTAAATTTTTTGGAGAAGAGGTCCTAGATAGAATATATGTGTGCTCAATCAGGGATCTAGAGATAATTCATCCCATAGAGGGAGTGATCTAGTTTGAGGATACTCAGTCCCTAAGTGACACCACTAGTATAGCGTGTGATAATTGGTGCATGGAACCTATGAGTTAATCAAATGAAATTTGAGGGGATCGGTGATAAAGGTGACAAAGGTGCGTATGGTCCGGTGCCTAGGAGGAAAGGAGCTACCTAAGTACTCAGGAGGAGCCTTCCCTGAGGTCTTTTTACAGGAGATGGAAGCTTAGTGGAAGGAGGAAAATGAACGAAGGGGGATGTTAAGTTACGTCCTACTCGAAACTGCTACGCACTAGTGGGCAACGATCGGGATACTCTATTGGAATGATGTGAGTTGAGAATGGCATTATCTGCGCAAGGTTTTGCAGGAGCAATGCACCCACGGCTATAAAAGATTACCATGGTAAAGAGACCGCTTCCTTCCATATCCAAGCATGTGAGATAGCCTGGATGGGAAGCATAGAAGCATTGCCACCTTCATTATGGGTTCACAAGTTATATTCCACCCTACAAGGTTGTGCACGTGCATGGTACATTCATTCTGAGACATGCCACCAGATAGGGAATTGGCAAGAGTTAGCGGTGATCTCATTCAAACATTCGAGTATCGGAGTACAAAGCCCTTGGTGGATAAGGCATTATAGGTTGTCAAGTGCCTTACCATTGGGGATAGTGCCATGGTAGAAGATAGGCTACTGGAGTTTCTAGGTGAACCTAGCCTAGAGGTGCACTTTGAGGAAGAAGAAATAGAAGAGATATAGCTTGAGCGCACGTGTTTGGAAAAATAAAAGGGGAAGATGGTGTATGTTATTGATGGTGAAGAAGCAAAAACTTGGATGTTGACCATTCTATAGGGATGCACGAAGTCATAGACAGTGTTGATGAATGGGTGCACACCTATCATGAGCCTTTAAAGACAAAGAAGGTTAACATCAGCTTAGAAGAAGATCCTAAAGAGGCTATCATCGGAGACTATTGGTTGGAGAAGGAAGTCTCCAAGATCATTGATCTTTTATGTGAGTTTGAGGATTTATTCCTGTGGGTATCATGAGCTTAAAGGCATCCACCATTCCTTGGGGGAGATGAGGATAAAGCTGAAGGAAGGTGCACATCCCAATCAGGAAAATACCATACTGGATGAATCCTAACCTGCGCGTGAAGGTTAAGGAGGAAATAGATAAGATGATAGTGTCGGGCATTATTGAAGCTGTTGAAGAGTCAAAATGGATAAGTCCAATGGTAATTAGCATCAAGAAGGATAGAAGGATAAGGATATGTGTTGATTACAAGGACCTGAATGCAGTATGTATCATTGATCCTTTCCCAACCCCATTTACTGAAGAAATATTAGAGGGAGTGGTAGGGCGCAAGGTCTATTCTTTCACAGATGGATTCTCGGGCTATCACTAGGTAAGGATCGCGAAGGAGGACCAAAGGAAGATGACTTTCACCACTAAGTGGGGAATTTTTTCCTATACAGTCATGCCATTTGGGTTGAAGAATGCACCTGCTATGTTCTCACGCATTGTGGTACAAGCTTTCCAAGACTTTATCCATAAATTCCTTCAAGTCTACCTAGATGATTGGACAATATATGGGTTAGTGAAGGACCATTGTGACAACTTAAGGCTGATGTTTGAAAGGTGTCGGTAGTTGAGGATATCCCTTAACATTAAGAAATGTGTCTTTGCTACCCCGTTTGGAACATTATTAGGGCACATCATATGTAAGGAGGGCCTACTGGTAGATCCCGCAAAAGTTACAGTAATTGTGGGATTGAGGGAGCCTACTAGCCAAAGCATAGTGCATAGATTTCTTAGGAATATGGGGTAATACAGAAGTTCATCAAGGGATATGCCAAGATCTCCTCACCTTTAGAAGAGTTTATTAGACATAAAAGTGACTTTCATTAGGGAGAGGCACAACAGAAGGCATTCAACACTTTAAAGGATAGACTTGTCACCGCACCCATCCTACGTTTCCCTTATTGGGATAAGCCCTTCCATGTTCATGTGGATGCCCTCAGAACTACCATTGGAGCAAGACTTGCACATCCCGGTGACGGGATTTTGATCATCCCTTGTGCTTTGCAAGCAAGAAATTGACACCAGCAGAGCAGTAATTACTCTACGACCGAGTGTAAGGCATTGTTAATGATCTACGCTCTTTATAAATTTAAGCAATATTTGTTGGAAACCCCTTTTACACTGACCATATGGCATTGAGATACTTAGTGAACATACCCATTCTACAAGGGTGCATATGTTGGTGGGTACTATTGTTCCAAGAATTCGAGTTCACGGTGGTTGTCAAACTAGGAAAAAGTAATTTCAGACTTGATCATTTGTCTAGGATTGATTTAGGGGAGGACACGCAAAGTATTACAGAGACTATGCTAGACACACAACTATTTAGGTTGTGGCGCATGCCCTGGATTTGGAGGACATTGCGGTATTCCTTAAAACAGTGTGGTGTCCAGATAGAATGAAGGCCTTGGAGAAGAAGAAGTTGGCCATACGTGCCATGCCCTACATGCTAATTAGTGGAGACCTATACAAAATGGGTCATGATGAGGTTCTGTGATGTTGCGTGCTAGAACATGAGCGCATTTTAATTATGGAAGAAGCGCATGGTCGATTTGTAGGATGACACTATATGGGAAATGCAACCGCATGGAAGATTCTACTCGCAAGCTTTGGTGTGAGACCATTTATCAAGATTGCATCAAGTTTTGCAAGGCCTGTGACCATTGCCAGTGCCTTGGTAAACCTTGAAAAAGGGATGAAATTCCCTTGCGACCAATAACTAGTGCAGAACCATTTGAGAAGTGGGCTATTGAATTTCTTTGGACCAATATCGCGGTGCACGCAGAATGGTTCGTGGTATATCCTCACTTACATTGATTATTTAACAAGGTGGATAGAAGCAATGCCTACAAAGGATCAGACAAACAGCCTACCGATACTATATTTTTATGGGAAAACATAATCAATGGTATGGATGCCCATTGAGTTTGAAAAGTGATAAAGGTACACAATTCCTCAATGAGATGGTCAGGATTCTGTTATCAGAATTCATGGTGGCCCATCACAAAAATACTCCTTATCACCCTCAGTAAATGGAATTGCTTGAGGCGTTTAACAAAATACTTAGTCACACATTGACTAAGATCTGTGATGTTGGTAGATAGGATTGGGATGACAAAGTATCGGTTGTTCTTTGGGAATATAGGACAACCTACAAGAGGTTGAATAAGGCCATACCATTTCAATTAGTGTTTGGCATGGAGGCTATCCTACAAGTTGAATTCATGTTACCTTCTCTGCATATATCATGTGTAGGAGGATTGGCCAATGAACAAGCACTGGAAGAAAGAATTGAAAAGTTAATGTAATTGGATGAAAGATGATCACTCACCAGGTGGAGCTAGAAGATGGAAAAAAAAAAGGCATGGCATGATCATCACATTAAGAACAAGAAGTTTGAGGTTGGGAAGATGGTGCTACTATATGATTCTAAGTTTTTGCACCATCCTGGGAAGTTAAAAGTGCATTGGTTGGGTCCCTACATCATCTCGTACATCCTTGATTTGAGCGCATGCCAGTTAAAAACACTAGATGGGACGAGATTTCCAGGACACTTCAATGGGAGTAGGCTGAAGCCCTACTATAAATAAGTCTTCTTGGTGTTTGTAAATAAGGCAATATTTCCAGTTAGTTTAGGATTTCCTTTAGTGCATTTTCTTTTCTTGTGTTTCCCTTTCTCGTTGTTTTGTTTTGTGCCTTGGGCACCGATAATATCATTAATTTTTGAAGGTTATAATTGTGTAGAGGACCGCACATCATTTTAGTGTGGGGTGGAGTAAGGTGGAAGAAATTGAAGTGTGAAGTGCCAGGAAGGATTGCATTGGAAATCCTAGTTGAATGGCCTTGTGAAGGAAGTACATGCAAGGAAAGGTGAAAAAGGATGGTTGGTGTCAAGGTAAGGCTACATTGGGATCCATGTACAAAAGAGGAAGAAGCGCAAACATAACATGAGGTAGGTAAGAGAAAAAATCATGACAGAAGAAGTGCCTTGGCACTGGTTATGAACGCAAGAGTCTCCTGTCAAGATGGATTGGTTGCACGGCAGAAGGTTGGCGAATTGTCCATGCAAGGTTGGGTGCATGAGATAAAGCACTAAAGATGGGTTTTTTGAAAAAGCCACATTAAGTGTTAAAGTATGGTGGTAGGTAAAGTATCATTTAATGTTAAAAAGTGGCAAAAATTATAAATAGAAGGTTGGGTACTTCATTATTTACTTTGTGAATACGAAGAAGAAAGATCTTTTGTGTTTCCAAAGTTGATCCATGCGAAGAAAAATTGGAAGATTTTAACCGTGAGTGACTAGTTTGGATCTATAAACTAGGAGGGAAGTAATTCATGGGTGTGGGAAGAGTTGTGGAGAAGCACTTTGTCTTGTGAAAAGATATTCTAGTTAGGGTTTGGCAACTAGGGCACGGGTTGGAAAAGAGTATTCTTCACAGGTTAGAGATTTGAACTTGGAAAAGATAGAAGAGTAGAGCTAGGAAGAGAAGTTGAAGTGAAAACCTACACAATGGCACCCAAGAAACCAGCAAGTAACACCTAAAAAGGGCAAGGGAAAGGGAAAACAACAGGAAACCCATTGTAAGTACCAATAAGGAATGGTATGCAGAAATGTAGTACCCAGATGGGGTTTCACTCGGGATGGAATGGGAATCCCACTTGAGAAAAATGACAAGTAAGTGACTATAATCATCACATGAATGCGATTGAAAAGGAAATGGAGTTGGAGTTAGTGCACCCGACTAACCAGAGAACACCTGAGGGGTTACCAATTTATAGTGACAAAGTCAAGGTGAAGTTAGAGAAGGCGGGGTTATTACAACTCTATGAGTTGCCCTACTTTGGAAAGCCAGAGCACCTCTATCAGTGGCTAATGTCGTATGCGTACATGAAGACCACTTTCACTTTGTGGGGCACAAGATGCGCATAACCCCTTAGCTAATTTCAAGATTCACATGCCTTATCTGTGAGGGAGAAAGTTTAGAGGATGACTTGTGTGACAAGGAAGTAATCAAGGAAACAATGGCCACATATGCATACAAGAAGGGGTCAAGGTATTTTGATATCGAGGGATATCCAAGACCCAGTGATGAGAATGGCCATGCACCTAGTAAAAAAACTCAACGTGCAAGAAATATGGACACAGGTAAACAAGTCCTGGTTGAATGTTTGTAGAATAATATCAGAGGGCACCATCTATAATCTGTCCACATACATTGCAGATGAAATTATCTCCAGCGCATAGGAAGCGAGACAAGATTCTCTTTGGTAATGTCCTCTTAACCATTGTGTTCTCGAAATCGGAGTACCAGATCCAACAGATAAGTTCGTATGGGAGTACCCAGAGGAAGACCCCTTGCCTAAAAAAAGATTTGAGAAATACACTGTGATAGCATGACGCCCATTCACAAGGTGCATCTTGAAAAGGGGTATACGCACTTAAGGAATGCATTTGGGGCAAAATGGAGAATATTTGAAACAATTGCCAATGCTTACATTAGGAGAAGCTGAGTTGTTGTATACCAACACTTTTGTATTGGTAGGTTCAAGTTGACTGATGAAAACATGAGCCCATGGTGCAAGCTCCCATTCACCTTCACAACTCAATACTTCTAGGTGGGAGTTAATGATTCAAGGAGTCCAAGAAGTTAAAGCTTGACCTTAGAAGTTTGACCGGACCGAGACCATAGGAGATGTACGGGGACGTTGGTCTACTACCTAACAAGCACACATACGTGGAAAATTACATGTCGCATGAAGTCCAAATGGTAAAACCCCTGACTCTGACTATTGTAGGAAGGTCCATGACACGTGTATACCTTTGGATAAGGCCCAAGTTTGAGAAGGGTGCTTATCTTGAAAATGAGATAGCTATACCTAAGGACCTAATAGGTAGGAAGAAGACCATGCCCAAGAAAAAGGAGACAAAAGAAATAAAGAAGAAGGCACCAAGTGCCCAAGATACATAGGCATTAGGCGCCCCGAGAAACAAGTGCTAGAACAAGTACTTACACATGTAGGAAGAGGTCTCTAGTCAAAGAGGAGGTGCTAGCATAGGAAAAGCTTATTGCAGAGGAGAAATCACTATAGGAAGAGGAAGAGAAAGCATAATATCCTATACTAGAATCCCCAGTTAGGAAGAAACAAAAGGTGATGGAGGAAGATGACTCAGAGGAGATGGAGAGCTTGGAGAAATACATAGGTGAGAGGGATGACGATGAAGAAGATGATCCTGAAGGGGACCAAGAGCCACTTGTTTTCAGCGTGCACAATTCAAAAGAAGAGGGTAGAGAAGAAGAACATGAGTTCCTTTTCGTGTGGCGCAAGGGTAGCCAAGAGGAGGAAGGTGCCCAAGACATGGGAAGAAGTGAGGAGGTTGGCGCACAGGATCAGAAAAATCCAAGCCTCACACAAGAGCAAGTAAACAAGGTGGCAGAAAGAGAAGCAACGAAAATCATTGAGGCCTTGGTAGAACAAGAATTGGAGTACAACGCTGATATAGTGATGGAAGAGGACAAGGAAGAAAGCGTAGGGAAATATCACGGCAGTGCGGGAGGCCCCAATCTATTGGTAACTATTCCTAAGGGCACGCGCACGGGGAAAGTGCATGGAGATCTAGGGAAAGGAATGAGCTACATTAATGATCCCAAGAAGGTGTTGTGCATGCATTTCCAAAGCACCATCCCAATAGATCAACTCATGGAAATGAAGTCGTTTGATGAAGAAGGTGCATACCCTCGGACGAGGAAGATGCTCTCTTGGGAAATTGAGTCCCACATTGACGAGCTAGAGTTTGAGGTAAGCCAGGGGGCACTAATGAAAATGCCAAAGTCAAAAGGAGACAACCCCTTGGTAAATGCTCAGTAGATTTCAGATGAGCAGTTATGCAACGTGCTCAACAAGGTCTCAATTGAGGTTGAAGCTAGGATCTTTGGATGAAATGATAGGATAAGATTTCTAGAAGTAGAACTAGAAAAGGAGGGAGAGCTAGAAAAGGAGGAAGAGCTAGAAGAGAAGGCCAAGGATTTAAAGTAGGAGTTAATTAGTGCCTAGCTAAAGCGTGAGCTTAGGGAAGAAAAGGCAAGGGTGTGCAAAGTACATAAGAAGGTAGAATCCATCACAAATGCCATTGTTTTGAAGCATCCAGACTTAACGTTGTCCACACAAAAGTATGGATCTTCCCTTGAGTGCCTTGAAGACCTAACGCGCATCCTCACCATGGAGAGGAAACCTCTAGCCTTAGAATCTACGGAAGAAGTAGCAACATGCCTAGAGAAGGAGGATAAATTAAAGGTAGTAGCAATCATGGCTGAATACAACAAATTCCTCACTGATGTAAAGATTGCTGCCCATACACGAGGTGCATATGACAACTATGCGAAAGAGATAGTGGCAAGTATTCTGGTCACCAACTATGAAGTAAAGCTTAAAGAGTTCCAAGAAAAGAACAAAGGGAACAGAGCAGAGCAGGATATAATCCTGGCCGAGGTTGAAAAGAAGTCAGAAGCTATTGAGGCCCTAAGGGGTACAATCAAGAACCGGATAAAGGAGCTATACCCACAGATTACTAGAAGGATGGACGCGCTTGAGGACGTGGGTAAGGAGTTGGAAATTTTTGACACTATGAACGCTCAAGGAAATGGACTGAGTTTTGGGAGGTAAGCACCTAGTCGGTGACCTCTGCCAGAGAGCACAAAACAAAGTCGATGCCTGGAACAAGTTGGAGGCTGACTTGCAAAAATATTTTCCTAGCTTGTTGCAATAATGCCATCACTTCCCCATTCTTTCTTCTTTCCCAAATTCTTCATCCCCTTATTCTTTTCCCAAGACGTTAAGTCTATTGTGATTCTTTATTCATTGGAGAAGTGTTCCCACTGGGCAGAGAACAAGTGTAGTGTGGGGTGATGTTGGGCCCCTAAAATATTGGCTAAGTACACAAAGGCACATGGGCGTGCAAGGCCTAGGTTGAAGGATGGGCATGTAAGGAGAAGGCACACAAGGTAGGGTTCTAGGAGGGTTTTAGAAGGGCTGTATTACACACCGGTAGATAAGGTCTCGGGACTTAGCCATATTTGGCGTATTGGGAAGGACATGAGAAAAGCGTGACCCGATTGTGCATGTGGAGTGGATAAGGTGCCAGCCTAGCGACAAGTTGGCCTAGGAAGGAATATGCCATATGATAGAAGTTTCTAGAAGACATCATGGAAAAAAGTGGAGAGCTCAGGCCTGGAGGAGCATGCTCCCATGGAGGACCACATTCAGACACTTGGCACCGGATCTGAGGCCGCAGAAGGATGAGTTGGCACTTTGGGATGCCTATATATACAAGTGCCCGTAGAAGAAAAAGGGATCACAGATAGAGAGAGATCAATAGAGAGCAAAGCTATTTAGAAATGCTACAAGGAGTCCTAGTAGGTTGGGTAGATGAAATATAGGAGAAGGATGTATCAAGGGCTTGGGGTTATAGATTTTCTTTTTGAGAGTTAAAAGATAGGGATCCAGTTATGATGCATGAATTTTGTCTACCTCTCTGCGATACTCTGTAATGAATCTAACGAATGTAATTAGGTTACTAGTTTATATGAATATGATCAGTAATGATTTTGGTGCATTTACATATCTTCATGGTTTTGTTTTATGCATGGTTATGGAATGAGTCGAATCCTTGTGCATCTCCCTTTCGTTTTGATTCAGTTCTAAATCTATTAAGTAGTTTTCTGTATGGAATAATCTGCAACGATCTAGAGCCATTCTGAGCTCTATGGTGTTCACATGTTTCATTCCCACTCACTTCATTTAAATTTTGGATCATAGATGATGTTTTCCCACTCAAATCACATAAAAGAGAGACTCGGTTCCTGTATGTGCCTCAGTTGAGCACCCAACACCCGCTAGATGATAGGCCGATGCGCATGGGATTCCCTTGTTATTTGGTGGGTGTAAAAATGACTACAGTACAATTATAATCTCATTTATGGACAAAATTAATAAGCTCCATAGCATGCCATAAATTATAGTAAGTGATCATGATCCAATATTTGCAAGCAATTTTTGGACTTATTTGTTCTCTTGTTTAGGTACACAACTAGCCCGAGTTCATCTTATCATCCTCAATCAGGTGGGAAAACTGAAGTGGTAAATAAATGTTTGGAGGGATATCTTTGATGTTTTAATTCAAATAAACAAGAATGTTGGGTGCAATGGTTGCCACTTACATAATGGTGGTATAATACTTCATTTCATACCTCCTCCAAATGTCTCAATTTCTAGCACTTTACATACATAATCTCTCTTCTTGTCATATGTTATTCATTTATGCTTTCAAATGTTTATTAGGTCGGCCTTGGTATTGGCCATATCATAGGTGGTAGTGAGGAGTAGTTAATCATCATATTGAGCATTTGAGTCTTATTGTATGGTTTAGAGGTTGCCCCCTTGAAGTGGTTAAGCTATTCTACTTGTATATTAAGATAATTTATCTATAATCTTGTGTTCTTTGGTGTTCTATTTCTGCTAATAATCAGATTTATATAAGTAATTTCATTACACTACACCCTAAAACCCAGCGATTACTACATTTTTTTATTTTTCATGAATCTGGATGCTAGCGCCTGTGCACCCTCCTCCTTCAGGTGCACCCGACCTCTCTTTACTTTACTCACTCTTTTTGGCATCTTTTATCTTTTGGGCATCTTATTTTCTTATGGGTCGGCCTTCCAATTGTCAATTACAAAATTCAACCAAGGGAATCATATAAATACAAAGCTATGTGACCATAATAAAGGACCAATCTCTAAGCATCTATTATCACCACCTAAGGTTGCATCTAAAGGAATTATAAGAGCATTAAGGCATCCATCTAGTACTCACTCAAGGGACAAGGGACTACATTTTCTCGTATACATGCATAGGAAGGGAAGTTCATTTTGTCATCCACACATCTATTTACATTGGTACATCTAGCTATCTCTTGCTATCACATGCACTTGCATAAGGGCTTCCTAAGGCATGATTCTATCACACACACATAAGAACTACAAGGAGTTTGAGATGTAGTGCAATGCTCGGTCATAATTTCACTTTGTCGGGTGACCGCTGGGGTTAGTTTGACTCCCATATTAGATCTTTCCTTTTTGGGATTTGATTTAGTTTGAGGGTTTTGTAGGTCATCTTTTCTTGCTTGCATGTTACATGCAATTTCGACGATCAACTAGTGACATATAGGTGACCAAGAGTGAAGGATAGCAACTACCTTGTGACACGAGAAAAATCAAATTTTGAGCTCTGTATAGTCATAAACGCCTAACAAAGGTCCCCAATGCCAAGGCATCCCGAGTCCTATTTCAGGCACCATACTCCAGGCTCATCCAATAGTTCTAGGATTTTTTGTGTTCAATTGCGACAATCTGCTCCTCCTCTTCATCAATTTTCTAGTCTAGAATACTTTAGGATCAAGTGCAAAATCAGTTAAGTCTTCTACCCTCCCTCTTGCACTCAGGGTTTTAATTGTATCTAGCTTATTGCTTGTGTCATCTTGTATCTAGCAGTTGTCTATCTTAGTTTACATTTGTTACTTTACAACATTATGGTTTAAAAAAAAATCTATATTTGTTAAATTTGAAGGAACCTATTCTATTTTGTAATGTATGTCCTTATTTACAAAATATGAGCTAGATCCGTCTATACAGTGTGATCTATGGGGTTATGGAAGGTAGTGAAGTAGCTAAGGGCTTTGTGGGTATACTTTCCTCTCCTATTACACTTAAAGGGGAAGATATAAAAGTTGTTGAATAACTTTGGTACACGTCTTATTCCTTCACAAAGGTGCATTTGTAGTTGTTTTTTTTTCTTCTCCCTCTTGCACATTTCAATGTTAGGTTACATACACCTAACATAATGGTTTCTCCTCTCGCACTAATTTGGGAATGATCACCCCCAATCCTTCAATGAAGTTCAAACAATAAAAATATCCAAGAAAAAACAAAGCATGAGAAAATATGTGTATTATTTCCTTGTTTACATATTTTCATTTCACATATATGCAAATGCAAATATTTTCTATTACATTTTTATTTGAGTTATAGTCAATTATCTATCACATATATTAACTACACCATGTGTTACGGTGTCATCGTGGAACATGACAACACCAAGAACAACAACATAACTGTAAAATAAACATTCAAGAAAAGGAAAAGTGTGTTTACACATTGAGGTAAAATTTTCTTTAAGCATGTAATTTTAAATTTCATATTTAAAGGGGAAAAATTAGACACTCAATTTTAGTAATTTGCACTTTTGCAACCCTTGATTTGACAATACACTTATGCTACGATAAATACAACTTCTCCATTCCCACTTAGCACTTTACGAGGTCCATTGTTTACCTTTTTCATCCTTACACACTGATATGTCAACACATCTTACAAATATAATTCACAAATTCAATAGAGAAACATAAATATATTATCTCCAAACTTCATTTGGCATATATCCTACTCCTAGTCAAAACCATATAGTTTGGTTTGGAATTTATATATGGTCTTGACTCATTTGTATGATATTGGACCAACATGTCCTCAAACATATTATCTCCATGTATTTTAACAAGATTCAAGTCAAAGTAAGCATTGGTCAAATAAATTTCCAAATTCGATCGATATATCTAGATATCACATGTTAGGTGGAGAACAATGTGTAGTTTAAGGCCTCTTTAGAGAAGTGCCAATGTTAGCGGTGCCCCACAACCCTTATAGTATTTTTATAGGAATCTTCATCCATGACTAGGGTTTGTGATGATGATCATTCCATTCATAGAGACTTGCTGCATTTGCAACAACTAGGGTTTGACAATGATAGAAAAATCCAAGAAGACAACCAACCCAAAAAGTTTTGGAAGTTGATTCAAAGCAGGTCTAAGACTCAGTACATCTAGGTCAAGACCATTTGGTATGATCCTAGTAGTTTGATACAATTTTCCCAGTTAATTTTTCCCAGGTTAGTTGTGAAGATCATTAAGGTTTATATTGCCAACCTCCACTATTGCACAATCCCAAATCTCTCTAGAATTCATTTGAAATCAACTAAGTGTCTTCATATCTTTGTTTTGGGATATCAATTGCATGTTTTGTTGATTGGTGTATGCTAATTATTTTTATCTAATTTGAGTTGCAAATCTGTGTTAATATTTATATTGTAACATTTTTTAAAGATCAATCAACTTTAATCTAATTTAAAACCTAATTAAATTGAACTAAAATTTAATTAAGGGTTAAATATCGTTCATATAAGAATACACACATCTTCATTTGGCATAATACTTAAAGGGATTGAGATCCATAAGGTAAGTATATGTTATCCGAAATTCACCCCTTAAGGTAATTTTGATAACACGCATCAGATTATTTAGTCCCGAGCAAGTAAGATTGATTCGAGGCCCAAAATTATGTTTTCAGGGTCCCCTCGGCTTTTCTAACTCCCCATCCAAGAAGAAATCCTAATGAGTTAGAGAAAATGAAAAAATGCAAAAATAAGGTTTAGGACTGTTTTGAGGCATTTCGGGTCTGAAGGGCTCAGTCGTACTAGTTCGGGTTGAATTGAGGTTCGTCGTACCAAGCTTGGGGCTGAAAAAGCAAGAAAATCAGCTAAGTCCTAGTCCAGGTGGTCTGCGGGACAGTTGGGACGTCGGGACGCGTGGGACGCGAAAAGCCAAATCGGCCGAAAGATGGAAAAAATTGCCTAAGTCTTTTGTTTCGCGATTCGGGACATTTGGGCGAAAAAATACGCATGGGACGCGGATCGGCCGGTTTGGCGCAAGTCGGTCCATTTCGAGCGGTTGAAGATATTTGTCCCAGATCCATTTTGGACATCGGGCCAAAAGTACGCGGAGAGGACGCAAACTAGCCGATTCAGCTAAAGCAGGGGACTTTATGCAGGGACAGTTGGGCCAAAAGTATGCGTGGGACGCGAAAAGCCGAAACAGCCGAAGGCAAAGAAGAAAAGTCAACGTTTGACTCGTGAAACTTCAAACGGCCATAACTTTTGACTCCGAGCTCCGATTTTCACAAAATTGGACTTTCTGGAATGAGCACGACGTCCTCTTCACCACAGATTTCTTATTTTTAACAAGGGTAGATGTATTTAAATAAAAGAAACATATTTGGCTCCAGTCAGTTAATGCTCATTCCCGTCAAATCACGAAAACGACAGCTGCTAGACCCAAAATAGCTGCCTACACTCAGAAGGCCATAAATTTTGCATTTCTCAACAAAATCACACAAAATTGGTACCGTTGGAATCATGGCTCCGAGCCCAACACAAAAAAATCAATAAATTCTGGATTTGATGAGAAATTGGTCGAGATTTTTTAGAAAACGTGGTTGGGTTCATAACAGTGTTTCATTTGGTGGTTGGGAGTGCAATTAAGAGGCATGGTCATCATTCTTTTCTTTGCAGCACATGGGACAAATATGGGAGCCTTTTGCAAGTAAAATATAATCATTTTACTCCATTTAATGCCTCTTACAAGTGGTTGAAGGACGGATTTCAGGATTTTCATTTTTCCCCTCTCTCTCTTCTCATCTTTTCTATAAATTGGAGTGTTGGGCTCATTGTAAAGGAGGTAGTTTTTGTAGAAGAAAGCTCTGCCAAAATAGCTTGGTGAGGCCAATGTGTTGTAGGCCCTTGTTGTGGACTCCTTGCATGGTGATCCAGGCCCTTACCTTACTCAGAATTGAAGGCGTGCATATCGGAAGCAATAAAATATAAGTTTGTGGATGTATCTTCCCTCGCTTGTGTTTTTTGCATTCTTCTTGCCCCTTCAACCTCTTCTTTACAGGAATATTGTGTCTATTATTATGTTCATGCGAGGATCCATTATCATTGTGTATATTTGAAATATTGTTGTTAATGCGTTTTCTAGATTATGGAGAAGCTGTCATCACCTCTTCTAGTGTGCACTTTGCTTCTGTATTTCACGCATTTGAAGACTAATCTCACACCCTCCTTTTCTGGTGTATCACCGCTTTAGTGTAGGCTTTCATTCTATACATTCTCTCTCCCTGGTCCCTTGGAAATTTAGATTAGAATAGTTAGTTTCCCTTGCATTAGAGTAGATTGTGGCAGGTAGTTTAGGAGCAAGAACCAGCTTTCTCTAGAGGCCTATCTCAAGTAGCAAGTCCCACAACTTGGAGATAGTACCCATGTTATCCAATCACACCGTAAGTTCAAGTATATGCACTTATGGAAACATAAGGGTCTTTGTGATTCGGCCACAACAAGTATATACATAAACTTGATAGGAAATATTCAAGAAAGTTTACAAGGGAATGACACATATGGCATATATCTAAGGTTGTATTAAGAAGATATTGTAATTAGGATCACTAGGCATAACTTGACATACAATGATAATGGTTTGCAGACCCAAAGTGATTTGCAGTGTAATTTTACAAAATACACTATGGGGTACTTATTGAAAGAAAAAATAGTTGTGTTGGATGGGGTGAGACATAAGTGGATATTCCTAACTTATTAAGGAAAGAGATGGTGCAAAAATTGAGACTTGAGTCATGATTTATACCAAAAAAATTGATATTAATACTTGAATATAAAATGGAAGAACTCTATTGATGATAACAAAAAATGAGGAAAAAACATAAGGTTATAAAAAATCATACATCAAAGAAAGGAGGACATACCTTAGGGTTCAAGCAACAATCAGGCTCACCAAATGATTACATTTGAAATGAATAAATAAGTCGGGGTATTGTAGTGTGGTTCTACTTTATTTAAAGGAGTAAGGGTAATATAGGTTATATATCCTAATTAATCAAATAATTTAATGTATAAACTAGAATATAACCCCAAAGTAATTTTCAAGATATAACAATAGAACTAATTTCTTAAAACACAAGAGAAGTTTATTTAGTTGATTACATAAGTAGATATGTGATATGGGAATACAAAGTGACTAAGAAGACTAGAAATGACCTAGAGGTGATTTTTTTCAAAACTCGACATGATATTGAGCTGGTATGGAACTATACATCCTATCATGGAGTGTGATACAATTTTATAACTTTTGTCATGCAAATGTGCAACATGAAAATTTCAAATTTTCAAACATGACAACGGACCCTAGTGTCAAAATTTTTCATTGTACACTTTTCAGACACACCCTCCGAGTTAGTCTATTCCATGTATCAATCCTATCATGTATTTCTAGTGGTTCATATGTGTGTTTCATCCTTCCCCATAGGTGATTTAGGGAGAAAAATATCATTCAAGTACTTCTGAGGCAATATCTTAAAAGTAGATTTTCAAGAAAGATTAGGAAGGGAAATCATCAACCTTTCTAAGATGAGTGCATAACCTTTGGAGCTGATTGAAGGAAAAAACCCATTAAGGAGGTGTATTCAAGAGATATCATCATCAAACAATTGATTGTGGAAGATTTTGGGAATATTTGAAGACTCAGGAGCAAATTCATCAAAAATCGGGTGATTAAAGTCGAAGGATCTTACATCGTGAAAGATAAATAAACTTCAAGAGGTGATTTTGGGAGCTTCATGAGTTACTATCCAAAAAAATATCAATGGAAATAATTTTCAGTCCTCTACATGGTGGAAAAATCATATTCATCCCAAATCCCATGCATTTTCCGAGGTAACTCATTCTTTTCGGGAATAAGCTGGAAATACCGAGAAAAAGGAAGTTTTGAGAGGGTTTAATGCATAGTAAAGACATGATAACCATTACATCATTCTCAAAAGGTAATTTAAAGTGAAGTTAATATAAATAAGTGTGGAAAAAGTCATCCGGGAGCTCAAGATATGTCCATTTCAAGTTGTTGCCCAAGGTACATGTTCGATACTTAGCCAATTTTCTTGGGTGCCACATGGCAGCATGAGATTAAGGAAAAATTTTGTGCCCCCATTATCCCTTTCCAAGGGGAAAATGGGGAAAAAAATTCACCCCTCTCCCTTTAGGCTTCATGGTCACTCCATGTGACCCCGGTGACTCCATATAACCCCTTTGACCTATTTGACTAGCTCCCTCACCTACTTCCGCATGTGTGAAAAATTTCAATCCAAGGATAAGGAACATTTTGTACCCCCATTATCCCTTTCCAAGGAGAAAATGGGGACAAAAAAATTCTCCACCCTCCTTACTTCCCCCTTTGTTCCTCATACGATCAAAACATTAACCTCTAAGTGCTTATTTTCAGCCCCCTCCTCCATTCCTCTCCACCAGTGCATGAATGAAACTTGGCACCTTAGGGCTACGGAAAATTTTGTGCCCCCATTTTCAATTTACAAGGGGAAAATGGGGACAAAAATGGTTCCTCCACTCAAGGTTGCCAATAACTATTTATATCATGACTTAGCCATTTTTATTTCATTCCCCCACATTCCTCCATGTGCACTTGAAACTCGATGAAATTTTTCCATGTTCCTCCTCAAATTTTCATCTCTTACATTCACTCCATCATCCTTCTATGATCCCATATCCATGATTTTGCAAATGAAAGAAAAAAAATCCATGCTCCAAGCTAAGTTTTTCTCAAGATTAAAGATATACACATGAAAACTAAAAAATCACATATCTAAGTAACCAAGGCACAAATCGACATGAGATTTTTTTCTTTCTCTCATGTTTTTAGAGGTCATAAAAACCCAGGTGATGGATTTCATATGCAAAAGAGGGAATTTTTGTAGAGAATAAACCCCGAGTTTCCTGCACTGAAAATTTTGAAATTTATTATCTTCTGTTCCAGAGATTAGGTTGAGCCAAAATTTTAGAGGCAAGACAAAGAAAAAAACCATATCAAAAACACTGATTTCATCAAAATCTAAGGTCTAGAAATCTAGTTACTAAAAATATTAAGCTCTTAGACAAGCACTTACTATTTATAGTAAGGTCTCACAGAAGGAAAATTTTGTATAGTTAGAGTTTTCAGTGAACATTCAGAGGAACGAGAAAGGTGATCGAAGGTGATCAAAGTCAAAAGGGTGAAAATTCCCATTTTCTAAAAATAGTAAATCCCCTTTTGGGTATAGAAAGGTGTCATCAATAGGAATGAAATTCAAATTTTATCCTCCTTTTCATGCCTTGGTAATTCAAGCCTTCATTGAGGTTAGATACTCAAATTGCAAGAAAATTCCGGCCTTCGTAGATACGGTAAGCATAATGTGTCTTAGAGGGAAAATTCCAACCTTGGAAGCACATGTGAATCTACACCTATCACTAAGTGGTGACCATCCCTATGGGGAATTTCTTCATGAAATTGATAATGAGAAGTTCATGCTTGCAGTGGAGTGAAATTTTGATTGCAACTCATATAGGTGGATTCCCCATTTAGGTCCTCAGTGTATTCAAGGTAGCAGGAGCATCGTGGTTACAATGTCTAAGTAAATTTTCTAGTTTCTCATCCAATGCATCATTCCAAGATAAATATTTTTCAGCAAAAAATGACAAATTATTTCAATCTTCATCTTATTTGGAGCAGATCTTCATGAGAATTGCCCACAGGTCATCCGAGATCCATATCGGAAATCTCAACAATGTTTTTAAACACTCATTCAACAATCCAAGTTGTCTATGCATCATGTACAGGGAAGAGATCCTGATCATCACTTACAAGGACAAAGTGCTCAAAATGCACTTCATCGAACTTTCAATCAATATATCGGTGTGGCCATGTAGAAAGGTCATCGAGTGGACCTCATGAATGATGCCCATGTTCATCCAGGTGATCATTCAACAATGTTTCTAAACACTCGAGTTCGATGTTTCCATGCATCATCCAAAGGAGGTTTCTCATGGTGTAAAAATTTCAAAGATTAAGAGTTTATTGTATTGGAGCATTTCATCGGACCAGTAAGGAAATAAGTGGAAATCGGTAGAAGTAGATTCTTCATCGGCCTAGTTCTCTCTCTCTCTCTCTCTCTCTCTCTCTCTCTCTCTCTTCTCTCCCCCTCTCTCCTTCATGTTCTATTTCTTTGTTGGGGGTTGCACTTTTTCATTATGTCTTATTTATGTAAAATGTGACTTTAATTTTTAATGTAATAAGTCACCCTTAATTCATAAAAGGGGACTTAATCCTATTCCTAGGAATACGAAAAGTCATAGGTTGTGTGAGACATATGAAAAGTCATGGGGGTAGGTGAAGAGTCTTCCAAGGTTCTATAAATTGTAATGACACCCTCATTCCAAAGGTTTTCAATTTTGTATGCTCATGAGAGAATATCACTTGTGAAGAAACAAAAGAGATAGCTATTTCTTCTTTTCCCTTTCTCTATGTTCTTCTTGTTCTCACTATGTACAATTTTTCTAAAGCATCAATGAAGAAAGGAGTTTGTTTCCTTTTTAATAAGGAGATTTTTGAAACTTTGTGTTCTTGATCTTATCTCGTCTTGTTGCAAATTACAAAGTTGTTTTTCTTCTATATCTATGTGTGTTGAAGTACTTTGATTAATGGTTGTAGGCATCTGATTTTCTACCTACAATATTAATCCTCCCTCTCTTTTTCCCACTCCCTTTCCCACTCTCATAGAAAATTTCTCTGTTGCAAGTAATTGTAAGCTTTTTCTACAGGGTCAGTGGAGTGTCCCTGTTGGATCCTTGGCTGTCAGGCCACCACCAATTTCAATTTCACGTACACATAATAAGTGGAGCTAAACCACCCAAGGAGAGGGACCTAGAGTCCCAGAGATGTTAGCGGATACCCATTAATTTGTCCACCTGAAAAATTTTCTTTCCAATAGTACCAAGTTGTCAGGTTTCAAACCGAGATGTGTGGTGTTATATAAAGTTTTGGGAAGTCGTGACACTATGTGATGACCTTCGCAATGTAACCTTAGGTGTTGGACATTTGTGAAACCATTTATGTGATGTGAAGTATCCTCAAACTCTACCCATGGTAGAATACCCATACATAAATGTTGGTGTTTGTGTTGAAGTTCCCTTGCATTGCCTACATGGAAAATACTCTCAAGGGCATCAAACCACACATATTTATCCACCTAGCATGTGATATCTATATAGATGCAACTACTTTGACAACTTGATCCTCTAAAAATGAGATATAATGGCTTTGTGAGCTTAATCTTGGTTTGGATTTGATTGACTTGAAGGGTCTATAGAATGGAAAACATAGCTCTTGAACCTAATTTAGACGAATTCAAATATGTGTATGGGTTTCTCGTAGGTTATGTTATTACTTTAAAGGTTTTTATGAGAGTTTGTAATTATTTTAGAATGCATTTTGAAATGAATACTTTTGAGAGTGTTATATGAGTATTAGGTGAGGTAAATGAGTGAATTGAGATTACTTTTATATGTTTTCATAGATTTAGTTTCACATTAAGCCTGACCTATGGGATATAATGTGACCCATGAAAAAGATATAAAATTGGAAAAGTGATTGTTGAGTGGTGGTAGATGAGAATATTTGTCTTGGTACCAAACCGTGGGATAGTTTGGTCCCCAGTAACATGGTTCTTGTAGACACTAAAATCTGGTGACTTATCCTTATACAATGCCAAGTTTAGCCACGTATATTTTTTAAGACAAATTCTCACATTCAAAATCTCATATCATCATATCTCTAGCCATTCTACAACTTTATTATCTTTACACCATGATCTGTCAACAATTCTAGAAATATTATTTAATCAAAGAGACATAAAATATATGATAAATTGTAAAAATTTTAGTTTAAGAGTTTCTCTCTCCTATTCACAACCATATGGAAAAGTTAGGATGTGGGCTTTAGTTCGATGACTGTATGATCCTATCCCTCTTAATAACCACCTTTATTTTTATGCTAAATCATTATTTAGGTCATTTAATCTTCCGAGGGTCAACATTATCCTAATATCTTTCTTGTGGAACACTATATAAGAAATTCATTATCACATTGTAACTCATCGCATAATCTTACAAACAACATTCCATAAACACTCAAAGGGTTCCTAAATCTACTCAAATCAGGTGCACATAATCTAGGGTAGTTTGTATTACAAGTCTCGAAGCACTCAACTAGCTCAAAGAATCTATCTTTGCACATCTACAAGCTTGAAAAGATCATAGATCCATGTCCTATGAAAAATAAATTTCACTTCAAGTGTTACAAAAGTGTTTTAATCAAAACAAGGGTTATGTCAAACAGTTGATTTGCACATCTTATTACTACTATTTTGGATACATTATATACAACACAATTAGCATGCTATCTTAGTGTCAAGATACACAAGGAATCCCTAGATGGTTAGTAATCTTTACACAATTACACAAACACCTAAGATAACTACATGAGGCTTGATTCTGCATCGTGGATATGTAGTGAAATACTAGGATTACTTTAGTAGCTAGTAGTTTGACCAACCAATGTGATCTAGCCTCAATCATAGATTTTTTTTTCTCCTTTGGTTTGCTAATGCTCGATGAAAGGTTCTACGGGTAGATAGGATTCTATTTTGATGCGAGGTCATCATAGGTTATCTTGAGGTTGTGCAAAGAAGAGAGACACACAATGGGCACCATTTCTAGATAATAAAAAATACCTAGAAATGTTTAAAACTCAATTGTCTTCTAGTCCAAGACCATACAACCATTTTATTAAACTGTACATCTCCCGCTTAGGTAGTACATATTCTATACGGTCTTACACCAACGTGTTTTCTAGTTCCAAAATCACCTGTGTAGAATCTAGAGTTCAAAATTATCTCGTCTAACTATTTGGCATATCCGGATCATTCTAGAATCTTCCTAGATAGTCTAAGTATCTCTCTCTCCTCTTATATTTTGAACAAGTTACTTATCATTTTATCAATCATTTAGTTCATTTCAAGTTGGAATACATTAATCTAGCGATGTATAATTGATGTTGGAAGTTAATTAGATCAGAAAAATCTACCTATTGTTAACCCTTATATTCTTCTTACTTGTTATGCTCATAACCACCCCTATAATATAATTAGGGAGTAAACAATTATATACATACATTTGGTGAGATTGTGCAAAATTTTGCATGATATGCTTACATATATTATACTATTGTGGGTTATTACAAATAGTTATATAAGTGATTGAGCAATGTGTATAGATAAAAAAGTCACATAAGGGAGATAAGGATAGGTCACTTGGGCTTGGAATGTGCGCATAATTCATGCTTAAGGTGCAAAGCCAAATTTTTCATTGCCAAATGATAAATTACAACATTTAGGTGTCTACAAATTGTAACATTTCCTTGATAGTTAATATATTATTTATTGTACTCCATTTTTGTTATCAATAATTTCTATTATCTTTTGGTTTACTTGAATGTTATGTATCTTGATGTGTTTCCAAATTTATACCACCATTTTTAAAGTTGTATATTGCTAATACAATAATATCACGAGGAGTTCCAGTTTGACACAATGTGAGCTAAGGTTGTGGTGAGAATATCCCTAACATTTATGTGTAGGGTCTATGTGAGACAAGTCAAAGTAATTGTATTGAGCATTGTAGGTTACTACATGTATATCTAATGATGCTTGTAATAGAGAGGTTAGCATTTAGTAGTACATGCATCTAGTGGAATTTATTAATAATGGCATACCGACATCAAACAATGGACCATAATGGTATTAATATAATATAGAATAGGGCATGTTTTGTAAAATAATAAGCCATTACTTCATCAAATGTTTCACAACTATGAGAGGCATCCTATTTAGATAAAGAAGTCATGCCTAGTTTGATCCAATGACATAAGAATGAGCTAATTCTAATATTTCCTTAAGTATCTATCTTCTTTTAGTACTAGATCCATATGTAATTTGCAACACTGGAGATTCAACCTACTATGAACTAGGTGACAACTATGACACTATAACATTTTATTTGTTTCTCAATATATTATATTTATTTTGGAGTAATCTCCTTATATCAATAATATATTCCTCAATTATAAGGAGGTTAATCGCATTAATGTCACCACCTAAACATTGGGTGTAGGGAGAGACATTTGATTTTGAAACATGGCCAATAGTGAGAGGGTAGAGAAAACTAGTGATTAGACCCACTATTTTCCTTCCACAAGCCTAGTTCGATGAACACCTCTCTAGTTTAAAGAACAATAGAGGGTGAATTCTCTAATTTATCCACTCCCGATCTTTGGAGATTTTTTTTCTTCCATTAGATTTTAGAAAATTATATTACTTTCCTTAATTGTAACTCAATTATTATAATTTATATATTATTGAAAGGATATGGCATATGACCTCGTCGATTTTAATAGTTTTTATCACTAGCAATTACACACGAGAATTGTGATGTGAATGTTGTGGAAGAAAGAAATGTGTAAAAGGCAAGTAAATTGAGAAGTGTAGTCATGTTTATTAAGGTATTTTATTTATCAATTATATGGAGGAAGAGAGTGGAATATGTAGTCACAAAATCACACACTTACTACCATAGTTATACCGCCAAGTATGTTGTTTAATATATAAGGATCTTGCATAAGACAAATATTCACTAATGGATCATCCCGTAGTCCTATCATCAGTTTAGTCAGACATTTTCATTCAGTGTTTTGCACATTCTTTAGTTACTTACAAAATTCTATTCGTCTCTCATGGAGTCCAACTGTCGTTATTTACTTAAGTGGTCATTTCTAGTCTTTGACTAGGGTGCTTAGGAAGGGAGTAGGCCACCCATCGGTGCCTCGGTCCTCATTTTTAGGTGCCCTAGTCCCGGTTGCACTTGGTTCTCATTTAGAGTTTCGAGATTAGTCTTTATAGTTTTCCCTCTCATTACCCTAGGTACTAGTCAACATGTCGGGTCATTAGTGTCAAAATTTGAGTAAGAGATCCCTATATAAACACAACATACACAATATCTTAAGGGAAAACTATTTCTACTATACTAAGGAAAGGGTGCATTTGGGCACTATTCTGCATCACACACTACATAGAAAGGGTTGTATTCATTTTATTCCATCCACCATTTACATCTTACATCTAGCTATTGCCCGCTACTTTGGCATCATTGGCACTAGGGAACCCTAGGAACATGATTGCACACACAAGCACATATAACTACATCAGGTATGAGATGTAATGCAATGCACATTCGTAGGTCCATCCATTTGGCAACCGAGGACAATCTAACCCATTTATTTGCATATTTCTTTTTTTAGGGTTTGATGCTTTATGTGGGGTTTTGTAGGAGATTATTCATTGAAGATCTACAATGACATCAATGAAGCTAGTGTGACATCTATGCAATAATAGGTGAGTTATTGTGAAGACCTAATGACCAAATTAGACTTAGGTTCTAAGATGTTATGCAAACCAAGGTGCCCATACTTGTAGTAGACCAGGTGCATATAAGCACTCTAATCCTCCCCCATGTGCACTAGTCCGGCCAAATATTCATTTTCAGTAACTTCTTAAGGTGTGTGTGATCTCGTATTCCACCTACTCATCATCCAATCAAATTCTGAGATCACAATGAGGTAAGTCATTTTTAGGTTAGTACATTTTCCTCCTATTTTAATTATTTCACTTCATTTAAAATATCAAATAAATTAGTTAACATTTATATTCCAATTTATATCAATTATTTCATTGTTGTACTATTTAGATTAACTTTTGAATATTCACATTTAGTTAACCATTTTGGTGAACCTGTACTTTAGATTATTTTTTCCTAGGATCCACTTCAAACCCTAATGGATAAGCATAGTTCATCTTCTTCTTATCCCATCATGTCTCATTTTAGTGTCAATCCTATCTATGATGATGCTACCATCATCGCTGAGCTCATGACTCTCTATAGTAATCCTACTATGCCGATGACATCCAACAACAACTCTTAGATGGTCAACAATATGTGCCTACTAGTTTTGAAAATTCTCCTATTGGAATTAGTATTGTTGAGGACCCGGTAGCCTTTACTCATTGTACACCATGCTATATGTACACTAGTGATCCTCCTTCTGATCTTTCTAAGGAAGTTCTAGATGATTCTCTTATTGATTACATGCTTGGTATTGACAATCGCTCACATGTGCATACCGATTCTTCTCCTAGTCAAACCACTGCTATAGTTCCATCTCATGATTCTTCTACTTTTGATATTGCTTCTCATCATTCATCACATACTAGTTCTCATACACCTTCATATTATGTTGATGACCCTATCGATAGTACACTTAATGACATTCTCATATCTGAGTCTTTAGGAGATGTTGATGACACAGTTGATAGCCATGATTCTCCTAATTTTCATTCTACCAAGTGTGAATCTCCATCACCACTTTCTCCTGAGGTTACATCTAGCATAGTGCATGAGTCGTCTCCATTTGTTGGTTCTTCTTCTCCTACCATTTCATCTCCTTTTATCACATCATCTACACCTATTAGTTCATCTTCTCCTTTATTGCGTCTCCATTAGTTGCTTCACCTCCTACGGATTTTTCGATGCTACTCCTACCACTGCTATGGGTATTCCATCTATATCATATACTATAGATTCTTCAAACACACACTCCTAGTGTGCCTTTAGCATAGAATCTCCTTTATCTTCTCTTGACATTCCTATGATCACTCACAATGGCAAGTTACAACCGCTCAATACATTATTGTCATCTTCTATTATTCCTTCACAAGATATCCTATCTCTCATGCATGTTGTAGGTCAATTACAATCTCAAGGTTCAGTCTCTCACTTTATAAAGTAGGGCTTACTATGCTTCTATTGATAACAACTCATTACATGGTAACCCTATTCCTAAGAAGATTCATAACTCTGCATTTCCTAAGGACTTTATCATGCCTACATTCACATGTTTTGATGGTACTGGTGACCCTCATTCACATCTCCAACATTATCGCATGGATATGGACCCTATTCTAATGATAGTTATTGCTTAAGGCATTTCGACATAGTCTTATTGATGAGGCTTTACAATGGTACACTCATCTTCCATTTGGGTCCATTAGTACTTACTATGACATGGAGGATGCTTTCCTCCATCGTTTTATCACCAAAAATGGCCCTAAAGTTACTTATGACCACCTACCTATGTTACATTAGGGCTCATCGAGAATCTATTAAGGATTATATCTTATGGTTCAATGCTTGTATGCATCAACTAGTATTCTAACCTATTTATTTAGAGAAGCAATTCATTTTCTATTATGGTTTGATTCCCGTGCTTAAGAAAATATTGCAATATGATACATGTGAGTCATTTATTCTTTTGTGCTACAAAGTCATAGACCTAGAAAAATATCTTCTTTTGACACATGTCATTGATCCTCCACCTACCTCCACTTCTATTGTATCATCTAGTTCTCCTCCATTGACATCGGTTAAGCATCCTATAAAGTCTCCATCTCAACATAGCAAGCTCAACCTACTCCATCACAAAAGCATACTTCTCCTCCTTTGTGATAGGATACTTCTCCTTCTACTCCATTTATGTCATGTGAGCCATTACACTTCTCTCATCATGATAGACCTCATGTTATGGCTTCTAATTTTCTTACCATCTAGCCAACATCATCCATAAAATCGATTACAACGTCAATGTGATCAACCTTATTGTAATTATCATCATATCAATGGCCATAGGGATAATGATTACTTTTCCCTTCATGATAGATTACAACATTTAGAGGATAAGGGAATCATTTCCTTTAGCTCTCACTCACATGAGCAGTCCATCTCTCCTCTACCTCGTAATGATGTGTTTCTACTGGTTGAGTTATCTCCTCTATTTGGTGCTTAGATCATGGTGTGTCCACCATTAGTTTACCACTCACACATGATCTCCACAAGGTCCATATATTACCGCATCATCACATCCATCACATCCACTTCATCCCTCGACATTTTCACATCCCATCACTGTTCCACATGATATTCATTTCGGTTCATATGCTCACACTTCTTCCACGCCACATGCTTCCACCGCTTCATGCCGCCTTGGTCTCTGGTAGGTGATTACTATCACCTTACCCCGCAATGATGCACTTTTGTTCTTACGGTTCTTACATGAATGTTGAGGGATTTTATCTAAGAACCTTTCATCATGCACTTCGTTGATTCTTATAGCGTACTAAAGCATTTCCCGATGATGCACTCTTGCTTATGTGGTTCATTCTTGACTGTTGAAGGGTCTTAACTAAATGAGCCTATTCATTCACACGGTGGGGGCATCTCTAATCTCCCCCCTTGTTCATCACACTAACATAATACAATCATAATACATTATTAAATTCACCACAACACGTTAGTTTGGAAATCATACATTATCTATTTTTACATACATTCTACTATCATCATTACACTAACTACTCATTACAAGTTCTATTCAACAAATATGCATCTCATGCATCTCATCAATAAAATTACATATGTTATCAGTCATCATTCCCATTACAAATTTTTTCTATCAATACCAACATCATAGTATACATCTACATCAATACACATGAATGGTATTTAACATATACATTTCGATAGTCATTACTAAATCATACATCATTAATCACATTACAACTTTAATATACTACAAATTATACTCATCATATATCAATAAAAACTATATATATATATCAAATATAGTCATCATTACAAAAAAATGTCTCATCACTGAGGGGGAAGCTCCCCCACATCATATACAATAATACAAATCAAATCTCATCATCACTATCTCTCTCAGGTACTGCGAGAGCCCAAGAACTCGATGACTCACCACTAACTCTATGATTTGGTTGCAACCTTGATACCTTTAAACCTACCTCTGTAGTAGGGTAACCTTGGTAGAATACTATGAAAAATGATCTTTATGCAACTTGACATAATGTGCAAACACATCCTGTGCCAAGGGACCACCACTCACCACCTCTTTGGCTCGTCGAGTCTCCTCGTGTGCCCTCCTACCTCTTGCCAAACAATGTAGTGCACGTTTTGTCACTTTGGATACTAGCTCAAACATATGGGAATGCTCACCTGAAATATTGTTAATGCCCTCTCAAGCATCCCACCACCCATGAGTATATTGGTGGGCACATTTCACGCCAATGTGTGGATGGATGTGTCCACTATCAAGGACCAATAGGTGTCACCTACAATAAAAATCAAACAATACATTAGATTACCATCAATATAACATAGGCAAACAAAAAAGTAGACAAAAAAGCTATACAAATACTCATGCCCTACTCTAGCTACATTTTTGGGAGAATGGGATTCCCCCTCTCCTCCTAGTCCATGTGCTAGCCACACTATGTCTACAGAAACAATGGGAACAAGAATACCCACTGATGTGCCACCCACTATTCATGATACTCCTATGTATAATCTGCATCATCTAAACCTATTGGCTCTATCACCTGCATATACCTCATCTATCCTAGGAGGTGCTAGTTTCTCTCATGTGGGAGCTGGTCTAGCCCCAACTCTCCTTGGTGCTCTAATGACTAATAACTATATATATGGCTCTGGGGGCATGTCCTGAGCCATGCCAAACTATGTTGCGATATTATCTCTACCTGAAATATCTCAACCACTCCTAGAAATTGATCCTCCAACCACATAGTCCTACGAATACATCACAAATCTACAACATCCTTGGGCCATCCTCGATAGTAGTGGTATGGCCTCATATAATGGCCTCAGCCCCATCATATCTATCAAATCCCTGTAAGTATCTGTTTCCATCTTATGCCCATGAACATTAATCCACCTCCTTGCATATATCTCTGCCTAGCCCACTCTCCTCGTGGACCTCCAACTGGCCTCAACACGGCTATATGCTCATATGCCCATACATGCAATAGTGTGGTGGATCCTATCCCACCACCATGCTCATCGTGAGTAAACCTATATAGATCCTATGTATAGGTGGGCCAACACACACCATGCCCACACATATCTAGTGCTCTCCTCCTCTATCTCTAGCATATATCATGCATCTTATACAAGATGCCTACACCTCCTCCCTCTACTGCTATAGATGAAGCAATCACAATGGTGATGAACTTCCATAAGTGCGGAACCCCTGATCTCAAGATAACATCCAAACTAATATGGGCCTCGAGCAGTACTCGAGTCCCCACAAAATACCATCTAGCAGATCACATCTGTCTCTCCATTTCCTCTAACGAAATAATCTATACTATCTCCCCAAAAAGTGGTAATCAAAGTATGTAATAAAATCCTCTAAAGTAACCATCATCTCACCTATAGGCAACCAAAACGTACACGTATCCGCATACCACCTCTCGCATAATGTTGTCAACATAGGCATATTGTGGGGCACATCCCCATATGTGCTATGTGTCATAGACGACACGGTCCATAACATCCCACTCATCATCTGACAAGCCCAACCTAAGCAAAGTACTCAAATGACGACCACTACGTAACTCCCTTGAGTGAATATCCCTCTGCATACCACAAAATGACAACTAAAATAGTGTTAGAACACTATACAAGTTCAAATACACTCACTTATCACATTACTATACAATAAAAATATCAATTGCACATTTATAGATCAAATATACACATTCTAGACTAGGGTGCCCAGATGCAGGACTGGGGTAGCCAAGACCAAAATACTAGCACCTAGGTGTGGGGTGGTGCTCCTATCCTAAGGGTCACTAGTGCCCTCACCACTCTTGTCCAGGTCTAAAATTATGAGAAAATTCATTATCTATTTTTTTAAAAATGGATAAAACTAAGTACTAAACACACATTTTTCAAAAAAAAACATCATACTTACCGGTTCCGCTATCATCCATGATGCTATGACATTCACCACCCTCTCAAACTAGCTAGGACATGCTACTCTCACTTACATGGAATCTTCACACACTTAGTGCTCAATCTCACAATCGCATCAAATAAAAATGAAGTGACTAATCACTTTTTCACTTCACTACTTATAGTTACTTTTCATCACCTACTTTACTATGGTCATTATTTCACACTTATTCTTGTAACTAATACACTCTACTATGTTTTTGTCATATTTTGAGCGTTTCTACTCTGGTTTGCACCCTGTTTGTGAATTTATTTTTAGAATTTCACCTACCATTATACCATACACATTACACATGCATTATATATTCTTAACATTATCTTTAATTTAATCTGTACACATTTTGACAATTTCGATCACTTCATATCTTTCTCATGCTTACTTTCGGCTTAGTATTCATTCCTGTCATCACTTCCACTTTCTCTAAAAGGGGGGAATATCATTGGGGTCATCCTATAATCCCCCTTAAATCACCATGTGATCCTTCAACACCACCAATTCTTCTTTTTCATACATTTACTAATTTACCACACAACATTTCACCATCAATTCCCCTTAATGACTTAACTGGGGGAAAAAAATGTACAATTTTTCTATGTGACATTTCATCACTTCCCCCTAATGACCTAACATAAGGGTAACGAGTGTAACATATTTTCAAATAATATTTCATAAATTTATAGTGATTCCTCCTAATGACCTAACCTGGGGGAAACTAGTGTAAAATCTCTCTACGAGTAACCAATAAAGACAATAAATCAATCAATTCACCAATGTGTTCAAATCTCTAATCACATTATTCAATCAAAATGATATAGTACATATGGTCTCCTAGATGACCTAACTTGGGAATTACATTCATTAATTTCTCAGATGACCTAACTTGGGAAGTTATTCTATATTTGGCATTTTCTTCAGATGACCTAACTTGGAAGCCATCATACATTTCACATTTTCTTCTAGATGACCTAACTTGGAAGCTATCACATTATGAGACACCCATGGAGTTGGGGCAAGAGTGCCTTTCTTATGCCAATCCTATATAGGTCAACTATTTGATCGAAATTATTTGGATCCAAAACCACAAATGTTTGATATGAGTTTGTCTGCAGTGGCTAGATCTTGAGGATGTAGGTATAGGTTTGAGAATAGCACATATTTCTCCCTACATTCTTCCTTTGGTGGCAAGACACCCAAATCCTTCGGTTGATTATTCATATACACACAATCGGGTTGGGAATTGATCACTCCCTACCCCATCTTATCGTCATCATATGCATTCAAAATCATCAATCATCCAACATTATAATCATCACTCTCATTTTAGTGCACTTCACCATGATATTACGCTTTTTGCTACGTTGCATGGATGATGCGCAGCGATCCATGGTTTAACATGTTATATGGTTATTTTGGCACACTTTTACTACCACATCTATGCATTCTACTACAACATGGGCTTCCCAGATTTCTCTCAAGTACATATCTCTATCTACTTTATGTTACCGAGCTTTCCGCTCACCAACATAAAGTTGGGGAAAATGTAGTCACAAAATCATGCACTTACTACTATAATTATACCACCAAGTATGTTGTTTTATATATGGATCTTACGTAAGAAAAGTATTCACTAATGACTCATCCCCTAGTCCTATCGTCAGTTTAGTCAGTCATTGTCATTGAGTGTTTCACATAGTCTTCAAAGTTCTATGGTCGTCTCTCATGGAGTCTTAGCTATCGTTATTTACTCAAGTGGTCATCTCTAGTCTTTGACTAGGGTGCCTAAGAAGGGATTGGGGTGCCTATCAACACCTCGATCCTCATTTTTAGGTTCCCTGGTCTCAGTTGCACTTGGTTCTCATTTAGAGTTTTGAGGTGGTCTTTGTAGTTTTCCCTCTCATTCCCTAGGTACTAGTTGGCATGTCGGGTCATTAGTGTTGAAATTTGAGCAAGAGATCCCTATATAAACACAACATACACACTATCTTAAGGGTGGACTATTTATACTAAGGGCTAGCTATCTACTAAGGTAAGGGACTACATTTGGGCACTATTCTACATCACACATTGCATAGGAAGGGTTGTATTCATTCTATTCCATCCACCATTTACATCTTACATCTAGCTATTGCCCGCTACTTTGGCATCATCATTGGCGCTAGGGAACCCTAGGAACATGATTGCACACACAAAACACATAAAAATACATCAGGGTCTGAGATGTAGTACAATGCTCAGTCGTAAGTCCATCCATTTGGTAGTTGAGGAAAGTTTGACCCATTCATTTGCATCTTTATTTTTAGGGTTTGATGCTTTTGTGTGGGGTTTTGTAGGAGATTATTCATTGAATATCCATCGTGACATAAAAAATCTAGTGTGACATCATCGCGATAAGAGGTAAGTTATTGCAAAGACCTAGCAACCAACTCTGGATTTCAAGTTGTCTGTAGACCAGTGGTGCCCATATCAAAGCAGGCACCCGCAAGTGCCCTAATCCTCCCCTAGGTGCCCTAGTCTAGACAAATCTTCATCTACTATAACTTCTTGAGGTGTGTTGTCATACTTTGTTCCACTGTTCATCATCCAGTACAGTTCCAGATCATAGCGAGGTAAGTCATTTTTAGGTTAGTACCTTTTCCCTCTCATTTTAATGATTTCACTTCATTTTATAATATCAAATAAATTAGTTAACATTTATATTCTAGTTTATATAAGTTATTTCATTGTTGTACTATTTAGATTAACTTCTAAAAATTCATCATTTTAGTTAATCAGAATAGAAGTAAAAATTAACATAGAGGGTAGTGGTGTAATGTGTGGTAATGTTAGAGAGGATTAACTATTTATGATGATTGTTTAAAGGAATGTACCTAAAATACAAGTGAAGAGAATGGGAAAAATTGTAGAAAATGCAATTGACATGAAGAATAGGTTTATGCAAAGAATAAAAATGATGGGGAACAAGAGCATAAAATGGACGTGATATGGACACCAACCAAAACATATTTGCAATGGAGATGTAAAGGAGGATTGAAAGCGGGAGACGAGGGAGAGACTGTATGGTATGCTCTCTTCTAGATCTATAGGCGTTCACTCATATTGGGTAGAGGGGTTTGGGGAACTATTGCGAAACTCTAGTTTCCTACAACCACATGACATATTTGTGAATATTTTAAAGGGGTAAGGACCAATTGTGTAGTCATTAAGGAAATGTATTATGGAGATATCTGAAAAAATAAAGAGTGGTTGATCAAAAATGCTGAGGTGAATAGTTGTTTGCAATTTCAGGCCTTTTGTTTTATGGGTAGTTAGAACACACATATATGTAAGGGTAATTCGCATGTGTGCCTCAAAGGATAATTTAGAGACAAAGAGATGTTGACCATACATGGCGTGTGAGGGTCACAATTTCATACACATTTGACATTATGGTTTTCTCTAGCTATAAGGGTAATGATTAAGAGTTCCCTCATCAATAGTCCTGATGGTTTCATTTATCAACATGTATTAGAGTTAAGGATTGCAATTGGATGGTGTTCAATCTATTAGATAGGACAAAGACACAAATGAAAAGTTAGAAATAAGGTGGTAATTAAATACCTACATGTACCACACCTATTCCACGGCTGAAATTGTTCTTACCAAAACAATATTTATTATCTGTGCTTCACATTATTGTCTTCATCTCACTTGCATCATTCATGTGAGTGCAAGTTGGTCTTAAATAGTTAAAATAGAAAATGTGGGAAATCTAAT
The DNA here is from genome assembly GCA_018340775.1 of Taxus wallichiana var. yunnanensis. Lineage (NCBI taxonomy): Eukaryota > Viridiplantae > Streptophyta > Pinopsida > Cupressales > Taxaceae > Taxus > Taxus wallichiana. The sequence continues at coordinate 888,290,578 of CM031239.1, forward strand.
AGGTTAATTGTTAAAAACCCAACCACAATGCTTGTTCCTTTGTTGCCCCCTTTTAATTGTAATTTTGAGTAAATGTAGGAAAACAAGAAATGTGTACACACCTATCTATGATTAAAATTTATGATTCTTGTCCAGAGTTGATGGGTGAATGTGAAAACGTGGTATTTGGTCATGAGCCTTATCCATAATGTAATCGTGTAGCTAAAAAATTTGATTAGAAAGAAAATTTCTATGGCCAAAATTTATGGAATAGGTGGCGTCATCTCGAGCCATCGATAGTCCTAATGGCGTCTTCTATCTACGAGCATCAATGTCAAGTGCAACGAATGGGTGGTATTAAATTTGTTAGCTAAGACAAATACATGAATGGAAAGTTAAAAAATGTGGGAATTAAATACCTACATGCCCCACACATTTTCCATGGCTAAATTCATTCTTACCAAGATAATTTTTATTTTATATAATTAACATGTTAACGATTAGGGTTTTTCTCAACAACATTTCTTGCGAAGACTATAAAAATGCTTTCATCAATGATACAACAACAAGAGTAGGGATCATACCTTGGGTGAATTTTACAAAATGAATTCTCTTTAATCCTTGGTAACTAAGGCCAATAAATACGTGTAAGCTTCATATTGGATAAAAAGACCTTGTTTATTAAACTATTTATGTTTAATTTTGTATATATGAAAATGAATCAATTTTTTAAAAAAGGATATTATACGTGAAGTAATACATATTTGTAAAATCAAGAAAGCGGTTTAATAAAAAAATTATTCTTGGTTGTGATTCTATGACTCTCTTTCCCTAAATACTAATACATAGTTAATTTCCATGCAATTTTGTCGGTGAAAAAAATTAGGAACATACAAACTTCAAACTATTTTTGGCAATCATTTAAATTGGAGAAAATGGGGGTGGAGCAATTCATTATTAACAATGACCGCCCTTGTGATTTTTGGGTATTTAGAACACATTTCGATTTAAGTATTTTCTTTGTGTCTTGATACACTTTAGATATAGGGATACATGAAGTGGACTCATCATCCCAAGTCAAGTAATTATAATTGTTGAATTTGATAACCATAAACCATAGAGCCAATCATGTGGTTTTGTGTCATATGTTTAGACCATTATCTTATGCCATTCGCATGCTCTCCTATGAAATATTAAGTATCATTTATAAGAGTATTCTTTGTCAATTGTAGCAAGAATTTATAATTTTATGCTGATATTTCTTGGTCATTATTACTTTGAAGATTGTACTGCAAACATCAGCGTAAAAAACTGCATTTTATAGTAATGTAAATGTTTTGAATTTATTCCCATGTAAAGGCATGAAAGCGCCTTGAAATTAGCGAGTAAAAATCACAACAAATTTTCTTAAAAGTAGAGCATTGTTTTTCACCACCTCATCTTCTAACCATGTCATGTTAGTTTTTATGGTCTGCACCACAATGTCAACATTTTCCTTCGCGATACCATTTGCAAGCAGCAAAACTTTGGCAAATAATTGATCTTGTTTTTCTATTGCTGAAATAAGATATATTTATGTTTTTTGAGAGAAAGAGACTATTTCACTCTTGCCATTCAATAAAACTAACCCCAAGACAGAATGCAAACATAAATTTGAAACATAAAATAGGTAATAGTTGCATTATCTTCCTCATTTTAGCAATGACATTTGTAGGTAAAAATGGAAAATCAATGTCTCTACTATAAGGCTAGTGGATATGCAATAAAAATTTTCATTGAAAGAGGGAAGAAAAATCTATGCTTTGGCTCAGGCCATTTGGCAGCTGAAAATTTGAGGCTTTATCATCAACATATTAGAATTAAAAATATCCTAAATTATATTGACAGTGATTTACTTCTTGGTTGGAAAAGCCCGAGAAAATATTATGCTCTACATGAATTCATTCAACAGTGCAAAATTCATGATTTTTCTTCTTAAGAAGCCCAAGCAATTCATTGAGATACCGAAGATTCAATCGTGAGGGAAAAAATGGTGAATGCATCGTGATTAGGAAAAAATGGCAAATTCATATGTGTGCCTAAAAGGATAATTTAGAGACATAGATATGTCGACCATACATGGTGTGTGAGGGTTACGATTTCATACACATTTGACATTAGGGTTTCTCTCTAGCAATAAGGGTAATGATTAAGAGTTCCCTCATCAATAGTCCTGATGGTTTCATCTATCAACATGCATCGGAGTCAAGGATTGCAATTGGATGGTGTTCAATCTATTAGATAAGACAAAGACATGAATGAAAAGTTAGAAATAAGGTGGTAATTAAATACCTACATGTCCCACACCTATTCCATGGCTGAAATTGTTCTTACCAAAACAATATTTGTTATTTGTGCTTCACATTATTGTCTTCATCTGACTTGCATTATTCATGTGAGGGAAAGTTGGTCTTACAAAGTTAAAATAGAAAATGTGGGAAATCTAATAGGTTAATTGTTAAAAACCCAGCCAAAATGCTTGCTCCTTTGTTGCCCCCTTTCAATTGTAAGGTTGAGTAAATGTAGGAAATCAAGAAATGTGCAAACAACTATCTATGATTAAAACTTACGATTCTTTTCCGGAGTTGATGGATGAATGTGAAAATGTGGTATTGGGTGGTCATGATCCTCCTCCATAATGTAACCGTGTAGTTAACGAAGTTGATTAGAAAGCAAGTTTCTATGGCCAAAATTTATGGAATACGTGGTGTCATCTCGATCCATCAATAGTCCTAATGGCGTCTTCCATCTATGAGCATCAATGTCAAGGATCACAAATGGGTGGTATTCAATTTGTTAGATAAGACAAATACATGAATGGAAAGTTAGAAAAATTGTGGGAAATAGATACCTACATGCCCCACATATTTTCCATGGCCGAATTCATTATTACCAAGATAATTTTTATTTTATATAGCTAACATGTTAACGATTAGGGTTTTTCTCAACAACATTTCTCGTGAAGGCTACAAAAATGCTTACATCAATGATACAACAACAAGAGTCGAGGATCATACCTTTGGAAAATTTTACGGAATAAATTCTCTTCAATCCTTGGTAACTAAGGCCAAGAAATATGTGTAAGCTTCGTATTGGATAAAAAGACCTTGTTTATAAAAATATTTACGTTTAATTTTGTATATATGAAAAGGAATCAATTTTTTTAAAAGGATATTATATGTGAAGTAATACATATTTGTAAAAGCAAGAAAGGAGTTTAATAAAAAAATTTGTTAGTAGTTGTGATTGTATGAATCTTTCTCCCCTAAATACTAATACATAGTTCATGTCCATGCAATTTTGTTAGCCAAAAAAGTAGGAACATACAAACCACACACTATTTTTGGTAATCATTTAAATTGGAGAAAAGGGGGTGGAGCAAGTTCTCGTTAACAATGGCCTCCCTTGTGCTTTTGGGTATTTATAACACATTTTGATTTAAGCGGAATTATCTTCTTTTTGTCTTGATACATTTTAGATATAGGGATATGTGGAGTGGACTCATCATCCCAAGTCAAGTAATTACAATTGTTGAATTTGATAACCACAAAACATAGGGCCAATCATATGGTTTTGTGTCATATTTTTAGACCATTATCTTATGCCATTCTGCATGCTTTCATAGGAAATAATAAGTATCATTTATAAGAGTATTCCTTGTCAATTGTGGCAAGAATTTATAATTTTATGCTGAAATTTCTTGGTCATTATTAATGAAGATTGTACTACAAACATCCGCATAAAAAAATATAGTTTACAGTAATGTAAATGTTTCAAATTTATGTAAGGTTTTCCCATGCAAAGGCATGAAAGAATACCTTGAAATCAGCAGCAAAACTCACAACAAATTTTCTAAAAAGTAGAGCATTGTTTTTCACCACTTCCTCTTCTAACCATGCCATGTTACTTTTTATGATCTGCACCACAATGTCAACATTTTCCTTCGCGATATCATTTGCAAAGCAGCAAAACTTTGGCAAATAGTTGATCTTCTTTTTCTATTGCTGAAATAAGATATGTTTTACGAGAGAAAGAGACTATTTCACTCTTGCCATTCAATAAATCTAACCCGAGAGAGAATGCAAAAATAAATTCGAGCCATTTGGCGATCTAGAATTTGAGGCTTTATCATCAACATATTAAAATTACAAATATCCTAAATTATAATGACCGTTATTTACATCATGGTTGGTACAAGCCCATAAAAAATTATGCTCTATACTAAAACTTTCCATTATAAATGCTAATCACTCAGTAAATTGCACATATTAAGCTTCACCACTCATTTATTTATATACATCTATCAAACTGTTTTGTTGTGAATATGAGTTGAAGACATTCTTTGGGTTAATATATATTGACATTGGGTTTCCATGTTATGAGAGAGTGTTTCCATGTTTTGTTTGATAGGTTTTCATTTAAGTTTACGGATATTTATTAGTCTCGAACTTTGTTTGGATTTTCCCATTCCTCCTTCATTAAATCTGTTGGGCCTATTCCATTCGTGTATTAAATCTATTAAGTGTGTTACGTCTCTTTAGCATTTTTACTATTTTTGAGAATGTTTTTTTTTTTTTTTTTTGGCATTTTCCACTATTCTCATGTTTAAATATGTTTGTTTGTTTGGCCTTTCCCACTCCTTCAAGGTTGAGTATGTTTGTTTGTTTGGTTTTTTCCATTCTTCTTGTGTAATTTTATATTTCAAAAATAATTTCTATAAAATGGTATTTTATTATTCCAAGTTGCATACACCTCATCTATACATCTTAAAATTACTTCAACAATTTCAAAATTCCAAGTCACATACACCTCATCTATACATCTTAAAATTAATAGCTTCTACACCAAGTTAATAGTTGAAAATTGTTCATTGTATGCGAGAGTTGCTTCAAAAAGATTGATCTTAGTGGCTACAAATTTTGCGAGTCGACATTGAGCAAGATTGTTTTGTTGATTATCTCAAGCTACTACAGAAGCAAATTTTATTTGACTTGTTTGGGAAAAACATTGAATTGAGAATCATGTGAGGAGGGTAACTAATGATAAACAAAGGTTTTTAGAGAAGGTAAGTAACCTTTGGTCATTTTAGTGGATAATTCTTTGAAAGGAAGTGGCTCGGCCCATCTTTTTCCATTCCAAAGCGGATGAGGATCCTTATCACCACCGGGAAGTTTAAGGAAATGAATCTGCTGATATAACATGGATTATCTCTCCGAGGCACAATAAAAGGAAATGCTATGTGGAAAAACTTTATGCAATCCAAACTCAAAATTCCCCTAAACTTGTATATATTGACAACCTAGTAAATTTTTTTGGTGGAATTCCTATTGTGGTACGAGATTGTAATGAGATGGTGATATCGTTGAAAGAAGTGCTCACATAAGGAGAGTGAGACATAAGTGAGAAGGTAGTGGATGTTGTGTATAAAAATTTAGATGAGGATTATAGAGAGGTGTTTCTACATATTGCTTGCACTTTTCAAAACATGACACGACGCATTGTGTCCTACACTGTGGGATTAGTTGAGATCCAAGCCCTTGAAGATGCCACACTTGTATAGGTATTTCCTTCAAAATATTATAATTATAGAGAGTAGAAAAAAATGTCACTTTGGAAGGTTATGTGTCACAATTGGATAAGCAAGAAGGTATTGTGAGAGTTCATGATATAGTGAGATCTTGAGGGAGAAGACCGTCCCAAGGTGACAAGATCATTGACACGGAATCACTGTGTGATGCTCTTGAAGATACCAGGTATATTCTTCCCATCGGTTTACACTTTACTAGAGTATGGATATAGAGCCAACATTTGATGTTTAAATGTATCACGACCATGTCACTAATTACCACATCTTACAAATGCTTTGCAGAAGTTGCAGAAAATAAAAGGGATTAGCCTTCCCTACTCTACCTTTACCCTTGAAGTAGAGCAACTGGACATGATGAGTAGTTCGTTGAGAGTTCTTGACGCATAATGTTTTAATCTAGCCATAACAAGGCTTATAGTAAGCATTCAAATAAATGGAAAATGTACAAGAAGCTTTCCAAATCTAAGATATGTTGATCTTGGGGACCACGATCTACCCATGGAACTTAACAAACTCAAGCGCTTGTCGGTTTAAGTCATGCTAACATTTCTAAGGATGATGTTTATGAGGCAAGTAGTTAAATGTTACTTTTTATTTATGTGGAATATTTTAAGTGGATTTATTACATATTACAAAATTCACTATTTGTTTGTGCATTTTTATATGAATCATAGGTGTTTGCACTCTGTTGGCCATCTTCAATTATTACGTTTTTTTAGGTATGTCATTTTCCTCTAGATGAACTGAACTCTTAGAATATTTTGGAAACCTAAATGATTTGTCATATTGTCATCAATTGACAAGTCTTACCCCAAACTTTGGTAGGATCAAGTCCCTAAAGTTGTTAGTTATGGCTTGGTGTTCACATCTTGTTACATTGCCCAATAGCTTTGTGAATGTATCTACTTTACAACAACCCAATTTATCATTCTATGATGAATTAAATACCCTTTCATGCAACTTCAGCCAACTTAGCTCTTTAGTTTATTTATATTTGGAAAAATTGATCTCACTACATTTCCGACAACTTTGGCAATTTAGGATCATTAACACGCCTAGATTTATCACATTGTTATTAATTAGTAAGCCTCCTCACAAGTTTTGGCCAACTTAAGTCTCTCTCCTATCTAGAAATGAGTTATAATTATATTTTTCTAGATTTCGACACCTTTGGGAATCTTATTTCTTTGCAAACACTAGATTTAAACCACTGCTCTCAATTAGCAAGCCTTCCACAATCATTTAGCCAATTGACTCGTTTGGAAACTTTGAATATGTTTAGATGTGAGAAGCTCTCAGCTCTTCCTTGTCAATTTTGGTAGCTCGAGTCTTTGAAATTTCTCAACAAGGGGTAATTGCAAAGGCCTCTCGCACACTTTCAGATTGTGATTTCGTAGGCTTGACTTCACTCGGTGCACTCAATGGACGTGTTGGTTCAAATGAAGAGTTTAATATTTTTATTTATTGATGGAAGCCCAATGTTGATAGAGAGGTGACAACATGTGAGGGAACAACACCTTTTCTCATGCTAGAGGTGTTGGTATTACCCCCTCATTACATTTAGCCGTCCATTATATTTGTGCAAGAGCTCCACAACTCTTTATTTTTACTAATTTTGTTCCATTGCTTGATGCAAAGTTTTATTTTTGGAGTTATTGGTGATTGGGATGAAGCAATCTCCATTGCATTATTCCATGACAAGAGTATTTTTTCATATCTCAATGTTGATGGACAATTGTGCACCAAACAAAGCTCACTTTTTTGGTGACAATGTGTGATATTTCTTCTCTTGCAAACACCATGGCTTTGGAAATGGTAGAGAAAAAATGTGTAGAGCTTGCTTCTCAAGATTTCCACATTATCTATGTGGATATGGAAAACTTATTACAAAAAGTGAAGAATGTAGGTGCCAAAATCTCCTTTGTTTACTAGAGGGCACTCCTGCTTAGATGGCTTTGGGCAATAAAATAGACCATATATTTTTATATGTTGTGTACAACAACCTCTACGAGAAATGTCCTTGGCTTAAATTAGGGACTATGCATCATACATGTCTTGCAAGTGCAAGTATATCGATGAGACAAAGATAAAAAAAAACATGTCAAAGTTTTGGAGAGAAATATCCCTGATGATAATGAAGATCTTTTAGAAACACTAGTATACTTTTAAGGAGGCTTCAAACCTCAATTAAACTCCCTAGATGACCTCTATGGTAGGCTAAAAGGAAATCCATGATCTTTATGAGTGTTGAGTGTAAGTTATTGACACGTTCTTAGCCCCCGCTAACTCAATACTTTGACCTTACGTTAGTCATTTATGTTATTAGTGGTCGGATGATTTGCTTTCCTTTGGCACCATATGTTATGAAATTCCCATAGGAACCCCCATAGAGTCAATGTAGGGTATTCTCCCAATAAAATTCACCTATGGGCATAGATGTCCCCATCCTTCACCGAGTGCATACATTGTAGACATTTCAACAGTTAGTTTTTTTTTACAATTTTTGTTGTTGAAAAACACACTTTCGTCTCTAGCTTTCCATTTAGAGTGAGTATGTTTTTTTGTTGTTGGTGAAATTTCTGAAGATACATGTAATTGGTGGCATCCTGTTTATCTTTATTGTTGGTACTAGGGAAAATTATGTATGTAGATCTCTTTAAAGCTTGTTGTATAAAACACTATTTATGTAAGACAACCAATTTTTTCCCATCTGCATCTTTGTTTAATGTTGGAGATTCTTTTTTTACAAATATTGCTCTCAAATATTTTGTTTATTTTTTCATAACATATAATTTAATAAAATAATATTTGAGGTTGTCGATTTGTTGCATCTCCAACAATATGTGTCAAAATTCATTCATTGTATACCTTGTTTTTGTTGTGAAATTCTATTTATTTCCACCACATTTCTTCATTCTAATTTTGTTAGCAAAAAAATTAATAAAATTTAAGCAATGGATTGTTGTTAGACCTATTGGATTGCATTTAGTGAAAGTTTCAATGGCTCAATAGGATAATGATGTCTTCTGAAAATTACAATATGGTTTTCCAAGAAAGATCCCTCTAGTTGAGCATTTTACTTTGAAAATCTTTAAAGTTCCATCATAACACAATTTATCTTGTAATAATTGTAATTGTTGAGCTCACATCATGTTGAGATGATTTTTATATCATGTACCTCAATAAGATAGAAATGTTTTTATTTATTAGCATTGCTTAACCCAACATTCAAAAATGGACAATATTCAAAGTAAGAAAAAAATCTGAAAAATAAATAAGTGGAGTTAACAATAACGATAAGGGGAACACAAAAATACAATACTATTAACAATTTTGAAACTAATCTCCATATTATCTTCAACGTAAAATAAAATAGAGATAAAAATATAAACAAATGACAAAGTTTTGTTTGAACACTATACTTGGTATATTTTTGTCTCTTAATATTGGATTTAGCTTATTATACAAACCAGAAGGCGTTTCAGTGTGTAAATTTTACAAAAAAATAAAAACACTGGTGAAGATATTTGATGGCTCAAAATCATTATCTTATTAAGCATAAATGGGAAGAAAATAAAAAGAAAAGCATTTTCTTATTTAAGAAAGTTTCACTTAGAAATAATCATGTAAAGTACTTTTTATAATCAAGGTTTTCTTGAAATACAATTTGTTTTAAAACTTTATGATTCTATGCTTTTTTCCAATGAAACTATTTTTTTGTGTGGCTTTTTTGTCATTGAAATATAACATGGATATGAACATTCGAATCTTGATAACAAAACTTATTTACTAGTGTTTACCCTTCATATTAATTTGTGCTCATAGTGGATGGCTAGACTAATGTTTGTTGTGCCAAGTTGATATGATAATTTGTAATTGGAAAAAGATATAGATCATTGATAATTTTTACATTTTTATCATTTTAAAAAGTTATGTTGGTATACAAATTCATTTTTAGAAAATTATGTAAAATCCTATAATGAAATATATAGATTGTTGTTATTTTAAAAATAAAATTAATGTCAACATATTCTTAATTAGTTGTCATTCAAAGGTGCACTGTCTCCTGTTGCTATTGTAAACAACTCCCCACTGCTTTTTCTTTCTCCCAGAAGCATGTTATATGTATCGACAAGACAAATTGATTTGAAAAAACCATGGAAAATTTAAAACACCCAAATAATCTTAATCTTGAGTATCTAGATGAATGTTAATTCACTTTTGAAAATGGTTGTTACATAAATTATACAAACAACGCTTATTTCACTAAATCTAGACTTATTCCAATCTGAGTAGCTAAAAAATATAGCCAATATTGGAATCCAATATTACTAGTTTTGGATTCCAAAATGTTAAATATTGGAATTATCTGCACTCCAAAATCGCACATATTGGATTCCAATATCACATATATTGGAATCCAGAATCACATATATTGGAATCCAAAATCACATATATTGGAATTTACTTGTACTCCAAAATCACATATATTGGAATCTAAAAATCAAAATATTGGAATCCAAAAAATACAATATTGGAATCCGTTAATTCTCCTTCCGAGTCCAATATATCTGATCATGAATTAAATTAATGAATATGTGAAAAATTGTTTAATGATTTCAAGGAATCCAACATTGATATGAGAAATAATGCCTAGCGGCCACTAGCCCGTATAAAATAGAAACATGTTTTGTTTTATATGGGCTAACGGCCGCTAGGCTTAATGTTTTCTTTGGAATAAGGCTCTTATCAGTTTTAAGATGTCTTTAAGATTAAACTATGCAGATTTGAATATTTAAAATGCCTTTGGCCCTAATGGCAGTAGGATAATGACATTCACAAGATGTGAGACACTTCCAGATTCATTTACTATGGTGTGATTGAACCTAGGGAAACCAAAGAATTACCGAAGATGTTATGAAGAAACTAACAGAGGGAAACGATTCAATTTAGGAGAATGTAATTAAATGTAAAACCATTCCAAATATATTTTCATATTTAAATTTATATATCAAATTAACTTCATTTATTATGGTGTGATTAAACCTCGGCAACCAGAGAATTTATGAAGATGTTATGAAGAAATTAGTAGAGGGTGACGATCCAATGTAGGAGAATGTAATTAACTGTAAAACCATTCCAAATATATTTTCATATTTAAATTTAGATATAAAATTAATTGTTAAAAACATGGCATATATATTTTCATATTCAAATATGGATATGAAATTAATTAAAATTAATTGTAAAACCATCCTAGATATATTTTAGTATTTAAATATATATATGAAATAAATTGAAATTTATTTACTAAAGGTATAATTATAGTAAAACATTTGAAGAATAATTTGAATTTATAATGTAACACTATTCTCAAAGATGGGCTTCCAAATCAATAATAGAAATCATAGTAAAGCTCCAATAAAAAAGCTCCCTATAATTATTTTTTTGATCTAATAAAATCCCAAACATCTTCAACATCCTTCAATGGTTGCAACAAAGGACACAACACATCTAACAAGTATTTGTATTTTGACTTAAAATCTATGTTAAATATTTTAGCAATTATGTAGTTCGCCACATCATTGAACTTGTTTTTCTCTAAAGAGTCATCTACAAAAATTGTATTTTACAATGTACACATTAACGATACCATTAAATGGAGTTAAGATTCTTGAGATATAATTTGGGATTCCTAGAACCTTCATAATCAGAGCGTTTGGTCTCGATGCAATCTTCCTATGTAAATATGAACTCAAAGCTTCCAACCTCTAAGCCAATGTTTTAAAGGAATGAAGGAATCATGTCATCAACATTTGAATTTCTCGCTGATGTCCATAGTGTTATTTTGAAATGTTTTTTTGCACCGTTGCAAGAAATCTTTCACATTAGGTCTGAGAAAATAAATTTTTGTTTTGAGCTTGATGCCACCAAACTTTTTTAACTTTTTGTATGTCGAATCAACCTTGTGGAGGGTGTGTGCTAAAACACCATTTATATCAAATATGATCAGTTTCATGTTGCATTCATTCTTATTTGCAAATGAAAAAAACAAGAAATCAAATGGTTGAGGGTGGTGAATGAATAAAAAAATAAAAAAACAAGTCCCTTTCGATATTGTTATATCAAAAATCAAATGGTTGTAGGTGGTGAAGAAGGTAAAAAATCTAAGGGCATTCCTCATTTCTTATTGTTATACTAGGAATAATTTTTGTGCAGAATTTATTTGAATCGAATGTAATGTTTCAGTGCAATGAGTCTTTACATACCATATTGTAGTTATTTCATTGCATTTGAAAGTGGTATACGTTTTCTATTATTAAAGCAAAAATAGTATTTAAGCATGCTTATAATTAATTTAGGAATACATATTTGATTAATAAAAACTGCTCAAAGATTTGTTACAATAAAGTTTCTTTGTTAATTCACATTCGTAACTTATACACTCACACTCTCAACTTATAATCAAGGAAAATATAAATACTCCCAACTTATATTCATACAATCTCAACATAAAAAATAGTTAAGCAAGAACCATCATAAAAACATATGAATGTATTTTATTTACAATGTTAAGTAGTATCATCATAATAACATTTTAAAATGATAAGTATTTATTTAGCATTTTCTCGCTCCAAATATTTGATGCCCTCTACCACATTCAATCCCTTAGACACTATTAGTGATAAGTCTTTATACAAATCGGTCATCAACCACATATCTTTTGAACAATTTTCTCTCTGCTTGTCATCCCAACCATAAAATTTGTAGGAGGGTTTCCCTTTGCACCTAATGTAATACACAATGTGTCTTTAGAACTGTAGGGAACATCGTTTCTACTCCAAACATTTTCTAGATCTTTTATTGCAATTCCATGACTATATTGTAATGTTCTTTTCCCAAGTGAGTACTAGATTCAATTCAATCGATAACTTTTTAGCCTTTGTCAGCTTTTCAACATTAACAAAAGTGATTTTTTCGGACTAGAATCCAATTTCAAATTTTGTTAACAATGACTTTATAAAATATTTTGGGCCACCTTGCAGGTTGATAGTCTCCTTGCTAAACTTGAATGACATCTCATTAGAGGAAGATTGGTTTTTATCATACAAAAACCCTCCAAATCTAGAATAAACAAGTAATTCTTTTGGCTAATTGTACAGGGAAGTAAATAATTTTATTTGTAATCGGTCTCATATCAATGCTAACCAATGGAAATAATCAACATTTTAGCTTATGGTTACCACTTACTAATGGGGCTTGCATGTAGGATTGCATCTTCTTTACCTGTTGGATCCTTTGATGCAATATCTATTTCAAAAAAACATTAATTTATTCATAATATAGCTATTGTTATGGAAAATGATAGCATATTTAAAAAACATAGTGATATACGTGGTAAATGGTAAATTCAATATCAACAATTTAGGAGGCTACCACTTACCGATTGAGCTTCGAAACTTGGATTGCATAAACCTTACCGTTGCTAGTTTTTTATGCAAGATGTATTGCAAACAACATTAATCAATTCATTAATCGATTTTATGTTATGGAAAATGAAATCATAATTGAAAAAGCATATTGTTCTTCGTGGTAATATGGTAAGTACAAAACAAATTGTTTTATGTCTTTTGAACAAATTTAGCTACCTAGGGTTCGTTTATATTCATTGAAACACCCATTGGCAAAAAATAGTTCTAAGATATTGATGTGGATTAGTGACCACTAGGCTATGCCATCATTGGTTGGACTAAACATCGATACTAATGTCTGTTAGTTATGAAATGATAACTACAAACTATGTAGCATTGGATGCCACCATGAACTTTTGAAATAGGTTATTTGGTTATTCCTTCTTTGAAATGGTTCCTCTTCTAGAGTTAGCTGATATCATTTTCTATAACTTTGTGAGCCTTATAAATGGTTTTGTTTAAAAATACACATGGATAACATACTAGGTTCGACTACATATTCATGTTGGTTACCACCACGCACTCCACTATTACTTTCTTTAGTTGTTGGTTGTCTGCATAAACCATTAATTATCTTATAAATTTGTGGGGCTTAGTAGCGTTTTTTATTTATAAATGCACATGACTAACATACTAGGATTTGATTGCATATTCGTGCCAGATGTGGCCGAGTTCTCCTCATCTGTCATCATAGATGGTGAACATAGAGTATTGTCAAAAAATGAAAACCATGGCAATTGAAAACAGATCTCATTAAACATATTTATAAAATGATTGAATGTCAATCACCATGTTGAATTGGTTGTGTAGCATCAAGTTGAGAGGGTTGTACATCAAATCCTATTGTTCTATGGTTTTATGTGTAAATAAGAAATGTATAAGTAGATTTTTTCGGTTAAAATCCATTTAACAAAATCACATTTTCAATTTGTATTCCAAGAAAAACTTTCTTCATATGAGAATAGTAATGTTTCAAAAACATTTCGAGACTATGGTCTCAACAATAAATATAATAGATAGATTGGATTCAACTAATGCACGTAGTGTGACACTACCTCCATAAAGCACTAATACTAAATAATTTTGGGAACAACATCGAGTAAACATCTCAGCCCATAACTCATATGATCATTCGTAAGGAAAAGGATGTTTGTTTCCTTTTAGGCCAATTTGACTACACTTATCAATTGTTGTGGTAGTTTTTCCATATAATCCCTAGTGACTTCTTCTCTTTCATCATTGTTATCATCGTAGTTGTGCACATCAGTTATTGTGTACATAAGACATAAAATTTTAAATTTTTCGTTGTCAACTGTCATAGAGTATGTAGCATCCATCTAGAATCGATTCTCCACTATCTTTAACCTTTTACATGTATTTTTTTTCTTGTTTCTCTTAACATTTTTGAATATTCAATTAGTATGAGAACAATAATAATACAATCCAACACATTGGTTCCAATAATTGTTAGTAACTCCATTATTACATCAGAAGAAATATCGCTAGACAAATTACAAATATTAGTGATAACACATTCAACATTGAAAATATTGGTGGCAAGAATAATTGATAGAGTTGACGAAAAGTTGGAATATGTATGCACATTGAAAAGTAAAATCTTATGTGTCATCCATCCTTGCGGTATATTTTCTTCCATTGACATCACATAGTTGTCTAATATTGTTTGAGCCTCGATGGGAAGAACTTCTTCTGCTACTTGGTCCTTTTTTCGTTTTGATTTTTCCCCTATTTGGGAATCAAAATTTCTCTTTCCTTTTCTCTCTTCACCCAATAGTACATGTAGAACAATGACGGTAGTTTGATTCATGCAATTTAAATTTTTCAATTACATTGGATTCACTGTAGGATGTCAATAGAATATTATCTAGATGTTTTTCTTTAAAATAATGTAGAAAATTTTCTCTCATTTTTCTGTCTCCTTTTATTCTTCGGTAGTAAGAATAAAATGTCTCTCGCTTCTACGCTTTGCTTGAATGATATATTTAACCAGACATCCCTTGATTATACTTTATCTACCAGTACTTATAGTTCTTCATTGGTCATTACTCTAGTAGCCCTGAATGAATTAGCTGTGAATCTTGACAATGAATTTGGATGAAAGTTAACTTGATTATCTGTAATAGGTGAACAAAAAAGGCTACCCGATCCAAAAAACTGAAATGTTTTCATTCATTTAGTCTATATATCATCTAAAAATAATAAAAATCCCATTTTTCTTATAGAATTTCAGTTCTTTCCACTTTTAAAATTAAAAGGCACTAATTCCCAAAGTTCGCATTCAAAGGACAATCATATGTTTTATCTTTTTATATAACGAAAGTAAATTTTAATAAAAAATGCAATAAACATTAAATACATTACCTTCCACTCTTCTATTTTTGTTTTTGTCATTCAAGGACGTTGAGGACATCCTAGCGATTTATAAATTAATCTAGCTTTGTACATCAAATCAATAAACTTGGTGTCTATCCAAGTTTTTTTCAATTCATTCTATTGTTTGCAAATATTAGTAATGACTCATTAGTTGCATTTGTAGATAGAATGCGAGCCCTTCAAACTGTAGCCCCGGATGTAAAGACTTGTAAGTATCTCGAGCCCAAAATATATTTTTGTGCACATATTGTATGTTTTCCATCAATAATATAAAATTTAACATCATCCCTTTCTAGATCTTGGAGTTTAACAACATTATTTGTAGACTGTAAGAAGGGAAGAAGAATTGTACCCCTATGTGTAGGAATAACATTTATCAACATGGAGAGCACACAAAGGTCAATATTATCATTGTCTATAGGATGATACTGATATTATGGAGGTGCTACATAACACCTTGAAACACCAATGGAAAATACTTCACCATTGAACACAAAATAATGAAACTATTGAATAGTCTAAGGTTTGACTTTTGTGAATATAGTGGTTGCTTTCTTCAACAATGTAGTTGATTTAGTATTCTTTTTCAACCCATGCAACTTTTATCTGGATGGATCGATCTCAAATTTATATAAATATATTCTTCTCAGAATAGTAAATAACTTGGCATGTTTAGAAGGTGAAAGTGAACTTGTTCTATTCAAAAATGACAAATAGAAGAGGTTTTATCAGTTCTATATAATTTTCTCGAGTATGCAAACATGTCAATCGAATGTCTTTTTCATTTGAACAACCGCTTTTTTCTCTTAGGTTGCAGAGATAAATAGATTCATTGGAGCATGCATTATAATGTGAATGGGTTACATAGTGATTGACATCGGTCGAGAAGTGATTAGCATTGATCGGACAATTCTGGTTGGTTGAGTCAAGAATGGCGCATCGATAAGTTATCAACCAAAGCATGGGTCTAGAAATGTGACATCGGTCGGAAGTAACAAAAATTGGTTACTGTGTGGGAGTGTTTTATTTATAAGTCACATGATTTAATATAGCTTTTTTAAAAAAACAAATCTATTGGATGTAATTTGATGGCTATTTTGCCCTAAGTTTGTCCAAGATTATATAAGTTAGAAAACTAGGGTTAGAGGTTTCATAAGTGAAGAAGAGCATAATCCTTGGTTGAAAGGATGAAGAAGAAGAAGAAAAAGAAAAAGAATATTGCATGAAGACAAGAGCTTTCATAGAGAGAAGCTGAACAGAAGGAAAATACATGTACACTATTAGTGAGAAGATGGTATTATCTTCTACTGTATTTCCTTTGTATTATTTAGTCTCATGTAATGGCTTGCATAATATGCAAAGCACTTAGTGTTTCTTCTTGTTAGATCCACAAGTTGTTGTGAGATCTTGTTATTACTCATTCTTATAGATCCACATGTTGTGAGATATTGTATTACAGATCCATGAGATCATGATGTATTGTTGATCCATAAGAATCTATTATTGTAGAGGAAGTTGCCTTTATGTTTACACAAGTTGATGCGGTGATGATGGAGAGACTATTTCTTAGTGCATGGTTATGGTTACACATTGGTATACTCTTCTAGAGGCCTTATTTACAGATTCACAATACAATGAGAGATTGGTTGCACAATGGCAGATGCATGGTAGCTTCAGGTATGTGAGATCTGGTGGTGTTTCAAAGGCACGTTTGTAGTGCACTTAGGTAGACCGGTTAGAGATTTGGAGGAGACACAAAATGTAGTATGGAGGAATGGTTTAGTGTACTCAGGAAGATTTGGTTGGAGATTTGGGAGGAAGAGATACTCTTGTAGAGATACATGTACTCTTGTGTAGAAGATTTGGTTTGTAATTGTTAGCCATATTTTGCCTCGTGTCAAATATTAGATCGGCCATGACCCCGCATAAGAGGAACTTGAGAAAACACGTACGTGTCTTGCAAATTGGTTGCGAAGGACTCAACCATGGAGCAGTGGAGGCCAAGAGAGACTAAAAGGACCCTGTGTACAATAAATGACTTTGTCAGGCTATTTCCACATCTTAAATCTGTTCTCCAAGTTATAGGTAGACTCAATTATGAGATAGCAGGGTTAGATGAGAAGGGACGATGCTGCAGAGGAACTAGAAAAAAGAAGGGGAAGAAATAGAAAAGATCCGAAGTCCTCAAGCTCGAAATGGTTCAAAAAAGGGTCCAAAAGTGACTAAGTATGGAGGAGGCAATGGAAGAGACCACGTGCCCTAAGGACACTTCTCCAAAGATGAATCCAAAAAGGGGAAACCTAAACTAGCGCTAGGATTCCACGCATCCAAAATCCCAAAACATTGTTGAGCATTGAAAAGTATTCAACTAAAAGGAAGGTGTGTGGTGTCGGCTCGAAAAAAAAACCAGAAAGGAAGCTTAGGGTAGAGATTCCAACTTGCACTAACCCTCCACGTAGCAAATGATCAAACATAGTCAAAAGCTGAATAAGGTGGGCTTCAAAATTGGCTAAGTATAAAATTGTAAGTGGAGAATGACAAGTGTCAGTGTGGCACATCTCCAAGATTTGGTCCCAAGGTGGAGATCCAAATAACCACGAGCTTGCCACGTAGCCCAAAGTATAAAAAGTAAGAGGGACCATTGAAAGGTCCACAAATCAGTGGAGGCTGACAAGTGTCAAGCTGATGCTCCTTCAAAGGCAAAATTTGGGCCAAGTTTTCAAGCAACTGTGGTGCCTTCACGTGTTATTCTGATGGGGGAAAAGTTAGTTGAATAGTCAAAGCATGAGCTAGGTGGCGGAGGCTGCCAAGTGTCTTAATGGCACTGATTCAAGGGTTGAATAGAGAAAAGGTTTCCAAACAAGATCCAGACTGACGCGTATCCTATAGGAAAGCGGACCGTCAGGGGAAAAGTTGGTTCTTTTCCCCTTGTTATCTCAAAAGGCGTAAAAGTTGTAAAATGGCCCCCAACTCCACCTAAGGAAAAAGGTCATCATTTGGGCCCGAGTCAAGGCCAAAGCAGGGAAGTGGAGGAAGAGGTGAAAGTTTTCCTTTTTCAAAAAGGCACAAGGATAAAGATGGAAGCACATTTCCCAACCAACTAAAAGGAGCCACGTGTCCAGGTGGAGCTTCGAGGTTGCGGGAGTTTTTTTGAGTTTTGCTTTTTTTGCGCAAAAGGGAAAAACGATAAATTGTGGACCTATAAGCCCATTTTTGTTCTAATCGATCGCTATATGTCCCATACCAAAAAGGGGACCCATTCTTCAAATTGTTTTCCCACCCATTTGTACGGACTGATACAAACTTGAAGGGCATATATTTCGACTGTGGCTCAAAATATTGCAAATATAACACCATTGGAAAGATCTCGGCCTCGCCCACGCCATGGAGGTCTAAAAATTCAATTTTGAAGAGGCTAGGTAAAGGAAAATGGAGGAAATGTCTTTGGGTTTTAATGCGGGATCTTTTTACCTCAACAACTAGATCGGATTCGATCTATTCCACTGTTTCCCCTTCCTTCAAGGCATCGATTCAAGGATTAATACAAGTAAAGATGGATTTGGGGGTAGCTTTCATCGAATCATTAACAACAAAGTGGTTGTGCTTCAACTCGATTTTCCTACTTCTCTCTCTCTTTCTTTTTTTGGGTTGAATCTATAAATACTAAAGGCGGGATTCATTGTAAAGGGTTAGACATTCTTTGTTTTATAGGCTCCCTTCTCCTTCCAAAGAAAGGGATTTGTGGGGTTCGTGACTTCCATCGAAATAGTAATATGTATCTACCTTTTAGCTACCTTGTAATGAACTGTATCAATCTACAGAGCAATAAAACATGCCTGTGATCAATTTTAGATCCTTTCTTCTCTCTTTTGCTTTCATCTGGTATTCCATTAAAGATATGGCTATCTATGCTTGTTTATTGTATGAATTTTTTTTGTTTGTGTCTATTACAAAAATAAGTGTTCATCATTCCTTTGGTGCATCACCGGTAGTTTAGTCATTCCTATTTCTTATACTCATTTTATCCCTGTCTCTTTGGCAAGTTTTAGATTAGGTATAAAAATAGATACTCTATAAATCCTCACGTATGCACCTGAACAGAGGAATAGGGAACTGACCTTTAATTTGGAGAGCTTTCCCACTTTTAGAAGGTCCCACACCTTGGGGAAAGTTCAATGTTATGCAATCACACCAAATGATTCTACCTTAGAAAAGCATATTTTTAGAACTCATTTGGGGGTGTTGTGATTTCGCACTAATAGTTTTGGCATGCTCGGTGGGACCAAGAAGTCTCCATCTTATTATAGTAGGAATTGATGTACACTTGAGCTATGATTCTAGCTTTTATAAGCCTTAAAATCGTACATCCGGTGACTCCCAAAGAAAAAAATCTACTAGTTTCATAGATCTAAGCAAGTTCATGAGAAGAATACAAACACGGTCAAGAGCTAGATAAGAGGGACTATTTGTCTATCTAGACTTATCCCCAGAAAAAGGGAGAAGAGGAAGAAGAGCCCAAAGGTCTCTATCCCCACCAAACAGAGCCTTATTGACACCTCCTACTGGAAGACCTTTCATTTAATCAAGAGGAGTTCTCAGATTGATCAGAATGGCTCAGCCAATCCTTATGTCAACTTCACTAGAAGTAATCCACTCACCTTGAATGCACAAAATCTAGTTCCGATTGTAGCATTAAAGAGCATCCCATATTTCACTGGGAAAATTAGACTTCTCCTGGTGATCATGTCCAAGATATTACAAATGTCTGTACAATCCACGAGATCCATGAGATGGACATTGCAGTCAAGCTGCTCGCTTCTTCACTTAAAGGGAAAGCTTCACAATGGTTCATGAGTATTGAGACAGGATCTATCTAGAATTAGAATTAGATATGCACAACTCTTCACAACCAGTTTGGAGAGAAAGGTGATAACTTGTCTCTATTGGAGTAACTAAAAACGATAAAGAGAGCCCCAAACGAGTTCTTGGCAGACTTCAACCTCACATTCTAGTGGACTTGGGATAGGATTCTAACAATAGTAAATCCCACTAATGAAGGTCCCTTCTTATACTTCCTTAGGGTTTTAAATTCTGATAGTTCTTTGATGATTCAGTCAATGGGGGCTACAAAATTACCTATAGCCTATAGCCTTTCCATAAGGGTGAGAACCGCATTTGATTTAGGCTGGTAAAATAACTCCTAGGCCATCCATGCCTCTATACCCTGAGTTAGGAAGCCTATATGCTAACCAAACACCTACATTAGCTCCTATACCCACGCCTAGGAGTCAA
This sequence comes from Taxus wallichiana var. yunnanensis, assembly GCA_018340775.1. Classification (NCBI taxonomy): domain Eukaryota; kingdom Viridiplantae; phylum Streptophyta; class Pinopsida; order Cupressales; family Taxaceae; genus Taxus; species Taxus wallichiana. Next base: position 888,311,341 of record CM031239.1, read on the forward strand.
AGCTCAGCTAAAACTTCCACTTCATCATCTAACACCTCTAATGAGCTTCAAGAAGTGATGAAAAAACTACAGAACCTGGGAAATGAGCTAGTAACCATCAAGAGACAATAGGCTCAGAGTTCCAAGCCATATCAATCTCGGGCTTAGTCTCAAGGTCGCACCAAGCTCCTAGACCCTAGTACCCGTGTAGAATAGACCACTATCTCGCATCGCAAATCGAGCGAACCAAGGACAACCCCAAGCTGCTAGACCTTTCAAGTCTTATGATCCAAATGCAACTTCAACATCAAGGGCATTGGTTCTTGCACAGAACAATATGACACAAGAATATGATTGGTGTTTTCCATGTAGTCAGCCACATAACCAATCAATGTGTTTTAATGGTGCTCTAAATCAAGCTTTGATGGTGCAAACCAATATGGTGCCATAAGAACCTGGCCAAGAGGGAGATCAACAACAAGGAGCTCAACAAGGTGAACCTCTAGGAGAGACTATGCTTGTCAATTGGTAGGTTGAAGACTTCTGTGGGATGAATCAATCCCCTGCTCAAAGTGTGGCTGCCAATACACGGTCCAAAAAGAGAAGTATTGGAGAAGGCCAACCACTGAACTCAGGTGACCCTCAACCTTCCATCACTCCACAAGGTCCTGGTGTTCCAAGTGCAACTCCCAACATGCAAAACCAATCCAAGCCACCTTCCAAATCAAGCCAGGCATCGATTATAGCATCCCATGTGCAAGAAAGAAATGTGTCTGGGAAGGGGAAACAAAAGGACAACTCATTTAATATTATTGGGAAAATGAAGAGGACAAGTGTGAACATTTCACTATGGGAGTCACTGGCCATTCCAGGGAAAAGGGATCTATTATAAACTACCCCTAACTGGTAAGAGAGAGTGCTTACTAATGCAGTTCAACCTGGAAGGAACCAAGGAGAGCAACAAGGTAAGATCTGAGACCTCCTCCATTCTATGTCTCATTGATTATTGGAGACAAATTGGTGCAAAATTGTATGATTGATTCTGGGGCTAGTAGTTAGTTCGTGATGCCCAAACAAATAGTTGATCAACTGGGTCTCCAATATGAAGTCATCTCTAGAGGGGTAGTGCAATTAGATGGGACAACAATGAAAATTGTTGGAATCATCAAGGATCTGAGCCTCACTCTGCATGCCTACCCCAATGTGACTATTTTGTAAAATGTGTCCATTATAGATTTGCCACCACATTTTGCTTTATGTCTGTCTAGGGATTTCACTGCCAAAATTGGAGGGTACCTATCTCATTGATTGGTCACATATGCTCTTTAGGAAAAGGTATGGGGCAAAGGCCACAGTAAGATCTGAACCCATTGTTGATTATCATATTGAATCTTATGTGCCTAGCCCTATCAATGCCAACTACTCAAATTTTGATCAAGAAGACCTCCTAAACACTAATGAAATAGATACCAAGGTGGGATGTATCCCATACTTGACTCTAGATGAGTGGGCCAACAAAAGACATGCTTTTGACCCCTATAAGGAGATGGAAGAATTTGAGATGGGTGTCTATTGTCTACATGAAGAGAATCATCCTCTTCCTGACCTAATTAAGCTAGAATATAAAGATGACAATGAGGTATAAAAATTATTCTTTGATGGCTCAAGGAGTAGAAAAGGTGCTAGAAGAGGAGCCATGATTGTGTCCCCCAAAGGTATGAAATATTATTCCACCTTCAGATTTTAGTTTGCTTGCTCAAACAACACTGCTAAATATGAGGCTTTAGTCTAAGGTCTTCATTGGGTAAGGAAGCTAGGAATCAAGAAATTACAAGTGTTTGGTGATAGTGAATTGGTTGCCAATCAAGAACTAGCAGATCATTAAATTTTTGCAAGAAGTTGAATTCTCGGCCAAAAACTAGAACAAACTAGAGCAACAATATGGGAATCAGATAGTACAACTACATACAAACAAACTTCCCAAAGGCTTAGTGACACTGAAATCTATCTTCAATCCCAATGATTGGCTTAGAAGGAAGAAGGCTAACATACATATCAAAGGAGAAGATTCAGAGTTAATCACAATTGGAGAATACAAAACACTTGATTGGAAAAATGGCCACCGAGCAAGAAAGGTGTGAATTCATACAACTTTGCCAAGAATTTCCAGATGTGTTTGCTTGGAGTTATGAAGACCTAAGAGGGTTCAATCCAAAACTAGCACAACACACAATTGAACTGGATCCAGCTGCTCAGCCCATCAGGTAGAAGCAGAGACCAGTCAACCCACATATTGAGCCTCTAATGAAGAAAGAGTTAAACAAGTTGATAGAGGTGAGTATCATATTTCCAATCAAACACTCAAGTTGGGTTGCAAAATTGGTCCCAACTAGAAAGAAAATGAGGAAATCAGGTGTATGTTGACTTCAGAGATTTGAATAGAGCCTCGTTCAAAGATGACTACCCACTCCCTTCAATGGAGTAGATCTTGCAAGTAGTGTCGGATCGAAATATTCTCTCTCCTAGATGGTTATTCGGGATACAATCAGATCATGGTGAAAGAATATGATCAATTCAAAAACCTTCACCACCAAATGGGGCACCTATGCCTACAAAAAAATTCCATTTGGATTGTCCAATTCCGAGCCACTTTTCAAATGGAAATGGATATGGCATTCGAGGGTTGATAAAAAATAGTATTGATCTATCTAGGATGACATCACTATTTTTTTCCAAGAATCTGTGAGCAGATCATCTTTTCCACCTAAGGTAGGTGTTCCAAAGATGTAGGAATTTTGGGGTGTCATTAAACCCTAAGAAATGCATATTCTTGGCCCATGAAGGCAAGCTTCTAGGCCATATTGTATCAAAAGAAGGATTAGCAATTGACCCAGATAGAGTTCAAGAAATAAGAGCATTGTCATTGCTAAGTCACAAGAAGGCTCTTCAAAGCTTCTTGGAAAAAATCAATTTTGTCCGCAAGTTTGTTCCAAACTTTGCTGCCCTTGTTCATCCAATAAAATTGATCTTTGAAGAAGAGCTTAGCATTCAAGTGGAAAACTGAAGGGAAATTAAGTTTTGAGGCTATCAAAGAAGCCATATCACAAGCCCCAACTCTTGTGAATCCAATTTTTTTCAAAGACTTCATATTGTATGCCTTTGGTAGTAATGACACAATTTATGCAATCTTGGTTCAACAAAACAAAGAAAGTGTAGAATGACCCAATTGCTTTCTTTAGTCAAAGTCTAGAAGATTATGAAGTGAGGTACTCCTTAATTGAGAAGTAGGTCCTTGTGGGGATCGGAGGATTCAAGAAGTTTAAGAATTTTGTTTCAAACAACAAAATCCAACTATTGGTCTCTGTACGTACCCAAAATTGGAGGGTACTTGCACCGCTGAAACAGCAGTAACACGTGCCCCAATGATGATATAGATATCCTCGCAAGGTGTTCGAGATCCAGAAAATGCTCTCCAAGTATGTGTTATCATCCCGCATGCCCTGCTTAGCCCCCGCATGCTTTGTTTTTCCCTTTTTCCCTCTTTTCCTTGCCTTTTGCTCTTTAGTTCTGGCTACGCCCCTTACGGACAGAGGCGGCGGTCTCAGTAACCACCGCCGCACAGGCGGCGGTCCTTCACACATTTTCTAGAATTTCCTTTTAACGTGACTCGCATAAATATCAACGTTTACCAGCTTTTTTTTTTCGCCATAGGCTTGCATTAATGATTCTGGTTCCCTAGAATAGTGTTTTGCCATTGTTTATAGTTTAAGAGATCAATTTGGTTTTTACCTTGGGTAAATACAAATGCTATAAATAGATGGCTTGTGCTCAAGCAAATGGCCCCTCAAATTTGTCTCTGAATTTCTCATTGCAATAGATTAGCCTTTCATTTTGTTTAGAATTCTTAGTTTCTTTCATTACATGCTTAGTTAGTGTTGTTTTGTTGTTAGGAAGCCACATATCCATCTTGTGTAAGTGTTGTTGATATTTTATCCAATCCATTGGAGTAGAGTAATTTGTTTTCAATAGGAAGCCATTAAAGTTACAGGTTTTGTTCTTCAAATAGGATAGTTTCAGGTTCTGGACGTTTTATGTTGCATGACTCGTAATAAATCCCGCTAGGAATTGCATAAGCCAAGATCTGTACTCTTGCGCTATTTCTCTCCTACTCGCATTATATTCAGTCTATATCCTAAGCTGCCTTTGTCCCAATATCTACTTCTGCTGATGCTAGCATTACACACTTTTCTCGGATCCACGTGAACACAAAGAAACGAGGAGATCACACCGAGGGGACAAGATCACACACACCATCGGATTCGCCCTTGTTTACGAATCCAGGTTCTAGCTTTCAAAGTTATAATTAGAAGAATATCAAATAGAGTAGCCAATTACTTTATTTCAGTCAATCTTACCTTCGATATTTCCAGGGAAGCTGTGGGGATTGATAGTTTCTGAGAGACTATGATTCTTTCCTCACTTCTGAGGTAGGATCGAGGGTCTTTCAAATAGATTAGATCAGTTATTTCATTGTTTAGAATAGATTTACAACTGCATAGGCAAGTAGCTATACTCGGTTACTTTGTTTTTTTAAAATTCGACACTAGGTTAATTGTCAATTTCTAGATATATTAAAATAGCTGCTCTTTCAAATTCATTTATAAAATTCATCAGAAAATAACAAAAATATAGAAGTTATATATGTTATAGACATACTTCGCATAGTTAATTTTATTTTGCTGCATTTAGTTTATATAACTTTCTTTTGTATGACAATCACGGGACCTAGAGAGCCCAGGGAATACGTATTCGAGCCAATCATGCCCCAACCCAATCTCATCATAGCCATAACTGATATAGATCAGAATATTAGGATCCAAGTCTTTCGAACAATGGTAAACTTACAACAAATTAGTTTCCAACTACACGGGTTAAACATAGAGGACGACCAAGCACACACATTTTGGTCAAATCAACCAAACTACAGATTACCCTAGATTCATATACGCATGACTGTGGAAGGGTTTGAAAGAGAGCAGACCTTTGGTTGTGATCCTTTAGTCCCATAAGCCAGATGCAGGAGACACTCTCACAGATATAGATACCAGCTTGAGAATTCAGGTTACACAAACACTGTAAGATATTATGAGAAGATCACACAATTATTAATTTTGAATATAGAAGCTGAGAAAGCATACAATTATTGGATACTAGGGATTAGGGATTGATTCCACATATGACCATAGTAGGACCACAACAAATACGAATCTACGGTTGTGACCCACAAGTCCCACCACCCAATGAAGCCATAGGTGAATCAGACATAGATGCTGGCCTACGTACACTAGTATTCAGATCTACTCCACTACCACCTATCATCATCAAACAATTATCCTTGCTAGACACAACAACTAACAAAGCTAAGGAGTTATGAACTAGGCCAGAGAATCACCCATAGAGTCAATTGGATTTACCATCCGATCTATGACCTTATCTGGAGATATACATGAAACTATCCCAGGACATTTTCCACGTATTCCACAACCCATAGACCGAATCACGTCAGAGCTTGATATTGATTAGAGCCTTTGAGCAGTCATCCTTGTTGATTGATCTATCATGCCGATTCAGGTTAGGAGGGCCTTCTTTACCTTAGATTCGTAAATTTCGCTAGTGCGCGTCGAAGACATCAAATTTCCCAATTAGCTTGTCTCGCATCCCACACATATTTAATCCCCACCAGCTGTATCGGCACAACCTCGGGAGGTCGGGTATGAGGAAAAGTTACTTGTAGATTCCCTTGCTCGCTTATCACTTTTCCATCGTATAAAATTGGTGAACCCGACGTGAACAAACATCTGTTTCACCATCTACACCTTCTCTCTTAGTGTTTCATCTTCTTTCATCCACCTTCACTCTTTCCCATTATTCTGCGGGTATTCATATACCCCCCGAATATGTTGGGATTCGATGCATACGGTAGACCTCTCCTAGGTCTTGAGGCATACTACGCTCAACTGAATAGACAGTCATCACCCTCGCTCTCTGTATGGGGTGACAACTATTCAGATAACCAATTATCAACACAAACTCCATCTCCAAGGGTCAGATATAACTCATCTTTCCAAACAGAGGAGTGGGATCAGCTCGCTCAAACACAACAAACAGAGCCTTCAGGCTCAAACAATATGACGCTCACAGGAGAATCTAGTTCGTCTCCTCAAATACTACTGAGACCACAAATTAGTAGACAAGTTGACCCATACCTGGTTTTAGATGATGAACATTTGGTACGTTATGCCAGGAACGGACAATGTTCTTGAAGTATGTACCCACCTATAGAAGGTTTTGTTATCACCGAATCACAAAGCACCCATATGCTTATACAAGTGCATATACTTGAACTCACGGTGTGATTGGATAACATGGGTACTATCTCCAAGTTGTGGGACTTGCTACTTGAGATAGACCTCCAGAGAAAGCTGGTTCTTACTCCTAAACTACCTGCCACAATCTACTCTAATGTAGGATAAACTAACTGTTCTAATCTAAATTTCCAAGGGACCAGGGAAAGAGAATGCGTAAAATGAAAGCCTACACTAAAGTGGTGATACACCAGAAAAGGAGGATGTGAGAGTAGTCTCCAAATGTGTGAAATACAGAGGCAAAGTGCACACTAGAAGAGGTGATGACAGTTCTCCATAATCTAGCAAAATGCATTCACAACAATATTCCAAGCATACACAATGATAATGGATCCCTGCAAGAACATAATAATAGACACAATATACTTGTAGAAAGATTAAAGGGGCAAGAAGAATGCAAGAAAACACAGCAGGGGAAGATACATCCATAAATTGATATTTATTGCTTCATGATATGCACAGTTCAGTCTATTACAAGATAAGGGCCTGGATCACCATGCAAGGAGTCCACTACAAGGGCCTACAACACACTGGCTTAACAAAGCAATTTTGGCAGAGCTTTGCTACCCAAAAACTCTCCCTTTTACAATGAGCCCAACACTCCAATTTATAGAAAAATGAGAAGGGGAAGAGAAGGGAAAATGGAAATCCCAAAATCTGTCCTTCAACCACCTGTAAGAGGCATTAAATTGAGTGAAATTATTATATATTACTTGCAAAAGGCTCCCCATACTGTCCCATGTGCTGCAGCAGAGAAAGAATGATGACCATGCCTCTTAATTGCACTCTCAACTACCAAATAAAACACTGTTATGAACCCGGCCACGTTTTCTTAAAAATATCAATCGATTTCTCATAAAATATGGAATTTCTTGAATTTTTTTGCATCGGTCTCGGAAACACGATTCCAACGGTACCAATTTTGTGCGATTTCATTGAGAAATGCAAAAGTTATGGCCTTCTGAGTGCGGGCAGCTATTTTGGGTCTGCCAGGCGTTTTCTGTCATTTGACGGGAATGAGCATTAATTGACTAGAGCCGAACACGTTTCCTTCATTTAAATATATCTACCCTCATTAAAAATAAGAAATCCAGTTTTTGTGGCGTAGAGGACGTCGTGCTCGTTCCAGAAAGTCCAATTTTATGAAAATCGGAGCTCGGAGTCAAAAGTTATGGTCGTTTGAAGTTTCCGGACCAAACGTTGACTTTTCTTCTTCTCCTCGGCCGGCCGCTTTCAAGGCTTTTCGCGTCCCACGCGTCCCTTTGTCTCGAATGTCCCAGTGCTGCGCGGGACAAATTTTTTCGAACCGCCCGAAATGGGCTTCCATGTCCCTTTTCGCGGTGACACGTGGCGTGATCTCGATTGGCTTTCGGCTCCTTCGGCTATCCACGCCCCGCGCGTCCTTCGCTCACTTTTTTCCCGCTTGCTTCCGGACTATCTGGGACAAATTCTTCCGATTCACCCGGTTCGGCCGGTTCGCGTACTTTTGTCCCAACTGTCCCGGTGCGAAAGTTCTCATTTCGGCTGATCCGGCCGGTTCGCGTGATTTCAGCGTACCTTCACTTGCAACTATTCCGGCTGCCTTAAGTCTTTTCGGCCGACTTGCGTCCTCCACGTACTAATTGCCCAGATGTCCCAGACTGCCTGTTTCAGTTAGTCAATTTTTTCCACTTTTCGGCCAGTTCGGATTTCCGCGTCCCGCACGTCCCTTTGGCCCGGATGTCCCAAATGCCTGCAGACCGCCTGATGGCCTTTCGGCCGGTTCGCGTCCAGATGTCCCTCATGTCCCGACTGTTGCGAGGACTAGGACTTAGCCATTTTTCATGATTTTTTCTGGCCCGAGCTGTTTTTGCAATTTTTTCACCTTTCTTCAGAACTTGCTCTCTCCTTCTTGGACATGGGAGTTAGAAAAATTCGAGGGGACCCTAGAAACATGACTTTTTCCCCTGACTCAATCTATTTGCCTGGGACTTGAGAATTTAATGCATGTTATCAAAATTACCTTGAGGGGTGAATTTTGGATAACAGTTTACAAACACAACCTGAAGCCTCTTTTTAAGGAAATACCTCCATGCCACTACATATAGGAAATGCCCTTGGGGAAACTTGGCAGGGAAGCGATCAATTCATAGCAGGATATCACATGCCTATACAACACCAAGATATACAACAAACGCCACTAAGGAAAAAATACGTGACTTCCCCAAATGAAGTCATTTCAACGTTAGTAGAAAAAGTGAGGGGGTTAGAACTTTCTCAGGAAAATCACCATTCTCAGTTCATGCAGGCAGGAAATCCTAATCCTCCACATCATCCTAGCTAGGTAGACCTCCTCACAGGAATAGGTACGTTAGGTGTGACTCCTCAGTATTCACAACAAATGCCGATTAGAACCATCGTTTCTAACACCGTTCCAATACCTCCCGGTCTAGTACAAAATAATCCATTCTTGGAAAATACCCCTTCATACTTAAACATGTATTCCAAATCACCACAAGGGGATATGTTCTCCTCTCCCGGTATTTTTACTCAACCACAGGGGTTTCCTTACGCTCCCACCAACGCATATGCTACGCCATGTCAACAACCCATTCCACCTCCACTCCCTCAACAGACACCATCAATGGTCAAAACCTATGTGATAGGGACATATTCAGAATACTTGAAAGAGCCCTTAGATTTCACCATACGAAGCGTCATGCTTCCAAGACCTCTTCCCGATTTACCCAAATACAAATGTGAGGGAGATCCGAATGCACATATCAAGGCTTACACTACAGCCATTCGAGAATTAATCCCTTGGGATGGGGTTGTTGCTAAAATATTCCCAAAAACCTTGGAAGGTATCACTCTCGATTGGTATTATAGAATACCTGAGGCTTCCATCCATTCATTTAAACAACTCATTTCAGAGTTCATCAAGGCATTTGACATGAACAAACTATTAAGAACAAGAATCAGGGAATTCTTGCATATTAAGCAAGAACACAATGAATCTGTCACCCATTTCATCCAGAGGTGGCATACAGTTCTTTATTCTTCGGAAAGTGCTCCAAATATGGATCAAATGGAACTATGTGATTTATTCCTTCATTCTCTCAGCAGAGAAGTGAAGGAAGAAGTCTAGAAGTTCCCACTAAGAACTTACGATGAAGTACTTGAGAGTGCTCTCCGAATAGATCAAGCGGAAATTGATAGTGGTTGCAAAACATATGGAGCAAACGGGAGGTTAATCACCTCCAACCAAAACACTACAACTTATCCTACTACCACAAATGTCAATCAAGGACCTAAAATCGTTAACAAAAATTACAGAGTGACAACGGATGGAGTAACTAATCAAGCTAGAAAGGTAAGCTGTTGTGAATACTCCACCACAAATAAACAATCAACGAAATAATAACTTTACTCCAACAATCAATACAAAGTGGATTTTAATCATCCACAACAATAACAACAACAACGGTAAAACCCTACACAGGTCCAAGCCAAAAATCAACTAGATATCAAAACCAATTCAAACCAAAAACAACAAACGCAAAACTTTAATAGGAAATGGTTTGATCAAAGTTTTAGGCCACAATATACATCAAGCCAACAAAATAGGAATTAAAATCCTAACTCTTATTGTGGTTACCACAAAATTTGAGGCCATGACACTAGAACATGCCGTGACTACAATAAATTCATACAATGTTTTCCAGAGGAACAAAAACAAATTTTCATAGATATGTTCTTGGCAGATCCTGCATCTCCGGCACCAAATACTTTTACAAGGGAAGTTTCCCCTCAAAATGCACCCCTCAAGATCTTCAATGATCCGCTCCCAAATCACAACAACAACAAGTTAAATCTGAATGGGACAAACAAGGGTGTAATGACAAGAAACAATGATCATGAAGCCTCAACTTCACTAAATCCATTAGTTGTGCCACAATTAGGAGGTCAGCCACAACCTAAGATAGTCGGTTTAGTGGAGTTAGACGCCGAACTACCTGTAGAAGGCAGAATAAGGACATGAGAGTATTCCTCTCCTAAGTCCAAGCTACCCGCTAGAAACATACAATATCCAACAAGTATTAATAAAACCCGTCGGTGCTTACGACTTAATTAATGATCTAAGAAAACCTTCTCACACATCTCCTTTTTGGATTTGTTGAAGAACTCTCCGCTCACACGGGGCTGCTCTTTTAGAAGCATTGGGTTTAGGTCATCTAATTAGCATCACTCCACCTCCCGAAACACAGGTAAATCATATAGAATTTGATATCCATCCTTCGGGGGTAGGTGGATAGGGACACCAAATTCATATTCGAAATAAATAAAATGCCAACAGACGCTGAGATTGCATGCCGAGGTGATCCGGCCTTACACTTGCAAGTGTGGGTTTATAACAATTATGTGAAACGCGCGATGATTGACGATGGGGCAGCAGTTAATATAGTCCCCTTCTCTTTCCTTCAAAAGCTAGGGTATGGAGAAACTAATTGTTCCACGACTCGAAATACACTAAGAGGCTATGACAGCCTTAAAGCCACTTCAATTGGAACTATAATACTACCGGTCACCTTAGGACCCAAAACAATCCTGATTGAGTTTTATATTATAGATCGGGAAACTAACTATAATATGATCCTCGGTCGACCATGGATACACCGCATGAAGTCAATCCCTTCTACGCTATTTCAAGAAGTAATATTCTTGCATTTAGGAAAGGTGTTCATAGCCAAAGGTGATCCAAAACCATTCGATGTACACACGGCCAACTGAAGAAAAGACCAGGCATGCACTCGGAGTTTGAACTCCCAACGAACCAACTTAATAAGCCTACCGACGTGAAACCAAAAGAAAAGATGGTACCTACGACAGATCTTGAAACTATGAGCCTAGCCAAAGTGACCCTGACCCCCAAAGATGAGGCTAACATTGTAGAAATAGTATCATTAGGAACTACTGCAAAAATCATTGAATTACTAGAACAGGATCTACCAATGTTCCTACCATTTGATTCTGTAGGCATGGGGTGTACCCTAGGTGTCGGTTCTCTCTCAGCAGTAGATCTCTACATGGTAGAGGTAGAAGATGTTAACACAACAAATATCCCAATGCCCATATTCCCAGCTAAGTATTGGACTCTCCATTTCGATGGAGCTAAATGTCGTTACGGAGTTGGGGCTGGTGTAATCTTTACTTCTCCCAAGGGAAAGGTCCTACCATTTGCCTTTAAACTAAACTTTGAATGTACAAACAACGGCGCTGAATACGAAGCCCTCCTCCTTGGCCTCATCTTAGCTAAGAGGATTGGTGCTAATAATATCAGGGTGTTAGGAGACTCACAATTGATAGCAAACCAAGTCGCTGAGGTATATGAAACCAAAGCCGAGCACTTACAGCTCTACAAAACAGCTGTATTGAATTTAAGCAAGGAGTTTGACTTCATATCGATTGAAGCAATCCCACGAGAACAAAATCTCCTCGCTGATTCAATAGCAACCTCAGCATCACGCTTTACTCCAAACAGTAAGTTAGAGGATACCTGTTTCATGGTATCCCTTCATGATAAACCATTGATAAGAACAATGTCAAATCCTCTTTTAAATAGAAATGAAAACAAATCTACTATCCTAGACCACATCGATAGTGATACAACCACTCTTGATTTCTTAAACGCCTATGCGGCATTACATCTCACCCATCACACAATAGATTTATCTTTGATCCCGCATTCATCTTCCTATTATGGGAATCCCATGACAGAGCTTCCCCCACAAAAGGAACTCAACATATACATAGTCGAGAATGGAGACGAGCTGGAACTACCCCCAGCCCCGCCTGAGTTTGAAGAAGGTAATGCTTCTCTAATCGAAGAAACAATTGATATTAACATCGGAATCTGTTATCCCGTAAAATTGGCAAGGGCAATTTTACAGATAACCCTACCGAAATTTTTGTTCGATCCCTCGTCGGGGATTTCTTGCGTTCGGAACGTTGCAAAATCCCTTCCCGGGAAATCTAGTTTTCCGAACTTAGCCATTTTTGGTCTTTTTGGGTGGGCGCATATAATCACTATGCAACATCAAATGTTCATGCGCCCCCTTTAAAGCCTTTGGCGCATGTTTTCTTGTGTCAACAGGCATTTTGGTGCGCCTCTCTATGTTGAGTCTTTCTTGCATGCGCCAAGGCGCGTGCGCCTTCCTGTCAACATATCTTTTGTTGTGCCCTTTTTGGTGTGCCAAGGGCACACATATTCCTCTGTCGACACCACTTTTGGTGCGCCATAGGCGCACATATTATCATGTTGGCAAGCGTTTTGGTGTGCCAAAGGGCGCATGTTTTCTTGTGTCGACAACTCTTTTGGTGCGCCACTTGAAAAGTTGGTGGCGCATTTATTGCTTCCTTGCCTATAAATAGGCGCGCCTGCACTGTCATTATCACCAGAGAAATCACGTGATTTTTATTATTTTCTCGAGCTGTCAAGCATTCCCGACATCGTGCTTTTAATCACGTCGTGGACCCGTTTGCACGTTTCTTCGCTATTTATCCGGGTAAGAGGTTCTTATCTCTTTTGTGTGTTTTGTGCTCTGTTTCCTTGTTTGCTTGCTGGTTTGGATTGGGTTTAGTTAAAAATATGTCAAAACATGGACTCCCCACTGTCTTTTCCATCCTCCCCCATGATCTTCCCCCTCTTTCCAGATCTGCTGGTAGGGGAAAACTCTACCCTGAAATGACTGCTTAAAACTCTTTGTTTTAAGCCTCTTTATCACCCAAAGCACCCTCAAGAAGAATTTTGAAAGAATGAAACCCCTCAGAGAGAGAATCAAAGCTTTAAAATGAACTGTATTTTTGTTCTCCTTTGGCGCATTGGCGTCCCCTATTACACAAAAAACAGTTGCGCCAATGGCACATTTTTCCTGACTGCTGCATAATGAGAAGCCGCGCCCTCATGTCGCACTTCCTCGCTAGTTGCAACGCTTCCGTGCGCCCTCTTGGCACACCAAACTCGAGTGCAACTTTACAAAATCTGCGCCATTGGCGCACCCTGCATCAATGTAACACCAACTTTATATGCGCTAGAACAAAGCTATAAATGGCACATGAGGCACATCCCTCATCGAAATAACATCATGTCATGTAGACCCTTCATGTGTCGTGCCAGTTCCCTTTGGCACACAAAAATATGATGTAACATGCATGAAACCTACACACTTTGGCGCATCCCGTACTCATGTAACACGCCATTTCCATGCGCCCATTATAAAATACATTCATATGGCATGGTGCGCTTGTTCTTACAACAACATAATGTAACATGCAGATCCATGCGCCCTTTGGTGCTGATTTACCCCTTGCAAGCATCCTTCCGTGCGCCTTACTATTTAGCCTCGTAGCTGCAGTATTCATGCGCCTGCCCGAGGCCTTTAAATTGCTAAATCTTTCTTCTGACAACATTTCAATGGAAAATCAGACAGCTGACATGGATTTCTTGCGTTGGGTTTCACTTCTTATTGTTGCAGATCAACAACTAAGTTCAGAAGAACATATGTCAACATCAAGCAAGAAACCTATCAAATCTAAAGGCAAGGCCAAGCTCACAAAAGAAGAAATGAAGTATAAGTATCAGAGGGTCAGAATGCTCGAGTCCCAAGAAGAGTGTGACCTAGACATCAAAGACTCAGAGCTAGGTCATATTGATATGGAGGAATTCTGGGCCAGAACCCAGAGGGTCACAAGAAGTCCATGGATGGACAAGCTGATAGGCAGTGCCCTGCACCTTGTTGGTGGGATCCCGCCAAGGCCGTAAACAATGAATTTATGATGGTGGTAGCCCGATGCTACAACAAAGACACAAGATCTATCCATGGCGAGAAGGGAAAGGTCATAATTAACCTCACTGCCCGACACTTTGAGATAATGCTCAGCATTCCTCATCACCGACACTTTGTGGCCGTCAGCCAACAAGATTGCATCAAGGCCTGGGACGACAATGAAGATCAGTGCATGCAGCTGATGAATGAAGTTTATCTCAAGAACAAAAAAGTAGTGACTCGGTGGCCACAAGTCATTCATCGCAGTGACTTTTTAGAGGAACTCAACGACACAATTACGTTCCTGAGCAGAGTTTTGGGCTTCCTGACGCCCATTATTTTCACAAGTGGATGTTGCGGTACCTTGAGACAATGAACAAAAATGTGCCCGATCAATGCTTTGAATGGGTAGAAATTATAAGCAGCACAATCTCTGAGCAACTACAACAACTCAACACAACGGGGAGGTTCTATATGAACTCCTACGTGGTCTATGCTGCAGCTTTAGAAAGGGACTATCCAGCTCTGATGCGATGCGGGGTTTGGCCCCAAGTTAAAATCTATGAATACTATCCAGAGCTGAAGCTGGAAAATAGCATCCCCAATTCACAAAGATCAACGATGCATTCTTCTACTACATCATCTACCTGTTGAGGTCGAATATGACTCACGGTCGAACGACCAAGAGCATAGTAGCAGCTACTGAGAAGTGGGGGGCCCTATTCACTCAATTCCCCACATTCACCTATCTAAGGGCAGTCAATTTCTTGGGGGAACCGACTAGACTGCCAAGATATGCCGGGCCCAAATTGATCCTATTGGAGCTGTCGAGGCAGCTTGTTACTTACCATGAAAAGTGCCTAAAGAGAAAGAAGGGTGGAACTCCTTTCCCCCTCACAGTGGGTAGATATACGTGTCTCACTCACCACAAGGCAAAAGATATGTTTGTAGAACTGGAGCTGCTGAATCTGAAACATGATTTCCCGGCAAAGCCCATCTTTGATCCGAGAAATTGTTTGCCTAGGGCTAAGCTCAACCCGATCCATATCCCTAAAATCGAAGATATCTACATCGACATATATCATGAGGTTGAGCTCAGAAGGAAGGATCATTCTCACTTGGCCTTAGCAGAAATCATCCAGTATGGGGTGGCCATCATCCCCAAAGGCTACCAAACTACTGAAGAGGAAGTGGATCAAGTGTATCTTGACACAGGTGGGGACGATTGGCCTTTCGCGATAATTGATAGAACTAAATCCCTCAGACAATTGAGGAGAGAGTCAAAGAAACTCTGCATAGAACAGAGCATTGGTGCCGAATGAATGGGATCATCTACCTCGGGGTCGATTTCACAACCTCTCCATTGGGGCAACGCACCTCCTCAGGCTAAATAGCAGCCAAAGGAAAAGGAAAAGGCAAAGAGGGTGAATCCAGCTCCACCCAAGAGGAAGCTCCTGTAAGTCCTCCTTCCGCTGCACCCGAACAAGTTGTAACTCTGGCTTCCCTGAGAAAGAAACAGCGGAAGATGTCCCAATAGGCCCATCCACTCAGGATGTCGCCACTGCTGTAACAACTGAGGTCCCTTCTGTTCCTTCTCCTTCCCCTCCTTCCCCTCCTCAAGTGACCCAAGCGACCATTCCTTTGGTCGTGTCCTCTCCCCCTTCTTCTACTGTTCCTCCTGCTTCTTCATCTATCTTCTCTTCTCTCGCAGATCTGTCCCCCTCCATTTCTTCCCTCATTTCTGAGCTCCCTTCCCTTCCTATGTCTTCCTCTCCTGCAGTATCTCTTCCTCCCGTGAGCACTTCCTCGGCCTCCCTCTCGATGCCGCCTCCAAGTGTCTCCACTTTTTTCCCTTCAACTACTGCAGCTGCCCCCTTCTCTGTTTCTGGTCCTTCTCCCATAAGTCAAGCCTGGATCTCCTAGCACCTAAGTCAACAGAAAAGGAAAGTTCCCATTGCCCCGATGGACTTCTCCGTGATCCCGTCAAAAGGGGTAAAGAAGCAGAAGCCCATCACGTGCTTCTCTCAGAGTTCTTCGGGAGAGAGGGCAATGGAGATCACGTACCCCAATCCTCTGAAGGATAAAAAGGATCTATCTCCGACAGATTATACAGTGACTCAAGTCACAATGGGTACGTCTTCTGAAAGCCTTCAGGGAGAGGCCCTATCTGCAGTTGACGCCCTCTGCAAGAAGCTTCAAGAAGCAAAAGAAGAGAAAAGGCTACTGAAAGAGAAAAATAAACATCTACTCCAAGCCTTACAGAAGATGGGCAGTGCACCTCCCACAACTGCGCCGAGACTCCTGAGCCTCTGAGCTAGGATAAAATTAATGAATATGCAAAGATCGGTGAGCAGGGTATGGTCGTTTCCACTGGAGGAGCCAAATCCTCAAGGACAGTGAAAAAGTGATCGCCAAGTTCACCGATTTGTACCTGAACATCAACAAGGTGAACAAAGAACTCTAGGCGTTAGCAGGACCCATATCAGAAGAGCTGGACCATGCTAGGCTGCAACGTGAGACCTTTCAAAGAATGTTCAACTGTTCAGTCGAAGATCTGGTCAAGTTCGGCATTTTCGGTCATCCCAGGGCCCTCAATAAAATCCTTTCCACTCTGGATTACCGGATGGATCAACTGGAATTTGTCCTCGAAAAAATTGATAAGGTAAAGGAAGAAGCCCTAGACGCAATGCACCAAATGGAACAAATCATTCTCAACATGTCTCCAGGGTTACTTACTCCTTCTTTCACCTTAAGGAAAGTTGATGAAACCATCCAGATCTTCAAGGAGATCGTTTCGCAAGGGCTGGGGCCAGAGGTCACTTTTGACGCAGAGTCCATCAATAACCTGCTGGCCTATCGGGACTTCATCGGGTTCCTAATAGAAGTAGAGAAAGAATATTCCAAACTCCCAGAGAAGCTCATAGACGAGCGGGAGACTTGCGAGGCAATCAGCGAGCGACACAAGGATCCTTCCCAGGATCAACTAGAGCCCATGATCAGCAAGTTCATGGAATACCGTGCCCAATTCCACATCTCGTCACCCGAGCAAAGCAACAACAAGATATCCCCTTTCAGCCGCGGGACGACGACGATGAATAATTTCTCTCTTCTTCGACTTTCTTTTTGTGAAATGTCTAAAGTATGTTGGCACAAATGATGACATCATCCATGTTGCACCATGGGATGATGTCATCCATCAAGTTGTCAAAAGTCAACATGACTTTGAGATATTTTTGTAGATATTTTGTATATTTTATGTAAATAGGTGGTTGGTTCCTTTTTGCCTTCCTTCTTCTCCTTCTTCTATAAATACTCAAATACTTGTTGTATTTGAAGAGGGGATATCTTTTAGATGAAAAATAGAAGTGAGAAGAAAAGACTTTGAGCTTTTTGTAACTGAAGGAAATATTAATACAATATTTAGACTTTGTGCTGAATACATGTGTTATTTGCATTAGATCTTTCTTATGTCAGATCTGTGTGTTTATTCTGTTGGATCTACTTCTATTTTATTGTCATTTATTCATCAGTATTGCTTTGTTCGTTTATGCAAGTAGGTTTGGCTCTGTTTACTACCAATCCCAAAACATAAACCCTCGACCTTCTCGCTTTGGAATTCATTTCTTTTCTTTCTTCATATCTCGATCTTTCTTCATCCTCTCTTCCATTCCTTTCTTTCTGCATTGGAAATGACCCTACCGGGATGAGATCCCAAACCCCGAAGGCATAATATTGTGAGACTTGCACATATTCCCTACTTGGTAGAATAGCAATAAAACAGTTTCGATTTTCGACTCAAAGAGGGGCTATGCCCCGCACACTATTGACCCGTCTATCCATAAATTTACCTATTCGACAGCTTTTCGAGCCAACAGGAACAGTAGATGAACCAAGGATATTGAAGTTAGGATCCTTGTTAACTCCATCAGAAGTAGAAATACACACTCGGATCCTCAAGGAACATCGAAGGCATTTGCATTTAATTATAAGGAAATGACAGGAGTTGCACCCCACATTGCGGTGCACAACCTTGTCACTAAATTTGATGTAAAACTGGTTAAACAAAAATCAAGACCAATGAAACCCAAGGTAGATCTCATGGTGAAAGAGGAGGTAATGAAAATCCTCCAATTAGGATTCATCAAACCAGTCAATTACTCTCAGTGGGTATCTAATATCATCCCGGTTCTCAAAAAGAATGGGAAGATACGCATCTGCATAGACTTTCGAGACATTAACAAAGCGTGTCCTAAGGATGACTTCCCGTTACCATCCATAGATGTCATTGTTGATGCAATAGCTGGATTTGAGCTTTTGTCTCTCATGGATGGATTCTCGGGATACAATCAAATCAGAATATCCGAACAAGACCAAGCTAAAACCACATTTATAACTCCTTGGGGAACCTATTGCTATGTTGTTATGCCATTCGGACTCAAGAACATTGGTGCTACATACCAGCGGGCTATGACGTATATATTTCATGATCTTATTCATAAAATTGTGGAATCCTACGTAGATGACTTGTTGGCCAAGGCCAAGAAGCGTTGTGACCATCCGGAAGTGCTTCGCATCATTCTTTCATGTCTGATAGAATACGGAGTCACGCTAAACCCTGAAAAATGTGTCTTTGGTGTGACAGGAGGGAAGCTCCTAGGTTAAATTATATCATCACGTGGGATCAATGTTGACCCAACCAAAATTAAGGTTGTTCTCGAAATGGTCCCACCTTCGGATGAATCTAGAATCAGGTCATTTCTCAGAAAGCTTGGTGCAATTCGGAGATTCATCCGGACTTAAGTTTCACCATTCATCCAATCAACAATCTACTCAAGAAAGATTATAGCATTGATTGGACCCAAGACTGCAATGAAGCTTTCAATGCAGTTAAGTGTTTCTTGTTATCACCACCTATGCTAATGTCACCTAAGCTAGATCACCCGTTAATTTTATATTCGCGAGCCACCAATGTCTCGCTAGCCTATATGCTAGCTCAAGAAGATGATGACAATAGAGAACGTGCGATCTATTTCATTAGCCAGACATTGCTTGACTATGAAACACGCTACACACAAGCAGAACGAGAATGCCTCGCCATAGTCTTTGCAACAAAATGCTTAAGACATTACATGTTAAATCAAGAAACAAAGGTCATTGTAAAAGCAGTAACATTTATGAACTTTCTCACGCATGAGGGTCCTTATCTAAAAAGGTTGGACGCTTTATAACCTTAATGGGTGAATTTGAATTAACATTCGTAAATCAGAAGTCTATTAAAGGACAAATCATCGTGGATTGGTTAGCTGATAACCCGCTAGATGGAGGTAATCTAGTAGATCTGGACTTTTCGGATGAATGCGTATACTACATCGAAAATAGACCTCCCATCTCTGAGTGTCCTTGGTACACTGATATCATTAATTATATCATGGACCGTACACATCCAGAAGGTGCTACACCACAATGAAGAAGGTGGTTATGCATTATTGTAGCTAAATACGTCATCATAGAACAAGTGCTCTATCGAAAAGCGTTCGATGGAATGCTTCTAAGATGCGTCGACATAGAAGAATCCAAGAAGATTCTCCACAAATCTCACAGTGGAATGTGTGGAGGCCACTTCGGTGGCCATGTCACCACTTGTAAAATACATCGAATGGGCTATTTCTAGCCCACTCTAGAACACGACGCAGTAGAGTTTGTACGCAGTGTCATAAGTGTCAGAATTCTCCCACAAGATCCATATGCCAAAGACAAGCTCTACAACCAATCGCTACTCCGCGGCCCTTTTGCACATGGGGCCTAGATTTGATAGGGAAATTCTCTCCCTCATCCACAGACGACCATAATTTTATAATCACGGCCACCGAATATTTTACCAAGTGGGTAGAGGCTATGCCTCTTACTACTGTACCGGGTTCCGTAATCACCAAGTTCATTTTGAACCAAATCATTTATAGGTACGGTGTCCGTAAATCATTATCTAAAATAACGAGACTTCTTTTAAGAATGATGAAGTTTGTGAATTGTGCAATAAATTTAAAATAAGCCATCATATAGCCTCCTTGTATTACCCTCAAGCCAATGGACAGGCTGGAGTGACAAACAAAACATTAAAATACATTCTCCTTAAAATGGTGAAATAAAACAAACAAGATTGGCATTTGAAGTTATATCTGGCCTTATGGGCCCACCGAACCTCAATAAGGACACCAACAGGAGAAACTCCTTTCTCGCTAGTATTCGGGGCAGAAGCAGTTCTCCCGCTTGAGGTTGAAATACCCACTCTCCGCATTTCATTACAAGGGATCCTGGATGAAGACACTTATAGAGAAGCACGTCTCTCCTAACTAGAAAGCCTAGATGAAGCTAGGTTAGATGCTGAACAGTGGCACATAATCTATGCTGACCGGATGTGCCGACAGTATAACAAGAAGGTCTATGAACGTGATATATATGAAGGTGATCTAGTTCTAAGGCTGGACAACCGGATCGACAAGAAGACCGGCGAAGGAAGGAAGTTCCGACCCAAATGGTTGGGCCCATACCGAGTCACAAAAGACTATGAAAATGGTGCATATCTCTTATGTATCTTTGGAAGGTGAGGAATTTGGTGAAACAGTCAATTCCCTACACCTCAAATGATTCTATGCATAAGCAATTAGTACTACTTGTATAATTATATCTACATTGCATCTTCATATAGTTAGGATCATTTTGTCCACTTTGTTTCATACAATTTTGTGATCAAGGAATTTATTCTCAAAGTAATTCATTACAAACTCATGATGTTGTTGGCATAAATACTCTAATCATACTTCTCTATTTCCATGATATCATCAAACTATTTCGGAATCATTTCATCAAATAAAGCTAGATATGACAAAGTCTTACTAGTAACCATGCCAAGATCTGCGGGTTTATTCTCACTTTCGGTTTCTTCTTAGGATGGGTGTCTTGCCTATGGTCTGTTCTAGAAGCTTCATGGTGTTACATCTATCCCGTATGTATATATCTCTTTGGAAATAAGAACACACTGACATTTTGCTCAAATAAACAAGTCAAATATAGATCAAACAGAAAATTTTAAATTTACACATTTCCTTGCCCCACCAACCTTCGGTGATGAGCTTGCATCTCTTACTAGTGACGTAGGGTTGGGAAAGGATGGAAATTCCCTTACTCACCTATGCCTTGCCTATGGTGATAAACCCACACTTCTTACTAGTAGCATGGGGCAAGGTGTGGGGGGTCCTCTTGACAAGCAAACGCAAAAGGTCATAAACAAACAATTCAAATCTTGAAGTCTTGAGTCAAAAGCAAATGAATCGGATGTCCAAAATTCCAAGAGAATTAAAAATCCTAAAAACCCAGATTTTGTCTACCATGTGGCCATCTACGGATCTAAGTCTAGATAAACCGCAAAGAAAATTACATCCTAAACTATGAATTCACTCGAGTGAAGTAGGCTTGTAGTATCCTAATTTGGTTCCACTAAAGCTTTGTCTATCTTTCATCAATATCATTTCAACACATTTCATAACTTGTGCCCTTTTCAGCTCTCGGTGATGAACCCTCGTATCTTACTAGTTACGTGGGGTTAGGAGAGGGGTAGGTTTATCTGCTTATCATACCATCTTATCTTCACCACTTTTCCAAAACAAATATGAAGTATCCAAAATTGCTTACAGAAACTAAGATTCAAATCACATTGTATCTACATTATCATATATCAGCATCATGAAATACAAAAAGAAAGTAAACACTTGCATCATTTGTTCTCCATTGCATACATTCTAAAGAGCATACATGCATAACATCATAACTTACATGAGGAAACTGTAAAGGAAACAAAGCCATAAAAATGCCAAAAATCCAAAAAGAATATATATATATATATATATGATCAAAGTTTCTATACAATGCCATCATGCGCTAAGCATGGTCAAAATTCTCAAAGAGTCTGGGATATACAAAATAATACATCATACAAAATCTAGGAGAGCCAAGTGGCTTCTCAACCCCTATGAGACCCCTCTGAAGGTGCACACCCACACCTAGGACTCCGGCTACGCCGGTGCTCTAAGTGCACGGAGGGCTCAGGATCCCAAGGGGCAGCCACAATCTCGCCACGAGAATGACTCCTCATCAGTGCTTACTGTCGCCGTCATATACCCTGCTAGCTACGTGTGGAGAGTCAATACCATCTGGCCACATGCGGCCAGATCAGGGTAAATATGTCGGTGTGTCTACTAGTTCTTGAGGGCTCCCGGTGTCCACAGAGCACAACTTTGCGCGGGTCCTCTCCATGGGGATCATCAAGGTATCTGTACATACCCTGCGAATCAGGTCTCGCCACTCATCGGCAGTCTCTGCAAACAAAGGAGAAAAAAAATTAGAAATGAAACCAGAGATAAAAAACAAGTGCAAATAGAAGGAGAGATAGTAATTAAGGAAATCTTAACTAAAAACAAACATTAAAAGGAAGGATGGTAACTTACTCGGATCACCAGGCCTCCAGGATGGATCTCTAGGGTCCGCTTTTGCCACGAGATGCCGCCATCGGACCGAGGTGCTCCCCTCGTGGCTGGAGCAACATAGCGTCCTGCAATAGACTCATCCTCCCCACCATGTCCTTGGGAGAGTGGATCCTCTGAAACCAGAGTAACTCTCTCTGCACTCTGCTCGGCCTTCTCTACCTGCATGATATCTTGAGTGTCATGCCACTCAGGATCACTGTCCTCCTCAGTCTCCTCCTCAGTCTCTCCCCCTATAAACTCCTTGGACTCAGAGTCTATGTCGATGGGGTCATCGCTGCTATGGGTAAGACCCATGGCAATCCGAAGCAAGGGTGCTTGAGGCGCACCGGATCTCCCTTGAGCACGTACTACCCTCCTAGCCGCAATAGGAATGCCAGGAGTAATAACTGTCCAACCCCGGCCTCTAGGACCCCCTCGGCCTCTCGGGCGACTCTATTGGCGCGACTAGGGGAAGCATGCCCATGTAGGGTAGGCCAAACTATTAAGGAACTCGGCCAAAGGGGTGTATCTCCACTCGCCCCACTCTGTCAATAAGCTACCCTGTGGTGGAGTAGGAGATCAAAGTAGGAGCCTCCTCGCCCCATATACCTGCCATGGTCTGATATGGTGTGGCCTCCATGTCATCGGTGGTCAGAGAAGCAATTGGCTGATGAGGTGCTCTGAGCACCGACATATCTATCCATCTGGCTACCCTCACAGCTCTGGGATCTGTCACCTCTACACCTCTACCATAAGGAATGAAGTACTCGTAAACCCAACTCATGACCAGGGTCGGGTGGCTCAAAGACTGCCCCTATAAACGGACTACCCTGTACAAGTCATGGTAGGTAGTCCCAAGTATGTCTGCTCCCCAGGTGTAAATCCAGCCATGGCCCTCGATCTATGCAATGATGGGGGACTAGCAGTATAGTAATGTGTCTCCTCCCTTGTCCCCGATCAATCTCGAGGAAAGGATCCCCATAATAGCCTGGTGAAGCAAGGGGATGGGAAAACTAGGAATAAATCAAAATCTGACCCCCTTCTTCGAACCCGTGGAGATGACTGCATCTCCCATATAGGAATCCCAATGTGCTATCTAGGCTCGTGAACCTGCTGTCTCGAGGGTGAGTCGTCTCCCGATGATCGGGACCCCCAAGATACGGTAAACATCCTCTAGTGTGATGGTCCACTCACCTCGGACCCTTGGTAATCGGAAGGTGTTCCGATTAGCATCCTAGTAGGAGAATAAGTCACAAAGAATGTGACTGGATGGTGCAACATGTGGAACGCGTGAGATACATAGTATCCTGGCCCTCTGAAGAGTGTCCTCCTCATCCTATGAAAGCGCATCTAGTATCTTGCTAAAATTAAGGGGGAAAACCAACCAAATCAACACGCGTAAATGAATAGGAAAATGGGCCCACTTTTACATATATAGCAACCTGACTTGTTTTGAATGTCCTGTTTCGCAGGTTTGGAGTCCAACGAAGGTAAGTTTTATCCTCACACAAATGGTACGTCCTCATTTCCCATTATTTTAGCGTTTATTTTCCGATCTATTTTGTCTATCTACACTTGATTCCTCTTTTCATTTTACAGGTGGCGGGAATTTTGGATGGCGTCATTTCGACACACGGACGTATCAGGTATAATTTCTAACTTCCCATTTCGGGACCACCATACTTGGACCCACCGTTTTACGCCTCTTCATGGCTAAAACACTTCTCCGAGGGGGCAATATGTACGTACCCAAAATTGGAGGGTACTGCACCGCCGGAACAGCGTAACACGTGCCCCATTGATGATACAGATCTCCTCGCAAGGTGTTCGGGATCCGGAAAATACTCTCCAAGTATGCGTTATCATCTCGCATGCCCGCTTAGCCCCGTGTGCTTTTTTTCCCTTTTCCCCTCTTTTCCTTGCCTTTTGCTCTTGATTCTGAAACTACCACCTGCACGGGTGGCGGCCTCGTGATGCCCGCCTGGGCAGGCGGCGGTCTGTAACCACCGCCTTGCACTTGAGGGTGGCGGTCCTTCACACATTTTCTAGAATTTCCTTTTAATGTGACTTGCATAAATATCAACGTTTACCAGCTTTTTTACTACCATAGGCTTGCATTAATGATTACGGTTCCCTAGAATAGTGTTTTGCCATTGTTTATAGTTTAAGAGATCAATTTGGTTTTTACCTTGAGTAAATACAAATGCTATAAATAGATGGCTTGTGCTCAAGCAAGTGGCCCCTCAAATTTGTCTACGAATTTCTCATTGCAATAGATTAGCCTTTCATTTTGTTTAGAATTCTTAGTTTCTTTCATTACATGCTTAGTTAGTGTTGTTTTTTGTTAGGAAGCCACATATCCATCTTGTGTAAGTGTTGTTGATATTTTATCCAATCCATTGGAGTAGAGTAATTTGTTTTCAATAGGAAGCCATTAAAGTTACGGGTTTTGTTCTTCAAATAGGATAGTTTCGGAGTTACGGACGTTTTATGTTGCATGACTTGTAATAAATCCCATTAGGAATTGCATAAGCCAAGATTTGTACTCTTGCGCTATCTCTCTCCTACTCACATTATATTCAGTCTATATCCTAAGCTGCCTTTGTCCCAATATCTACTTCTGTTGATGCTAGCATTACACACTTTTCTGGATCCACGTGAACACGAAGAAACGAGGAGATCACACTGAGGGGACAAGATCACACACACCATCGGATTCGCCACTGTTTTGCAGAATCCAGGTTCTAGCTTTCAAAGTTATAATTAGAAGAATATCAAATAGAGTAGCCAATTACTTTATTTCAGTCAATCTTACCTTCGATATTGCCAGGGAAGCTATGGGGATTGATAGTTTCTGAGAGACTATGATTCTTTCCTCACTTACGAGGTAGGATCGAGGGTGTTTTAAATATATTAGATTAGTTATTTCATTGTTTAGAATAGATTTACAATTGCACAGGCAAGTAGCTATACTTGGTTACTTTGTTTGTTTTAAAATTTGACACTAGGTTAATTGTCAATTTCTAGATATATTAAAATAGCTGCTCTTTCAAATTCATTTATAAAATTCATCAGAAAATAACAAAAATATAGAAGTTATATATGTTATAGACATACTTCGCATAGTTAATTTTATTTTTCTGCATTTAGTTTATATAACTTTCTTTTGTATGACAATCACGGGACCTAGAGAGCCCAGGGAATACGTATTCAAGCCAATCATGCCCCAACCCAATCTCGTCACAGCCATAACTGATATAGATCAGAATCTCAGGAACCAAGTCTTCCAAACAACGATAAACTTACAACAAATTAGTTTCAAGTACGGGTTAAACATAGAGGACGACCAAGCAAACACATTTTGTTCAAATCAACCAAACTACAGATTACCCTAGATTCATATATGTATGACTGTGGAAGGGTTTGAAAGAGCAGACCTTTGGTTGCAATCCTTTAGTCCCATGACTAGATGCGGGAGACACTCTCACAGATATAGATACCAGCTTGAGAATTCAGGTTGCACAAACGCTGTAAGATATTCTGAGAAGATCGCACAATTATTAATTCTGAATATAGAAGCTGAGAAAGCATACGATTATTGGATACTAGGGATTAGGATTGAATCTACACATGACCATAGCAGGACCACAACAAATACGAATCTATGGTTGTGACCCACAAGTCTCACAGCCTAACGAGTCCATAGGTGAATCAGACATAGATGTTGGCCTACGTACACTAGTATTCAGATCTACTCCACTACCACCTATCATCATCAAACAAGTATCCTTGCTAGACACGGCGTAACTAAAAAAGCTAAAGTGTTATGGACTAGGCAGAGAATCACCCATAGAGTCAATTGTATTTACCATCCACTCTATGACCTTATCTGGAGATATACACGAAACTATCCTAGGACATTTTCCACGTATTCCACAACCCATAGACCGAATCATGCCAGAGCTCGATATTGATTGGAGCCTTTGAGCAGTCATCCTTACTAATCGATCTATCACGCCAGTTCAGGTTAGGAGGGCCTTCTTTGCCTTAGATTTGCAAATTCCACTAGTGTGCATCGAAGACATCAGATTACCCAATTAGCTTGTCTGCATCCCACACATATTTAATCCCCACCGGTTTGTCTAAGCACGAACTCGGGAGGTCGGGTGCGAGGAAAAGTTACTTGTAGATTCCCTTGCTCGCTTGTCACTTTTCCATCATACAGTCTCCCATGCAAGAGTTAAGGAATTCCTTCTTAGCAAGGACCCGAATGAGAAGCATGTAGAATGGATCACTCGTGTCATGGAGTATGACATTGAGATCAAGGTCACCAAGCTGGTCCGTGGGAAGGGGTTGTGTGAATAACTAGCCTCAGGACAACAAGATGAAATAAACAATGAAAAAGAGGTTGTTATTGTTTTACAAGATGATCAAGAAGAAAGGAGAAATGATGTACTGCTCCTTGTTGAACCCAAGACATGGTGCAATTCCTTCAAACAAGCTGTGTCCTCATGGAATGAGTAAAGTAAAAGGAGACATTTCAGGTTATAGGCCATCCCATATGTTCTTATTGATGGTGTCCTATTCAAAGAGACATCAACGACATTCTCTTTGAGATGCGTTGGGATAGATTAGGTGTATAAAATGGTACAAGAATTCCATGTTGAAGTAGCTGGAGGCCATTTCACTCCAAGAGTGATAGCACTCAAAATCATGAAAGTAGGTTATTACTGGCCCAGATTGTTTAGTGACTATTACACATGGATCAAAAGGTGTAAGAATTGTGCATTCTTCAAAGGCAAAGAGAGGCTAGCAGCACTTCCATTGCACCCAATCTCAGTCGACCAACCTTTCATTCAATGGGGATTGGACTTCATTAGAGTCATCAACCCAAATTCAAGCCAAGGCCACAAATGGATTCTAATAGTGATAGATTATTTCACCAAGTGGATCGGGGTAGTGGCACTCAAGGAAGCTAATGAGTTTAGTATCCTAGATTTTTATGAAGGGATAGTGACCAGATTCAAAGTGCTAACCACCATCATATCGATAATGCATTAACATTTATAGGTTCCAAGATCATAGGATAATTTGTTAAGAATGGGACTTATTTGAGTATTTCATAAAACTATTACCCTCAAGGTCATGGCCAGGCTGAGTCCACAAACAAGAATCTGCTAAAGATCGTCAGAAGAAATCTTGATGAGAATTAGAGGGCCTAGCACACAAAGCTCAAAACAGCCTTATGGGTTGATATAATAACACCCAAGAGATCTATAGGTAGCTCTCCATTCAAGCTTGTCTATGGGAAAGAGGTAGTGTTTCCTATATCGCTTGAGTTGCCAGCATTGGAGATCGTAAAGCAACTAGAGATGTCTGGATTTGAACCAATGGAGACCAGGTATGCAGAGTGATAGAATTAGAAGAAACCAAAGAGCATGCTCTCTAAGAAATAGAGAAGAATGGGGCTTCAATTAAGAGATGCTTGATAATAAGGAAAAATCAAGGACCTTCCGGGGAAGGAGACCTGGTTACGAAATGGGATGCGAGATCGATCAAAACTAGGGAGGCATTCCAAGTTTGACGCCACGCCATATGGAGTGGCCCTTATATGGTCACAAGATGCAAAAGTAGTAATGCTTTCCAATTGTCTACGTTGGATGGTGAAGAGCTGTAGATTCTAGTAAATGAAATCTATCTTAAACACTGCTACTAAAAGAGGAGTTCTCACCTGTACATATTATTTTAGTTTCTCTTTCCTCTAAGTTATTATGCACATTGTCTTGTTGTAGTGTAGATTGCTTTTCTCTTAAGTGCTCTGCTTTCTTTGCATGTTTTATTTGGAGCATGTATGTTTTCAATTTTGTATATAGTTTTGGTGCTATTTTGTGGCTCTTATGCAATCCATTCAGAGAAATAGATGAATCCCTAGGTTAAAACAATTTTCTACTCTTAGAAACCTTCATTTTGAGATTTCTTATGAAAATTGAGAGTGCAAGCAGCCGGGCTCGTGAATCAGAGGTAGAATTAGTATTAGACCATCTTTCTCGACTCCATGCCCAATGGATATGACAAGGTAATAGGCCCATTCATCTAGCAGGTAGATACCCTTGTGAGTCAAAAAATTGTTATCCATATTTCACCCCGTGCCAAATATTGGATCGGCCACGACTCTGCATAAGAGGAACTTGAGAAAACACATCCAGGTATTACAAATTGGTCACAGAAGGACTCAACCATGGAGTGGCAGAGGCCAAGAGAGACCAAAAGGACCATGTGTAAAAGAAATGACTCTGTCGAGGCCGTTTCCACGTCTTAAATTTGTTCTCCAAGTTACAGGCGAGACTCAACTATGAGATAACATGGTCGAGAAGAGAAGGGACGATGCCGCAGAGGAACCATAAACAAGAAGGGGAAGAAAAAAATTTGAAGTCCTCAAGCTCGAAATGGTTTAGAAAAGGGTCTAAAAGTGACTAAGTATGGAGGAGGTAGTGGAAGAGACCATGTGCCCTAACGACACTTATCCAAAGGTGAATCCAAAAAGTGAAACCCAAACTAGCGCTAGGCTTCCATGCATCTAAAATCCCAAAACATTGCGGAGCATTGAAAATTCTTCAACTAAAGGAAGGTACGGGGTGTCACTCAACACAAAACCAGAAAGAAAGCCCAGGGTAGAGACTCCAACTTGCACCAGCCCTCCATGTAGCAAGTGATCAAAAGGAGTCAAAAAGTAGACAAGGTGGGCTTCAAAATTGGCTAAGTATAAAAGTGTAAGCGGAGAACGCCAAGTGTCACTGTGGCCCATCTCCAAGAGTTGGTCCCAAGTCTGAGACCCAAATGAGTGCAAGATCACCACTTAGCCCAAAGTTTAAAAAGTAAGAGGGACCATTGAAAGGTCCACAGATCAGTGGAGGTCGACAAGTGTCAACCTAACGCTCCTCCAAAGGAAAACTTTGGGCCGGGTTTTCAAGCAAGCGCGGTGCCTCCACGTGTTATTTCGACGGGGACAGAGTTAGTTAAATAGATAATGCATGGGCAAAGGTGGCGGAGACTGTCAAGTGTCTTAATGGTGCTGATTTAAGGGTTGAATAGAGAAAAGGTTTCCAAATGAGTGCCAAACTAACGTGTATCCCGGAGGAAAGCGGGATGTCGGGGAAAAATTTGGTTCTTTTCCCCTCGTTATCTCAAAAGTGGTAAAAGTTAAAAATGGCCCGCAACTCCGCCCAAGGAAAAAGGTAAATATTTGGGTCCAAGTCAAGGCCAAAGTGGGGAATCGGAGGAAGAGGTAAAAGTTTTCCTTTTGTCAAAAAGGCACAAGGATAAATATGGAAGTGCATTTCCCAACCAACCAAAAGGAGCCACGTGTCTAGGCAGAGCTTTGGGGCTGTGGGAGTTTTTTTTTGAGTTTTGCATTTTTTGCGCAAAAGGGAAAAAGATAGATTACGGACCCGTAATCCCAATTTTTGTTCTAATCGAACTGCTACGTGTCCCATACTAAAAGGGGGACCCATTCTTCAATTTTTTTCTCGCCCATTTATACGGACCCAATAAAAACTTTTAAGGGGCATATCTTTCGACTCATGGCTCAAAATATTGCTAATCGACACCATTGGAAAGATCTCGACCTCACCCATGCCATGGAGGTTTGAAACTTCAATTTTGAATAGGTTAGGTTAAGGAAAATGAAGGAAATGTCTTCACGCTTTCAATGCAATATCTTTTTACCTCAACAACCAAATCATATTCGATTTGTTACGCTATTTCCCCTTCCTTCAAGGAACCGATTCAAGGATTAATACAACAAAGAAGGACACAAAGGCAGATTCATCGAAGCATTAACAATGAAGTTGACCTTCAACCTACTTTTCCCACTTCTCTATCTTTTTCTTCTTTCAGTTGAATATATAAATATGAGGGCAAGATTCATTGTAAAGGGTTGGCCATTCTTTGTTTTGTAGGCTCCCTTCTCCTTCCAGCAAAGGGATTTGTGGGGTTCAGGCCTTCCATTGAAATTGTAATACGTATCTACCTTTTGGCTACCTTGTAATGAGTGTATCAATCTGAGCAATAAAACACGCCTCGTGATCAATTTTAGATCCTTTCTTGTCTCTTTTTCTTTCATCCGGTCTTCCATTACAGATTTGGATATCTGTGCTTGTTTATTATATGCATTTTTGTTGGTTTGTGTCTATTAGAAAAATAAGTGTTCATCATTCCTTTGGTGAATCACATGGTAGTTTAGTCATTCCTATTTCTTATACTCCTTTTACCCCTGTCTCCTTGTCAAGTTTTAGATTAGGTATAAAAATAGATCCTCTACAAATCCTCATGTATGCACCTGAACAAAGGAATAAGTAACCAACCTTTAATCTAGAGAGCTTTCCCACTTTTGCAAGCTCCCACACCTTGGGGAAATTTTAATGTTATGAAATCACACCAAATGATTCTTCCTTAGAAAAGTAGATTTTTAGAACTCATTTGGGGTGTTGTGATTTCACACTAATAGTAATATCTTGTTATATTATATATATGAGATCTCTATCTTTGGTGGATGTAGCCCACATTGGGTGAACCAGGATACATCTGTGTTATGTGTATATACTTTTGTGTGATTTGGATTATTCTTATTTATACTCCCTTTGTTGTAGATTTTGTGGGGATTGTTAGATCCATATTTGCATGTTTTGGATTTGATTTTCTATAGTTACAAATGCTTCCACATAGAATCAACCCCAATATTGTCATTATCTACTAGCAGCCCCAAATTCCAACCATATAGTGAATAGGAATATGGTTATTTGTCTATTGAGGCTTGCATTTCCCGTTTCTGAATAAAGAAACATCCAAATCCATATCCAAAATAAGACACTTATTATTTTCATAGTCAATGCATTTGACCTGAACACATAGTGTACTTGAATCAATAACTGTTGAGGATATAACCATACCAACTTCCTCATGTTCGTCATCTATAAAAAACAACCACATGTCGATGTAGTAGTTGTCAGGGTTATGGATTTCAACAAACCATTCCTTGTCTCTTTTCTTCCAACACTCAATGCCTTCAATGAATGGAATTGTTGAGAATGGAGTGCGAACAATGGAAGACATTTTACCTGCAATTGGAGTATAATATATTAATAATTACTTCATATATGGAGTAAAAATTGTTTTTTTCACATTGTATGATAATGAATATAAGTATTAGCCTTTGCGATCACCAATCTCTAGAGTAAATTACTTTTTATCATTGGAGAATAATCAACATAATGGTTAATGACCACCGAGGCTTCACCCTAGGACATGATATCTAACATTCAAATGGTTACTTTAATTCATATTTTGTGGATCACATCAATAATAACGAGATACTATGTAATTTTTCCGACAATTAACACGTAACATATTTTGGAAGGATTATCATTTTTCTACCAATCGTCCACATTGGGTAGATTGCATGATAATTAAGTCAACATATAAATGGAAAGTTTTTAACATTCTTTGTTGTGAATTTACAAAAATTGAATGGGCTAGCATAGAGACCATCAAGATTTATTTATTTTTATTTTGAGTAGAGTGTGTGAGAAATAAATCACAATAATGGAGTCAGCAGTTGCTAAGCAATATTTTTTAAACATAAAAATGTTTAATTGTTCCTTAACACATAT
This sequence comes from Taxus wallichiana var. yunnanensis, assembly GCA_018340775.1. Taxonomy (NCBI): domain Eukaryota; kingdom Viridiplantae; phylum Streptophyta; class Pinopsida; order Cupressales; family Taxaceae; genus Taxus; species Taxus wallichiana. Next base: position 888,343,737 of record CM031239.1, read on the forward strand.
TGCAAGGAATAACTTAGTGGCTACTAAGACCTAATGATTTTTATTTGAAATTGGGCATTGGAATATATTGTGCATAACACGTAATTCACATCTTTTCGTATCAAGGAAAATATTTAGCGACCACGAAGCTCCATTATCAATTGAAAGGAATGACATAGAGGACACTAGGATCTTCAGTTTCTTGATTTAAAAATAATGACATAATAAAAAATCATTATTTAGCTTAGCAGTTGTAAGGTTCCCATCATTACCTCTTGTCGTTGTAAACACTATCTCTATAGTTTTGAATCGATATTGTTTTTCAATGATTATAAGTGTATCATATTGGATTAATTATCTCGATGGAGTGAGGTGTTGCACTACATACCCTTGGGAGGGATGAATCCTTATGGAGTTATCATAAGATATATTGTTTATGACATATAATTCACTTAGGTTCTTATATTATAAAACACTTAGATACCACTTAGATGTATTACTAATTGTAAGGAATGACATAGTGGTGGCTAGGTTCAACAATTTCTTAATTTGAAAATAGTGACCGCTAAGCTCCATTACTAGTTGAAAGGAATAATGTAGTGGCTGGTAGGCTCAACATTTTTTAATTTGAAAATAGCTATATAATAACAAACAACAATCTAGATTAATGGCCACTAGGATCCTATCATTCTTTTGCTTGTCATTGTAATCACTATTCATTCATCTTTAGATCGATACCATTTTTCATTTATTGTAATTGTATCGTATTGGCTAGACTTTACATGGCGGACCTAATTGCTGCACTACATTCCATTGAGAGGGATCAAGAATTATTTATTTCTCCTAAGATATATCTTTGTAAATTATAATCCATATTTGTTTGTATCAAAGAAAAATCCTAGCGATTGCTAGGCTCAATAATTTATTAATTTAAAAATAGCTATAGAATAAAAAATCATGGTCTAGCTTAGCGTCCGATAGGATCCTATCATTACCTCTTATCATAGTAATCACTATCGAGTGCAAATTTAGATCGATTGCAATTTTTAATGATTGTAATTATATAAAATTGGCTGGACGTTACTTGGTGGAGCCAATTCATCGCACTAATTTCCATCGAGAATGATCAAGACTTTCCATTCGTATAAAAAAATGCTAAGCGACCGCTAAGCTCCAATACTAGTTGATAGGGAATAACATAACGGTTGCTAGGCTCAATTTTTTTAAATTTGAAAATAGGTATATAATAACAAACAAAAGTCTAGATTAGTGGCTGCTAGGATCCTATCATTACCGCTTGTCATTGTAATCACTATCCATTCAACTTTGGATCGATATTATTTTTCATTGATTGTAATTGTATCGTATTGGCTGGAATTTACATGGCGGACCCAATTATTGCACTACATTCCATCAAGAGGGATCAAGACTTATTTATTTCTCCTAAGATATATCTTTGTAAATTATAATCCATATTCATTCGTATCAAAGAAAAAGCCTAGCGAATGCTAGGCTCAACAATTTCTTAATTTCAAAATAGCTATAGAATAAAAAATCATGGTCTAGCTTAGCGGCCGCTAGGATCCTATCATTACCTCTTATCATAGTAATCACTATCTATACAAATTTAGATTGATTGTAATTTTCAGGGTAAGTGCACCAAGTTGGGGACAATTAAGTGGACATCAAATCGAATTTTACATTAAAAACAACAAAACATCAAATTTAGTCTTCGCATGAACTTGAACCATGCCAAAAGTAAAAACTATGTCATAAAAATGGTACCATTGCGTAGGGGAGACTATTAGCTTTGTAGAAATACTATTTTTAAAGTGAATAGAAGAGGATAAATATCATTTTATAATTTTTTACTAATAGTAGGTCTTTAAGACACTTTTTCTGTGAATGTTTATGTCTACGTTTAAGACTACAAAATTTGTTTCACTTATCGAGAATGTGATAAAAATTATACCATCCCAACCGTGGTGAAATTATATACATGTTCAAATTTTTTTTTATTTGATTTCAATATTTTTTGATGAAGTTATGGCGGGCAAACGGAAAGTGCTCTGTTTTCTTTATGTTTTCATACCACTTTCACGGAAAAAATCATAAAAATAAAATATTACTCAAAAAAATACAAAATAAAATCCATCCCAAGATAAATAGTGGCATATAACTTCTCACCAAAGGAAAAAAATATATATCAATTTTTGGTCATCCAAATTGTGGGCAAACGGACTATAATCTTATTGGCGTTTTTAAAAAAAAATACCAAGTCATTGAATTTTGAGTGTTTAATATAGCTAATCTTGTCCATTTTTTACAAAAATTAGTATTTTAGAAACTAGATTCCAGATGCTACGATTCATATTAATATAATTTTTCTAATTTTGAGTGTATGTATTGCTAATAATCCCTACAAGTTGATATTATGTTGTTATTTGCAATATGATGTCCACGGATGACCCTATATTTGTCCATCAACTTCCTGCACTTACCCTTCAATGATTATAATTGTATCAAATTGGATACATGTTACCTAGTGGAACCAATTACTGCACTACTTTCCATCGAGAGGGATCAAGAATTTTTGTTTGTATAAAATAAAATTCTTAGCAACCGCTAAGATTCATTATTATTTGAAAGGAATAGTGTAACTAGGATAAAAATTTATTAATTTGAAAATAGCTATATAAAAACAAACAATGGTCTAGCTTAGCGGCCGCTAGGCTCCTATCATTACCACTTGTCATTGTAATCACTATCTATTGAGATTTGGATCGATACTATTTTTCATTGATTGTAATTATATCGTATTGGTTGGACTTTACCTAGCAGACCCAATTTCTACACTACATTCCATCGAAAGGGATCAAGACTTATTTATTTCTCCTAAGATATATATTTGTAAATTATAATTCACATCAGTCTAGGTATCAAATAAAATGCTTAGCAACTGCTAAGCTCCATAACTAAGTGAAAGGATTGACATAAGCGACCACTAGGCTCAACAATTTCTTGATTTGGAAATAACGATAACATAAAAAATCATGACATAGCTTAGCGGCTGCTAGGCTCATACCAATACCTCTTTTTATTGTAAACACTATCTTTACAACTTTTGATTGGTACTATATTTCATTGATTATAATTGTATCATATTGGTTGGACTAGCTCACTGTTGTAGCCTAGTGACACACTATATACCCCTGAGAGTAAGTGATATTTATGTAATTTTTATAAGATATATCATTGCAACATATAATTCACATCGGTTCTTATCAAAGAAAATTCTTAACAACTGCTACACTGCTTTATTTATTGAAAGCAATGACATAGTGGCGCTAGGATCAAAAATTTCTTAATTTGGAAATAGCGATAGAATAACAAATCATGATATAGCTTAGCGGCCACTAGGCTCATACTAATACCTCTTTTCATTGTAAACACTATCTTTACAGCTTTGAAGTGCTACTATTTTTCATTGTTTAAATGCAAAAAACACCTTTTGAGATTTCAGAATTTTCATGCCATGTGTTGTCATTTTAGTGGGTACTATTTATATTATAATATCCAGATTCATATAGATTTAAAATATTTTATACTCATTTCTTTATATATAATTTTCATAATAAATGTGTCAATTATAATGTTTTCTAACTATCAGGTTCAAACTTTCCACATCGACACACGTGAGACATAGTAATTGGAGAATTATATTTCATTAGTGCATTACATCTAACATTGTTTAGGTCAATTTTGATAAATAAATAAATAAATGTACCTATACATTTATACAATTTATTTCTTCTATTTTCTTATAATATTATATGTTTTATTTCGTTTTTACTATTTTATACTATAACCAATAACAAAAGGCGTTGTTTTCAATATTATTTATTTAATCATTATCCCACACCTTTTCTCAATGAGTGGTGAATTTAAATTTTGAATTACAAATTTTCCCACATTTGAGAGTATTTGAAATTTGAATATACTCTCAAATTCCCCGCTCTTTTGCTTAATGTTTGGGAAAGTCTAATTTTAAAATTTTCATATCCCGCACTTTTTATATTTTCAAAATTTGTAACGTGGAATGTGCCAAAAAAAATTATTAAATACCCCAGAGAACTAATTTTTAAGGGTTTCTATTTTTAGGTCTAGTAGAAAAACAACTCGTGAAATCATAGAACAATACAAGTAAGTTGTAGATTATAGGGCTGAGTGCAAGAATCCCGACCGTTTTGGCAAGGGAATAATCAGGCAGTAATTATAATCTCATTTTTAGAGAAAACACATAAATGACACATACAAAGGATGCACACATAGGAGGGAAGGAAAAGGGGTTGCAGATAAAATCATCTAGATGTTAGTTTGATGCAACAAATGAAGGTTTGAAATACATCACCAAGCATGAAATAATCTCAGATCTAAATAAGGTATTTATCAAAAGTGTATATTATAGTAAATTTGCACCTTTTTGATTGTGGGCTTGTTCAATCATTTTGTCTTGGAATAGTTCCTATATTTTTCACGTCAATCCAGCCTTGCTTTTCCCTACCAAAACGTGCTCCTTGGCCTAACTCTGCTTACTGGTTCCTTTTGATCATCTTGTCAAACCGCCTTGTTCTTCAAGAAATTTGTTGTACCCTAATGAAAGAAAATTTAATCCCTTTTCAGCTCCAGTTTTTATTTTATTTGAATGCTTTCACGTATCCGCCATTCTATGTCTCCATCTAGATTTGTTTTTTCACCGTTGGATATTCGTTGTTCTATGTCTTCCTCTGGATTGTTTTTTTCTCGATAATGACTACTGTCGCATAGTCACTGTGCATTAAAATTGTAATGGTTTGTGAGACTCAAAGTATTATCTAAAGATATTCCTTATGACTACCATTTCTATTTTTTCTTATGATGATAGATATTACCCGTGGTAATTATTTCATTGTACATTGTTTATATGGTTGTCGTGTTGACTTTATGAGAAGATATTCGAGGTTAACAAAATTATTTGAAACTACGGAATCATATAAGTTTTCAATTATATGATAAATTTTTGTACAATGGAAAGTAAACATATTATATATATTCATAAATTTTATCAAATAAAATTTTTAATCACTATGTATTTAAATTTATATTTCCTTTTCTGCCCACTAAGCCATGACAAAAATCACATAGCTTTGTAGTCACGACGATATAATTCTTTTAAAACAATATTATTAATAGGCCACATATTATTGGTGAAAGATAGAGTGTTGTATATATATTAATTCATGATTCTACACGTATTTCTATGTATCCAAATGGAAACTCCAGATTTATTTGTTATCGTTTATAGCTTTTCAATTTGATTTCTCCTATCGAATACAATCAATCAAGAAAAAATTGTGTAGCTTAGCGACCGCTAGGCTATAATTCTCTTTTGAAGAAAAGTTGTTTGAATCTCAGTGATAGTAAAAATCTATGTATAATTGTATAACACATAGAAGGTTTATGTTTAGAGCTTAGCGGTTTCTAGTTAAATCCTCGAGCAAATAAGACTGACGAATTATTTATTATGAAAACCAGATCTCTATACATTACTTGAGTTTACACTTTTGATATCAAAATTTAAAGTAGGTTTTTTGAGGTTAGTAGCTTTGCTAGGCTATGCCAACAAATAATATTTGGAGCTTAGCGGCCACTAGGTAATGCCATCAAATAATATTTGGAGCCATGCAGTGGTTATGATTTTAAAAAATAGATTAAAATATTATGATCTTATCGGCCACTTAGATATGCCACAACATATTATTTAGAGCTTACATTCACTATGTATGGCCACAAAATAATATCTCGAACATTAGGGTTACTAGCATTTAACACATTAAATAATTATATTCTTAGCTTAGCGTCTACTAGGTTATGCTGCAACATATTATTTGGATATTAGTTGTCATCTAGGATTTAACAAAAATAAGAAAGATATTCGAGCTTATCGACCACTAGGGTATATCACAATACCATATTTGTAGCTTAGAGATTGCTAGGAAGTTACGTATATTTTGAACTTTTAGGCCACTAAGACACTACCATAACATAATATTTGGAACATAGCGGTCACTAAGATTTAAAAAAATAAAGTAAGATATTTTTGCAACATATTATTAGGTATTTTCGTAAGGATTTAACACATTAAACTAAGATTCTAGGAGCCTAGCATCCAATAGGATATGCATAATCATAATATTTGGAAGTTATTGGCGGTATTCTTTAACAAATCAAATTAACATATTTTGAGCTACTTGGAATCTAGGTGCTTCCACAATATAATATTTTGAGATTAGATGTCACTAGCATTTAATACGTCAAAGAATGACATTTTTAGATTAGCGTCACTAGCTTATGTTGTAACATATTATTTGAAGATTTTCTGTCACTAGGATTTAACAAAAAAACAAGTAAGATATTGCGAGCTTAGTGGCCACTAGGTTATGCCACAATAACATATTATGAGCTTAGCTATTGCTAGTCATTTACGGATATTTTGAACTTTTACGCCACTAAGACACTACCACAACATAATAGTTGGAACATAGTGGTTGCTAAGATTTAAAAAAATAAAGTAAGATATTTCAAGACTAACGTCCGATAGGTATTGCCACAACATATTATTTGGAGCTTAGCAATCGCTAGGATTTCACAAATTTAATTAAGGTAGTATGAAATTAGCGGCCGCTACGTACTACCACAACATAATATTTAGAGAAAATATTTTGAAATGATTTAACAATTTAAATGAAATTAATTTGAGCTTCGTGGTCGATACTCTTTATAACAATGTAATAATTTAAGCTTGGCGTTTGTTAGGATTTAACACATAATATTTGGAGCATAGTGGTCGTCAGGATTTAACACATTAAATTAAGATTATAGGAGCCTAGCGTCACTTGGATATGCATAATCATAATATTTGGAAGTTATCGAGTATGCTTTAACAAATTTTGAGCTACTTGGCATCTAGGTGCTTCCACAATATAATATTTCGAGCTTAGATGTCGCTAGCATTTAACAAGTCAAAGAATGAAATTTTTAGCTTAGCATCTGCTAGCTTATGTTGTAACATATTATTTGAAGATTTTCTATCGCTAGGGTTTAATAAAAAAACAAGTAAGATATTGCGAGCTTAGTGGGCCGATAGCTATGCCACAATAACATATTTTGAGCTTAGTGATTGCTAGTCATTTATGGATATTTTGAACTTTTACACCACTAAGACACTACCACAACATAATAGTTGGAACATAGTAGTTGCTAAGATTTAAAAAAATAAAGAAAGATATTTCAAGACTAACGTCGATAGGTAATGCCACAACATGTTATTTGGAGCTTAGCAGTTGCTAGGATTTCACAACATTAATTAAGGTAGTATGAAATTAGTGGCCGCTACGTACTACCACAACATAATATTTAGAGAAAATATTTTGAAAAGATTTAATAGTTTAAATGAAATTAATTTGAGCTTCGTGCTCGCTATTCTTTATAACGATGTAATAATTTAAGCTTGGTGTTCGTTAGGATTTAACGCATAATATTTGGAGCATAGTGGTCATCAGGATTTAACACATTAAATTAAGATTCTAGGAGCCTAACATCCACTTGGATATGCATAATCATAATATTTGGAAGTTATCAAAGTATGCTTTAACAAATTTTGAGCTACTTGGCATCTAGGTGCTTCCACAATATAATATTTCGAGATTAGATGTTGCTAGCATTTAACAAGTCAAAGAATGATATTTTTATCTTAGCATCCATTAGCTTATGTTGCAACATAACTAGGATTTAACAAAAAACAAGTATGATATTGCGAGCTTAGTGGCCGCTACTGTTATGCCACAATAACATAATATGAGCTTAGCAATCGCTAGTCATTTACAAATAATTTGAACATTTACACTGCTAATAAACTACCACAACATAATAGTTGGAACATGTCGGTCGGTAAGATTTAACAAAATAAAGTAAGAATTTTCAAGACTAGTGTCCATTACTTATTGTCACAACATATTATTTGGAGCTTAACAATCGTTAGGATTTCACAAATTTAATTAAGGTAGTATGAAATTAGCGGTCGCATTATGTACTTCCATAACATAATATTTAGAGAAAATATTTCGAGATGATTTAAAATTTTTAATGAAATTAATTTGAGCTTCGTGGTTCTTAATCTTTACAAGAATGTAATATTTTAAGCTTAGCATTCATTAGGATTTAACGCATAATATTTGGAGCTTGCTTGTTCTTTAGTATATAACAAGTCAAAGAATGATATTTTTAGCTTAGCTACCGCTAGCTTATGTTGTAACATATTATTTGAAGATTTTTTGTCGCTAGGATTTAACAAAAATAAGTAAGATATTGTGAGCTTAGTGGCCACTAGGTTATGTCACAATAACATATTTTGAGCTTAGTGGTCGATAGTCATTTATGGATATTTTGAACTTTTTACGCGGCTAAGTCACTACAAAAACATAATAGTTGGAACATGGCGGTGGCTAAGATTTAACAAAATAAATTAAGATATTTCAAGACTAGCATCCATTAGGTATTGCCAAAACATATTATTTGGAGCTTAGCGGTCGCTAGGATTTCAAAAATTTAATTAAGGTAGTATGAAATTAGCATCCACTACGTACTACCACAACATAATATTTAGAGCAAGTATTTTGACGGGATTTAATAATTTAAATGAAATTAATTTGAGCTTCGTGGTCGTTAGTCTTTACAATGATGTAATAATTTAAGCTTAGCATTTGTTAGGATTTAACACATAATATTTGGAGCATAGCGGTTGTCAGGATTTAACACATTAAATTAAGATTCTAGGAGCCTAGCGTCTGCTAGGATATGCTTAATCATAATATTTGGATGTTATCGACGATATTATTTAACAAATCAAATTAACAAATTTTGAGCTACTTGACATCTAGGTGCTTCCACAATATAATATTTCGAGCTTAGATGTTGCTAGCATTTAACAAGTCAAAGAATGATATTTTTAGATTAGCATCCACTAGCTTATGTTGCAACATATTATTTGAAGATTTTCTGTCACTAGGATTTAACAAAAAACAAGTAAGATATTGTGAGCTTAGTGGCCGTTAGGTTATGCCACAATAACATATTTTGAGTTTAGCGATCACTAGTCATTTACAGATATTTGAGCATAGTGTGTGCTAGTTTATGCCATAACAACATATTTGGAGCTTAGCGTATCAAAAAAACAAATGGATGTTTAGATAAGTATAAAATTTGGAATATATACACAAACATTCAAGAAATTATAAATATTCATCTATTCACATGTCATATGTATTATAGTGTTTACCCGTCTATCTCAAATACTACAATTTATGATTCATTGTGGTTCTTCCTTAATTATGGGCAGTTGTTGATCCAAGCCCACATGAAAAGTTGCTTCGAGTTTGTTACTCTTATTCGGGACCTCTTTTATCATCTTCATTTGTCTTTGCCTCAAAATATTTTTTTCAAATCTTAGAATCTCTAGTTATCTTTCCTATGTCCATAATTGGGTTTCTATATAGCACATCAGACTTGTCAAGCAAGACCTTTAGACTAATAATTTCTTTTTTTTTTAATTTCCTTTAGAGTCTCTATTTTATGTATTTTTTCTCATGTTTTGGAAACAATCTCAACAACATGTGAAGTTTCTCCTTTGTTTTCCTATTGTTGGTGAGAAAATTTATCTTGTGGAAAAATTGGTGGGTTCCAAGCCAACGCTATGGGAATCTAAGTCCCTCTACATGAATGGTGAAGCTTCCGTATGTGCATGCATGAAAAAGTGGATTTCAATGGTGGCCTTTCAACCGAGAGAGATCCAACAGAGGCACTCCATTGACCACCTGTGGTAAAGCTAGCAATTTCTCACTAGGAAGAACTTTGTTTGAGAAGGAGAAAGGGAGTGAGAATGGAGGTAGGAGAAACTAATGTTGTGAGTAGAATATCAGATGCCCACACACATTAATTAGAAATTTCATTCACATGCATTTAGAGTTTAGAAGAAAAACAAATCTGTAGGAGAAGCTACAAGACCAAATGAAATTCATTGGTCGCAAGGTACCAATCAACCCCTCAATAAAAAAGAAAAAATTCCTTTTATTATTGAAGCTAAAGTAGAATTTGTATAGAGCTTTGAGAATGGAAGAAATTCGAGAGAGAAAGAAGATAGAAGAAATATGGCATTTTTCTGTCTTTTCCAAGTACAGAGCACTCTGGTATTTTTAAAATCAATCGCACACGGAATGACATCGAGAAGCCATTATATTCTTCATAAGAAATCATTACAACTTCACAAATCCTCAATGCCTTTTCAAATTCATCTATTGTGAAGAAAATGCTCATGACGTGTAAAAAACCAGATCTTGCAAAACAACCGTTACATTTGATTTACCGATTTAAATATAGACCATTTGATTTGCTCATATAACTTTAAAATCGGGTTGTCCACGTGGAAAGAAGGGATTAGAGCGGTTATGGGGAAGCCTTTTGCATTTTGTGATTTTTCATGAGATTTGGCAATTTGGAACAAATTGGCCTTCACCTCCGTTTTGACTTTCTAGCTTAGACACGTGGCACGTTCTTATTGGAAATGATATTGCGGCCCTTTTCTCAACATTTTAACCTTTTTTGGGAAAAAGGCTCAAAAACTCAATTTCCTCTGCTGGCCCACTACTCTGATTTGACTAGGACACGTGGCACGTTCTGGTTGGAGATGGGGTTGTGACTCTTTTCTAAACATTTAAACCTTTTTTAGAAAAGGCTCATAAACTCAAAGTCCTCCACCGTCATCCTGCTTTGCTCCACTTTGACTTTTCCTATGCAGGCTCAAGATTTGACTTTTTCCCGACAACCTAATCGAGGTCAAGGGTTTATTTTTAACTTTTTGCCTTTTTTACAAAGAGGCTCAAAATCTCAAATCCCCCAATGGCCTCGCTCGTCTACTTTGAATTTTCAACGGTGGGCTTTGCCTCTCTAATGACTCGACCATGTGGCGATCTAGCACTGATTTGGTAATTGGCCCTTTCTGCCCCACCTTGGAATTATGCCGTTGTGACATGTGGAGCTGTCTGTTGAGCCTTCCATACTTAGCCGATTTTACCTTCATTTTGTACCTGGGACACATGGAAAGCCTGCACTTAATTGAAGACTATCCCTTGGACCTTGCCCCTGGAGTTGCGCCATTGTGACATGTGGAGCCATTTGCTAAGCCTTCCATACTTAGCTGATTTTACCTTCATTTTGTACCTGGGACACGTGGAAAGCCCGCACTTAATTGAAGATTATCCCTTGGACCTTGCCCCTAGAGTTACATCATTGCAACACATGGTTGCTTCCGCTAGATTTTGAAGTATGAACAAACCACATCTAATCAGAGAGAGCCACATATCACTTGGGGATGTTGAGGTAAAATTTTTGGGAAAGAAAATGCACAGAGGAAGAGAACTTCGTCATTTTCAGCCCAAATTTTGAATTTGCTTCGTGAGATGGAGGCAAAAAAATAATTTGATGACCTAGGAAATAAAACATGAAAAAAATTTCGATAAAAAATGGAGGTTGCGAAGAGGATATTACGTACACAAACCAGAAAATGGAGGATTTCGAAAATGAGCAAAATAGAGATTTAAACACTCTAGGGAGTGAATTTTGCTGATTTCTTGAATCTCTAACTTGGCTTAAACACCAATGAAGGGCATGAGCTCAAAATTTTAAATTTGGCTATGAAAACGTAGAGTAGTTTTGGGAGACAACAACAAGCTCTAGCTTTGGGACATGGCGTGAACTGGGCATGGCTAGGGCACGACATGAGGATCCAAAATCTCAAGTTTCAAAACATATTACGTAAACCAAAGTGCCTTATACATTGGGCCTTGTAGAGTCATGTACAATTATGAGAATTAATGGAAAAGGGAAAACACACAAGCCAAACCACACAAAACAAAAACAAAACCACATAATAGAAAAGAGAAAAACACACCTACAAAATCACCTATGGTACAAGGTGGGGGACAACCCGCTTTCATTGATGATATAGTTTAAATTATTTCTTGCTTCAAGGTAATTTCAATAGTGTTCCATCCAAGTATGAGAGGAGAAAAACATTCTCACCACAAGCTCCATGAATTTGGAATGGGCCCAGCCACAATGAATCAAACTTTCCATGATTGCCCTTTGGTTCTCTTCTCTTGTCCCAAAGCAGGAAAAAATCTCCAACCTTGAATTATCTTACCTTTTCCCTCTTGTTAAAGATATTCTTCACTTTAAATTGGTTTTCTTTAATTCTATCCACCACTTGGCATTTGCTTTCCTCCAGCTTCTCCAGGAAGAGGATCCTCTTGTCAATGGAGTCTTTGTATTGACCATCTTCTATTTCTTGCAGCAACTTAAGAGTCGGCATCTCAATTGTGAGAGGAATGTCTACCTCAACTCCATACAACATTTGGAAAGGTGAAATACCTATTACCTTATTAGAAGTGATCCTATCGGCTCATAATGCATCATATAGCCTCTTGTGCTAGTTCCTTTGATTCTGATCTACCAGCTTGCGAACAATGGTCACAATGTTCTTGTTGCTTGACTTAGCTTGACCATTTCCTTGTGGATAGTAGTCAAAAGAGTGAGATAAGGAGATTCCAAAACCATAACAAAACTCTGTGAGATCCTTTGAAGAGAAATAGGTGGCATTGTCTATAAAAATCTTCTATGGTACTCCAAAACGGACAATGATATTCTCCTTGATGAAGTTGTAGACTATTTCAGAGCTGGCTTGCTTGGTTGGAATGGATTCCACCCATTTAGTGAAGTAATTAGTTACAGTGAGTACATAAGTATGCCCTGTAATTGAATGAGGATTCAAAACACCAATGAAATCTAGCCCCCATTGCTAAAATGGTTCTCCAATCACCACAGGCCTGAGTGGTAATGCAACTAGTTGTGGCTTTCCAAAAATTATTGGCATGCTTTGCATTTGGATACCCAATCTTGAGTCTCTACAAATATGGAGGGCCAATAATATCTCCTCTGAGGATCTTATGTGTGGTGACCATTGCTGAGAAATGTCCACCACAAGCTTGATCATGATATGCCCTGAGCAACTTTTCTTGTTGCTCCTTATCTACACACCTAAGGAAACAACCATCTAGGCCTCTCTTGTAAAGTGCATGATTCTAGATCACAAACTTGGCTACCTTTAGCTTGAGTTTCCTTCTTTGTTTGTAATCAAGATGAGGAGGGCATTCTCCATAAGTGAGATAGTAAGCAATGTCAACATACCACTCATTAGTAGTGGTGACAAAGAGTGCATGTGGAATGTCTCTGAACAGGTTGAGAAAACACCATCTTTTTCTCCCTACTGAGCTTTGAGAGCTTCATCTTCAGCAATCAGTTTGCACAAACCATTTCCTCTTACCAGATTAGAGGGTCTAATATCCAAGTCATACTCTTGGATCTTTATAATATAACTTCCTCTCTTAGCCTCGGGATCTTGTTGAGTCAAAATAGACTTGATTGCACTCCAGGGACCATCACCACAATATGGGAATTGAGAATGTAGAATATAAAACTTTTAACAACTTTGACCACTTTGCATACAACTTTGACCACTACGTAGGCATGTTTCTCCAATTGGGTGTACTTTAGCTCGTGATTTTTCAAAGGATAGCTCATGAAAGCAATGGGTGCTTCTAACCCTTCATCATTTTTATGAACAAGGAAAAGCAGAGAGTGTATGTTACGATGCATAGCAATACATGATGAACTCCTTGTTAAAATCTGAAGATAGAAGGGTTGGAGCTTTGCAATGGCTTTCTTGATCTCCTCAAATGATTTTTTTCCTTCCTTATTCCACTTGAAACTTACTTAAGGCTTCATCATGGAAGTTATATGCTTAGCGATTCAAAAAATCAGGCACAAAATGACGAAGGAAGTTTACCTTTCCAAAGAATGAATGAACTCCCTTCTTGCTAGTTGGTAAGGCTAGTGCTTGGATAGCTCTGAGCCTATCAGGATCAATGTGTGCTCCATGTTTTTTCACAATGTTTCCCAGCAAATTACCTTATATGACTCCAAAAATTCACACCTTGTAAAGACTTTCTCCAAATGCATGGATATGATCTCCCTCCTCTTTGAAAAAACTGTGAGGTCATTGAGGTAAATGAAAATGCAATGTTTCAAATATTTGAAGGCCAAGTCTATTAATCTCTGGAAAGTGGCTCCAACATTGATCAATCCAAAGGCATTCTGTTGTAGGAAAAAGTTCCCCAAGGGGTTGTGAAGGATGTTTTTTTGCAATATTATTTTTCCACCTTGATTTGGTTGTACCCTAAGAATCCATCAAGCAAAGAGAGCATTTTAGATCCAAAGTGATTGCTTGCAAAATATGATCCATGATTGGAAGAGGGTAGTTGTCCTTGAGAGATGCCTGATTCAGATTTTGGAAGTCTACACAAATCCTTATTTCCCCATTCTTCTTCCTTACTGGCACAATGTTAGCCACCCATGTCGAATGGTGGATGGGGAAGATGATTCTAACATTGAGCATATTTTTCACCTCTTCTTTGATAACATCGTCAATCTTTGGATTGTAGGGCCTTTGTTTTTTCTTGAAGGGCTTAGCTCCTTGCTTCAAAGGAATGGAGTGATGCATTTCCTTAGGTTAAAATATTTGAGTTCATCATAGGAATAGGTCATCACATCTAAGTACTTTTTAAGCGGAGAGAAACAAACCTTCTCTTCTCTTCTAGTGAGAAGCATTTACCAATGTTAACCATCCTTGGATTCTTTGAAGTGCCAATGCTTTCTTGATCAAAATTAGATGGACACCGAGAAGACTTTTTTTATTTCTCTTGGATGAACCTGTCATGCTTGTCAAAGATATCTTCTAAAGAAACTAGGCCTTTAGGGATTTTGTTTCCTTTCAATTTGATTACTCCCTCTTCATCAATTCCCTCAATTCCTCACTTCTCTTCTTTTAGGACTGATTCACGGTGTGGGTTTTCACTTCCTTCAAAGAAAATATTATTGAATTTATCCCTTTGTTCTAAGAAGGCTAGGATCTGATTGTCATCATTGAAGACCTGCCAGTGATTTACATTTTCTAGTACGTTGGGTCTGAACACCATCTCAATGGTCACTTTATCCTTGCAAAAGAAGGATGAGGTGTCACTAAGGAAGTTGACACTGCTAGAGAATCAGACTTTTCATTCTGCTCCTTGGGGTAGCTTCAATGGAGAATGCATCAAAGGATTCAATGTAGTCCTACACTCTATTTCTACACGATTGTCCAGTCTATGATTCTTCACTGTTATTACTGGCGTAACTGATTTACCACAAACTTTGCATCACCTTTTCATCTCAGCTTCTTGATTCCCATGTCCTCTACTGCATTCATGCCTAAGATCAATGCTTCATACTCGATGTATTATTTGTATTGTAAAATTGCAGCTTGTAGGCAAAAGGGTACACCTCATTGGAAGGAGAGTACGACGACACTACACCAGATCATGAACCTACTCTAGAATGACTGCCATCAAACTCCATTGTGTAAATCTGATCTTCTTCTTCCTCCATGAGGAGTGGAAAGTTCTCTTCCTTTTGTGATGTAATTAAGTAGTTTCCTAGCCCACAATCTTGAAAGAGGATTTTAGCTCTTGGATCATCAGATTTCCTTACCGTGAATTTCATTTTCCTGACTGGCAACAACTTCTTCATTTCTCCTTTCACTGGGATAGTTGCAGATGACCAATCCATTTTTATTTCTCCACCTAGATCTTTGCAAAAAATTCTACTCAACAACATACCAAAATATCTTTGGGATGTCACGCCACCAAAATGGTCAGGAGTATCTTCTTGTCGGGGAATTAGCTAGTACAACTTAAGCATCCTTAATCCTTCCTACCAATGGAAACTTTTTGGATTCCATTGAATAGCATGTGCCATTTACCTAGGTCAAAGTGAGGCCAAGAGCATTTTCAACTTTTGTTGGCATCACATTATCTGAGGCTCTAGAATCTATAATGCAATTGTTCAACTGGAAGCCTTTGATGAGAAGTGACAGGTAGAAAGGATCAAATCTGTTGGTGTTGGAGTCACTAAGGGATAGAATGTTTTGAGAAGGTAGTATGGATGGTGTGGGTAATAGGCCTTTAGAGATTGAGCTTGAATAAAAGGGTTACTACCACAAATTGCCTTGATGAATCTGTCAAGTTGGGCGGGATGTGTTTATAGGTATTCAATCTTAGAGAGCTGAAATTTGGTTTTCTTGCATGCTCCAAAAGTCAAATGGAGTTATGGTATATTAGGAAGAGGTTCCAGTGAGTGGGAGAGGATTTAAATGACAGGTTTTTTTACTTACGGTTTTGGGTTCTCCTTTTCAAATGTAGTAATTGGCTTGGAAGGAGGTGAGGGTATAACCTTTGATTGAAATTTAGATTTTTTTGCAAAACCAACATTTAGAAGAGAATCTCTCTTAACTGATTTTGAGTTAGGAGAAGAATCAGATAACTTACTTGGCATAGTAGCATAATCCTTGACAACCAGTGAATCGATTTCTTTCTAGCTGATTCCATGGAAGGTGGTAATGGTGATCCCTGCGATGATATTGTTTAGTGGAGGCCTTGAAGAGCTATCTTCTTTGTTCTTCCTACCCTCATTTGCAGAATCGCCTGAGGTTGAAAAACCATTCTCAGATTATGCATGAGTGAAAAAAACACATGAAAAACTTGTATCTTCTTCATCACTTTCCTCTTCATCATCAATGTATTCAATCAGGGCATTGTGCATGCCAACCTCTTCAATTTCAAGATAGTTTTCATAGTCATCCATGATTTCTTATTTAGTTTCCTCAATGTATGTCCCTTCTTTTGATTCCCTGGTGTCATAGATGGCATTGACTGGTGGTGCTTCAAGAGAAATCCTATAAGGAGGTGGAGAAATTCTTGGTCTATTAGGAAGATTTGGTCTCCTTGGAGCATTCCTCATTGTGATTTGTGACAATTGCTTCTTCAAAGCAACTAGGTCATTTGCCATTTTTTGGAACATTGGATCAGTGGTGACTAAATTTGAACTCTGACCTTTTTGCTTCCCATTTGGTCCTTTCACTTTTCTAGAAAGAATTAGATCATCATTAGTCTCAATTGCAAAGTCTTGAACTTCCCTCAATGTTCTTGGTTGGGCTCTTCTAAGGAAGAAACCAACTTCTGATGGAAAAGCACGATGAAGAATATTTTCAAGTTGTTTTCAGGGGTACCACATCTTTTGGGATCCTTCTTATCAACCTATTATACCTTGCTACAAAATCTCTCATTGATTCAGAGGTCTCCTTCTTCATCTGAACCAATTGGACTAGCAGAGACCCTGACAATCTTCTGCAATCTTGAACCTATGTTCAAATGCACTTCTTATATCTTCCCAGCATGTGACAGATCTTAGGGGAAGCATGTAGAACCATTCAAAATCTCTTTTTGGAGTGACTCCACAAAGATCCTAACTGAAACATCTTCATCTTCAACTCCCAACACTCCACAAGTAGTGATGAATGTTGCTACATGTTCTTCTGGGAGATGAGAACCATCCCCTTTGAATTTTGGGAAGTTCTTTCTTGAGCCTCTTGGGAGCTCATGGAGTGGTTGAGAAAGATCCAGTGGACCGGTATTTCTTCCCCATGGTACGTTGGGCCTATGGGATTCATGGTCATGATCACCCATTCTATTCCTATTTCTATCCTCCAGTCTTGCTAAGGCTACTTCTGCTACTACTCTTTCTTTTGCTTCAATTTGGAGTCTTTCTATTTCTTCAAGTTGAGCCCTTATCTCCTCTTCAACAACTACCTCTCTTTCAAGATCTTCAAATGTGGGATCAATTTTTCCTCCTTGCCTTAGTTTTTGGGTGTATCTTCTATCAGCCAACTTGAAAGTTTATGCTCTTCTCTGGGGTGCTGGAATTTGTCTCTGCCTTTCCAATTCGACAGCACATTCCTCTTCCAGGTCCAAAATCCTTATGGAAATGAAGTATTGATTGACACTTTTTCTATTATGCCAAATAACTTCTCTCAAATCAGAAGCAATGTCTTCTTGGATGTGAAAGAGTAAATCAAGTCTCTCAACAGGAAGATTTCCTGAATAGCCATGATTTACATCCATATAGCTCATATGACTATTCAATCTCTAGAAACTTTTATTTTTAATTTTTTATTTGTATTTTATGACCTTGAGGTCACTTTTTAGAGTGTAGATGCTGCAAAATCTCCCCCACGGTGGGTGCCAAAATCAGCTGTTGGTGAGAAAATTTGTCTTGTGGACAAATTGGTGGGTTCCAAGCCAACACTATGGGAATCTATCAAGCGGTACAACTTCCGGATATGCATACGTGAAAAAGTGGATTTTTATGGTTTCCTTTTGACCGAGAGATCCAAGGGGCACTCCATGACCCTATGGCAAAGCTAGCAATTTCTCACTAGGAAGAAATTTTTTCGAGAATGGGAAAGGGAGTGAAAATGGAGGTAGGAGAAACTAATGTTACGAGTATAATATCGAGATGCCCACACACATTAATTATAAATTTCATTCACATTCATTTAGAGTTTAGAATAAAAACAAATCCATAGGAGAAGCTACAAGATCGAATGAAATTCATTGGTCATAAGGTACCAATCAATCCCTCAATCAAAAACGCCATATTTATTCTATCTTCTTTATCTCTCAAATTTATTCCATTCTCAAAGCTCTGTATAAATTTTGCTTTAGCTTCAATAATAAAAGAAGGAATTTTTGCCTTTTTGATTGAGGTACTGATTGATTGTACCTTGCGAACCAATGAATTTCATTTGGTCTTGTAGCTTCTCTTATAGATTTGTTTTTCTTCTAAACTCTAATTGCATGTGAATGAAATTTCTAATTAATGTGTGTGGGCATCTGATATTCTACTCTCAACATTAGTTTCTCCTACCTCCATTCTCACTTCCTTTTCCTTTCTCGACAAAGTTCTTACCTAGTGAGAAATTGCTAGCTTTACCACAACGTCAGTGGAGTTACCCTGTTGGATCTCTCATCGAAAGGCCACCATCGAAATCCACTTTTTACTCATACACATACAAAAGCTACACCATTCAAGAGAGGGACTTAGATTCCCATAGCATTGGCTTGGAATCCACCAATTTGTCCACAAGAAAAATTTTCTCGCCAACACCTCTATTATTCTCCTTTAAAAATTAACTAATAATTGCTTAAGTGATGTTGTGAACTCTTCATTAGAAACCAATTCATGGTTTCATTAAATACTTCCATATTTGAAGCTTCGTGAAAATCTGATTTCCTCTCGAAATAATGTCATCAAAATGGAAAGATATGAAAGAGTTATAGCTAGGATCACCATATCAATGAATGAACATGATTGAAGATGGAGTGATCTCATGAGTCAAACAAGTGCACATCATAATGAAGCTGCTGGTAAATGAAATCAAGCATAAGACAATATTGTAAAGGAAAAGAGAAAATAATAGAATAATCCATATCATTCAGAATAATAAACACAAAGGGAGAGGTTACATATATAGGAGGGAGAGAGATAGAGGCCCCACATTCCAGTGAATGTGGGACTATTCTTCCCAAATGACCTCTAGGACCACGAGCAAGCATAATGAATAATGCGGGAAAAACCCAATGGGAAAAAGGCCTACACCAACACCCCCCTTAAGCGTAGCTTAGGTGGGCTAGAGAATTGGGTCCTAAAAATGAGGCCTAATGAGGTACCCAAGTACATAGTGATGATCCCCAGTATCCTACAAAATATGAAGGATGTGTGCCTCCACAAAGAACATAGAGAAGGAAAGTGTAGAATGTTGCATGGCGAATGTTGTAGTAGGTCCTTCGCAACAAATGATGTCTCTTCCTTTTAGAAGAAAGAAAACCTACACAATCAAACTACTGAATTCCCACTCAAGTGGAATACAAGTAGGAATCAAGATGTATATCTCTAAAAAATGCTCAATTGTCTCCCTACTAGTGCTCAAATGTGCCAAAGTTAGTATCACAGGACTAACTGTAGAAGATGGCAATGATGAAGCATACAATGAAGGGAAGAGAGAACCCAAAGAAGAAGATGGGCATGGAACATTCACTGAAAGAATGTCCATGGGAAGAGGAGAGAAAGGGTCAAAAACCATCAAAATTGAAGACTGGTCTGCAGATGAAGCACTCAGATCTGTAAGATGAATATCAACAGGAACACATGCATCGTCGAAGCTCTCAACAAGTGTACTCTCACTAGAAATAGTAAAGTCCTCCAAAATGCAAGTATGTGAAGGCTTTGGAAGAGAAAAAATCTGCATAGGAATGGATGTAGAATCTATAACGAGACAACTAAGGTCTGGCATAATCTTGTCTTGTAGTGGGGGCTCAGAGAAGAAAGATCATTGTCCACCATGGATGTGTCATCACAAGAAATGGAAGGAGGAGAGAGTACACCAGTCTCAAAAGAGATGATAGAAGGGGGAGGAGGAGGTGCAATATAGGTCATAATAGGATCCCTAAAAATACTCTGAAGTGTGCTCCAAATAATAAAGGGACAGTCAGTGTGCTCAACATGGTGGTGTAGATCCCATGAAACATGTTGCAATAAGTGACCATAGGCCATGTCACATGAATTTTCCCAATCATTGTATCTATATGAGTCAACAGGAGTAGGAATCTATCCATATAAGAATGGAATAAGTTCCGATCCATGAGTGAGTGTTCCATGTATGACTACCATGAAGCATAATTGGTCTTCCCTAGAAGAACCACTAGATGTGAATCAACTCTCCTCCTCTAGAGTCTCTCAAATAGAGTCATCATGACATAGAGAAGACACAAATGAAATATAAAATAAAGTGGTATAAAAACAATGATCCCCCAATCTACACTCATAAATGGGACGTTGGGCACAACCGAGAATGTGTCCAAATGAGAAATCAGTGCAATAGATACAAAGAATATTATTACCTATTCATTCCATTCCCTTAGTCTTTCCTTCATATAATTAACATATGTCTGACATATACCAATATCATCCATGGTCATAATTGAAGGGTGTTTACAAATGCATTCTTCAAATGACTGCCCCACATATATTAATATATTTTCTGCAATGATGTTGTTAGTGTAATGATTTTTAGTTCTTTTTCAAGAACGCTTCTTCCTCCTCCTTTGCATCGATGCATTTCTTTATATTATTATATAGGCCATACAATGCCGATTATACATAAGAAACCGTATTAGAAGGAATTGTGGCCTTTAATTGAGTTTCAAGCTCTTTATTTCTATCATGTATGCCTCTCACTAGTTCTACACCTACTTTTGTTGAAGCCCTTATCAAGGATTCCAAATCTTCCTCATATTGTACCACTTAGGAGCCTTTGGATTTTGTTTCTTTGTAAGAGTGAAGAGGTATTTTGAAGTTTCATGCCAAACAATGACTTGCTATGTTGACATCTTCTTTTTGGTTACCCTTTTCAAGGTTCTCGTCCTTGGATTGAATTCAATGTTTATTAAGGGATCTTCTTATGCCTCCCAATCTAGATGTTCTTTGTGGGAAATTATAGATTTCTCTACCCAATCTTGTCTCACTTCATGTGAAATGGAGGGAGAAGATTGAGAGGGTTTCACTAAGTTGTGCTAGCTGAAATTTTAGTTTTCATAGTCTCCTCTTCTTCATTTGATGAAGTTAAGGCATATGCCACCAAAGTTAGAGCTTCATTTGGTGTGGGCAAGACTTCTCGAAATTCAGATAGAGATTGAAGGCGATTGAGATAAGGGAGCACAGGGATTTTCTAAATGTTTTGAATACAAAGATACATTTCTCTTTGTAGCCTCATTTTTAATAGTTTCTCTTAGAAGTGGAACCACCCATGTCTCCTTCATATTCTTCTTAACAAGTCTATCTTCTATTTGGGTAATCCACACCCAGTCATTGACATTAACAACGCGTGCATGGGATATATTTATCTATTCTTTAAGCAATTGAAGGTCTTTGGGAAGTGCTTTTTATTCAGCCATATTGCCTTAGTGGGTGTTGGAGGAGTTGGAATGAATTTATATGGGCCAATGCAACTTTCAAATTAGGCTACATATTAAATTTCATGCATCCCATAGTGATTGGGAGGGGGATGTGTTTTAAGCTTCTTCTCTTTGCACTTTCCAACAATACCATTACAAATTTGATATATCACCTCTTGTTTTGAAAATTTGTCTTACACATAATATGGAAACCGAAAAGGTGGTGTAGGGAGTCTCGTTGATCATGATAACTACATATTCGGATAGAAGAATACAATTCCCGTTTTCCTTATGGAAGTGAGGATATTAATGAGATATTCTCCGTGTCGTTGTTTCATGTAATAATTGATAGAGAGCAGGATATAAATGAGTGCATATATCTTGAATATGAGATCTGAACCGATGGGCATAAAATTCTGAATATTTTTTATTTAGCTTCAAAGGGCTCAAAGGATGCCAACTTTGATAGAAATATGAATAGTTGAGAACACCACAGATAACATCGAGAAGATAGGAAGCCATGTAAAATGATTTCCTATTGTTGAAAAAATTATTTATTTGTCTCATTAAATTGAAATTGAGCACTTTCCCTAAGGAGGGAATCTTTCCTTGATCAATAATAAAAGAAAGTAAAGGGATCTAGGAAACATCAACCTTAGAGATAGAAGAATTTCCATATAGCATATTCATGAGGGCCATGCAAATACAGACTCCTAGTCTAAAATTTTTAATAAGGATATTGCTCAGATGAGAATCATCCATATTATCTAATGGGTTTACAATGTAACTCTGCAAAAGAAATCTTATACTCCTTTGGGCCATCCGGGAATTGAATGTATTTTCATTATACGGGGTGTTTGACTATGGAATTTTATAATAAATTATGTATGCATGCCCAACCAAAAATCCTATTATGTTTTTCCAAGATTTAGAAAATAAGGCCCACTCCTTGGACTTGGCAAGAATTAGATAGGAAGTGACTAGTTCCAGAAATGGAATCACCTCTGGTTTAGCAGTAATTAAATGGAGACCAACTCTTTTGATCACCCTTTATGTCTTGGGACCTTAGCGTTTGATATTCTAGAAAAAAATTTTCATCTATGACATCAACATCAACACTTTCATCATGTACTACAGAAAAAATAGTTGAGTAATGCTGAAATTCATGATGTAAGGCAAGCTGGATCAAACACGGTATCTCTAATTACTCTGGTGTCCTCATAGGAATATAAATAAGAATCTACGCTTGACATTACCGGGTCTCCCACCATGTTGAAAAATTATAGGTCCACAAACATTGCATACATCATCAACAAAAACAATTACTGAGATAAATGACGTACTTAAATTTATGACAACATTCATATGTCCCTTATTTTGAATATTTGGTTAGATTAGAAAATCATTGCCAAATAAATGAAATAATTGTTTATCCTAGCGGTCTATAGGGTCATCCATAATTAAATATTTAGATCTTAGCAGTCGCTAGGCATCAATCATAGACCTATTATTAATGCAATGAGAAAAGTGCAACAATACATACACCACTAAGGGGTCAAGATAGACACATTTTTAATGATAGTGTTCGTTAGATGTCACTCACAGTAAAAATATTAATACAATGAGAAAATTCCGTTAATAAAAGCACTCTTGAGGCTTTAATACTTACGTTGTTATGATCCTAGTGGTTGCTAAATTCAGCCACAATGAAATATTTAGAGATTGCCCGTATCTATGCATTATTCACAGGAAAAATATTATTAGAATGGGAAAAGTTTTGCCAATCTTTGCCTTTGGTGGGGGGTCAAGATATAAGTAGTGTTGACCCTAATGGTCGCTAAGTTCAGCCACAACGAATTATTTAGAGCTTTGTCATATCTAGGATTATTTCAAATAACAACTATTATTGTAATGAGCAAAATAACACCAATCCTTGCACTACCGAGGGAAGTACGAATATAAGAAGTTATGATTTTAGAAGTCACTAGGGTGAACCATAACAAAGTTTTTAGAGCTTAGTAGTGGATATGAATCATTAAAAATAAATACTTCTTATCCTAGTTGTTACTACGATTAGCCACAACGATATATCTATAGCTTAGTGGTCACTAGGCATCATTAACAGGAAAACTATTAATGCATTAACAAGAAAAGTTTGGTAATACATCCATTATTGAGGAGTCAAGGAATACGTAATTCTGTTCCTAGAGTTCGCTAAGGTAAGCCACAATGAAATATATAAATCTTAGTGGTCAATAAGATCTACCTCAACAAAATATTTTGAGCTTAATGTTAGCTAAACACCATTCAATGGACATCTATTATTGAACTGAGAAAATAGTTGTAATACATGTTTTCTTAAGGGATCAACCTTTACTTAGGTATGATTAGTTTGTTGCAGGGATGTGTATACCTCTCTTTAATTATTTATAATTGTACTATATTGGTTGGACTATCCCTGGCGGAGCCAAGTGTTGCACTACATACCCTCGAGAGGGATCAATCCTTATGTATTTATCATAATATATATTACAAGTTATTGACAAAAATATATAAATCACACATTTTATTTAGAAGGGATTTACTTTGTATACATACGTCTTTTTCTTGGTATCGTAGGTGATCTTGAATTATAACTCCTATGTGACCATTACAATTTTAAAACTAGAGAAATTGTAAAGAAAAGAAAACCTCTACGACCATGTTACTATTTGCATCAATTTATCCATATATTACATAGTATAATGAGTTTAAATATAATGACCACACTCTTTCTGATTTCAATAATCATTTTATAATGAAATTTTTAGAGAAACCTTCTGATAGCGGTCCTAAAATTAACTTTAGTTCAATTTTCTACAAAATCACTGAATGAATAATAGCCCTTTCCAAAAAAAATCTATTTTCCTTCACCTTTTCAAGAACAACCATTTTGTTAGCTTCAAGCAATCATTGTTGTCCATGTCAAGTATTTTAGGAAATAGTTCTCAGTCCTCTTGTGAGAAAAATTCCCATAACATGTTTGTGCATTTCTTGCAAGCATGATATACACATATTTCACAATCATTTAAGGATCATTAGATTGAATGAAAAAATGATGCCAAAACATTTGAATTGAGAATTTTTTTATAAAAATGCGTGAAAGAATATGGTACCATGGACAAAATTGACTATTGGAAGGGCACAAAATGGGTTTTTTTGAAAAGGCTATGAAAAATTCTACTTTTACAGAATATAAATAATTGGGAAGTGATAAAAATGGATTTTGTTTTGCATAGTTTTTCCCAAAGAAATATTTAGAGCTTGGAAGTCGCTAATAAACATTAACATGAAAACTATTAATGCAATGAGCTTTGTGTGGTAATAGATGCACTATCGAGGGGTCACGCCATATGTTCTTTTGTTCTTAGCGGTTCTTTAAGATGAGATACAACAAAATATTTATATGTTAGCAGTCGTTAGGCATCATTAACAATAAAATTATTAATGCAATGAGAAAAATCTAGAAATACATGTAGTCTTGAGGGGTCAAGACATACGTTGTTACGATCCTAACGGGTAGCTAAGGTCAATAACAACAAAATATTTTGAACTTAACAGCGCTTAGGAATTATTACCAAGAAAAATATCAATGCAATGAGAAAAGAGTGGAAAAACATGCACTATAGAGGGTCAAGGCATACAAATTTATGTTCCTATCGGTCTCTAAGGTCAGCCACAACAAAATATTTACAAGCTTAGTGGTCACTATGATCAACGTTCACAAAATATTTTGAACTTAGTGTTCACTAGGCATCATTCATTGGAAATCTATTATTGAACTGAGAAAATATTTGCATTGCATGTTTTCTTTAGGGGTCACGCTTTACTTAGCTCTTATTAGTTTGTTGCACAAATGTGTATACCTCTCGTTACTTATTTATAATTTTACTATATTGGGCAAACTATCTCTGGCGGAGCCAAGTGCTGCACTATATACCCTCAAGAGGGATCAATCCTTATGTAGTTCTCATACTATTTACTAGAAGTTATTGAAAGGATATATAAATTACACATTATAATGTTAAATGAAAAATCAAAAGCCATGGTGATCTATAATTAGTCAGTAAATGAAGTCTCAAAGGCCATGGTATAATGAATATAAATATAATGAGCACACTCTTTGTAGTGTTAGTATGAACATACAAACTCCGAACCCTATGTATAATCTCCCTTGTCATTAAATATCACAATTTCCCAAGATATCACATCTCCCTATTTCCATATGCTTATTGTCAGATTAAGAAAGAAAAGCCCTGACATCTTATAATTTTTAGTGTCGATATATCATTAGCTTATTTAACTAAAATAACCAGAGCCTGTAATTTTAATCTGTAATTGTTGCATATGTCTTTCCAGAACTATCAAGTAAGTGAAACATTATTCAAAATCTTGTTTAGCTTGACTTCTCAAATTACAGGTTTTATAGTTCCCCAATTCACTATACATGTTTTTATAAAATTGTATTTCCCATAATTTCCTTATGCAAGCAAACAATTATTGTAAATAAGAAAACAATTATTTGTGTTACTATTACTATTTCATCTACTGGAAGTTACTATCACTATTTCATTACTTTAATTTAATTTATAACAAAATGTCTATAGAAAACATTTGATAGCGGTCCAAAATCCCTAAATGAATAACAAACCTAACTGAATGAAATCTATTTTCCTCAACCTTTTCAAAAACACCCATTTTGTTCACTTCCAGTAATCATTATTGTCCATGTCAGGTATTTTATGAAACATTTCTCAGTCCTCTTACGAAAAAAAACCCATAACATGTTTTTCATTACTCGCAAGCATGATACACACATATTTCACAAATCATTTAGGGATCAACATATAGAATGACAAAACAATGTCAAACCCTATTAGTTGAGAAGTGTTTGTAAAAGAGAATTAAAGAATAGACAATGGAAGCAGACAAAATAGGGTTTCGTTCAAAAGGCTACGAAAATTATACATTTATAGAATTTCAAATTTTTGAAGGAACAAAGGTGAGAACGCATACCAATTTTTGACGCCTTCATGAAAACAAACCATGCTCAAAATTTTGGAAATCAAACCATGATCATATTTTCCAATGGATGATTATGCTTACAAATTTTTCCCTTACACCAATGTTCTCGCCAAAAGCTTCAAAAATTTAAGTGTCTAGGAAATATACTAAAAATGACAATCTATAGTTACATGGAACCGACACTTCCAACCACCACTTTCTTTGGCACACGAATTACAAAAGACACACATATGCCATTAAATTAATTTATATTTAATGGCTAATTAATGGCTATCAAATGGTGCACATATTTCGAATGTCACAGAACTTTACATTGTTCGGTTTAATGGCCAATTAATGTTGAGGGAACCACACTATTTTTTTAATATTGGAAAATAGTTTTTGAAAGGACTATACCCTTAAGTACAAAATAAGGCCTAGAAGCTGGAATAAGAGTGAGAAATAGAGCAGATGTAACAAAGTCCAAGTATAACAAAGAAATTCAACGTAGCCTTAAACTTTACTATGCAGGCGAGACATAACAAAAAAAAACAACAACAAATATGCCACGTGTAAATATTATCAATATTATCAATATTATCAATATTATCAACATTATCATCAAAATAACACCATGATCATTATCAATATTATCATCTATAAATTACATAGTGAGTATATAAGTATTCCATATTTTGACTATACTACCAATGATATGTGGTTTAATTAATGTCTCACATATTGAATTATCATATTGTCCTCAATAAAAATATATATGTTTACCAACATCATTTTTAAAGTGTTTTGTTGCATAAACAATATCTTGGGATGTGTGTGCCAATGCTCTTCATGGTGCTCATGATGTTTATCGTTGGAATTGTTCTAAAATAAAAATAAGAATGCAAAATATAGAAGAATTAGCTAACTCCAATGCATGATATTTTTCTTACATAATTTATACCATATTTTATAATGGAATGAATGATGCAATACTATATTAATATGGTTAAAAAAATTGTAATTTACCTAGGTAAAAAGACTTATAACTTGAAGTTGTACATCCAATATTTTCTCCATTAGCTTTCTCTCTTGTTCCATTCTTTCACGCTCAAGTTGAAGTCTTCCCTACTCAATTTCTTTCATTTTCTGATTGAATAGATGCATGATATTTTCGATTACCTCTTTCAAATATCCATAAGAGTTTCTTTTTCTCTTTACACGTTTGCGTTGAATTCCATTTTTATTTAAAGGGGTTTCTTGGTTTTCTCCTTCCAAATTTTCAATGTTGATAGAAGGGATTTATGATTTCCCTCTCATGTATTTTTTAGAAGTAGAAGTGCTTATATTAACCCTTTATTTTTCATTAAAACCAATAACCTTTTGTGTTTTCCGTGTAATGTGATCCATATCTTCATAGAAACTCCATGTTGAATGTGTTTCCCCTGTTGTGTTTTCAATTATTTCTCCTTCTTGAGGGTTTTCTTCAACCTGCTCATCTTGTATTTGCATTGCATCCCAGTGAATGTTTTTCCACAAAATTGATTCAAAACATCTGCTACATTATCCCAATGTTTCATGTTGAGTTTTCCATAGTTTAAATCTTCATACACCTCTTCATATATTGAAATAAATGTTTTCAGAATAGATTTTGGTGAAAGATATTCTTTGTATTCTTTCACCATCTCTTCATTATTTCTATCTCTGTCATATGCATGGGTTATTGAAAATGTTTCTTCCAATTTTGAATCATCAACATCATCAAAAATATATGGAGTATTTAGATCTATTTGTGAATGTGGAATGTAATGACCCAATTTCTATGTGCCCCTTGTATTTTCTTGCAAATTTGAGACACTATTTCCATCAAAGTTCTATATGCAAAAGTCCTTTTCATGGCAGTTGTTTAGCTATGTTGAAAAATCCATATTGTCTTCATAGTTTCTTGGAGTTGATTTGAGACCTTGGGATTCGATACATGAAAAAAAAAAATGGTGATTTTTTCATGTCCTATAAATTTATTAGTTACTATAAACATTCACAAATGAAACAATTTTCTTACTACATCTTTTATCTAAACTTCATTTCATTTTTCATTTTTTAATAATATATATACAATAGGTGTTGTGCTCTATAATTTCATAGAATCAAAACTTGTGGAGAAACATTGAAAATTGGTTAAGTACCTAATAAAAAATGCAATATTTACAATCATTGTGAAATGGGTGTACAAAATGAAATTCTTCAAAATAGAATAACAATGCTTTACCTCTTTTAATTTTTTGTAACTCTCTGTTCTCCCCTCATTTTTATATGTGCTCCTATTTTGGTGTAGTCACCTTGAAATGAGTATACAATTTTCCATTTTATTGCATTAAAATCAAGACGTTGACAGAGCTTGCGTGGATTAAAATTTAATATTATACCACTTAACATTAAATGTAGTACAAAAAAAAAAAAATACTTTCAAGTGGTGGATTTTACATTATTCGGTTTAATGGACAATTAATGTTTAGGGAACCACAATATTAATTAGGTAGCATTTGACCTTACAAAAAAGTGTAATTGTTATTGTAAAGAATTAAGGTAATATTTTTATAACATAATTTTTAATGTATGTGTAGACACCCAAAATTGGGTTACAACCCTCTAAACCCCCTTCGATTAATTAATTCAATACTACCCCCACCATGCCCACTTGCACACATTTTAATTAATTAATTACTAAAATTAAGTTAATTATCTACCTCACCTAGCCACCTCACATATCCACCTCACCTCTCCACCTCACCCTAGACCCATTCCAAGCTCATTAATTAACCAAGACCAAGTCCCCATTCCCTTAACCAACTAGGACTTATTCTAACCCTAATCTTAATGGCCTATTATCCCTCTAACTACTCTCCCACTCCATTTAGCACCATTCCACACTTGTGACCCGGAACCAAAATATTAATCATGCCAAATTTGGGAGGAATCAAACTATTTTTAGTAGATATGATCTTTTCTCCCTAACCGACACCGGTTATCCTCAGTTAGCGCTGATTACCTAATCCTGTCGATTACCTTAAATAGGATTTCCAAAATCTTTGTTTAGGTTCTGAATTTGATTTTTAGCTCTTTCGACCTTGCATCCTTACTCTTGAGCTTTCTAGTGATCTTGTGACATACCAAAGGCCCTTAAAGTGTTCAAACACCACACCATTCATCAATGGATTGATCAGAGCTCCAGTGCACTCACTAAAAAGGGAAGCACCGTTTCCTCCTCTGCTACATTTTTAGGGATGACCTTCTTCTACAACCATCATCACCTCCTGCTATTCATCTCCATTTTACAAGTAAGTACATTTCTTCTTTGTCATTGGTTTGAATATATTAGTTGTTTATTAGTTATCTATTTCATTTCATCCTATACCATACTTGGATCTCTCCCACAACACCTCCATCCAACCATTTGCTAAAAGAACCTTCATACCTTGCCTAAACACCCATCTTATCACCTATAAGTCTCTTTAAAAATCCTACGACCTCACCTAAAGCCTCCCTCACTCTCTGTGAAATCAAAGAGAGTGACAAATATCCCATTTTTAGTCATTTTACCCAATTTCCCCTACCGATGCTAGTCACCCAATCGGCGTCAGTCATTTACTAGTACCGACATTGGTTGCATAATGACACCATTCTCTGTGATGTAATTTCCTTCAAACTAACAAGCTAATAAATCACTCCAAAACATCCAGAACCTCACCAAATCTAGTCTAGACCTCATTTATAGCCCCCCTGTCGGACCTTCAAGACTAGACCAACCTACCAACCTTCCAAATTTAGTCATAACTTGCCTATTAGATTAGATTTTATTATTGTGTTTTATATGAGATGCCTAAATCATATTAACTACAATATGATTCTTTCCTTGCATTAAATTGTTAAAAACAGTGGATTGACAACATCTTTAGGTAGTATCACACTTCTTGGATCTAGCATACGCTAGGTAGTCCACTGCCATATGTTCTTTACCTCTTTCTTTTGGTCTTGTGTTCTATTTTAGGTCATTCTTCCTAGCTAAATGGAATCTCTTCACAATTATCTTGGTCAACATTCAACACATGCATAACCTATCTTAAAGTATCACAGGTACTCCTCCTCGTCTTTTACCTCTTATCTATTTTATCTCTACTTTGCAGTTGAAACAATATGAAAACTAAATTTTGACATTGTTTGAAACTTAAATTTGACATACATAAATTTAATTGAAATGAAGTCTTTAATATTGACAATTTGATAAAAACTACGTAGCATGGGTTACTTCTACTCAATATTATAGACAATTATTAAAAATAAACTTATATTGTTAAAATATTATGTAAGATATAAAAACCTTAGAAACAATTAATACACATAATTGAATCAAAGTATATAGCACCACTATTAATCAAATAAAGACTAAACTTGAACTCTATACCATCAAATAAACATAGCTATACAATTAGAGAATAAAATACAATAACGATTTACTTTGACACAATATTAATGGCCCTAAATATATACTAAACTTAAATTGGAGGACATTGAACTATTCCTTAGTGCGAGTAATAATTTTATAAATAGTTGTCTTCAAATTGGAGGAGATTGAACTTTTCCTTATTGCGAGTAATAATTTTATAAATAGTTGTCTTCAATATTATCGTGTGTATGAGAAAAATTAAGTCAAAGAGGCTTAGGATAGAAAATTTTTGACTAGAATGGTAGGTGAAAATTTTAGTGATGGCCCTTTGATATGCAAGTGATTGCTATTTCAAATGCGAATGCTCACACTTTGTTGTGATAGGGATTGCACTTTGCCATGTGAAGGATCACACTTTTTCATGCGAGGGATCACACTTTGTCATGTGAGTGATCACTTAGAGATGTGTGCAAGTCCATGAATCACTTGCACTATGATGAGAGATCTCTCACACATTTAAGTGTGATTTTTCACACTTCCAATTACACTCGCTCACACATTGAAGTGCGATCACAAACATTTGACATGCCATTCTAGTCAATATTTGGATTTTTGTGTGTATGAGAAAAATTTAAGTTCTAGTGGCTTTAGGCTATACAAATTTTGAAAGCCATACACTATGTGTTTTATGGATAAAAATATACACACAATAGCGGGATCTAAGAGTATAATACAATGTGTTATATGTTCAAATATTTGGATTAAATGAGGTTTCAAAGATGTTCATATAAGATGTATATTTTTATTTTCTCATTGTGATTTCAATTCTCCATACTAAGGTTAAATATTTAAGTGTCCTCAGTACTAATTTTCTCTTTTTATTTGTGGATACAATTGAAAATGAACTCTATTTTTGAAGATGGAGCACATGTGGATTTACTATCTAAAGGTGTGAAAGTTATGGAGGGACTAGTTTATCCATCCAAAGCTACACTCCATTGTAGAGACATGGGGTATAGCTTATTCGTTATCACAATAAGTATTGTATTCAATGGTAGAGTGAGACTTCCATACACAATTGATGATTGTGAAACCCTGGAAAAAATTGAAAATAAGGGATACTTTATCCCTTGGAAAAGGAGGCAAATGATTAAGCATGTGATTTCAAAAGATTCACATGTGGGGGGTGATGGCATTCAAAACATCATGAGCAAAGTGAATTAGAGGATAAATTTAATGAGGATGAGGGTTTTAATTCTAACAGTGATATCCATTATTTCACAACTCCTATAGACAAGGATGAATTTTCTACAACCTACGTGGTGCTAAAACATAAGTGTGCTTAGAAAGAAGGTGACATAGCTGAAGGGTTTATATCACGATACAATAACAACATGTGATTTCGAGAGTAGTGTTGGGACCCACATAGTTTGGTGTTTTTATGGAGAAGATTATAACTACATGTAATTATTGCTATCCAAGTCTACAACGCAACAATGAAGTTGCCTAGCCAATAAAAAACCTAGTTTATCTAGAAACAAGAACTGCACTTCGTGTGAATGGAAATTATGAACTCTAAGAAACAACTACCACATCAAACACTAAATTTAATTTGAAGTTCAAGGGGGTTATTGTGAATTTGATACATTTTTGTTCAAAAGAACACAAATTTGTTGCAGAAGAAACAATTACAAATGTATGTGAAGGAGACATGGTGCACTTTAAAAAATTGGATGGAAATACATTTGGGGTTCATGATGATAAATTAATCAGGCCTTTTTGGAAAGGTTGCTCCATATCAGAAGGATCTCTCATCCAATCTAATGCTTGCTAGAGTTGGCCCATCCAGATGGTTTTGTTATGGAAGTAAGGCTAAAATAAATTCTAGAATATTTTCCGGTAAAAATGTGGAGTGCATTTGAAGAGCCATTACCTCAAACGGTATACCAAATTCATATGAATCCTCTATCGTAGTAGTAATGAAAAATTGATAAAAATAACTTATAATTCCTACAAACGCCTAAAAGATAAATTCTACTCCATAAAGTACACCAAAGATAAGGGAAAACGATGAAAAAACAAAAGAACAATTTCTCTTTGAAGTTGAGAAAAACCTTGCTACAAGGAAGTATGTCTCTCTAATCTATCTCTTAGTGCTTTCAATCATAGTTGGAATTTAACTCTAGGGATGAATGAACCTACCATAAAAAAATTTGTACTTAATACATTCACCGCAAATGCTATCAGTTGTGATCAAGGTCAAAATTTTGAGCATACTATAGATAAATTGAAGTTATGTGGAAGGGATGTATGTTAGAATGCATGGTACAGATGTCATGGAATCCCGAAAATCACCTATTACGGATACAAACAATCTTGGATTAATGGCGAGAGGAGGGAAATAAATGGAAATATAGGAAAACAAAAACAAATTCCAAATAGTGTCGTAACTATTGCATTGATATCCAAAATGGTGGAGAGGAATTCTAATATATTCCACACATGTCTCGTTCAGTGGGACAAGATGGTACTAAAGTAACAATGAGACTCGATGCTTGCATGTTATAGTTTTGCTTACATCCTACAAAAGTGTAACAAGGGCCTTTCACTATTGGACCTTCCTCCAACATCACAGTCAAATCTCAACAAAATATGGCAAGAACATTTCTCCCATGTTTCAATCACAAAGAACAACTTCTTCGCCAAATGTGACGAGTGCACAGAGCTTAAGAAAAAAACATACAACCACCTCACGTCCAGAAACACTAACACAAATAAATTAATGCAAGA
Source organism: Taxus wallichiana var. yunnanensis (assembly GCA_018340775.1). Classification (NCBI taxonomy): domain Eukaryota; kingdom Viridiplantae; phylum Streptophyta; class Pinopsida; order Cupressales; family Taxaceae; genus Taxus; species Taxus wallichiana. Next base: position 888,378,084 of record CM031239.1, read on the forward strand.
AATGGTGCAATGATTACATTAAAAGTTTTCATTCAAATTACTATGCACATAGAGTGCAATCACAATAAAATCCTACTAGCTATTTGAGCAGTGTGCATGAAAAAATTGGAAAAGATGAAAATGGCGGCATACCAAGAATGGGTAGAAAATAAAAATAAAAAAGCAATGTTATTAATCTCCTCATCACCTTGGTGGTATGTTGAAACATGGGCACAAAACGGGGTTTCAGAAATTTTGGTCTCTCTTTTGTTGATCAAGGAGAAAACATGACAATAACATCATTGGCACTATGTATCCGAAGCTAGAAGAACCACTTACAAATTAGTATGTTGATTTTTTCTATAGTAGTGGGACGTCAAAACACCCATTACATGATGTATTGTTGTAAAATGACACGTTTAACAAGTGAAATGAATACAAGCAGAAAAATGAGCATGCTCATACAACTAATATTGTAAGAAGATGTTTAAATTCATTTAGAAAACAACCACCAATTCTCTACTTGCAACTAGATAATGCTGCAAGTGACAACAAAAATCACATATTGTTTGCATTTGTATCCATGGTGATAGCTAGAAAGGTTTTTAACACCGTTTTCATGAGTTTCTAAGTATGTTGATTTTTTCGTAGTAGTGGGACATCAAAACACCCATTACATGATGCATTGTTGCAAAATGACGCGTTTAACAAGTGAAATGAATACAAGTAGAAAAATGAGCATGCTCATACAACTAATATTGTAAGAAGATGTTCAAATTCATTTAGAAAATAACCACCAATTCTCTACTTGCAATTAGATAATGCTGCAAGTGACAAAAAAATCACACATTGTTTGCATTTACATCCATGGTGATCTAGCTAGAAGGGTTTTTAAGACCGTTTTCATGAGTTTCCTTCCAGTGGGTCACACACATGCATGAAGACATAGATGGGACATTCGATGATTATCAACAACCTTGTGTAAATTGGAAACATTCTCTTTTCCAAAAATAATGGACACTTACAGAATTTTGACAAGATGATAGACCTACAGAGCGGAATTCAGGTATACATCATGTTGGTATCCAAATTGATTCTCCCTCAAAAGTCTAAGCAACATCACAAGTTTGACAGGAAACTTAGAGATAGATTAGATCATGGTGAGTCATTTTGTAGTCGAGGATGAGATCTAACTGGCCCTTTGTCACTCAAATGTGGAGAAATGGATAGCACCCTCAAGAGGATTTGATCTATCCTCACTATTTTAGGTTGTTCCTTTCAACCAGGGTAAGAGGACCCTTTTGTAGCCTATTTTTATGGAGGAGATGGAGATATCCTTCCTAATGAAGAGGTTAAGGAGACCTTGGAGAAAATATGATCAATGCAACAAAATCTAACTCTCATGAGTTGTCACTCTAGATAGTGGAGATATTTTCTGGGAAAGGTTCAGGCTACTAAAGACATTTGAAATCCTAATTGTTTTTGCATGCTTTGGTAATGGAAACTATGCATTTGTGCACACACATGAAAAATAGGGGTAGTATAGGTAGGATTGGTTGTTTTTGAATAATGTTTTGGTGGGGTGTGGGGTAGGATGAACTTGATTCACTAGATCCTTGAGGAATCTTACAAAATGGAAGGTTAAACCAACAAAATGCCACAAGATAGCTAAAATGTCTCTTTAACTAGAATATGTGCTTCAATGGAGGGCCAGATTAGAAATCTTTCACACAATCATTGAGATTCTATCATGAAGGATCGAGTTAGAAAATCCAACAAAGCATCAAGATCTGAGTCAAATCACGCCTAAGGTACACCCAGAGGCTTACAGACAATCTCTATCAACATATGAAAGAAAAGTGATTTTAAATCATTTATTCCAATCCCAAATGAAAGCTCTTCTGAGAAATGAAATTGTAGATGCCACTAAATTGTCACAAGGATTGAGGCCTGTGTGATTGAATCATATTTTAATACAAGATTGCAATAGAAATAAGAAAAACTACCAAACATGCATTCATAAATAAAACAAACACATTTTTCTCAAGACAACACAAAATAACTCAAATTTGATTAAATCTATCAGCAAGGGAAAGTTTCTAGAACAGTCTCAGAGCTTGTCAATGGCTATACACTTGCAACCACCTTGACATGATCAGATTTTAATACAAAAGAGATATACAAGCTTCTCAAATGACTTCTCAAAATGATGAGCTCTGTCAAGCTTTCTATTAGAAAAATCAGTCCCGACCCCTAACACTCCAACCTCTAACCATTTGCATGATAAATTTGTGCCATTTATAACATTTACACAGAGCCCCTTCTTCCCCAAAAGACAAAATATTTAATGCACCAGTGCTCACCATGATTTTAATCGCGATTATTAGAATCAGATCTACAAAAAAATTCGCCAGTGCTCAAAGGGGTAGATCTCATCGAATATCTCCCGCATTCAACTCCTTCCTCTGGTAGATCACTCTTTCTTCAATTTTCCAACCACTTCTGCCCCTAATCTATCAAATTTGGCTCCTTGCATGCTTGGGAGAAGAAAAATAGAAAATCCGATCGAGCACAATAGTCAGACCATTTTAATGGCAAAAATGTCTTCAGATCTTCCCACCAAACTTAGATATCAACATTAAATTCCCTTTCTACTTGGTGTGTAGGAAATACCAAGAAATCATGAAGACTCGTGCTTCCAGGCATGTTTCAAAAAATGGGGGAAAATCATATTCATACTCTCAGCTACCGTTGACCTTTACTTTGAATTTGGGCCGTCCATGTGGAAGATTCAAACTTAAAAACAGACTGGGGCTTCCTTTGACATTTTACAACCTTTTGAAAAAATGGAAAAAATTTCCATTTTGCTCCACACCTCCGCCCTTGAGAAATGAGCCTGACACGTGTCCTAAGGTGGGCCCCAGTAGAACCGTGGAAAAATTCTACCATTTTACTCCCTTTTTGGAAAAGGGAAAATTTTCCAAGTTTTCCCTGCAGCTCCACCCTTCCGCCATTGACTAGGGAAAAATATTGACTATTTCCTGCCGGGTCCGTGGGCCATTTTGATGTTTTAACTCCTTTTCTCCCAAAAGGAAATTTTTCCAAATTTCCCCCGAGAGTCCGCACCTCCACCGTTGACCGGAGCAAGCTTTGACCTTTCCTTTATCGGGCTTGTGGGCCATTTTGAAATTTTAATCCTTTTGAGGACAAGAGGCAAAAATCCAATTTACCTCCAATGGTGCCTCCCCACCTATTTGAATTTTCAAACTACCACGTGTTACCATGGCGCACTTTGAGATGGTCCTAAAAATTTGATACCTTGAAAGAGCGTGAGCTTGCAACATGTCCTAGCCATGTGTCATGCTCTAAACAGTCTCCCTTTGGCCATTGAAAATTCCAAGAAAAATGCAAAGTGAGTGGAGGCCTCCATGTGTCCTCCTGGCGCTTCTTTAAAATGAAACTCAATGGCTAATCCCCAAACATGCATGGTTCCCCCACGTGGCTCCATGGTGCAATTTCAAAATGGTGCCTAAAGTGGAGACCCTAAATGAGCGTGGGCTCGCCATGTGTCCCTATTCCACCAAACTGGCCATGCCGATTGCATAAAAATTGTCTAAGTCTAGGAAAAGCAATAGAAACCTCCACGTTTCCTCTCGGCACTACTCCAAGGCCAAACCAAAAAGTAGATCTTCAAATGAGTGTCGTTCCTCCACATGGACACATTTTAAGTTGAGGTGATTCATAGAAATTTTGAAGTACCCAACCAAGCCGCGTCTAACCAAAAGGTGCCACATCCCTTGTTGATGCAAGGATGTAAATTTGACTGGGAGAAACACTGTCAAACCATAAAATACAAAAAAATGATCATTCGAGCCTGAAAATGAAAATTTCTCCGAGGACAGAGAAATTAGAAATGTTAGAGGGCTCAAATATGTTTATCAAAGATACATCCATTCATTTTTATTTACGTATTTAGGGCATAAATGACAAGGAAGATAAATCCCGATTGTGGAGAACGAAAAATATGGGAGAACCCAAGTTTTTAAACAAACAGAGAATGAGAGACCCAAATTACAGACCTTTTCCTAGAGGAACAAAGAAACAAGGAGCAAACCATGGACCCATAAGTGATCTATGACCCAGGAACATATTAAAAATGGCAACAAAGATTAACTAGGCATAACACGGGAAAAAAAAGTGACAGAGGCTGCAAATCGATAGATCTTCAAAGGAAAACTGGGGCGAGACTATTTTGAGCACCAACATTGGCTTCAACTCGGGGATGGGAACTCCTAGTGAGTGCCACAAGAAAAATGTGGACCAATTGCTGAAAAATGTCCATTGGGAAATAGAGTAAGCTTGCAGAGTAGAGAAATAGAGCCATCTTAAAAAAAATAGAGAAACTAGTAAAACAGGTCACCAAGGACCAGAGCGAGTGAAAACACAAAATATTGGAAATAAAGAACAAACTATACAATGTACAAAATATTTTCTTGATCCAGAGGCATCAATCCAAGAAATGCTTCAAATGCCTACCATTAACAGGAAACTTGAGTAGTTCACCATCTAAGTCCTTGAGGAAGAAGGTATGCTCACCAATCCTGATATCAATGGAGTAAGGGCCCATCCATAATGAGTCAAACTTTCCATGCTTGCCCTTATCTTCATGTCTACTATCCCATAACAACACAAGATCACCAACATTGAAAGCTCTAGGAGTGACCTTCTTGTCAAATAAATTCTTCAATTTCTCTTTGAACTTTACATGCCTTTGGTGGGATGCCCTCCTCTCTTCATCAAGCTCAACAATCTGGTTAATGCAAGCATCATAAGGACCTACCTCTTGATCTTCCATTTGTTGCATAAAATGATATGAAGATAGTTGCATATGAAGAGGCAGTAGGGCCTGAGTCCCATATACCAACTCAAATGGACTCTTTCTAGTGACCCTCTTGATAGTGATCTTATCTGCCCAAATAAAAACTTCAACTGTTCACCCCACTTTCTCTTGTTCTGCTCCAATGTTCTTCTGATGATCTTCAGCAAATTTTTATTACTGGACTCAACTTGTCCATTTCCTTGGGGATTGTAATTGGAGGCATATGTCAAGTTGATTCCATACTCCTTGCACATTGCCACCAAATGTTTAGCTCTAAAGCTCATGACATTATCAACAACAATCTTGACTAGTACCCCAAACCTACAAATGATGTTCTTTAGCATAAAGTCCATGACAACTTGGTGTGTTGCCTTCATAGCGGGGATTGCCTCCACCCACTTGGTGAAGTAATCAGTGGCTACTAGAATCCACTTGTGGTTAGCACTTGAAGGGTCTGAAATATCACCAATGAAATCCATTCCCCATTGCTTGAATGGGGCTTCAATTGATACATGCTAAAAAGGAAGGGAGCCTAAATCTTTCAGTCTTCCAGAGAAGTGCTGATAACTCTCACATCTTCTAACCAACAAGTTTGTATCCTTGAAAAGAGTTTTCCATCAATAACTAGCCCTCAGGATCTTATGTGTTGTGACTCTTGCAGTAAATTTTCCCCACAAACTCCTCCATGGAGATCAAAAATTATCTTGGGGGCTTCTTCTTCAGTAATGCACCTTAAGAGGACTCCTTCTGGGTTCTTCCAAGATAACCCATAATCAGTGATGAAATATTTTTGGGAAGCCAACTTAAGGGCTCTCTTCTAGTTCTTACTCAAGTACTCAAGCTGGTATAAGTGTTTGAGATAGAAAATTACATCTTTGTACCATTCAGAATTTATCAACCTTTCAAATACACCTGCCATTTCTTCTTCTACCTCATTTATCTCAATATTTTGCAAGTTTCTCTCAGCCATAAGCTTAGCCAAGCCCAAACCTCTCACCAATTTTGTGGTTTGGATATCCATATCATATTCTTGCAATTTTTTCACCCACCTGCATCTTTTGCTTGAGACTTCCATCTCTGACAAGATGTCCTTCACCATGGTGTGGGAACATAAGCAACCACTTTAGAACTTAGAATGTAAGGTCTAAAAACTTTGTTGCTTTTACCAAGGAAAATTCCTGATTTTCCATGATAGTTTACTTTAGCTTAGCCCCTTGTAAGGCCTTACTAAAAAGCAATTGGCCTCTCAGCCCCTTCATCATCCTTCTACAGCAGGACATAAGCAATAGTGTTCTCTGAAGAAAAGGAAAATAGTTAGAAAGGCTTCTTATAATCTAGAGCTGCTAGAACCGGTGCATGCTTTAGTGCCTCTTTAATCCCATTGAAATCTTGGATGAAAGCTTCCTCCCACTTGATGACTTGGTCCTTCTTTAACATGGAAGTGATTGGGATAGTCAATTCAACAAAGTTTGATATGAATCTTCTAATGAAGTTTATCTACTCAAATAAGGACTAAATTCCCTTCTTAGTCCTTGGGATTGGGACCTTGCTGATGGCCTCTACTCTTTCTGGATCAATCATCACCCCTTCTTGTGACACTATGTGACCAAGCAACTTTGCCTTCTGCACTCCAAAATGGCACTTTCTTTGGATTGAGTGAGATGCCATATTCTCTACATCTTATCAACATCTTCTCCAAGTGTAGGTGATAAATTATATTTATAGAAAATAGAGTTACATCATCTTGATAAACTACAATAAACTTGTTGATGTAACTAACAAAAGCAACATCCATTGCTCTTTGAAAGGTGGCTCCAACATTCATCAGACCAAAGGGCATCCTAACATAAACATAGGTCCCCCAAGGAGTAGTAAAGGATGTCTTGATCCTTTCTGATTCCTTCACCACAACTTGGTTATAACCAGAGAAACCATCTAAGGTGGAGAGCAACTCGAGAACTAGTCACTAATCGTAGCATGTTTCTATATTTTCTAAAGGATAATTATCCTTCATTGATGCCTTGTTTAGATTTCTGAAATCCACACATAGCCTGATGTCACCATTCTTCTTTCTCACTAGCACTAGGTTTACAACCCAAGAGGAATACCTTGTGGGCTGGATAATCCCTCCATCTCTTAGATTCTTCAGTTCTTCTTGCATTTTGAGGGATAAGAGTGGATTGATGGGCCTCTGTTTCTACTTGAATGGATTTGCATTAGACTCCAAGGGAATCTCATGTTGAAATAGGTCCTCTTTGTATGCTTTTAGTTCAGAATAGGTCCAAGCCATGAAATCTTGATACTTTTTCAACAACTAGATGTATGATTACTTCTCCTCCTTACTGAGATTGCTACCTAACCAAATTTTCCTTGGCTTCTCCTTTGTACCAAGATCACGCACCTCAATATCCCTTGAGGCTGCTATGCATCTGTTAACAATGCAATCAACATTATCAAAATTGGATTCAAGAGAAACCAACCCTCTAGGGATGGTATTGGTCTTTAGCTAGATGATGCCCTTGCCAAACAAGGTTTCCTTTCCCTCTATTGTACATACCATTGGATCCAAATCAATGCATTGATAAAAAAACTCTCCCTTGTTCTATAGAAATCTTCTGATCTAAGCATCATCATCAAAAACCTACCAATGTTTAATGTTGTCAGGGATAGAAGGTCTTGTCAATACCTCAACCTCATATTCATAATATGGGGACATTGTATAATTGTGAAATTGAGACCCTAACACTAAAATCTTGTCTACCAAGTCATTGAATTTCATATCATGATGCACTATGTTGAATGAATCAAACATCTCAATAAGATCCCAAATTGCATGTTTATACTATTTCATTTGTTGATTCTTTATGGCATACAATTTTCTGACTTGTTTTACAATTAATTCTGAGTCTCCTTTGACAATGATGTCCTTGATACCATATTTCCAAGCAATTATTAAACCCAAAAATAGTGCCTCATACTCAACAATGTTGTTGGTGCATTTAAAGTTGAGTTTGAAAGGAAAAACAAATTTTTCCTAACCAGGAGAAAGTAGAACAACACCAGCACCATTCCCAAACTCGGAGCAAGCTCCATCAAACAATAGAGTCCAAGGAGAGCCCACTTGTTCAAGACACATACATTCCTCAATCTTTTGCTCCTTTCCATCAACAAATCCTACAAAGTTGTCAGCATCAACATTTGTGTACAATACTTCATAGAATGCATTGTTGGGATCCTCAATAAGATGCAACATTTTCTTTTCTCCATACAACCTGACAAGGCTGCCCTCAATTGGGATGGTAGCATAGTACATATCCATTTGGACACTCCCACAAAAACTTGTAGCCCATTTTCTAGACAATAACATGCCCCACTTAGGTAGGCGAGTCAACAATGACAATGTCAAGTTTTAAATTTTTAGGGGTAAGCTGCAAGTCGTACCATCAAGCCCTTCACACACCCTTCCACTGGTACCTCTTTGGAGTCCATATTAGTACACTTCCCATATGTTGCTGTTACTTTGATATTTAGATCATTCATGACTTCCAAAGGCATGACATTGCATGATGCCCCTGAGTCAAACATGCAGTTGTGCAATAGTCTGTCCTTAATGATCAGGGTAGTGAAGAATGGATCCATATTTAGTTGAGAATCCACCAAGGATGTCCCCAAATAGACCTCAAGTTGTTCACCTAATTCCTCTAATGCTGGTTATGTCTCCAATTATTCAATGATTGGAGGATTCTCCATAATATTTACATTTCTTCCTAAGGCAGTCTTTTCTTCTTTCAACCCCAAGTATTCAAATGCTCTCTTTTTGTGCTCAGAATCCTAAGCAAATCAACAATTGGAACTAAGACTTTGATTTGAATTAAAACTTAGGAAATATCATATGGGACATTCTTTGGCAAGGTAGTATTGGAAGGAATTCTAACACACTCACTAGGTGGTACAAGACTTTTTACAGATTGGGCATGGGGAGGGGTATGATTTTTGTTTTGAACTACATGGATTTTAGCAGGTGCATCTTTCATAGGAGCCTCTTTAGGAATGTTTTAAAGTAAAGGAGCTTTTGGCTTGGCTTGAGGCCCTATCCCTTTAACAACCTTACTTCTTGTGTTATATTCCTTCTCTTCAGCCACAACAACATTCATCAGTAACTGTCTATCTTCCTCAGATGAGATTCCTCCATCATACTTCCTTATCATTAAAGCCCATAAATATTCAAAGTAATTATTGGGAAATTCAAAAAATTGTACAGTATCTACTTTTGAAGTATGAGAGGGAGGAAGAATGGGTACCCTATGAATGCAGTCCCAAAAATTGGCAGCAATCCAGGCACTTATCACCTCAGTTGAAGTTGCCCCTTGTTGTAAGCTTATGGAGCAACCCATCATGAAAAAATAGACATCATTATCATCATTTGCTTCCTCTTCTTCATGCTTATATTTTTCACAAGGAGCATGAGGCATGAAACATCTATCACACCAATCAATGACATCTGTCTCTTCCACCACAACAACTCGATAGCCAAAGGATCGGTACCATTCTATTATCCCTAGCTTAGGGGACCTGTCTATTTCAAATCCAACAGCGGGGTCCCTTGCCTCCGTCATCAGATCTTTGGTGATTTGTGAGCCTGTCTTGGCATTTCTGCTTGTATTGAACTTGTGAGCTCTACCCAATTCCATTCTCAGCCCAAGCTACCTTGTAGGAAATTTCTTTGTGACCCTTGCCAAAGTTTTCACAACTTCTTCCAAATCAGCAACCTTGCTTGTTTGAGGCTTTTCGGGTCAACCGACTTTACATCCCCCTTTGTGGAGGTTTTCCAATTGCCTTGATGTTATTCTCTATTTGTAGAGCCATGGTGTAGGTTTTCCTTAAATTTGTGGGGTTCTTGTCTCTTAATTAATATGAAGCCTTTTTATCAAATGCATCAAAATATTTGATCAAACATGACTCATAACAAGGCCTTATCCTAACGGGAAATATCCTTAAGGTCTTATTAAACCTTGTGTTGAAATCATGTACTTGACTCATTAGGGTTCTTTTTGATGTTTTTAAATTATGTCAAGAGAAACCTAGGGTAAGTTCTGTCACCATACTGTAATCTAAATGCACTGCTCATCTCAGTCCAAGAATAATAGAGTTATCTAACAATGCTTTATACCAGTCCTTGACATATTCTTCTAAAGTATGGATAAACAATTTTATATATACATCTTCATGTTCAATCTCAAAGTACTTCATCATATTGATAAAAATATTTAGATGCTAATCACTGGTTATAGCATTGTTTCCTTGGAACTTTGGCATTCTATTCCTTACATCTTGAGGCACTGCATTTGGATATCCAACCATTCCCACAAAATTTATAGGTCCAAAGGTGTTTACAACAAAAGGGGGTCTGGGTGGGGGTAGGGCCATGTTCCTTTGAGGAGGTGACCCTGGAGGGGTGACAAATTGATGAGGGGTAGAGGGTCCTTGGAACACAGGAGTATAATTTTCAAAATGGAGATCCCCTAAAGGCCTTGTCTCTTGGAAATCTCTATCAACTTTAGAAAAGATAGGTGCAGAATGTGAAGCAAACCTTTCAAAATCAAATGAAGGCCCTCTCCAGCTAGAGAATTCAATTCCACAAAGAGGCTACTTGATTCAGAGTCACTTGAATGGCAGTATTCAATGATAGGCTGACCACTTTCATCAATGGAGATCCCTCTCCTTGTCTGCTAATCTCCAACAACTCTCTAGGCTTTTATTCCTTCTGATTTTGCTTTTCCTAGCTCTAGAAACAATGTCCTAGTAGGATCCCTAGCAAAGAAATATCTTCTTCCTTCTAGATTTGCAAATATTAGTAAAAATCTGACTTTGATAGAGTTTTAAGACACTGGTACTCATTTAAAAATCAAATCAACAGGGAGTCGCCACTAAGGATTTCCACCTTAGTTGTTCAAATGCACTAAATATGATTTGTCAAATGTCTTTCAATGCTAGAAATTGGAAATGGAAATATTCTAACCTTTCTTTACCCAGATTTATCAAATGAAAGCTAGTGCACTAGGTGTGAAAACTAAAAGAACTGCACACAACACTTGGAGCATACAAGAAGTGTTTTACTAGGTTTTGAATATGAACTCGCAATCCACTAGGTCCCCATAATGGTGCCACTTAGGTGTTGGTAATGGCACCACTTAGGTCTTGGGGGTGAGATCTAATCGACCCTTTGTCACTCAAATGTGGAGAAATGGATAGCACCCTCAAGAGGATTTGATCTATCCTCACTGTTTTAGGTTGTGCCTTTCAACCAGGGTAAGAGGACCCTTTTGTAGCCTATTGTTTATGGAGGAGATGGAGATACCCTTTCTAATGAAGATGTTAAGGAGACCTTGGAGAAAATATGATCAATGCAACAAAATATAACTCTCACGAGTTGTCACTCTAGATAGTGGAGAAAGTCTTTGGGCAAGGTTCAGGCTACAAAAGACATTTGAAATCCTGATTGTTTTTGCATGCTTTGGTAATGGAAACTATGCATTTATGCACACATAGGAAAAATAGGGATGGTATAGGTAGGATTGGTTGTTTTTGAATAAATGTTTGGTGGGGTGTGGGGTAGGATGAACTTGATTCACCAGATCCTTGAGGAATCTTACAAAATGGAAGGTTAAACCAACAGAATGCCACATGATAGCTAAAATGTCTCTTTAACTAGAATATGTGCTTCAATGGAGGCCCAGATTAGCACTCTTTCACATAATATTTGAGATTATATCATGAAGGCTTGAGTTAAAAAATCCAACAAAGCATCAAAATCTGAGTCAAATCATGCCTAAGGTACACCCAGAGGCTTTCAGACAATCTCTGTCAACAAATGAAAGAAAAGTGATTTTAAATCATTTATTCCAATCCCAAATGAAATCTCTTATGAGAAATGAAATTATAGATGCCACTAAACTATCACAAGGATTAAGGCACTGTGTGATTAAATCAAATTTTAATACAAGATTGTAATAGAAACAAGAAAAACTACTGCATACATTCAGAAATAAAACAAACACATTTTGCTCAAGAAAACAAATAATAATTTGAATTTTATTAAATATATTAGTAGGGGAAAGTTTCTAGAATAGTCTCAGAGCTTGTCAATGGCTGTACACTTGCAACCACCTTGACATGATCATATTTCAATACAAAAAGAGATATCAAGCTTCTTAAATGACTTCTCAAAATAATGAGCTCTGTCAAGCTTTCTATTAGAAAAATCAGTCTCGACCCCTAACACTCCAACCTCTAACCATTTGCATGATAAATTTGTGCCATTTATAACATTTACACAAAGTGCCCCTTCTTCCCCAAAAGATAAAAATGTTTAATGCACTAGTGATCGCCATAATTTTGATTGCGATTATCGAATCGAGATCCAAAAAATTCGTCAGGTGCTCGGGGTAGATCTCATCGAATATCTCCCGCATTCAAATCCTTCCTCTGGTAGATCACTCTTTCTTCAATTTTCCAACCACTTCCATGCCTAATCTATCAAATCTGGCTCCTTGCGTGGTCAAGAGAAGAAAATTGGAAAATGTGATCGAGCACGATAGTCAGACCATTTTAATGGTGAAAGATGTCTTCCAGATCTTCCCACCAAACTCAGATATCAACATTAACTCCCCTTTCTACTTGGCATGTAGGAAATACTAAGAAATCATGAATACTCACACTTCTAGGCATGTTTTAGTAAAATGGGGGGAAAATCAGATTCAAAATCTCAGCTACCATTGATCTTTACTTTGAATTTGGGCCATCCACGTCGAAGATTCAAACTTAAAAACAGACCTGGGGGATTCCTTTGACCTTGTACAACCTTTTGAAAAAATGGAAAAAATTTCCATTTTTCTCCACACCTCCGACCTTGGAAAATGAGCTTGACACGTGTCCTAAGGTGGGCCCCAAGAACCGTGACCAAATTCTACCATTTTACTCCCTTTTTTTAAAAGGAATTTTTTTCCATGTTTTCCCCGTAGCTCCACCCTTCCGCCATTGACTGGGGAAAAATAGTGGCTATTCCCTGCCGGGTCCGTAGGCCATTTTGATGTTTTAACTCCTTTTCTCCCAAAAGAAATTTTTTCCAAATTTCCCCCGAGAGTCCGCACCTTTGCCGTTGACCGGAGCAAGCTTTGACCTTTCCTTTATCGGAGGGCTTACTAACCTCTAATGGTCCACCTCCCACCTCTTTGAATTTTCAAACTACCACATGTCACGATGGTACACTTTGAGATGGCCCCAAAAATTGATACTTTGAAAGAGCGCGAGCTTGCCACGTGTCCTGACCTAAGAAAAATTTGTCTGAATGTTTGAAGCTTAGTGGAAGGTGCCATGTCTCATGCTCTGAGGCAGTCTCCTTTAGTCGTTGAAAACTCAAGAAAAATACAAAGTGAGCGGAGGCCTCCACATGTCATCCTAGTGCTTCTTTAAAATGAAACTCAAGGGCCGGTCCCCAAACATGCGCGGTTCCCCCACGTGGCTCCATGGGAAAATTTCAAAATGGTTCCTAAAGTGGAGATCCTGAATGAGCATGGACTCACCACATGTCCCTATTATGCCAAACTATACCAGCTACATAAATTTTTTTCTAAGTCGGGAAAAGTAATGAAACGTCCACGTGTCTTCCTGGCGCTACTCTAAGGCCAAACCAAAAAGTAGATCTTCAAATGAGTGTTGTTCCTCCATGTGGACACATTTTAAGTTGAGGTGATTCATAGAAATTTTGAATTACCCGGTGAGCCTTATCCAACAAAAGGTGCCACGTCCCTTTGTCGATGCAAGGATGTAATTTTGATTGGGAGAAAAACCCGTCAAACCGTAAAATACTGAGAAAAATGATCATTCGAGCCTGAAAATGAATTTTTTTCCAAGGACAGAGAAATTACAAATGTTAGAGGGCTCAAATATGTTTCTCAGAGATACATCCATTCATTTTTCTTTAAGTATTTAGGGAAAAAATGACAAGGAAGATAAATCTCGATTGTGGAGAACAGAAAATATGGGAGAACCCGAGTTTTTAGACAAACAGAGAACAAGAGACCCAAATTACAGACCTTTTCCGGAGGAACAAAGAAACAAAGAGAAAACCATGGACCCATAAGTGATCTATGACCCATGAACAGATTAAAAATGGAAACAAATATTAACTAGGCACAACACGGGGAAAAATAAAGTGATAGAGGCCACAGATCGATAGATCTTCAAAGGAAAACTGAGGCGAGACTATTTTGAGCACAAACACATCACACACTGGGAATAGATTTAAACAAATGGTGGAGAAGCATACTAGGTTCTGAAGATTACATATTAGAAAATGTTTCTCCATGCCCTAGAGAATCCCTTTGTCAATTGTAACATGATGAGGAGAGATTGTTTTTGGCCAAAAATAATTCAGGATAACGCAATGTATGATCAGATAGTGGGTGCACCACGTCTTGACATGGATAACTATTATAGTCAAAATGTCCTTTCAAATAAGGATATATATGTTGGGCCTATTTTTGATAGACCTCGAGAGGAATTCAACCCAGTAGTGGATGTGAATGTTGAGTAGATGATACTAGTAAGACCAGCTGATGATAACATACCTATATGGATGGGAAAGGAAGAATGAATTATAATACAAGATGTTCACACAAAGGCTCAAAAGATAAGGGTACGCTGGTGGGAACCCACAGGAAAATAAAATATAGAAAAAGAAAGGTACTAGGAATGCTTAAAGAAAAGGAAATGGTGGCAAAAATCAAGGGACACATCAGATATTGATATAGATAGTGTCATCTGGGCATGGAGTCCAAACAAAATATGGAAAGGAGATCAAATTAAAATACCAAATCGGGGACACGAAGCTATCCGGTCTCATACCTTGCAAAATTTTGAGAACAATAATTAATACCCTTACAAAGGATCAATGCTTATGTAATTTTCCCAAAGGAATTAATTGCCTATGGAAATACATTTTAAAATCCATTTCTTCAAAACAACTTGTTTAATGTAATTATTAACTCTTTGTTGTTCTTTATGATTTACAGAATGGAAAAGCATAAAAGTAGTTGACTTTATCACATGTAACTTGCATATTTACAATATCACGGCCATCTTTAATATAGATTTATATAAAATTTATATCAATATTGTAATATACATAAAATATTAAATAAATATAAATTTGAAATATTTAAATAAATAATATTTTATATTTTTAAAGGGACATATTGTAAAATTATGAAATGGCGTTTGAATCAATGGAGAAATATGTTTGGCTCTTAAAGAGCCCACCAGGGTTCAATTCTCGCTGAAAGCAAAGCCACGAGATATCATAATAAGGGATGAGGCTAGGATTGTGCCCTAGGTGAATTTGGTGGTATGGAAACCCCTTAGTCCTTGAATTCTTAGCCGAAGAAGTCTACCCACCTCAATCATGGGATATGACGATCTATGACCTTCTAGATTTAAAAAAAATTTTTTTACCATCATCTAAAAATTGTTTGACAAACATAGGTGGTCGTCAAATTTAACCCATGGGCTGATGTAACTTTGTGGTGGCTAGGCTTATGTAAGTTAATAGCCATTAGGATTATGTAGATTAGTGGTGGGTAAGCTTATACATAACCTTTTACCGGTAGGGTTTGGTGTAACTTTCGCAACCACTAGGATTGTGTAACCTAGAGGGATCTCTTCTTGTGTAAATTAGCAACCACTAGGCTTATATAAGTTAACAACCTATACGCTTATGTAAGTTAGTTTTATTGCTAGGCTTATGTGGAGGGATAAAAAATAACAAAATAATAATCCTAAAATAGTGAAATTGAAATTAAAAAATCAGAATTTAGAAATTCGATTCCAATAGTGGCGAAATTGGAATCCAATAATAGTGATATTGGAATCAAATATTAGTGAAATTGGAATCCAATAATAATGATATTGGAATCTAATAATAGTGAAATTAGAATCCAATAATAGTGAAATTGGCGTAGAATAAATCTAATAATGACAATATTGGAATCCAATATTTTTAATAATGGAATCCAATAGTAGTAATAATGGAATCCAATATAGACAAAAATGGAATCCAATATACGAAAAAATGGAGATGGATTTCTTCCAATACTTGTAATATCTTGAAGTCTAGATTTACTAGAATATGTCCATATTTAGTGAAATAAGCGTTAAACCCTAAACTTCCTCAACTTCTCCCTAGCCCACTTTTCCCTTCCCTTTTTCTTGTTTAGCTCTCTATTTTTGGAATTTACTCATTAATTTCTCTTTCAATTTAATTAATTTATCATCCCATTACTTAACATATTATTATTATTACTTATTAAATAAATTAATGAACTAATTAGTTAGTTAATTAAATATTACGTTTCTTATTAATAACAATAATAAGTAATTATTTAACCCTTATATAATCCAAAAATAATTTTGTCCATTTCCTTTTTACATTTTTATATGGTGTTGACATCTTGCATCTGCTTTTTTAAATTTAGATGTGCATATTTATATGAATGTTACTAATTTGCACTTACTCTTTCGAATATTATTTTGTTTATATTTTATTTTAGTTTTTTTAATTGAAGGTTAAACATCCTAATTCTTTGAATAAATATAGTATTGATAGTATCAAGTGTATGGAATAATCAATTTTTAAAAATAAGTGTTGAGGCTTAAGGGGTATTTGTGCAAGGATCTAATTTCATAATAATCTTGCTTGGCCAATTATATTTATCTCATCTCTTGGCTTGGTTTTGCATTGATTGCTATAACTATTTACAAAGCAAGAATACTTTATGAGATATTATTTCAAATCAATATGTTTTGAACTCAATTTCTTCTGATCTATTTTTCATATGTTAACAAAATGTTTTCCTCTTTGTATGGTTCATATTGTATCACCTTGAGAACATTGATATCGAGTAGGTTGTTGTTTATTCTTGCATCTCTCTGTCCATCTTTTTCATTATGTTATTTTGCTTATCGAAATCTCGTAAGACGCACAAGATGAGTGTGAGCCTTTTGTTTTCCCAAGGAAGGGTGTGTGTGTGGCTATTACATTCGAGTAATACAAAGTGAAGGAAAGAGAAGAATCGAAGAATGGATACAAATGAATGGGTTGCATCTACTTCTAGAGCGCATGAAGCTAATAACGATGATGGATTTTTTGATCTTTTAGAACTCATTCTTTGCCAATGATGATACACAAATCTTTGGAAGAAGATAACCCCTTACTAGGTTGGAAAATTCCTAAACTCTCCTATGATGAAGTCTACCAAAAATCTAAAGAATTTCATTTAGTTTCCTATACTACTATCAAATATAGAGAGTCATGCATTCAAGTCAATTTTTTGATAAATACGAATACGACATTCCTTTAATTAGTCCCAGTGATATTGAATATCTTAAAAAATAGTTTGTTTACAAGTTTGTTCATATTGGTTGTGTTCAAATAGGAATTACCCCTCTATTTAGACAAGGTTTACATGCCTTTGTTTTGTGTTTCTTATTAGATTCTAGACACGAAAGTTTTAAGGGCTGCTTATTGGCCACCCTGTCAAACGAGTTTAAGTAATGGCTCAATTCAATTTAATGTCTTTCCAAACTACCTAGTGTCAATACAAACCAAAGATATCCTTAACAAGGTTTCAAAACTCCATCTCAAAACCACTAGCCTACACATTAAATAAGGATCTTTTCCTTGGCAATATTAAATATAGAATTATCTTTAGATTGAATAATAAAACTCATCCACGAATTTAAACACGGACCTTATAAAGGAAGTAGTGTATTCATGCATGCTAGTCGACTTCCCAAAAGATTGAACCAGAAGTTATTTCTTGGAAAAAAATAAGAGTTCCTAGAGAATGGACCATCTCGACCCAATGTATTTTTGATTCTCGTTCTTCTGTTCAATTTGTCTCCAATGTAAATGAGTCCAAAGGGAAGGCTACCATTTCATTTAGAAAAGCTACTTCCACCAAACCTCATATGTCCACATCTTCATCTAGAAAGTTTTTATCTCTCGAAAAACTAGGAATCCATGATGAAGAACCTTCTCTTTGTAGTCATCCATCTTTGGTCCATGACCCAAAGACTGATTGTCTATGGTGTGATAGATACGAGGTTCTTGTCTAGCAAGAATATATTCCAAAGAATGACCCCCATATCAATATGAAGCAGTTATTATATTTCTAGTCCATATTAGACTTTGGCACATGCCAGAGCATTGCTGCAAAAAGCAAATATCTCCATAGAAAAAAGGAAGCATCCACTTCCATACAAGTAAAATATGAATATTTTCCCCCAACAAAGGATTTTGAAGTCTATACGGAGGATAAAAACAACATCGCCGTATTAGTACCAACGAAAACTAGATTCTAATATGGAACAATCTAAAGCCGCCAAGATGCTAAACTAGAACAATAAAGCCGCTAAGGCCATATATAATAGAATAAAATCTATCCATGAGAAACTTAAAGTTATGTTGGATACTTTGAAGGCCATTGAACTTCACTAGAAGGGTGATATACAAGCTACTATTCAAGTTTTGAATAAGAAGGTAGATACTCTATCTAATACTATCCAGACCATTGACAAAGATTTAAAATAAATCCCAAATCCGGTTAATAATGGTATTCTAGAAAATCTCCAATAATATCTCCAAATTGTTGCAGAAGGATATGAGAAAAAGGTTATTAATAGTATTCAAGTTGTAAATAATAAAATTAATAATTTATGTTTTTCTATTTCTGAATTAGAATAGAAATTTCTTGCTTTGTCTCTCGCTATGAATAATCTCAATACTTATCAATTAGATAAAGCTAGTATTTCATCGGTTCTCGAGTTTTGACTCACAGATTGGCCCAAAGCTCTCACATGTGCTCAGGTTGCTGCCATGAAGTCTCCCTCAAGCAAGGAGAAAAATATAGGAGTCACAAGGATCACTACTGGAGAATCTGAAAGTATTCTCATGGAAGAATACTTTCATAGCAATAATGAACCCCTGCATAATACAGTAAGAACTCAGAACTTTCACCCAAATTATTATAAGGTAGAATGTAAAAGGCTTGATAAAATAAAATAAATGATACATGGAATGATAGGATGGGCTAACATGAAAATTCTACAATTCCATAAACATGACAAAGATATTGCCAGTATTATCATAAATGGATTTGTAGGTATCTTAAATGAGAGAGTCGGAGGAGGAACAACCGGTTTGTCTGCATTGCCATTATTACAAAATATTTTGACTTTGTTTCAAATGATAAAATCATCATCAAAACCAAGTTTCTCTGGGCCCATCTATGTGATATGACTAAAGTAAATGAATATCAATGTTATATGTAGAAGTGTTTTTATAATGCTAGAGTGGCTTTTGATGATAAGTTATGAAATTCGGGTATGTAGATTCCTATCTTCCATACTTTTTGACGAATATAAGAACGCTATGCATGGACTCTCTGAAGAAGATATGACCCTTGGTAGAATAAATCATATTATTAATGAAACAAATAGGAACCTTTGTCTTGAAAGGAAAAATAAGAAAAAAGCTATGGATGCTTTAGAAGGCTTCAGGAGAAAAATTATGCAAGCAACATATAGAAACTAATTTTGGTTGCTCCATGCCAAAGGATAAAAGATATAAGAAAAAAATAAAACTCAAAAAGAAAAGTAAATGTATGGATTGTGCTTCCAAGACTTATTCAAAGCATAGAAGGAAATTTTTAGGAGGAAGAAGTATTTTCCTAAAAATAGGAAAATTGAATGTTTTATTTGCAAAGGTAACCATTTCAACAGAAATTGTCCACAGAAAGGAAAGCAGAAATCAAAATCAAAGGTTAACTTTGCCCAAGAAAAACAAATAACTAAAGAAGAGTATGTACTCATATATGATAGTGAAAGTTATATTTCAGATATCAAGTATGAAGAATTGACTATTGTAACTAATTAACAAACAAAATCATCTTCAGAAGAAGATTTTTTTGCATTTGTGTCCAAATACGACTCATTTCCTTTTTGCAGTTGTAGTATGAATAAAATCTATTATGAACATCCATTCATACCACCAAGTTCAATTATTCTTAATAAAAAGTTGGCTAATGTCAAGCAAGCATTTGAATAATGTCCCCATTTCTATTCTAGAAAAGATATCTTCTACAGTCTTCAACACATGATTTACAAGTCAAATTGAAAGCCAAAATTTAGGCCAAGAATGAGGAAGATAAAAGATAAGAATAAAGAAATACCACCACATCATCTAATCATTATTCTTATAATCCAGATTATTCTTACAACCCTCCGGGAAGAGGACAGGGACGTGGAAGAATCCATAGAGCAAGGAGGACTAGGAATTTTGCATTCCTATTTCTTAAAGAAGAAGAAGATGTAGTAGTTCCTCAATATTTGCCTCTTGTTCTAAGCTATAATCATCCACCATCACTCCAACATGTTCCTTGACCAGGAACACTTGAAAGGATATTGTGGAGACAACATAGGATTTCCTTGTTAGAAAAATCCATAAATAAAGCTACATAAGAATTTCAAGAACTCCTTCAAGAAGAAAAATCTGCTCATGTCCCAAAAACAAAAGAAGAAGATATTGATCATCTGATCATGGAAAAATCATATGAACAATATGATGAGGAGGAGAATTCATATGTAAGTATAGTTAAAACCTCATGTAATCCTTTTTGCAAAATTCAATTCTGCATCCCAAAAATCAAATCCTACTTTCTTGATGTCATGATAAACACATGAGTAGAGTTTAGTCTACTAAAAACAATGCTATCCTTAGAGACTGTTGGGAAACAAATTCCCTACAAATTAGTTTTGACTCTAAGAGAGTATTTTCTTCTTGCTCTGCTATAATACAAGTCAAACTAGGAAGTATGCAAACAACATTAAAATTTCATCAGTTTGATTTATTGTATTATGACATGCTTCTAGGTTATGATAATATTAATAATTGCATGCCTAATACCATAAGCCAAGATGAAATTATCTTTCCCCAAGGATCCATTCCCAAGCTTAAAACCTTCCAAACTATTATACCTTATGTTCCTAAGCCTACAAAACTTTCTAATCTTGATTGGATCCACAAATCAATATCCCTCAATGTTTCACCTATTAAGGCTATTCTAAACAAAATCAAGACAAAGTGTACTTATGATAATTCCCATGCCTTCATCCATCGGAAGAAACTCGAGAATAATATTTTGTAATTTTGTTTGATACTCACACAATTTTAAAGAGGTTCCATTTATGGTTAATATTGCCTAGTATTACTAGAATACCGACAAACATCTACAGTACAATCTTGGTTACATATTACCAATGTCGATTAAATCTTGTAAATGGAACTTATTACATATGTGCCTCGTAGTAAGACAAATGGCTTCCATAAAATGGTTCCACCCGATATTATCCTCTCCCGATTGCTTCTCCTCCCTCCAACCCCCTCTTTTGCAACCCTTTTCCTCCTTTTATTGTTTTTGTCCCTTAAAATCAACCTCATCTTACACTACCCCTTTGGTGTTAACATTGTACACTTCATGTAAGATTTCTAATTTATGTACAATAGTATTTGTACATAGCCACTACCTTATTATTTTGCACAAACACCACAAATTAATCCTTACTCTATTTTGAAGCACATAATTTCAAGCATCTCATAATTGATTCAATAAGCATTTGAAGACACCAAAGCAAGCCTTGTAATTGAATAAGCATTTGTAAAACAATTTAACGAAACATGAAAGATGAAAAAAATATATTTGTTTGCACTTAGAATACGATTGGTCCAAAAACCAACAAAAACTTGTTGTAATCACATTCAACTAAGATTCTTAAATCTAACAAAATCTAGTGTAAGAATTTTTTTCTCAACTATACAAAACAATACTTTATAGCTCCCAAGTTATCACATTCAATACATCTTCTATTTAAACATGTACGATTACATATTGCATAATGATTCCAATATTGTTGCATACACTGTAAACTTATACGTCAATAATGTCAAGTTGTAATTGCCAAATAGGTCATGGTATACAAAATATTGATATTGACAACAAATTCCTCTCTTTTCTATACTTTGCATGTATTTTCATATATATTGACAGAGGATCTTCATTAATAAAAAACATAGCAATATTGATTTTGATTATGGGTATTCACTATTCTTCATGTTGATAGCTCCAACCGACGAAGGTGCAATGCAACAAAACATATTTGACATGCCTCTAAAAGCCACTAAAAGGAAAATTTCAAAAATTAATACCAAAAACCAAAAACAATTTTTGTGTCACCTTCTTGAGAATCTTGTATGGAGGAAGCCACATAGACACCCTATATCACAATAACAAGTCCCCACAAAATTACGAGATCGGATAGTGAGATCACCTGCATCTGCACACATAAACCCTACTTATTACCAAATTCCAATCAAACATGAAAAAAAAACCTTGGTGTCCTAGATCATTTGCATCATCCACACAAGGCTACATGTGGGAAGCTAGGTGGGCACAACATATCTTAAATTTAATAATATATAGTCACTTTTATCTTAAAAAATAACTCAAAAGCAAAATTACAGATGCCCATAAAACTCAAAATCAAAAATTTATGACACCCATAACTTCAAATATATATATATAAGCTATATTTTTAACATGATTCTTTGCTATAGATCAATTTTGACCTTATTCTTATTCAAATTTGAATCCCCAAAGATAAGTCTAGCATAAAAATCACATATACATTCATACATTGGCAACAACAATGTCAAAAATAATAAAATTTTGTCTCTCCATTGAATAAAGTTACAAACTATACAGGCCGTAGATAAATACATAGTATAATGGTTTTGAAACGTAGAGAGAGAAAGTAGGAGGACCGTTTGTATATATAAAAGGAGTATGATATTGAGTGGATTTAATATCTCAGTAACGAAGAACTTTCAAGAAAATATGTTCATGCAGAAACTATTTCACTATCTATTCATCTAAAAGCATGAGCATAAGAGAATGAGCATGAGTTTAGAAAGCAAATTTTCACAGTGGTGAAAATCAAATAAAGATATTGGAATTATATAAATCTGAAAAGATTCAACCTTATATAGTGGTATATAGAAAATTTTAAGCAAATCTCAAAACCACTAACCAAGAGGATCCACATATTAAAACATTTTTCTCCACAATTTTTAAAATTATATTCAACTCTAATAAAAAGACAATATAATCTCATATATTGCACTCACAAGTACAGGGAAAAAGCATATGGAATAGAAGAAGAATCTTTATCAAAGAAAAATTGAATCTAAGAATATTTGAAACCTAGAAAATGATACGAATAAATAAATTAAATGTTACATCGTGATGAATAAAAAAAAAAAGAATTTCTAGAATCTAGAAAAAATGTATGAATTAATGAATTGAATGCTGAACCGTGATGAAAAACCAGTTAATGTGGATGGGTCGAAAAAGTATTAAAACAATCATTAAATTTCTTTGTAAACACTACGAATACACAAACCGCTTATAAATCTTGCTTACAAATTTATAAATCCGCATTCCCCTTGAAACATAAGGGAGGTAAACTTCGTAATCTTTGTTTAAGAATGAAGTGATATAAAAGAGTAAGTAATATTTACTTATCTATCTTTCCAAAAATAGGCTACATTATGGTTGCTTTTGCCCCTATTTTCTTCCATCCATCCCTTTCCTGCAACATGACTCTGCTACCTGTCCTTGGCGGCCACTTCCTCATCTATTGTATCATACTGTGAACAACAACAACATATTTTTTTCACTTTGTATTCTTTGTTTTTGGGTTGCCTCTTCCTTCATTTTAGGGTTTCTTGAACAATGTGAGGGTCGGTTAAGGTTCAACGGCTCCAATTTTTCCATATTGGACGTCCTCTGCTGCCCTTTTGTCTTGTGTGAGAGACCCTCCCAAGTGTGACAATGCCTTTCATGTAATTAGTAATAGCAATTATGATATCAAATGTCCACATCATACATACTAGAAATATTATTGTCTTCTATTTCACGTAAAAATTCTCTTTTATGAACGCAACAATCTACAGTAGAGACTGCTCAATATGAAACACACTCAAAACAAGTCCTCACTAAAAATCTTCATACAAATTTACTCAACATTAACATCAATGACTTGTTGTTTCCTTTCCTGTTCAGTCTTGGGGAGAACAACCTGCAGAGCCCATCGACTTGAACACTTTTCGGCAAAACAATGGGACTGTTGTAGCTTCCGAAGGTCCTAGAAGACTAATTCTTCTGCTTATCCTCGTGACACTACTACAAGGGGGTGTTTTAAGACATTAATTAGAGACAAAAATATATTTTTGTCTCTAATTAATACACTCCTACTTTTGTCTCTAATACCCTTAATATAAATTTTTTTAATTAAAAAAACTCTTTCTTTTGGGCGGCTTGCAAAGCGAGGAAACTGCGAGAAAAATGAATGTGAGGAAAATAGAAAACTGCATTGGGTGGGAGGGAATTTCATTCTCGCATGTAGTTGGTGTGGATATTAGCTGAGGAAGAGGATGAGCAGGTATCTGCCATTGATCCATTTATTTTTCCCTGTTTTATTTTTTACCTATTCTGGTTAAATTATGGTAGTGTTTTATTGAGGACTTTTGAGGATTGTGCACAGAAATGGCGAGGGTTTGGTTTTCGGGATGGGAACTTTGTTTCAAGGGCCTTTGAATATATTTCAATACCACAGTCTAAGTGTCGACAACCTTTGAATATATGAAAAATGAACACTCTGTTCAACTATAATAGGTAGGATTGTGCGTTGGCTAGATAATATGGTAACTTGGTCTTTGAAAGCTAGCACCAACTGTGGATGCTCCCCTTTACAAGCCATGGAAGCACCGTATGCCTTGAGAGCAAAAGGACGCCCATGGAAATTTTTCACTATTTTCCTAGCAGCCTGAGATACCTCTGGGTGGAGAGGCGATTCAATGCTTCCAAATACATACCTCTCAAATAATTTCCAACTATCTTTCTTTGATAAAATCTCCGAATGGATGAAATGTATATTTGGGATTACCCTACTCTAGATCCTCCCTATCTTGAGAAATCACAATAAGTTTGGATCCATTCACCTTGTCTGTCGGCGGCAATCCTAAATTAGATAAGAGGCCTTCGCCTTCATTGCAGAAAACACCATCCACCACTATCAAATATCTCTTACCCTCCAACTGTCTGTATATATGATTTTTAGTTTTTTTTAAAACCAAGCTTCGTTTAAGTTTAAACATATTTTCTAGCAGATGCTTTGTAATAGCCATGAAATATTACTACTAGAGGTTGGTGATACCCATATTAACAAATCATTGTAGCACCTCCTTTGTTTTCCATGCACATTTCATCAACATGGATTTCCAGAGCCCCCCATTCCGTGGATGCCCAAAATATATGCTTTCTTGTCTAAAATTAAATCTTTGACTTCTATAACTCTCTCATCAAGCCCAATAGGAAGGTCTTCCACTACCTTTAATATTGGTATTGATTTTTCCTCATACTTGTAAGCCTCAAACTTGTTCTGTGGGGTTCGATCATCCTCATATGAGAAGTAACCTGAATAGAAGAGGATGCATTCTTCATCTTTGATTTTTTTTTTGTGATTTCCTTCATATGATCTTGAATAGACCGAATCGACTCTGACTCTAGAAAATGCCGAGACATATTATGATGTAGTTATAGTGTTGGGCTAGAGATTATTATATGAAATCTAGTTTAATAGCTAAAAGTCACATTTCCTATCCCAAACATTGGAATGTGCCATGACTAATATTACAAACATTAATATTAATTAAGAGGATGTCAATAAAAACTTTTGGTCCTTTTTTAACATAAGTTTTTTCTGGTTTATGCGGTTAAATCTGCTCAAAATTTTTCTTCGATTGGAAATTTCAAGATTCTAAAATTTGGTATGATTTTATTTGCTATGTCCTAATTTTTTTATTTTGGCTGTTGGTCTCATTGCAGAGGATTATTTTTTGTCACATTATGTGTGGGGTTTTTAATAATATCATGACTTACAACTGGCCTGGTATTTTGAGGTATGCTCCATCTAAAATAGGTCTCATTATCATCCACATGTAGTGTAGCTGTTCCGATGAAGCACACTTGAGTTTGGGTATAAGTTAGGGTCCAAAAACCATGATGATATTTTTCTTGTCACCTCAAAATATAGTTTTAGCCATTTGGAAGCTTAATCCCTTGTTGGAACCACTCTACAAAAATTTATTCTTGTCTGTGTATCACACAGCCTTATCCTACATGTTCATCATACTTGTAGGAGAGACTGTCACGGATAACTCGAGGGAGACAAGATAATTTTACCAAATTACTTTTGCAACAGTTATATAATCATCTCAGGATGATTTCTCCAAAGTTTCAATGGATTTAGTTGGTACTATTATGAGATAAGTGAAATTTCCAGTGAACTGACTAATAAAGATTTCAGAATTTGACATGATTTCATATTTGTAAATTTTCTACAAAATTCTCGGATCCTGATTGTTGAATGGGTTTTAGATGAATTTTTTGATTATAGAAGGCTTTTATCTCAAGGTTTATTTCAATCGACAATTTACCATCCTGTCTTGGACAAATATCTAACTTGAACCTTGAATCTCATGATCTGGAGGTTGGGGTGATTGGTGTTTCCTTTATTTTAATTGAAAGGTATTTATGACTTTTGAGGAAATATTTTGCCTAGATGCCGTAATAAGGGGTACTTATTCTTTCAAATAATTTCAGGACTTACACCTGGCATGGCCTTTTGAGATATGCTCCACCTAGAATTATATGTTGTATATTTCTCAATTTTAAACATAATACTGGCTTCCATGGATTTGAATTGGTATGTGGGAAACCAAATATTTTACTAATGTTTTGGCTCCAATGAGGGTAAAAAGGGTTGAAAAATAACTCTCGAAGTTTTAATTTAAACAATAAAATGAGTTTGTTATGTAGTTTTCAATGGGCGGTTAACAATAGTTGAAGTGGACTACTCAAAGCCCACAGGAAACTATTATGTAAACTTGTTTTGACAAATGGACTATAAATAACACCAACTTCCTCAGCATTTTTAGGAAGCAAGTTTGTGTTGATCGGATTACATTCAGAATGAAGAGCATTTTAGGTCAGATTAGTGCACTTAAAATTGTTTTGTTGTTAATATATTGTCTACTTGCTTGCATCTCTTTCTTTGAAGCTAGGATTTTCATAGTAGAAGGTCACCCAATTTAAAATCTCCAAGTTGAAATAGGTGTTACTCACATCAAAGAAAAATTGAGTGCTGTTTGAAATTGCTCTATCCAAGAGCTGAAAAGCCTTATACAATTGTTCATGAGGGAACCTTTCCCGACCACATTTCAAGTCGACAAGATGAAATAGTTATTGCAAACATCAATTTTTTTTTGAGTGGTTCGAAAATGCTTTATGGGGAAGAGAATTTTGCAATTGTTAGTAAAGATAAGAAATATTCTCATTCTCGATTAAGCATGGGGATATTTATGTAAGCATGAGAAAAAAACTACCGGAGGTGATCCCAAGGATCATAGTCCAAGTATAGGATATGATCATCCTCCATAAAAACTACACCGTAGATTGGAATCATAAAAATATGTTTTAGCGTAAGACCTCTCGTAAGTTTGTGGAGGAATACTCCGGAGACCAATAATATATCATCTAAAATCATCAAATCCTCTTCCTTTTCTTCATCCACTGTAGAGTGTCTATTGTTTTTTTGGTAGGTATTTATTCTTATTCTCTTTTTAGTATAGATTGCTATAAAATGTGTACAATGATTCTTTCAAGAAGGTTGGTGATTTCATTTCTTATTTTAGGTACTTGTTATCAGAACCAAAAGTGTTGAGTATATGCCATTTTTAATATCCTTGTTTAACACCCTAAATGCACTTGTCTGGGCTGGATACTCTCTAATCACTAGGGATATATTTTTACCAATATGCTTCTCTTGTTTTGCACTGCCATTTTAATTTATAGACTCAATTTTTTTCTGCAAGGACTATGAACAAAGAAACAAAAGTTTTGCTTGGATGGCGGGTACAAATGATCACCTAGATATTTATGTGTTGGGAATGACAAGAAAACATGGATTTTATCATATAGGTATATGAGTGCACAACTTAGCTTATTAGTTTTGTGCGAGGTTTTAATTATTGTCCTAGTTTAAATGTAATTTGTGAATACTTTTCGCAGAACTGGAGTAAAATATGTGTTCTTAATATCTTAGAATCTAATGCACCTTTGTTGTTATTGATAATAGAGAATTGTATCAAAGTTGAGACAATCAAAGCGAAGAACATGAAGATGACAACTGTCAGCAAAGAGGTAATTGCTCAAAATAAAATTAAAGAAAAAGAACCTCAAAGTAGAACCAGAGAAATAGACAGATCGCTTGAAGCTAGTGGTGGAGAGAAGGTGTTCATATTGTATGTGAAGGGTTAACAACATTTAGGTACCCTTTTCTATTTTATCATTGTATTTAAAGGGTTAACAACATTTAGACACCCTTTTGTATTTTATCTTATTTGATAATAATAAAATGTTTGTGGACCCATTTGTTGGGCACAAAATTCAAATCAAATTGTTTTTAATTTCTAATATTAATTATTAGCCCGCGCTGACATCATAGACAATATGTATCCATTGATTGCACTATATGATATTTGATTATTATTATTCTTGAAATTAAGATTTTTCATTCTTTAAATTCGTATCGTCTCTAGAGAGACAATAAAAATTGAAATTAGTATTGTCTCTAGAGAGACAAAAAATTAGTATTATGTATTGTCTCTAGGGAGACAATAATGATATTGTCTCTCAAGAGAAAACAATTATATCAATCTATAATGTCTCAGGAGAGACAATAATTAGAGACACCCACTTTGAGACGATAATAGAGACAATATATAACTTTTTATTGTCTCTATTATTGTCTCAAAACACCTCCTCTTGTAGTAGTGTGACTATGCTCTCCACTTTAACATCCTCTTTGCTTATATACGAATCCTCTCCGTCCACAACATCGTAAGCTATGCGGTTCACCGTCTCCATCATTTGATTCAAGGTTTGACTCACAAGCATTGGATGCAATACATCTGAACACATGCAACTGCTAAATTCAATGCATACGAGAATCGTGTATAGAGCATAAAAATAACTATAAATTTGCAAGGGTTTTAAAGACATTTTGGCCATATTTTACTTGAAAATCCAAAAGGAGCTAAATCTAACCATCTTCTCGAGCATGGGCTTCAGAACTTCTCGGTCGTTGCTATCTCTTGTTGCTACCGCATTTTTGGAAAAATATTTGCACTGAAAAGATGAGGTTTTGATGCCTCCTATCGATGTGACAACAACGTTGGGTATGACATTTTTAAGCAACTACTCATGCCACCATGACCGTTAATGTGCCAAGAAAACACCGTAGCTTGAGAATGTAAAAGTTCTTTCGTAGAATCGAGAAGTATTACCTTTGGATTGTGAAGAAGGGAACGGCATATAAATTGAAGAGGAACCACCATGGGAGGATGTGTCTATAACACTTGGATATTTTAAGAAGGTTTGATTTTCCTCCTACTTTCCTCAATGCGCCCTCTCTTGCAATATGGCCCCGCTTCCTATCCCGGCGGCCGCTTTCTCTTCGTTGTTTCATGCAAGTATCATACTGTAAGTGACCGCACCATTTTTTCTCCTCTATTTTTTTCGTTCTATGGTTTCTTTAGTAGTGTGAGTGTTAGGGTTTCTTGAACTTGGCGACAGTCGGTCGGTGGTTCAATGGCTTTGATTTTTCCATAATTGATGTCCTTTGTTGCTTCATCTCAACTGTTGATGAGGCCCCCACCCCCACCCAATGCTACAACACCTTTCGGCTTAATTTATATTAGTGACTATTGAAAAATTATCATTAGTGATTTCCCTCGTGATGAAAGGATACATTAAACTTGATAAGTTGAAAAGCATATAATTGTGTTGTAATCAAAATATCTTACGGAAAATAAAGAAACTTGGAAGTAATTAGACTCATAAGTCTCGAGACACAAAACTCAAAATGTATAACATTAAAACTTGATTACCAAAACTTGAAACCCAAATTACAAGAAAATCTTAACCGAAAATTTTGGAAACACAAAAAGTATATTACTATAAAACGTGGCTAGATCTTATTGGAAACTGAATACATAAAGTCAAGAATAATATTTTCTAGTCACACATTTCATAACTTTGACAGACACACTTTAGTCACATATTTGTTTATCGTAGCTTCTATTTCAATTTTTAATACTTTCAGTTTTGGTGGAAGCATAAACATTAGCATCTTGATTCCATTTGGCATGTTCTTAGTAGGTTGTAGGAAAGAAAAATAAGTTGGCAGATATTTCTCATGCTCCCATTGTTGTAGCATAGTGCTCACATTAATTACGTCTCCCCACCCAAAGTCCACTTCATAATAGATAGAATGCCTCAAATCACAAATTAAAACTACATCTTCAAACTTCATATTGACATCTACTACAGACGGGCTCATCACAGTTTCTAAGTTGAGTTCTTTATGTAAAGATAACTTTGGTTTCTTTATGATCATCATAGCATGCAAAAGATATCCACTTAGAAGCTCATGGAAATTATCCATTGCACATGCAATACCGAAAGCATTGTCATACTATCCATGTGGAAGAGGGGATTAAATGATATCCTCAAGTCCATCGCAAAGAGAAGTTTCACGTTCTCACTATGTGGAATTTGAAAAGCCTTTATCTTTGCTAGCCAAACCAATGTTGCTACAATTTCAAATGAAGAGAAACTTTCTTTACATTCTTCGTGATGCATCGTTTGATATGATTTATTATCTCAAAGTTTATAACAAGAGATGTTTGAACAAATTTCTCTCGATTAGAGGTGCATGTATTATTTGAAGATGACTCATCAGGAAGGGCATACAATCTGCTAGCTTCACAGTTCTCTATTCCATATTGGTTCAATCGAGGGCTTAACCTCCCCCCTTGCCATCTTTGCCATACCTTGAAGAAACTAGCCAAATTATTTTGCATCGCATGACAATACCATACACATTTGCTCCCACAACAAAACCTCCATATGTAAAATGAGTTACTTGCATGAAAGACATGCAATAAAGAGAACAAAATCATGTTGTCAATAGAAACATGTATGCAACCATTAATAAAGAAATCATTTCAGGTTACCCAAATATAAAACCGGCCATATAATCACTTGAAAAATCAAGAGATGGAGGTCCTCAATATTTGTATCCTATGGTAGAAAAAAACAAGCTGC
Source organism: Taxus wallichiana var. yunnanensis (assembly GCA_018340775.1). Taxonomy (NCBI): domain Eukaryota; kingdom Viridiplantae; phylum Streptophyta; class Pinopsida; order Cupressales; family Taxaceae; genus Taxus; species Taxus wallichiana. The sequence goes on from CM031239.1 coordinate 888,409,344, forward strand.
TAAAACAATGGATTGTAGTCATCTAGATCTGTTAAGACTAAAAGGTTGTTGTCAGCCATAACTTCCAGAGACAAAACACCTTGTCTTGTGCACTCCACTTCAAGTTCCCCATTTTCTTTATTTCGATCTCGCCCAACAAAAGGGTAATAATAAACCAGCTCCTTGGAGAGAGCCTCTTGAATCACTTTTGCGGGATCTACTGAGTCTCTTTCCATGTTGGAAATGTAAATCAACAATATGTTAGAAAAATATCTTTCCATTTTGTCAATGGCAGAGAGAGGGAGGATTGTTTTGGGTGAAGGGGCATGGTGTCACCATGGCTCGCACAATCATATTCACATGGGAATTGAGCAGAGGGATAATTTTTATGTAGGGAAAATGATGAAGTGAAACATGGATCTAGATTGCATCTAAGAAACATCCAAAATTAAGAAATGATGGAAGCCCCATATTCAACTCCGAGTGACATTAATTAACAATTTTCCAGAATTATATATTAAATCTACCATTTCCATTTTTTAATGCTCATTATGGATGATTGGACATGAGTGATTATATTTATTCATAGTCACACATATTTTTCTTACTTCTTTGATCCATTTATTCACAAGATGGATCACGAGATGTATTCACAAGACTAAGAACTAGCAATCATATGTTAAATGTACGATGTGGATGCCAAAATGGATATAACAGAGAAGTAAAATTAGATCAAGAGGATTGTAGAAAATGACATTCAAGGGTGGAGAAGTGAAAGGGAAATGAATGAGGAAACATGGATCCAATGTAAAACTATATCGTCTATGAATTGCATGACTTGTATGTCAATCGAATGAAGGAAAAAAATTGTGTTATGGAAGGTGACGATGACACCGTAGAGGGAGATATCTGAAAATGCAAGTAGCCAATACTTGTTTGAATTTGTAGATCTTGACTTTAATGGGTAGTTAGAAAAAATTAAATGTAAGAGAAATTTGAATGCATGTTTCACTGGACATGTCATGGACAAGAAGACATAGATTTAACTTAGAACATGAAGGTAGCAATTTCATGCAAAATTAAGGGTTGTGTTTATCTCCAACTATCATTCTAATGATCTCAACCCTATCCGTTTTGACTCTCCATCTTAAATATCTAGAGGGACTTGTACTTTGGTGAATAGCTTAACAAGCCATCATCCTAACTACTAAACTATAACTCTTGTAAAAATAAAAAATAATTTAACAAAACATCAAAAATTATCTACAAAACATCGAAATTTAATAGATATGTAAATGTACATATATACAAAATTCAATAAATATGTACTCGTATGTATATAATGTTTATATGGACAATAACAAATAACATATACATCTTGGGAAGCACCTTAACTCCACTACGGAAATCCTTGTCATGTTGCCCTTTGCAATAAAATTCAGATCAGCCCTTTAAATTTGATCCTTGGTGGGAAGCACCTCACCTCCACTATGGAAATGCCTACCAAGGACATAAATTATATAATCGATGAAAACATCATTACAAAATTCAATTATTAAGTTTTTTTGTAAGGAAGTACTTAAATATATATTTTGAATAATATAATTACTACATAGCTAGCTATATAACATTAAAACAATAAATGTCCTAGGTTGAATTTTTCATTTTTCAAAAACATACAATTTATAATCAAATAATTAAAAACAAGCTTCTTGTCAATGGGAATGTGAATAGGCATAATTTGAGTTGAAATAATATGACTCATGGTTTTGTCATAGAATAAACCCTATAAATACACGTCGAATTCTATTACCGGTAAAAACAGAATATGAATCCAATAAATGCTATGACTTGGAGCATTCCCTAGCTGACAGGCCCCCACATGGCCTAACCGTGCCCTGACCAACCTCCCTCCACCCGATCCTGGGCAATGTTTTAGTGTCTCTTAATCCTCAATCTTCTTCTCCTTCTGCATACAACCATCAAAACAATGACAGACAGTGGTTTCCTCTTAGAGACAATTGAACCCTCTTTAGATACATATACAAATCTAGATCAATTAATTTGTATATAGTAAAATGAGGAGATATGAGGGTTACATATTTATCTACTTGCAGCCCTAATTTTACTCATATTGGCATTGATTTTTAGGATGACTATTAGCGAGAGCTCTGTTTAGCATAATTCCCCTACAAAAATAAAGAAAAACTTTGCAAAACTACTTTTACAAAATTGATGGTGAGGTGCATCGTGTGATGACGATATACGTTAAATTCATAGTCATTGATTACACTAACGCATGTCAATGGCATGATATGTGAAGCCCATTCGAAAATGACTTTTGACGTAAATATAAGAGAAGATAATTTGTATCTATAACTCTTCACATTCATATTTGTTAGCACATTAGTTAGTACATTGTTTAGTTTGGATTAGTCTATTTGCACAGTTACAAGTGGTTACCTCCTAACCACCGCATTCTCTATGTATTTATACATTGTTTACACTTTGAATAAAATCATTCATTGAGAAATTTTTTTCTTGAGCCACCATTGGTATCGAGAGCAGCGTGGACGCCTGGTGTGTTCCGAGAAGCACGGCGTGTGAAGGTGATGTGCAGACCTAGCGCCAAAGAGGAGAACTGGAGTATTTTATTTTCTGTTCTTGGATGAGTGTGTGAAAGAGCACTGCTACCCTGGAAGAGAGGCTATCATGGAGATCCAAATGACCTAATTTCTTTTCCTTTCATTGAGCTGATGTTTTTTTGCTTGGCACATGGGGAAGAAACCTGTTTTGGTGTTTTGAACCCACATTGGAAGTTGTAGTGACTAGTTTGCAGATATTTGGACATGTGGGAGAAAGAAAATCATTGCGTGGAAATCAGACCAGCTACATCTTCCATTAAACAACAAAGTGGATCGTGTTAGAAAATTAAAGCGACCAAGGAGAGGCTGTGCAAAGTTTTGAAGTGAGAATAAATCTCTTGGAGTCTTCTGCTATCATCCATTGCATTTCAGCAAAGCTAACAAAAGATAAAGCTTGTAAATTACAAAACTATGTGGAAAATATTCACCGCAATTCTCCTGAGGTACACATGCGCTCTTGAAATGAGGCCAACCTGCATATGTCACAAATTTTAGATGTAGAAAGAACCACGAGCAATGCACCAAATATTTGGGCATTGAGCGACAATGAAGACACCGCTGGATTGTTCTTTTCTTTGGTCAATGAGCTCCACAACACTGGGAATATTATCTTTGATGAGATTGTGCGCGAGGACTATTGGAGTATTTTTGGTTCGACGTTCGATGTCAAGCATGGCAGATTTGTGCAGAACTTGAACATGGCTATGATGCAGATGATGAACGTGAAGTAGAATGCCCACAGAGCGTCCGCATCTCACTACACGAGCCTATAGAGCCCATCTTTGGGATAGGTTCCTTCAGTAAGCATTGTAGCCATTTTTGAAAAATAAATAAATAAAATACAATTTTGATTTTTTGAAAATGTCTGCACCTCGCATTCTATTGTCGGATGCCCAGTTGCTCAAAGGGCCAAATTTTTCCACATGGAAAACCAAGATGTAGACAATTCTTTAGTTTGAAGATCTTTGGGGGATCGTTTCTAGCAAAGACACCCCTCCCACAGATGCTGATCTATTGGCTAAGTATGAAAAGGCTGATGCAAAAGCACTAATGCTTATCACCCTGAGCCTTTCTGATGAGGTTCAACCTTACATTCAGGAAGCAACCACTTCCTCTACAACATGGGCCATGTTGTGTACCATCTATGAAGCCAAGAATCTGATGACAAAGTTACATCTTTAGAAAAGATTCACACAATGAGTATGCATGATGACGAATCAGTCGAAGCCTTCTTGCAGCATGTGGCTAAGTTATGCGTAGAACTCTTTGCTCTCGGTGAACCGGTGGATGACAAGTTATTAGTCCCACTCACATTGCGAGCTCTTCCTTCCCAGTTTCAAACGATGATCACCACATTGACCATCACTCAATAGGAGGTGAGTTTTACCACACTGGTGAATTATTTCTAGCAGGAAGAGCCATTCAGAATGTTCAAGAAGCCTTCAAAGATAAGGATCTCATCACGAGGCAAAAGCATAAGCCTTGAAAAGGGTAGTCAGCCCCCCAGAATCAGAAGTAGCATCCACAGCAGCAACCTTCTCAGTGGCCACCACAACGGCCAACCTGAAGTAACAAAACAACAAGGTAGATCGATGGTGCCACATTTGCTCCACGGATACGCACACGACTGCGAACTGTTATTACAACGGTTGCAAGTATGGCAACTATGGAAAAGAGAGAACTTCTGGCCAAGGATATTCCAAGAAATCTCAATGGTGTGCTCGTAATCAGAGGTAGAAGGGTCATATTGCTACTCAGCAGGATGCCACCTCCGATGAAGAGGTTCTAGACGCAACTCATCTAGACATTGTCCTAGTCTCGTAGACTTCGCAGCCATCAGAAAGTGTCTGGTTGATTGATTCGGGTGCCGAAAACACATGACTAACAATAAGAAGTTGTTCCATACCCTGAGTGACCAGCCCACTGGAGATCGGATCACCATCACAGATAATTAGGAGTATATTGCGGTGGGGATTGGTGATGTCATCATTCCTCTTGGGACATGAAGATGTACACTCATGAAGGTGCTATATGTTCCAGGTTTGACCTCAAATCTCTTGTCTGTGAGTCAACTTCTTAATCATCGAATGCGGGTTGAATTCTTTGTTGAGAAAGGGGTCAAGTCCTGTATCATTTCCTAGGGAGACTTAGTTATTGCTTGAGCATTTATGAAGGGTCGTCTATTTGCACTGGATGCGGTCACTTCATCTAACATTGCTCTCTCTACTTCAATGGCGGAGTCCACTGCACTATGGTACTTTCGATATGGTCATCTTTCTATTGGGGCTCTACATTAGCTCAGTGCCAAGGAAATGGTAAGAGGGCTTCCTCCACTCTCCCATTCCTTACTGTTTGCTCTAGATGTCTTGGCGGGAAAACAACATAGAGGTCTGTTCAAACAGAGCTCTTATCATTCTACGGATCATCTTCAAGTTATACACACCGATCGATCGTGTAGACCCTTGCCACTAGCTTCCGTGTTTTGAGTACTTCCAGCTCATCATTAATGATTACTCATGGAAAATGTGGGTATATTTTCTTTGGAAGAAGAGTGAGGCATTTGCCAATTTCCAAACCTTTTACCAACAAGCCACCAGGTAGTCTGGGAAGCCTCTTCTTCTCCTCCACTCAGATCGAGGGGGGGAATTTGTATCAAAGAAGTTCTTAGCATACCTAAAGCAGCATGGCATTCAACAACATTTGACTGCACCCTACACTCCCCAATAGAATGGGATTTCGAGTGACACAATAGGATTTTCATGGAGATGGCTCGTTGTATGCTCTCCACCGCCAAGTTGGAGGATCAATTTTGGGCAGAAGTAGTCCAGACAACAATGTATCTACTCAACCGAGCACCCACAAAGATCTTGCAAAATAGGACACTGGAAGAGGTATGGAATGGTCATAAACCTTCTATTCATCATTTGAGAGTTTTTGGTTGTACTGCATATATGCATGTTCCAGATGAGAAAAGGAAGAAGATCGATCCAAAGACACTACCATGTCTTTTCTTGGGGTATAGTACTACCTCAAAGGCATATCGTCTCATGGATCTTGAGATGAAGAAAATCTACGAGAGTCGAGATGTGGTGTGTGATGAGTCATCCTTTGACTCCCTGCCACACAATGGAGATCTAGTACCGACCTCGTCACATAGATTGCTCACACATCTAGATGATGGGAAAGATGATTCTTCTTAGAGAGAAGAAGAGCTGAGTGGATACTTGTTCGTTGATCTAGGCACACTGGACAACACATCTTCACATCAAGCAAAGCAACAACACCAATTTCCAAAATGGGTCCAAAATACTATTAGGGATGCACACCTGAACTCACTTCCAGGTACTTCTACGGGAGTCAGAACATGAAGTCAAGCCAGACATGAGGTAAATTTTGCACTTATGAGTTTAGTTGTTGATAGCACCGAACTTGACATTATTCGTGAGGCATTAGACCAACCATAGTGGAAATAGGCTATGGATGCTGAATATGATTCCCTAATTCAGAATCGGACGTGGGAACTTATTGATCTACCTCTAGGTAAGAAATCCATTGGCTGCAAATGGATTTTCAAAAAAAAATATAAGGTAGATGGTTCAATTGACAAACACAAAGCATGAATTTTTGCAAAGGGTTATGCTCAACAAGAAGGAATTGACTATGACGAGACCTTTACACCCATTGTGAAGATCAAAACCATCAGAGTTGTTTGTGCACTGGCAACACAAAATGGATGGAAACTTTATCAGATGGATGTCAAGAGTGCTTTTCTGAATGGTGATCTCAAAGAAGAAGTATACATGGCCCAACTTGAAGGGTTTGTAGATGAGCATCAACCACACAAGGTATGTCATCTGATAAAGTCACTTTATGGACTCAAACAAGCACCTAGGGCATGGTATATAAAAATTGATGATCACCTATTGCAACATGGATTCACTCATAGCCCCTCAGATACAAATTTTTATATCAAGAAGGTAGGAACATAGATTGTTATTATGGTTTTGTACGTAGATGATCTTGTGATCACAAGAAGTTCTGACAATCTTGTGGATGATGTAAAGAATGATCTGAAGAAATCCTTCGACATGACCAATTTGGGGCTACTTCACTACTGTCTTGGCTTAGAGATATGGTAGAAGAAGAATCATATCTTTGTCTCCTAGATGAAATATGCCAAGACTCTCCTGGAGAAGTATGGAATGTTAGATTGTAAACCAATGTCCACACCTATGGAAAAAGGTTTGCAATTATCTAGATTCCAGGATTCACCATAGGTAGATGGCACTCACTATAGGCAGCTTGTGGGGAGTCTCATTTACTTGACTTATACCAGGCCAGATCTTTGCTTTGCAATGAGCTATCTCTAGATTTATGCAGGAGCCGAAGAAATGTCATTGGATAGCAGAAAATCATGTGTTGAGATATGTCTAAGGTACAGTTGACTTTGGTCTGGAGTATCAAAAGAACACTCAGTTCTTCTTACAGGGATATACAGACTCGAGACTATGTAGGATCCGTTGATGACAGGAAATCCACTTCAGGGTATGTTTTTCATCTCGGATCTGGACCTATCTTATGGGTTAGCAAGAAGCAAACTGTTGTTGCTCTCTCATCCACTGAGGTTGAATACCGTGCCGCACGAGGAACTGTGTGCAAAGTGATTTGGTTACGTTGCATTCTTGTAGATATATGGATTTCGAAGAGAAACCTCCCATCATTCACTGCGACAATCAAGGTGTGTTGAAGCTTGTGAAGATTCCTATTTTTCATGAAAGAAAAAAGCATATTGAGATCGAATGTCACTACATTCGTGAATAGGTCTTGAACCACCAAATTTAGCTCCAAAGATCGCCCTACTAATTTTCAGGTTGTAGATATTTGCACCAAGCCTCTCGGCAAGGTGAAGTTTGATTTTTTAGGGGTACATATGTAGAAACAATGTATTAAGGGGGGAATGTTAGCGCATTAGTTAGTACATTGTTTAGTTTGGATTAGTCTATTTTCATCATAGTTACGGTGGTTACCTCCTAAACACCGCATTCTCTCTATATTTATACATTGTTTACACTTTGAATAAAATCATTCATTGAGATATTTCTTTCCCGAGCCATCAATATTGACTTTTGTGAAATTTATTATTAATACACACTAACTAATAAATCGACAATGAGAGATAGTAATATTAGGGCAATAATAAAGTATTTTTACGCTGAAGGCATTCTCCACATGGGAAAGGGCTTTGCATAAAATTCATGTCATTATGTTAAATTTGACGGTCGTTTGGACGTTTTTTCAAGGTGATTAAAATTGATGGACGATTTGATGTTTTTCATTTTTATCTTTCCGTAGTGCATACTGAATGTAGGGTATATATCTAAAGTCAATAATTTTGTTTTTGTGGTTTGTTGTAGTGTGTTCCCGACTATAACTTAACAAGATAAGGTATAAAGTATGATGGGTGCTGCATCTTCCTTTTCCTTTGTGGATATGAAAGGAAGAGTTCTTATATGGCATGATTATCTTAGTGATGTCTCCGCATCTCAAGCCGAACAATTTTTCTCAAAGCTCATTGAAAAAGAGGTAATCAATTTATTGTACATTAATTTTTTAAGATGTAAATGAAATTTAGCCTTGTAAAGAATGCAAATGGGTTTTATGGGAATCAAACCCATAATATAAGAATTAAAAAATTATATTTGAAGATCTTTGCTTTCCCGAGGTTTGATGACAAAGATGAAAAAATGATAGGACAAAACAAATCTTAAAGAAATCAATTTAAATATTTAAAGATTTTTGCAAAGGTGTTGAGGTTTTTTTTAAATGAACTGCATATTAAAATTTTGTCTAGAAAAGCTTAACCAAGATAACCAAAAAAACAAATAACCCGTGCTTAGTATGATGCACTTAGTAGGACATTTTGCTTAAAGATTTTCTTAGAAATTCTTCAATGTAAGGTATGAACTAGTGTTTGGGGGCTAGGTAATCTTTTATTTTAGGAGGAATAACTCTATCCCCATGAATGTTAGAATACTGTTGGTCTTGCCTCTGTGTACCTAGCAAGAGGTTTTGCATTTACTGGTTTGGTGATAATATCAAGACTTCTACCCAATGCAGAAGTTGAAGTGGATTCTATCTATGTTTGGTATGTGATGATCATCCAAATGCTTAGCAATATATGTTTACTTCCAGAAATCACAATTAAGTTCCCTACCCAATGTATTTGAAATTGTTAATCCAAATGTATAGTTGTTGGCCAATTATTGGTTTCTTTAGAATCCTTAAATTTTTTTTTTTGAATCTAGGAAAGTGACCCAGGGTATGGTAATAGGCAAAAACAAAATTATAAGTTGGTCAAGTCCAACCCACTGAATCTATGTGAAAAATAAACACTTTGTTAGTTTTATAACATGTTTCTCATTATCATTGATTAAGACTTGAGAACATGAGGTTTAATGTCTTTTTCTGTACATCATGAATTATCCATCATCAGGGATAACTTAAAAAGACTTATAGTAGTGGATATGACTGCATAATAGGTCTTTAGTCTGATGTTTTGAGTCTCACTACTAGATCCATCATCAGGGAGAACTTGATAAGGGTTATTGTACTGGACTCTAAACATGGGTACTAAAAACAATTATAGAGTCATGTCCAAAAACTATTTTACAAAGAACTAATACTTTGTTTCAATCCAAATAGAACTTCCTAATTTCAACATTTTAATAAAACCAAAGAGATCTAATAAATGTGGGTATTTTCTACAAGTCCTAGATGTTGTAGATTATGTTAAACGTTCTGAGGATGAAGATAGACCCATAGAGACATAAGGTCCAATTATTTGAATCCATGTTTAGAAAAATAGATACTCGGTGAATATTTATTTGAGACTTAATTAGTACCCAATGAAGAAAATATTGTCTGGCTCAGAGTGTGATTCATCTGATCTTAATGCTTTTGGGTTTTTGTAGGGACATGAAAGGAAAAAAAAATTGATGTGGACTGTGGGGACAAAATAGTGGTAGGTATACAAACATTTTGTTTATCTATATTTTGGGGTGGAATGTATTTATGAAATAGGGGAGAGGACCTTATAATGATGCACCTAACTTTAGGGGCATGTAGATATATGTAGATATTTCGGTAGCATAAAAACATCATATCATTGTCTAGCATCTAATTGTGCCATATCAACATTTTTGCTTCACGTGTTTATTTGAAGAGAAAATTAGTTTTTGAATTGATTTTATATGAAGAAAATTAATATAAATCAATTGAAAGAGGGGCCAATGACCAATCACCCTATGTGTCACATTCTCATTAACTCTAAAAAGTGTCATTAACCAAAAAGTGAACAACTATTGGTACTTTTGTTAACAACCTATGGTGAAAAGAGATGTACATGTTTTGGTGCATGCTCGGTTATAGGGTCCTCTCCCTAGTTGATTATTATTTTACATTTTATATGTGACCGAGAAAAAGGCCAGGGCATGGTGTGCTTCTAAAGGCAACATTCCTTACTTTGAAAAATCTGCCAAAGATGTATTTAATGTCAAGAAGCGACTTTCCAGGTGCATAGACAAGAATGCATTAAAGAATGAGCCTAAAGAGGTACGTGGTGTTAGTAAAACCTACTGCCTTGTGTAATTTCTAATTTTATGCTAGGATGATGTAATTTTAGTGATATTTATTGTGTTGGAAATTTGTATATCTATTTATACCTTTTTAGTAATCGCTTGAGTTTTGTTTGTTGACGTTAGTTTATTTGTGCTCATGGGTTTTCCTCGCATTATTATTGATTTTTCTATGTTCTAATCCATCCATTTTAATTTATCCCTATTGTTTTTCCTTGTTGATTTTATCCTTTTTTGTTTTATAGATATCTCCCATATATAATTGATGTCTCTTGGGAGACAACAAAGATCATCGGGATGTGAGTGTTAGTTTCATATGTGTCACACAAGACTCGGGTGTTGTATATGAAATTTTAAAATGAATTCGGCCTTTGGGAGGGTGATCATATATTGGTTTGTGTATTCAGTGTAGTGATATAATTGTATTCTAGATAAATTTTAATTAAAATTTACCTTTGTCTTGCATTCTCCCATCTCTTTGGTTGATCCTTTATTTTTTGTAATTCAAATGATGATCAGTTTGGCTTGAGAACGTATATTGCATTGTATGTTGGTATTCTATCATGATTATTTGAAACCATGGCTTCAATTATTCTTTAATCATGTATCATTCAATAATAAGTGAATTGATTCTTAACTTCCAATCTCCAAATATAAAATGTGGTGTGCAGTTATCTATCTCATGGGCCTCTCAATCTTTACAGTTAAATTTTAGTCTCATATACAATTTTTATTAGCTTTATTTTAGGGAAAAATATAGGGAGAGTTTTAATTATTTTAAAGTTTTTCAAATTATATCTATAACTATTGTTATTCATTTATTTAATATCTATCTTGTGTACATTTGGATTGACAACTTCAATTCTTTTAGGGGTGACTTTGGATGAAACATGAGGTATCAATGATGAATCCCAGAAAAAACTTGATGAGGTATGGAGACGAATCTCCTTTTTATAGTAGGGGTGAGGTAGCATACACAAGGCACGTGAACTATTTGACAACTTAAAAAAATGTAGCCACATAAACTGCTATGATGGTAAGAAGGCACAAAGTGGGTTTGTTGAAAAGACCTTGGGAAATTTTTAATAAAATGCAATTGAAAGGTGTAAAACTAGATAACATTTTCCTCCATACTCCCATCCTATGCCAAAAGGAGAGCTTTAGAGACAGGTAATCAAAAATTGTGTTTAATATAATCTTCTGTAAAATATCATGCCTTCTCTGTATCTATAAAGTTTTGGTATGTATGAGCTTGTTGTGGACGACAAAGTCCCCTTGCATTATTATTTGATGGATTCACATACCTTGGCTGATGTAGTGGTCATTGGGGCTTTCTATATGGAACACTTCTCGCATTCCATGCTCATGCAGATGTAGGATTATTAGAAGGAGCACTTATCGCCTTTTGCAAAGCCTACTCTATGCAACCTCTATCAGAGAAAAACTCGGCCACAAAAGGCTACCACTCATGATATAAAATCTGCACATGCACAAAACTCTTAATGTATTCATGTTTAGTTAAAATAAACTACTCGCAAAACGCTACCACTCTTGATATAGGATTTGGAAATGTATATGTATGAATTTGTAACAAGTTTGAAATGTAGAGAGAACCTTTAAATGAAGTGGTTCATCTATATTTCTAAACTCACAAAATCAATGACACCCCTTATCAACTTCAACTAAAAAAGTAATAAACATCCCTCTAAATCAAATAACATATATCATTCGACATTCACATTGCATTGTATACATGTGATTGATATTTTAAAGGCTATTAATTTACGATTAGTAAATATCTTGAGATAATATGATGTCCCTAAATATTGTTTTTAAAACAAATCATGTGATTATTTGGTTTTTTCTTCACGTTGGTCAATTATTGTTTAAAATTGATGTGAATATTATATTCATCTAATTGAAAACTATAAATTATTAGGAATCATGTGGATTTCACTCTCTTCCAAACCAAAAATTAATATTAATTGTGTTACATTTTGAAAAAAATATAGTGTGAATTTTATATATCAAGTGAAAAATATAAATTATTAAAAATTAAAAATATATAATTATCTTATAATTTAATAAATAGAAGGAAAATAATGAAACTTAAAAGTAACAAAATTCAAAAAAGTATAAAATTTATATCTAAAAATTTAAAATTTGGATTGCCTCAAAATTCCTAATATAAAAACATGAAAATTATATTGTTGTAAAACACACCATTTTTTATTTGAAACCTAAAAACATAAATTTGAGAACCAACTAAAAAAATGTGTAGAAAATTCAAAGGAATCATCTAGGCACTATAATTCATCACCTCCCTACATTGACATTCTTTTTTGTGTGTCAACATGGAGTGATTTTGGCATGACCGAGAGGTTTAAGACTATATCCATTTTTATATTTTAGCTTGAATTTATGTCATAGTATAACATTCCATACAAACCAATATTTTTCATCTTATCTATATGCAATTACACCCATGTTCTTGAGTTTGATGTCCTTGACCTCAACTCGTGAAACCCCGAACTTTTCATACTCCAACTATGAAAAATAGCTCAAAAGCAAAATTACGTAGCATACAATAAAACTCAAAATCAAAACTTTATGACACCCATAACTTCAAATATATATAAAGACAACTATATATTTTTAACAATTGTTGTAAATCAATTTTGATCTTATTCTTATTCTAATTCGAATCTCCAAAGATAAGTCTAGCATAAAAATCACATATACATTCATACATTGGTAAAGAACAATGTCAAACATAATAAATTTTTTTCTCCATTAAATAAAGTTACAAACTATATAGGCCACGGATAAATATAAAGTATAATGGTTTTGAAATGTAGAGAGAGAAAGAAAGCGGACCGTTTGAGATATATAAAAGGAGTATGGTATTGAGTGAATTTCATATGGATAAAGAAGAACCTTCAGAAAATATGTTCATGTAGAAACTATTTCACTATCTATTCATCTAAAAGCATGAGTATAAGAGAATGAACATGAGTTTAAAAAGCAAGTTTTCGAAGTGGTGAAAATCAAATAAAAATACTATAATTATATAAACTTGGAAAGATTCAAACCTATATAATGGTATATATAAAATTTTAAGAAAATCTCAAAATCACTAACCAAGTGGATCCACATATCAAAATATTTTTCTTGTAATTTTTAGCATTATATTCAACTCTAATAAAAGACACAATAATAATCTCAAATATTGCACTCGGTACTCAAGAGGCAAAAATATCGGAATAGAAGAAGAATCTTTAGAAAAGCAAAATTGAATCTCGTAATATCTGAAACCTAGAAAAGGATATGAATAAATGAATCAAATGCTGAATCGTAATGCATAAACAACAATAAAATAGAATTTCTGAAATCTAGAAAAATATATGCATTAATGAATTGAATGTTGAACCGTGATGAAAAGCGGTTAAATACGGATGGGTTGAAAAATTATTAAAATATTAATTAAATTTCCCTATAAACACTACGAAGCCACAACCGCTTATAAATCTTTCTTCCAAATTTATAAATCCGCATTCATAACCCCCAAAACATAAGGGAGCTAAACCTCCAAATCCTTCTTTAAGAATGAAGCAATACAAAAGAATAAATAATATTTACTTATCTATCTTGCCAAAAATAGGTTGCATTATGGTTGCTTTTGCCCCTATTTTCTTCCATCCTGTCCCTCTCTCGTAACACAACTATGCGACTGTCCCTCGGCGGCCACTTCCTCATCTACCGTATCATACCGTGAACGACACCGACATATTTTTTCACTCTGTATTATTTTTTTGGGTTGCCTCTTTCTTCATTTTAGGGTTTCTTGAACAATGCGAGGGTCACTAATATGCCAAGAATACACCGTATCTTGAGAATGTAAAATTGCTTCTTACGCAGATTCAAAGAAGTATTGACCTTTGGTCTTTGAAGAATGGAAAGGCATATAAATTGCAGAGGAACCGTCATGGGAGGATGTATTGACAACACTTGGATCTTTTGAGAAGGTTTGATTTTCTCTACTTTCTTCGGTGCAACAAGACTCGCTTCATGTCCTCGGTGACCGCTTCCTCTTCTCTTGTTTTGTGCAAGTATCATACCGTGAGTGGCCGCATCATTTATCTCCCTGTTTCTTCAATAGTGAAAGTGTTAGGGTTTCTTGAACTTGGCGAACCGGTTAAGGTTCAACGAATCTGATTTGTTCGTAATCAATGTCCTTTACTGCTTCATCTCGACCGTCGACGGTTTTGACTTGTGTCAGAGGTCCGCCACCCCGCCCAACTAGACCCCGCTCAACTGAACGACAACTTTTGGCATAATTTACATTAATGAATGTTGAAAAACTACTACTAGTGATTTCCTCATGATGAAAGGATACATTAAATTTGATAAGTTGAAAAGTATATAGTTGTGTTGTAATCAAAATATGTTATAACATAGGAAAATAATGAAACTTGGAAGTAACTAGACTCATAAGTATGAAGACACAAAACTTAAAATGTATAAGAGTAAAACTTGAAACTTAAATTACAAGAAAATATTAGCCCTAAAAACTTGGAAACACAAAAATATATTTCTATAAAACATGGCCCTAGATCTTATTGGAAACCCGAATACATAAAGTCAAGAATACTATTTTCTAGTCACACATTTCATAACTTTGACAGACACACTTTAGTCACATATTTTTTTTATCATAACTTCTATTTCAATTTTGAATGTTTTTAGTATTGATAGAGGCATAAACATTAGCTTCCTTATTCCATCCGGCATGTTATTAGTAGGTTGTAGGAAAATAAAATAAGTTGGCAGAGATATCTCATGTTGCCATTTTTGTTGTATAGTTCTCACTTTCATTGTGTCTCCCCACCCAAAGTCCACTTCATAATATTTAGAATGCCTCCAATCACTAATTGTAACTACATTTTCAAATTTCATATTGACATCGATGTAGAAGGGCTCATCATGGTTTTTGAGTTGAGTTTTTTGTGTAAATAAAACTTTGATTTCTTTATGACCATTAGAGCACACAAAAGAGATCCACTTAGAAGGTCATGGACATTATTAATTGCACATGCAATACCAAAGGCATTGCCATAGTATCCTTCAGAAGAGGGGGATTAAATGATCTCGTCACGTCCAATGCAAAGAAAATCTTCACATTCTCACTATGTGGAATTCAAAAAGCATTTTTCTTTGCTAGCAAAACCAATGTCGCTACAATTGCAAATGAAGAAAAAAATTCTTTACATTCTTACATGATGCGTTGTTCGATATGATTTATTATCTCAAAGTTTATAACAAGAGATGTTTGAACAAATTTCTCCTCAATTAGAGGTGTGTGTATAATTTGAAGATAATTCATCCGGAGGGGCATACAATATTTTGGCTTCATCAATTCTCTTATCCATATTGGTTCAATTGAGGGATTAACCTCTCCTCCTTCCATCTGCACAATACCTTGAAGAAATTGGCCAAATCCTTTTCCATCGCATACACTACCATACAAATTCTCTCCAAAAACAAAACCCCCACATGTAAAACGAGTTACTTACATAAAAGACATGCAAAAAGATAACAAAAGTATATTGTTAATAGAAACATGTATGCAACCTTTAATAGAGACATCTTTTCAAGTTATTTTATCTACCCAAAATTAAACCAGCCATATAATCACCTGAACAATCAAGAGATGGAGGTCCTCAATATCTGGATCCTGTGGTAGAGAAAAAACAACTCCCGAAATGGTGGATTGTATTCATCCAGATCTGTTAAGACCGAAAGTTCGTTGTCACTATGGATTCCACAAACAGAGGACCCTACCCTATGTACTTCACTTCAAGTTCCCCATTTTCTCTATTTTTGAGCTTTCCACCCAACAAAAGGGTAATAGTAAACCATATTCTCAATGGTCTTATACCTATATGTTTTGTAGTACCAAAATCATCTCTATAGAATCGGAGTTCCAAATTCTCTCGTCCCACTATTTGGCCCGTACATATCATTCTAGAATCTTCCTGAACAAGCTAAGTATCTCTCTCTCTCTCTCTCATCTTTTAAACAAGTTACTTATTGTTTATCAATCAATTATTTCATTTCAAGTTATAATACATTATTTTAGTCATGTATAATTGATATTGGGAGTTAATTAGATGAGAGTATTCCTCCTATTGTTAACCCGTATATCCTTCTTAGTTTTTATGCTCATACAACTCTTTTAATCTAATTAGGGTGTAAACAATTCTATACAGACAACTACTCAGATTGTGCAAGTTGTTTCACGAGATGCTTGCAAATATTATGTTAGTGTGGGTTATTGCAAATAACTCTATAAGTGATTGAGAAATGTGCATAGATAAACAAGTTACATAATGGAGATAAGGATAGGTTCTTAGAGCTTGGAATGTGTGCACAAGTCGTGCTTAAGGAGAAAAGAAATTTTTTCATTCCCAAATGATAAATTAAAAAATTAGGTGTCTACAGATTGTAACATTTCTTTGATAGTTAATATAATTATTGATTGTAATCCAGCTTTTTTATCAAGAATTTGTATTAAATATTTTGGTTTACTTTAATGTTATGCAATTTGATGTGTTTCCCAATTTATACCACCACTTTTCAAGTTGTATATATTACTAATGCAATCATATAGCAAGGAGTTCCCGGTTTGGGTTGATATATATCATAATGTTAGCTAAGATTTTGGTGAGAATATCCCTTAGATTCCCGTGTAGGGTGTATGAGAGACAAATCAAACCCATTTTATTGAGCATTATCGGTTACATTACATGTATATATGATGATGCTTGTAATAGAGAGCTTGGAATTTAGTAGCACACACATCTAGTGGAATTTATTGCTAATGGCGTATTGACATTGAATAATGGACCCTAATGGTCAAAATATAATATAGAATAGTTCTTGTTTTATAAAATATAAGCCATTACTTCATTAAATGTTTCATGATTATGAGAGGTGTCGTACATATGAAAATTGACATACGACCTTCAATCGCATTCAACCCCCGAGGTCGTGTTGGAGAAACCGATGTTGAATGTGTGTGGCTAACTATAGGAGGATTAGCGAGTAAGATTGGTTGTGTGATCTCTGGTAGCTGAGTTGGTAAAGGGGATATTTAGAGGCTATAAATAGGTAGCATAAACTCCCCATGGTTTGTTTTCCTAACTAGATCTAAGTGTTCAACTAGTTTGAAGTGTCCAAATTAACTAAGTGAAACTAATAGTCTATGCTATCTGCTGAAAGAAAACTAATCTAAAAAAATCACAAAAAACTAAAATATTAGAATCACAAACAACATTTTTTTTAATTCTAAATAATTAGAATATCTCTATGTACTAAAACTAAACAAGCAAAAAAATATGGTGTGGTTATTCAAATGTGCTGAGTGTATTGAAACTAAACTAACTTAAAATAAGAAATTTTCCAAAAGATCTATGATATGTAGAAAACCTCTTACAAATATAATCTCCTTCAGATCCACAGGGATGGGAAGAAGAGGATCCGTCATCGGGGGTTGCTATGAAAGGTTCAAACCCTCTTGGAAATTAACTAATTGCTTGCAAATGAAAGGAAATTGATTTCTACTCTATTTGATATGATGTAACAATGATAAATTTTAGGAATGAATGAAATCAAACACCAAATCCAACTTGGAATTCACAGAACATAGGTAAATCTAGTTATGTAGTAATTTTTCCCCTTAGTTTGTCCCTTTCTTTTCTATGTGTCTAGATGAGTCCAAGGAATTGGGAATGCGATGGGTGCAGTAGGAGAAGGTGCTTGAGCAATGGAAGCTTGAAGGTAGTCTGGTTGTATGCAGTGTAAAAGAGATATTACAAGTGAACAGAGCTTGGCTATGCAATTTCTAGCAAGATTGTGGCAAAAATACAATGCAAGATACACAAAATTCTTAGGCCATTTTCTTGAATACAAGCATGGAATATATAGGAATTAGATGGGATGTGCCCTCATGCACATGGAAACCTTGGAGTGCCAAATTATTGGGTGAAGAGTCGGTTCAAACTAATTAAATACATTTAAAAATAGAATAGGGACAGAATACCATGCAAACAAGACCATTTTAGGAAATTTGGTTCACAAACACACCCTAGAAATTAAGTTAAGTGAAGTGTAACGTGTTAAAACCATGCATGAATAGTTCTAGAAAAATCATGCAGGTCCATCACCCCGCACAAGGAGGTGATTTCAGAACTACCGCCTGTATGGTAGTGGTCCCGACACTAAAGGTCAAAACATGCACATAAATGAGTGGGAAGTTTGAAGAAAGTGTGGAAAAGCTAAGTAAGGATGTCTAGGCTACAAATATGTACTGTGAATGGGTTTAGGAGCTTGTACACCTTCTGAAAGGACAAGAATCATCATTGGGGACTTTTGTAACCATTTTCCGACAATGTAACACATGTAAATTTGGGTGCGTACATATTTCCCCCTCGGAAAAGCATCTTAGACATGAAGAGACATAAAACGTAGAGTCCAAGTATGACGTTCCCAAAGTGGGGGTTACAAGCTATACCTGACATGCCCATATGTCAAAATGTCACCTGTCTAAATTCCCACTACCTATAAAATGAAGAGAAGACTCAAGTGCAGATAGATAAAATATCAAAAAATAAACACTAAATCAAAACGACAAGAGGACTTACCATTTGTGTGGGGATATAAAAGTATACTGCGCCATGGTGCTTCATTTGTGTGAACATATGCACTTAAAACAAGGTTACAACAACATATATATCTAAACAAACTCATTTTCAAATTCATTTGCACATATCGACTTGGTGATTTTTGAGCTCTGGGCCCACGTTGACCGTTTTCATCGAAAGAATAGTCAAAACATTCGTTGTGAGATCGTGATCATGCCTCTACGAGTGGGAGGTCGACCACGCGCGTTCTCAAAGTTATTTTTCCTCACTTTTGTGTTTTTAAACCTAAAATGTGAAAATGTTAAAAATTTTCCTAGGGGGATCATTTTTAAATTTATTGTTTTAAATGAGTCTCTAGGCGGGCGCCCTCAGGGTAGTCTTTTATTTCGTTGAAAATAGTCCTCTATTTACATTTTTGAGTGTTTTTAGGGAAACAAAACCGTACGACAAATCGCTTCAGGACCATCGCCTTGAGCAGGGCGATGGTCCACAGAAGCACCGCCTGCATCGCAGTAGGGGTCTTGGAACTACCGCCTTGCACTAGGTGGCGGTTCTGAACAAAATGGCCAAAAATCCATGATAGTTTAATTTTTTTTGGATCTTTGATATTTTGTTATGTTTTTGATGGTCTTGCTTTCCAAAATATGTTACTAAATTGCTCTTTTCGTGTTTTGGTGGATGCGAAAAGAAGTAAGATTATATCTATTGGAGTCATGAGAGGGAGTGTGACTAGCTCCCAGTGATATTGGATCAGTTGACGCAAGATAAGACCGATACTCTTCAGAGAGTGTGCATGTGGAGGATTAAATGGGTGCCCCATGTTACTCCTACTAGTCACATTCTATGTGACTTGTTCTCTTATTGGGATGTAGATCATAATACCTATTGGTTTCTGGGTGCTAGGGGTGAGTGGATGATCACCCTAGAGGATGTGTACCATATTCTTGGGGTTCCGATATTGGGAAGATGATTGACTCTAGATACAAAGAATCTAGAACCATAATGACTCGTGGGCCAACTATATGGGGGATGTCGTGGTCTCCTTTGGTTCAAAGAAGGGGATTAAGGTCTGATCCATTCCTACTACTCCCATCCCTACTATCTGTAAGGCCATCATGGGTATCTTGGCCTCGCAGTTGATCGGGGACAAGGGAGGTGACACACTACTCTATTGTTGGGCTCCCATTATTACTCAGATTGAGGCACATGGTCTGTATCTATGCCTCGGGGAGCGAGATATACTTGGAAACACTTATCATGACTGTACGATTGTTATATTACAGGGGTAGTATTTGAGTCACCCCACATTGGTTATGAGTTGGGTGTATCAGTAGATCATGCCTTATGGGAGGGGAGTCCTAGTACAAGATCCGAGGGTTGTCGGGCTACTAGGTGGATAGGGATGATAGTTCTCGAGTTCCACATCGCCTAGTGGATTCTTGGAATATAACATACATGGTGTCTACCCCATACCATGACATGACAGGTTGTAGGGATATGAGGGGACCATAATGGTGGATTGATCCACTATTGGTCGATTATTTGACAGACAGGGAAGCTTGAGATTCACCTATTTGGTTGAGTTCCTTAGCATTTCGGCCTCCCGTACATTGATATGCTCCCCCAGTGCAACCTATGTATAGGACTGTGAAGGAGGCCCAAAAGGGGCCTCGTGGAGATCCGAGGTTGGGCAATAGTTGTTCTAGGAGTTCCTATCATAGTTAGGAAAGTTTTTCATGCCCAACGGGAAGCTTATCTTCGCTCATGTACCCTTACTCCAGATTGGGGCCACACCCGCTCATAAAGCGACAGGAGGACGAGCCCATAGACATAGACTCTAACTCGAGGAGTACATAGGGGATGTTACAAGAGAGGAGACTAGTGGAGAAGAGACTAATGACAATGGGTTGGGTGGTGAGGTTGGTAGGGTAGAACACATGGAGGATGAGAGAAATCCCAAGTGGCATTATGCTCTAGATCTTATGAGAGTGGAGTGGGAGGAGGCGGCCACAGAGGAGGATACAATTGTCTTTGAGGGACTAATTTTTCACGATAAATAGGGGGATGACAAGTCCATGGTGGGACAAAGTATTACCTCTAGTTTTGGGGAGACCCTATAGCCATCAACAGTAGCATCAGCCACTGATCCTACATGGATGCCTGGAGATACGAGTATTTTGATCCTCTTCTCTTTGACCTCATTAGTCGGAAATGTTAGTTGATATTTCTTATTGTTTTTTTATGACTTTCTAACTTTCCATTTCTTCTTTGTTTTTTCTTCTAGTGACTGCACAAGAGTGGCAAGAGATTATTTGATGGGTGTGTTTGGATACCTTGCCGATCCCTTCAGGGAAGACCCGAGATGAGATGATCGAGGATATAGGACAACCACTTGCGGTAAATGACAGACACATTGATGTGTTTTCACCCATCTGGAGGGAAACAAAGGTTATGATTTCTCTCGGTACACAGGTGACCACATATAAGACAATCGGGCATTTGATGAGGTGGATTCACTCTCATAGTGAGACCACAACTAGTGGCCGCCACCATGAGAACTCCCACCATTCAAGACATTCTCATTCTACTGCCATGCACCATCCGAGAGGTCCCATAGGGATTGATAGGCCGATGGGCATTTTATTGCTAGGTTGTGATTTTGTCAGGCATTATATGATTTTTGTGTATATTTCAGGCTCATTTCAAGTGTTTTGACCACACCTAGCATGTGATGACATTGTATACCAACTTGATTTATTATGATATATACATAATCTTCTTTTGGTTCAAGATAATTCATTGTATCTCGAGTTGAATTCCTCTTGTCTCACTTCACATGTGTACTCTAGATGCTTTTAACCTCCATTTTATATGCTTTTAGAATGTATGCGGTGGATATGAATGCTAACATAATGATTTTACTCTCTCTCTATCTCCCTTAGTTGATGATATATGATAATGCAATCACATTGTAATATTTAACTTTAGTTTCTCTAAGAAACTTTTGGTACTTCGTATTTTTTGGAAAAACATGGCAAAAGATTGATATGATAAGTGAATGAAATTTCCTTGTTCCTAACTCCATGCAACCAAAGTAAGATGCGGGGCTCAACACCAAGAGTTAGAAGGGGCATAAGTTATATAAAGTTGTTGAATGGTAATGACGAGAGAAATACAAGGATTCAACAAAACCAAATTGAGACACTAAAACCTCATTCTACCCAAGTTTTCTTGATAGTTTTAAATGTGGATTTATTTCCATTTTATCTAGACTTAGATCCGTAGATGGCCACTTGGTTGACAAAATCTGGTTTTGAGGTTTAAAACTCTTTTTGGAATTTTGGACATCTAACTCACTTTGTTTTGATTTATGATTTCACAACATTTGAATGAACTGTTTCTAATTTTAATTTTGTCAAAAAGACTCCCTACATCTTGCCCCATGCTTTGTCAATATGAAGTATGGGCTCATCACCATGGATAAGGCATAGGTGAGTAATGGCACTTCTCTCCTTTCCCAACCCTACATCACTAGTAAGAGACATAGGCTCAACACCGAAGGTTGGTAGGGAAAAGAAATGTCTAAAATAAAAAGTTTCTATGGATTTGCATTTGAATTATTTATCTAGGAAAAATGTATAAAATTTTCTTATTTTAAGAAGAGATGTATGTGGGATAGATGCGACACTGGAAGCTTCTAGAATAGACTATAGGAAAAGACACCTAATATAGAAGATACTAAAAGTAGAGCTAAGTATGTAGACCTTGGTATAGTTCCTGTCAAAACTTATCTCATCTTATTTGAATTGATGAAATTATTAAAAACAATTGATGATACCATGAGGATTTGAAGAGATATGATATGAATGTTTTGCCAATGTTTTCAAAATTTTTAGGAATTACTATAAGAATAAGTCCCTTGATCATAAATTTACAAAATGAACTAGAAGATGAAAATGCAATGCAGATGCAATAATGTATATATGGAAATGCAGGTGAAACTACATATCATGATGTCTAAGGTGAAGAAAGTTGATGAATATCAAATTCTTCACCCCTCAAAGTACATAGTGGAGAACTGTAATCCTCAAAATTTCCATTCTCTTGACAAGGGCCTACTATTCTATGTCTAAAATTACAACCATTTCCCAGGAGTGTATATGTCCAATCATTAAAATCATTTGTCCGAAAGAGGCATTCGTGCACATCTTTGTCACATTCTTGAGACTATGTTTCTCGACCTTATTTCCTATGTAGAGCATTGTATTTACTTATGAAACTTGTTGAATGATGGGGCCTTGCCCCATGGATATGGAAAGATTACCTTCCGATGAACATGGGTTGAAACTGGAGTTTAGAATAGAACAAACCTCAGAAATGGTTTTGATGGGCATCGCTTCAATCTCAAACTACCCTTTTTTGTTTGTTAATTATATCATATTTACACCTACACCTAGGTTCTCAGAGGGAAGAGATGCTAAACTAAGAATATTAACCATCCCCTCTGGTTCAAACATGAGGAAGATAGGATCATCGTTCTCTAAGAGTTTCATAATTTTTGTTATGGTTTTAGTGAAGACTGTTTCCACAGATATTGATTTACCCTTATTTATTTTTGCCACCTCAAATGTTTTTGGGTCAATGAATTCAGCCTTTGGCACACCCAGGGTGATTAGGACTAACTCTTTTGATGAAGGTGGTTTGTTCAATTGATTAGATGGAAGTTCATACTTAGTATGGACTCCTTTCTTCTTCTTGAGGTTTTCTAAGTGTATATCGAAGTGCTTAGGACCCCCTTGAGTGATGAAGACCTTCCCCAAATAGAGGAATCTAATCTCCTGGAACAGGTAGAAGGGAAAAACTTCATCCGATGAATCTAGGGTCTCCCAACAATCATGTTATAACTTGTTTTCCTATTGATAATGTAAAAATCCATCAAGATGGTTTTGGATCAGGCGTGACTAGAAGAACTATGGTTCCAATCGACGTCACTTTAAAGCTGTTGTACCCTCGTAATGTGTTTCTTGTAGAAGAACAATTTGTCTCTCCATATCCCAACTTGAAGAAAGAGAAGGGAACCATATTTATAGCAGCCTTTTCATCAATAATGGCTCTCTTAATGTAATTTTTATAAACCCATACTTGTAAAAATAGGGCAAGATCACCTCTTCAGGAAATTTCAACGTCATATGGCATCTTGTCTATATCGAAAACAACCAAAGTTTCCCTATCATTCTATCTAGGAGGATGTATTTCAAAGTCAATATGATTTATTTGAGTGCTAAGAGGTAGCGTAACATGGATTAGATGACCAAGACCTAGTGCGTTGAGAAACGCAAAATGATGCGCAGTGAATTCTTCAAAGAAATCTAGAAACGAAATGTGATATAAAGTCTTGTTCAAATCTGATATTAAATCATAGGCTCCTAATGGTTTTGTGATTGTAGGAATGTCATCCTGCGGAAAGAAAAGAGAGTGTAGGGGTTGTGAAATGTACTCCTTCATCTGAGTTGTTGCATTAATTTCAAGCTCAACTTCTAGCTCAACTAATCCCAGAATTCTTGTATCATCATTTGAACTAAGGTTAGGAACAACCCAAGAGTTGTCAAAAGTTGAGGATTCATGGTTTTGTTTCCTATAGGAATACCCTTATTCATATTTTGAGGATTCACTTGGGAATCCCCGGGATGTATAGGGTTCACATTTTAAGGTGTGACAGTCTGGTATGATGCAACCTAGAATTCAGTGATGCAAACCCTATGAAACCCTAGACGCGCTGACACATCACTCAACCTAAATTGAGCACTCACCCAAAGCATGTAAAGGTACCAGGTCCCTCTTTAGGGTTGTTATTGCAGGATGTTAGCATGATGAAGACTTAACATATATAGTTCCATTACTAACACATCATTCACAGAGCATACCAAATCTATATCTAAGGAAAAGAAGAATTAAGTACTAACCACAATGAGATACAAAAATACTAGATTTAGATACACATAGAACTAACACTTAGATTCAGCCAATATCCTCCATCATATTAACTATAATAAGTTTAGAGAAGCTTTATTACAATATCATTAGTATGCGTGTAGCATATTTAACAACATTCTATGTATATCTCGATCCCCTCTGCATATATCTACTACATAGTTTATTACATATATATAATGGTGGGGACTTGACCTTCACCACTTATCTATTCCAAAAATAGGTTGCATGCTATTCTTAGCCATGTGCCTTTACAAAACTAGCCACACATGCAAGTGCGCTAACAATAGACTACTACTAGCTAACTGATAGTAGCAGATCTATTTCTGGCTTGTGTCCATGCAAAGTGCTTCATATCCAATCCTCAAAAATAGCCAATGCATGGCGCACACGTCTCTGCCTCATTTGTGTGATCTGCATGCCATTTCTAAAAATAGACCTTTATGAGCGAAAATGACTAAGTCGTAAAAAATAAACTCTTGTTCGCACGTGCATTCCCCTATCCATTTGTGCCTTTGAATATGACTCACTTTCTGCATGGAATTCTTGTGTGCTTTTTGTCAAGTGTTCTTTGATCAAAATCACCCCACACTAATTTCATTGTCACCCCAATAATGGTCATCTCCAAAAACTTAAGTAAAGAATAGAATAATGGAAAGAATGTATGGAATAATATTTTTACTCCGCAGTCTCTTCTTCAACTTGAACATCTAATTCGGGATACTCATGTTTTATTTTAGCCTCCAAGGTTTTCCACTCACGAGTGCTTCTCTGCTCTCTCTGGTATGTCCACAACAATGGACTCTAGTTCGGCTTTCACAATCTCCCTTTTTCATTTTGCAAGACCAATATAATGCTGGACATTACAGTCATACTCCCCTCTAATAAATCCATCTTCTACACAATGATCTTCCCAAGATCTTCCAGCTGATTCTTATGTGGTTCTTGTGCTTGCTACTATCAGAGCCTCGCACTTCTATTTAACCATTGATAATATTTATACACCACCCAATGTTTCATCCTTCATCAATTTCTGGACCTCATTGTTCTCCTCCAACATTTTTATGTTGATGAGCACCTCTGGAGTGTTGCAAATATTCAAGGCATGGTATACTTTCTTCGAGTTCTTCTTGCAAAGCACTTGCACAAGTAGTCCTTCATAGGATGCAATCTTCCGCATCACTAAAGCCTTCTCTCATTCTGCCTCTTGTGCTGGATCCTTTGGCGTTGGCATGCACAGAGGCTCATCTTCAAGTACTAGGTCCACCAAATTTCCTACATAGTGTATTGCTGAAGGAAATGTCTGTGGTACCTTTGGCTCCAAGTGTGGCCTAGCTCTTATGACATTGTTACCAATTTCCTCTGTGATTGATAAATACAACGTTATTTTTCTACACTAAGTCTCTCTCCTATGTTAGGTGTGTTATTTCCCCATCCTTAGTTTTGATCTCTTCCCTAAGCACCCTAATTGTGGTAGCCTTGTCCATATTCTACCTCACCACCTCTATTGAGACTTTGACCAATGCATTGCTCACCTATTCATCTGACATGATAGTAGGCTTTACTGTCATGTGTCTAGCCTGAGGTGTCTTTTTTAACCTCCTTGATATGCATGAATCCTCACACACATATAAAAATATGGCTCATCCATGTGTGTGTGAATGGACCATGACAATATTTGCTTCTGGTGTACATTGTGGCCATATCTTCATACATTAATTCCCATCCATATAATTCCTTCGTGATAGTGTGCTCTAGTAATGGGTGCAAAAATGTTACCTGTGTTCTCTGCATAACTCATGGCTGGTGGAATGTTCTCTCCACTTGTCCTTATAGATAGAGGTTGCTTAGGAACTTAAGCTTCCAAATTTGGAACTTGTGCTTCCATGTCTTGCGCAGTCTTTATAGTTGTCTCATATGTTCCCTTTTCCTCCTCTTCTCCTTACTTCATTTCTTCATCTTTCTATTCTACATTCTTTGGAGGTGTAGGAGAAGTAGGAACGCTTTCCTCTAAATCTTCCACCTCCTCATTCAACTTTAATTTCCTTCTCCTTTTCACGGTTGTCTCATTTTGTGGAGAGAGTCTGGGTGACCTGCACACTGTTTTCAAAGTAGTACCTTGGGTCCTTGTTCTCTTGAATACTTGCTTAAATTTGTTCTCTCCTTAGACTGCATCTAAGTCCTCATCATCCCCCTCGTGTGGATGAGGTAGTGTAGTGGTGTGATCAGCTTCATCCTTATTTGTAGGATGTCTTCTGCCTCTATGCTCCAAACCACCACTATCTTCGCGCTCATCCTCCTCATCCTCTACCTCAATTGGTTTTGCAGGATTAGTCACCGGGATGTTCTCCATTGTAGGCTTACCTCTTGGTGGTTGGAAGTGTGAAATCATCTTGCACATACTTGTTATTCTCAACTTGGGCTTCATTGGAGGTACTTGTTCTACTCCAACATCTCCCATAACAAGACTTATTGTTTTAATGTTCAATACATCTGAAATGATCCTTTCCATATATGCACCTTGCCATGGATACACATATTTATTCCTTAGCATGTGGTAGTCAAAATCTACCTTGTCCGCATTGAACATGAGGCGTCGTGCGTTTGAGAACTGTGTCTTGCGACACCTAGAAATATCTTCTTTGCAAAGGCATATGGTAACTTACACCAAGGGCTCTATGCTCCATCCTTCATGGCAAACCACGCTATGTAAAAATGCTAGTATACAAAAAAATGAACTTCCTTTCCAACCACCAAATGATAGTCCTTGATAGTCCTTGGGGATGTGTCATTATTCTTCAAAGGCCATGCGGAGTCTATCGTACCATTTTTCAGCCCTTTTCTTGACTTGTTCTATCATGGATCCTTCACACAAGTACTTTTTGAAGCATTCTACAGGTGACTTGTGCTCCATGGGATACTCCCATATCTTCTCTTTTGGTCCATTAGGTACTCCGATATCCATGAACACAGTGATAATAGAACAACTCCAAAGTTGATCTTTCCTCCTATGCACACTTCCTCAACGATAGTTTCTACAATATAGCATGAAATGTTGTAGACTACCCCTTCAGACATCTTTTTGGCAATGTGCAGCCACATGGTGTTCACTTGTGACCACCTTTCCTACTCATTTAGCTTTGTAACAAGATGTGCAACTACTTGCACAACTAGATACTTATTCAACGGACCCTTTATCCGGTCTCCAATTTTGCGGCATTTTCTATTAAGTCATCTTTTAAATATTATCTGTGCCCTTCAATCTTGCTACCTGTGGAGATGAGCATGACTAAAATTCTAGCTCTGCGTCCTAGAAAGTAGAAAAAATCTTCGTGCACTCTGCTCATGAGCCACTGGTACAAGGGCTCATATTTCCCGAAGTAAGGGAGTTTGTATAGCTAGTAAAATCCAATATTCTTTAAGAGCTTCTCGCCAGCATCATCATACACTCGACATGTCTTCCTCTGTGCGTTTATTTGTCTTTGTGTTCAACAATGCATCAAGCTCCTTCTTATTATCTATGGTACGGTGATTGCACTCACTCACCTTACTTTTTATTATATGATAATCCCACTCTTGGCCTATGATAACCCCCTTTGGATATTCCTCTTCTTCTTCTACTACCTTCTTCTTTCCCTTCACTCCTGCTACAACTACTTTCTTGGGTACCATTTCTACCTTGTGATCCTTTGTAGATCCTTGTCTCTTGAATTATGTAATGTGTGAATCAAACCCTAGCTTGATTCAACATGCCCTGAAAGCCTAGCTCCTCTGTCATCTTGTTTCACTCAAAACCTTCTTCACTACTAGGGATGCAAGCTCTTTCGCACATAGATCTCTTCTTCATGACTGGTTACACAACTTTCACACCTCGATTCAATCACTTAGTTCTTTACATTTAGCTCTTGATCAAATACTCTTAATTGTAATGGTAAAAATGAATTCACATCCCATCCTTATATAGATTTTAAAATTTTGATGCATTCATTGCTCCTTCACCTACCAAATATTCTCTCATTAATTGACCAATTCCATCCTTTCCACATGTTACATCTTCGTGCCCCAGCTATAACCTTATAGCGTGCCTTCCTACCCTACGATCATAGACTTATCTTTAGTGTGATTCCTTGCGCTCGAGCACCTTGTCACTACACCTTCTATTGGTAGTTGTTATGGCCTTTCCTTACCTCACGTTATAAAGTTCCTTCATTCCTCTCCATCTTTGGTCACTTTTTAGAACCAATCCTTTGACTTGAAGAGCACCCGTAGTAGATTATTCCTTTCACCTTTCAATTCCCAAAATATTATACTTGGATATTGACAACCACCCGACACTAAAAGTATGTGTAGTCCTCTGCGCATAAACATGCTTCATATAGTAATTAGCTTAATGCGCGCAAGCACGCTTATTTCACAACACAACAACTAAATTGAAAAGTATAGCAACAAAGAAGGAAACACATTAAGGAAATACAGAATTGAAAACCTAATCTAAATGACAATACCACCTTATTACAAACACCAAGAAGACTTATTTATATTAGGGCTTTAGCCTACTCTCGTTGAAGTAACCGGGTAGTGTGTTCCATCAAGTGCTTCTAACTAGAAAGCACCTATTTCAAGGATGTAAGTGATAACATACGGCCCCAAAAAATGTACCTTAAGTTTTCTAGATGGCACAAGAACTTAGAGTTGTAAAGAAGTACCAGTTGTCCAATTTAAAACTTCTTATCCCTTATGTTTATGTCATGCCATGCTTTCTACTTGGCCTTTTCTTTGCTTCGAATCCAACATGCTATGGCTCATCACTCATCTAGCTGAATTATCTTTTCAATCCATTCTTCTAAAGCTTGCTCATTAGCTAGACCTCCAACGTGCACAATACACAAAGAAGGTAACATAAATTCCATAGGAAGAATGACTTCTGCGCCAAACACTAACTAAAATGGTGTGGATTTGTTCAAACTTTTATACGTTGTTCTATATGCCCAAAGTACTAGAGATACTTTATCATCCTAATCCTTTTTTCCAACATCACAATTTTTTGTCGATGTGTGGCCCAATTTTTTTTTGAAAGCCTCAGTAGTCCCATTTACCTGAGGATGATAGGGTGTAGTCTTATGGTGTGCAATCATGAACTCATCCAATAAAATTTTGATTGTTTCATTAAGAAAATGTGTGCCCCTATCATTGGTCAAACTCAAAGGATCCATACCTTGTAATAATATGTTCCCATAGAAACTAAGCTATTATAGCCGTTGTACAGTCCTTGGTAGGTGCTGCTTTTGCCCACCTTGTCAGATAGTCTATGCAAGTTATAATGTAGTGTGATCTAGTTTTATGTGCAAGCTGGTGAAATAGGACCCAAAAAATCTATAACCCATTTCTAAAATGGTTATGTGCTAGTAATAGGTCTCAAAGGAATTTCATCTCATTGACTTGGTCTTCCAAGACATTGACAATGATCACATGCCTTACAAAATTCCTTACAATCTTTATAGAGGGTCTCCCACCATAATCCAAATGAGTAGAATCTTGTGCGTTGTGGCATCACCTACATAGTGGCCTCTTGCAATTCCACCATGAGCTTCTTCCATAATGCCCATGCGCTCATGTTCCAATACACAATGGTGTAATATTTCATCATCGACCCATCTTGTACAAGTCACCACTAATTAACATATAAGGTGCAGCACGTATAGCAAGTTGTTTCTTCTCCAAGGATTTCATTCCTTCTAGTGTCATCCCTGTGCGTAGAAAGACAACAATTTCCTCTAGTTCCGATGGTGCGCGTTGTAACTGTATAACTATGCATCTAGAATGGTATCCTCAATTGCCTGTGCTTCTTCTCCTGACTGTATTCTTGATAAATGGTTTGGTCTAGAATTACTTTTTCCTGGTTTTACCACAACTGTGAAATCAAACTCTTGAAATAAGAGCACCCATCAACATATGTGCAATTATAAAACAAGATTATTTACCAAATACTACAATGCCATGTGATCGTATAAAAGATGAATGGTGTAGCTAGTACTTAGGTCTTTGGAAAATTTATGCAACACATAGATCATTGACAAAGCTTCACACTCTGTAGTTGTGTAATTATGTTCTATAAGAGTCAACTTTCTACTAGAAAAACAAATAGGATGATCTACAATACCTTATCTAGGTTGAGCCAACACCACGCCAATTTCCGTGCCAAAGACGTCAACATGTACATGTAATGATTTGTCCCATGAAGGAAAACACAGAATAGGAACGGTAGTAAGTTTCTCCTTTAATGTCTTGAATGTGTGCTTGTTGTTCTCCCTAGTAGAATGTACCTTTCCCTTTCAGTAACTCTTCTAAGGGTGCGACAAATTTGGCATATCCTTTGATAAATTTTCTGTAATATCCTATATGTCCCAAAAATCCATGCACCTCACTTTGACTGGTAGGCTCCCTTAGGCCTATAATGACTGCAACCTTTCGTTGGGTCAACTAAAAACCCTCCTTGTAGATTATGTGTCCTAAAAGTATCCCAAATGGTGTAGCAAATATGCACTTCTTGATGTTCAAAGAGATACTCAACTACCTACACCATTCAAACATTAAGCATGATTGTCATAGTGGTCCTTAACTAATCCATACACTATCCAATCGTCTAAATATACATGTAAGAAGTGAATAAATTCTTTGAACGCTTGGACAACTATGCGTGAAAATACAACATGCACATTTTTAGACCAAAAGGCATGACAAGTATAGGTGAAGCTACCCCATTCAGTAGTAAATGTAGTCTTTTCCTAATCCTCTGGGTAATTCTAACCTGATGATACCTAGAGAACCCATTTGTAAATGAATATATTTCGCACCCCACAACTCCTAGTATTTCCTCAGTAAATGGCGTAGGGAATGGATACATTACACATGTAGCATTCAAATCCCTCTAGTTCACACATATTTTAATCATCCATCCTTCTTGATACTAATTACCATTGGACTAACCCATTATGACTCATCAAGGGGCTTGATAATTCCATATTTCAACATGTTATCAATCTCTTCTTTGACCTTTTCGCAAATTGGGGTTCATTCTGTAAGGCCTCTTTCTAACTAGGTGTGCACCCTCTTTAAGATTTATCTTCATCTCCCCTAATGATTCATGCATGCCTTTAAGTTCATGGTACCCCTAGGAAATAGGTCCTGGTAGTCCCTTAGTAACTCTATGATTTTTTCCACTTGATTGACCAATAGTCTCCAATTATGGCTTCCTTAGGCTTAGTATCTTCCAATATTCACTCGCTTTGTCTTCATAGGTTCATGATAGGTGCACGTGGTCTTATCCACATTGTCCAATACCTCACACCTTCTGTTGAATGGTTTACATCAAGATTATCTACTTCTTCATCATCCACTAGGTAGACCATTTTTCCTTTTCTTTCTCAAGGCAAGCATGTTGAAGTAATGTTGCATCGGCCCTCTGGTTTTTGTCAAGACGTTCCCCTGAGTCCTCTTTATCTAATAAATCCTAGAGAAGCTCTTCAGCTTTGGCACTATCCCCCATAGTTAATCACTTGATAACTTTCAATTCTTCTTCTACTGGAGGTTTTGTAGAGAAGAAGTCAAACATTTGGGCCATTCCTGCAATTAAATTCTACCAATTTCTAGTTTCTCTATGGAGTTTTGCATATACATACCAAGCATGCACATGCAACCTTATAACGTGGAATAAAACAGATGCACCCATAGTGAGGGTGGTAAAGCTTCCTACCCTTCTGTCAGAGTCTCTCACACTTCTGAACATGGTGTTGAACAGGTTGATCACCGTGATAATTGTAGATTTGTGTAGGTGCATTACTCCTAAATAACCTAGTAGTAAGAGCAACCCTAATTTCATCCCATTCGATCAGATTATCCTTGTGGACCACCCACCCATGTGTCTTTGTTGTCCCATGTAGTGTAAATGCTAGCATATTTCTCCTATCAGTGGGTCTACCCATTTTAATTCCAGGGCATGCGGGAATACCATGGGATCCCCTTCTCTGTGTAAAAGGTACCGAGTTGTTACCTATCCTCCCGAAATAACATGGTTTTGTGCCTCGAGGAATATGCTCTTTACTTGCACCCTACTAACTCATAAGTGCTATGAGCCCAATTATCACAAGCAAAACTTGTAGTATCACTAATAGACTATGCATCCTCCCATTGAATTAGTCCTTCTTTGGTTGGTTCAATCATCTATGGATCTCGGATGGCGCGTACATAAATCCTATTCAGATCTTCTTCACTTAAGGGCTCAACATAGGGCACAAAATTTCCATCTGTTAAAGGGATAATGACCCTTTCCACTTTATTTTCAAAATCGATACTTCAAGATCAACATTATTTGCATAAGACGAAGGATGCCCTAATAGAGGTGAAGCTTTTGATTTTCATCTATTAAAGGGATAATGACCCTTTCCACTTTATTTTCAAAACTGATATAGCCCTTGTTGAACCGAAGATCAACATTATTTGCATAGCACCAAGGATGCCCTAATAGAGCTAGGAAGCTATTTGATTTTGTTAGCGCTAAAACTTCAAAGTCTCCAGTGAACTTGGCTCCTTGTATGGTAATGGATGCATCCTTTAAAACTCCTATGAGAGTGGACTTAGTTCGATTATCCATGAATAATACATTAGAGGATGGATGCAATGGGGGTCTTCCCATTTGTACCCATGCATCCAAGGTAAGAACATTGACTGCCACACCTGTATCAATCAATATATTACTCAATAGACACCCATCCATAACCACATTCAGATTGATTTCCTTTTCATAATCTAGGATATGATGAGGAGATTTGCATGTAGGATATGCCATCCGGTCTCGTACTTTGCGTGCAGAGTGTTCCCTTTTAACCAAATCCCTAATAATGGAATGATGTTCTCCTGTCGCAACATTTTGCACACTTGTCTCAAGTCATCTATATCAGTTTGGACCATCTTTGATGCTTTCTTCTCGCTCCTTTAAGTACTTAATCTCACCTTGAATATTCCTTAGAAATTCCATGGTATCCTAATAAACCTCCTTCGATGGGTAGGATCTCGGGTATCGTGAATGAAGAACCTCATCTTTAGTGATGGTAGGTTTCTACTATAATGCCTCCCTGACACGTGTTGCCTCAAAATGGGTTGTGATCTTCACTTGTAGTGAATCGGATTCTACTTCCATCTTGGGCATCCATTGATTGTCCACATCACGGTGTATCATAACCATCCCCATGCCTTTGTTTTGTTTATGTTTCTTACTCAGATGCTCATATAAGTCTGGGCACTCTTCATAGCTATGGTTCTTTCCACAGAAAGAACATGTAATATTCTAAGGACATTCATGCCTATAGTGGTCAGGAGATCCACATGTATAACATGTTCCACAAGGAAACTCACTTATTCCACCATCATAGCCTCATCCTTTAAATCTACCATGGTATCCTCAACCTCTGCCAAGACTGCCTTCAAAATGCCCATCATTCCTA
This sequence comes from Taxus wallichiana var. yunnanensis, assembly GCA_018340775.1. Lineage (NCBI taxonomy): Eukaryota > Viridiplantae > Streptophyta > Pinopsida > Cupressales > Taxaceae > Taxus > Taxus wallichiana. Next base: position 888,443,795 of record CM031239.1, read on the forward strand.
TCATAGCGTGCTTGATTGTGATCCCGGTCAAGATGCTCATTCTATCCCTTAGAGTTATCTGAAACTCATGTATGCCTTACACCAATATCTATAACATCATGGATCTGTCCAATAAGCCAACAGTCCTCCGTGTCATAAGTCATGGACCTATAAATTTTACTGTAGCTTAAAATGTTCTTCCTTATCATGCGTTGTAATAATGGGAAATGGCTAGCATCCTAGTTCATGTGGCATATTTCAAAATCCATCAACAATGAGCACATTGTTTTCATGAGGGAAACTATCCTTTGTGTGACCTTTTACTTCAAAATCTATGCACCAAATCCCTGTGCATGTCTCATGTGCTGAATTTGTTGATAGTTTCTCCAACTATTTTGCCATAGCTGCTATTTGTGCTTCTAAAAATTGGCTCACCCCAGTATCTATGCTCCCAACTTCCTCAGCGTGCAAGGCTACTTCAAGTGCTTCACATAGATCAATGTATGTCTTATGTGATAATTCCCTCTAAAAGGGGTAATCAAGCCCCCAACGAACCATTGTGCATGTTGGCTTGTGTGTATGTCATAAGAAATCTTTGATAACAACATTTTAAACTATGCATCATATTCTCTAACACTTTCAATAGTGCCTTGCTTAATATCCTTGAGCACACTTATACTCTTCTGCTCAAACTCAGGGATATGAAAATATTTAAGGAATGCATCCTTTAAAGATGTATACTCTATGTAGGTCGGATCAGGGTCAAACTTCCTGTACCAGCTATGGGCATGCCTTTGTAACGTAGTAGAAAATTGGCTTTCCCTACGCTCAGAAGTTGTAATTCCTTTTGTGTCCCACAATATCTCACACATATGCACATGTTCAACAGAATCTTCTATGCCCCTATACTCTGGAAGATGAAGAGACATTTCCATGTAAATATTCTGGGGTTGGTGCAGACCTTTCCCACCTGATCTAGAACCTCCTATGTTTCCCCTGCCTCCAAAACCACTAGATCCTCTTGAAACAGAGCTACATATGCCTCCTAATCCCGAACCTATAGCTGGGGTCGGACTAGAGGATGTACTTCCCTATGTCCCGACAGTAGAACTGAATTGAACCTCAACAATCTGCGAAGCGTTACTACTCCCAGAAGTTAATCCAAAAATTGGCACACTTGTATTATATGTTGATGATACACCTAAAAAGGTACTCCCATATAATAATGAATTCTTTTTTGCTACCATTTTTGTGCTTCTTATAAGACTCACTCCTACTCTCCCACTGCTTGAACTAACTTGTTGACTACTTGTTATACTAGATCTTTGAAAAACCAAACGCAAGGGCAAGGTTACTAGGTGGATTCAGATGCGCACCCATGGCCTAGGTAGTCTCTACTGGCGCACTTCTACGTGAGGCCGAGGGGTATCCATGTCATGCTTTACAAGATGGGGAAGTTCCTGATGCTCTAGTTCCATGTCTTCTACGTGAGCTTCAAATCCTTCACGAGCCATCTCTCTCCTCAATACCATACTTTCTGCAATGGTACGCTGCTTCTCTATCTCCCTCTCACGTGCCTCATTATACTTAAGATTCCTTTCCTCTCTCTTCCTTTCTGTCGCTAGGTCTGTCATATTTCACTAATCCTACTCCTGCCCCCGAACGTGGTGGGTTTTAGTTAGCCATCGATTTACTCTTCAGATTCAAAGTTACCATAAGGATCTTGATCGTCAGTGGAATGCCTTATAGGTAACCTCCCCGTGGATGTCATAAGAACTGGAATTAAGCTACCCCTAGACATGAATAAGTGGAAATTGAGTATTCTAAGATATAACTGTTCAAGACACAATGAAAACACGTATCCACAGCTTGAGTCCAAATAAGGTCAGCATCATAAAGGGCCTAGAATTCTTCCTACGTCAAGACAAGTGCAAGATTCCTCCAATTCTATTTAGATGCATAAGCAACCAACCACTTGTACAATTCTACTAGAAAGATAGCAAAAAAGCTTTCATATAAGTTGTCATACAATTTTGTTCTACCCAAGTGCATGTGTTAAACTCATATCTAATGCTGAACTTCCATATGTATTCTTCTTCTAGATCATGTATCCATTCTTCAATACTTGCTAAGGTTAACTGGTATGTCTTCATTGCGAACCATCCTGAAAAAAACTGGAAAAGAGGTCCCGAAAATGGAACCAATGATGTAGCCTAGATATCAGTGATACAAACCCTATGAAACCCTATACGCATTGAAAAATCACTCGAGCCTAAAGCGAGCACTCACCCAAAGCACACAAAGGTACTAGGTCCCTCTTTAGGGTTCTTTGTTGTAAGATGTTAACACGATGAAGACTTAACATATATAGTTCCATTACTAACGCGTCATTCCTGAGCATACTAGATCTATATATAAGGAAAAGCATAATTAAGTACTAACCACGATGAGATAAAAAACATACTAGATTCAGATACACATAGAACTAACACTTAGATTCAACCAATATCCTTCATCATATTAAGCTGCTAAGTTTACATGAAGCTTTATTACAATATCAGTAGTATGCACGTAGAATATTAAATAACATATCCATGTATATCTTGATCCCCTCTATGTATATCTATTACACAGTTTACTACACACACACACACACACACACACACACACATATAAGGGTGGGGAATTTCCCTTCACCACTTATCTATTCCCAAAATAGGTCACATGCTATTCTTAGCCACGCACCTTTATAAAACTAGCCACACATGCAAGTACGCTAACAATAGACTACTACTAGCTAATTGACAATAGCAAATCTATTTCCAGCTTGTGTAAATTAAAAGTGCTTTGTATCCAATCCTCCAAAAATATCCAATGCATGGCGCAATCGTCTCTACCTCATTTGTATGCTCTACACACCATCTCTAAAAATAGACCTTTATGAGCAAAAATGACTATGTCCTAAAAACTAAACTTGATTCTACACACATGTTCTCCCTATCCATTCACGCCTTTGAATATGACTCACTTTCCCATGTGAACTTATTTTATGATTTTTGTCGAGTGTTCTTTGATCAACACGGTATGACTAGGTTGTGGGTTTGTTTCAGGATTTTCTAGGAACATGTCTATAAAGAAATGCCTTTCATTTTTGGGAAGTCTTTGCAAAAACTTGTTGCAATTGTGGTAAGTCATATTGTCATGACATCAAACCTTATGGAACCACAATATAGGTTAGGTTTTTAATCATGTGGCATTTGGAAATCATATTGTTGTTGTTGATTATAACCTTGATTGTAGTTTTGCAACTGATTGTTATAACCATGGTTTGTTGCCCCTTGGCCAGAATGTTGGTACTAGTTCGGGCCTTGGGTTTGATTTTGTTTTTGAGAGGGACGGTTTATGTCAACTTTGTTGACAAATGACATAGTGTTAGATCCTCTTTGATTTCCCGAGTTTTTGTTATTGTTATTTTTGTCGTTGTTTGGAAAACTAACGTTCGTGGCTTGATCAGTAGCACTATTTGTGGTAGCACCATGATTGTGATTCATGCCCTTAGGTCCTTGGTTGTTGGCACCATTTTTTTGATAATTGTGATTTGGGGATACCAATTTACCATTGGGACCATAGATCTTACGCCCACTGTCTATAGTGGCTTGGTTAATCTGAAGCGCACCTTCTAATACTTCCTCGTAACTATCAAAGGAAACTTTTGGACTTCCTCCCTAGTCTCTCGATTGAGCGAGTGAAGGAAAATATTGTAAAGCTCCATCTAATCTATGTTGGGTGCACTTGCAGAGGAATAGAGAACTTGGCACTATATTTGGATGAAATGGGCACCAAATTCATTTTGCTACTATCTATTATGTAGGAACTCCCTAATCACTTTATGCAACAACTTGTTCATGTCAAATGCTTTAATGAAGATGTTTAAAGGAATGTATAGAAGCACGGAATACGGTAATACTAATCCATTGTGATTCCTTCGAGATTCTTTGGAAAGATATTAGCCACTACAACATCCCAAGGAAGCAATTCCTTGATAGCAAAGGCATATTGTCTTCATGTCCAAGACCATAAAACTCTTTTCATAAACCATACATCTACTACTTAGGCAAAGTGCATATTTTTTCGGTCCTACACTGCATGTTTTCTAGTTCCAAAAATCATCTATGCAAAATCTAGAGTTGTAAATTCTCTTGTTGCATGATTTGGCACATCAAATCATTATATAATCTTCCTGAACAAGCTAAGTCTCTCTCTCATCTTATATTTTAAACAAGTTACTTATCGTTTATCAATCATTTAGTTCATTTCAAGTTGCAATGCATTATTCTAGCCATGTGTAATTGATGTTGGAAGTTAATTAGATCATAATATTCTATCTATTGTTAATCCCTATATCCTTCTTAGTTTTTATGCTCATAACAACCCCTATAATCTAAATAAGGTGTAAAAATGCTATACAAATGATGAGTGAGACTATGTAATATTTTACACGAGATGCTTGCAAATATTATACTATATTGGGTTAATGCAAATAGTTCTATAAGCGATTGAACAATGTGCATAGATAAACAAGTCACAAAAGGGAGATAAGGATAGGTCACTTGGGATTTGAATGTGCACACAAGTCATACTTAAGGTGCAAAGCCAAAGTTGTCATTGTGAAATGATAAATTACAAAAGTTAAGTGTCTACAAATTTTAACATTTCCTTTATAGTTAATATAATTATGTATTGTACTCCATTTTTGTTATCGACCATTTGTATTATCTTCTTGGTTTACTTGAATTTTATGCATGTTGATGTGTTTCCAAATTTATACCACCATTTTTAAAGTTAGTTGTTTCTAATACAATCATATGACGAGGAGTTCCCCATTTGGGTTGATATATATATCATAATGTGAGTAAGATTGTGTTGATAATATCATTGGTATTCCAATGAAGGGTGTATGTGAGATAAGTCAAAGCAATTGTATTGAGCATTCTAGGTTACTACATGTATATATGATGATGCTTGTAATAGAGAGCTTGGCATTTAGTAGCATATGCATCCAATGGAATTTATTAATAATGGTGTACTGACATCGAACAATGAACCATAATGGCCACGATATAATATAGAATAGTTCTTGTTTTGTCAAATAATAATCCATTACTTCATCAAATATTTCACAATTATGAGAGGCATCCTATTTAGATAAAGAAGTCGTGCCTAGTTTGATACAATGACATAAGAACGAGTTAATTCTAATATGACCTTAAGGATCTATCTTCTTCTAGTACTACATCCAAATGCAATTTACAACCTGTAGATTCAATCTACTATGAACTAGGTAGCAACTAAGGGAGAGGAGCCAATTATTGAGCATGGACCAATACTTGTGAGGGTACATGGAAATTAGGGAGCTAGTACATGTCACTTTACCACTTATGTTTTGAATAAAAAATGCCCAATAGAATAAGTCACATCAAGTCATTTCACCCCAATTAGCCAATCAAATGATGACAAATAGGTAGAAACAAATATGTGACTTAATTCACAAGTAATGGTTCACCTTTAAATTTATTTGTATTTAAAATAATCAAATTTAAATATTTTAAAAAATTCCTTCCACATTATTTTAATATTTAAAACGAAATATATATAATAAGGAGAACATAACCTATTAAAAGTTTTTTTTTGAATTATATGATATTTTTTTCTATGTGATCTTTTAATTTCTTTTTAGAATAATCTCACTATATCAGTAATATATTTCTCAATTATAGGAAAGTAAATCCCATTAATTCCACCACCCAAACCTTGGGTGTATGGAGAGACATTTTAATTTGAAACAAGGCCAATAGTGGGAGGGTAGAGCCAACTAGTGATTGAACATGCTATTTTCCTTCCACTAGCTTAGTTCGATGAACATATCTCTCTAGTTTAGAGAACAATAGAGAGTTAATTCTCTAATTTATGTTCTCCTTCATGTCTTTGGAGATTTCATTTTTCTTCCATTAGATCTTAAAAAATTATTTTATTTTCCTTAATTGTAAAGTAATTATTATAATTTATATATTATTTAAAGGATATGGCATAGGGTCTCGTCAGATTTTAAAAGTTTTTATCATTTAAATTAATGAATGTTGAAAAAAAAATTATTAGTGATTTTCTTTACAGCGAAGGATACATTAAATTTGAGAAGTTCAAAAGTATATAGTTATGTTGTGATTAGAATATGTTACAGGAAAACAATGAAAATTGGAAGTAACTAAACTCATAAGTCTCGAGACACAAAACTCAAAATTTAATTTAATTTAATTTAGATATTAATGTCCACAAAAGGCCAAGAATGGCCTATGGGACATAAAAGGCAATACAAGGACCAATACATAAAGGGAGTGCCAAAACTTGAAACTTAAATTACAAGAAAATATCAATCTTGAAAAAGTTAGAAACACGAAAACTATATTGTTATAAAATACACCTATATCTTATTGAAAACCCGAATAAATGAAGTCAAAAATACTATTTTCTAGTCATAATTTTATAACTTTGATGGACACACTTTAGTCACATATTTGCTTATCATGGCTTCTATTTCTATTTTGAATGATTTCAGTATTGATGGAGGCATAAACATTAGCATCTTGATTCCATCTACCATGTTCTTAGTAGGTTGTAGGAAAATAAAATAACTTGGCAGAGATATCTCACGCTGCCATTGTTGTTGCATAGTGCTCACATTCATTGCGCCTCCCCACCCAAAGTCTACTTCATAATATTTAGAATGCCTCCAATCAGTAATTGAAACTACATTTTCCAACTTCATATTGACGTCTAATGGAGACGGGCTCATCATAGTTTTTGAGTTGATTTTTTTGTGTAAAGAGAACTTTGATTTCTTTATGATCATTATAGCATGCAAAAGAGATCCACTTAGAAGGTCCTGGACATTATCCATTGCACATGCAATACCATAGACATTACCATAGTATCCCTTTGGAAGAGGGGGATTAAATGATCTCCTCATGTCCATTGGAAAGAGAATCTTCACATTCTCACTATGTGGAATTCGAAAAGCCTTTGTCCTTGCTAGCCAAACCAATGCTGCTACAATTTCAAATGAAGAGAAACTTTCTTTACATTCTTCCATGATGCATCGTCTGATATGATTTATTATCTCAAAGTTTATAACAAGAGATGTTTGAACAAATTTCTCCTCGATTAGAGGTGCGTGTATAATTCGAAGATGATCCATCCGGAGGGGCATCCAATCTTCTGGCTTCACCAGTTCTCTATTCCATATCGGTTCAATCGAGGGCTTAACCTCTCCTCTCGCCATCTCCGCCATACCTTGAAGAAACTGGCCAAATCCTTTTCCATCACATACACTACCATACACATTTGCTCCCACAACAAAACCCCCACATGTAAAACGAGTTACCTGGATGAAAGACATTCAACAAAGAGAACCGAAGCATGCTGTCAATAGAAACATGTATGTAACCATTAATAGAGACATCATTTCAAGTTACCCAAATATCAAACCAGCCATATAATCACCTGAACAATCAAGAGATGGAGGTCCTCAATATCTGCATCCTGTGGTAGAGAAAAAAGCATCTGCTGAAATGATGGATTGTAGTCATCCAGATCTGTTAAGACTGAAAGGTCGCTGTCAGCCATGGCTTCCACAAACAGAGCACCCTCCCCTGTGCACTCCACTTCAAGTTCCCCATTTTCTTTTTTCTGAGCCTTCCAGCAAAAGGGGAATAATAAACCAACACCTTGGAGAGAGCCTCTCGAATTGTTTTTGCAGGATCTGCAGAGACCCTGTGAGAGGCACTGTAGACCAACAATACGTTAGAAAAAGCTCTTGCTATGTTGTCAATGGCAGAGAGAGGGAGGATTGTTTTGGGCGAAGGTAGGCACGGTCTCACCATGACTCGCTCAATGACATTGACATGGAAGTCTGCTAACGAGCCCGCCTTCTCCATCTGAAATTATTCTGGACTTTTCTCACTTCTCAGAACAGAGAGGATTAAGCTTTCAGAAAGTAGGATGGGAATTGAGCAGCTGGATAATTCTTTATGTAGGGAAAATGATACGTTGAACATGAGGCGGTGTTTAACGTTAGTTAGATTACTTTTTCCACTCTTACTTTTTACTTTTTCAAACGCAACATTCAAACTCACGTTCCTACCACATGCAACCACGGCTGGAATTTCAAATTATTTGTTAACTAACTACAACAAATAAGTTACCAAAAAAAAATAAAAATGCGTGAGGGTGTTTTGAAAGGGCGGTGGGTGACGTGTGGCAAAATGTGGGAAATACACAAGGCAGTCATCTCAAAATGTGGGAAATACACAAGGCAGTCATCTCAAAATGTGTATGCAAAACGTGGGAAATACACAAGGCAGTCATCTCAAAATGTGGGAAATACACAAGGCAGTCATCTCAAAATGCAAAATGTAAGAAATACACAAGGCAGTCATCTCAAAATGTGTATGCAAAATGTGAGAAATACACAAGGCAGTCATCTCAAAATGTCTACGTAAAATTTCAGACCTGTCATCTTCCTTGCACAGTAATCCACGCACTTTATTTTGGAATCCACAAGGCAGGCACTTTATTTTGGAATCCAAGGCAGTGATTGGATAGTTGCAGTAAGAGCAGAATTTGTCTCATTATTTGCAAAAACAAAACAAACTGATGGTTACGTGGAACTGTGCTAAACTTATCCACAGCAAATATCCGTCCTTAAATCACTAATTTGCGGGTTAAATTTTTCCTGCACACTGAGAGAAATCTAACCAGATTGTCTCCTCATTTTAATAATGCAAAAAAATTGGTTGATCTGGATCTGCATCTGAAGCGAGGTCAAATGGCTCATGAGAAAAGAAAAGTATTGCCTTCCACTATTTTGTTGTTCTATGTAGAAAATAAGAAGAAGATTGAGCTTTAGGAGGCTTGCATGCAGGTGTTGTGTCTAGTTGTATTGATTATCTCTTCTGCTTCTGGGTATCTCACAGAACTTTGGCGCTGTGTAGGGTCTGACCAAATGAAAGAAGAGACAACTTCTCTTGGAATACGATTTTAGCAGTGTACAGAAGACATGGGTATCCTCTCGAGTCAGTCAGATGGTTTTACCTATGCAAGGTCTCTAACCTGATCAATATACATTTGGCTACATACTCCTGGCATGTGCCAAGATATGAGCACTGGAACAAGGAGTGGATATCAATCAAAGCATAATAGATAGAGGAATTATGTCAGAGGTTGTAGTTGCGAATTCTCTTGTAGATGTGTATGCAAAATGTGGGAAATACACAAGGCAGGCATCTCACTGTTTCAAATGGAGTTTGTGAGCATTGGATAGTGTGTGGTTTATGTATTTGCTGTTGGTTGGTCTTCCTTGTTTTGGGGCAGAGATTGACAGGGAACGACATTGTTTGATTTTGGTTGCAGCGTGAAAGAGGGGGAACGCAAACCCAAGCTCACAAGGATTGTTTGACATTTTCCTCAAGCCTGTAATGGTTGTTGGATATATGCACAATGGTCTGTTGAAAAGGTGTTGGAACTTTCTTGCAATGCAACTTACAGGTTTAAAGCATGACTCCACAACCGCATCAACCCCTTTTCCCTCCATCTGGCCGTGTTCTTAGTGCAGTGAGATTGAGTCTGACTGTGGATGATATTGGCATTGTATGTTTTTTTAGTGTTTCTTGAAATATGTGGATGCAACCCACAGGAACTAAACTATTCGCCAAATGCATGAAAGAAACTTGGACAATGGACCTCGTATACTATGATCCTTGTATGGGTATTTTCTTTTGGCCTTGTTGGTTGGATTTGGTAAATGCGTTGAGTTATTAAATACGCTCCATGAAGTGGGTTGTTGATGCAAGTGTTGGTTTTAACCATGGAAAATGTGTTTGAATTGGTATGGACCCATCAAAACAAATGGAATAAGATTTCTGTCAGATACTGAAGTTACAAATGCCTGGGAGCTTTAGTATAGGATGCAAGAATCCACAAGCATAGCAGAGGGTAGAAATCGTAGACATATGGTCGAGTGGTGGACTTAACGGACCGCGAGTGTAAACCACTTGGAGCCCCTCATGCACCGCTTCGCTCATCGTTCTTAGGCATGGTCTCCCTTACCTTTTCTTTCATAATTTTTCATAATTTGGGTTCTTCATTTGTAATATAATAGAAATTTTAAACCACTGGATAATCTTACAAATGGATATGTAACCAAATTTAAATAGTTTAAAGAAATAAAACTCGACCTTGTGATTGACGAAACTGATTTTTCAATTTAAACATTAATTGTGGTCACTACCATAACCTTATACGATGATACTAGAGTATATGAATTAAGTGCTCTTATCTTGGTATCGGCGAGAGTTAGATTATGTTGTCAAATCAAACAACCATTTTCCTACCTTGCAAAGTTAGAGAAGTGCAAATTCCAGAGGCTTGCAAAACAACACTCTGAGCCCTGTACAAGAATTGTTGAACATCATATGTGTTCCTTGTTATGTAGAGAGTCATGTCAAGCATTAGCTCGACCTTGTTTGAATGTTTACACTCTCTTCGCCACTTCTCTAGGAGTCTCGTCACTTCGTTTGCACTTTTAGGAAGCATTTAAAATTGAAAAGTTGGCTTTGGTTTTGACCCATCGTTTGAACCCTGAGCAACAAAATGCTTATCCACCTTTACAAACCCCTAATATGTTTACTAGAAAATTTCCTCGAACCTTCAGTCTGGGGAAAACACTCTTCTTGTTAGTTTGAAAAAGGCATCTTGTAGGACTCCGGTTGTAGTTTGACTAGGTCAAACTGGACCAATTACGACTGGTGGCTCCGAGAAAACCCTTCGTCGCTTTAAAACCATTCACCGCTTCCGAATACGCTGGGCCTCCTATGAATTTTTGGTGTATAGGAGGACACGTAGAAACTTACCCGTGGTATGTTTGCTCTCCAAAAGACAACGTTTGAAAGTGGTTTCTTAGCCTCCAAGTCTAAAATGAACGTTTTGCAACTAGCAGGAAAACATAAAAAGAAAGTTGTAGGACCCCTATTGGGTTGCCAAACCACCATGGAATTTTTTGACACTTGTAAATAATTGTTTGAAACTCTATAGTGTGACTTGTTGTGTGAAATAGAACTTGTGACAAAATGGTGTTTCTCTCTCTTCCCTATTTTTCTTTCTCTCTCCTTGGCTAAAAATGAAGTGAAGTGAAATGAAATAAATATGTCTCTAACCTTCTCCTTTCGAATGCAAATTATTATTAGAATGTAAATGTGGCGAAAGACATTAATTTTGTTAGATTAGGTGGATTCAAGCCAAGCCAATTATCGCCGATTTCATGCTCACCTGGTTTTGCGGGATGCAAGAATGATGGTGAAAAGGTAATGTGCGATTCATTATTTATTATTGTAATTTATATAAGTCGTTGGAAAAAATGAATATATGTATAATGCAATCATATGTTACAGAAAAATATATATTTGAAATTGCTAATATGTATGAGATGTTAGTTTTATGGATATCTTAGGAAATGTGCATTTAATCATAGGTTCAATTTGATTCATATTTACGTATGGTAAAAAGATGTGTGTGTGTGTGTGTGTGTGTGTGTGTGTGTGTGTGTGTGTGTGTGTGTGTGTGTGTGTATGGTAAATGAATTTGAAGTTAATATTTTGTAGTGCATTTTCAGTTTTCAATAAACTATTAATTAATTAGTGTGTTGTATTCTTACCTTGTAAATGTAATAAAGAGATTTAATCGAAACACTCAACCCTAGTATAAGATTCATGCATAACATGTATTCATGTGTGATCCTCTTTACCATAGAAGAAATTGGAAACCGTATAATGAACTTAAACTTTGCACTCGATGGAACCTCCTAGTTTAGGTAAATAAAAACCCTAGTTTGAGTTTACCGTCATAGTCGTTATGTTTAGTGAGATTTTTGTGAACCCATCTTTCAGGAACGACATGGTTAAACATTATCCGGAGTATGTGGTTTCCTTCTAGGTTTGGTAACTGCGGGGATAAATTCTTCTCTTCAAGTTCGAAACTATTTTGAGTGGTGAAGACCACCTTGGAAGTCACCTTAAGGGTCCTTGTTCGAAGTAATGTCTATGCGGTGTAACCTTACCATTTCTGGAGTAAGTAGAGCTAACTCTTCCTTCGTATCCTAGTGGACTACCTTGTCTTACAAAGCTAGTTTTAGAATTAAATTTCTTCATTGAATTAATTCCTTATGGGTTCTAGATGACACAAATGGACCTAGTACAATAGATGTATTATTACTTAAACTCTTGTTAATGATCTCTTTAGTTCCTTATAGATAAATTTGTTACCTTGGATACTAACAACATAACACCTTGGTCTTTCATGAAAGGTTGTTTAACATCAATATGTACTCTCACCTTAAACTCATTTATAGTTGAGGTGTAGATCCTTAGGTGCAATTGAAATTAAACCAAACCTTGGCTAATTAAGGGGTTAACTTGTGGGTATAAAATGGTAAGTAACTCCTTACAAATGAAATTGATTTGAATTAGGTTGACTTTAGAGAACCTAGTAAACTAGAATCTTGGTCACGTAATCCTTGTTATGCCCTTTTATGACATTAAGAATAAAATAAATTTCACATGCGAAATCATGAAATGTAGAAACATGGGATCTTACCTTGAACAAAAATCACTTGTGGATTATGTGTAGTTTATAATACTTCCAATCAGGTACTTCTTCTAGATGTTAGAAAAATACTCTTGTAACTCCTTTTGTTATAAAACAATGCTAATAATGAAACCATAGTACAATGTAAGAGTAAAATGAGATTAGAGGCTAGTAATAATGTCACTCTTGGAGTCCTTATAACTCAATTAAACAATTTCAAGTGTTACAAAGAATATGAATTGACCTTGGTGAGATCAAACTTTGAGAAAACAAAAGATATATATAAATCTAAATACAATTTCTTGATGTGGAAATGTTGAATGGATTCAACAAGTTATTGATCTATATTAACTATGGTAGGGAAATAAATTTTACGTGATCGAAGAATGTTTTTGGGGACATGGTATCTTGAATCTAAATCTCCCTCAAATTCTAAGAATTATTTCTTGATATCGTGTCATATTCACGTATGTAGTAAGGGTAATTATTAAACATAGGATAAACATTTGAGAAGCATATTCTTAACTTAAGAATGAGAGAATTAAGGACTTTGTATGTAATTTGAAATGTGGAAAATAAGTATGTAAGTTATGGAAATTTCGTAAAGGATAAAAAAATCCAACTTAAAATGGTCGAACTATAATTTAAATGTGGAATGAACTTAAGAATTTGTTGGTGGAAAAAGGAGAAAATTATCCTTGCACGATAATGTTTTTGGAATGTTAATCATAACTAAGATGCACTTAAAGAAATGATGTGTTGTGGGTTTGTCAATCCTTGAGTCCTTTCCTTGTGGTTGGGTTATTGCTAGCATTCGTTCATTGGGGAAAGTGTGGCATAGACTTGTATATGGGGTTGTCATGTGTCTATGTGAGTCGATGACTTATGTAAGTGTCATATGTGTTGTTGAGTTTATCTACTTGGAACCTTGTGGTGTTGTGTAGTGAGCAATGTAAGTAACAAAAAAAAATTATCCTGGTATTTTTACTGTTGTATTTGTGTGTGTAAAATGTGGGTGTTATAGATCTAGACCTAGTGCTAGTACAAGAAATACCAATGGAATAGTTTGGCTAAAGTAGTCCAACAAAGTGTATTTTTATGCAAAAGATATTGGTTTTTTTTTTTTTTAGGGAAAATTTTTTTTTGGTGATGCATGAGATGAGAGTCAAAGTAAGAGTATCTTATGCAATTAATCATCCATGAAATCTGATTGTTTGGTAAGGTCATCTTAGATCTTCTTGTGATTACAAAGTCAATCTTGCTAATGCTAAACCAGTCAGAATACAAGTGAAGGGCCATATTGAATAGATCTATGTAGTGATTAGGAGGAAATACTTGGAAAACACCTCTCGTAACTAATGAACACTACCTTCCTTGGTGGCTAAAATGAAAGAGATGGAAAATGCCCGAAGGAATTCCGTTGAAGTTTCTCTTAATTTCATGGTTAGGAAAACATTCGATTATAAACTCTAGGTCCAGGATGTGTTCGGTCTATAACTCAACACAATACCTATGGTTAAGGAAACATGAGATTTGAAAGAGGTGAAACATGTATTTAGGTTACTAGTAGAGGATTTGTAATGATTGTTCATAGATATGGCATCCTGTTGTCATTTGAGACATGTTCAATTAGTAATCTCTAATAATATGGAAAGTTATCCTTTTAGGTACTTATGGAAATTCTTCTTTGATTGATTGTGAAGATTTCTAACCAAGGAATAGATGCTTATGAGCTATCTTGTAGTTATCAAGAAATACTTCTAATTTCAAGATATGATTGAAAACGAAATATGGAGCTACCTTCTTGAGAAATGTTTAATTGGCTACTCAAGCGGTGAGAGCAATTCCATTATTGGTTAATGTGTAACAAACTATGGAAATTGCGTTCTCATGTTTATGTAAATAATCCACTTATGATCAATGAATCTTCATGTTGGTTGTGCTTTGGTAGATGGAAAAATAAAAAGAACATTAAGTAACAATAAAATAAAAAACTTTCATGGGTCCTTTTTTGAACAACCAATTCCTATTGAAATATTTAAAGAATGATGTTCATTTGTGAACTCAGTATGAAATTCATTTATCGCAACAAATATTGAAGTTGGATCCCTACATATTTCCTAACATCACCTAATCTCTTAAAAAAAATCTCACACTCTCTGGTGTGTAAAACAACCTGTAAGTAACTCAAATAGAAGAGCTTGACAATCAACAAGACTCTTTTGTAGACCATTTTTGTGAAATCATAAAGAACAGAATATTTGGGAAAAAATATTCAAGACAAATATTACCTTCTAGCTTTTTTTTAACTTAGAGCCTTGGCGATCACTAACACATTGAGTTTCTAGATGACAAGACATTGTGAGTATATCTTTACGAATTGGAAACCAAAGAAAATTTAGTTAAATCTCGGTCGCATGATACAACCCTACACAACTAGAAGGTTTATGTGCTAACAATCGAACACCAAAAGGGTGTAGAATCGGTAATGCAAGGCCAATTTTTGTTTCAAAAAATTTCATATTTGATTCAGTGATAAATATAATGAATTACATCATAGATAAAAATTAAATTAGTAATGAGACGTAGATGAATTTGGTTAAAATCCATACTTAGTAGTCTTCAAATTGGTCTTCATGACAATAAATCACTAGTGCGAGAACTTGACCATCATTTGTGTCATCGATCACCGAATTATAAGCAGTTGAATGATGCTTCACCCTATGACCTTTGGTAGAAGAAGACTGTTTATATACCATTGGTTCACAATCGGTGAAGCTAGAGAATATAATTGATATTTAGGTTGTGTAAGATGAATGTATATGTTCACCACACCTAGAAAAATAGAAGCCCTTACCAACAATGGACAACCTAGTGCCAACATATTCATGTTTATAACTCCCCCATGCATAATGAAGTGAAATAACCACCACCAACATCATTTCTGTCATTGCCACTAATTCCTTTGTAAGATTCAATGCTCACATGGCTCTGGTATAACCCGAATCATGAAACCTCTTGTAGTATACTGAAATGTCACATGATTAGAGTAGTGCACATTAACTATTAAAACTACCATGTCTTGATCACCAAAAATATGTTTCATAATGAAAATACATCGGAAAAATGTCGTTGTTTTTCCTTCTCTTTCTATTGGATAGGGTAAGTCTACCTCTTTTGTTAACTGAGCCAAATGAGGACCGATATCTAGACATTATTATTTTAACATGAGTTCTAAAACTACAACCTTAACTACAATAAATTGGAAGTGTAAGACTCCAAATATATATTTTTTCTTAAGTGAATCATTTCTCAAATGCATACAAATGCTACTTTGGATCTTGACCTCGCCATTCTACCTACTATTGAATCATGCAAAATTGCAAGAAGTCTCGGATAGAGATTACATTTCTTCCCTTGATAAACTCAATACTTGTACTAGGAATTAGTGCTATGCGGACAATAATATTATCCATGCACCAAAATTACTTGGGATATGGTCTTTGTATTATCCATGCACTTAAGTTCACTTCAAATTTGTGCTAGAAAATGTTCCTTGTAATTTGTTCTTAGACCTGATTTTCTCATAGCTTCCTTCAATTTCCTTGTTTTTGGGATTCAATTGAGAGTGCGTAATCTAGTAAATAATCAAAAATCCAAACATTTTTCATAATTGTTGAGCACTTAAACACAAATTTGAAGGTTAACAATGTGAATGGCCATACCACTACATATATTCAAGCTAAAATGCACTTTCCAACTTGTAAGGATAAGAATCATGGGTTGCTCAATGCCTTTATTTCTAGCACCAGGACCACGAGAGATGTAATCCTAAACAATATTTCCACAAAATGGTGATATTAGTTTTGCTAAATACATGACTAGGTTACATGTCAATTTTAAATAAAATTCAACATAATCCCACTTTGACTACATAAAATACTAGGTGACCACAAATGAACCGATATTTGAATACCAATGTTGTCGATTCAATTATATAGAAAATATTATGTTTCAACATTTAATTGACCAATGTAACGATGCACATTACGACCAAACACTTAAAAGCATATATGACATACCTTGTACCATTTGCATGATTTTATATTGTATATTACATGCACATGTGTAGAATCAAAATATCATCATCCGGTTCAACTAGGCCTAAAAGTCATGACAACGTTGCTAAATACGTGATCATGATGAATATCAAGTCTTCCACATCCAAAGATTCTCACACTTACAACACAAGATATGGTGACCGAAACCAATAATAATTGTTAGGAGTCTTTGGTGGAGCTTGTGTGCTTATGCTAAAATGTAATTACAAAGAGCTAACTATTGCTCTTCAACAAAAGAACCCCAATATGTAGGCACAAATTTTAATTCTTTTGGCCACTTGGAAGACGTGAATAATGTTCCACTAAGAATGAATACTTAGATATTTAAATATTGTGTTGAATTGTGGACAAGGTGAAGAGCCAATTTTTGTATTTTAACAGAGTGAATTCAATTTTTACGGTGTCATTTATACCATAGTATTTGGTGAACACATTATTGAGAACCAATTTAGGATTGAACTTGCACTCAACATGCCCATTTCGGGATTCAAATTGGACTTTGCTGAAAAATCAATGAGAAACTTTGAAAAACTAAACAAAATAAACGGTGAAAACTTAAACAAAATTACTCAATATTTGACTAGAGTTTGAAAAATTGAGCTTTCCATGATGCAAATCCTTTTTTCTCATGTGGCTGTTGTATAACGGAAATTATAAGTTAAAATGGGAGGAAGAGAAGTGATTAAATAAAAATAGATATATGGGAATGCTAGTTAATCTAATCTAGGAGGACATATAAACAAAATAAAGAAGCATATAACCGAGTTAAGCAACTAATATGATAAAATAAAAACTCTATTGTGCAAGAGAGAGTGAGGAAGTGACTCGGATGGTTTGATGAAGTGATAGGACTATGTCACATGTGTTACTAGAAAATTAGGAAGTAAAAATATTGTGCGGGATCCTCGAAAAGGATGGAATCGGGTTATTTCTCTAGATAGGCGCTACGGGTAGCTAGTTTGCGAGAATGGGCACCTAGTCTGCGTAAAATCTTTGGAGATGGTTTTTACAGATTTGGCAGATGGTATGAAACCCTTGTTTTGTATCACATCAGATTTGTTTCCTCGCTTCAAATGTCATTGCTATTCCAAGATGAATAAGAAGACTTACAAAACCATAACAAAGATCAATCCCTATAAAAATGCATATGAAAGGGTCATAATCATCTCAGCTGCCACAATGGTGGCCTTACTAACTAAGCACTGCACTACATTCCAAACCCAAATGTAGTTATCTGTGTGTGTGTGTGATCATGCCATATATTTCTCTTAAGCAAGCCGCACTATGTGCCACAATGGTGGTCTTAGTAACTATAGCGAACTAACTATGTGTAGAAAAATGTAATAAATGGTGCATGGAATAGAATAAATCCTCCCCCTAAGTTTTGTGTGATGCAGATGTTCCAAAATTTGTCCCTTATGATGGAGCTATGTGGATGGAATGATCTTCAATGTAATAAATGGATGCACCTCTAGGTGGAGTGATAGTAGTGGCGGTGCTTGGTCCCTCATTATGATCTCATAACTATATATTTATAGGGTTCTCTTGATATAATTTCGTAACTAACCCCAAAAGGATAACCACTAAAAATATAAAGACCTCAAATGAATAGAAAGATCCCCACAAAGTGACGAGAAAGTTCAAAAGGATCGGGCCCCCGGTGGGACCAAGGCACCCATGAGCACCCCGACACTACCCTCGAGCACCCTGGCCCAAGGCTGAAATGATGGGAAATACCAAAAACTGATTGGGCATGTGGGTGTAAAAGGTTAGGAATGATGAAATAAAATAAAATAAGATGGCCAAAAGATGGGGGTTAGTTAATACTTTCTTCTCTTAAAAACCCTCTAAATACCAGTATGAGACAAAGATTAAAATAACCCAAAGTGCGGGATTTTAAGTCTACACATTTTCCCCACTTTATGTTGGTGAGAGAAAATCTCGGTAAAACATAAAGTAGATAGAGATACGTACGAAACCATGCAGATCGATGAAGAAAATGTGTCAAAGGAATGAGCAGAGTGTGGAATGACAAAAATATGATGGAGCATGGAAACTAAAGATGAAAAATGCAAAAAAAAGTGATGAGATCGAATGTAGGGTGGAAACGCATGTATAGTTGGTGGTGTGTTTACCTTCATGGTTAGTATGCAAGGTGTGCCACCGCGAAGTGTTGTTGTTAACGCCCTTGTTGTTATTTCCCCCATTTGATTGTTTGTTTCTCATACAACTGGACTTGCAAGGAGAAAACGATCAAGTAGTCAAATATATATGTATGTATGTGTAAAAACACAATATAAAAGATGAATGTAAATGTAAAGTACACAAAATGAAAAGTGTAAATAGAATATTTGCACCTGATCCATGTTGAGAGAAAGGGTGTAGAAGGATATCCTATACTACTGGGGTTTTTTGGGTGATCCGACGCCATAGGATGAAGAAGTATACGGAGGAAATGCTTTGTGTCCTCCAACCTTTAACCCCTTGCTTGAAGCGTGAAGAGATCTCTATATTTTCCTAGTTTTTAGGCGATCTCATGCCTACGGTAGAAGGAGGAAATGCTCTATGTCCTCCAACCTTTAATCGCTTCCTCGAAGCGTGAAGAGATCTCTATATCATCCGGTTTTTAGGCGATCCGATGCTTTGGTGGTAGAAGAAGTATTGGGAGAAATTCCTTTGTATCCTCCAACCGTTAATCTTGCTCCTTCGAATGCTAATGAAACCATGTCCTATAAAATCTATTGTGTATGGATTTCGTAGACTGGTTTGAACTCACTTGTTGTATGTAAACCGATAATGCTAAGGGCAGAAAGTGCACTTAATCGAACTGGTGTAAACGCAATATATAGACTCTAAAACCCAAATGATGCACTCCCTCTTTGGGGGTGCATGCGACATTACCGATAGTATAATGTGGCCCCAAAAGAGCACCAACCACACTCTTAAATTTTACCTTACAGGAGGAGGGAATGCACTTGGTAGAAACAAAGGAACAAACAAACAAGGAGGCTAGCCAAAATAAGTGTTAGTAAGAAAAAGGCATGCATGTAGAAAACAAGTGTAAAGTACGCAAACAATGTGTAAGCTACCAAACAAAGTAATGTAAACACACAAGAAGACAAGTAAGCTGCACAAAGCGGGTTGCAAACATGGGACATCACTCACAATGTTGCAAGACATACGCAAGGCCATCATGACCACAAACAACAAACAAGTGTGCATTCCAAACATAGGGCAAAACTCACATATAATATCAAACAAAGAAGAAAAGTATAGACAAACAAATTAGTCATGGTAACACATAATCCTGCAAGACAAGTGTTGCACATGAAACAACCGTTAACATGTTAGATAAATAGCCAATATGTCAAAGGCATGTACAACCAAGTAATGTAAAGTGCTAATTACAAAATGAAACAATAGCCTTTGTGAAAATCGAATGTGGATGCCCCCAATGACCAATGTAGGAATGGTAGAAGGTGAGCATCCATGCTACGTGTAATAGACTTATATCTACAATCAAAACTAGAAAAATGCGTGAATGCGCATGAGTGTATGGTATAGATAAATGACATATAAGAAATATTACTAGGATGTGTAATAAATCAACCATGAACAAGAAAAATTAAGCAATAGTAAAAGAAACTATAGTATGTAGTATGCTTTGGATGGATGGAATGATATGGAATGCAATATGGAGTGATAGGAGCCACATGCCCCTTGAGAGAATGGAAGTGTATGAAATGAGGTTCATTTTGTTTTTCCCCATCAACAGTCAAGAATGAACAATAAACGAGAGTGCGTCATCGGGAAAATGTCAAAGTGTGTGTTATATTTAATGCGCTATGATGAGTATGTATGTGTAGTGATGAAATGCAACGTAGAAAATATGTATGTGTGTGAATCTTATAGCCAAAGCATATATCACAAAAATGAATGTAAGAGTGATGATTTATCCTATAACATATATTACTACTAGATGAAAAGAGGGAGTGGTGATGTAGCCTACAATGTTTACCACTACAAAATGAATAGTAGGGAGTGATGATGTAGCCTAAAGCGTATATCACCAACCTAGTAAAGTCACATGATGAAAGGTCGAATGTTAGACGTGTGATGAATTTAAGGTCCATTTGATTTTTAAACCCTTGGTAGTTGAGTATGGACCAAGGAACTAAAGTGCATCATAGGGTAGTGAATGCAACAAGTAGAAAATGTAATAGTATATGTAATGATGAAAGACGACCTTATGATGTGTAGAATATGTAAATACACAGTGTATAAAATGTGATACTACATGTGTAGAATGTATAAAATGTAATGTATAATGTGTGATGTAATATGTGTAGAGAGGCTAGTAATGTAGTATGTAGGATGAAATGATGCTAGACTAGTATAGTATGTAGAAAATGCATGATATGAATACACGTAGTGTATGATGTAAGATATATGACTATGCATAAGATGTGAGGCAATATGCATAAATAGTCTAATAGCATAGTGTTGGGTTTCGAGAATGGAACATGGGTTGAAACCACAATCAAGGGAAAACATGTCCCTACTCTTTAATGGGAGAGGTTCCCTTATTGAGAGCGGGAAAAACAAATGTATAGATATACAACTCTCAATTTTGGATCCTAGTATCTCGGTTTGTTTTCATACTCATAATATTAACAATCAGAAGGAATTGAAGAATAAAGAGATGAGAGAAGGAGGAAAACAACAATGATTTTGGGAAATATAGATATACATTGAACCAATAAATTATAGAAATGGATCAATTACTTCACCATGGCGCAAATCTGCGAGACACAAAGTTCTAAAGATTCACACAGACTAGAACAAAAGTTTCTATTAAATGTAAAACAAATGATCCCTTGAATCAAGAAAGGAGAGAAAGATATAACATACGAAATAAAAAAGAAAAGAACTTCTGTATTGAATTACTTTAGAATTTACAACCTTCCTAGAAAACCAGAATGCCCTTTCACGTGGCCAAAACCATGTTCTTATAACAATTTGTATACATCCATACTTTTTCCCCAAGAAAATAATATCTGAAAGGAATAATGTTTGTTGTAGATCCAATTTTGGAAAGTGACATGAAACACAAACACACATGAAAACCGGAGGTTCGAAAAGGTAATTATTTCGTTAGTTCAAGCATGATTATTTTAGCAGGGGCATCTCATGATTTTATTTTCCATGTGGTCCTGCCATTTCCACCTTTTAACCACTTTTATAGCACTCAAGTGCTTGCTGGTAAGTTTTCTCCCTTTTTATCGCGTATGCCCGATAAACTCCATTTTCTGATGATCAAACTTTACATCCCTTTAAACTTATCAATTTGGCTCCATAATAAACCAAAAATGCATCTCATGGAGAAATGACAAGAATACAGAGAAAATAATGAAGAACGAGCCATTTTTACATTTTATAGAGCTCTGGTTCATTAATGGCGTTAAAAACTAGAAATGTACATTCGGCTATCTTTTCCCCTTTTTACCTTCAAATTTGGACCCTACACGTGGCAAGATCTAAGCAATGACAACCTTGGGGGAGAAATTTGCATTTCTTGACATCTGGGAGAAAAAGCATGATTTCTCATTTTCTCCACCCCTTCGTAGCTCTGCAAAGGCTGGACACGTGGTGCCATCTGAGTGGTTGAGGAAATGTAGTTCAAATCTGCCATTTAAACTCTTTTTAACAAAAGCCCAAATTATCAAAAACCTCTACCCGATTTCTTTGACTTTTCAACGTGGATGCGTGGCACACCTTGATTGGAAAAGGGGTCACGGCTCAATTTGCAACATTTTAACCCTTTGGTGAAAAAGGCTCAAATTCTCAATTTCCTCTATGAGCCCGTTGTTCGATTTCATTCTTCAACACGTGGCATCACCTAACTAGTTTCGGGGGTGTGTTTCACTTTTATACTTTATCTATTTTGGAAAGGGAAAAATTCCAACCTTTTCCCCGAAATTCCATGCCCCCGCCATTGAATTTTCAACATTGATACATGTCCCTCTTTGATTTGCCATGGGCTTCAACCCGGATTTTATCCTTTCGCATGAGTGGGGCCATAGGTCATTTTAGAAATTTTCTTCCTTTGTCATAATGCCTTAGAGAATAAATTTGATCCACCGACCCAAACTTCGCCAAAAATCCTCCACCCAATCAGGGACTAGCGGGGTCATGGGGCAAATCGATTTTTTTCCAAAATCACCAAAATTGATAAGTTTAAAAAGAAACCCATCCGACAAGTATCAATGGGAAAAAAATGCATAGCTTCACCTTTTCGAGTAAGAATTTCACGGGGGAAAAGAATGTAGGAAGTTGTAGGAAACTAGAAAACACCATTTTTTTCTCGATGAAGAATTTCTTTTCTACAAAAGGTTAAAAATGAAAGATCACGAGGTCCCATGCATTTGAAATGCATTAAAGGAGAACTAAAAACATTTCCCATTAATTGAAAAAAATAAAGAACCTTTTAATGGCAGCATCTTGAGGAAATTTTGATTAAAAAAATGTCGTGGGAAATTAAAATTAGCTTCGAGGAGTTTAAAACATGAATATCTTCTATGGAAAGGATCTAATTTTCATGAAATTAGATTTGAAAGGGTGGGGAAAATTGAGAGGAGGACAAGATGGCTCCTTATGGGGATGATTTGGCAGAGGAAAGAGGAAAACCAAGAACCTTAGAGGATTCTCGGGTAATCGATCGAACCAGTGTCTTAGCCAATGGGAAATGGAGTAAAAAAGAAGCATATTACCAACACAGAAAGGAAACCAACCAAAACAAAAACGAGGAAAGTATGTACAAAGATGAAAATAAAAGGATATTTACAAGGGGGAAAGAAAGAACCATATGAAACTATACAACCCTAGAGAACAGTTGAGAGAAAAAGTACCCTTGTGAAACAACACTTTGAAAGCATCGGCACCTTAGATTTGAAAATAGGTAGTTGGGTGTACCAAATCACTGCAGGGGACATTACGACATTCGAAAAGAAAACCTGAGGAAATAAATCCATCCATATAGTGACATCCCACACTAAAAATATCCAATCCTTGTGAAGAAAAGGAAACCTACCTGAAGCTCTCCTTTTGTGAAGGACTGGTGCCATACAGAACCTTGTAAGAACCTTGGCTGTCCCCCAATTGAGTTTTGCACATCACTGGAATCAGACAACTGAATCCAATCCTCATAGCATTCATTTCCTTCTTTGATGGAGTTTTGATAACATGCGTGTGAAAATCGCCACCATAACAGAGTTCAAGAGTATCAAACACTTCAATTAAATCTCCCTTATAACCATTTCCAAAAGGAATTTGGAGAAAGGGGGCAGATGACTTAATGCTATTCTGAGCAATTTACACCATGTCCTTAAGAAACATCCCTGTTGCCTTTGCAAAATCAACAACTTTGTTTTCCACCTCTAGGAGATCTTGGCTCTTGGGTGCAAGTTTCACTACTGATTTGTCTTCATGATTCGAAGGGAATTTGAAAGCTGATAGACTAGGCAAAAATGAATCAATCACATCATCTTCTTCTTCTTGTTTTCATCCCAAAGGGTGAGTTGAACCAGGACTATCATAATCGTGAAGAAAAATTTCCAGGTGTGGCTCATCAACTTCTATTTGTTTTGAAGGGTTGCAAAAAGATGTATGTGTGCTCATCTCATTTATAAACATAGCAAGCAGACCATTGCTCCAACTAACTCCATTTTCTTCAGGTAGAGGCACTTGTTTGTCATTGAGGTAATTTAAAATAGCAAGAGAATGGTCGACAGAGACCTCCATCTCAGTATATTGGAATCCCTCAAACATAGGAGAAGGAGAAAACCCATTCACTCTATTGTGATGCACCTCCTCTTTTACTAGCATGAGGTTATTTCCTTCAAAACAAGAACATCCAATCCTATCACATGACATATCTTCCATAAACTCCATTTCAGGTTGAAACAAAGCCTCAAGTTGTTTATCTTCCTCATCATTGGAAGAAATACCAAATTGGCATGCATCATGAGGGGCATTAAGAAGACATTCATTGGTGAGATTAAGATAATGCTGAGGAATGAATACCTGAAGGTGTGAAGAATCACTATGAGCAGTTTTAAGAACTTGAATGTTCTCTTTTTTGTTGCAAGGTATCCTAAATCCATTGGATGAGTTTCTTCCCACTGGCTTTGTCTCACCTTGTGACATAACCATGTAATTACCACGCTCAATATCAACATACAATACTTGTGCTTTTGGATCATATGTTTTTGCACAATATATTCAGTTTGTTTCTCAAGTGTCAACTTCTTCATTTTCCCATTCACTGGAATAAGAGCATGTGACCAATCCATCATGATTTCTCCTCCAACATCTTTACAAAAATTTCTACTCAACAACATGCCGTAGGAAGGGGGAATATCAACTACCAAAATGGTGGCTAAAAATCTCTTCTCTGGAAAAGCAGCAAAGGCTACTTGTGCATCCTTGATCCTTCCAACCAATGGCACTTCTCTACTTTCCATTGAATAACATAAACCAAAAGTGTGGGTTAGGGTTAAGCCTAGGGCATGAGCTACCTTGGCAGGCATCACATTATCCGAGGCACTAGAATCAATGACACAATTACTGATTTTTTTGGCCAAGTATGAGGAGAGTGACATAAAATGGTTTGATCTTCTCATCAGATAAAGTAACTACTACTACAAGGTTTGGTTGAGATGAAGGAGATGGAGTGGGCAAGAGACCTTTAGAACTAGGAGATGAAGGCTTAGATTTGGAGTTTACAAAGTCTATCATCTTAGCAAAGGCCTTGGGATGAATTTGGTAGAAATTGACTTCGAGATCCGGATCTTAGTTTTCTTGAGATGGTCAATAATGTCAAAAGAACCAGAGGTAGATGGAACATCATTAATAGGATTAGATGAAACATTTGACTTATCAACTCTATCATTTGAAGGGCAAGAAATTTTAGGAGTAGAAACAGAGGAAGGAATAACAAAATCTACCTTTGGTGTGGAAGAAGTTTGAATAGGAGCTCCTCTCCTTGCAATCACTAGAATGGATGTAGGAGGTTCCTTAGATATTTTAGTAGGCTGCACCACTTTCTCCTTCTTGTTGGCTTGCTCATGATTCATGACAACATATGATTCATTGTTCATCTCTATAAATATTTCTTCATAATCATCCTCTTCATCTATACCTTCAGTGGTGAGAAAATGGACATGAGATCCACTCAACTCTTCTAATTCTTCATCAGCTTCTTCTTCATGTTCTTCATAGATTTCATCCTCCTCATCATCAGGCTCCAGCACTTCACATGTTGCATTCACTGGAGCTTTAACAGTGGGCCTTCAATTTCTAATCTAGTCTAAGTAGAGGGAAACTGATTCTTGGGTTGAAAATTCTTCCTATGAACATCCTGATAAGGAGCATGCTGGGTGAACTACTTCTTGAGAGCTATAAGATCATTATGAATTTTCTGTACCAACTGATCTGCGTTAGCTATAAGAGAAGATGTGAAATAAGGAGATGCTTTGGATTTGGATGAATCTCTCCTTAGCTTGCTAGACATGATCAGATCATCTTCAACACTAACAACAAATCTCTAATCAACATCTAAAGTGGAAAGATTATCTCTCCTAAGTGCATAGCTCACTTCAGGAATTTGGGCATTAAGGAAGAAACATCTCTGAATCTGATCCACATGGCATGTGTTTTGTGGGATCTTTGTGACCATCTTGTTGAATTTGGCCAGAAATTCCCTTATGGGCTTGTGTGACTCTTTCTTGATTTGAGAAATCTGGGCCAAGAGGGCATGTACATTCTCAGCAGGTTTGAAACACTACTCAAATTGGGTCATCATGGTGTTCTAACTAGTGATGGATCCAGCAGGGAGATGGTAAAATCAATTAGCAACATTATCTTGTAATGTCTCCACAAAAATTCTAATGGAGATATCCTCATGTTCAACTCGAGAACACCACAAGCAACAATGAAGGCCGCAATATGCTCATCTAGATGAACCTTCCCATCACCTCTAAATTTAGGGAAATTATTTCTATTACCTCTAGGAAATTCATGAAATGGCTAGGGAAGAGCAAGAGGCCCAACCCTTTGGCCCTAAGGCAGAGGAGCTTCCATCCTTAGAAAGATTGTTTGGAGAGGCTGAAATAGTAACAAGAATCAAAGGATGCAAATTAGACTGATTTGATCTTGGGGATGTCACTCCTAGAAGATCTGTCTCTAATAGAAGGAGTGCTCATGAGACCTTGTTCCTCTTCTTTTTCTTGTTGATGAAGGGAGAGAGAAACCTTGATGATCCAGAAGTTGGAAATGAGGGTCTTCTTCCCCAAGGGTTCTTCTACCCCGAGTGTATCTTGGAGTCACTAGATCAAAGATGACCAAGAAGTTGTTATTCAAAACTGAAATCCATTTGCAATGAATTCCCTAGCAGAGTCGCGAAAAAATGTTGGGTTTTAGAATGGAACTCAGGTTGAAACAATAGTCGGGAACAAAAATTCCCTCCTCTTTAATGGGAGAGGTTCCCTTATTGAAAGCAAGAAAAACAAATGTACAGATATACAACTCTCAATGTTTGGATCCTGGTATCTGGTTTGTTTTCATACTAAAAAGATTATCAATCAGAAGGAATGAAAGAGTAAAGAGATGAGAGGAGGAAAACAACAATGCTTTTGGGAAATATAGATAACAAAGTATCTCCCTACTTATATTGAACCAAGAAAATATAGAAAATGATCAATTACTTCACCACCGGTGAAATATACTGAGACACAAAGTTCTAAAGATTCACACTGAGACTAGAACACAAAGTTTCTATTGAATGCAAAACAAATGATCCATTGAATCGAGCAATGAGAGAGAAATAGATAACAGAGGAAATAAGAAAAGAAAATAACTTTTGTATTGAATTACTTCAGAATTTACAACCTTCCCAAAAAACCAGAATGCCCTTTCTCGTTGCCAAAACCATGTTCTTATAACAATTTGTATACATCCATACTTTTTCCCCAAGAAAATAATATTCAAAAGGAATAATGTTTGTTGTAGATCCACTTTTGGAAAGTGACATGAAACAAACACACTCATGAAAACTAGAAGTTCAAAAAGGTGAATATTTCGTCAGTTTGAGCATGATTATTTTAGCAGGCGGCATCTCATGATTTTATTTTCCATGTGGTCCTACCATTTCCACCTTTTAACCACTTTCATAGCACTAAAGTGCTTGCTGGTAAGTTTTCTCCTTTTTATCCCATATGGCCGATGAAATCCATTTTATGATCAAACTTTACATCCCTTTAAACTTATCAATTTGGCTCCATAATAAACTAGAAATGCATCTCATGGAGAAACGACAAGAATACAAAGAAAAGAATGAAGAATGAGCCATTTTTGCATTTTGCAGAGCTCTAGTTCATTAATGGTGTTAAAAACTAGATGAGTACATTTGGCTATCTTTTCCCCTTTTTACCTTCAAATTTGGACCCTACACGTGGCAAGATCCAAGCAACGACGGCCCTAGGGGAGAAATCTACATTTCCTGACATCTGGGAGAAAAAGCATGATTTCTCATTTTTCTCCGCCCCTCTGCAGCTCCGCCAAAGGCCGGACACATGGCGCCATCTAAGTGGTTAAGGAAATGCGGTTCAAATATGCCATTTAAACTCTTTTTAACAAAAATCTCAAATTCTCAAAACCTCCGCCAGCGTGCTTTGACTTTTCAAAGTGGATGCATGGCACACCTTGATTGGAAAAGGGGCCATGGCTCAACTTGCAACATTTTAACTCTTTGGTGAAAAGGGATTAAATTCTCAATTTCCTCCGTAGGCCCACTATTCCAATTTCATTCTTCGAAATGTGGCATCACCTGACTAGTTGTGGGGGTGTGTTTCAATCTTATACTTTATCTATTTTGGAAAGGGGAAAAATTCCAACCTTTCCCCTGAAATTCCATGCCCCTGCCATTGAATTTTCAACATGGATACGTGTCCCTCTCTAATTTTCCACAAGCTTCAGCCCGGATTTCATCCTTTCACATGAGTGGGGATGCGGGTCATTTTAGAACTTTTCACCCTTTCTTATAATTCCTTAGAGAATAAATTAGATCCACCGACCTGAACTTCTACCAAAAACTGCTCTAGCCAATCAGGGACCGGCACGGATGTGGGGAAAATCTAACATTTTTTCCAAAATCACTAAAAGTGATATGTTAAAAAAACTGTCTGGTCACATCCAATGGGAAACAAATGCATAGCTTCACCTTTCCAAGCAATAATTTGACAGGGAAAAGAATGTAGGAAGTTGCAGCAAATGGGAAAATGCCATTTTGCTCCCGATAAAGAATTTATTTCTTTGAAAAAGGTTAAAAACGAAATATGCAAGGTCCCACGTATTCCAAATGCATAAAAGGAGAACTAAAAACATTTCCCATCAATTGGAAAAAATAATAAAATGTTTTAACGGCAAGGCAGCAGATCGAGGAAATTTTGATTAAAAACATCGTGGAAAATGAAAATGAGCTTCGAGGAGTTTAAAACATGAATTTCTTCTATGGCAGGATTTAATTTTCATGAAATTAGATTCAAAAGGGTGGGAAAAATTGAGAGGACAACACGTATGATGCTAAATGCGTAAGATTAAGACTAGTATAATATATGTTATATGAATGTGGAAATGTGACAATGTTGTACACGAAAGTGGAGAATGTATGGTGTATGTTGTATGACGTGTGATGTGTGACTAGATGTGGTGTGTAATTCCTAGAGTGTAGTGTGTGGGGTTTAGTGTAGTAGTAATCCCTCAATAGTCAAGTGTGAACCGAAGCACAAGAGTGCGTCATCAGTGTAATGACGATGCTAAAACACATAGTAAAAATTTGATATGAAATTGTAAATATGATAGATGTATAAATGCTATGATGAGTGAGGGGGGGTGGGGGGAAGTGTATTAGATGTTATGACCCCTAAGTGTGTATGTGATAAAAGTCTAATCAAAATACACTAAGTGGATTGATGTATGGAGTATTTTCCTCAACAAAAGTTGTGGGATACCGAGGTGGTAATGTCGCAAACAACTTGAGTGGGGAGGTATTTACTTTAGCAAAATGATTGGGAAAGCAGTGGAGTATGGTGGCGAGGAAGCTTGAATGGTGGAATCTTTAGAGGTATTGAAGATTGTCGAAACCCTTTTTGTGTGTCATATCAGATTCGTTGCCTCGCTACAAATGGCACTTTATTATTCCAAGATGAATGAGAAGACTTGTAAAACCCTAACAAACATCAATACCTAAAAAAAAGAAAAAATGTATATAAAAGGGATAAACTGACCTCAACTAGCATAATGTTGGTCTTACTAATCGAGCCATGCACTACATTCTAGACCCAAATATAGTTATGTGTGTGTATGATCATGCCCTAGGTTGCTCTTGTGCAGCTTGCATTTTGTGACATAGTGAGCTAACTATGTGTAGAAAAATGTAATAAATTGTTCATGGACTAGAAGAAATCCTCCCATATGTTGTATGTGATACTGAGATGTCCCAAGATTTGTCCCTTGTGATGGATCTATGTGGATGGAATGATCTCCAATGCAATAGATGGATGTAACTCTAGGTGGAGTGATAGTGCTTGGTCCCTCATTATGGTCTCATAAATTTATATTTATAGGGTTCTCTTGATCTAATTTCATAATTAACCCTGAAAAGGATAACCACTAAAAATATAAATACCTCAAACAGATAGAAAGAGCCCAAAAGTGGCAGAAAGTTAAAAAAGGATAAGGGTGCCCTAGCATTACCTTGGTGCCTTGATCCAAGGATGAAATGACGGGATGCCGAAAGTTGACTAGGCATGTGGGTGTAAAAGATTCGAGAATGAAAAAAATAAAATAAAATAAGATGGCCAAAAGATGGGGGTTAATTAGTAATTTTTTTCTCTTAAAAACCATCTAAATAGTAGAATGAGAACAATATTAAAATAACCCAAAGTACATGATTTAATGTCTTCATTTTCCCCACTTTATCTCGTATTTTCAATTGAGCTAATGGATATGATCATATGATGAAATATACCCTTTGATTATGCTTATTATGAACACGTTGTAGACACCAAAATTGGGTCACACTCCCCTTGGTCCCCTTTCGAATAACCAACTTAAACACATTCACCTGACAATGACCCTTATACTCCACATTAATATTAATTTAATTATTTACAATTAAATGAATACTCATCCTCACTGCATTCATGATTTAATTACCTTAATTAAAACCAATTTCCACCTCACCCTATCACCTCACCATAGACCTATTCATAACATGTTTTCATAACTAACTAAGACTTAGCCCTACTTACCTTAATGAACTAAGACTTAGTATAACCCTAAAAGCACATGCATATTCTTCCTCTAACCACATTCCCTCATATCTAAGTGCAATGTTCCATTTGGACCCGACACAAAATGAGCAAAAGATGGAAGAGGATAGCCAAGATATGCTATTTTAGGCAACCTAGGATATCCCACCTTAACTGACAATGGTGAACCCGAAACCGACGCCGATAACCCTAAACCGTCATCAGTTACCATATAACTATTTTGGTAACGTTGTTTGAGGGGTTAGATAGATTCTCGAGTTTTAGAGAAAATGATATCTACATGCAAGCAAGAACCAGAGCTCTTTCACACATCTAGGTGACCATAGCAAACAAAACCATTGATCAGAAGGTATTTGCATTCACAGGAGCATTCCGAGAACACCACCACGACACTGATCGTCATTTCACCAATCAACCATCACCACCACCCAACCATTGAACCTACACAACAGTAAGTGTGTCTCTAACCTACACCATTTCATTTCTATTTAGTTTATAAGAGTTATTCACCTTTGTTTATCAACCACCATTTATATTTCTATCCCCACCACTATTTCCTTCTTGTGAACCCGACCATTCCCATCACTCACAACTATTTTAATCACCTTTTTCTACCGATGAGTACCTCACGAATATTCCTAACACCTCCCTGCACCTAAACCAAATCCTTACCATCTTTGATTCAGTCTCAGACAAATCTAAAACCATGAACTATTAAGTTATTACCACACAGTAGCAACCATCTTCGGTTCTTACTAAACCGTCATCGATTATACTGCAGACGGATGTTGGTCTCTCAGATTTGGCGATCCCTGTTAATACCAAATCCTAATAACCTTTTCCAAGTGATCCAAGTAACCCAAAATCTTACCCTGACCTATTCCAGCACCTTAATTATTTACCTTATTTCTAGATCTGATCATAACCTAGCCTGTTATGTTAGATTTTCTTATTGTAGTTGGATGAGACACCTAAATCATATCAACTACAATAGAAAATTATTTATTTATGTCATTTATGGCATTAAATTGTATTAAATAGTGGATTGACTACCACCAATGAAGTATTACACTTCCTGGATCTAGCACATGCTATGCAACGCAATGACATATATTGTTTAACTCTTTCTTGTGGTCTTATTGTGTATTTCAGGTAGTTCCTCCTAGCCAAAAGGAATCTCTCACAGTTAGCATTGGATCAAGAAGTCAGAATGCATACAACAACCTTTAAACCGACCATCATAACATGTATTCCTCCTTGGCCCACACCCTTATCTATTTCATCTAAAAACTTAAAGAAAACAGTGAAACATTTTGGCACACCCGGTGGGACCCATCTGGGGTTCCTTGCATTTTATTCATTCCTAGGTAAAATTTGTGTGTTTGTTTCCCTTTTGAAAAGATTACACATTAATTTTCCTCTCTGGAATCTTCCTCTCTTTCTATTGTCTAAAAGCAATCATGTTTTTGGTGCTATAAAAAGAATACTTCTTTTCTTTCATTAGTATTGCATTAGTGAAAGAGCATCCCTCTTCCTGTTCACTACTTGCTACATCGAATATCACACTTCGATTTGGGCTTAAAAACTTGCATAACATTATGATTTGTTGCATTTTAGCTCACATTAAAAATGAGGGCAACCTATATGCTTTGGTGTAGACACTAAAATTAGGTCACACTCCACTTTGGTCCCTTGACAAAATAACACCCTTCATCACATTCACCCACCATGGCCCCCTTCACCCCACTAATGTTAAATTAGTTAATCTAATTAAATTAATTCAGTATCCTCACCATAATTATTATTTAAATATCTTAATAATGCCCACACCACCACCTCACCCTAAGACCTATTCTCGAGTAAGTTTCATAACTAACTAAGACTTACCAAAAC
The DNA here is from genome assembly GCA_018340775.1 of Taxus wallichiana var. yunnanensis. NCBI lineage: Eukaryota > Viridiplantae > Streptophyta > Pinopsida > Cupressales > Taxaceae > Taxus > Taxus wallichiana. The sequence goes on from CM031239.1 coordinate 888,476,871, forward strand.
CCTAAAAATCAATGCCTACATTCTCTCTAACCACATTCCCACATGCTTACAAGAGGCTTCTAGTCTAATCCGTGGGTTAATGACACAAGATCGATAAAATCAAGAGGATCTCCCTAGTTTAGTAAACCTAGGAAATCCCACCTTGACCGACGCCTTGGTTACCCTAACCATCACCGGTTAAGCCAGAACTACCATCGGTCACCTTTTAACCCCCAAAACAACCTTATTTTGAAGGTTGGCAAAAGATTGGAAAAAGTTGGCAAACATTAGCACATTCTAGAGAGATATCACATCTTCTGAGAGTGAATTTCAGTGAGAACATGCATGCAAGGAAGGAGATCAAGCATTTTCTTCTACACAACCATCCAGCACTCACCCCAACAATGATCTGATCTAACCAAGAAAAAGGAATGCCCATGCAGAAGCTCTCCTATGATTGGTGATCACTGCAGCCTTCAACCTCTTAAAAGACCTCTATCCCTCACTCACAGAATCCAAGACCGAATATAAGTAAGTAAAACATTATACTTCTCTGGTTCATTTCATTTCATCATTATATTATCACCCTTTGTTTACCTAACCACCCATTGACCTCCTTCAATACTCACCCCTCCATATACCCATTAAAACCTCACCAAATCCCACCCAAACTACCAAATACCTCATTCCAACCAACCAAAATCCTTTGTGTAATCATAAAGGTGACCCAAAACTCATTCGGTGGCATTCCCAATTTTCCACAGTAACCGACACGGTTACACCCAACCACCGTCGGTCACCCTTAACTGGCATCGGTCTCTATATTTACCCATACAACCTAGAACAATGACCTATCCACCTAATTCCATATCACCCTTACTCACCTGTGACCTACCTAAGACCTCTGTCAGACCTGCAGAGATCTAGAACTAGTTATTTGACCTTCGGATCCTATTCTAACCTAGCCTATTAGATCAGATCTTTCTTATTGTGTTTTAAGTGAGATACCTAAATCATTTCAAATTACAATAGGATTTACTTTATTACCCACATTAAATTGTTTTAAATAGTGGATCGACAAATTTGCTCAGGAAGTATCGCACTTCTGGATCTAGCACATGCTAAGCGATTAAGCGCACATATTGTTTAACTCTTTTTGTGGTCTTGTTTTTCATTATAGGTAGTTCACTCCTAGCCAAAAGAAAGTTCTCACGATCAGTGTGGATTCAGAATTCATACGTGCACAACAACCCATTAACTAGTATTAAAACAGTATTCCTCCTACGCCCGTTACCCTATCTATTTCGTCAATATTTCAAAGAAACATCTAAGAATCAGGTGAAACATTTTGGCATGCCCGGTGGGACCCATCCAAGGTTCCTTGCATTTTATTCATTCCTAGGAAAAGTTGTGTGTTTGTTTCCCTTCTGAAAAGCATACACATTAATTTTCTTTCTTAGTAACCTACTTTTTCTTTCTATTTGCTTTAAAGGAAACCTCTCTTTTGGTGTAATTAAAAAGAACCATTTCTTCATGTTTTCTACATTGTATTGAAAGAGCATCCCTCCTCCTCTTCATATTTTTGTGTTTTCCAACTTCACACTTTGATTTGGGCTTAAAAATAAGTGCATTGCATTTTGATTTATCACATTAGCTCACATTAATTGAGGGTAACCTATACGTTTGGCGTCATGACCAATCGATGGTTGATAAACGAACCATAGAAAGCACATATCTCTCTCCGAGTCTTGTCAAATTGCACAAATTCAAAACAAATACATATTCTTAAACAACATCTTTCCTGGGGAACGCTTGTCAAAAATCACACCGATCCGAGGATTGGCGGGTACTCCCAACTCACCGATTTTTCGAGTCATACTTCAAAGTGAAGCCCACCCCCACCATAACATACCGAAACCTCACCTTTTAGATCTCCTTCTTCATAGGAAGCTATACTCACCAAAAAAATCTATTTCACAGTTCATGTGTCAATACTTAAATATCATAAGCTAAACAAACATAATAGAAAAGGCACTCCTAGGATCACATTTTTCTTAGTGTTTCTGCTTGGCTTGCATTTTGAGGTGAGAGATCACATTATTCATTTTTCTTGTTCATCCTTGCACACTCCTCATCATATCTGGTGTATTTCGGCTTCACCCGAGTGTGCTTGGACCATATTATCATCATTCTCAGAATTTTGGGTTTGATTCCACATCAGATTTTAATTCACAACCATTATTCTTTCATCACTATTTTAATTTCATAGTGACCGGTGTCAGTCTAGCGACCGTCATCGATTACCCTATGATCGTCATTAGTTATACCCAACCAACGTTGGTTCCAGGTCCTTTTGTTAACCTACCCAAAAGGACATTTTATTCATCTTCTTCCAATTTTCAGAGTCCCTGTCACTACTATCATTCCCATTGACATTGTAAACCTCATCAGATTTGGCATACCTATCAGATTTGACCTTATACCTTATTTTTCACTCACTGTCCATTTTCTATAGTGACTGCGGTGGTTACCCCCGATGATATTGGTTTGCCTAACCAAAGACATTGGTTAGCTCTGTTTCACTTTCTAACCAACATTTGGTACCTATTTCACTTTTTACTGCCAGATTCACCTATTCTTGCTATTTTTCTATGTCATTTACAGAGAAGTAGCCATATCTAATCAGCGCTGGTTCACATGGTGATGGCCCAAAGACAAGAAAGCACACTTATTTTTCATGGCGCTTTCAGCCACTCCCACCTAGTCCTTCACCACCTTCCATTTTATCACCAACCATGGATCCAATCCAGCCTATCACTATCACTACCAGGGATGAGGAGTTCACATGACTCCTTGACCTAAACCCTACCTCTTTTTAGTTTTACCTTTCCCACTCATCCACTCGAGATGCCTCGGCCGTCGGTTGATATATTGTATGCCCGTATCTATCCCCCGACTGCCGCTCCCACTCCCCGCATCAGCCCCATCTTGCTCCCCACTTCCTACATCTACCTTATCCCCATTCATTTCACTGCTAGGTCCTATATGCACTATGAATGCCGCATCTTCCACCTCCGTGGCACCTACCACATCCACCATACCCTTGAAAACTACCCAAAACGCAACCTCATCTACCCCTAATGTCTCGCACATACCCATAGCTACACTACCACCTCCAGTGTCGGTGACCCCTACCCCTTTTCAGAACATGGTCCTTTCCATTCCAAAATCATTAGCCCCCATTGCCACTAGGGTTACCACGACCCTTCCACCTCCATATACATACTATCAATAGCCTCCGTTTCATCCATTATTCACTCCGGTACATACCCCCTGTTTCACTACCTTCTTCTCAATCAACCTACATGACAACACCATACACTAGAGTGCCACCCCCGTGATATGCCCAAAACCAACCCTCTCATGCTACGGGAGGCACCCAATCATTGCAACCTACCAACGACCTAATCAAATTCATGTTGGACAAGATGTAAAAATTGAGGCATTGGTTTTGGCTCATGCGCAACACTCTCACATACGACGAAATTTGTAACAAACACATCCACCCATCCATTCATATTCATCCATACCCCGTGCATTGGGAGATGCCTAAATTTAATCAATTCAATAGAAAGGAAGACCCACAAAAACATTTGTGGTCTTTAAAACATGGGTGTTACCTAATTGATCATGATGACACTTTACTATTGAGGACCTTCCCCATGTCTCTGATTGGGCCTGTGTTAGATTGGTATAGTGGGTTACCTAGACACTCTATATTTTCATTTAATCAGGTAGCCCAAGCCTTCTTGGATCACTTCTCCATCAATATCGTCAAGAAGGTTACCATGATTGACCTATACTCCACGTGTCAGTATGAAGATGAATCTCTTGCAGATTTTGTCACTCCGACATAGTCTAATAAACCAACTCACCTTCCAACTGCCACAAAAAAAACTCATTGAGCTCTTCACATGGGCTTGTTCTAGACATATCTCATTGACCTTACAGGTCCAAACCTTCCGAACATTTGATGAAGCATTCACTATGGCACGAAAGTTAGAGATTTGGGCCATCGAAGAGAAGAAAATCCAATTACGCAATAAGAATTCAGCATTCAAGATGAATGATACCTCTTCTTCTTCCAAACCATGAAATAATTATTCAAAAGCTAAGGGCACCACTAACACAGTAGTACTCAAGGCCGGCCTAGTTCATTTGTCAAATCAGGCTACCCCTCATCTAATATCTCGCCCATCTAGACTTTTCAATTTAGACGAGAACAACGAAAATACACCCCAATTGGGGAACCTTACTCTTCTATCTTAGAAAAGCTTATCAAAGCTGGAGCCATCACCCTTCCACCTATAAAACCACACACTAGTTTCGACCCTACTCACCCCATGCCCGCATGGTATAAAGAACATGACTTCTGTAACTATCATCGAGTAAAGGGTCATAGTGATGGAAATTGCATCATTTTCAAAAATATTTTCCAAGAAATGCTTGAGAAAGGTGAGTTAATTGTGGATAATCCTAACGCACCTGTAAACCAAAACCTACACATCTTCAAGAAACCATTTCCTAATCATGCCCCTTCGTTCTATCAAACTGGTGAGACCTCAACTCATGATGGTCATACCCGCGAGGTCCACGCTATTTTTAGTGATGCATCCGCTTGTTGCCCAATTACCCCACATTCCTTCCATAGAGGAAATCCTAGCCTGAAATCCTCCTTCCACATTGGAACCCACTACACCTACTCCTCCACCCATAGAGGAACACCTTTCATCCCCTTCATCACCTACGAAGGAGTCTTCCACTAACATCGAGACCATTTCACCTTTGGCTTCTCCACTTAGAGAACCGATACCCACAGTACTTCTTCAGTCCATAGAGGATACTTATTTACCTCCTCCACCCACAAAGGAGCACCCATCATCTCCTCCCCCTACAGAGGAGCTCCCATCATCTCCTCCACTTATCATAGACCCAGTCGAGATACCTTTTCCTCTTGGTGAGAATTCTCCATAAGCTACCCAAGATCCTGCAAACCTACTTTCAGCTCTCTTACCCATGGAAGCTGAAGCTATCCAATTCCCCATCTCTAAGACACATTTTACAGGAATTACCACTAGGTCTTCATCAACTCCACCTACAGATGTGCCATTCTCACATTTGGCCGATCACTTAGATTATGAGGATAGGGCTTTACTATGGGGGCATCTTCTGCTCCGGTGATACTTCTACTATCTACCCAAAAGTATTCCGACCAATCAAACCGAATACAACCACCTCTATCACCATTCCTTCCACAACACCCATCATAACTCAACATACACCCTTACCCATAACCCAAACTACATCTAAACCCAAACCCACACCTACAACATTTACCTCGACTAAACCTATTACCACCTTAGGGGTCACCCCAACCACTAGCCTTACTCATCCACCTATCAAACTGGATTTAGCTACATCCTCCAAAGTCAACACCACACCTAATCTGGCACATGAACCAAATAACCAAGCCCATAGAACTCATACTCCAACTCCACCAGTCGCACCTTCACCCTTTCCATCCATCTTAGGATCTCAACCTCCCAACACATTTATGAAACCTCTAACCATCAATAAATAAAAACACAACAGCCCATTCCTTCCTCGCAAACCTCTAATGTACCAGTGCACCCGACACAACTTACACCTAGACCCATAGCAACTATACCACCCATACCTACAATACCTTCAACAATTCCTTCACTACGCACTACACTTCAATCTCTATCCCTTACACCTCCTGAATGACCTGTATCCTCTACCCTCATAACACCTTCATTATCCTTGTGGCTAACTCATCCTCTTCCCCTATCTACCTTTCCTTCTAGACCTCATACACCCATATCACCTTTACCCAAGAAGGTACAACCCAAAGACAAAAATCTGCTACCCCACAACAAGGTAGTCAAAACAACCACACACCCTCCTGCCAGTTCATCCACCATACCCCTACCCAAATAGACACGACCAATGCCCAAGACCATGCCAACACCCAAAATCATGACTCAACCTACTCCCCCTCCTATAAGGACCATTCCTCAACAATCAACTACACCTACACCCAAACCCACTTTTACTTCCCATTGCGATCCACTAGCAGGGTCTTATGCCAAAATTTTAACCAACCTCCTTGAGACTTCTGTCATCACATTACCGCTGCTCAGACCTTATGATCCTCTCAAACCCAAGCCAAAAGGGTTTGATGATACTAAAATTTGTGCCTACCATCGTGTGCCAGGGCACGATGTGGAAAACTGCAAGGCCTTGAAAACCGTCCTTATCCAGTTGTGTCCTCCAGAAGTCAACTTTGATGATGATGACCTTCTCGATGAGAACCCTACTTCACCAACACCCATTCCCACACTTCCCACTCAAAAACCATGACCTCCACCCTCACAGCCTCCTAGAGTCATCCCAAAGATTTGAAATTAACATGGTTCGTATCGTAGAATTTGCTGCGCCATCACCTAAATGTTGTTGCCCTTAGCTCACTTCACAAGGCTTTTCTCCTTTAGTAGGTTTTTGCTCGTCATGTTGTTATACCACTCATATTACACCTTTTCCATTTAATGACTCCTTGAAATCAACATGATACACTTCACTACATGTGCTCGGAAGAATAAGGGAAAAGAAAAGGTAACTAACCCATCAACCAATCCTATACCCAACATACCATATACACCTATACCTAAAATCACTATCTGCAGCCCTATGTACCCCATTTCTAATGGCATCACACATCACACCATGCTCAAACAATTACACCAATCTCCCCTCAAAATGTCCTTATATGACCTCATTCAAACCTCGAAATCCCATCGTTAAGCTCTCATGGAGGTTCTTCAATCTATTGAGGTTTTACCCAATGACCCTACACCCGTAGCCTCCATTATCACACCCCATCATGCAGCCTCTCTCAAAAAAACTACCTCCTTCATCTCCACCCCACCCTATTCACCAAGTAGCCTCCCTTAGCTTCTCAGAGGAAGAGATTGTGCCACACCAAAATGATAACCGGACCTAGCCCTCTTCATCTCTATCCACATCGATGACATACAAGTACACGTGTGATGATTGATGGGGGTGCTAGCATTAACATCATTTCATCCCATGCATTCGCTCAAATGCACATACCTAACAATTACATGCATAAACATTTGGTCATGTTGCATTCATTCAATGACGCTATCACCTCTACACTAGGCACCATCATCCTCCACATTTGCGTGGGCCCCCACACTGTTCCATAACTATTCTACATCTTAGAGGGGGAATTCCAATATAACTTGTTTCTTGGAAGACCTTGGATTCGTGTCATGGGTTGCATTCCTTCCACTTTGCATCATTGTGTAAAGTTTGAGCATGAAGGGCACACCTATACTATCCTAGCTGATCCATCACCTTTCAAAACATGCAACATGCTTTACCGACCCAATGATGTGCTCATACCCATTAAAGCGTCTACCTCCGTGACCACCACCGCTTCACCTACACCTCCACTTACCAGTACAGTCGCTACCTCAACCACACATACCTCCTCCATTCCTATCGCTACCACAACCTCCACGGCTGACCCATTATCCTCCCAAGCCGTTAACCCCACCTCCGCATCACCCTCTAACACATCATCTATCCCAACTACCTACATACCAGCCACTGATCCCTTGGAAGTTATTTTTCAATGCCTCACTTTAGGGGAATATCACCTATATAGTGTCAACACATTCCTTACTCCATAAGAGTACAAAATCCTTCACCAACACCCATGTTATGATCACCATATAGGAGAACATCTCCTGTATGGTCCTCCTCACCTTTGTACTAGTCTCACCTATGGGGGACTTGATACTACCACTTACGCACCCGAACCACCACCAAAACTCACAAATTTTCTGTTGACTTCCAATCACTTACCAATCACCATTTTTCCCACACCTTCCTACACCGATGTGCATGGAAGGGTTTTGGTTTTGGCTTTTATGAGAAAGGCCACCATACCATTATTCCATGTACCACCCGTAAACATAACGACCATAGTGGTATCGGCTTTCCCAAACCACCTACCAAACAAATTCCGCATTAAACTCATTAAGGACACTAGCTCTTCTCCACCTTCTTCACCTGCTCCACTTTCATCACCACCCTCGCCGACGGATTTGATGGATCCTTAATCTATCCCTCCTAATTTTTTTTTTTCATAAAAAATATTTCCTTTGGGCCTCTGACTTATCAACATGAGGGTTAGGCCCCTTCCACTCTTCCTTCATGTATCCTAAAATGATCGATGGTGATACACCTTCAATTAACATCATTCATATCGGGATGATGAATCTATACTCACCTACCTTGGAGAAAAAGATTCATATATTCATCATTCATTACCCTATGAGACGTAAACCATGTTGAATGAGTCGACTATCGAGATCAGAATTCATACTCAGGATGACCCGCACATCCTAAAGATCAATCAATCTTTAGATGTTGTTGAACAGAATCCATCACTTCTTTTCTCAAAAAACATAACCACACTTTTGCTTGGTCTTACAAAAACATGCCCAGTATTGACCCCACAATAGTGGTCCACAATATCGTAACTATTCCCGATGCAAACTCACAAACAAAAGCTGAGGAAAATGCACCCTCACATTGCTCTTCTCCTCAAAGAAGAACTTCAATGCCTTCTTTCCATTTCCTTCATCTTACCCATTGATTATCCTCATTGGATTTCTAACATTTTCCCTATCACTAAAGCAACAGGGGGACTTTGTATTTGCATGGACTTCCGTGACCTCAACCTAGCCTACCTAAAAGATGACTTTCCCTTACCGGTATTGATCAACTGGTTGACCTTACCATCGGTCACGAGATGCTATCACTCATGGATGGCTTCTCGGGTTATAATCAAATTTTTCTTGCCCCAGAAGATCAACACAAAACCTCATTCATCACCCCTTGGGGGACCTTCTACTATTGAGTCATGCCTTTTGGCCTTAAAACTTTGGTGCCACATATGAGTGGGCTATGACTTAAATCTTCCATGACATCATGCATCGCATATTAGAAGATTATGTGGGTGATCTCTTGTCTAAATCTAAGCACCGCTCCAAGCACCTTGCCATCCTTAAAACCATCTTTGACTGTCTCATTAAATATTGTGTTTTCCTTCAGCCTAAGAAGTGCATCTTCGCGGTCCTCTCAAGAAAAATCCTTGGCTTTATCATTTCCCTACATGGTATAAAATTTGACCCTACTAAAGACAAGGATATTCTCGAAATTCCTCCACCCATTAACCTTCGACAAATCCATAGCCTGTAAGGTAAGTTACGATCTATTCACCATTTCATTTGACAATTATTGGATCTATGTCAACCATTTCACCATCTACTCAAGAAGGATGTCTCCTTTAAATGGGATGATGAATGCCAAAAAGCTTTTGAGGCCCTAAAAATACCTTCTCCAACCACCTGTACTCATTCCACCTAAAGACGATCAACCTTTTTACCTATATATCTCAGCTACCGATCATTCCTTGGGAGCCATGCTCACTCATCGCGATGAACAAAACAGGGAGTAGGTGGTTTATTAGATAAGCTGTACTCTTTTAGAATATAAAACTTGATACACCCACCCTGAAAAACTTTGCTTAGCCTTAGTTTTTCGTTGCCACCAAACTCCATCATTACCTACTTAACCAAAAAAACCTATGTTGTGACCAACACTCGACCCCTTACACTTCATGTATGCCAAACGATCAAAATCAAGTGTGCCGCACGATGGCTTATGCTTTTAGCTGATCTTGACCTCAAATTTTTCATCAAAAGTCCATCAAGGGCCAAGCTATCAGCGACCAATTGGCCAATGCACTTATTTTCGAGGATCAACCCTCTAATTTTTACTTTCCAGATGAGTCAATTGCTACCCTTTCCCTGGACGAACCCCTTACCAAATGACACTCTTCTTCGATGGTTCCAAGTGTCAGCATGGGGGTGGGGCTGGTATTATCCTCATTCCTCTTGATGGTGAACCCATGCCCATGTCTTTCAAAATATATTTTGAATGCATCAACAATATTGCCAAATACGAAGCGCTCGTAATAGGTTTTGTTCGCCTACACCCTAGATGTCAAATCCATCAACATCTTTGGTGATTCTCAATTGGTCGTAAACCAAGTCAATGGTATATACCAATGTTGTAACGAGATACTTCAAAAGTATAAACATCATGTAGATGTAATTTTGACCACCTTTGACCGTTACACCCTTCAAACCATCCCATGTTCAACCAACAAATTTACAGATACCATGGCCTACTTAGCTTCCCAAATACCCGCTTCGCCCACCGATTCTAAAATATTTTTCACCATACAACACCTCCAATCACCTTCTTATTTACCTCACGATGTTTACTCCATCGGAACCATCACCTCCAACCCGAGTGACCTTTGGTACAAACAATACTCCGACTACCTTTCTCTCTCCATCTTACCTCCTAATCTCACCCGTAATGGACAACACGCCTTCCTTAAAATCTCTCTCATTACGTCATCCTAGGTGGAATCCTCTATAAGCATGGCTTTGATGCTATTCTCTTATGATGCCTCACAAGTTCTGAATTTCCTTATACCATTAAGGAAGCTCGGGATGACATATGTGGAGGTAACTTTAGTGGTCTTGCTATTACTAAGCGTATTCTTCACAGGCTATTACTAGTGACCCTTAACCATGATTGTTGCTACTACATCAAACGTTGTGTAAAATGCAAAAACATTCCAATCTTCATCATACACCCAATACTCCTTACAAGTCACTTGTGACCTTTGGCCCTTCTCTCAATGGGGTTTGGATCTTGTCGGAGAAATCAATCCCCATTCTTTCCAACGCCATCAATGGATCATCACTACTACCAAATACTATACAAAATGGATGGAATCCATACCACTTGTCTCCACGAAAGTTGAGAAAATATGTGAGTTTATTAACCACCACATCATTTTTCACTTTGGTGTTCCTCATCGCCTCATCACTGACAATGGAAAACAATTAAAAAAACATTGCAAAAACTTTGTGACACCTTTGGCATTCAACTTAGTTTCTCATCACCTTATTACCCAAAACCAATGGCCAAGCCAAATCCACTAACAAAACCCTCAAAAAATTCTTATGAAAGTGGTTAATGATATTGGGAAGGATTGGCATACGCACATTCCTTTTTCCTTGTGGGCATACCGCACTAGTATTCACACTTCCACTATGGCCACACCCTTTTCTCTAGGCTACAATACAGAGGAAGTCTTGCCTCTTGAAGTCTAGATTCCTTCACTCCACATTTATCTCCATGACATGCTCAATGATGATGACTTTCATCAGGACCGTTTAGCACAACTAGAGTTATTAGACAAACGTCATCTTAATGCTTTGGATCATCTTCAAGTTTACCAAAAATGTATCAAGTGTGCCTACAACAAACCTATCCATGCACAAACCTTCCAAGTCGGTGACCTTGTCCTGAAAGAAAATCAACATGTAACTAAAGCAGAAAAAAGAAAATGGGGAAAATTTGCTCCTAATTGGCTTGGACCATACATCATGACTCATACCTATGGATCAGGTGCTTATCATTTATCTTCACTTGATGGTAAACCCAAACCTAAGCCCCTTAACACCTTACATCTTTGACCATTCTATTGTTGACTTGTAATCCTACCTCACCTTTTGTCTCTTTCCATGCTCATCCCTTGAGTGCTATTCACTTCATACACCTCACTAACAATTAAACAAGAATCATGTGAGTACCTATCACTTGTTATCTTCTCTTGAATATGTGTACCACGACACTGCACATAACATGATTCTCATGGATACTTTTTGTCTACCTTTAGATGAGATCCCATGGTCATTTAACCTTGCCTTTTGCACGAGAGTCCTATCCTCCACCTTGGTCTTGTCCATGAATTCAAATCCCTCACATGGGATATAATTCCTCGAGTCAAAATTCCACTCAAAAGATGACTCCCTCAAAAGGACATATTTCCTCTAGACAATTGCTGCTATAAATAGACTGCTCCCTCGAAGGACAACTATGTAAAGCTCTAAGAAAAAGATAGCAACCGAAGCTTCCAAAGATCGATCAAATTCACAAAGAACTCAAGGAGTTATATTTTCTTCATCCCATATAGACTTCCCGCATCAATCAAAGTGTAACATTCCCAATTTAAGACTTTAGAAACAAGGTATTTTTAAAAAAAGTTCTCTAATCTAAATTCATAATTTAGAACACACATTATTTATCAACCATTCATATAACAGATAACCATATGTAGCTATAATGACTCGATGTGCTACCAATCTATTCATTTCATGACTCGATAAACTACCGATCTATTCATGTTTAACATTAAGTATTGAATACTTTTCCGTATACTACGTATACTTGGTTCTCTTTCCATGTTCAGGGTATTGAGTGATCTATCGAAGGAACCTATCTGAATATTTGTTACCAATATTCATCTGCATCATGAACCTTAGACTAGGTGACATAGGACAACACAACCAACAACTTGTGATACTTTGGCCAAAGATTTCTAACATACTATTCATATTACTATTCCTTGATGACATACTTGTCAATCCGGAATACATCCTTCACCCCACTCTATTGTTATCTATAATGTCCTTTACTTGACTTCCATTAGTCCACTTGCCCAAGGTTTAACCCTAGTTCGAGTTAACAACATACGTTATGATAGGGGAGGCTCACTAAGACTTAGGGTAAGTTGGCATACTGGGTCAACCTAAGTCAACCCCATGTGCCAAGGTATCCTGAGTTTTAGAGGGCTACCTCATATCTTAAACATGTAATCGACCATACATAGATAGAAAACTAAGAACAAGTCCAATGTGTGTAGATCTAGATGATCAATGCGGAAGGGTGTTTCCTCATATCAATCGCATCTTGTATCCTTGAGAAGATCCTAATCTTCTTGAAGGTACAACCCTACAGTTGGCATGTGCCAACATCCTATAGAACAACCTCATCGAGATGTACATACCTCAAGGAGTTTATTATAAATTTAATTAATTTGGATTATTAAAAATAGATTTCAACAACCTTACCTAACCCTAATCCAACACTCCTTAAGTTCTTCTCTACAACAGATTCAATTGATTGTTAAAGAACTTTCTTAGCTTAAGATTGCCTTTAATGTTATTTACTAGACTTAACAAGCCATCAACCATAACAGGATATCAACATCATAAGTTCCATTTATTGTGACTTAACCATTCAAGGAAGTGTAACAACCATCTAGGTTGTAACTAAGTAGACTTTATTAAATGAAGTCTAATAATGATTAGGAATTACAACTTCTATTTTGTTTGCATTCTTAAGATAAAGAAAAATCTTCCTTTACATGATTAAGTGTTAGGGCTTAGCACCCCTATAAATCATTTACAAATTCAATAGTTATTACTTAATGTTCATTCCACATCATATTACTATATTGAATTGTTTAGTTACGACCATCAAATTCTACAACTTAGAAAGTTGCATCCTATTTGGGAGATTATTCCAATTCCCATTGTGAAACTTATCTAAGAATACTCCATTAAGCATATACATAATATGGAGTATATCAACAAGATAGGATTCCATCTATGTAATGAAAGTACAAGATAATTTACATATCCACTGTAAATAAATTCTCAACATTTAATTCATCTCTAACACCTATACATTTAGGTATGCTACATAACAACTTATTGCCTTTATTACAAAAGAATACTACTTTTCTTTTCAATACAATCTCAAGAATGATCCGAGTTCTTAACAAAAATAAGACTTAAGTAAGCGAATGCATCACATAAGTTTTTTCCTTCCTTATCACTTACGAAGTCCATCTACAAAAATTCTAGCACGGGTCAGCTCAATGAGGCTGAGTATGGTAAGCACTAACCCTTAAAAAGAAGTGCATTCCAATAATTGTTCCATTAAAACAAATCTACTTTAATGAGACAATTATTACATCATTATATCAATACATCAATAGCAATGGAAAAGAAGTACATTTTAAACAATTGATTTCACTTCCAAGAAAAGGACAAAATATCATCCACTATATCAGCCTTACAAAATTAGAGTTTAATTGATCCTATCAATTATCCTTAGGCAAACAACATCTCATTGTTCCCAATATTTCAAAATAGAATACAACATTTATGTTTTCTTCAAGATAAAATAAGGATTTAAATCATGGTTTAACTTAAGGTGATTCATCTAGCTCCTAAGAAAAAGAAGAAGAGAATCATTACCACTATACCAGACACAAAACATCTGAGAAACAAAATAGATTCAAAATGTGATTTAACTGTTTCTTTTAAAGGATAATTACCTTAAAAATTTTAACATTTAAGATATTCACGTAAGAAAATTCTATCTTAATCCAAGAAGGAATAGAGAATCAAATGGTCTACCTGTAAGTTTAAATTTTCTTCCACATATAGAATTTAACTTTTAAAGATTTGAAACAATGTACAAAATCAAGGTAGATTCATACAGGAGTTAATCTCTACTCAAGTCCATCCAAGGAGAATTCACAAAAATATAGAATACAAGAGACAAAACTTACTCATCTCAAACCAAACAAGTAAAGTCTTGTCAAACAAACATTTTGCCAAACAAGCTTACATTTTCCAGTTAAATAAAACCAAATAATTTAATCTCTTCCAATATCATTTATACAAAATATTTGAACAAGGAAGACCAAACAACTCATAAAGAAATCTCCATTTTTAAAGAGAATCAAAATAGAAAAGTTCAACCAATGATCTATACAGTAAGAAGAAAGCACACTGCCATATTCCTTACACTTCTTTACTTTCAATGAACACGAGTTTCAATTCCATACTCAGAATGAAATAAAAATAACAGTCCTAAAACACATTCTGTTCTAAAGGAATCACATTCCTTTCTTTTATAAAGACACAAGGTGTATTTACTATATCCAACAAGAGATAGAAAAATAACTGATCAATAAGCCAAATAGGATCAGAAGCTTCAACAAATCTCAACGACTGAAATCCCATTATCCTTAGAAAATGTTTCTAGTTAAATCCCAAGGATATTTAAACAACTCGATTTAATCTACTCTCCTGATTTCCTTGAGTAAGTAGTTTGATTAGAAGAGTTCTGAGCTTTAAACTCTTTAAGAAGTTAAAAACCCAATTCAAATACCAAAACCAAATCGAACTTGTCGATAATACTACCAGCTCAGAGCTCGAAAGTACAAAATTTGAGCACAATGACGAACACAAGCTTCTCACAAAGGTACAGGACTACCCAAGTAATTATTCATGGGTTCAGGGAAACAACAAGTTCCCATCCAAGTTTATATCAATAACAAAGAAAAATCAACATACTAGAATAGAACCAACACATCGTTCCTACTACAATTTCAAAACACTAAGTACTAAATTTCATGTACAGTGTCGAATTACAAAAACTCAACATGAGCTCAGATATGCACAGTATCTTAGTATGAGGCAGTATAAGATACAAATATACATCAAAAGTTCAAATTCAAAACAAGGAGTCCTATTTCCATCTCAAATGAAACATGAGTTTCCAATGAGAGTTAAGAATCAAACAAATAAGAAGATAAGAGTGTGGTGAAATCATGAACTTCCATTAATAGTCCAAAATACCACAAGAGTAAAGAACAAGTACAGAGCCACATACGGCTTCAAAAATAGTCTCGAGTTACCCAAGATACCAACATTGGTTTAGAATAACAAGTGACTCAACACGAGTTCATATCAAAATGTGAAGCCCAAATACTAGCTCCAACGGAACTCAAGGTTCCCACAAAGTTCAGAGTCCACACAAGTAATAAAATACGAGTGTCGTGTACATTATAATCTTCCATTAACAGTTCAAATGGTCACTAGAGAATAACACAAGCTCTAAGCCATATACAGACTTCAACAATAGTCCAGGTCATCACAAGAATCAACACACGATTCCTAAGTACAAGAATCCTCTAACAACAGTTCAGGGAAACACAAGTAATAAATTACGTGTTCAGAGCCATATACTAACTTCAAACAACAGTTTGGAACTACCTAGGTTTCCAAACGCTAGTTTAGAACAACAAGAAGCTCCTACACAAGTTCATATGAAAACATGAAGTCCAAATACAAGCTCAAACGGAACTCAAGGTTCCATATGGTTCAAAATCCAT
Organism: Taxus wallichiana var. yunnanensis; assembly: GCA_018340775.1. Classification (NCBI taxonomy): domain Eukaryota; kingdom Viridiplantae; phylum Streptophyta; class Pinopsida; order Cupressales; family Taxaceae; genus Taxus; species Taxus wallichiana. The sequence goes on from CM031239.1 coordinate 888,493,144, forward strand.
GTATTGCAATGAAGGTCAGTTCCAATACCACAACAACTTTGTATACACAATTCAAAAAAAGAAAATAGAGCTTCTAATGCAAGCTTCACATGCATGTATCATTATCAATTATCACAAAGACAGTTCCAAAACCAACGTAATTTTTTCCATGGGTTTATATCCAAGATGACAGATATTATAAAACCATAAACAAGAAACCAAATTAAACATGCAAGCCAAGAATCTCAAAAGAGAAGAATCGTTTTAATGAAAAATTTAGAAGAAAGCAAGAGATCTTAAAGATTAGAGCCTATCATGCTTGATAGCACTTCTACCGAATCGAAGGAGACCTCTAGCCGAGCTCAAAACTTCTCCTCATCTCCACGAAAGATCAAACAACCACATTATTTTTCCACAATGCCTCTTATATATCCCACGAACTGAAAATAGGTCTAAAACCTCAAAAATAGCCATTAAGTGCAGTTCTATTTGCTAGTTCAAAAAACCAGAGAGCATGCAAAGAAAAAATTATGAAGTATACAAAGTGAAACAACCCCATACAATCTTGTTTGCATGCCTTCCAAAACGGTTTGAGCATGAGAACTGAAAACAATAAATTCCATTAATTCGATTTTCCCACCTATCCTTCCTTGCCACCACCTTCCAAGTTTGGCAAATGCCAAATCAAATTTAACAAGGAATTCCATTTTAGTGACACTTCCACATAAGCCTCTGCCAAGTCAACTAGCCCCTGCCAAAACTGGCAGTACTTCTATGTAATTAAAACCTTATCAACAACTTAAATGCCTTAGAACCGTCGCCTATGATACATGTGACCACCAATTCCCCCTTCATGCCCATTAGTTTAGGGTAGACATAATTTCTTAGGTTAGATCTTAGGTTAGCTTAGGATATGTAACCTTAGGATATAACCCAGGTTTTAGAGGTTAATTTAAAAACATCTAAAGAACTCTGTATGATCAATAAATTACCACCTTAGGTAGTTTCCACATAGGTTAGATTAATTCCAACACAATAGTTTTTAGGCATTAGGTTAGATCATCACATAACCATATAGCATTAGGTTTTAGGGTAATTTAAATAACCTAGTAACCTCTCCATAATCCTTTAGCACAAAGCTTAGGTTAGGATAAAATTTAATTAATTAACATAGCCAGTAGTAAATATATATATTCTTACCTAGCTTAGGATTTCATAGGACAATCCCTTTAGTTTTAGGAACCTAAATATTTCCTAAGCCGTGAACAGGCTATAGTTTGTTTGCATCAGCATTGTCTTGTCACGATCAATCTCCAAAGATCTAAGAACAACATACGATTGAATAGAAACACGTTCACACAAAAATCAAAGAACTTGTAATCAATCAAAGTTCAGTCATGTCTTTTAATTCATGGAATGTCGATTTACCATTCGTTCAACAGAGAAGATTTAAAACATTCCTTGGATCACTGAAATTGATCCAAGGATGAGTCAGATTAATAGATAAGTTTACAATTCTTAAACCAGATTGCAACTCACCTACAAGAAGTGAAAAATGGATTCAAGGAAGCCATTCCAATTCAGTCAAAGGATCTTAAGAATAGAAGATGATTTATCCATATCAAGCATGATCTCAAAAATCAAAAGAACATATCTTTATAAGGAAATCCATATGTGAATGCTTGAAATACAAAGGAGGAAAATAACAACTGACAAGGGTGTTACATGCTCCCCTCCTTAAAAGAATCATCATCCCGATGATTACCCCTTTTTTTAACAATATACCTCAGGACAATCACTTCATTTACTTCTCTTACCATAAGTCAAAATATATTAGAATCTTATAGTTCAAGAAATCAACATTAAATAGCTATTTATCCAAATCATATTAATATCTACCCAAAACTGGCATATTTAATGTCATATAAAGATAAAATCATAAATTTTTATCAGTCAACAAAATCAATTCTGATCAAATAGATATGGAAAAGTAGTTTTCATATCTTCTAGATTTTCCCAAGTTGCACTCTCTTTGTTAAAATGGTCCCACTGGACCTTACATTGACTTATTTCTTGATTTCTTAAATGTAACTGGTGAGTTTCAGCACTCGAATGGGTTTAACCACAATTATTCCTAGGTCTTGGACCTGCAAGGAATTCTAATTTAACACATGTGATAAATCTGAAACATATTTCTTAAGAAAATAAATATGGAAAACATCATGCATTCGTGACAAAGTAGGAGGTAATGCTAAACGATAAGCTATAAGGTTGATTACTTCAACTATCTCAAAAGGTCCCACATAACGAGGTGATAACTTGGCATCCTTTCCAAAAGTTATAGAACTCTTTTTCGATTTAACTTGAAGAAAGACTTTCTCATCGAGTTCAAATTTCCTATCAACCCTCTTCAAGTCAGCGTAACTCTTTTCCGACTCTTTGTTTCTTTCAAGCGTTCACGAATCAGCTTAACTTATTGTTCCATTTCCATAAGGATTTCATGTCTAATTACTTATCTATCCTCCATGTTATCCCAACTAGCGGGGTTTTGCATTTTCTTCCATAAAGTGCCTCAAAAGGTGCCATCTTAAGAGAAGAATGATATGTATTATTGTAAGCAAATTCAACTAATGGAAGATACTCTTCCCACTTATACTACTGATCCATACAATACATCTATAACATATCTTCTAAAACTTGATTTACTCTTTCAGTCTGTCCATCCGTTTCGGGTGATACGCAGAACTGAAATTTAGCTTAGTTCCTAGAGCTGCATTAAGTTTTTCCAAAACCTTGACGTCATTCTAGGATCTCTATCAGATATGATTAATTCAGGTACTCCATGTAATCTAAAAATTTCGTGTACAAATATTTTAGCCAAAACAGGAGAATCATCCTTTAGATTTCCAACAATAAAATGAGCTACTTTTGTTAGTTTATCAACAACTACCAAAATAACATCATGTTTATTTCTTGGCATAGGTAGCCCTTGTACAAAAAACATGCTTATTACCTTCCATTTATACTATGGTATGCTATGAGGATACAATAAAATGGCTAGGTGCATATGTTCCGCTTTTACGTGTTGACATTCTAGACAATGTGTTACATAATCAATAACATCTTTCTTCATTCCTTTCCAGAAATATTGTTGTTTTATATCAGCAAGCATCTTTGTAATGCCAGGTGTCCAGAAAAAGGTGAATTATGAAATTCAGCTAACAATTTCTTTCTCAAATCATTAAGCAAAGGTACATAAACTCTGTTTTCAAATCGTAAGATTCCTTCTTGATCAAAGTGAAAACCTTTATTCCTCAAATCATTAGAATCTGCAACAAATGCTACTTTTACTTGTTGAAAGTAAGAATCAGATTCCATAACACTTTTTACTTCATCCTTAAATTGAGTTCTTAGTGTTATAAGAGTAGAAATGTGCTTCCTACGACTTAGAGCATCATCCACCCTATTTTATTTTCCTTTAGTGTAACTTATGTCAAAATCATATTGAGACAAAAACTTTAACCACCTTCACTGTTTTGCATTTAGATTTGGCTAAGTGAAAATATACTTCAGTCCAAGATGATCGGTTTTCAACTCAAATGGTTTACCAAGCAGATAATGCCTCCAAACTTGGAGTGCATGAACAATGAAAGCAAGCTCTAAATCATGTGGAGAATAATTCAACTCATGTAACTTAATTTTTCTACTTTCGTATGCAATAACATGACCACTTTATAACAAAACACCTCCTAGACCTTCACCGGATGCATCATTTACCACCATAAAATCTCCCGTAGGATGCGTATGCAAGAATAGGTGCTGAAGTTAACTACCCCTTCAAGGTTTTAAATGCAATTTCACATCTCTCACTCCAAACAAACTTTTTATCTTTCATCGTAAGGAAGTTATTGGTGCAACTATCTTAGAAAAGTCTTTTACAAATTTCTTATAGTATCCAAAGCCAAGTTCCACAAAGCTTCTAACTTCATGTACATTCTTTGAGTGCAGACCATTCTATTATAGCTACAATTTTAGAAGGATCTACATAAATTCCATCCTTACTTATTAGATGACCCAAATAGTGTGCTTTTGTGTCGTAGAAGGAACATTTGGACAGCTTACCAAATAACCGTCTCTTTCTCTGAATTTCCAAAACTATTTTCAAATGCTCATGATGCTTTTCTAAGATTTTAGAATATATGAGAATGTCGTCCAAGAATACGAGCAAAAATTTGTCCAAGTATTGTTGAAAGATATTATTCATTAAATTCATAAATGTTGTAGGTGCATTAGTTAATCCAAAAGGTAAAACCGTAAACTCTTAATGTCCATACCTTGTTTTGAAAGTTGTTTTATGAATATCCTCATCCTTAATCCGTAATTGATTATATCAAGATTGAATATCCATTTTAGAATATACCGATTCTCCATGCATCGATCAAACAGATCATCAATTCTTGGGAGTGGGTATCTATTCTTGATTTTTCTTTGTTTAACATCCCGTAATCAATGCACAATCTAAGTGTTACATCTTTCTTTTCACAAAGATCACTTTGGAGCTCCCCAAGGTGAAACACTTGGCCTAATCAAACCCTTAGACAAAAGTTCTTGCAATTAAGCCTTAAGCTCTACTAATTCTATAGTAGTAATTAGATACGATTGCCTTAGATATAGGTTTAGTTCAGGGCTTGATCTCAATCGTGAAATCAAATTCCCTTTTGGGTGAAAGATGTGGCAATTCTTCTAGAAATACAAGCACTAAAGTCTCATAACAAAGTGGATATCGATCCACAAAATCACTGTTTTCCTCTCAGTTTCTAAAATTTTTATTGCATATAAGGTGCATCCTTTATTTTTGGCCTTTTAAAGTTGCATATTGGTAGTTTCCTAACAGAAATATCACGTTTCACACCGTGAATCTCTACTATTTTCTACAAGTCGTCTAAACAACTAATGCATTTTGCAAAACAGTCCACTTTAGCCTTATGTTTTGCTAACCAATTAACACCTATGATTAATCATAAGACCCTAAAGGTGCAACATAAAGATCAACCTCTGTGTAAAAGTTAGGTAATTCAAGGATTTGCTCCAAAAAGACACTAACAGTATGAACAACATTATTACCATAATGTACAGTCCATGATTTATCCATTTTCTAGCTTTTCTTTTAAGTTTCAAACAAATTTTACTAGAAATAAAGCATCCAGTAGCTCCCGTATCAAAAATAATAGTTACAGGTATACCAAATAACTTACCAGGAACTTCTATAGGTGTATCTTGCTTTTGAACTTGCTTGTTAACTACTATAGCATGTATCTTGTGTTGTTGATTACAATCATCCTTCTTCAAAGGACATTGATTTATGTAATGATCCTTTCCGTAATTATAACAGCCTCCTACAGGTCCCTTTCTAGACTCAAAATTATTTCCAGTCTTAAAGTTATTATTTTGACCTCCATAGGACTTCTGTCCATTATTATTATTCTTGGAAAAATTGTTCCGTGCATTTCCAGTCAGTCTTATTTGTTGTTGTTTTATTATTATTGTCAACTGAAAATTTACTTTTATTACCAAACTTCTTCCATGGTCCCTTCTTAGGTGCAAGGGAATTTCAAGAGGGGTTTGGAACTTTCTTCCTTACTTCCTCCTTATGAGTAGAAATAGCCTTTAATTTATGTTCCTTCCTTATGGATTTTTCAACAATCCCTTCCATAGTGGTCAATGTGAACATCAACTTATCCCCTAATAATGGGACTCAATCCCATAATGAATTTCCATATCCGAACTTCTTATCGGTTTGATACTTGATGTACATACTTGAGGATTTTTGTGAACCATTCCCAATACTCGATTACTATTAGCTTTTATTGAGCTAAGTTCTGAAATTTAGTTATTTTCTTATCATAGTAGAGTTGTGGTAGCCATTTTTGCCTAAAATAACTTTTAAATTAATCACAAGTGATGTTAGTTTCATCAATATTTAACTTAGCCTTACGACTATCCCACCATGAAGATGCTTCATGGGAAAGCTGATATGCTCCTCATATAGCCTTGGTTTCCTCTAAGAAGTTCCTTATTGTAAAGTACTTCTCCATTTCCTTGAGCCAATTCTCAGCTCCATCACCTAATGTGGTGCCATCAAACTTGGGCGGACTTATCCTTTTTATATCATTAGTGATTTCTCTTGCTAGTCTAGCCTTTTTGTTCTCGGTGAACATGTATGTTAACGTTGTTATTATAAACACCCACTTTGGTGTTGTCCCTCGAGGTGACTTATGATTGTTATTAGGTTCTTCTTCCTCCTCATTGCTCATTACTTTTTGTTCAAGCACAACCAAACTATCTCTTGTGTCCAATAGGGTAGTAAGGATCTCATCAAGTTTCTGGGTAGTTGCCTCTCCTTCCTTAGGTGGAGGGTTATTTGCAACATTTCCTCTTGTTCTCACCATTTTTTTCATAAGAAAATTTAAGTTTAATCAGATTATGGACACAATAGGTCCAAGAGCTACAACCTTCAGCTCTGATACCAAGATGTAACATTCCCAATTTAAGACTTTAGAAATAAGGGATTTTAAAATAAAAATAAAAATTCTATGTTCTAAATTCATAATTTAGAACACACATTCTTTATCAACCATTCATATAACAGATAACCATATGTAGCTATAATGACTTGGTGTGCTATCAATCTATTCATTTCATGACTCGGTAAACTACTGATCTATTCATGTTTAACATTAAGTATTAGATAATTTTCCGTATACTACGTATACTTGGTTCTCTTTCCCTATTCAAGGTATTGAGTGATCTGTCGAAGGAACCTATCTGAATATTTGTTACCAATATTCATCTGCATCACGAACCTTAGACTAGGTGACATAGGACAACACAACCAGTAGCTTGTGATACTTTGGCCAAAGATTTCTAACATATTGTTCATATTACTATTCCTTGATGACATACTCATCAATCTAAAATACGTCCTTTACCCACTCTATTGTTATCTAGAATGTTCTTTATTGACTTCTGTCAGTCCACTTGCCCAAGGTTTAACCCTAGTTTGAGTTAACAACATACGTTATGATAGGGGGAGGCTCACTAAGACTTAGGGTAAGTTGGTGTACTGGGTCAACATAAGTCAACTGGTGTGCCAAGGTATCCTGAGTTTTAGAGGGCTACCCCATATTTTAAACATGTTACTAACTAGACCTAGAGAGAAAACTAAGATCAAGTCCAATGTGTGTAGCTCTAGATGATCAATGCAAAAGGGTGTTACCACATGTCAACTGCATTTCTGTATCCTCGAGAAGATCCTAATCTTCTCAAAGGAATAACCTTGCGGTTCACATGTGCCAAAGATCATCTGTAGAACAACCTCATTGAGATGTACATACCACAAGGAGTTTATTATAAATTTAATTAATTTGGATTATTAAAAATAGATTTCAACAACCTTTCCTAACCCTAATCCAACACTCCTTAAGTTCTTCTCTACAATGATTCAATTGATTGTTAAATAACTTTCTTAGCTTAAGATTGCCTTTAATGTTATTTACTAGACTTAACAAGCCATCAACCATAACAGGATATTAACATCGTAAGTTCCATTTATTGTGACTTAACCGTTCAAGGAATTGTAACAACCATCTAGGATGTAACTAAGTAGAATTTATTAAATGAAGTCTAATGATTAGGAATCACATCTTCCATTTTGTTTGCATTCTTAAGATAGAGGAAGAATATTCCTTTACATGATTAAGTGCTAGGGCCTAGCACCCCTATAAATCATTTACAAATTCAATAGTTATTATTGAATGTTCATTCCACATCATATCACTATATTGAATTGTTTAGTTATGACCATAAAATTCTACAACTTAGGAAGCTGCATCCTATTTAGGGAGATTATTCAAATTCCCAATGTCAAACTTATCTAAGAATAACCCATTAAGCATATACATAATATAGAGTATATTAACAAGATAGGATTCCATCTATGTAATGAAAGTACAAGATAATTTACACATCCACTGTAAATAAATTCTCAACATTTAATTCATCTCTAAAACTTATACATTTAGGTATGCTACATAACAACTACCTTCATTACAAAAGAATACTACTTTTCTTTTTCAATACAATCTCAAGAATGATTCAGAGTTCTTCAAACAAAATCAGACTTAAATCAGCCAATGCATCACATAAGTTTTTTCCTTCCTTATCACTTACGAAGTCCATCTGTAAAATTGCTAGCATGGGTTAGTTCAATGAACTGAGAATGATAAGTACTAAGCCTTAAAAATAAGTACATTCCAAGAATCGTTCCATTAAAACAACTTTGCTTTAATGAGACAATTATTACATCATAACATCAATTACATCAATAGCAATGGAAAAGAAGTACATTTTAAACAATTGATTTCACTTCAAGAAAAGGATCAGAATATCATCCACTATATCAACCTTACAAAATTAGAGTTTAATTGATCCTATCAATTATCCTCAGGAAAACAACATCTCATTGTTCCCAATCTTTCATAATAGAATACAACATTTATCTTTGCTTCAAGCCAAAAGAAGGATTTAAATCATGGTTTAACTTAGAGTGATTCATCTAGCTCCTATGAAAAAGAAGAAGAGAATCATTACCACTATTCTCAGACACAACATCTGAGAAACAAAAAAGATTCAAAACGTAATTTAACAGTTTCTTTTAAAGGATAATTACCTTAAAAATTTTAACATTTAAGATATTCATCAGAACAAAATTCCATCTTAATCCAAGAAGGAATAGAGAATCAAATGGTCTACCTGTAAGTTTAAATCTACTTCCACATATAGAAGTTAACTTTTAAAGATCTGAAACAATGTACAAAATCAAGGTAGATTCATACAGAGTTAATCTCTACTCGATTCCATCCAAGGAGAATTCACAAAAAGATAGAATACAAGAGACAAAACTTACTCATCTCAAACCAAACAAGTAAAGTCTTGTCAAACAAAATAGTCGACAAACAAGCTTACATTTTCCAACTAAATAAAACCGAATAATCTAATCTCTTCCAACATCATTTCTACAAAACATTTTAAAAATGAAGACCAAATAACTCAAAAAGAAATCCCATTTTTAAAGAGAATCAAAACAAAAAGTTCAACCAATGATCTATACAATAGGAAGAAAGCACACTACCATATTTCTTATACTTCTTTACTTTCAAAGAGCACGAGTTTCAATTCCATACATAGAATGAAATAAAAATAGCATTCCAAAAACACAGTCGGTTCTAAAGGAATCACATTCCTTTCTTATATAAAGTCACAAGGTGTATTTATAGTATCTATTAAGAGATAGAAAAATAACCGATCAAGTAAGCCAAACAGGATCAGAATCTTTAACAAATCTCAATGATTGAAATCTCATTTTCCTTAGGAAATGTTTCGATTAAATCACAAGGATATTTAAATAGCTCGATTTAATACAATCTCTCGATTTCCTTGAGTAAGTAGTTCGATTAAAATATTTTTGAGATTTAAACTCTTTAAGAAGTTAAAAACCCAATTCAAATACCAAAACCAAATCAAACTTGTCGATAATACTACCAGCTTAGAGCTCGAAAGTACAAAATCCGAGCACAATGACAAACACAAGCTTCTCACAAAGGTACAAGACTACCCAAGTAATTATTCACGGGTTTAGGGAAATAACAAGTTCCCATCCAAGTTTATATCAATAACAAAGAAAACTCAACATACCAGAACAGAACCGACACATCGTTCCTACTACAATTTCCAAACACTAAGTACTAAATTTCATGTACAGTGTCAAATTACAAAAACTCAACATGAGCTCAGATATGCATAGTATCTTAGTATGAGGTAGTATAAGATACAAATATCCATTAACAGTTCATATTCAAAACAAGGAGTCCTATTTCCATCTCAAACAAAACATGAGTTTCCAATGAGAGTTCAGAATCGAACAAATAACAAGATAAGAGTGCGGTGAAATCATGAACTTCCATTAATAGTCCAAAATACCACAAAAGTGAAGCACAAGTACAGAGCCACATACGGATTCAAAAAAATTCCCGAGTTACCCAAGATACCAACAATGGTTCAGAACAACAAGTGACTCCAACATGAGTTCATATCAAAACGTGAAGCCCAAATATTACCTCCAACAAAACTCGGGGTTCCCATAAAGTTTACAGTCCACACAAATAATAAAAAATGAGTGCCATGTACATTATAATCTTCCATTAACATTTCAAATGGTCACTAGAGAATAACACAAGCTCTAAGCCATATACGGACTTCAAGAACAGTCTAGTTCATCACAAGAATCCTCTAAAAATAGTTTAGGGAAACACATGTAATAAATTACGTGTTCAGATCCATATACTAACTTTGAATAATAGTTTAGAACTACCCAGTTTCCAAATGCCAGTTTAGAACAAAAAGAAGCCCCTACACAAGTTCATATAAAACATGAAGGCCAAATACAAGCTCAAATGGAACTCTGGGTTCTATATGATTGAGAATCCATGTATTAGAATGAAGGTCAGTTCCAATACCACAACAACTTTGTATACACAATTCAGAAAAAGCAAACAAAGCTTCTAATGCAAGCTTTGCATGCATGTATCATTATCAATTATCACAAAGATAGTTCCAAAACCAACGTAATTTTTCCATGGGTTTATATCCAAGAAGGCAGATATTATAAAACTAGCAAACAAGAAACCAGATTAAACATGCAAGCCAAGAATCTCAAAAGAGCAGAATCATTTTAATGAAACATTTAAAAGAAATCAAGATATCTTAAAGAATAGAGCTTATCATGCCTAATAGTGCTTCTACAAATCGAAGGAGACCTCTAACCGAGATCAAAACTTCTCCTTTTCTCCATGAAATATCAAATAGCCACATTCTTTTTCGACAATGCCTCTTATATATCCCATGAACTGAAAATAGGTCTAAAACCTCAAAAATAGCCATTAAGTGCAGTTCTATCTGCTAGTTTGAAAAACCAGAGAGCATGCAGAATAAAAATCGTGAAGTATGAAAAGTGAAACAACCCCATACAATCCTATTTGCATGCCTTCCAAAACGGTTTGAGCGTGAGAACCGAAAATAATAAATTCCATTAATTCCTATTTTCCCACCTATCCTTCCTTGCCACCACCTTCCAAGTATAGCGAATTCCAAATAAAATTTAACAAGGTATTGCATTTTAGTGAAACTTCCACATAAGCCTCTTCCAAGTCAACTAGCCCTTGCCAAAACTGACAATACTTCTATGTAATTAAAAACATTATCAACAACTTAAATTCCTTGGAACTGTCACCTATGATACATGCAACCACCAATTCCCCCTTCATGCCCATTAGTTTAGGGTAGACATAATTGCTTAGGTTATATCTTAGGATAGCTTAGGATATAACCCAATCAATAAATTACCACCTTAGGTAGTTTCCACATAGGTTAGATTAATTCCAACACAATAGTTTTTAGGCATTAGGTTAGATCATCATATAACCATATAGCATTAGGTTTTAGGGTAATTTAAATAACCTAGTAACCTCTCCATAATCCTTTAGCAAAAATCTTAGGTTAGGATAAAATTTAATTAATTAACATAGCTAGGTAGTAAATATATATATTCTTACCTAGCTTAGGATTCCGTAGGACAGTCCCTTTAGTTTTAGGAACTAGAATATTTCCTAAGCCGTGAATAGGCTATAGTTCATTTGCATCAGCATTGTCCTATCACGATCGATCTCCAAATATCCAAGCATAACATACGACTGAATAGAAACACGTTCACAAAAAATCATTATACTGAGAGAAGATTTAAAACATTCCTTGGATCATTGTAATTGATCCAAGGATGAGTCACATTAATATATAAGTTTACAATTCTTAAATCGGATTGTAACTCACCTACAAGAAGTGAAAAATGGATTCAAGGAAACCATTCCAATTCAGTCAAAGAATCTTAAGAATAGAATTTTTTTCCATATCATGCATGATCTCCAAAATCAAAAGAACATATCTTTATAAGAAAATCCATATGTCAATACTTGAAATACAAAGGAGGAAAATAACAATGACAAGGGTGTTACAATCGGTCTATCTCAACTATAAGTCAAAACAACAAACCTTTTAGTCATGGACTTGCCCATTGTGACCTAAGTTCTCTTTCTCGAAGCGCATGCTACCTATACCATATAAAAATTAACTTCCTTTTAACCTTCTTACCATTCCCACTTCCATTTCCTACTTCCTCAAGGACTTCTTGGAACTTAGACATTTGGTGATCATGTAAATACTTTTCACTGTAGAACAATCAATCATGCAATGTCTTTAGGGTCTTACGTTCATCACCTCCTCCAAGGTATGATCTACTCGGTATGATCCTACCCAATCAGGTGGCTTTATTGCCCCCTCTTATCTTTTAAACTGTCTTTGTTTACGTTTTGATTACCTTATATAGGACTTGGTCCTCGACACTTACCTTTGGGGTAATCTTCTTCTTTCACCACAATCGACCCCACCTACATCACTTTACCTATAATCCACCCACACCTAACAGATCTAAAACCCACACCATGCCTAAAACCTACTAACTCATTTTCATACCTCCTCATATTCTTCCCTAGCTCATGGGAGAACTACATCGGCCTGAGGTCCCTTTTCGCTGGGACTATGTAGGTAGCACTCGAGGGCATGGGGCCCTTGGAGGTTAGCTTGGCCATTCTCTACCCTAAACAATTCATCTTCCATGTTCCTCACATTACATCACACCTCACTTAGTTTCCTTTTATACCCAAAATTGGAAATTAAACCACATACATAACAAGTTGCTTCATATTTTAATCCTTATCACAACATACATTTATTACGCCTACCATTTCTTTATCATCACTATGCATAAATTATATCAAATCTCACATATGATCCATATTATTAGCATTCATTGCATAAAATAATGAATCACAACTTCACCTACTTTATAACTCAACCATGCCTACAACGACTCGATCCATGCCTAAAACCTAACTCGATCCATGCCAATAACCCGACTCGATCCATGCCTATAACCCGACTCGATCCATATCTAAACCGACCTAAATCCATCATTCCTAACTCACCTAATTTCCATCCATATCAAAACAACAAATCAAAATCTCATCACCACACCAATAAATCAAAAATCTCATCACCACATATACAAATAAAAAAAAATATCATGTATCTCATCATATAAATAAATGTGTATCTCAATACAATATACATGGCTATCTCCTCATGTCCATCATCTCAAAATCATTAGCATGCAGACCGATACGCAATACAAAATGTCATCAGCACGTAGGCTAGTCTCATATATATAATAAAATAATGAATAAATACGAAATCTCTTGGTGCACGCAGTCTGGTATATATCACAAAAAGACTATCATATATCAAAAACTAGGCACCACATATCAGGAATCTCAACGGATGTCCTCAATCTCGCATCACATGTACCCTTAGCCTTCTAGGTCCCTGCTAGCACCTCAACTAGAGCTGGTATCCATGCAATGGTAGTGCGTGACCTCGTCCTCTCACTAGACACTTGCTATGCCTTGTACTCGGTATAGGATATGAAGTCTATCCCGACCACCATCAGCTGGTCCTAGTAGTATCTAGCCTCACCTAGGGCATCCGTAACCTAGATATAGGCATGATCTGTGGTGGTCCCATAGGTCTCGGCCCCTATACCTATCCTGCGGGACCTGTCCTACTCTCGCCCGTGAATTGGGATCTGGTCCGGTGCTGTGATGGTGGTGCTTGTGGTGGTGCCCCCTGTCCCCTGTGCCTATATCTGGGCCTGTAAGATCCCAATCTGTGCCTTAGTTTGTGGCTAATTGGCCTGTAAACCTAACACTTGAGCCTGTAAGGCTACCACCTAACCATCACCCTCCTCTCTATCTCCATCTCCTCCACCAGCCATCTAGGCATGTAGACTGGCCACTTGTACATGTAGCTCTGCTACCTCTACTGCCTCGAGCTCTCAACTATGTCTGCAGATACCCAACTGGGTAATGAGAGTAGCCACCTACCCCTATAGGGAATCTCTCTGCATCATGATGGTGGCTAGATCTGGCTGCCCCGGTCTGGGTGGTATGGCTCATAAATGAGCCACCCATCACTTTTTATACCTATCTCGAACCCAATGTCATTTATCTCGTTAGTCCACTACGTGCTCCTCCGCCTGTGGGCACTTTGTAGGCTATGGTAGAAGTAAGGTCCTCTCCACATCATCTCTCCAGTACTATGGGAAGGGCGGAGGTATATCCTGTAAAAGCATGAACTGCCACCGGACTCTATCCACTAGGATCATCTCATGCTCCCCGTCACGGTAACCCTATATCCATCTCACTAGGTGGAGCTCACCCCGGCCTCCTCGTGCATATGCCTATATGAGGGGAATCCCACATACGACCTCCAGATAATGTCCACTCTAGATAACCCCTCCAAGCTTGAAGTCGAAAATAGGCCACATCATGTGTGGGCATCTTAGATCTCTGCTCTCCAATAGCCGACACCCATCTACTATACCCCACCCATACAAATCTCGGTGGGAATGCATCGATCGGGGCATCCCTACCGCCGCACAAAAAAATATGTGCTCATATGCCTAACAAAGTGTAGTAAGAATGTACAACATAAGATGAACCTGCGCACTGCCCATATGCCCATAACTCCCTATACAACTACACCAAGAATTTGGTGCCGGGTAGGTCTCATCTACTATCATGTCATGGAGTACCCCCTTCGAGTGATCGGGAAAATGTCGCCCTTTACATCCGGCAATGCAAAGCAAAACAGTACCTCCATCAAAAGAACCACTAGCCTTGTCTCCTCCAGATGGGCTAGGTACATCTCTCCATACCTCAAGCTGGCACTATAGAATCTCAGCTCGGCCATCCCCTCTCCAAAAATAGTCACAATCAGCTCCTTTGAGGCCTCGGAGGAGACATAGTAGACCTGTGTACCCAATATGGGTAATTGTAGAATCCCAAACACGTCCTCTAGGGTGACAGTAATCTCACCCGTTGGCAAGTGGAACGTGTTGGTCATAGAATCCCATCTATCGATGAGTGTGACCATCAAACTGGGCTGCTAGACTACAAGTTGATATCACCAAAATCCACTCAAACCAACTGCCTCCACATGCTATAGCTCCTCTTAGGTCATTATACCACACACTATCATGAGCAGGGGCGGAACCCTGTCCCACATATGTAGCTGAGCTCTCCCCTGCATCCAATATAAACAAAACATTAATCTACATTTACCATACCCATACTCACCTACTATCATTTTCCCATAACCTATTTTCACCCTACCCATCTCAACCACCTAGCCCACATCACTTTTTGACCTGTGTCCCCCAAAACCCAACCGATGCCGGTTCCCCCTAAATGACATTGGTCACCCTTTAACTGGCATCAGTCCTGTTGCTTTGTGTCGATACCGATTCAACCTTACTAATGCTGTAACTCGCTGTAATTAATCGATGTCGGCCATCACACAGTAATAATCCATGATTCCCCAAATCCCCTTTCTAAAAAACCTCCCCCTTACCCCTTTTATCCACCTACAATGACCTAAACTACCGTTGTACCTCACCCCACCCCACCTATCCCATTTATTAACCTCCCCATTCCTTTTTCTACCCACTTTTCCCCCCATTCCCAAATTTAATCTTTGCCCACTCACAAAAACAAAAAATAAACAAAAACTACAAAAAATAATTTACTAATCCCCTGATCTATCTAATCAAATACACCTAGAGTTGATTGCTTACTCGCCACGCTACCGTCATCTCGATGGCACATCTGGCCACTGCACCGGTGGCCCGCCCGATCCCTCTTTGGCCTCTACCATCAGAAAATCACTACATGTAACCTCTACCCAATCAAATCCCTTGCACTGATCCTATGGACCCACTTCTCACTACAAACTCACCCATCGTTCACACCGCCAACTCAATGCTCCGTTCCGTCTAGACACTTTTCTCTCTTTTCTCTTTTTTGTCATTTTCTCAATTAGCTAAATGACAAATGAATAACAAAAAAATGGATTTTTTTATTTTTATAACAAACCTGATCTAACCAACGTTAGTTACCCTTGACCGACATCAGTCATGTACCCTACCTAACCATCATCGGTTGACCTATACCGATGTCGGTTGACCTATACCGATGTCGGTTATCCTTGATCGACATTGGTCACCCTCACCTACACATTGCCCTAAATTTTACCCTTTTACCCTACCCCTACCTCCTTTTTTTACCTCACCCAACCTTCACCCTGATCATTTACCCCACCCCACCTTTACCCAAACCATTTACCTCACCTTCCTAACCTCATCATTTACTACCTCCCTTTGTGCTCCTTTGGGGACTCATTATTTTACCCCTACCTTGGCCTTACCGTGCCGTGACCTAGATATTTGGACCTAGACCATCGCTAGTGACCTTTGACCTCATGTGTTTGTTATACCTTGTGGCATTGTTACCTGTGTTGTTGACCTAATGACCTTACCTAGCCTATTGCCGTGACCGTTTATCCTGACCCTACCTTTGGTGTACCGGAACATACCTAAATGTTCCTGCACCTAACCTACACAATGTTTCTTGACCATATCCTATACCTTGGATACCAGGATCACTTCAACCTCATTTGGATAGACCTATCGACCTTAGACAATGTAGGGTTTTCCTAATCTTCAACCTAGTAGTGTGCTACAGTTTATACATGTGCATGCGTTTGACTATTGCTACCTTTGACCTTGACCCATTACCTAGATTTCCCAAGTAGACCTTTAACCCTTTTTCCCCGTGCCCACCTACCTTTTCCTCACATTTACCTTTTATCAAACCACTCACCACTTCTACCTTCACCCTCGTCAGTTCCTAGTTTGAGGGGGATTACCTTCACCCACACATGGGGCAACCACATCTTATTTTTGTTAATGTCGCTTACCAATATAAGCTACACAACAAAAAGGGGAAAAATGTATACACTAAAATTAGGTCACACTCCCCTTTGGTCCCTCGACAAATAAGCACCCTTCATCGTATTCACCTAGCCATGGTCCCCTTCACCCCACTAATATTAATTTAGTTAATCTAATTAAATTAATTCATTACCCTCACCATAATTATTATTTAAATATCTTAATAATGCCCACACCACCACCTTACCTATACACCTCACCTAGCCACCTCACCTTAAGACCTATTCTTAGTAAGTTTTCATAACTAACTAAGACTTAACAAAACCCTAAAAATCACCGCCTACATTCTCTCTAACCACATTCTGCATGCTTACAAGAGGCTTCCAGTCTCATCCGTGGGTTAACAACACGAGATCCGAGAAAATCAAGAGGATATCCCAAGTGTAGTAAACCTAGGAAATCCTACCTTGATCGATGCCAGTTACCCCTAACCATCACCAGTTAATCCGAAATCACCGTAAGTCACCTTTTAACCCCAAAACAACCTTATTTTGGAGGTTGGAAAAATATTGGAAAATGTTGGCAAACATTAGCACATTCCAGAGAGATATCACATCTTCTGAGAGTGAATTTCAGAGAGAACATGCATGCAAGGAAGGAGATCAATCATTTTCTTCTACTCAACCATCCAACACTCACCCCAGCAATGATCTGATCTAACCAAACAAAAAGGAATTCCCATGCATCCCATACAGAAGCTCTCCTAAGATTGGTGATCACCTACAACCTTCAACCTCTTACCAACACCTCCATCCCTCACTCGCAGCGCCCAAGACCAAAATCGAGTAAGTAAAATGTTATACTCTCCTGGTTCATTTCATTTCATCATTATATTATCACCCTTTGTTTACCTAACCACCCATTGACCTCCTTCAATACTCACCCCTCCATATACTTACTAAAACCTCACCAAATACCACCCAAACTACCAAATACCTCATTTTGACTAACCAAAATCCTTTGCGTAATCATAAAGGTGACCCAAAATGCATTCGGTGGCATTTCTAATTTTCCATCAGAATCGACACGGTTACCCAACCGCCGCAAATCGATCCACCGTTAAGCGGCATCGATCTTTGTATTTACCCATACAACCTACAACAGTGACCTATCCACCTAATTCCATATCACCCTTACTCACCTGTGACCTACTTGAGACCTCTGTCGGACTGCGCAGGATCCAAAACCAATTATTTGACCTTCGGATCCTATTCTAACCTAGCCTATTAGATCAGATCTTTTTTATTGTGTTTTAAGTGAGATACCTAAATCATTTCAAATTACAATAGGGTTTACTTTATTACTCGCATTAAATTGTTTAAAACAATGGATGATAGCCGTTTCAGAAGTATCACACTTCTCAGATCTAGCACATGCTAGGCAGTTCGCTGCACATATTGTTTTACTCTTTCTGGTGGTCTTGTTTTTCATTACAGGTAGTTCCTCCTAGCCAAAAATAAGTTCTCATGATTAGCTGTGGATTCAAAAGTCATATGCATGCAACAACCCATCAACCAACATTAAAATAGGTATTCCTCCTATGCTCGTTACCCTATCTATTTCATAAATATTTCAAAGAAACATCTAAGAATCGGGTGAAATAGCTAGAAGTGATGCCCATTGATGGTTAACATAACTAAATAATAGAAAAACACATTATTTTTTCCCTCTTTTCCAAACTACACAAATTAGAATATATACATCTTCTTAAACAACATCCCACCTAGAAGAAGCTATCAATGATCACACGATTAGAGGATTGATAGTGGGCACCTAGTTGGTTATCTCTATCTAGTCATCACCTCAGAGAACGGCCCACCCCCACCATAACATAACCTGAAACCTCACCTTTAGAATTTACTTCTTCGTAGGAAGCCTTCCCAACAAAAAAATCTACTCTAAATTCATGATTCAGTATTTTAAATAACATAAGATAAACACACTAAAATCACTTGTTGGGTTATGTATTTTTCTTAGCTTTGTGCTTGACTTGCATTTTGAGGTGTGAGGATACAATTATTCATTTTCTTTTTGCCTTTCACACTCCACCATCATAGTTGGAGTATTCTAACTTTCTCAGAGTGTGTCAGGACCTCATCTTATCATCCCTAGACTTCTGGGTTGATTATTCATCTAATCTAAATTCAAAAAAATCATTTTTCCTCATTCTTTAGATTTCACAATAACCGACATCGGTCTAAAGAATCGGTCCAAAGCAACCACTGTCGGTTTACATTTGACCGCCATCAGTTTACCAAACCGATATCGGTTCCTTGTTATTTTGGTTAATTTACCCAAAAGAAACTTATCTCATCTTCTCTTTTGTTTAGAGTATCTGCGTATCATTTTACTCTTTGTAATCTGATAACAATCATCAATTACACCTTTCTGTCCGAGAGTCATTAGTTTCTACCTCATTTGCTGAAATTGTTATTTTCTCACAGTAATTGATATCAGTTCCTATAACCGACATTGGTCACACCTTAACTTCCACTAGTCGGGTTCAATTGATGTCGGTCATTTTGTTCAGATTTTAATCAAAACAGTTACCAAATTTCCCTCTCAAAATGTATTTTGTCCCATCTCTTTTTTTCCCTGTGGAATTTACACGGCATAGTTCACTTGATATATGTTGATTCACATGGTGTTGAATCGTATCCAAACTAATGCCCTCATGTTTCACACTAGCCGTTAGCCACTCCCACCTAGTCCATCACCTCCATCCATTCTGTCACCTATGGATCTGACTCAGCTTATCCCCATCACTATTGATAATGAGGAGTTTGCGAGACTCCTTGACCAGAATCCCGCTACCCTCCAATACTACCTTTCTCATTCTTCCACCCAGGATTCCTCAGGACAATTAATATATGACATGTCTAGATTTATCCCTCCTACTCTAGCCCCACTTCTACGTCAGCTAGCACTAGTTCGGTGCTACCGTCATCCACTTTATCACCTGTGGTGTCTTAGCTAAATCCCACAACCGCTATAACTACAACATCTATGTCATCAATCACACCCGCGACATTGATTTTCCCTCCGACGGCCGATATGAGTATAGCTTCTTCTACACCCTTCACATATACCCATTGCATCGCAATCACCTCTGGTGTCGGTAACTTACATCCCCTTCAAAAACCTTGTCCTTTCTATTCCACAATCCTTACCCCTAATCGCCACTAGAGTTGTTACAACTACAACCCCCGACCTCATCTATCGCTTATATTGGCTATGTGCCACCTACATCTATTCCTCTTGTGTAGTTCTCATACTCAGCGCCACCATACACTAGCATACCACCCACCTCATACATTCAACATCAACCCCTTTTTCTGCAGGGGCACCCATTCATCCCAACCTACTAACAACCTCATTAAAATGATGATGGAGAAGATGCAAACCTTAGAAGCATCTATTTATAGCTCCCGTAATTATTTAACATATGATGAAATTTGTAATAAGCCTATCCATCCATCTATTCCCATTTTTCCTTACCCAATGCATTGGGAAATGCCTAAATTCAATCACTTCAATAGTAAAGAAGACCTACAACAACACTTGTGGTCATTCAAACATGGGTGTTACCTAATCGCCCACGATGACGCTTTTCTCCTATGAACTTTCCCAATGTCCTTGATAGGACCAACATTGGATTAGTACAGTGGACTACCTTGACATTCTATTTATTCCTTTAATCAAGTAGCCCAAGCTTTCCTAGATCATTTTTCAATCAATGTTACCAAGAAAGTCACCATGACCAATCTCTATTCAACCCGACAGTATGAAGATGAATCTATTGTAGATTTCGTTGCCCACTAGCAGAGTCTTATTAACCAATTGACATTCCAACTACCTCAGATTGAACTTATTGAGTTGTTCACTAGAGCTTGTTCTAGACACATCTCACCAACTCTGCAAGTCCAAACCTTCCAAACCTTTGATGAAGCGTTCACCATGGCACGAAAATTAGAAATTCGTACCATTGAAGAAAAGAAAATCCAATTACGGAACAAGAACACCCCATTCAAATCAAACGATTCTTCTTCATCTTTAAAACCTTAGAATACCTATTCAAATATGAAAGGATTTGCCAACGTGGTAGTCCTCAAGGTGGGTCCACCTCATTCTTCTAATCAGGGCCAAATTTCTTCCAATCTTTCCCTTGTCCAAGCCTTTTAGCTTGAGTGGGAGAAGCAGTACACTTTGATCAAAGAGCCCTATTATTCAATCTTGGAAAAACTTCTTAAAGCTGGAGCCATTACACTTCCTCCCATAAAACCTCATATAGGTTTCAATCCCGCTCATCCTATGCCCACATGGTATAAAGAACACGACTACTATAATTATCATTGCGTTAAAGGACATAATGATGGTAACTGCATAACTTTTAAAAATATTGTTCACGAGATGATAGAAAATGAAGACCTTGTTGTAGACAACTCGATCACGCCAAAAAATAAGAATTTTCACATCTTCAAAAATCTATTCCCTAATCATAAATTATCTTCTAATAAAAATAGTGAACCTTCATCCAACGACAACAATGTCCATGAGGTTCACACAGTTTTTAATATCGTGTCAAATGTTCCTCAAAACCTACCTACTTCATCTATTGAGGAAATATTGGCACAAGCTCCTCCACCCACAGAGGAGCATACCTCTTCTACTCCTCCACCCATAGAGGAGTCCCCCTCATCTCCCCTTGCTCTCATAGAGGAACTCACACTTTCTACCGATGTCATGTCATCGTCTGCTTCCCAACATTTTGAACCGTCAACACTTGTTGTTCTCCCATCCACAAGAGAATCATCATCGACTTCTCCTCCACCAAGAGAGAAGTCTACCTCACCCGACCTATTATCTCTCCTGCCCATGGGAGATTCTTTAGACATGTCACTATCTATCGGGGACAATTTTCTCCTAGCATCCTAGGACCCATTTGACATGATCTTGGCTCTTTTACCTACGAATCCGAGGCTAGCCAATTCCCTATCTCACTAGACATATTTTATAGGTATTTCCACCCAACCCATTCCATCCTCTTCTTTAGTAGTCCTGTTTTCACGACTAGTTAATCGTTTGGATTATGTTGATCATTCCATGCTCTGGGGACGTCTTTAGCTCCCCATTTTGACCCAAATGTAAATGTTTCCTAAAGATACTTCCATGATCTACCCAAAGGTATTTTTGGCAACCAAAACTACACTAACCATGCCAATTGAAATGGATTCCTCTTCATCATCCCTACCTCCATCCAAAATTCTACCCATCACTATAACTATTCCCAAACCTAAAAACCTACCCACACTTATCCCCCCACCCATATCTAGACCCATCACTACTTTGGGTGTTATGCCGACATCAAGCCTTACTCACCCACCTATCAGATTAGACCTAGCCATGTCTTCCTAAGTTTTTAGAAACATTATCCTCCCACCTAAAAGGAAAACCCAATATTCTAGGCCATGTACATTGATCTTGTCTACCACACCTATGTCACCTCCCCCTGTCATACATCCTAAGGCATCATCCATCAACTTTGATGAACAATCTCATACCCAAGGCCAGTAAAAATATAAACAACCTATTTCTTCCTCACGATCCTTTGTTACACCTCATTCAACCAAAAACCAAATTTCCTCACCCTCACTGTACACATCTTGCCACCTATACCTCCACTAGTTACTATAACCCCAACCGCGCCTATACAATGTAAACCAATGCCACCTACCCAACCTCTACCAACTACCTCCATTGCAAATTGGTATCCCCCATGGGTAACCCATCCTATTCCACCATCTGATTTCCCTTCTACGTCCCATACTCCCATGTCACCTTTACCCAAGAAGATGCAACCCAAAGATATGAATCTGCTACCCTCCAATAAGGTAGTCAAACCAACCAAACCTTCCATCACCAGCTCTTCTACCCCAACTTTACCCAAATAGATGCCAATAAGACCTAAGACCACTCCACATACAAAAAAATTAGACCAACCCATTCCCACTCTTATAAAGCCTCTTCCCTCACAATCAACCACACTGTACCCAAACCAACACTCACTTCTCATTATGATCCGTTAGCGGGGTCCTACGCCAACATTTTAACCAATCACTTAGAGACTTCTATCATCACATTACCATCACTTCGAGCTTATGATCCTCTCAAATTCAAACCAAAAGGGTTTGATGAAACCAATATTTGTGCCTATCATCATGTGCTAGGACATGATGTTGAAAATTGTAAGGCTTTGAAGACCGTGTTGGTGCTTAATTTAATCTTGTCCCATTTGTTCTTGAAATTCTTCAATCTATGGAATCTGTCGTATTTTCCATTTCCTTGAATGGATTCATGAAAGATTTTTATTTCATTTGGTTGTCATTGTCGGTCCTTTCCTTTTTGGTCGTGGATCACATTTGGGCCTTGTATCATTTCCAATTTTTTTTTCCTTAAAGAAAAATTCAACTATGGGCACAAATGGTGATTTTCCTACATTTTACGGTTTGATGGGCATGTTTTCCTGTCAAATTATATCTGAGAATCTTCAGCTATGTGGTCTCTTTTGATTGGATGAGGCACGTCGAGTCTATTTTATAATTTGTAACTTTTTTCTATGTTTGCAAAAAGATCAATTTGGCCCCGCGGCCCCGTTGATTTCTGATTAGGTGGTCAAATTTATAAAGGTAGAGTGAATTTTCTTTTTTTTCCCGAAGGTGTATATGTGTTCTTTTTAATTGGTTGCAGCCCTATGGGTCGTTTTGTGAAATCTTCCACTTTGGTCACAGTTGTAAAAATACGAAATTTGCCCCACGGCCCCGATAGTCTCTGATTGGCTATTAAGCAAATACAAAGTGGAAGGGAAAAAGTCTTACTTTGACCCCGAAGAAGGACACATGGAATTTTTCATGTTACAAGTAGGAAGGCAAGTTTTTGGAGGTTTTGAAGGATTTTTCCTTTTTTGAAAAGGAGCAAAGTTATGAGATAACCCAGTAACTTCGTTGGGGCCCACATCAAAATTTAGAAGTGGGGAGGTGGGTCATTGTCTTTTTGTGAAAAGGAGAAAAGTTATGAAATAATCCGTAACTCTGTTGGGGCCCACATCAAAAGTTACAAGCGGGAAGGCGGGTTGGCGGAGGAAAATTGGAAATTTTGCCTTTTTGTTAAAAAGGGTAAAATTGTAGAAATGAGCCACGACTCCATCAAAGGCCCATATTAAGCCACATGTTGAGCCTGTATTTCAAAGGTGGAGGGGTGGGGAAAAATGTGAAAATTGTGCATTTTCTCCAAAAGTCATAAAATGTAAAAGGCAACCCCAGGCCCACTTCAAATCAGATTTTTCCACATGGATGACTCTAATCTAAAGTTGAGAAAGGGAAGAATCAACGGTTGTTGTGCATTGCATCTGATTTTGCCACCATTTTTTCTCCAAGACTCTTGGAGATGTGAATACGCATTGTTTTTCATCATTTTTTGATGAAATTCCTTGTCGTTTTTGTCTACAAAGTGTAATTGAATGGATTTAGAGCTTAATTTATGAGTCAAGGAATGTAAAGGTTGATATTTTGAAGTTGGAATTGCTCGGGAACTTGCAAAAATGTGAATTACCAAAGAAGCTGGATGTAGAGAAAAGTTGCTAGAGGAAAGAATGGGAAAAGGATGAAATGATGGAGGTTGCATGCACAAAGGATGAAAATGTGATCCCAGTTAAAACAATGATGGAGATAATGACAACTTTTTTTTGCAAACTTGTTAAACAACATTTTCTAGAATCATGATAAAATATTTAACAAACAAAGGTTCCTCGAATATTATTTTATTGGGTGGAAAGCTTGGATGTAAATTGAGTGTTATAAAAAACATGCTTTAGTCATGCAAATGGTCAGGGGTTTAATTCTTACGAGAAAATTTGAGAAATCCCATCTTCCTGAGAGACCATCTGAGAAACTTGTTAATCTCTTATGTTTTAGATTTGATCATCTCAAGTTAGTTGCAAGTGTATAGCCCTTGACAAGCTCTGAGATTGTTTAAGAAACCTTCCTCTGCTGATGAATCTAATCAACTTCAAATTAATCTATGTTGATCTTAGGAAAAATTGTGTCTGCTTTTATTTCAGAATCTATTCAAATGGTTTTAATTTTTATGTTGCAATCTTATGTTAAAATACCTCCGAATCACACAGGATCTTGTCCCTATGATAGTTTAGTGACATTTACAATTTCATTATGAGAAGAGCCTTCATCCTATAATGAGATAAACAATTTAAAATCACTTTGCTATAATTTTGTTGATAAAGACTATCTATAAGCCTTTGAGTGTATCTTAGGCATGAGGAACCAGGGGTCTTTAATGTTTAATTGAGTCTTTAGCTCCAGCCTTCTTGTTCAATTCTTGGAGATTGTGTGAAACTATGCAAATATGGGCCTCCATTGATGCACACCTTCTGGTTAAAGGAATATTTTAGCTATTCTGTAGCATCTTGTCATTTAGTTTTCCAATTTTTGTGAATGTTCTCAAAGATCTGGTAAAATCAAGTTTATCCTACTTAATCTCCCACCAAAAATTATTCAAAAATAATGAATCGTACATAAACTACCCATGTTTTCTTTGTATGTCCACAAATGAATAAATTCTACTACCAAAATATGAAGAAGAAATCAGGATTCCATAATGTCTTTAGTAACCTTAACCTTGTTTAGAAAATATCACCATTCTTTAGAAGTGACAACTCGTGAGAGTTAAATTGTAGTGCATTGATCATATTTTCTCAAGGTTTCCTTTCAAATTTGTGCAAAGAAGGATATATTCATTCTCCTTCACCAACAAAGGTTACAAAATGGGTCCTCTCACCCTGGTTGAAAGTCACAACCTAAAGTAGTGAGGATAGATCAAATCCTTTTGAAGGTGCTATCCATTTCTCCAACATCTGAGTGACAAAGAGCCAATGAATCACCTCCCGGCTATAAAATGACATACATGATGATTTATTTGTCTCTAGGCTTCTTGTTAAATCTCTTATGATTTTTAGATTGTAAAAGAGAATCAATTTGGATACCAACACAAGATTGGCTCCATTGCAGGGATTTTTAAACTCGGGACCTATTTGTGTGGTAATAACTCAGTTGGTGTCATTCTTTGGGATTGTTTGAACTCTGGGACCTATTTGTGTGGAACAACACTTTTGATTGGCATCATTGCACGGGATTATTTGAACTTCGGGACCTATTTGTACAGTAACAACACCATATTGGTGTCGTTGCGGGGACTTATCGGTGTTGCTAGGGATTATTTGAACTCCGGGACCTATTTGTGTGGCAACAACACTAGATTGGTGTTATCGAGGATTATTTGAACATTGGGACTGTTTGTGTGGAAATAACACAAGATTGGTGCCATTGCTGGGGACATGAAGGTGTGTACAAATTTTGAACACCATCAACAACACATATAGACTCAGTAAATGCTTCTTACAAATTTTAAAGTGCAAATATGTTGTTAAAACATCATCCTGTGTCCATATTTGTAAGAATCGAGCAAAGTTACAAGTTCGAGTGTAATATTTCTAGTTTCTGTTGGTTTTTACACTAAGTTTACATCATCAATGTTAAATACAAGTAAAGGAAGGTCATATATGTGAAGCTTTGCATGAATTTAGTGTTGAAAGACATTTGACAGATCAATTTTAGTGCATTTACACAACTAAGGTGAAAATCCTTAGTGGCGACTCTGTGTTGAATTAATTTTTGATAAATGCTAGTGTCTTAACCTCTGTCAATTGAAATTTATCACTAATATTTGCAAAGCTAGAAGGAAGAAGATATTTATTCATTAAAGACCTTGTTAGAAGGTTGTTTCCAAAATTGGGAAAGACAAATTCTGAAGGAAGAAGAATCTGGAAAGTTATTGGAGATTAGAAATCAAGAAAAGAGTTATCAATTGTGGAAACTGATCAGCCTATCATTGAAGATTGCCATACTTCCTCAAGTGATTCTAAATCAAGTAGTCTTTTTGTAGATCAGAATTCTCCATCTGGAGAGGGGCCTTCATTTGTATATGAAAAGTTTACGTCTTATTCATCCTGTGTTTTCCAAAGTTGATAGGATCTTCCAAGAAACAGAGTTTTAGAGAACATTCATTTTGAGAATTGCATTCTTGTACCCCACTGCAGACCCCTCACTCGTAATTTTGTATCTCCTGCCAAATTCACCGCCTCAAAACAACATGGCCTATCCCCCACCTAGACCTCTATTTGTTGTTAATACCTTCGGGCCTATAAATTTTAGAGGTATGGATGGATATCCAAATGTTGGTCATAAGATGTTAGAAAGAGTGCCTAAATTTCAAGGAAATAATGTTATTACTTTGGTGATCAAAACTTAAATATTTTTGTCAATATGATGGAATACTTTGAGATCGAATTTGAGGATGTGTACATAAATTTTTTTATTCATACTCTAGAGGAGGATGCATAGGACTCGGTATAAATATTTTCAGACATAACTCCATTGATTCATGGACAGAAATGAAGAATTCTTTTAGATTGTAGTATGGAGATAAAGCAGGACCCTAGGTTTTTTTATCAAAATTTGAAAATATTAAGAAGAATCCTAATTAATCTGTTCATGATTTTAATACAAGATTCAACAAAACATTGAGAAGGTTTCCTATAAACTTAAGGCCATGTGATGAATCATGTCTGATAAAGTATTCGATGCATTTGACAAAAAGCCAAACATACTATTTAAGGGATAAGAACCTAACAACATTGAGGCGAGGCCTTCACCATGGCTTTGCAGATTGAAAATAATATCAAAGTAGTTGGTAAGCCTCCTAAGAGGGAAGGTATCAAACCGATCAATGAAAAGAAGCCTCGGTCAAGTAAGTTTGTGGATCTAGAAGAGGCTATAAAAATTTGGCCGGAGCTATTAAGGAAACATCGTATAAATTGGCTAGAGTAGAGAAGGGGATTGGACAAGGTTCCAAATGTCAACACAATCCACAAGGTCAAGAAATATTTGCATATCATCCTAGAGGTGATCATAGATCAGATGACAAAGTGGTAAAGGGCCCGTGGGATCGGGAAATGACAGCCCCAACCCGGGAAAACAAATTGGTGCCTAAGCCTTTATTTGTCGAGCTACTACTATTGAATAAGCTCATGAAATTGGTGGTGTGATAGTTATTTCTTTCCATGTTGACAAGAGAGTTGAGGAAGAAGTTGATGATGATGATACATGAGATGATGATGCATGCACGGTGGATTTCCTACAAATTCATAGCAAGGAGCAACCTCAACCTTGAACTAATAACTACCGGAACTATTGAGAAATTCAGGATTGCATTCACGGGTATTACCTCTTCCTCCCACTCATACTTTAGAAATTGATATGGTACAATCTTTTGAATTACCTAATAATTATTTTAAGTACTTAAGGGCATTAATGATTAAAAAGTATGATGGAGGAATTCCTTCAAAAGAGGACAAACAATTGTTAATGAATGTAACAGTTGCCCACGAAAAAAATATAATATAAGAAACAAAGTTGTCAAAGGGGAGGGCCTCAAGCCAAACCAAAAATTCCAGTGCTTACCAGTATCCCTAAGGAAACCCCTAAAAAAGATACATCTGGAAACGGATTTGTCACCTTAAATAAAACTTATGTTCCTCCCATACTAAGATTTGTGAAAATCTCGTGCCATCGGATGGATTTGTAAACCTTCCTCCTAATATTGCCTTACCCAATTATGTTCCTTATGACATTGCCCAAATCTTGAATCGATCAATATTTTTATTCCTATTGTTGAATTGCTTAGAATCCCTGAGCATAGGAATAGAGCATTTGAGTATTTGGGAGCATTTGAGTATTTGGGACTTAAGGAAGAAAAGGTCACCAAGGGTAAAAATGTAAACAATATAGAGGTTCCTCTTGCCATTACAGAGTTAGAAAAACCACAATCATTAGATGAATTGGGTGAACCACTTGAGGTTTATTTGGTAACTTCTCTGGTTGAGTCTCAGCTGAATGTGGATCCATTTTTTACAACTTTGATTATTAAGGATAGGTTGTTACATAACTGCATGTTTGATTCAAGAACCTCATGTAATGTAATGCATCTTGAGGTCATGAATGAGTTAAATCTCAAAGTAATAAAAACTTATGGGAAATTTACTACCATGGATTCAAGAGAGGTGCCAGTAGTTGGATGTGTCAAGGGTTTAGTTGTGTAATTGGCAGCGTATCTAGGAAAGTACTTAACTTTGAATGTAGTAATTGTGGACTATCCTATTAAGTAGGGAATGTTATTATCTAGAAAGTGGGCAGCTAGTGTGGGTGGAAGTGTGCAAATGGACATGTCTTATGCCACCATACCAATTGAGGGTAGCCTTGTGAAGTTACCTGGTGAAAAGAAAATGTTATATCTCATTAAGGACCCCAACAATGCTTCTTATGAAGTATTACACGCAGACATTGATGTTGATAACTCTATGAGCTATGTTGTTTTCAAGGAGTATGAAATTGATCAATGCAGATATCCTGAGTAGATTGATTTTCTTGGGAATTTGATGTTTGATGCAGCCTCAAGAGATGTTGAAAAACTTGACATAGGCACAAAGGATAAGCTTGAAAAAATGTGGTCAGATAGAAACTTGGATGGAAAAGAGAAACAATCATATGACTAGTTGTTAAAGACATATCAAAACTACTTAGCATGGTCATATCCATAATCAAAGGCACTTGAAAATTTTCCTTGATTATTTTCTCATAATCAATGGTGCACATCATTGTATAGTGTATAGTTTTCTATTTTTTCTCTATTTTCATGTTTTTCTATTTTGGTTTTTCTGGTCCCTGGTGACCAGTTTTTGTTGGTTTCTCAGTTCATCTTGAGGAATTGGTTAATATCTTTCAGCTCTGCAAACTTGTTCTTTGACTCCATCACCTAATGGATTTTCGGCACATGGTCTGCTATTTGTTCTTGTGGCACTCACGGGAGTACCCATCCCCGAGTAAGAGCCGATGTTTGCGCTCAATTTAATCTCACCCCATTTGTTCTCAAAATTCTTCAATCTACGGGCTCTGTTGTATTTTCTATTTCCCCGAATGGATTCGTGAAATATTTTTATTTCATTTGGTTGCCATGACCAGTTCTTTCCTTTGGTTATGGATCACATTTGGGCCTTGTATCATTTCCAAATTATTTTTCCTTGAAGAAAAATTCAATTATGGGCACAAATGGTGATTTCCTTGCATTTTATGGTTTGACGGGAATGTTTTCCCCATCAAATTATATCTCAGCATCTTCAGCTATGTGGTCTCTTTTGATTGGATGAGGCACATTGGGTCTATTTTATAACTTGTAACTTTTTTCTATGTTTGCAAAAAGATCAATTTGGCCCTGCAGCCCCATTGAGTTCTGATTAGATGGTCAAATTTATAAAGGCGGAGTGAATTTCTCTTTTTTCCCCAAAGGTGTATATGTGTTCATTTTTAATTGGTTGCCCGGCAGTCTTTTTGGTGAAATTTGCCACTTTGGTCACATTTGTAAAAATACCAAATTGGCCCTGTGGCCCCGATAGTCTCTGATTGGCTATTCAGCAAATATAAAGTGGTAGGGAAAAAGTATTACTTTGACCCCAAGAAGGACACATGGCGGAGTTTTCATGTTACAAGAGGGAAGGCGGTTCTTTGGAGGTTTTCGAAGATTTTTACCTTTTTGTGAAAAGGAGCAAAGTTATGAAATAACCCGTAACTCCACTAAGGCCCACGTCAAAAGTTAGAAGCGAGGAGGCGGGTCGCTAGAGGTTTTTGAGGTTTTTTGGATTTTTTTGAAAAGGAGCATAGTTATGAAATAACCTGCAACTCCACTGGGGCCCACATTAAAAGTTACAAGTGGGAAGGTGCGTCGGCGGAAGAAAATTAGAAATTTTTCCTTTTTGTTAAAAAGGGTAAAATTGTAAAAATGAGCCACGACTCCATTAAAGGCCTAGATCAATCCACGTGTCGAGCATGTATTTCAAAGGTGGAGGGGCGGGAAAATGTGAAAACTACACATTTTCTCCAAAAGTCATAAAATGCAAAAGACAACCCCAGGCCCACTTTGAATTAGAGTTTTCCACGTGGACGACTCTAATCTAAAGTTGAGAAAGGGTAGAATCAATAGTTTCTGTACATTGCATCTGATTTTGCCACCATTTTTGCTCCAAGACTCTTGGAGATGTGAATACGCATTGTTTTTCATCATTTTTTGATGAAATTCCTTGCCATTTTGTCTGCAAAGTACAATTGAATGGATTTAGAGCTTAATTTGTGAGTCCAAGGAATGTAAAGGTTGATATTTTGAAGTTGGAATTGCTTGGGCACTTGTAAAAATGTGAATTACCAGAGAAGCTAGATGTAGAGCAAAGTTATAGAGGAAATAATGGGAAAAGGATGAAATGATGGAGGTTACATGCATGAAGGATGAAAATGTGCTCCCAGTTAAAAAAATGATGGAGATATTTGCAATGATTCACCTTTTTGAACAACTGGAAAATTTTTGTTGCAAACCTTTTAAACGTCATTTTCTTGAAATCATGATCAAACATGTAACAAGCAAAGGTTCCTCAAATATTCTTTTCTTGGGGTGAAAGCTTGGATGTAAATTGAGTGTTATAAAAAGCATGCTTTAGTCATGCAAATGGTTGGGTGTTTAATTCTTACGAGAAAATTTGAGAAAGCCCATCTTCCTGAGAGACCATCGAGAAACCTGTTAATCTCTTATGTTTTAGATTTGATCATGTCAAGTTGGTTGTAAGTGTACAACCATTGAAAAGCTTTGATATTGTTCAAGAAACCCCCCTTTGATGAATCTAGTCAACTTCAAATTAATCTATGTTGATCTTGGGAAAAATTGTGTCTGCTTTTTTTAGAATGTATTCAAATGATTTTGATGTTTCTATTACAATCTTATGTTAAAATCCTCTCGAATCACATAGGATCTCGTCCTGTGATAGTTTAGTGGCATTTTGCAACTTCATTATGAGAAGAGCCTTCATCCTGTAATGAGGTAAATAATTTAAAATCATTTTACTGTCATTTTGTTGATAAATATTGTCTGTAAGACTTTGAGTGTATATTAGGCGTGAGGAACTAGGGGTATTTAATGTTAAATTGAGTCTTTAGCTCAAGCCTTCATGTTAAATTCTTGGAGATTGTGTGGCTGTGTAAATTTGGGCCTCAATTGATGCACGCCTCTTGGTTGAAGGAATATTTTAGCTATTATGTAGCATTATGTCATTTAGTTTTCCAATTGTTGTGATGGTTCTCAAAGATCCGGAAAAATCAATTTTATCCGCTTCATCTCCCATAAAAAATTATTCAAAAACAATGAATCCTACCTGAACTACCCCTATTTGCGTTGTATGTCCACAAATGAATAAATTCTATTGCAAAAATATGTAGAAGCAATCAAGATTCCATAATTTCTTTAGTAACCTTAACCTTGTTTAGAAAATATCACCATTCTTTAGAAGTGACAACTCGTGAGAGTTAAATTGTGGTGCATTGATCATATTTTCTTAAGGTTTCCTTTCAAATTTGTGCAAAGAAGGATATATTCATTCTCCTTCACCAATAGAGGTTACAAAATGGGTCCTCTCACCTTGGTTGAAAGGAAAAACCTAAAGTAGTGAGGATAGATCAAATCCTTTTGAAGGTGTTATCCATTTCTCCAACATCTGAGTGACAAAGAGCCAGTTGAATCACCTCCCTAGCTACAAAACAACATACATGATGATTTATCTGTCTCTAGGCTTCTTGTTAAATCTGTGATGATGCTCAGCTTACAAAGAAGAATCAATTTGGATACCAATAGACCGTTCTTCTTCAACTTTATCCTCTAGAACAAAATTGTGATGATGATGACCTTCTTAATGAGGACCATGCTCCACCTTCACCTATCACCATACATCATCTTCCTTTACCCATTAATAGAGAAGTATCTCCACCCCCACAACCATTTTCCCACCTCAAAAATTTGAGATAAACATGGTCTGTATTAGAGAGTTGGCCAAACCACCACCCAAATGTAAATGTACCCTACTCATGTCACAAATCCCTTATCCACCACTAGGATTTTTCCCCTCATGCCATTATACTGTCATGACAAACCCTCTTCATCCACCTAGCCTTAGATTAAGATGGTTCACATTGCTAATCACGCTTAGATAGAAAAAGGAAAAGAAAAAGTAACTAGCCCATCAACCAACCATGTACCCAATATACCATATGCACCCACTCCCAAAATCACCATCCGCAGACCTACATACCCTGTCTCTAATGGGGTCACCCATCACACAATGATAAAAAAATTTCATTAGTCTCCTCTAAAGATGTCTTTGTATGATCTTGTCTAGACTTCTAAATCCCACAGACAAGCCCTTATTGAGGTTTTACAATCCATTGAAGTTCTGCCCAATGACCCCACACTAGTGGCCTCGCTAACCAAATCAAATCCTCTTTCTACCCCCACGACCAATCCTTAAATCACCACCCTCAAACTTCATGAAGATGAGATTATACCTCTCCAGTTAGATGACCCTAATAATGCCCTATTCATTTCTATCTATATCGATAACATATGCATACGATGCATCATGATTGATGGTGGTGCTAGCATTAACATCATCTCCTCCCACACATACAATAAAATACGTATTCCTTCTAACTGTATGCATAATAACCCAGTTATGCTACACTCCTTTAACAATGCCATCACCTCCACCCTTGGCACTATTATCCTTCATGTTTACATAGGCCCTCACACTATCCCATAACTATTCTACATCTTAGAGGGGGAATTCTAGTATAACCTATTACTCAACAGACCCTGGATTCACGTCATGGGTTGTGTCCCTTAAAATTTACACCGTTGTGTAAAATTTGAGCATGAGGGACATAACTACACCATCCCCATTGACCCATCACCATTCAAGACCTGTAACATGTTGTATCGGCCAACGATGTGCTTGTACCAGTCAAGGAATCTTCCACTACCCCCATTTCACCTTCACCCACAAGCCCATCCCACCAATGCTACCACCGATTCTCCCATATCCAACCCTATTATTCCTACTACTACCACAGCCTCTAAATCTCACTCATCTATTTCCCAATCATCTAGCGAGTCATCTATCCCCACTACCCACATATCAAATACTGATCCCTTAGAAGGTGTTTTTCAACACCTCACTTTGGGGAGTACCGCCTATACAATATCGACACATTCCTCACAATGCCATCAATGGATTATAATCGCCATGAATATTATACTAAATGGGTAGAATCCATTCCCCTCATTTCTACAAAAGCTGAGAAAATATGTGAATTCATCAACCATCACATCATTTGTCGCTTTGGTGTTCCTCATTATCTCATCACTGATAACAGAAAGTAATTCAAAAATAAAACCCTACATAAGTTATGCAATGCTTTTGGCATCTAACTCAGCTTTCTCGTCACCTTCTTACCCGCAAACAAATGGCCAAGAAGAATCAATCAATAAAACATTGAACAAAAATATTATGAAAGTAGTTGACAATCTTGATAAGGATTGGTATTCACACATTCCTTTCACTTTATGGGATTATTATATTAGTATTCACACTTCAACTGCTGCCACACCTTTTTCTATGGTCTATGGTACGAGGTTGTCTTTCCTCTCAAAGTCTAGATTCCATCTCTCCACATCTCACTACAAGACATGCTCAATGACAATGACTTTCGCCATGATCATTTGGCATAACTAGAGTTATTATATGAACACCATCTCAATGCTCAAACGTGCCTACAAAAAATGTGTCCATGAACAAACCTTTTAGGTCGGTGACCTTGTCCTGAAGGAAAATCAACATGTAACCAAAGAAGAGAAAATTAAACAGGGAAAATTTTCTCCTAATTGGCTTGGACCCTATATTGTTACCCATGCCTATGGATCAGGTGCTTATCATTTGTCTTCACTTGAAGGTAAACCCAAACCTGAGCCTCTCAACGCCTTGCATCTTTAACCATTTTATTGTTGACATCAAGTCCTATATCACTTTCTGTCAATTGATCACTCATCCCTTGAGCATCGTTCACCTTCCATGTTACCCGTTTTGAGGATCAACAACTAAACAAGAATCATGTGATTACCCATCACCTTTCAATCTTATCTTCAATATGAGTACCATGGCTCTACTCATGGCAGGATTCTCATGGATACTTTTCATCTTTTTAAAGATGGAATCCCATGGTCGTTCATCACTTGAAACCACCCCTTTCATAGTTAACCCCTGTGTACTATGGTTTTGTCTTCTAAACAAGAACCTAATCTTCCTCTATAGTCTTGTCCATGAATTAAACATCCAAATAAAAAAATAGGATTCAACTCCTTGATTCAAACTTCCAAGTAATAGATGACTCCCTCAACAAGGGTCATCTCTTCTTTCAACCTTGCCACTATAAATAGACTTATCCCTTGAAGGAAAACTATATAAATTCATTGCAAAAACACAATAAAAATATCCGAAGCTACCCGCATCGATCATCTTCGTGTAAACCTCAAGGAGGTAATATAATTATCCCATATAGAATTCCCGCATCGATCAGTCTATCAAAAGAAAACAAATGAAGAAAATGATGAAATTTTCGTCATGGACTTGCCTATTTTTGACCCTGGGTTTCTTCCTAAGTAAACATGCTGTCGTACACTAGGTTACGCTTAACCATCCACTTTCACCTCATTGCCTTTTGTGCCCTAGTTTTCTCTCTGCTCAAGGGACTTGCCACAAATGTGACATTTTGTGATCATGTGACTTTATTCACCTTTAGAATAGTCCATTATGTAATTCCTTTAGGGTCTTACATTCATAAGCCCATCTTGGGTATGGTAGACTCATTAGGGTTCTTATCAATTAAGTGGCTCTTTTACCACCTCTTACCATTTTCCTTCCTCATTACTTATTAATTATCCTATACAGGACCAAATCATCGACACCTATATTTAAAATGAATCAACAATGCCTATGACCTAAAATAAACCATACCTTGCCTATTTCCATTCCATTTATCCCGACCAAACCTTTGTGTGTCTGGAGCATACCTAAACATTCCTACACCTAACCTACATTGTGTTTCTCAACCACATCCTATACCTTGGATACTTGAATCAATTCAACCTTGTTTGGATAAATATA
The DNA here is from genome assembly GCA_018340775.1 of Taxus wallichiana var. yunnanensis. NCBI lineage: Eukaryota > Viridiplantae > Streptophyta > Pinopsida > Cupressales > Taxaceae > Taxus > Taxus wallichiana. The sequence goes on from CM031239.1 coordinate 888,529,413, forward strand.
TTGACCTTGGATGATGTGGAGTTTGCAAGATCTTCAATCGAGTACCATGTTCTAATCTATACGTGTGCATGCGTTTGATTTCCATTAGCCATGAACCGATTTTGACCCCATCCTACTACCTATTACTTGAGTTACTCGTCATCCTCTCCCTCAATACTCAAACCCTTCCCCACCTATATTCACCATCTACACATGTATCAAACCACTCACCGATTCTATCTTACATCTCAACAAAGGTGCACTGGTTTGAGGGGGCTCACCCTCACCCACACATGGGGAAATCACTTCCTATTTTTGTCAGCGTCGCTTACAAATACAAGATACACAACAAAAAGGGGAAAAATGTAGACACCAAAATTGGGTCACACTCCCCTTGGTCCCCTTTCAAATAACCAACCTAAGCACATTCACTTGACCATGACCCTTATACCCAACATTAATATTAATTTAATTATTTACAATTAAATTAATACTCATCCTCACCGCATTCATTATTTAATTACCTTAATTAAAAGTAGTTTTCACCTCACCATAGAACTATTCATAGCATGTTTCCATAACTAACTAAGACTTAGCCCTACTTACCTTAATGAACCAAGACTTAGTATAACCCTAAAAGCACATGCCTATTATTTTTCTCACCACATTCCCGCATATCTAAGCGCAACGTTCCATTTGGACCAAAAAAAAAAGAGAAAATGCTTTGGAAGAGGATAGCCAAGATCTGCTATTTTAGGAAACCTAGGATATACCACCTTAACCGATATTGGTCAACACTCGAAACCAACACCGGTAACCCTAAACCATCGTCGGTTACCATATAACCATTTTGGTAACCTTATTTGAGGGGTTAGACACATTCTTGAGTTTTTGAGCAAAGGATATCTACATGCAAGAAAGAACCAGATCTCTTTTGTACATCCAGGCCATAGCCAACACAACCATTGACTAGAAGGTATTTTCATTCACAGGAGCATTCTAGGAAGCACTGCCATGACAATGATCACCATTTCATCGATCAACCATCATAACCACCTAGCCATTGAACATGCACATCAAGTATGTGTGTCTCTAACCTACACTATTTCATTTCTATTAGGTTTATAGGAGTTATTCACCTTTTTTATCATCCACCATTTATATTTCTACCCCCACCACTATTGCCTTCCCGTGAACCCGACTATTCCCATCACTCACAACCATTTTAATAACCTCTGTCTACTCTTGAGTACCTCTGAATATTCCCAACACCTCCCTAGACACTCGAAACAACTCCTTACCATCTTTGATTCAGTCTTAGACAAATCCAAAACCATGAACTATTGATTTATTACCAGCCTACGGTAATCATCGTTGGTTCTTACTAAAACCGCGTCTCGGTCATACCGGACTAACATCAGTCTGTATTTGGCAAGATTGCTAATACTGCAGATCCCAATAACCTTTTTCAAGTGATCCAAGTAACCTATAATCTTACCCTAACCTATTCTAGCATTATAATTATTTACCTTATTTCTAGATCTGATCATAGCCTATCCTGTTATGTTAGATTTGCTTATTACATTTGGATGAGATACCTAAATCATATCAACTACAGTAGAACCTTATTTATTTATGTCATTTATGGAATTAAATTGTATTAAATGGTGGGTTGACTTCCATTGAGGAAGTATCACACGATCTTGGATCTAGCACATGCTAGGCAGCCCACTGATATATATTGTTTAACTCTTTCTTATGGTCTTGTGTATTTCAGGTAGTTCCTCCTAGCCAAAAGGAAGCTCTCATAATCAACATTCGATCAAGAAGTTAGGATGCACATAAAAATCACCAAACTAACCATCATAACATGTATCCCTCCTTGGCTCACACCCTTATTTGTTTCATCTAAAAACTTAAAGAAAACGGTGAAAGACACACATGCTAACATCTGGACAAGTGTTCAAAGGAAGGACCTAGTAGGCTTCGTGTGCTTCAAGTGAGCACTCGGCACTGTCTCGAGTTAAGTTTCAGCATTCCTAGACATCCGGGCATAGAAATAAAGACTACATTTTAGTTCTATTGCCAAGACCTCTTTTCAAATTGTTTTCCATGATGTTGTATGATGATGGCATATCGATTGAATCTTGCGACCATTAAAGATTGGGTAATCAAAGGACAAGATCAGTTTGCATGAAGATATGGTTCTGGACCTAATTTCAATGCGTGTAAGTGGGTGGAAGATTATTTGTATCTTGAGATCTATGAGATGTTTTTCAGCTATTTTTGTAAAGAATTATATGAGTGGTTGTCTCGCATACTCATCAAAGGAAAGTTATAGTTATAGATCAAGGGTTTGGATGCAGGAAGATTACTAGACCTTGTTTGATGTAGATGAACCTTAGATGCATGTTGTAAATCATTGATGAGTTGGTGTCGTGTAAAGTTATACTATGGAGTATGTCCTCTCTACGTATTCTTGTATAGATGTTGATAAGTTTGAATTTTTGTGTGAGTTTCGAGGATCTTACATATGCGTTATTTCTTTAGCAATTAAGATCTTGATGGTGGTGTTGAGTCTAAAGCACCTACCTATTAATAGCTAAACATACCATTATGTGTAGGGGTAGGAGAAGGTGTGGTAAAATATGGTAGACCTTGCAACATAAAGATAGAGAGAATAAATATGGCTTACGTATAATGAAGCGTGGGAGAGGGAATTGAAAATGCAACACGATATTGAGGAGTATGTGGAGTTGCATAAGATGATGTCTTGTGAAGGATTTGAAGCTCATGTGGAAGAAGTGGAGCTAGAGCATCAGGATCTCCCCACTTAGGAAAGCGCAGTAGATAATCCCCTTCAACTTCTGATAAGATTGCTTTAGAGGAGGAAAAATTGAGGACCGTGGGTGCACATCCGATCCCCCACCGGTGACCTAACCCTTGTGCGAGGTGTTCTAGTTCCAAAAGTAATCATTGATAAGAAGATGAGTGTAGGTAATCTAGTAGCTTCGGTGTAGATATCTTTTTACTTTAAATACAAAAGTACATTAGACAACACATACACCTATGGCAACACAAATGACATCATCATTGTTTGGGGGACTGCTTGGATGAATATTTTCTCGCGCATCATCTTGACAGAGTGTGAGTGAACAGAACATTGGGAACATGTCTCAGCATGTAATACAACTTCGCTGAATGTGGAGTTTAGTTTAGTACCACTATTGGGACATAAGGAAGTACATCCATTGGACCGTTTCTTGCTACTAGAGGAGGATCAGGTGGATCATGAGAATCAAGATCAAGTGGATCACGTGGTTCTTGAGGTGGAGTAAATATTGGTGGGGGTTCTAGTTTTAGATCTGGTGGACAAGGTCTGCACCCTCATTAACCACATCAAGTGTATTACGAAATGTATCTTCACCTAATAGAATTTATGGGTATTGAAGATGCTACAGAGCATGTGCACAAGTGTGAGTTGGTATGGCATGCTAAGGGAATCACCACTTCTTATAGGAAGGTGAGTCAATTTTCTACTACACTTCAAGGGTGCACACATAGTTGGTACATAAAGTATGACCCACATTAGAATCCAGGTGGAATAAAATGCTCAACGCTCCGCATTTCTAACCAAGTTCCATATTCTATAATTTGATAAGAAAAGTAAAAGTATTAGGATATTAAGCATGCCCTATTAGAAACTTAAGGATATTAAGCATGCCCTATTAGAAAGTGCCTAGAAATATGATGTGTGATTTATAACTTTGATTGTCCACTCAAAATTCTGCCCTGAAAGTAAAATTTCAAAATTTTGAGTTATGAGTGTTTTCCTCTAAAGTGCCTAAGTCGTGAAAATTGAGAAAATCTGTGTTTTGGTCATTTTGTATGTATTTTGGGCCTGTCGGACATTTTTGTCCCGCCTGTCCCAAGTACGAAAGTGCATTCTATTCCCCGATCGGCCGAAATCCCGAAGTTGTTCCATTTTCGGGCCCGTCGGAACTTTTTGTCCCAAGTGTCCCAAAAATTATTGTGCAAGTTGTTTCCAATTTTCGGCCGAATCACCCGAACCACGTACTTCGCACTTTCTTGTTCCAAATGTCCCAAATCAAAAAGTGCGAGTTGTTCCATTTTCGCCCGAACCGGCCGAGTCGCGTACTCCGGAACTTTTTGTCTCAAATGTCCCAAGTTCAAACGGGCCTTTTGTTCCATTTTCGGCCGATTCGCCCGAACCGCGCTTTCATGTCCCAAATGTCCCAAAGTTAATCGGGCAAACTGTTCCATTTTCGGCCGATTCGCCCGAACCGCATCCTTCACACAATTTTGTCCCAACTGTCCCGAGTTCCAAATTGCTCTCTGCTCCCGATCGGCCGAAACTCCCGAGTCGCGTACTCGAGCTCTTTGTCCCAAATCAAAAAAATGCAAACTGTTCCAATTTTGGCCGAAACACCCGAACCGCGTCCTTCGCGCGTTTTCGTCCCAAATGTCCCAAAATGCATTTGTGCGTCTTCTCCTGTTTCACCCGAATCGGCCGAGCCGCGTGTTTCGCGCATTCACGTCTCACATGTCCCAAGTGAACCTAATGCAATTCATACTTAGTTTTTCCCGCTCGACCCGAATATGCTAAAATATGAATTTAAGTTGCGGCTCTGATGCTATCAATCCGAAGATCAAATTTCAAGGACAGCTGGCAGAAGGACGAAGCTCTCAAGACGCTGGTTACATCAGTTTTCAAAGATATTCATTGTCATCCTCAAGATGAAAATTTCGTGTGTCCTCGTGGCAAGGACATAGCTGATACATGGAAGAAAATTCAAGCAGCGGTTTCCGAAGATGGTGGGTCCCTCTCAGTGACTGGCCACCTGTCTCCTTCTTCATTCTTTTCTCTTCTTCCTATTCCTTTCGTATTCCTTGTAAAGTTAAGGTTAAGGTATTGCGATTAGCGGTCCTTGACTATCCGTTAGTTAAAAGAAACGGTTATGAAGAGTAACCAATTGTAAGCTATATAATGGCCTTCTTTGCGCCATTTTGAAAAAGAGGAAGAACTTGGCATATTTTCTCGAAAGTGTAAATAGATTATAGAGAAATCAATACGAAGGACTTTCCTTTCTTTGTCTATCCGATCTCCGTCTCTCTCTAAGCTTTCATTTTTTTTTTGTGAAGATCATTTATCTCAAATTCGTTAGTCTCATCGATCGCATACTCTTCAACTTTGCAAATACGGTGATCTTGCATAACCAAGAAGGAACTTTGTGTCCTTGATAATGAATCGTGTTACGTTAAGAAACTTTGCGTGCGGCAGATGTTATTTTACGTAACTTTGTGTCTTTAAATTCCATCTTACTTGTTCTATACGAATGATCTTGTTTTCAATTCACGGTGACTTTGCATACATAAAGAATTACTCGATATCTATAATTTCGCATGTTTGCCTTTCTCGCTTCTTTTCCATGCTCTCATTTCCTCAAACTCCTTTTGTAATCGATGACCTTCATAGAAAACGATTTCGTAGTATCCAAGTTTAACCAACAAATCATGTCCTGTACATTTGTAAATAAGTTTGTTTCTGAATAAGGGAACCTCTCCCATTAAAGAGGAGGGACTTCTTGTCCCCTGACCGTTGCTCTTCTTAAAAGTCCTATTTGACGACCAACAGTTTTTGGCGACTCACTGGGAAAATCACATTCCAGCTTTCAGTAATTTTTGATCATCTTTGATCTCGCGACTCCGCATTTTACTCGAGGGAGAAGGACCCTTGGTATCAAGACTCTCGCCAACTTTTGAGCAAGCAGGTTTTCCTTTCCTTCAACAAGAAATAGAAGGACTCGCTCGACAAGCACACCACCCTGCTCAAGAAAGAAGTCCCGGGTGGTATTCCTTCAAAGCCTCGCTAGTCCCAATCTACGAGCTTTGATCCTCGCTGGTGTTAAAGTTCCTCTCCAAGCCGTTTTTCCAAGAATGGCGGCGCCATTACCATGGGGTCATCGTGTCGGGCCCCTGGCCCTTACTCAGCCTTTGCATGAGTTACCTAGAGGTAACCGGAAGAACTTCCCCAAATTCAAAGGCGATGGCAAAGTGCATCCTGATGAACACATCGCAGCTTTCATTGTTGCCTGTGGAGTTTTGGGAGTTGAACATGAAGACGTCTCCGTAAGGCTGTTCGTGGAGACATTACAGGATAATGCTGCTGATTGGTTCTATCACCTTCCTGCCGGTGCTATAACCGACTGGGACACCATGAGAACCTGGGCCAAGAATCGCTTTTTAAGCAGTAAGATGTGCATGCTTTGCTTGCCCAAATTTCTCGAGATAAAGAAAGATTCACAAGAACCCATGAGAGAGTTTGTGGCTCGATTCAACAAGTGATGATAAATAAAATTCCAACAAACACTCGACTGTTGATCGGATTCAAAAATGTTTCTTTCAATGCCCAATCACCTAAAGTTAGTTATGCACTAAGAAGGGCTAATCTCGTAACGTTAGCTCTGGATCAAGAACTCGGGTCGTTAGTGTCGAGGATGACTTGATCATGTCGTGGAAGTTGAGAAGAGACACTTCCAAATCTAAGTCTCTGCTGCTTCTTCCTCTTCCACCCCGGACCTAACACTCGATCCATTAGTTCGTAAGCTTGCGAATGATCTTCTTGCTATAAAGAAACAACTGGCTCAGCACGCTCCTTATGCAGACGTTCCGAGGAGAAATTTCCAGCCCAGGAATCATTTTCCTGCTTCTCAAACAAGATTAGCACTTGAAGGACCTCCTGTTAGAGTCCCTGTCAATGCGACCTGCGAGGTGGAAGAACCAGATGATGATGAAGATAACGAAGCTTGCGAAGAGTTTGCGAGAGAATTTGATGATGAGGCAGAGGAACTTGAGGGATCTCGAGTGAATTTCTTTACCACTGAGGGCATTGATGATTATGATGAAGTGGTAGCAGACATGAACAGCGAATCTTTTGCTGTCATGACTCGAGAACAGACAAAGCAGAGGGAGAAGGTGACCCAGCCACCTAAGAAATCCAAGGAGCAGTCGGCAACTATCCCTGTAATTGCAAGAAGAGGATCTCCTATCCCTACTTCGTCTACACAGAAGGTGAGTCCTATCAATCCAGTTACCAAAGTTGCTTCTTCTTTTTCTCCTAAAGTTGATAAGCCTAGAATTCCAAATGATGATGGCCCGTCCACTTCTGGATCCTTTGATATTGTTGATCACCTGAAAAAGACCAAGGTACAAATCTCAGAAGCTGAGTACTATCAAACCCATCCCAAAGCCTTTGCCAAAATGATCCACTTTGTTAATTCCAACTCTAAGACCACTTCTAAAGGCCTTCTACCTACTCCTCCTTCTGCGCCACAGCCCAGTCTGGTAGCTGCTGTCACCTCGCCTGGTGACAAAATTAAACCATTTTATGTAACACTTCTCATAGCTGGCCATAGACTCAGTAATTGTGTCATAGATTCAGGAGCCTCGGACAATGTCATGCCAGCTAAAGTAGCTCATGCTTTAGGCTTAACCTCACTGCACTTATGGATCTGCTACTATGGAGAGTAAAGAAGTGCCTCGGTGGAAGGATTAAAGATGCACAAGTGGCTTTTGCTGCCTTGCCTGAAAAGAAAGTGTTGGCTACCATCCTAGTAGCAGATATCCCTCCTTCATACGGGATGTTGCTAAGTAGGAACTTCTGCAAAGATGTGGGTGGGGAAATCCAGATGGACTGGTCGCATGCACTCGTGCCTGTCAATGGACAAATGAAGAAGTTGTTGCTCGAAAAGCGCCTCCGAGTATATTGTGCGTAAAAACGGATGATCCTAGAGCACAAATACTCTATGAGGATATGGGTCATGGCAACTACATGATTATGTCCCCTGACGAAATCCCACCCCCCAAAGTGTCTCCTAGAGATCCTAATGGGGTTTGGATTTTAGAATTTGATGGAAGTTGTTCCTCAGCTGGTTCTGGAGCTGGTGTTCTACTGGTGTCACCAGAAGGTGTCCTTCATCCTTTTTCATTTAAGTTGCAGTTCGAGAACACTAATAACACAGCAGAATACGAAGCTCTCATTCTCGGATTGCAGGTGGCCAAAGAACAAGGTATAAAGAATCTTCTGGCTCGTGGTGACGCAGAGTTGATTGTAAAGCAGGTCAGAAACCTTTTTCAAGTAAAAAATGGAAGGTTAAGGCATTACCGGAATCAGGTTTGGGATTCTATTGAGTTCCTTGATGCTTTTCTATCAAGCAAGACTAGGGAAAAGAACAAGCAGGCTGATTCACTAGTCGCCTGTGGTCACTACGATTCCTCATCCCGACTTTTTGGGATAAATTCACCATTGAGATGGTCCATCGGCCTAGTGTACCTGATAATGCCAATAACTGGCAGGTTTTCAATAATGATCAGCATTTGCTTTCCTTCCTGGAACTCAAAGGTAATTTTGAACAACTGTATTTTGAGGGAAGTGACAACCTGCCTCGTGAAAGTGTGTCCTTTGGCCAAGCTGTCACCCAAGGAGAAGAAACAGATCAGGAAGGGTGCATTAAGCTCAAAGGAAACAAGATTCCTAAAGGGCTGGTGAGTTTGGAGGAACTATTTGATAAGCATGACAGGTATGTGAAATCTAGAGCTTCTTCTGGGCCTCAGCAATCAGCTGAGTATGATAAGATTGATATTGGGAGTTCTACTGACCCCAAGTTCGTGAACATTGGAAAATGTTGCACAGCAGATGAGAGGAGAAAAGCAATTGATCTTCTAAAAAGGTATAAAGATGTTCTCGCTTACTCTTATGAAGATTTGAAAGCTTTCAAACCAAAAGATATGTAGCACTCTATTCCCCTCAAGCCTGGAATTAAGCCTTTCAAGCAGAAACAGAGACAATACAACCCCAAAGTAGCTGACACCATCTTTCAGGAGATACAGAAGTTGTTGAAAGCTAAAATTATCTTTCCTATTCACCATTCAACATGGATTGCAAATATTGTGCCTGTCAGGAAAAAGAATGGTGAGATCCGCATCTGTGTTGATTTCAGGAACCTGAATCAGGCTTCTCTGAAAGATAATTATCCTTTGCCCATGATGGATCAAATATTGCAAGCAAGAATCAGGCTCAAATGTTATCTATGCTTGATGGATTTTCTGGATACAATCAGGTAGAGGTTGATACTGTAGATCAACATAAAACAGCTTTCACTACTCCTTGGGGCACCTTTGCTTACAAGAGAATGCCTTTTGGGCTTATTAATGCTGGTGCCACTTTCCAGAGAGCTATGGATCTGGCTTTTGGAAGCTTAAAAGGGAAGTGTATTGTCATCTACCTTGATGACCTGACAGTGTTTTCCAAGACAAGAGCGGATCATTTTGATCACCTAGAGATAGCTTTCACGAGATGCAGAGAGCATGGGATCTCTCTGAACCCTAAAAAATCTTTTTGTGTCACTGAGGGAACGTTATTAGGACACATCGTTTCCAAGGATGGTATTAAGATTGATCCTGAACGAGTTCAAGCCATCCAGCAAATTCCTCTCCCAACCAGTAAAAAGGGGGTGCACTCCTTCTTCGGTAAGATCAATTTTTTAAGAAGATTCATCCCTGATTTTCAGAGAGTTAACTTTGAATATTTCTCAAATGATGAAAGGGAAACAAACATTTGGTTGGTCTTCTGAAGGAAAGGAATCCTTTGAAGGTATCAAAAGAGCTATCGCTAAAACTCCAGTTTTAGCCTGTCCGATTTCAGCAAAGATTTCATCATCTATTGCTATGCTACGATAATACCTTGGTTGCTGCCTTGACTCAAGAAGATTCTGATGGACATGAGCTACCAATTGCCTTCATGAGCTATATCCTGAAGGATCATGAGCTAAAGTACACCATGATGGAGAAGCATGCTTTTGCAGTAGTCAAGGCTGTTAAGCAGTTTCGCTTTTATATCCTCAATTCTCACTCCATGGTGCTGGTTCCAGATACGACTGTTAAGTCAATCCTTACACAACAAGAATTTGGATCCAAGAGGGGGAACTGGGTGGCTAAGGTCCAAGAGTATGACATTGATATCAAACCGACCAAGCTGGTTCGTGGAAAAGGTCTTTGTGAGCTCATTGCTGAAGGAGCCAAACATGAGTTGCTTGAGGAGAAAGTTGACCTTCCTACTGTTCTGTTCCTGAGTTCAGTTGATGAATGGTATGCTGACATCGCCCATTTTCTCACCTATGGGGAATGCCCCTCTCATTTAACTGCCAAAGAAAAGAGGACTGTTAAATTGAGGTCAGCACAATATGTATTATGGGAAAATGCTTTGTTCAAGCGTGGCTTAGATGGGAGATTTTTGAAGTGTGTGGACAAGGAACAGCAGAGAAAGTTGCTCTCAGCTTTTCATGATCATGCATGTGGAGGGCACTTTTCATCAACGGTTACTGCTCACAAGATACTCCGTGGAGGATACTATTGGCCTTCCTTGTTTAGAGATGCATCCAAGTGGGTTGATAAATGTGAGGCTTGTCAGACTTTTGTGGGAAGACCTAAATTGGCTTCTTTGCCTCTCAAGCCAGTTGTGATTGAGGAACCATTTCAACAGTGGGGTTTGGACTTCATTGGTGCACTCAATCCTACTTCTAGTGCTGGTCACACTCATGTGCTAACTGCCACTGACTACTTCACCAAATGGGTGGAAGCTATTCCAGTTAAGAGCACTACTTCCGAAGTGGTTTGCAACTTCATCAAGGAGAATATCTTGGTAAGGTATGGTGTACCTAACAAGATTGTAATAGATAATGCCTCGAATTTCTCTTCAGCTGAGATAATGGACTTCTGCTATGGATATGGCATTTCTTTGGCTCACTCTTCAGATTACTACCCTCAGGGCAATGGGCAAGCAGAATCCACAAACAAAAATCTGGTGACTATCATAAGGAAGTTGGTCAATGAGTCTCAACGAAACTGGCACAAGAAGCTCTATGATGCTCTTTGGGCAGATAGGATTACACCAAAGAGAGCTATTGGAATGTCTCCTTTTCAAGTGGTATATGGAGTAGAAGCTCAATTGCCAGTGACAGTGGAACTGCCAGCCTTGCACCTAATGAAGGCCATTGAGGATACTAGTTTCAGTGATGCTCTGGATAAGAGGATTATGTACCTGCATAAACTGAATGAGGACAGATTGATGGTTACTGATAGGATATCTGTTCACCAGCAAAAGGTAAAGGCCCTGTTTGACAAGAAAGCTAGGTTCAGAGATTTCCAAGTTGGAGACATCGTGATCTGTTATGGGATAAAAGACATGAACCTCGTGGCAGCCATGGAAAGTTTGATTCCCGTGGCTCGGACCTTTCAAGATCGTGACACTTTTTTGGTAAGAATTCTTTTATCTTGATTACATGGATGGTTCTTCTCCCACTTCCTTATAGTGGGTAGTATCTCAAGTTGTTCAAGTCCTAGGTGATTAGGGAGTCCTTGTATATTCTGTATAGTGTTTTTGCTTCTCTGCTTTTGGTGTGTTTTCCTTTTGTTGTTTTGGTGTGTTGCCCTCTGTATTGGTGTTCTTTTTGACTCGTGGCCCAATGGATAAGGCACTGGTCTGCTTTCCCGAGTTTGTCTAAGTTCTTGCCTTGCCTCATTCCTTGAATTTATGCCAAGTCATCCCCATAAGGAGCCAGCTGTTGTCCACTCAAAATTCCCTACCCTAATGAAAGTAAAATTTCAAAATTTTGAGTTATGAGTGTTTTCCTCTAAAGTGCCTAAGTCGTGAAAATTGAGAAAATCTGTGTTTTGGGTCATTTTGTATGTATTTCGGGCCTGTCGGACATTTTTGTCCCGCCTGTCCCAAGTACGAAAGTGCATTCTGTTCCCCGATCGGCCGAAATCCCCGAAGTTGTTCCATTTTCGGGCCCGCTGAATTTTTTTGTCCCAAGTGTCCCAAAATTATTGTGCAAGTTGTTTCAATTTCGCCGAATCACCCGAACCGCGTACTTCGACTTTCTTGTTCCAAATGTCCCAAATCAAAAAGTGCGAGTTGTTCCATTTTCACCCGAACCGGCCGAGTCGCGTACTCTGGAACTTTTTGTCTCAAATGTCCCAAGTTCAAACGGGCCTTTTGTTCCATTTTCGGCCGATTCACCCGAACCGCGCTTTCATGTCCCAAATGTCCCAAAGTTAATCGGGCAAACTGTTCCATTTTCGGCCGATTCACCCGAACCGCGTCCTTCGCGCAATTTTGTCCCAACTGTCCCGAGTTCCAAATTGCTCTCTGCTCCCGATCGCCGAAACTCCCGAGTCGCGCAGACTCGAGCTCTTTGTCCCAAATCAAAAAAATGCAAACTGTTCCAATTTCGGCCAAAACACCCGAACCGCGTCCTTCGCGCGTTTTCGTCCCAAATGTCCCAAAATGCATTTGTGCGTCTTCTCCCTGTTTCACCCGAATCGCCGAACCGCGTGTTTCGCGCATTCACGTCTCACATGTCCCAAGTGAACCTAATGCAATTCATACTTAGTTTTTCCCGCTCGACCCGAATATGCTAAAATATGAATTTAAGTTGCGGCTCTGATGCTATCAATCCGAAGATCAAATTTCAAGGACAGCTGGCAGAAGGACGAAGCTCTCAAGACGCTGGTTACATCAGTTTTCAAAGATATTCATTGTCATCCTCAAGATGAAAATTCTGGTGTGTCCCTCGTGGCAAGGACATAGCTGATACGTGGAAGAAAATTCAAGCAGCGGTTTCTCAAGACGGTGGTCCCTCTCTGACTCGGCCACCTGCCTCTCTTCTTCATTCTTTTTCTTCTTCCTATTCCTTTCGTATTCCTTGTAATTAGTTAAGGTATCACATTGGCGGTCCTTAACTATCCGTTAGTTAAAAGAAACGGTTAAGAAGAGTAACCGAATTGTAAGCTATATAATGGCCTTTCTTTGCACCATTTTGAAAAAAGGAAGAACTTGGCATATTTTTCAAAGTGTAAATAGATTATAGAGAAATCAATACGTAGGACTTTCCTTTCTTTGTCTATCCGATCTCTCGTTCTCTCTCTAAGCTTTCATTTGTTTTCTTTGTGAAGATCATTTATCTCAAATTCGTTAGTCTCATCGATTGCATACTCTTCAACTTTGCAAAGCACGGTGATCTTGTATAACCAAGAAGGAACTTTGTTCCTTGATAATGAATCTGTGTTACGTTAAGAAACTTTGCGTTCTGGCAGATGTTATTTACAGAACTTTGTGTCTTTAAATTCCATCTTACTTGTTCTATACGAATGATCTTGTTTTCAATTCACGGTGACTTCGCATACATAAAGAATTACTCTGATATCTATAATTCTGCATGTTTGCCTTTCTGCTCTTTTCCATGCTCTCATTTCCTCAGTCCTTTTGTAATTGATGACCTTCATAGAAAACACTTTCGTGGTATCCAAGTTTAACCAACAAATCATGTCCTGTACATTTGTAAATAAGTTTGTTTCTGAATAAGGGAACCTCTCCCATTAAAGAGGAGGGACTTCTTGTCCCCTGACTGTTGCTCTTCTTAAAAGTCCTATTTGACGACCAACACATACATCCTAGTCAACATGCGTAATGGTTTATTGGTGTTTTGTTGACTCCATTGAGAATGACGCTATCTCATCGAGTTTTGTGGATCTGCACAATTCTTAGGAAGTAGCTCGTGCATTGAGACAGGTTGGGAGTGTGGACACTGGAGTAAGCTCATTTCTAGAAGCAAGGATTACCACCATGATGAAACAACTAGAGAATATATTTACTAATTGAGCTCATGAAATGCGCTGTGGAATATGGTGTACATATTTTGAGGTTGAAGGACATACCAAGGATAGTTACCCTCATAATTAATTGCACACCATGTTGTTGGATTATGATATTTTTCATTTGTACAATGATGTGAGTAGATGTCCCCGCTTACAATGCATGATCTAGAAGAATGAGTCGTGTATTGTAATATTTGCAAGACTCATACTCATGAAAACGTTGACTGTAGGGTGATTGATCATATTCATGAGGCTATTGATAATGGTGTGCATTAGACTAGTATATCTAGTAGATCTAAGGAACAAGGAGAGCAACATAATGAAAGGCGTAATAATGGGGATAATAGGAATAGAGGATTTCATGGAGGATATAAAGGCCGAGGTGGTGGTGGTGGAAGAAGAGGATTTCTTAGAGGAATCTATTATACATGTGGATCTATTGATCATTATTGGTGTGAGTGCTCTCGGAATGTGGTTTGGTCATGCTCTAGAAAACAACATGAGTTTGAAGAATGCCTTGAATTATATGAGCACATGAGAAAGTAGCACAAGCAAGATAAGGGTGCGGGAATGATTAAGGTACAACATGCCATTGGATATCAATGGATGCCAAAGGTAGGGCTTAATTTTGAATTACAACTGGTGTTAGTTACTAAACACACTGAGGTTGCGCACGCACATGAACCTATGAAGTATAAGCTGACTATAACAAACTAAGAAGTGATTAATGTAAAGTACCCTGATGTTGCACATTAGAAAGAGGTTTAGTAGGAGACTATGGATGTTATCAGGTATCTGCAAGGAGAGATTCAAATTTTGAAGGAGTAGGCATGCGTGATGGAACAAGGAAAGAAATTTGAACTCTCACAGAAGGATGTATATGATGTGAAGGAGGTATTTCAAATGTTGTGCTAAGAGAAAATCATCCTTTGGTTAGGAGAATGGTTAAGAGAAAATCACCATGCACAAGAAATGAGCGTGAGAGAAAGATACTTCATGCAAATCTTCCCCCACATTACAATGAGTATGATAAGGAGATTACACTGAATGTGGTCATAGATGGATTGCTTATGAGCAACACTCTAATAGATACAAGTGTGGAAGTTAATGTACTCATGTTAGATGTTTGGAAACATATGGGAAGACCACCATTACAACCTTCTTCAAATGTGTTGTATATGATGAGCAGTAACTAGGGATAATCCTATTGGGGTACTAAAAGATGTAACTTTTACAATTAAGGAGCCAAGTTTACTAGGGAATTCAAAGTATTGGAAATAACTAAAGAAGATAGCTTACCATCAGTACTTGGGTGCCCTTGGTGTTATGAAAATAATGTATATTTGCACTTCAACAAGGGGTATATTAGCTTTGAGAACATAGAAGAGCTTGTAATTATTCCTTTGACAGATGAAAAGGTTGCTCTATATGTAAAGCCTTTGAGTCAAGAATATTTGAACATGATATATGCACACACAATTAAAGACCCCGAGGTAACCGCTTTTTTCAAAATCATAGCACCCCCAAATGGCCAAGTTGTGGATGGGGCATTTAGTGTAATTTGCCAATATGGAGCTATCATAAAGTGTGGGACCTTGCAAAATGAGATAGCTCTCCAGAGAAGGCTGATTCATCTTCCTAATATTACCTACCACAACTACTCCTAATGCAAGAAAAAATCTATCTAAACCTATTCTAACATTCCAAGGAGATAGGGAGAGAGATGCATGAAATTAAACCTACATTAGAAGCGGTGATACACCAAGAAAAGGAGTGTTAGACAAATTTACAACCTTGAAAAATAGATAAGAATACACTTGGAGAGGGTGATCATGCACCACATACCAACTTATACACCTTACACCATTTCCAAATAAACACAAGAATACCAAATCCCGTAATGGAAACATTAGTTATACAGAACACCTAATTTGTAATGAGAGGCAAGAAAGAACAATCAAACCATGAACCACTAGAAAATTTAACACAAACACAATTTGATTGTTCCATGGAATTTACACAAGACATTATAGTAGGGAGAGGCAATAAGCCATTACCATTTACAATATAAAGGATTGAAGCCCCATAGAAGAATAGGGGTGCATGGGTAGGAAAAATGACCAACTAATTGTATTGTGCAACCCCTTTACAATTTATAGAAGAAATGAAATGAGAGAGAATGAGAAATTCCCAAATCCATGGTTCAAACACCTCCGAAAATCATCACTATGCCTTCAAGAGTGATGGGAAAGTTTGCAAAGCCCATACTCCATTGCACACCGCCTGTGGAAGAAGGAAAGACTTCTATACCTCTAATCATTTTAACTCTACAACTAGGTATGGTATCCATGGTCCTGTAACTTCACCCTTAATTTCCACCCACGTACCATAAAAATTTTCCATTTTAAGCATTCCATGCTGCGGGGCTTGAAAAAAACTTTCCATCAACTATCATTTTGTGTAAAAAAATGGAGTGGGGTGAAAGTTATGTCATTTTGTGAGGGGTCATTTTTTTGGCTAAGAGATCCATTCACCTTCACCACCGAGATCTTCATCGAGCTATTTCACCACTTCCACCTACCGCATTCAATTTCCTAACCACCACCACCTAACTCCCTTGGGTGGCTTGTTATTTAACTCACCTTATGTCGGGTTCGACGCTTTGGTCGGTTTGGGTTTTATATTGCACTAATCATGTAGCTTGACATGTACACCATGCTAATGTTTCCCCAAGTCTCGAACCCATGTAACTCACTAACACCTCACCCTCCATGTCGGGAGTCTAATCGACCTTAAAAAGTTGTTCCTCAAGTTGACCTCCCCATGCATGTTAGGTGTGGAACCCTCGCTACACAAACATCTCTTGCCAACCTTGTAATTGCCTCATGCATCCCGATGATGCAACCCAACATGCTACCTCCTGAAACATCCACCAACTTAGTGAGATCCCATGTTTTTCGAGGTTGGGTCTGTGAGGCATATTTCATTACCTAATGATCTCGTGTAGTATGTGGATACATTCCCGCATCTGGACTGATCCACCTCTAACTCACCCCGACCGAGTTCACTTTTCTATTGTTCTTTATGCCACATTAATCCTTGCCACTTTGAGCCATATTGAAACTAACTCATTTGAGTTGCTTAACCCTCCACCGAGTGACAACCACCTTTGTTTCCTATGAGCTCATTGAGCTATCCTTGGATCTGTCACCCTTAGAGGCCCCATGGGCAATATTAACCCAATCCTTTCACTTTGACTGGATTTTTGAATTTTCTTAGTAGGGAAAAAGTAATGGGAACTGTGAAACCTAAAAGTTTTACGTTCTCTTGAAATGGCTATTTTTGCCCATTTTTGCTCGAATGTGGGCCCGTGAGCCTATTTTCACCCTAAAGCGAGTTGTGAACCTGAATGACCCAGAGTGTGTTCAATTGATCTGGATGGCCCCAAATCCTTCTTGAATGCCCCGTAAGTGCTCCTTAGACCATGAATCTACATGTAACCCAAATTTTATATGTGGGGACCTTATCTAGTGCCCATGCTCAGCTCGCTTGATTGTCTATTTTACTAGGGGTTAAAATACATAACAATTTTGGTGAATCATGAGGCCATCTACCTACTAGATGGGTTGACCAATTGCCTTGTTGCATTCATTGGGCATGGATTCATTGTTAATGGCCTAAAATTGATCTAACCCATTTTAAAATCTATTCATGAGTTCGCACTAATGCATTGCTGAACCATGGGATGATATCCATTGACCACCTCACGAGTTTTTTAAGTTAAGATTTTTGTGAGAGTGGAAAAATTTCTTGAACACAGGTTTGCATTCCTTCTACAAATATAACTTATGGGACCGTATGATAAACACATGCACTCCTTCCGAACATCTAATTTTTCCAAGTATGAAGCATGTTGGAACCAATGATTACTTGACATGCATAGCTCATTGTAGAGTTTTGAGTAAAAAACTTGCTAGTTCTGGACATCATGAAAATCTATTAAATTTTGGTTTCCTTTTTCTTTGAAATTTCCTTCTCCGAACCACTTTGCTTGGAACACAATTGAAGGTTGAGACTCCATAAAAATCCACAAGATTTGTGATTGAAACAAATAATATAGGATTTGAGGTTGGTCTTCTACTTTCAACCACGGGAACTTTGAATGATTAGGGGCTTATCCTAAATCTTAGACCTTTTGCTATTATGAATTATGCCACCTATAATACAACAACTGCCATTGAGGCTAATTTTCTAGTCCTGTAAGGGTGTTGGAAGCTCAATTTTGATCTTGAGGAACAAGAGGATAAAACTTGTCCCTTATTAAATTTAATTACTCGTATTTGGATTTTCTTGAAAACTTCAACTATTCCCTGTAACTATGAGCTTCTTTCTATTCCATTCCTTGGGGAGGCATATCTTGAAACTTGGTGCACAATTGTGAAAGAGCAACAACGAAACATAATACACTCTATGTATAAAACTTAAATCATACATGCTCAATTGAGACATGTAGAGTGTGCATAAGCACTTCTTATGCAAAAACAAACCTACCTACCCCACACTAACTAGAAAGAAAGGGAGCTTAAACCAAACCCGACTTTTGTTGTGAAAAGTAGTTTCCATTTCTCACAACTTACAACCATGCGAATGATTTGTCCTTTGGACATGGCTATGTAGATGAGTTAAAAACTTATATAGTAGCATATTTCCACCCATATCCTCAAGGTATCAATTGTAAAAAAGACAAATATCTCCTTAGAATGATCTACATAGGGATCCTGGAGGTATTGTAGAGGATGTAGTGATGCTTGGTATTGTGAGACTCATTTTCATGCTTAGAATCAAACATGATTGGTTGTTGTAACTCCGATTCTAGCTCCAACGAAGCTAGATATCGATGGGGTATGGCTTAATCTACCAGATGTTCCCATTGCTCTAAGTTTCAATCTGAATAAGAAAGTCCTCATGCTTAATTTCCGGGAAAGATGACTGTTTGTGAATTGATTTTATTATTTTTACACATTTACAGACAATTGATGTGCCACCTTGGTGAATGGTATGATAGGGATGACACTTTCCTTCTCCTTTCCTTTCGTGCCCACTATGAAACTTGGAAGATTCAATTCCTCCAATCCTATCTCTAGAGGACTCTTATATGATACGAGTTGCTCTTATGCATCCCCTTCGTGGCAATAAGAAACTCCTCTATGACATGTATCTCTTCAGAGTGCTTACAACCTCGATTAAAGAACTTATGGCTTGCTTTGCAAGTAGTTTTTTGTTCACTATTTGGGTCTTGGAGTTCGTTCTTCCCCTCTTAGAGGTAAGAATACCCTACACATATGTTTACCTCATCCAATATGAAGCTTGAAATGCTAGACTCTTTCACTTGATTCTCTTGAGGTTTTTTGGGGCCTTTGAGACTCTTTCTATAGTGGATTCATTAGACAAGTCATTTTTAGCAAAGGAAAAAGGAAGAGGAAATCTAAAATTTCATTGACACAAGAGAGCAAGAAAATTTCGATGATCTCCTCCTCTTGCGGGGCCTCTAAACTTGGCTTGCTCTCCTCCATGGTGTCTTTTGGGCTTGAATTTTTTTCACCATGAGGCTCCTCTTCCTTTAACATAAAATTAAAGAGCTCAAGCTTATCCCTGAAATTAGAATCCAAAGAGGATGTAGTAAGGGAAGGGCTTGGAGTTTTACGGTGTGGCTTGCCTTGTACTTGAGTCCTTTGATCTTGTTTTGTTCTCTTCCGTAGTAAAAAAATGCTCCTCTTCTTTTGTATTTGGAGTTTTTTTGTCTTCCTATGTTGACTTTGTAGCTATTGGTTAATCAACAATTCCTAAAAATAAAGTTCCTCAAGGACACGACATTCGAACATTCCAATTCTTGATTTTTTCTACCTTTTTTTCTCTGTCTCTATTGCTAGAACCTTAGCTTTAAGAACCTATTTTTCTCTAACTTTAGCTTCCTCTCAAGGCTTGTCCAGTAGAGGAATTTTCTCAATTCCAAAATTTGTGGGACAACTTATTAAAATTTTTGTCATTTGATCTATATTGTGCTCTTCCCTTTGTTGTTCTTCTTGACTGGTTTATTGAGCCTCTTCTCGATGTGGACTAGGGAATGCAAGAGGAGGGGTGGGTTGGGTCTCAACTGTGTTTCTACATTGTTGGTGGTGGAGGGGAAGTTTTTACATTTTGATCTTGTGGAGGGGACTTGGGTTTGGAAGGAAAAGGGCAGAAAATTCCAGTGGGTGGGAAAAGTGGAAGATAAAGAAGTGGGTTCCACAATAGGGGTAACAGTGGGAAACTTGGAAACTGATTTTGGGGTTGAAATGGCACCGGTTGGGGAATAGAGAAAGGACCATAAGATGGTAATGCTAAGTTTTCCCATTGACTTGCATAATATTCAATGTCCTTAATCCATTCTTCAAGTTGGGGCAACATCTTAATCATGAAGCCAAGTTTCTCCTGCAGTGTAATGACTTGGAAAGGGGCCTATCCATGGAAAAGGGACCCTGAATCTAATCTTGAATGATTTCATTTGAGCTAAAGCACTATACTACACGATACCTTATGCCATTATTTGAATTTTTTACTGCAATTCAACATCTCCGAGTGAAGGATGACCTCCATAGTCAGCATACTATTGGCCTCAAAAATATGCATAGTTTGGTGAATAGCCAAATCGATATGTTTCATACTCATATGAGTATGCATACCGAGTTTAATTTTCACCATAAAACTGATGTGGATGGGTTTATAAATAGCACATGCGGATGAATTTTGAAAATTGGGAGGCAAGTAGAATTGATAGGGCTATTGCCTCGAGATGTGAATCCCATGACGCAAATGAAGCCACATTTTCGACTTCATGGAATGGGAGAAAATGAAGAGATGTGGAAGGGAAAATGGATGGAAATGGGTGGAAAATAATGGAAAGTTTGAAACTCGTGAGAGTGGGTTTTTTACTAGATGGAGTCACTAGTTAAGTTGTGCTTTGCTTGTGCCTCCAAAGGTTGAGATTCTATCAAGAGTACAACTTGATAAAACTAGAAATTTTTCACTTTGAAGGGCACCGGACTTGCTTTTGGGTTTTGGACCTTGTTGTGCAACTGTAAATTCTTGAAATACACTAGGCGGAACATAGGTCATGTAATTCAACCTACGAAAACTGAATTACCTTGTGTTGGAAACTGGGGCATGTTTTACACCTATGAAAACCTGAAATACTCTTGTCGGAAGTAGGCCCATGCAATGCAATCTCTAAAACCTAAAATTAAGGCTTCTAGAACTTAGGACTTGTTCGTAACCTCCAAAAAATGAAACACTAGGATTTAGAACTTGGGCGTTATTTTGCATGCATGAAATCCTGAAATGAAAGGATTTGGTGCTTTTGATGTTCTCACCTCTTGAACTCCTGATTAAGCTTACAATTTTCTCCAAAGCTTTGATCTTGTGATGGAAATCGTGAAAATACAACTTTGACTTCGTGATGTTCCACTTTGGGCATACCAAAACTATTGTGTCACTCGCACGATGGATAAGATGTTGTAATGGGATACCCGTGAAGTATAGATATTTCATGCGCTTTTCCCACGGGCATGCCAAAAATATTGTTGAAAAATCATAACACCCCACGAATGACCAATTTGTGGATGGGGCATTCGGTGTAATTTGCCAACATGGAGCTCTCCTAAAGTGTGGGACCTTGAGAAATGGTATAGCTCTTTGGAGAAGGCCGTTTCTCTTCTTAATCCTATCCTGCACAACCACTCCCAATGTAATAAAAATCTATCTAAACCTATTCTAACATTCCAAGGAGATAGGGAGAGAGATTGCATGAAATAAAACCTACACTACAAGCGGTGATACACCGAGAAAATGAGTGTTAGTCAAATTTTCAACCTTGCAAAATGGATAAGAATACACTTGGAGAGGGTGATCATGCACCACATACCAACTTATACACATTACATCATTTCCAAAAAAACACAACAATACCAAATCCTCGTAATGGAAAAATTAGTTGTATAGAACACCCGATTTACAATGAGAGGCAAGAAAGAATAGTCAAACCATGAAAGGATAGAAAACGTAACACAAAAAATTTTTCAATTCTCCATAGAATTTACATAGTACATTATAGTAGGGAGAGGCAATAAGCCATTACCATTTACAATATGAAGGCTTAAAGCCCTAGAGAAGAATATGGGTGCATGTGGAGGAAAAAGACCAACTACTTGTATTGTGTAACCCCTTTATAATTTATAGAATAAATGAGATGAGAGATAAGGAGAAAGGCCCAAATCCATGCTTCAACCACATCCCAAAATCTTCACTATGTATGCAAGAGTGATGGGAAAGTCTGCAAATCCCATACTCCATTGTACCCTACGTTGTGGAAGAAGGAATGGCCTCCATACCTCTAATCATTTCATCTCTGCACTGGATATGGTATCCATGGTTCTATAACTTCACCCTTAATTTCTAGCCACCTACCTCATTAATTTTCCATGCCATGGGGCTTGAAAAAACCTTTCCATCGACTATCAATTTGTGCAAAACAGTGGAGTGAGGTGAAAGTTATGTTAGTTTTTGTAAGGGGTGGTTTTATTTTAGCTAAGGGCTCCATTCACCTTCACCACCGAGCTCTTCATTGATTTGTTTCACCACTTCCACCTACCTGCATTCAATTTACTAACTTCCCCACTTAACTCCCTTAGGTAGCTTTCCGGTCAACACACCTTGTGTTGGGTTCAACTCTTGGTGGGTTCAGTTAGATTGCACCGAGCATGTAGCTCGACATGTGCACCATGATGACATTTCCTGGATCTAACCTCGCATTACTCACTAACACCTCACCCTCCATGTCAAGATTTTGACTTTCCTCGACACTACCATTCCCTCAGTTGACCTCGCCTTGTGCATCAAGTGCGGAACCTTCATTGCACAAACATCTCCTGTCGACCTTACAATTGCCTCGTGCATCCCAAATGACGCAACCCAACACACTACCTCTGAGACATCCACCAACTGAGTGAGCTCCTATTTTTTGTGGGCTCAGGTCCCGCGATGCATATATTACATCGCCTAATGATCTTTTGTAGTATGTGGATGCATTCCCGCATCTAGACCCGATCAACCTCTAACTCGCCCTAACCGAGTTCACTTTTCTACTACTAGCATGCCACGTTAATCCTCCTCGTCGAGCCGTATTGAAACCAAATCATTCGAGTTACTTAGCCCCCACCAAGTGGCAACCACTTGCTTGGTGAGCTATCCTTGGCTCTATCACCCTCGAGGCCCCTAGGAAATTTTAACGTAATATTTTCTCTTTGACGGGTTTTTTTGAATTTTCTCGATTGGGGAAAAGAAATGGGAACTCTAAAACCTAAAAAAATTTACATTTTCCCGAAATGTCTTATTTTCCCATTTTTGCTCAAATGTGGGCACGAGAGCCTATTTTCACCCACGAAGCGGAGTTGTGAACCGAATGACCCGAAGTGTGTCCGATTGACCTAGATGGCCCCAAATCCTTCCCGAATGCCCTATAAGTGATCCTTATACCATGAATCCACCGTAACCTAGATTTTATATGTGGGGACCCTATCTAGTGCCCGTGCTCAACTTTTCCCAATTGTTTATTTTACCAGGGGTAAAATAGATAATAAGTAACTAAGCCATCTAAGGAAGGTGTGGTATAGTGGGATGATACTCATTTAGTTAGTGACACCACAAGTATTGCTTATGATAAGCTGCATGCACGGAATGTATGAAGTAGTCGGTGAGAGATCAAAAAAATAGTTACTCACATGATTAGGCTGCGTATGGTTAGGCACTTAAGTTATAACCACGTACCATGGTACACCGGTGAGGGGAAACCTATTGTATTTCGCATCCCATGGAATCCCGGGGTAAGGATGAGGGTGATAGAAGAAATATGCTAGTGTATATTTTATGCAAGACAACAATGCTTTGGTGGACTACACACAGAGACAACCTATTGGAATGGGGAGAAGTGAGAATCATATTTTCTACAAGGTTTTTGAGGATCAATGCACCTTCTCAGATATATGAATTTCATGGGAAGTCCCCTGCCTCACACCACGTCCAAAATTGTAGAGACTTTGGACAAAGGGGTAGGAGGCCTTATCACCATCAATCTAGGTGCATAAGTTCTATTCCACTCTAAGTGGATACATGCACACTTTGTATGTTCATGCATAGTTGACAAGAGCAACAATTAATAGGGGTGTGATGACCTCAGGTATGATTCATACTTTTTATTACTTTTCTACTAAGCCACCGGTCAATGAAGCACTGTAGATTATGAAGCGCCTTACTTTGGGAGATAGCTTGAAAATTGAGGAACTCCTATTAGATATGTTTGGAGAGTTGGATTTAGAGGTGTACCTTGACCTTGAAGAGACTAAGGAAGAAGAAATGGTCCGCACTGGGAAGTAAAAGAAAAGGGTAAGCTAGTATGCATAATTGATGGTGAGGATGATGAGGATAACAACATGGATGTTAACCACACTGAGGGTAAGCACAAAGTGATGGACACAATAGATGAAAAGATGCAGGCTTATAATGAGCGTATGAAAATGAAGAAGGTTAACATTGGAACATATGCAGAACCTAAAGAGGCCATTATTGGTGATTATTGGTCAAAGCAGGAAGTGGCTAAGATTATTAAACTCATGTGTGACTTCCAGGACTCATTTATGAATTTCTATCATGAGTTAAAATGAGCACACCCTTATTTAGGTGAGATGATATTAAAATTCAAAGAAGGTGCGCACCCGATTAGGAAGAGGCCTTACAGGATGAATCCTAATTTGTGTGTTAAGGTAAAGGAAGAAATTGATAAAAAGCTCAAGTTTGGTATCATTAAGCCCATTGAGGAATCTGAATGGGTAAGCCCCATGGTCATCAACATTAATAAGTATAGGAGGATAAGATTTATGTGGACTATAGAAAATCAAATGCTTCATGTGTTATTGATCCTTATATAACCCCATTAATGTAATAAATCCTTGAGGGAGTTCTTTGGGTGCGAGATCTACTCTTTTTATGGATGGGTTGTCTGATTATCATCAAGTGCGCATCACAAAGGAAGATCAAGAAAATAAAACTTTCACCACTGATTGGGGAAGTTTTACATACATAGTGATGCCCTTTGGACTGAAGAATGCGCCATCAGTGTTCTCGGGCATTATTGTGCAAGATTTTTAGGATTTCATTCATAAATTGTTATAGGTGTATCTAGATGATTGGACCATTTATGTATTAGTTAAGGACCATTGTGAGAATCTAAGACTTATGCTTGAGAGGTATCAGCAGTTGAAAAACCCCCTAAATATTAAGAAGTGAATCTTTGCAAAACCTTTTAGCACTTTTTTGGGGCATATTATTTGTAAAGAAGGATTGCTGCTAGATCCAGTGGAAACCCTTTTCCCAAGAAGATTCATAACTATGCATTTCCTAAGGACTTTATCATGCCTACAATCACATGTTTTGATGGTACTGGTGACCCTAATTCACATCTCCAACATTACCGCATGGCTATGGACCCCTATTCTAATGATAGTTTATTGGTTAAGGCCTTTCGAAACACTCTTATTGATGATGATTTACAATGATACACTCATCTTCCATTTGGGTCCATTA
The DNA here is from genome assembly GCA_018340775.1 of Taxus wallichiana var. yunnanensis. Taxonomy (NCBI): domain Eukaryota; kingdom Viridiplantae; phylum Streptophyta; class Pinopsida; order Cupressales; family Taxaceae; genus Taxus; species Taxus wallichiana. Next base: position 888,554,802 of record CM031239.1, read on the forward strand.
GTACTTACTATGACATGGAGGATGCTTTCCTCCACCATTTTATAACCAACAATAGCCCTAGAGTTACTTATGACCACCTACCTACGTTACATTAGGGCTCATCAAAACCTATCAATGATTATATCTTACGATTCAATGTTTGTATGCATCAGCTAGTATGCCAACCTATTCATTTAGAGAAGCAATTCATTTTCTATCATGGTTTGATTCCCGTACTTAAGAAAATATTGCAATATGATACATGTGATTCATTTATTCTTCTCAGGCTACTGAGTCATAGTCCTAGAAAAATATCTTCCCGCGACAAACGTCATTGATCCTCCACCTACCTCCACTTCTACTGTCTCACCTAGTGTTGCTCCATTGACATTGGTTGAGCATCCTACACAGTCTCCATCTTGACATAGTGAGCAAGCTCAACCTACTCCATCACAGAAGCATACTTATCATCCTTTATGACATGCTACTTCACCTTCCACTCTATCTATGTCATGTGATCCATGACACTTCTCTCATCATGATCGACCTCATGATGTGCTACGTAATTTACTTGAAAAGCGTCTAATTCACTTACCATCCAACCAACATCATCCACAACATCGATTACAATGTCAATGTGATCAACCTTATTGTAATTATTATAGTATGAATAGCCATAAGGACGATGATTGATTTTCCCTTCATGATAGATTACAAAATTTAGAGGATAAAGGCATAATTTCCTTTGGCTCTCGCTCACGTGAGCGGTCCATCTCTCCTCTACCTCGTCAACGAGTTTCTACTCCGGCCGAGTCACCTCCTCCAGCCTAGTGCTTAGGTCATGGTGTGTCTAGCACCACGCTTTTCCACTCATGTAGGCTCTCCACAAGGTCCATACATTACTACATCATCACATCCATCACATCCACATTGGCTTCTACTGACCCTCGACATTTGCATATCCCATCACTGCTCCACATGATATGCATTTCGGTTCATATGCTCACATTGCTTCCATGCCACATGCTTCCACACTTCACACTTTGCCTTGGTCTCTGGTAGGTGATTACTATCACCTTACTCCCTAATGACGCACTTGTGTTCTTACGGTTATTACATGAATGTTGAGGGATTTTCTCTAAGAACCTTTCATCACGCACTTCGTTGATTCATCTAGTGCACTCAATCATTTCTCGATGATGCACTCTTTCTTACGCAACTCATTCTTGACTACTAAGGGGTCTTAACTAAATGATCCTATTCATTCACATGCTAGGGGGCATCGCTAATATCCCCCATGTTCATCACACTAACATAATACGATCATATTACATTATTAAATTCATCACCACACGTTAGTTTGGAAATCATACATTATCTATGTTTACATAAATTCTACTATCATCATTACACTAACTACACATTACAAGTTCCATTCAACAAATATGCATCTCACACAACTCATCAATAAAATTACATATGTTATCTATCATCATTCACATTACACATTTTGTCTATCAATACCAACATCATAGTACACATCTACATCAATACACATGAATGATATATAACATATACATTTCGATAATAATCACTGAATCATACATCATTAATCACATTACAACATCAATATACAGTGAATTATACTCATCATATATCAATAAAAACCATTTATATTTATATCAAATATAGTCATCATTACAAAAATGTCTCATCACCGAGGGAAGCTCCCTCATATCATAAACAATAATACAAATAAAATCTCATCATCACTATCTCTCTTAGGTATTCTCGAGATCCCAAGAACTCGATGCCTCACCACTAACTCTATGTCGTTGGTCGCGACCTTGATACCTTTAAACCTGCCTCTGTAGTAGGGTAACCTTGGTAGACTGCTCTAAAAGATGATGTTGCAACTCGACATAATGTGAAAATAGATTCGTGCTAAGGGACCACTACTCTCCACCTCTTTGGCTCATCAAGTCTCCTCATGTTCCTTATACCACTTGCAAAACAACATAGTACACGTTGTTGTCACTTTGGCTATTACCTCAAACATCCGGGAATGCTCACCCACAATATTGTCAATGCCCTCTAGTGTCTTGCCACCCGTGAGTACATCGGTGGAAACATTCCACGTCAATGTGCCGATTGATGTGTCCACTATCAAGGACCAATAGGTGTCACCTACAAGAAAAATCAAACAACACATTAGATAACCATTGGTATAACATAGGAAAACAAAAAAGTAAACAAAAACAATAAAAATACTCACGCCCCACTATAGCTGCGCTAAATTATTATCGGGGCATGGGATTCCCCATCTCCTCCTACTCCATGTGTTATCCCTACTATGTCCTGTGGACAATGGGAGAAAGAATACCCATTGATGTGCCACCCACCATGCGTGATACTCCTTTGTATAATCTGCATCATCCGAATCTATCAACTCTATCACCACATATGCCTCATCTAGTCTAGGAGGTACTAACTTATCTCTTGTAGGCCCTGGTATAGCCCCAGTTATCCTCAAAGTGCTCTAATCACTCATAACTATATATATGGCTCTAGGGGCACGTCTTGAGCCATGCCAAAATTTCATGATATTATCTCAACCTGAAATTGCTCAACCACTCCTGGAAATTGATCCTCCAACTGCATATTCATATGTATACATTGCAACTCTACAACATGCTCAGGCCATCCTCCATAGGGCATCTATATAATGGCCTCAGGCCCCATCCTATCTATCAATTCCCTATAAGTATATGTGTCCATCTTACACCCATGAACATTAATCCACCTCCTCGCATATATCTCTAGCCTAGCCCACTCTCCTTGTGGACCTCCAACTAGCCTCAACATAGATATATGCTCATATGCCCATACATGTAATAGTGTGGTGGTTCCTATCCCACCACCATGCTCATCATGAGTAAACCTATATAGATCCTTGTATAGGTTGACCAACAAAACCATACCCACACGTATCTAGTGCTCTCCTCCTCTATCCACCCAGCATATATCATGCATCTTATACAAGATGCATACAAATCCTCCCTCTACTACTATAGATGAAGCAATCACAATGGTGATGAAATTCTATAAGTGCCAAACCCCTGATCTCAAGATAGCATCCAAATTGATATGGGCCTTGGCAGTACTCAATTCCCCACAAAATACCATCTAGTAGCTCACATCTGTCTCTCCATATCCTCCAACGGCATAACCTATAATCTCTCCCCAACAACTAGTAATTATAGTATGCAATACACATCCTCCAAGGTAACTATCATCTCACCCATAGGCAACCAAAACATACATGTATCTCGCACACCACCTCTCACATAAGGCTATCAACATAGGAATATTATGGGGCACATCCCCATCCGTGCTATGTGTTATAGGCGGACACACTCCATAACATCCTACTCATCATTTGACAAGCCCAACCTAAGCAAAGTTCTCAAATGATGATCACTGCAGTAACTCCTTTGAGTGAATATCCCTCTGCATACCAAACAATGAAAACTAACATAGTGTTAGAACACTATACAAGCTCAAATACACTCACTTATCACATTACTATACAATAAAAATCTCAATTACATAGTTATAGATCAAATATACACATTCTGGACTAGGGAACCCGGATGTAGGACTGGGCAGCCAGAGCAAAACAATAGCACCTGTGTCCGGGTGCTCCTGTCCCAAGGGTCACTAGTGCCCTCACCGCTCTTGCTCAGGTCTAAAACACTGAGAAACTACATAATCTCAATTTTTAAAAAATAAAATAAAACCAAGTACTACACACATTTTAAAAAAAAACATCTTACGCACTAGTTCCGCTATCATCCATGATCTTATGGAAGTCTCCACCCTCTCAAACTAGCTAGGACGTGCTACTCTCACTTGCGGCATCTTCACTCACTTAGTGCTCAATCTCACAATCACGTCAAAGAAAAATGAAGTGACTAATCACTTTTTCACTTCACTACTTATAGTTACTTTTCATCACCTACTTTACTATGGTCATTATTTCACGCTTATTCTTGCAACTAATACACACTACTCTATTTTTGTCATATCTTGAGCATTTCTACTCTCGATTTTCACCCCATTTGCAAAATTATTTTTAGAATTTCACCCACCATTTTACCATACACATTACACATATGTTATATCTTCTTAACATTGTCTTTAATTCAATCTGTACACATTTTGACAATTTTGATAACTTCATATCTATCTCATGTTTACTTTCAAACTTAGCATTCATTCCTCATCACTTCCCCTTCTCCGAAAGGGGGAATATCATTGGGGTCATCCTATAATCCCCCTTACATCACCATGTGATCAATCAAAACTACCAATTCATCATTTTCAAACATTTACTAATTTACCGCATGACATTTTACCATCAATTCCCCTTAATGACTTAATCTAGGGGCAAAAATGTACAATTTTTCTATGTGACATTTCATCACTTCCCCCTAATGACCTAACCTAAGGGAAGCAAGTATAACATATTTTTAAACAATATTTCATAAATTTCTACTGATTCCTCCTATTGACCTAACCTGGGGGAAACTAGTGTAAAATCTCTCTATGAGTAACCAATCAAGACAATCAATCAATCAATTCACAAATGCATTCAAATCTCTAATCACACTATTCAATCAAAACGATATAACACATATGGCCTCCTAGATGAACTAACTTGGGAGTTACATTCATTAATTTCTCAGATGACCTAACTTGGGAAGTTATTCTATATCTGGTGTTTTCTTCCCGATGACCTAACTTGGAAGCCATCAAACATTTCACATTCTCTTCCAGATGACCTAACTTGGAAGCTATCCCTGGATTTCCCGAATTTCTCTCAGTACGTATCTCTATCTACTTTATGTTACCGAGATTTCCACTCACCAACATAAATTTAGGGCAAATGTAATCACAAAATCATGCACTTACTACTATAATTATACCACCGGGTATGTTGTTTTTATATATGGATCTTGCATAAGAAAAATATTCATTAATGGCTCATCTCCTAGTCCTATCATTAGTTTAGTCAGTCATTATGATTAATTGTTTTGCATAGTCTTTAGTGGTGGCTTGCATGGTTTTGGTTGTCTCTCATGGAGTCTCAACTATCGTTATTTACTCAAGTGGTCATCTCTAGTCTTTGACTAGGGTGCCTAGGAAGGGATTGGGGCACTTGTCGGTGCCTCGGTCCTCATTTTTAGGTGCCTTGGTCCTAGTTGCACTTGGTTCTCATTTAGAGTTTCAAGGTCAATCTTTGTAGATTTCCCTCTCATTCCCCTAGGTACTAGTTGGCATGTCGGGTCATTAGTGTCAAAATTTGAGCAAGAGATCCCTATATAAACACAACATACACACTATCTTAAGGGTGGACTATTTCTACTAAGGGCTAGCTATCTAATAAGGCAAGGGACTGCATTTGGGCACTATTATGCATCACACATTACATAGGAAGGGTTGTATTCATTCTATTCCATCCACCATTTGCATCTTACATCTAGCTATTTCCCGCTACTTTGGCGTCATTGGCACTAGGGCACCCTAGGCACATGATTGCACACACAAGCACATAGAACTTCATCATGTCTAAGATGTATCATGCAATGCTCGATTGTAAGTCTATCCATTCGGCACTTGAGAACAGTCTGAACCATTCATTTACATCTTTCTTTTTCAGGGTTTGATGCTTTTGTGTGGGGTTTTAAAGGAGATTATTCATTGAATATCCATAGTGACATCAACAAAGCTAGTGTGACATCATCATGACAAGAGGCAAGTTATTGCGAAGACCTAGCGACAAAATTTGACTCAGGTGTCGTGGCACCCATACTATAGACCGGGGCACCCGCAGTGCCCTAATCCTCCCTAGGTGCCTTAGTCTAGCCAAATATTCATTTGTTGTAACTTCCGAGGTGTGTTGTCATACTCATTACCTTGCTTCATCATCATCCAGTTCCAGATGCATCACAACGAGGTAAGTCCTTTTAGGTTAGTACACTTTCCCTCCCATTTTAATGATTTCACTTCATTTTATAATATCAAATAAATTAGTTAACATTTATATTTCAGTTTATATTAGTTATTTCATTGTTGTATTATTTAGATTAACTTCTAAAAATTCATCATTTTAGTTAATCGAGAATAGAAGTCAAAATTAGAATGGAGGGTGGTGGTGTAATGTGTGGTAATGTTAGAGAGGATTAAATATTTATGATGATTGTTTAAAGGAATGTACCTAAAATGTGAGTGAAGAGAATGGGAAAAATTACAGAAAATGCAATTGACATGAAGAATAGGTCTATACAAAGAAAAAGAATCATGGGGAACAAGAGAAGAAAATTGCCACGATATGGACACTAAGCAAAACATATTTGTAATGGAGATGTGACGGATGATTGAAAGCGGGAGATGAGGGAGATATTGTATGGTATTTTCTCTTCTAGATCTACAGTGTATGCTTGTCTTGGGTAGAGCGGTTTGTGGAACTATTGTGAAGCTCTAGTTTCCTTCAACCACATGACATATTTTAAATTTTTTTAAAGGGGTAAGGAACAATTACGTAGTAATTAAGGAAATGCATTATGGAGATATAGGAGAAAAATAAAGAGTGGTTGATAAAAAATGCCGAGGTGAATAGTTGTTTGCAATTTCAAGCCTTTTTTTTTTATGGGTAGTTAGAACACACACATATGTAGGGGTAGTTCATATGCGTGGCTAAAAGGATAATTTAGAGATAGAGAGATGTTGATCATACATGGCATGTGAGGGTCATGATTTCATACACATTTGACATTAGGGTTTCTCTCTAGCAATAAGGGTAATGATTAAGAGTTCCCTCATCAATAGTCCTAATGGTTTCATCTATCAACATGCATCGGAGTCAAGGATTGCAATTGGATGGTGTTCAATCTATTAGATAAGACAAAGACATGAATGAAAATTTAGAAATAAGGTGGTAATTAAATACCTACATGTCCCACACCTATTCCATGGTTAAAATTGTTCTTACCAAAACAATATTTGTTATTTGTGCTTCACATTATTGTCTTCATCTCACTTTCATCATTCATGTGAGTGCAAGTTGGGCTTAAAGAGTTAAAATAGAAAATGTGGGAAATATAATAGGTTACTCGTTCAAAACCCAACCAAAATGGTTGCTCCTTTGTTTCCCCCTTTCAATTGTAATGTTGAGTAAATGTAGGAAATCAAGAAATGTGTAAACAACTATCTATGATTAAAACTTATGATTCTTGTCTGAGTTGATGGGTGAATGTGAAAACATGGTATTGGGTGGTCATGAGCCTCCTCCATAATGTAACCATGTAGTTAACGGAGTTGATTAGAAAGTAAGTTTCTATGGCCAAAATTTATGGAATACGTGGTGTCATCTCGAGCCATCGATAGTCCTAATGGTGTCATCCATCTACGAGCATCAATGTCAAGGATCACAAATGGGTGGTATTCAATTTGTTAGATAAGACAAAGACATGAATGGAAAGTTAGAAAAATGTGGGAATTAAATACCTACATGTCCCACACATTTTCCATGGCTGAATTCATTCTTACCAAGATAATTTTTATTATATATAGCTAACAGGTTAACGATTAGGGTTTTTCTCAACAACATTTCTCGCGAAGGCTATAAAAAATTCTTTCATCAATGATACAACAACAAGAGTAGGGATCATACCTTGGGAAAATTTTACGGAATGAATTCTCTTCAATCCTTGGTAACTAAGGCCAAGAAATATGTGTAAGCTTCATATTGGATAAAAAGACCTTGTTTATAAAAATATTTATGTTTACTTTTGTATATATGAAAAGGAATCAATTTTTTTAAAAGGATATGATATGTGAAGTAATACATATTTGTAAAAGCAAGAAAGTAGTTTAATAAAAATTTGTTAGTGGTTGTGATTGTATGACTCTCTCTCCCTAAATACTAATACACAGGTAATTTCCATGCAATTTTGTCAGCCAAAAAAATCAGGAACATACAAACCACACACTATTTTTGGCAATCATTTAAATTGGAGAAAAGGGGGTGGAGCAAGTTACTGTTAACAATGGCCTCCCTTGTGCTTTTTGGGTAGTTAGAACACATTTCAATTTAAGAGGAATTATCTTCTTTGTGTCTTGATACATTTTAGATATAGGGATACGTGGAGTGGACTCATCATCCCAATCAAGTAATTACAATTGTTTAATTTGATAACCACAAAACATAGGGCCAATCATGTGGTTTTGTGTCATATTTTTAGACCATTATCTTATGCCATTTTGCATGCTCTCATAGGAAATAATAAGTATCATTTATAAGAGTATTCCTTGTCATTTGTAGCAAGAATTTATAATTTCATGCTGAAATGTCTTGGTCATTATTATCGAAGATTGACTGAAAACATCAACATAAAAACTACAGTTCACAAGTAATGTAAATGTTTGAATTTATGTAAGGTTTTCCCATGAAAAGGCATGAAAGACTACCTTGAAATCAACAGCAAAACTCACAACAAATTTTCTAAAAAGTAGAGTATTTTTTTCACCACTTCCTCTTCTAACCATGCCATGTTACTTTTTATGGTCTCGCACCACAATGTCAACATTTTCCTTCACGATATCATTTGCAAGCGGTAAAACTTTGGCAAATAGTTGATCTTATTTTTCTATTACTGAAATAAGATATGTTTTTCGTGAGAAAGAGACTATTTCACTCTTTCCATTCAATAAATCTAACACCGAGAGAGAATGCAAACATAAATTCGAGCCATTTGTCAGTCTAGAATTTGAGGCTTTATCATCAACATATTAAAATTACAAATATCCTAAATTATAATGACTGTGATTTACATCATGGTTGGTCGAAGCCAGAAAAAATTCTGCTCTATACTAAAACTCGCCATTATAAATGCTAATTACTCATAAATTACACATATTAAGCTTCACCACTCATTTATTTATATACGTATATCAAACTATTTTGTTGTGAATATGAGTTGAAGACGGTCTTGGGTTATATATTGACATTGGGTTTCCATGTTATGAGAGAGTGTTTCCATGTTTTGTTTGATAGTTTTTCATTTAAGTTTACGGATATTTATTGGTCTGAAGTTTTTTTGGATTTTCCCATTCCTCCTTCGTTAAGTTTGTTGGGCCTATTCCATTCATGTATTAAATCTATTTAGTGTGTTACGTCTCTTTAGCATTTTTACTATTTTTGAGAATGTTTTTTTTTTGTTGGCATTTTCCACTATTCTCACATTTAAATATGTTTGTTTGTTTGGCCTTTCCCACTCCTTCAAGGTCGAGTATGTTTGTTTTTTTGGTTTTCTCCATTCTTCTTGTGTAATTTTATATTTCAAAAATAATTTCTATAAAATGGTATTTTATTATTCCAAGTTGCATACACCTCATCTATACATCTTAAAATTACTTCAACAATTCCAAAATTCCAAGTCACATACACCTCATCTATACATCTTAAAATTAATAGCTTCACATGCCAAATTAATAGTTGAAATTTTTTTCATTGTATGCGAGAGTTGCTTCAAAAGCTTCATCTTAGCGGCTACAAATTTTGTAGAGTTGACATTGAGCAAGATTTTTTTGTTGATTATCTCAAGCTACTGCATGAAGCAAATTTTATTTGACTTGTTTGGGAAAAACATTGAATTGAGAAGTCTAAAGGAGGGTAACCAATGATAAACAAAGGTTTTTAGAGAAGGTAAGCAACCTTTGGTCATTTTAGTGGATAATTCTTTTAAAGGAAGTGGCTTGGCCCATCTTTTTCCATTCCAAAGCGGATGAGGATCCTTATCACCACCGGGAAGTTTAAGGAAATGAATCTGCTGATATAACATGGATTATCTCTCCGAGGCACAATCAAAGGAATGTTGTGTGGAAAAACTATATGCAATCCCAACTCAAAATTCCCTAAACACGTATATATTGACAACTTTGGTAAATTTTTTTGGTGGAATTCGTATTGTGGTGCGAGCTTGTAATGAGATGGTGACATCGTTGAAAGAAGTGCTAACAAAAGGAGATTGAGACATAAGTGAGAAGGTAGTGGATGTTGTGTATAAAAATTTAGATGAGGATTGTAGAGAGGTGTTTCTACATATTTCTTGCACTTTTCAAAACATGACATGACACATTGTGTCTTACACTATGGGATTAGTTGAGATCCAAGCCCTTGAAGATGCCACACTTGTAAAGGTATTTCCTTAAAAATATTATAATTATAGAGAGTAGAAAAAAATGTCACTTTGAAAGGTTATGTGTCATAATTGGATAAGTAAGAAGGTATTGTGAGAGTTCATGATATAGTGAGATCTCCGAGGAGAAGACCATCCCAAGGTGACAAGATCATTGACATGGAATCACCATGTGATGCTCTTGAAGATACCTGTATATTCTTCCCATCAGTTTACACTTTACTAGAGTATGGATATCTAGAGCCAACATTTGATGTTTAAATGTATCACAACTATGTCACTAATTACCACATCTTACAAATGCTTTACAGAAGTTGCAAAAAAATAAAAGGGACTAGCCTTCCCAACTAGTCTACCTTTACCCTTGAAGTAAAGCAAATGGACGTGATAAGTAGTTTATTGAGAGTTCTTGACACATAATGTTTTAATCTAGCCATAACAAGGCTTATAGTAAGCATTCAAATAAATGGAAAATGTACAAGAAGTTTTCCAAATCTAAGATATGTTGATCTTGGGGACCACGATCTACCCATGGAACTTAACAAACCTAGAAGCAATTGTCGGTTTAAGTCACGCTAACATTTCTAAGGATGATGTTTATGAGGCAAGTAGTTAAATGTTACTTTTTATTTATGTGGAATATTTTAAGTGGATTTATTACATATTACAAAGTTCACTATTTGTTTGTGCATTTTTGTACGAATCATAGGTGTTTGCACTCTGTTGGCCATCTTCAATTGTTACATTTTTTTAGGTATGCCATTTTCCTCTAGATGAATTGAACTCCTAGAATATTTTGGAAACCTAAATGATTTGTCATATTGTCATCAATTGACTAGTCTTATCCCAAAATTTGGTAGGATCAAGTCCCTAAAGTTGTTAGTTATGGCTTGGTGTTCACATCTCGTTACATTTCCCAATAGCTTTGTGAATCTATCTACTTTACAACAACCGAATTTATCATTCTATGATGAATTAAATACCCTTTTGTGCAACTTCAACCAAATTAGCTCTTTAGTTTATTTATATTTGGGAAAAATTGATCTCACTACAATTCCTGACAGCTTTGGCAATTTAGGATCATTAAAACGCCTAGATTTACCACAATGTTATTAATTAGTAAGCCTGCCTCCTCACAAGTTTTGGGCAACTTAAGTCTCTCTCGCTATCTGGAAATGAGTTATAATTATATTTTTGTGGATTTCCTGACACCTTTGGGAATCTTATTTCTTTGCAAACATTAGATTTAAACCACTTCTCTCAATTAACGAGCCTTCCACAATCATTTAGCCAATTGAATTGTTTGGAAAATTTGAATATGTTTAGATTTGAGAAGCCCTCACTCTTCATTCTCAATTTCAGTAGCTTGAGTCTTTGAAATTTCTCAACAAGGGTAATTGCAAAGGCCTCTACACACTTTGATTATGATTTCGTAGGCTTATCTTCACTTGGTGTACTTAATGGACGTGTTGGTTCAAATAAAGAGTTTAATATTTTTGTTTATTGATGGAAGCCCAATGTTGATAGATACTTGACAACATCCAAGGGAACACCACCCTTTTCTCATGCTAGAGGTTATGGTATTACCCCCTCATTACATTTATCCATCTATTATATTTGTGAAAGAGCTCCACAAGTCTTTATTTTTACTAATTTTGTTTCACTGCTTGATGCAAAGTTTTATTTTTGGAGTTATTGGTTATTGGGATGAAGCAATATCCATTGAATTATTCCATGATAAGAGTATTTTTTCATATTTCAATGTTGATGGACAATTGTGCACCAAACAAGGCTCACTTTTATGGTGACAACATGTGATATTTCTTCTCCTGCAAACACCATGGCTTTGGAAATGGTAGAGAGAAAAATGTGCAGAGATTTATTCTTAAGATTTCCACAATATCTATGTGGATATGGAAAATTTATTACAAAAAAGTGAAGAATGTAGGTGCTAAAATCTCCTTCATTTACTAGAGGGAACTCTGCTTAGATGGTTGTGCGCAATAAAATAGACCAAATATTTTTATATGTTATCTACAACAAAATCTATGAGAAATGTACTTGGCTTAACTTAGGGACTATGTGTCATACATGTCTTGTGAGTGCAAGTATATCAGTCTAGACAAAGATAAAAAAACATGTCAAAGTTTTGGAGAGAAATATCCCTGATGATAGTGAAGATCTTTTAGAAACACTAGCATACTTTTAAGGAGGCTTAAAACCTCAATTAAACTCCCTAGATGAGCTCTATGGTAGGCTAAAAGGAAATCCATGCTCTTTATGAGTGTTGAGTGTAAGTTATCGACATGTTCTTGGCCCCTTTGACTCAATACTTTGACCTTCTCGTTAGTCATTTATGTTATTAGTGGTCGGATGACTGCTTTCCTTTTGGCACCATATGTTGTGAAATTCCCATAGGAACCCCCATAGAGTCGGTGTAGGGTATTCTCCCAATAAAATGCACCTATGGGCATAGATGTCCCCATCCTTCACTGAGTGCATACATTATAGACGTTTCAACAGTTAGTTTTTTTTTGTAATTTTTGTTGTTGAAAAACACACTTTCATCTCTAGCTTTCCATTTAGAGCTGAGTATGTTTTTCTCTTGTTGGTGAAATTTCTGAAGATAGGAGTAATTGGTGGCATCCTGTTTATCTTTATTTTTGGTACTAGGGAAGATTATGTATGTAGATCTCTTTAAAGCTTGTTGTATAAAACAATATTTATGTAAGCCAACCAATTTTTTCCCATCTGCATCTTTGTTTAATGTTGGAGATTCATTTTTTACAAATATTGCTCTCAAATATTTTGTTTATTTGTTCATAACATATAATTTAATAAAATAATATTTAAGGTTGTCAAATTTGTTGCATCTCCAACAATATGTGTCAAAATTCATTCATTGTATACCTTGTTTTTGTTGTGAAATTCTATTTATTTCCACCACATTTCTTCATTCTAATTTTGTTAGCAAAATTTTTTTAATAAAATTTAAGCAATGGATTGTTGTTAGACCTATTGGATTGCATTTAGTGACAGTTTCAATGGCTCAATAGGATAATGATGTCTTCTAAAAATTACAATATGGTTTTCCAAGAAAGATCCCTCTAGTTGAGCATTTTACTTTGAAAAGCTTTAAAGTTCCATCATAACACAATTTATCCTATAATAATTGTAATTGTTGAGCTCACATCATGTTGAGATGATTTTTATATCATGTACCGAATAAGATAGAAATGTTTTTATTTATTAGCATTGCTTAACCCAACATTCAAAAATGGACAATATTCAAACTAATAAAAAAATCAGAAAAATAAATAAGTGGAGTTAACAATAACGATAAGGGGGAACACAAAAATACAATATTGTTAAATTTTTTTGAAACTAATCTCCATATTATCTTCAATGTAAAATAAAATAGAGATACAAATATAAACAAATGACAAAGTTTTGTTTGAACACTATACTTGGTATATTTTTGTCTCTTATTGGATTTATCTTACTATAAAAACCTTAGGCGTTTCCGTGTGTAAATTTTACAAAAAAATAAAAACACTGGTGAAGATATTTGATGGCTCAAAATCATTATCTTAGCAAGGATAAATGGGAAGAAAATAAAAAAGAAAAGTATTTTTCTTATTTAAGAAAGGTTCACTTAGAAATAATCATGTAAAGTACTTTTTATAATAAGGGTTTTCTTGAAATACAATTTGTTTTAAAACTTTATGATTCTATGTCTTTTTCCAGTGAAACTATTTTTTTGTGTGGCTCTTTTTTTTCATTGAAGTATAACATGGATACAAACATTGGAATCTTGATAACAAAAATTATTTACTAGTGTTTACCCTTCATATTAATTTGTGCTCATAGTGGATGGCTAGACTAATGTTTGTTGTGCCAAGTTGAAATGATAATTGGTAATTGGAAAAAGATATAGATCATTGATAATTTTTATATTATTATTATTTTAAAAATTTATGTTCTTCAGTATATAAATTCGTTTTTAGAAAATAATATAAAGTCCTATAATGAAATATATAGATTGTTGTTATTTTAAAAATAAAATTAATGTCAACATATTCTTAATTAGTTGTCATTCAAAGGTGAAATGTCTCTCGTTGCTATTGTAAACAACTCCGCACTTCTTTTGCTTTCTCCCGAAGCTTGTTATATGTATCGACAAGACAAATTGATTTGAAACATGGAAAATTTAAAACACCCAAATAATCTTTATCTTGATTTTCTAGATGAATGTTAATTCACTTTTGAAAATGTTTGTTACATAAATTATACAAACAACGCTTATTTCACTAAATATGGACTTATTCCAGTATGAGTAGCTAAAAAATATAGCCACCATTGAAATCTAATATTACTAGTTTTGGATTCCAAAATGTCAAATATTGGAATTATCTGCACTCCAAAATCACACATATTGGATTCCAATATCACATATATTGGAATCCAAAATCACATATATTGGAATTTATTGTACTCCAAAATCACATGTATTGGAATCTAAAAATCAAAATATTGGAATCCAAAAATACAATATTGGAATCGTTAATTCTCCTTAGGAGTCCAATATATTTGATCATGAATTAAATTAATGAATCTGTGAATTTTTTTAATGATTTCGTGGAATCGCATTGATATGAGAAATAATGCCTAGTGTCCACTAGCCGTATAAAATAGAAACATGTTTTGTTTTATATGGGCTAGCGGCTACTAGGCTTAATGTTTTCTTTGGAATAAGGCTCTTATTAGTTTTAAGATGTCTTTAAGATTAAACTATGCAGATTTGAATATTTAAAATGCCTTTGGCCTAATGGCCACTAGGCTAATTACATTCACGAGATGTGAGACACTTCCAAATTCATTTACTATGGTGTGATTGAACCTAGGGGAAACCAAAGAATTACCGAAGATGTTATGAAGAAACTAATAGAGGGCAATGATTCAATTTAGGAGAATGTAATTAACTGTAAAACCATTCCAAATATATTTTCATATTTAAAATATATCAAATTAACTTCATTTATTATGGTATGATTGAACCTCAGTGCATGTGAGAGAATTTATGAAGATGTTATGAAGAAATTAGCAGAGGGTGATGATCCAATGAAGGATAATGTAGTTAATCAAAACCATTCCAAATATATTTTTATATTTAAATTTAGATATAAAATTAAGCTCGTTAAAAACATGGAATATATATTTTCATATTCAAATATAGATATGAAATTAATTTTAATTAATTATAAAACCATCCTAGATATATTTTAGTATTTAAATATATCTATGAAATAAATTGAAATTTATTTACTAAAGGTATAATTATAGTAAAACATTTGAAGAATAATTTGAATTTATAACGAAACACTATTCTCAAAGATGGGCTTCCAAATCAATAATAGAAATCATAGTAAAGCTCCAATTAAAAAGCTCCTTATAATTATTTTTTTGATCTAATAAAATTTCAAACATATTCAACATCCTTCAATGGCTCCAACAAAGGCCACAACACATCTAACAAGTATTTGTCTTGACTTAAAATCTATGTTAAATATTTTAGCAATTATGTAGTTCGCTAAATCATTGAACTTGTTTTTCTCTAAAGAGTCATCTACAAAAATTGTATTTTTACAATTGTACGACGCATTAAACGGAGTTAAGATTCTTGAGATATAATTTGGGATTCCTTGAACCTTCATAATCAGAGTGTTGGGTATCAATGCAATCTTCCTGTGTAAATATGAACTCAAAGCTTCCAACCTTTAAGCCAATGTTTTAAAGGAATGAAGGAATCATGTCATCAACATTTTTATTTCTCACTGATGTCCATAGTGTTAATTTGAAATGTTTTTGTACCGTTGCAAGAACTCTTTCACATTAGATCGAAAAAATATTTTTTTTTGTTTTGAGCTCAATGCCACCAAACTTTTTAACTTTCTATATGCCGAATCAACCTTGTGGAGGGTGTGTGCCAAAACACCATTTTTATCAAATATGATCAGTTTCATGTTGCATGCATTCTTATTTGCAAATGAAAAAACACAAAATCAAATGGTTGAGGGCGGTGTATGAATCAAAAATAAAAAACAAGTCCCTTTCAATATTGTTATATCAAAAATCAAATGGTTGTAGGTGGTGAAGAAGGTAAAAAATCTAAGGTGTTCCTCATTTCTTATTGTTATACTAGGAATAATTTTTGTGCAGAATTTATTTGAATTGAATGTAATGTTTCAGCGTAATGAGTCTTTACATACCATATTGTAGTTATTTCATTGCATTTGAAAGTGGTATACGTGTTCTATTATTAAAGCAAAAAATAGTATTCAAGCACACTTATAATTAATTTAGGAATACATATTTGATTAATAAAATGTGCTCAAAGATTTGTTACAATAAAGTTTCTTTGTTAATTCACATTAAGTAAATTATACACTCACACTCTCAACTTACAATCAAGGTAAATGTAAATACTCCCAACTTATATTCACACAATCTCAACATAAAAACAGTTAAGCGAGAACCATCATAAAAACATATGAATGTATATTATTTACAATGTTAAGTAGTATAATCATGTAATAACATTTTAAAATGATAAGTATTTATTTATCATTTTCTCACTCCAAATATTTGATGCCCTCTACCAAATTCAGTCCCTTAGACACTATTTGTGATAAGTCTTTATACAAATCGGTCATCAACCACATATATTTTAAACTATTTTCTTCTCTGCTTGTCATCCTAACCATAAAATTTGCTGGAGGGTTTCATTTTTTACCTAATGTAATACACAATGTGTCTTTAGAACTATAGGGAACATCGTTTCTGCTCCAAACATTTTCTAGATCTTTTATTGCAATTCCATCGACTATATTGTAATGTTCTTTTCCCTAAAGCGAGTACTAGATTCAATTCAATCAATAACTTTTCAGCCTTTGTCAGCTTTTCAACATCAACAATGGTGATTTTTTCGGACTAGAATCCCATTTCAAATTTTGTTGACAATGACTTTATAAAATCTTTTAGGCCACCTCATAGGTTGATAGTCTCCTTGTTGAACTTGAATGACATCTCCTTAGAGGAATATTGGTTTTTATCATACAACAAACCCTCCAAATCTAGAATAAAAAAGTATTTCTTGTGGCTAATTGTAGGGAAGTAAATAATTTTATTTGTAATCGGTCTCATATCAATTATAACCAATGGAAATAATCAACATTTTAGCTTGCGGTTACCACTTACTGATGGGGCTTGCATGTAGGATTGCATCTTCTTTACCCACAATTGGATCCTTTGATGCAAGATATATTTCAAATAAACATTAATCTATTCATAATATAGCTATTGTTATGGAAAATGAAAGCATATTTGAAAAAACATAGTGATCTATGTGGTAAAATGGTAAATTCAATATCAACACTTTAGGAGGCTACCACTTACCGATTGAGCTTCGGCTTGGCTTGCATAAACCTTACCCATGTTGCTAGTTTTTTGATGCAAGATGTATTATAAACAACATTAATCAATTCATAATCGATTTCATGTTATGGAAAATGAAATCATAATTGATAAGCATATTGTTCTCTATGGTAATATGGTAAGTACAAAACAAATTGTTTTATGTCTTACGAAAAATTTAGCTACTAGGGTTCGTTTATATTCGTTGAAACACCCATTGGCAAAAAATAGTTCTGAGATATTGATGTGGATTAGTGACTACTAGGCTATGCCATCATTGGTTGGAATAAGCATCGATACTAATGTCTATTAGTTATGAAATGATAACTATAAACTATGTAGCATTGGATGCCACCATGAAATTTTGAAATAGGTTATTTGGTTATTCCTTCTTTGAAATGGTTCCTCTTCTAGAGTTAGCTGATATCATTTTATATAACTCGTGAGCCTTATAAATGGTTTTGTTTACAAATACACATGGATAACTTACTGAGTTCGACTACATATTCGTGGTGGTTACCATCACGCACTCCATATGTTACTTTCTTTAGTTTTTGGTTATGTCAGTATAAACCATTAATTGTCTTATAAATTTGAGGGGCTTAGTAGCATTTTTAATTTATAAATTCACAGGACTAACATACAAGGATTTGATTGAATATTCGTGCGGATGTGGCTGAGTTCTACTCGTATGTCATTAGATATGGTGAACATAGAGTATTGTCAAAAAATGAAAACCATGGCAATTGAAAAAGATCTCATTAAACATATTTATAAAAATGATTGAAGCTCAATCACCATATTGAATTGGTTGTGTAGCATCAAGTTGAGAGGGTTGTACATCAAATCCTATTGTTCTTTGGTTTTATGAGTAAATAAGAAATGTATAAGTAGATTTTTTTCGGTTAAAAGCCATTTAACAAAATCACCTGTTCAATTTGTATTCCAGTACAAACCTTTCTTCATATGAGAATAGTAATGTTTCAAAAACAATTTCCTGACTATGTGTCTCAACAATAAATATAATAGATAGATTGGATTCAACTAATGCGTGCAATGCGACACTACCTCCATAAAGCACTAATACTAAATAATTTTGGGAACAACATCGAGTAAACATCTCAGCCCATAACTCATATGATCATTCGCAAGGAAAAGGATGTTTGTTTCCTTTTAGGCCAATTTTGCTTGCACTTATCAATTGTTGTGGTAGTTTTTCCATACAATCCCTAGTGACTTCTTCTCTTTCATCATTGTTATCATCGCAATTTTACACATCAGTTATTGTGTACATAAGCCATAAAATTTTAAATTTTTCGTTTCGTCATAGAGTCTATAAAATCCATCTAGAATCGATTCTCCACTTTCTTTAACCTTTTCCATGTATTTTTTTATTGTTTCTCTTAACATTTTTGAATATTCAATTAGTATGAGAACAATAGTAATATAGTCTAACACATTGGTTTTAATTACTATTAGTAACTCCATTATTACATAAGAAGAAATATCGCTAGACAAATTACAAAAATTAGTGATAACACATTCAACATTGAAATATTCTTTGGCAAGAATAATTAATAGAGTTGACGAAAGTTGGAATATGTATGCACATTGAAAATTACAATCTTATGTGTCCTCCATCCTTGGTGGTATATTTTCTTCCATTGACATCACATAGTTGTATAATATTTTATGAGCCTCGATGGGAAGAACTTCTTCCGCTACTTGGTCCTTTTTTCGTTTTGATTTTTTCCCCTATTTGGGAATCAATTTTCTCTTTCCTTTTCTCTCTTCACCCAATAGTACAAACAACTGATGGTATTATGATTCATGCAATTTAAATTTTTCAATTATATTGGATTCACTGTAGGATGTCAATAGAATATTATCTAGATGTTTTTCTTTAAAATAATGTCAAAATTTTTCTCTCATTTTTTTGTCTCCTTTTATTCTTCGGTAGTAAGAATAAAATGTCTCTCTATTATTACACCTACTTGAATAGATACATTTAACAGACATCCCTTGATTGTACTTTATCTTCTAGTATCGATAGTTCTTCATTGTACATTACTCTAGTAGTTACTGAATGAATTAGTGTGAATCTTGAAAATGAATTTGGCTGAAAGTTAACTTGATTATCTTTAATAGGTGAACAAAAAGGCTACTCGATCCAAACAACTGAAATTTTTTTCATTCATTTAGTCTATATATCATCTAAAAATAATAAAAATCCCATTTTTCTTATAGAATTTCAGTTCTTTCCACTTTTAAAATTAAAAGGCACTAATTCCCAAAGTTCTACATTTAAAGGACAATCATATATTTTATCTTTTTATATAATGAAAGTAAATTTTAATAAAAATGTAATAAACATAAAATACATTACCTTCCACTCTTTTATTTTTGTTTTTGTTTTTGTCAATCCGGGATGTTGAGGACATCCTAGTGATTTCTAAATTGATCTAGCTTTGTACATCAAATCAATAAACTTGGTGTCTATCCAAGTTTTTTTCACTTCATTCTATTGTTGCAAATATTAGTAATGACTTTGTTTGTTGCATTTGTAGACAGAATGCGAGCCCTTGAAACAATAGCCTCGGATGTAAAGACTTGTAAGTATCTGAGCCCAAAATATATTTTTGTGCACATATTGTATGTTTTCCATCAATAATATAAAATTTAACATCATCGCTTTCTAGATCTTGGAGTTTAACAACATTATTTATAGATTGCAAGAAGGGAATAATTATACCCTATGTGTAGGAATAACATTTATCAACATGGAGAGCACACGAAGGTCAATATTATCATTTTCTATAGGACAATATTGATATTATGGAGGTGCTACATAACATTATTTTTAGACTGCAAGAAGGGAAGAATTGTACCCCTATGTGTAGGAATAACATTTATCAACATGGAGAGCACACGAAGGTCAATATTGTCATTGTCTATGGGACGATATCTTGATATTATGGAGGTGCTACATAACACCTTGAAGCACCAATTGAAAATACTTCACCATTGAACAAAAAATAATTAATCTATTGAATAGTCAAAGGTTTGACTTCCGTGAATATTGTGGTTGCTTTCTCCAACAATGCGGTGATTTAGTATTCTTTTCAACCCCTGCAACTTTTATCCGGATGGATCGATCTCCAATTTATCCAAATATGTTCTCCTTAGAATAGTAAATAACTTGGAATGTTTAGAAGGTGAAATCAAACTTGTTATATTCAAAAAATGACAAATAGAAGAGGTTTTATCACTTCTATACAATTTTCTCGAAAGTACTATGCAAACATGCCAATCTGAATTTCTTTTTCATTTGAACAACCAGCTTTTTTCTGTTAGGTTGTGGAGATAAATAGCTTCATTGGAGCATGCATTATAAAGTGAATGGGTTACACAATGATTGACATCAGTTAGGAAGTGATTAGCATCGATCGACAATTATTGGTTTGGTTAAGCAAAGAATGGCATTGATAAGTTATCAACTAGCATGGGTCTAGAAATGACTGACATCGTCAAGAAGTAACCAAAATTGGTTACCTGTGTGGGAGTGTTTTATTTATAAGTCACAAGATTTAACATAGCTTTTGTTTTAAAACAAATCTATTGGATGTAATTTCATGGCTATTGTGCCCTAATCTTGTCCAGGATTATATAAGTTAGAAAACTAGGGTTAGAGGTATCATAAGTGAAGAAGAGCATAATCCTTGGTTGAAAGAATGAAGAAGAAGAAAAAGGAAAAGAAGATTACATGAAGACAAGAGATTTCATAGAGAGAAGATGAACAAAAGGAAAGTACATGTACAATGTTAGTGAGAAGATGGTATTGTCTTTTAATGTATTTCCTTTGTATTATTTAGTCTCATGTAATGGCTTGCATAATATGCAAAGCACTTAGTGTTTCTTCTTGTTAGATACAAAAGTTGTTGTGAGATCTTGTTATTACTCATTCTTATAAATCCACATGTTGTGAGATATTGTATTACAAATCCATGAGATCATGATGTATTGTTGATCCATAAGAATCTAGTATTGTAGAGGAAGTTGCCTTTATGTTTACACAAGTTGATGCAGTGATGATGGAGAGACTTATTTCTTGGTGCATGGTTATGGTTGCACATTGGTAGACTCTTCTAGAGGGTTTATTTGTAGATTCATATTACAATTAGGGCTTGGTTGCACAATCGTAGATGCATGGTAGCTTCTGTATGTGAGATCCGGTGGTGTTTCGAGAGGCACGGTTGTAGTGCACTCTGTAGACCAGGTTAGAGATTTGGATGAGACAAAAATGGTGGTATGGAGGTATGGTTTAGTGTACTTAGGAAGATCTGGTTGGAGATCCGGGAGGAAGAGATACTCTTGTAGAGATACGTGTACTCTTGTGTAGAAGACTTGTTTTGTAATTGTTATCCATATTTTTCCTCGTGTCAAATATTGGATCAGCCATGACCCTACATAAGAGGAACCCGAGAAAACACATCCAGTCTTACAAATTGGTCGCAGAAGGACTCAACCATGGAGTGGCGGAGGCCAAGAGAGACTAAAAGGACCCTGTGTAAAAGAAATGACTTTATCGGGCCGTTTCCATGTCTTAAATCCATTCTCCAAGTTACAGGTAGACTCAACTATGAGATAGTAGGGTCGAAGAGAAGGGACAATGCCACAAAGGAACCAGAAAAAAGAAGGGGAAGAAATGGAAAAGATCCAAAGTCCTCAAGATTGAAATGGTTCAGAAAAGGGTCCAAAAGTGACTATGTATGGAGGAGGCAATGGAAGAGACCACGTGCCCTAACGACACTTCTCCAAAGGTGAATCCAAAAGGGGAAACGTAAACTAGTGCCAAGCTTCCACGTGTCTAAAATCCTAAAACATTCTTTGAGCATTAAAAAGTATTCAACTAAAAGGAAGGTGTGCGGTGTTGGCTCAGTAAAAAACTAGAAAGGAAGCCCAGGGTAGATACTCCAACTTGCACCATCTCTCCATGTAGCAAATGATCAAACATAGTCAAAAGGTGGACAAGGTGGGCTTCAAAATTAGCTAAGTATAAAAGTGTAAGCAGAGAACGACAAGTGTCAGTGTGGCCCATCTTCAAGATTTGGTCCCAAGGTGGAGACCCAAATGAGCGCGAGCTCGCCACGTAGTCCAAAGTCTAAAAAGTAGGAGGGACCGTTGAAAGGTCCAAAAATCAGCGGACGCTGATAAGTCTCAACCCGATGCTCCTCCAAAGGCAAACTTTGGGCTAGGTTTTCAATCAAGCATGGTGCCTTCACATGTTATTCCGACGGGGAAAAGTTAGTTGAATAGTCAATGTATGGGCTAGGCTGAGGGAGGTTTCCAAGTGTTTTAATGGCACTGATTCAAGGGTTGAATAGAGAAAAGGTTTCCAAACGAGCTCCAGATTGACGCGTATCCCAGAGGAAAGCGGGCCGTCAGGAAAAAGTTGGTTTTTGCCCTTGTTATTTCAAAAGGTGTAAAAGTTGTAAAATGGCCCCCAACTCCCCAAGGAAAAGGTCGGCATTTGGGCCTAAGTCAAGGCCAAAGCGGGGAATTGGAGGAAGAGGTGAAGGTTTTCCTTTTTTCAGAAAGGCACAAGTATAAAGATGGAAGCACATTTCCCAACCAACCAAAAGGAGTCACGTGTCAGGTGAAGTTTTGAGGTTACGAGAGTTTTTTTGAGTTTTGTGTTTTTTGCGCAAAAGGGCAAAAAGATAAATTGTGGACCCGTAAGCCTGATTTTTGTTCTAATCTGATTGCCACATGTCCCATACCAAAAGGGGGACCCATTCTTCAAATTGTTTTCCTGCCCATTTATACGGACTGATACAAACTTCGAAGGGGCATATATTTTGACTTAGGGCTTGAAATATTACAAATCTAACACCATTGGAAAGATCTCGGCCTTGCCCACGTCATGGAGGTCTAAAACTTTAATTTTGAAGAGGATAGGTAAAGGAAAATGGAGGAAATGTCTTCAAGTTTTCAATGCAGGATATTTTTACCTCAACAACTAGATCGATTCTATTTGTTCTCCTATTTCCCCTTCCTTCAATGCATCGATTCAAGGATTAATACAATAAAGATGGATCTCGGGGGTAGATTTCATCGAATCATTAACAACAATTGTTGTGCTTCAACCTACTTTTCCTTGCTCTCTCTCTCTTTCTTTTTCGGGTTGAATCTATAAATATGGGGGTATGATTCATTGTAAAGGGTTAGACATTCTTTGTTTTGTAGGCTCCCTTCTCCTTCTAGCAAAGGGATTTGTGGGGTTCAGGCCTTCCATCAAAATTGTAATATGTTTCTACCTTTTGGCTACCTTGTAATGAACTGTATCAATCTATAAAGCAATAAAACACGTCTGTGATCAATTTTAGATCCTTTCTTGTCTCTTTTTCTTTCATCTGGTCTTCCATTACAGATCTGGCTATCTATGCTTGTTTATTGTATGCATTTTTGTTGGTTTGTGTCTATTAGAAAAATAAGTGTTCATCATTCCTTTGGTGCATCACCTGGTAGTTTAGTCATTCCTATTTCTTATACTCCTTTTACCCCTGTCTCTTTGGCAAGTTTTAGATTAGGTATAAAAATAGGTCCTCTATAAATCCTCACGTATGCACGTGAACAGAGGAATAGGGAACTGACCTTTAATTTGGAGAGCTTTCCCATTTTGTAAGGTCCCACACCTTGGGCAAAGTTCAATGTTATGCAATCACACCAGATGATTACGCCTTAGAAAAGCATAATTTTAGAACTCATTTGGGGGTGTTGTGATTTCGCACTAATATTTTTTTACATGCCCGATGGGACCAAGAAGTCTCCATCTTATTACAGTAGGAATTGATGTACACTTGAGCTATGATTCTAGCTTTTAGAAGCCTTAAAATCATACATCTGGTGACTACCAAAGAAACAAATCTACTGGGTTTTGAGTATTCCAAGCAAGTTCATGAGAAGAATACAAACACAGTCAAGAACTAGAGAAGAGGGACTATTTGTCTATCTAGACTTATCCCTAGACAAAGGGAGAAGAGGAAGAAGAGCCCAAAGGTCTCTATCCCCACCAAACAGAGCCTTATTGACACCTCCTCTTGGAAGGACTTTCATTCAATCAAGAGGAGTGCTCAAACCGATCATAATGGCTCAGCCAAACCTTTATGTCAACTTCACCGAAAGTAGTCCACTCACCTTGAATGAACAAAATCCAATTCCAATTGTAGCATTAAAGAGCATCCCATATTTCATTGGGGAAAATTAGACTTCTCCTAGTGATCATGTCCAAGATATTGCAAATGTATGTACAATCCACGAGATCCATGAGATGGACATTGTAGTCAAGTTGCTCACTTCTTCACTTAAAGGGAAAGATTCACAATGGTTTAGGAGTATTGAGGCAAGATCTATCCAAAATTAGAATCGGATATGCACATCTCTTCACAAATAGTTTGGAGAGAAAGGTGATAACTTGTCTCTGTGGGAGCAACTAACAATGATAAAGAGAACCCCAAACGAGTAGCTGACAGAATTCAACCTCAGATTCCAGTGGACTTGGGATAGGATTATAACAACAGTAAATCCCACTAATGAAGGTGTCTTATTATACTTCATTAGGGCTTTAAATTTTGATAGTTCTTTGATGATTCGGTTAATGGGGGCTACAAAATTACTCGTAGCCTATATATTTTCCATAGGGGTGAGAACCATTTGATTCAAGCTGGTAAAATCACTCCTAGGCCATCCATGTCTCTATACCCTGAGTTATGAAGCCTACTTCTGGAGCGCATGAATGGATACAGAGGAATGGGTTGCATCTACTTCTAGAGTGCATGAAGATGATAACGATGATGGAATTGTTGATCTTTCGAACTCATTGTTGTCAATGATGATACACAAATGCCTGGAAGAATATAACCCCTACCAAGTTGAAAACTTCCTAAACTTTCCTATGATGAAGTCTACCAAAAATCTAAAGAATTTCATTTAGTTTCCTACACTACTATCGATATAGAGAGTCATGCATTTAGGTCAAAATTTGATAAATCTGAATATGACATTCCTTTAATTAGTCCTAGTGATATCGAATATCTTAAAAAATAGTCTATTTACAAGTTTGTTCATATTGGTTGTGTTCAAATAGGAATTACCCCTCTATTTAGACAAGTTTTACATGCCTTTGTTTTATGTTTCTTATTAGATTCTAGACATGAAAGTTTTAAGGGCTGCTTATTAGCCACCCCACAAACCGGTTGAAGTAATGGCTCAATTCAATTTAATGTCTTTCCAAACTACCTAGTGTTAATATAGATCGAAGATCTCCTTAGCAAGGTTTCAAAACTCCATCTCAAAACCACTAGCCTACACATTAAATAAGGATATTTTCCCTTACCAATATTAAATATAGAATTATCTTTAGATTGACTAATACAACTCATCTTGAAGTTAAACACGAGACCTTATAAAGGAAGTAGTGTATTCATGCATGCCAGTCTAACTTCCCAAAAGATTGAACCAGACGTTATCTCTTGGAAAAAAATAAGAGTTCCTAGAGAATGGACCATCTCGACCCAATGTATTTCGATTCTCCTTCTTCATTCAATTTGCCTCCAATGTAAATGAGTCCAAAGGGAAGGCTACCATTTCATTTAGAAAAACTACTTCCACTAGACCTCATATGTCCACATCTTCATCCGAAATTCGTTTATCTCGAAAAACCAGAAGCCATGATGAAGAACCTTCTCTTCTGCAAATCATCCATCTTTAGTCCATGACCTAGAGATTGACCTGTCTATGGTGTGATAGATGTCGGTTCTTGTCTAGCGAAATATATTCCAAAGAATGACCCCCATATCAATATGAACAACTATTATATTTCTAGTCCATATTAGACTTTGGCACATGCTAGAGCATTGCTGCAAAAGCAAATATCTCCATAGACAAAAAGGAAGCATCCACTTCCATACAAGTAAAATATGAAGATTTTCCCCAACAAAGGATTTTGAAGTCTATACGGAGGATAAAAAACAACATCGCTAGTATTGGTACCAACGAAAACTAGATTCTAATATGGCACAATCTAAAGCCACCAAGATGCTAAACTAAAACAATAAAACCGCTAAGGCCATATATAATAGAATAAAATCTAGCCATGAGAAACTTAAAGTTATGCTGGACACTTTGAAGGCCATTGAACTTCACTAGAAGGGTGATATACAAGCTACTATTCAATTTTTGAATAAGAAGGTAGATACTCTATCTAATACTATCTAGACCATTCGACAAAGCTTTAAAATAAATCCCAGATCCGGTTAATAATGGTACTTAATAAAATCTCCAATAATATCTCCAAATTGTTGCGAGAAGGATATGAGAAAAAGGTTATTGATAGTATTCAAGTTGTAAATAATAAAATTAATAATTTATGTTTTTTTGTTTCGAATTAGAATAGAAATTTCTTGCTTTGTCTACTGTTATGAATAATCTCAATACTTATCAATAAGAAAAGCTAGTATTTCATCAGTACTCGAGTTTTGACTTAATAGATTTTCCCAAAGATTCCACATGTGCTTAGGTTGCTGCCATGAAGTGTCCCTCAAGCAAGGAGAAAAATATAGTTGTCACAAGGACCATGTTGGAGAATCGAAAGTATTCTCATGGAAGAATACTTTCATAGCAACAATGAACCCCGCATAATACAATAAGAACTCGTAACTTTCACCCAAATTATTATAAGGTAGAGTGTAAAAGGCTTGATAAAATAAAATAAATGATACATGGAATGATAGAATGGGCTAACATGCAAATTCTACAATTCCATAAACATGACAAAGATATTGCTTTGGTATTATCATAAATGGATTTGTAGGTATCTTAAATGAGAGAGTCGGAGGAGGAACAACTAGTCCGACTACGCCATTATTACAGAATATTTTGACATTGTTTCATATGATAAAATCATCATCAAAACCAAGTTTCTCTGGGCCCATCTATGTGATATGACTAAAGTCAATGAATATCAATGTTATATGTAGAAGTGTTTTTACAATGCTAGAATGGCTTTTGATGATACTATGAAATTCAAGTATGTAGAGTCCTATCCTCCATACTTTGTAGATGAATATAAGAAATCTATGAGTGGACTCTCAAGAAGATATGACCCTTGGTAGAATAAATCAGATTATTAATGAAACAAATAGGAACCTTTTTCTTGAAAGGAAAAATAAGAAAAAATCTATGGATGCTCGAAGGATTCAGAGAAAAATTATGTAAGCAACATATAGAAACTAATTTTGGTTGCTCCTTGACAAAGGATAAAAGATATAAGAAAAAAATCAAACTCAAAAAGAAAAGTAAATGTATGGATTGTGCTTCCAAGACTTATTCAAAGCATAGAAGGAATTTTTTAGGAGGAAGAAGTATTTTCCTAAAACAGGAAAATTGAATGTTTTATTTGCAAAGGTAACCATTTCAATAGAAATTGTCCCAGAAAGGAAAGCGAAATCAAAATCAAAGGTTAATTTTGCCCAAGAAAAAAAAATAAGCTGGAGAAGAGTATGTACTCATATATGACAGTGAAAGTTATATTTCGGATATCAAGTATGAAGAACTCGACTATTGCAACTAATTAACAAACAAAATCATCTTCAAAAGAAGATTTTTCTGAATTTGCATCTAGATACGCTTCATTGCCTTTTTGTAGTTGTAGTATGAATAAAATATATTATGAACATCCATTCATACCACCAAGTTCAATTATTCTTAATAAAAGGTTGGCTAATGTCAAGCAAACATTTGAATAATTTCCCCCATTTCTAGTCTAGAAAAGATATCTTCTACGAGTCTTCGACACATGATTTACAAGTCAAATTGAACGCCAAAATTTAGGCCAAGAATGAGGAAGATAAAATATAAGAATAAATAAATACCACCACATCATCTAATCATTATTCTTATAATCCAGATTATGCTTACAACCCTCCGGGAAGAGGATGGTGATGTGGAAGAATCCTAGAGCATGGAGGACTAGGAATTTCGCATTCTATTTCTTAAAGAAGAAGAAGATGTAGTATTTCCTCAATATCTACCTCTTGTTCTAAGATCTAATCATCCACCATCACTCCAACACGTTCCTTGACCAGAACACCGAAAGGATATTGTGGAGACAACATAGGATTTCCTTGTTAGAAAAATCCATAAATAAAGCTACAGAAGAATTTCAAGCACTCCTTCAAGAAGAAGAGATTGATCATCGATCATGGAAAAAGCATATGAACAATATGATGAGGAGAAGAATGCATAGGTAAGTACAGTCAAAACATCATATAATCCTTTTTGTAAAATTCAATTCTGCATCCCAAATATCAAACCCTACTTTCTTGATGCCATGATAAACACATGAGCAAAGATTAGTCTACTAAAAACTAATGCTATCCTTAGAGACTATTGGGAAACAAATTCCCTACAAATTAGTTTTGACTCTAAGAGAGTATTTTCTTCTTCTTTGTGCTATAATACCAAGTAAAACTAGGAAGCATGCAAACAACATTCAAATTTCATCAGTTTGATTTATTGTATTTTGACATGCTTCTAGGTTATGATAATCTTAATAATTGCATGCCTAATACCATAAGCCAAGATGAAATTATCTTTCCCCAAGGATCCATTCCCAGTCTTAAAACCTTCCAAATTATTATAGCTTATGTTCCTAACCCTACAAAACTTTCTAATCTTGATTAGATCCACAAATCAATATCACTCAATGTTTCACCTATTGAGGCTATACTAAACAAAATCAAGACAACGTGTACTTATGATAATCCCCATGCCTTCATCCATCAAAAGAAAGCTAAGAATAATAATTTGTAATTTGTTTGATACTCATATGGTTTTAAACAGTTCCATTTATGGTTAATATTGCCTATTATTACTAGAATACCAACAAACATCTACATCAAAATCTTGGTTACATATTACCAATGTCGATTAAATCTTTCAAATGGAACTTATTACATATGTGCCTCATAGTAAATAGATGGCTTCCAAAAAACAGTTCCACCCGATATTTTCCTCTCCCGATTCCTTCTCTTCCCTCCAACCCCCTCTTTTGCAACCCTTTTCCTCCTTTTATGTTTTTGTCCCTTAAAATCAACCTCCTCTTACACCACCCCCTTTGGCGTTAACATCATACACTTCACATATGATTTCTAGTTTATGTACAATAGTAAATTTGTACATAGCCACTACCTTATTATTTTGCACAAACACCAAAAATTAATCCTTACTATATTTTGACGCACATAATTTCAAACATCTCATAATTGAATCAATAAGCATTTGAAGACACCAAAACAAGCCTTGTAATTGAATAAGCATGTGTAAAACAATTTAACGAAACATGAATCTTGATAAGAAAATATTTGTTTGCACTTAGAATATAGTTGGTCCAAAAACCCAACAAAAACTTGTTGCAATCGCATTCAACTAAGATTCTTAAATCTAACAAAATCTAGTGTAAGAATTTTTTTCTCAACTATACAAAACAATACTTTATAGCTCCCAAGTTATCAAATTCAATACATCTTCTATTTTAAGCATGTATGATTACGTATTGCATAATGATTCCAATAGTTTTGTATACATTGTAAAGTTATACATCAATAATGTCAAGTTGTAATTGCCAAACAAGTCATGGTATACAAAATATTGATATTGACAACAAATTCCTCTCTTTTCTATACTTTTCATGTATTTTCATATATGTGACATAGGATCTTCATTAATAAAAAAACATATCAATATTGATTTCAATTACGGGTATTCACTATTCTTCATGTCGATAGCTCAAACCGATAAAGCTGCAATGCAACAAAACATATTTGACATGCCTCTAAAAACCACTAAAAGAAAAATTTCAAAAATTAATACCAAAAACCAAAAACAATTTTTGTGTCACCTTCTTTAGAATCTTGTATGGAGGAAGCCACATAGACACCCTATATCACAATAACAATCACCACAACAATAACCAAAGAAACACAAAATTGTCCCCACAAAATTACAGATCAGACAATGAGATCACTTGCATTTGCACACACAAACCCTGTTTATTACCAAATTCCAATCAAACATGAAAACAAAACCTTGGTGTCCTAGATCATTTGCATCATCCACACAAGGCTACATGTGGGAAGCTAGGTGGGCACAACATATCTTAAATTTAATAATATATGGTCAGTTTTATCTTAAAAATAACTCAAAAGAAAAATTACAGATGCCCATAAAACTCAAAATCAAAACTTTATGACACCCATACTTCATATATATATATATATATATATATATATATATATATATATATATAAGCTATATATTTTTTACTTGATTGTTGTAGATCAATTTTGACCATATTCTTATTTGACTTGAATACCCAAAGATAAGTCTAGCATAAAAATCACATATACATTCATACATTGGCAACAACATTGTCAAAAATAATAAAATTTTGTCTCTCCATTGAATAAAGTTACAAACTATACAAAGTGTAGATAAATACATAGTATAATGGTTTTGAAACGAGAGAGAGAAAGCAGGAGGACCGTTTGTGATATATAAAAGGAGTACAATATTGAGTGGATTTAATATCGTAACGAAGAACCTTCAAGAAAATATGTTCATGCAGAAACGATTTCACTATCTATTCATCTAAAAGCATGAGCATAAGAAAATGAGCACGAGTTTAGAAAGCAATTTTTCACAGTGGTGAAAATCAAATAAAGATATTGGAATTATATAAACCTGAAAATATTCAACCCTATATAGTGGTATATAGAAAATTTTAAGCAAATCTCAAAACCACTAACCAAGAGGATCCACATATAAAAACATTTTTCTCTAGAATTTTTAAAATTATATTCAACTCTAATAAAAAGACACAATAATAATCTCAAATATTGCACTCACAAGTACTCGAGGCAAAAGCATCACGGAATAGAAGAAGAATATTTATCAAAGAAAAATTGAATCTAAGAATATTTGAAATCTAGAAAATGATACGAATAAATAAATTAAATGCTACATCGTGATGAATAAACAACAAAAAATAAGAATTTCTAAAATCTAGAAAAATGTATGAATTAATGAATTGAATGTTGAACCGTGATGAAAAACTAGTTAAATGTGGATGGGTCGAAAAATTATTAAAACATTCATCAAATTTCCTTGTAAACACTACGAATACACAAACCGCAATTATGATATCAAATGTCCACATCATACATACTAGAAATATTATTGTCTTCGATTTCACGTAAAAAGTCTCTTTTATTAATGCAACAATCTATAGTACAATCGCTCAATCGAAACACACTCATAACAAGTCCTCACTAAAAATCTTCATACAGATTTACTCAACATTAACATCAATTACTTGTTTTATTTATTGTCCAGTCTTGGGGAGAACAATGTGCAGAGCCCATCGAGTTGAACACTTTTCGGCAAAACAATGGGAAATTTGTTGTAGCTTAGAAGGTCTGGAAGACTAATTCTTTAGCTTATCCTCATGACACTACTACAAGGGGGTGTTTTGAGACATTAATTAGAGACAAAAAAATATTTTTGTCTCTAATTAATACACTCCTACTTTTGTCTCTAATATCCTTAATATAATATTTTTAATTAAAAATCTTTCTTTTAGGCGGCTTGCAAAGTGGGGAAGCTCATGAGAAAAATGAATGCAAGGAAAATGGAAAACTGCATTGGGTGGGAGGGAATTTCATTCTCGCATGCAGTTGGTGTGGATCTTAACCGAGGAAGAGGATGAGTAGGTATCTACCATTGATCCATTTATTTTTTCCTATTTTATTTTTTACCTATTCTGGTTAAATTATAGTATTGTTTTATTGAGGATTTTTTAGGATTGTGCACAAAAATGGCGAGGGTTTGGTTTTCGGGATGGGAACTTTGTTTCAAGGGCCTTTGAATATATGTCAATACCACGGTCTAAGTGTCGATATAGCCTTTGAATATATGCAAAATGATCACTTTGTTCAACTATAATAGGTAGGATTGTGCATCGGCTAGATAATCTGGTATCTTGGTCTTTGAAAGCTAGCACCAACTATGGATGCTCCCCTTTACAAGCCATGGAAGCATTGTATGCCTTGAGAGCAAAAGGATGCCTATGGAAATTTTTTGCTATTTTCCTAGCAGCCTGAGATACCTCTGGGTGGAGAGGCAATTCAATGCTTCCAAATACATACCTCTCAAATAATTTCCAACTATCTTTCTTTGATAAAATCTCCATATGGATGAAATGCATATTTGGGATTATCCTACTCAGATCCTCCCTATCTTGAGAAATCACAATAAGTTTGGATCCATTCACCTTGTCTGTTGGCAGCAATCCTAAATTAGATAAGAGGCCTATGCCTTCATTGTAGAAAACACCATCCACCACTATCAGATATCTCTTACCCTCCAATGTCTGTATATATGATTTTTAACTTTTTTAAAAAACCAAGCTTCGTTTAAGTTTAAACGTATTTTCTAGTAGATGCTTTGCAAATGACCATGAAATATTACTACTAGAGGTTGGTGATACCCATATTAAAAATCATTTTAACACCTCCTTTGTGTTCCATGCACATGTCATCAACATGGATTTCCATAGCCCCCATTCCGTGGATGCCCAAAATATATGCTTTCTTGTCTAAAATTAAATCTTTGACTTCTATAACTCTCTCATCAAGCCCAATAGAAAGGTCTTCCACTACATGTAATATTGGTATTGATTTTTTCTCATACTTGTTCTGCAGGTTCAATCATCCTCGGATGAGAAGTAACCTAAATAGAAGAGGATGCATTCTTCATCTCTCGATTTTTTTTTTTTTTGCGATTTCCTTCATATGATCTTTAATAGACTGAATCGACTCAACTCTAGAAAATGCCAAGAGATGTTATGATGTAGTTATAGTGTTGGGCTAGAGATTATTATATGAAATCTAGTTTAATAGCTAAAATTCACATTTCCTATCCCAAACATTGGGATGTGCCGTGACTAATATTACAAAAATAAGTAATAGTAATTAAGAGGATGTCAATAAAAACTTTTGGTCCTTTCTTAACATAAGTTTTTTACGGTTTATGCGGTCAAATCTGCTCGAAAAAAATTTCTTCGATTGGAAATTTCAAGATTCCAAAATTTGGTATGATTTTATTTGCAATGTCCTATTTTTATTTATTTTGGTTGTTGGTCTTGTTGCAGAGGATTATTTTTTGTCACATTATGTGTGGGGTTTTTAATAATATCATGACTTACAATTGGCCTAGTATTTTGAAGTATGCTCCATCTAAAATAGGTCTCATTATCATCCACATGCAGTGTAGTTGTTCTGATGAAGCACACTTGAGTTTGGGTATAAGTGAGGGTCCAAAAACCATGATGATATTTTTCTTGTCACCTCAAAATATATTTTTAGCCATTTGGAAGCTTAATCCCTTGCTGGAACCACTCTACAAAAAATTATTCTTGTCTCGTGTATTGCACATCCTTATCCTACATGTTCATCATACTTGCGGAGAGAGACTGTCACGAATAACTCGAGGGAGACAAGATAATTTTACCAAATTACTTTTGCAACAGTTATATAATCATCTTAGGATGATTTCTCCAAAGTTTAAATGGATTTAGTTTCTACTATTACGAGATAAGTGAAATTTCCAATGAACCGACTAATAAAGATTTTAGAATTTGACACGATTTCATATTTGTAAATTTTCTACAAAATTCTTGGATCCTAATTGTTGAATGGGTTTTAGATGAATTTTTTGATTATAGAAGGCTTTTATCTCAAGGTTTATTTCAATAGATAGTTTACCATCCTGTCTTGGACAAATATCTAACTTGAACCTTGGATCTCATGATCTGGAGGTTGGGGTGATTGGTGTTTCCTTTATTTTAATTGAAAGGTATTTATGACTTTTTGAGGAAATATTTTTCCTAGATGCCGTAATAAGGGGTACTCATTCTTTCAAATAATTTCAGGACTTACACCTAGCCTGGTCTTTTGAGGTATGCTCCACCTAGAATTATATGTTGTATATTTCTCAATTTTACACATAATACTGGCTTCCATGGATTTGAATTGGTAGATGGGAAACCAAATATTTTAATAATGTTTTGGATCTAATGAGGGTAAAAAGGGTTGAAAAATAACTATCGAATTTTTAATTTAAACAATAAAATGATTTTGTTATGTAGTTTTTAATGGGTAGTTAACAATAGCTGAAGTGGACTAACAAAGCCCACAGGGAAACTATTATGTCAACTTGTTATAAATAACACCAACTTCCTCAGCATTTTTAGGAAGCAAGTTTGTGTTGATCGGATTACATTCAGAATGAAGAGCATTTTAGGTCGATTAGTGCACTTAAAATTGTTTTGTTGTTAATATATTGTCTACTTGCTTGCATCTCTTTCTTTGAAGCTAGGATTTTCATAGTAGAATGTCACCCAATTTCAAATCTCCAAGCTGAAATAGGTGTTACCGACATCAAAGAAAAATTGAGTACATTTGAAAGCGCTCTATCCAAAAGTTGAAAAGCCTTATACAATTGTTGGTGAGAGAATATTTCTGACCACATTTCAAGTCAGCAAGATGAAATAGTTATTGTAAACATCAAAAAAAGTTTGAGTGGTTCGAAAATGCTCTATGGGGGAGAGAATTTTGCAATTGTTAGTAAAGATAAGAAATATTCTCATTCTCAGATTAAGCATGGGGATATTTATGTAAGCATGAGAAAAAAACTATTGGAGGCTGATCCCAAGGATCATAGTCCGGGTATAGGACATGATCATCCTCCATAAAAAAACTATTGTAGATTGGAATCATAAAAAATATGTTTTAGCGTAAGACCTTTATAAGTTTGTGGAGGAATACTCATGGAGACCAATAATATATATCATCTAAAATCATCAAATCCTCTTCGCTTTCTTCATCCACTATAGAGTGTCTATTGTTTTTTTGGTAGGTATTTATTCCTATTTTCTTTTTAGTATAGATTGCTATAAAATGTGTACAATGATTCTTTCAAGAAGGTTGGTGATTTCGTTTCTTATTTTAGGTACTTGTTATCAGAACCAAAAGTGTTGAGTATATGCCATTTTTAACATCCTTATTTAACACCCTAAATGCACTTTGTCAGGCAAATTTGGATACTCTCTAATCACTAGGGATATATTTTTAGCGGTACGCTTCTCTTGTTTTGCACTGCCATTTTAATTTATAGACTCAATTTTTTTTTTTGCAAGGACTATGAACAAAGAAACAAAAGTTTTTCTTGGATGGCAGGTATAGATGATCACCTGGATATTTATGTGTTGGGAATGATAGGAAAACATGGATTTTATCATACAGGTATATGAGTGCACAACTTAGCTTATTAGTTTTGTGCGAGGTTTTAATTATTGTCCTAGTTTAAATGTAATTTGTGAATACTTTTCACATAATCGGAGTTAAATATGTGTTCTTAATATCTCAAAATCTAATGCCCCTTTGTTGTTATTGATAATAGAGAATTGTATCAAATTTGAGACGATAAAAGTGAAGAACACCGTCACAGAGAGGTAATTGCTCAAAATAAAAGTAAAGAAAAAGAACCTCAAAGTAGAACTAGAGAAATAAACAAATCGCTTGAAGCTAGTGGTGGAGTGAAGGTGTTCATATTGTATGCGAAGGGTTAACAACATTTAGGTACCCTTTTCTATTTTATCATTGTATTTAAAGGGTTAACCGCATTTAGACACCCTTTTATATTTTATCTTATTTGATAATAATAAAATGTTTGTGCACCCATTTGTTGGGCACAAAATTCAAATCAAATTGTTTTTAATTTCTAATATTAATTATCATCCCACGCTGACATCATAGACAATATGTAGCCGTTGATTGCACTATATGATATTTGATTATTGTTTATTCTTGAAATTAAGAATTTTCATTCTTTAAATTTGTATTGTCTCTAGAAAGACAATAAAAATTGAAATTAGTATTGTCTCTAGAGAGACAAAAAATTAGTATTATGTATTGTCTCTAGGGAGACAATAATGATATTGTCTCTCAAGAGACAAAAATGATATCAATCTATAATGTCTCCAGAGAGACAATAATTAGAGACAATATTAGAGACACCCGCTTTGAGACAATATATAACTTTTTTATTGTCTCTATTATTATCTCAAAACACCTCCTCTTGTAGTAGTGTGACTATGCTTTCCATTTTAACATCCTCTTTGCTTATACGAATCCTCTTCATCCACAACATTGTAATCCATGCGGTTAACCATCTCCATCATCTCATTCAAGGTTTGAATCACGGGCATTGGATGTAATACATCTGAACAAATGCAATTGCTAAATTCAATGCATACAAGAATCATGTACATAGCATAAAAATAAATATAAATTAGCAAGGGTTTTAAAGACATTTTGGCCGTATTTTACCCGAAAATCTAAAAGGAGCTAAATATAACCATCTTCTAAGCATGGGCTTGGTAAATTCTCGGTCATTGCTATCGCATTCATGGAAAAATATTTACACTAAAAATATGAGCTTTTGATGCCTCCTATCGGACGTGACAAAAAACAGTTGGGTATGACATTTTTAAGCAACCTTGATCATGTCGCCAAGACTATTAATGTGCCAAGAAAACACCGTAGCTTGAGAATGTAAAAGTTCTTTCGCGAGAATGGGAGATGTATTACATTAGATTGTGAAGAAGGGAAAGGCATATAAATTGCAGAGGAACCAACATGGGAGGATGTATATAGAACACTTGAATCTTTTGAGAAGGTTCGATGTTTCTCCTACTTTCCTCAATGCCCCTCTCTTACAACATGACCCTACTTCCTATCCTTGATGGCTGCTTTCTCTTCTATCGTTTCATGCAAGTATCATACTTTGTAAGTGACCTCACCATTTTTTCTCCCCTATTTTCTTCATTCTAGGGTTTCTTCAGTAGTGTGAGTGTTAGGGTTTCTTGAACTTGGTGACAATCGGTTAGGGTTTAATGGCTCGATTTTCCCATAATT
Source organism: Taxus wallichiana var. yunnanensis (assembly GCA_018340775.1). Taxonomy (NCBI): domain Eukaryota; kingdom Viridiplantae; phylum Streptophyta; class Pinopsida; order Cupressales; family Taxaceae; genus Taxus; species Taxus wallichiana. The sequence continues at coordinate 888,592,609 of CM031239.1, forward strand.
GATGTCCTTTCACGCTTCATCTTGACCATCGATGAGGTCCCCTTCCCCACCTAACTAGTACAACACCTTTCAACATAATTTATATTAATGAATATTGAAAAATTATGGCTAGTGATTTCTCTCATGATGAAAGGATACATTAAACTTGATAAGTTGAAAAGCATATAGTTGTCTTTGTAATCAAAATATCTTATAGGAAAATAAAGAAACTTGGAAGTAATTATACTCATAAGTTTTGAGACACAAAACTCTAAATGTATAACATTAAAAATTGATTACTAAAAATTGAAACCTAAATTACAAGAAAATATTAACCTTGAAAATTTTGGAAACACAAAAAGTATATTACTATAAACGTGGCTAGATCTTATTGGAAACCTGAATACATAAAGTCAAGAATACTATTTTCTAGTAAGACATTTCAAAACTTTGTGAGACACACTTTAGTCACATATTTATTTATCATAGCTTCTATTTCAATTTTTAATACTTTTGGTTTTGGTGGAAGCATAAACATTAGCATCTTGATTCCATTTGGCATGTTCTTAGTAGGTTGTAGGAAAGAAAAATAAGTTGGTAGAGATTTATCATGCTCCCATTGTTGTAGCATAGTGCTCACATTCATTATGTTTCCCCACCCAAATTCCACTTCATAATAGATAGAATACCTCCAATCACTAATTGAAACTACATCTTCAAACTTCATATTGACATCTACTACGGACGGGCTCATCACGGTTTCTGAGTTGAGTTCTTTGTGTAAAGATAAATTCGATTTCTTTATGATCATTATAGCACGCAAAAGAGATCCACTTAGAAGGTCATGGAAATTATCCATTGCACATGCAATACCAAAGGCATTACCATACTATCCATGTGGAAGAGGGGGATTAAATGATATCCTCAAGTCCATTGCAAAGATAAGTTTCACGTTCTCACTATGTGGAATTCGAAAAGCATTTATCTTTGCTAGCCAAACCAATGTTGCTACAATTTCAAATGAAGAGAAACTTTCTTTACATTCTTCCATGATGCATCGTTTGATATGATTTATTATCTCAAAATTTATAACAAGAGATGTTTGAACAAATTTCTCCTCGATTAGAGGTGTATGTATAATTTGAAGATGAATCATCGGAAGGGCATAAAATATTCTAGCTTCACCAGTTCTCTATTCCATATCGGTTCAATCGAGGGCTTACCCTCCCCTCTCACCATCTCTGCCATACCTTGAAGAACTCGGCCAAATTCTTTTACATCATAGACAATACCATACACATTCACTCCCACAACAAAACCTCCATATGTAAAATGAGTTACTTGCATGAAATACGTGCAACAAAGAGAACAAAAGCATTTTTTCAATAGAAACATGTATGCAACCATTAATAGAGACATCATTTCAGTTACCCAAATATAAAACCGGCCATATAATCACCGAAAAATCAAGAGATGGAGGTCCTCAATATCTCGTATCCTCGTGGTAGAGAAACAAGCAACTATCGAAACAATGGATTATAGTCATCTAGATCTCGTTAAGATTGAAAGGTCATTGTCACCATAACTTCTAGAAAAAAACACCCTATCTTGTGCACTCCACTTCAAGTTCCCCATTTTCTTTATTTCGAGCCACCCAACAAAAGGCTAATAATAAACGAACACCTTGAGGAGAGCCTCTCGAATCATTTTTGTAGGATCTACAGAGTCTCTATCCATGTTGGCAATGTAAATCAATAATACATTAGAAAAATCTCTTTCCATGTTGTCATGGCGAGAGAGAGGAAGGATTGTTTTGGGTGAAGGCAGTACAAAGTGTCACCATGGCTCGCACAATCATATTCACATGGGAATCGAGCAGATGGATAATTTTTATGTAGGGAAAATGATGAAGTGAAACATGGGTCTAGATTCCATCTAAGAAACATCCAAAATTAAGAAATGATGGAGGCCCCATATTCAACCTGAGTGACACTAATTAACAGTTTTCCAGGAATTATATATTAAATCTACCATTTCCATTTTTTAATGCTCATTATGGATGATTGGACACGAGTGCTTATATTTATTCATAGTCACACATATTTTTCTTACTTCTGTGATCCATTTATTCACAAGATGGATCATAGATGTATTCACAAGACTAAGAACTAGCAATCATATGTTAAATGTACGATGTGGATGCTAAAATGGATATAACGGAGAGGTAAAATTAGATCAAGAGGATTGTAGAAAATGACATTCAAGGGTGGAGAAGTGAAAGGGAAATGAATGAGGAAACATGGATCCAATGTAAAACTATATCTTCTACGAATTTCATGACTTGCATGTCAATCGAATAAAGGAAAAAAATTGTGTTAGGGAAGGTGAAGATGACACCCTAGAGGGAGATATCTGAAATTGCAAGTAGCCAATACTTGTTTGAATTTGTAGATCTTGACTTTAATGGGTAGTTAGAAAAAATGTAAATGTAAGAGAAATTTGAATGCATGTTTCACTTGGACATGTCAGGGACAGGAAGACATAGATTTAACTTAGAACACGAAGGTAGCGATTTCATGCAAAATTAAGGGTTGTGTTTATCTCCAACTATCATTCTAATGATCTCAAATCGATCTGTTTTGGCTCTCCTCTTAAATATCTAAAGGGACATTTAATTTGGTGAATAGCTTAACAAGCCATCATCCTCACGCTAAACTATAACTCTCGTAAAAATATATATTTTTAATAAAAAAACATCGAAATTTAATAGATATGTAAATGTACATATATACAAAATTCAATAAATATGTACTAGTATGTATATAATGTTTATATGGACAATAACAAAGAACATATACATCTTGGGAAGCACCTTACCTCTACTATGGAAATCCCTGTCAAGTTGCCCTTCACAATAAAATTCAAACCAGCCCTTCAAATTTGATCCTTGGTGGGAAGCACCTCACCTCCACTATGGAAATGCCTACCAAGGACATAAATTATATAACTGATGAAAACATCATTACAACATTCTATTATTTAGATTTTTTTTTGAAGGAAGTACTTAAATCTATTTTGGAATAATATAATTATTATATAGCCAGCTATATAATATTAAAACAATAAATTTCCTAGGTTGAATTTTCCATTTTTCAAAAACATACAATTTAGAATCAAATAATTAAAAAACAAGCTTCTTTTCAATGGGAATGTGAATAGGCATAATTTGAGTGGAAATAATATGACTCGTGGTTTTTGACATAGAATAAACCCTATAAATACACGTCGAATTCTATTATCGGTAAAAATGGGAATATGAATCCAATAAATGTTGCGACTTGGAGCATTCCCTAGCCGACAGCCCCCCACATGGCCTAACCATGCCCTGACCAACATCCCTCCACCTAGTTGTGGGCAATGTTTTAGCTTCTCTTAATCCTCAATCTTCTTCTCCTTCTGCATACAACCATAAAACAATGGCAAGCAATGGTTTCCTCTTAGAGACAATTAAACCCTCTTTAGATACAAATACAAATATAGATCAATTAATTTGTATATAGTAAAATGAGGAGATATGAGGGTTAAATATTTATCTACTTGTAGCCCTAATTTTACTCATACTGGCATTAATTTTTAGGATGGTTATTAGCGAGAGCTCTGTTTAGCATAATTCCCCTACAAAAATAAAGAGAAAAACTTTGCAAAACTATTTTTACAAAATCGATGGTAAGGGTGCATCCATGCGATGATGATACATGTTAAATTCATATCTATTGATTACACTAACACATGTCGGTGGAATAGATGCGAAGCCCATTCGGAAATATCCTTTCGACGTAAATATAAGAGAAGATAATTTGTATCTATAAATCTTCACATTCATATTTGTTAGCTATAATAGTTAGTTCATTGTTTAGTTTGGATTAGTTTATTTGCACATTTGGTGGTTACCTCCAAACCACTACATTCTCTCCGTATTTATACATAGTTTACAATTTGAATAAAATAATTCATTGAGACATTTCTTTCCGAGCCATCATTGGTATCGGAGCAGCGTGGACGCTGGTGTGTTCTAGAAGCACAGGTGTGAAGGTGATGTGCGAGACTAGCACTAAGGAGAAGCCGTGAGTAAGGATTGCATGTGCGACCTGCATAAAGGAGAAGCTGGAGTATTTTATTTTTGTTCTTGGATGAGTGTGTGAAAGAGCACCGCCGCACTAGAAGAGAGGTGCCGTGGAGATCCAAACGACCTACTTTATTTTCCTTTCATTAGAGCTGTTGTTTTTTCTTGGAACGTGGGGAATAAACTTATTTTGGTGTTTTGAACCCGCATTGGAATTTGTAGCGACTAGTTTGTAGATATTTGGACATGTGGGAGAAAGAAAATCATTGCGTGGAAATCAGACCAGCTACATCTTCCATTAAACAACAAAGCGGACCGTGTTAGAAAATTAAAGCAACCAAGGAGAGGCTGTGTAAAGTTTTGAAGTGAGAATAAATGTCTTGGAGTCTTCTACTATCATCCATTGCGTTTCAGCAAAGCCAACACTAGCAAAGCCTACAAATTACAAAACTATGTGGAAAATATTCACCGCCATTATCCTGAGGTACACACGTGCTCTCGAAATGAGGCCAACTGCATATGTCACAAATTTTAGATGCAGAAATCACCATGAGCATTGCACCAAATATTTGGGCATTGAGTGACAATGAAGACACCGCTGGACTATTCTTTGCTTTGGTCAATGAGCTCCATAACACTGGGAATATTCTCTTTGATGAGATTGTGTGCAAGGACTATTGGAGTATTTTTGGTTCGACATTCAATGTCAAGCATGATGGATTCATGTAGAACTTGAACATGGCTATGATGCAGATGATGAACGTGAAGTAGAACACCCATAGGAGCATCCACATCTCACTGCACGAGCCTATAGAGCCCATCTTCGGGATAGGTTCCTTCAGTAAGCATTGTAGCCATTTTTGAAAAATAAATAAATAAAATACAATTTTGAGTTTTTGAAAATGTCTGCACCTTGCATTTTGTTGTCGGATGCCTAGTTGCTCAAAGGGCCAAATTTCACCACATGGAAAACCAAGATGTAGACGATTCTTCAGTTTGAAGATCTTTGGGGGATCATTTCTGGCAAAGACACCCCTCCCACAGATGTTGATCTGTTGGCTAAGTATGAAAAGGCTGATGCAAAAGCACTAATGCTTATCACCCTAAGCCTTTCTAATGAGGTTCAACCTTACATTCAGAAGCAACCACTTCCTCTACCACATGGACCACGTTGTGTACCATCTATGAAGCCAAGAATTTGACGACAAAGTTGCATCTTCAGACAAATCTTCACACAATGAGTATGCATGATGGTGAATCAGTCAAATCCTTCTTGTAGCATGTGGCCAAGTTACATGTAGAAATATTTTCTCTCGGTGAACCGGTGGATGACAAGTTGCTAGTCCCACTCACCTTGCGAGCTCTTCCTTCCTGGTTTCAAACACTGATCACCACATTGACCATCACTCAATAGGAGGTGATTTTTGCCACACTGGTGAATTATTTCAGCAGCAGCAAGAAGCCATTGAAGATAAGGATCTCATTAGGAGGCAAAATAATAAGCCTCGGAAAGGGCAATCAACACAGCCCCTAGAATTAGAAGTAGCATCCATAGCAGCAACCTTCTCAGTGGCCACCACAATAGCCAACCTAGAAGCAAAAGAACAACAAGGCAGATCGATGGTGCCACATTTGTTCCATGGATACGCACATGACTGCGAACTGTTATTACAATGTCGTAAGTATGGAAACTCTGGCAAAGAGAGCACTTCTGGCCAAGGATATTACAAGAAATCTTGATGGCATGCTCAAAATCAGATGCAAAAGGGTCATATTGTTGTTCAGCAGGATGCCACCTCTAATGAAGAGGTTCTAGACACAACTCATCCAGACATTGTCCTAGTCTCGCAGACTTCATAGCCATCAGAAAGTGTCTGGTTGATTGATTCAGGTGCCAAGCAAACACATGACTAGCAATAAGAAGTTGTTCCATACCCTGAGTGATCGCCCATTGGAGATCAGATCACCATCGTAGATAATCAAGAGTATATTGCGGTAGGGATTGGTGATGTCATCATTCCTCTTGGGATACAAAGATGTACACTCACGAAGGTGCTACTTGTCTGTGAGTTAACTTCTTAATCATCAAATGCGGGTTGAATTCTTTGTTGAGAAAGGGGTCAAGTCCTACATCATTTCCTAGGGAGACTCAGTTATTGCTCGAGCATTTATGAAGGGCCATCTATTTGCACTGGATGTGGTCACTTCATCTAACATTTCTCTCTCTACTTCAATAGTGGAGTCCACTGCACTATGGCACTTTCGATATGGTCATATTTCTACCGAGGCTCTGCATCAGCTCAGTGCCAAGGAAATGGTAAGAGGGCTTCCTCCACTCTCCCATTCCTTACTTGTTTGCTCGAGATGTCTTGTGGGAAAACAACATAGAGGTCCGTTCAAACAGAGCTCTTATCATTCTAGAGATCATCTTCAGGTTGTACACACCGATCTGTGTGGACCCCTGCTAGCTAACTTCTAGGTTTTGAGTACTTCCAGCTCATCATTGATGATTACTCATGCAAAATGTGGGTATATTTTCTTCGGAAGAAGAGTGAGACATTTTTCAATTTCCAAACCTTTTACCAGCAAGCCACCAGGCAGTCTGGGAAGCCTTTCCTTCTCCTCTACTTAGATCTAGGGGGAATTTTTATTAACAAAGTTCTTAGCATACCTGAAGCAAAGCATGGCATTCAACAACATCTGACTGCACCCTACACTCCCCAATAGAATGGGATTTCTGAGCGACACAATAGGACTGTCATGGAGATGGCTCATTATATGCTCTCCACCGCCAAGTTGGAGGATCAATTTTGGGTAGAAGTAGTCAGACAAAAATGTATCTACTCAACCAGAACCCACGAAGATCTTACAAAACAAGACACCGAAAGAGGTATGGACTAGTCATAAACCTTCTATTCATCGATTGAGATTTTCTGGTTGTACTGCATATATGCATGTTCTAGATGAGAAATGGAAGAAGATCAATCCAAAGACACTGCCATGTCTTTTCTTAGGGTATAGTACTACCTCAAAGGCATATCATCTCATGGATCCTGAGATGAAGAATATCTACGAGAGTTGAGATGTGGTGTGTGATGAGTCATCCTTTGACTCCCTGCCACACAATGGAGATCCAATACCGACCTCATCACATAGATTGCTCACACATCAGATGATGGGCAAGATGATTCTTCTTAGAGAGAAGAAGAGATGAGTGGAGACTTGTTCGTTGATCTAGGCACACTGGACAACACATCTTCACATCAGCAATAACAACACCAACATCGAAATGGGTCTAGAATACTATTAGGGATGCACACCTGAACTCACTTCTAGGTACTTCTATGGGAGTCAGAACATGAAGTCAAGCCAGACATGAGGTAAATTTTGCACTTATGAGTTTATTTTTTGATAGCACCGAACCTAACACTGTTTGTGAGGCATTAGACCAACCACAATGGAAATAGGCTATGGATGCTGAATATGATTCCCTAATTTAGAATCAGATGTGGGAACTTGTTAATCTGCCTCTAGGTAAGAAATCCATTGGCTGCAAATGGATTTTGACAAAAAAATATAAGGCAAATGGTTCAACTGACAATCACAAAGCATGACTTGTTACAAAGGGTTATGCTTAGCAAGAAGGAATTGACTATGATGAGACCTTTGCACCCACTGTGAAGATCAAAACCATCAGAGTTGTCTATGCACTGGTAGCACAAAATGGATGGAAACTTTAGCAGATGGATGTCAAGAGTGCTTTTCTGAATGGTGATCTCAAAGAAGAAGTATACATGGCCCAACTTGAAGGGTTTATAGATGAGCATCAACCACACAAGGTATGTCATCTGATAAAGTAACTTTATGGACTCAAACAAGCACCTAGGGCATGGTATATAAAAATTGATGATCACCTATTACAACATGGATTCACTCGTAGCCCCTCAGATACAAATTTTTATATCAAGAAGGTAGGAACAGAGATTGTCATTCTGGTTTTGTACATAGATGATCTTGTGATCATAGGAAGTTCTAACAATCTTGTGGATGATGTAAAGAATGATTTGAAGAAATCCTTTGACATGACCAATTTAGGGCTACTTCACTACTGTCTTGGCTTAGAGATATGGTAGAAGAAGAATCATATCTTCATCTCCCAGATGAAATATGCCAAGACTCTCTGGAGAAGTATGGAATGTCAGATTGTAAACCAATGTCCACACCTATGGAAAAAGGTTTGCAATTATCTAGATTCTAGGATTCACCATAGGTAGATGGCACTCACTATAGGCAGCTTGTGGGGAGTCTCATTTACTTGACTTATACCAGGCTAGATCTTTGCTTTGTAGTGAGCTATCTCGCCAGATTTATGCAGGAGCCAAAGAAATGTCATTGGATAGTAGCAAAGCATGTGTTGAGATATGTCCGAGGTATAGTTGACTTTGGTCTGGAGTATTAGAAGAACACTAAGTTATTTTTAGAGGAATATCTGAGACTCGAACTATTCAGATCCGTTGATGACAGGAAATCCGGACTTCAAAGTATGTTTTTCATCTCAGATCTGGACCTATCTCATGGGTTAGCAAGAAGCAAAATTTTGTTGCTTTCTCATCCACTGAGGCTAAATACCATGCCGAACAAGGAGTTGTGTGCAAAGCTATTTGGTTACATCACATTCTTGAAGATATAGGGATTCCTAAAGAGAAATATCCCATCATTCTCTGTGATAATCAAGGTGTGTTGAAGCTTGTGAAGAATCTTTTTTTCATGAAAGAACAAAGCATATTGAGGTCAAATGTCACTACATTCGTGAGCAGGTCTTGAACCACCAAAAGGTCCAGTCGATATTACCCTATTGATTTTCAGGTTACAAATATTCTCACCAAGCCTCTCAAAGCAAGGTGAAGTTTGATTTGTTTAGGGGGTACATATGTAGAAACAATCTATTAAGGGGGGGAATGTTAGCACATTAGTTACTACATTGTTTATTTTGGATTAGTCTATTTGTACAGTTACAGGTGGTTACCTCCTAAACACCGCATTCTCTCTATATTTATACACTGTTTACACTTTGAATAAAATCATTCATTGAGACATTTCTTTCCTAAGCCATCAATATTGAATTTTGTGAAATTTATTATTAATACACACTAACTAATAAATCGACAATGAGAGATAGTAATATTAGGGCAATAATAAAGTATTTTTACGCTGAAGGTGTTCTCCTATAGGAAAGGGCTTTGCAGAAATTCATGTCATTATGTTAAATTTGATGGCCGTTTGGACGTTTTTTCAAGGTGATTAAAATTAATGGATGCTTTGATGTTTTTCATTTTTAGCTTTTTTTCGCATCTTGATATGAATGTAGGGTATATATCGATGTCAATAATTTTGTTTTTGCGGTTTGTTGTAGCGTGTTCCCGACTATTCCTTAACAAGACAAGGTATAAATTATGACGGGTGCTACATCTTCCTTTTTCCTTTTAGATATGAAAGGAAGAGTTCGTATATGGCATGCTTATCTCGAGATGTCTCTGCATCTTAGGCCAAACAATTTTTCTCAAAGCTCATTGAAAAAGAGGTAATTGATTTACTTGTACATTACTTTTTAAAGATGTAAATGAAATTTAGCCTTGTAAAGAATGTAAACGGGTTTTATGAGAATCAAACCCATAATATAAGAATGAAAAAATTATATTTGAAGATATTTTCTTTCCCGGGTTTGATGACAACATGAAACAATGATGGGACAGAACAAATCTAAAAGAAATCAATTTAAATATTTAAATATTTTCACAAAGGTGTTGAGGTTTTTTTAAATGAAGCGCATGTTGAGATTTCGTCTAGAAAAGCTTAACCAAGATAACTAAAAAAAAATAACTTGTGCTTAGTATGATGCACTTAGTAGGACATTTTGCTTAAAGATTTTCTTGGAAATTCTCCAATAGAAGGTATGAACTAGTGTTTGGGGGCTAGGTAATATTTTATTTTAGGAGGAATAACTCTATCCCCATGAATGTTAGAAGACTGATGGTCTTACCTCTGTGTACCTAGCAAGAGGTTTTGCCTTTACTGGTTTGGTGCTAATATCAGGACTGCTACCCAATGCAAAATTTGAATTGGATTCTATCTCTGTTTGGTATGTGATGATCATCCAAATGCTTACCAATATATGTTTACTTCTGAAATCACAATTAAGTTCCCTACCCAATGTATTTGAAATTGTTAATCCAAATGTATAGTTGTTGGCCAATTATTGGTTTCTTCCGAATTCTTACACTACTACAAGGGGGGGTCATTTGAGACATTAATAGAGACAAAATTTGACTAAATTGTCTCAAATAGAGACAATAAAAAAGTTGTATATCATCTCTATTATTGTCTCAAAGCGGGTGTCTCTAATATTGTCTCTAATTATTGTCTCTCAAGAGACAATAATGATTGATACATATTTTGTCTCTTGAGAGACAATATCATTTTTGTCTCTCTAGAGACAATATCATTATTGTCTCCTTAGAGACAATACCGAATACTAACATTTTGTCTCTCTGGAGACAATACTAATTTCAATTTTTATTGTCTCTCTAGAGACGATACGAATTTAAAGAATGAAAAATATGAATTTTAAAACTACACAATAACCAAATATCATATAGTGCAATCAACGAAGTTACATATCATCTATGATGTCGGAGTGGTCTGGTAATTAATTTTATAAATTAACAACAATTTGATTTAAATATTGTGCCCAATAAATGGGTCCACAAATATTTTATTAATATCAAATAAGATAAGATACAAAAGGGTGTCTGAATTCCGTTAACCCTTGAAATACAATGCTAAAATACAAAAGGGTGTCTAAATTCCGTTAACCCTTGATATACAATATATACAATACATATAAAAGGGAATGCTACACAAGCTCATTATACAGGGAGACATCGAGTTGTTTCTGATGAGCCCGACATGCATTGTATTGCTTGTCTCACTAGAATGTTCAAGGCTTACTTGCATGACCTCCTTGCTGTAACAGATGTACTCTCCACGGATAAGTTTCTTGTTGAAGAAATAAGTTTGCTGGAAGAGGCGTAGGGAGTTAGTCTTCCCAACTTCTTACCTCTTTCTATTTTCCTAAACCTTCTTCAAACTCATGTTTATTCATTTGCTGAGAGGAGCAGAGATTTAGTTGTGCAGGCCTGTGATTATTTAGATAGAATCATATGTCGTGTGATAGATCCCCAGCTGCACACCGAATTCAAGCACAACAATGAGATCTATGAAAATGAGCAAGGGGACTTTGATCCTGACATAAGGAGCTATGCATATCATTTTTTATTTTTAACAAACCGAGCTACTATTAAGAGTAGAAACTAAATACTCACCAAGAAAGCTACGCAAAGAATGGTTTTACACAAGGATTAAAAAAAATAGAACTCACTAGTGCCAAAGCTTTCTTCACCAAAAACAGAGCACAATCCAACATCCATTAAATTTCCAAAAAACTTCCAACCAGTGGGCACCTAATAGATGAGTAAAAAACAATAAACCTATTTTTACAAGACTCATAAAACAGTAGGAATAGGAAAATATGCATATAAGTAGGAGTAATTTGATACCTCAAAAAACTTAAGATTCAAGTTTTTGGCAACCACATCAAGTGCAGCCGATGTTGGCATGCTCCTGCATTAATCATTACCAACAACATAACATGAGAAAAAAATAATGCATAACATGAATGATATCAATTAATATTTTGAGGCTTGGTAAGGTGTTTAGAGGGGTAAACCATGAAAGTCTCAGTCAGTTGTCCTGTTTTTAACCAAACTTTTGAGAGGAACACATTTTTCAGACAATATACATCATCATTTTTATTTCAGTCAAGAAAAATAATGAATGATTGTGATATGGCTCAATGGTGAAAATGATTAGAAATCGATGAACTAATAAGTAATAACAATACATATTCTGCATAGCTAGTCTGAACCACTAATGTTCAATGCTTGTAGCAAAGTGATATAAGCTCTTTCTGAATATGAATGTTCACATTAGTAACATACCTGATGCATTATAGGAGAGGCACTTCCCCTTATGGGTACCAACAAACGCTCCCTGCAATTGCTACAATGTTGTCCAGAGTGTATGAAACTGTCAAGGGCTCGGAGGTTTCGTATGCAGCAGACCTCCAAAGAGTTCCGACTATTTGATGCCTTTTATTAACTGGTAATTTGAAGGATGGGTATGCAAGATATCCAAGAACAATTATGTAGAGTCCCTTTTTAAACAACCCCTTCCCTGCTTCAAGCTTGTGCAAAGACATTTCATTTGAAATAGAGACCTCATGTTTCTGTGCTGCTTGTGATATATTTCGAGCTCCAAGAGACTTATACATTGAAAACAGTAAGTCCAACGGTATCTCTGGATTGGAAGCATTCGGATGCCATGCGAATTTGATCATTGTAGAATTTCTTTTGAATAATTCGACCAGTGTAAGACTGTCGGGAACAAAAGTTTCATTAGGACCACTCAACTCGATGTGTCCCCCATTTGTGTAAGAAGGAAATTTCAGACCCCAGGCTCCCATATTTGTCTTTACTGTCGATGGAGAAAGCCTCTAGTACTTTAGAATGTTTTTCAAAAGTGAACAACATTCTGATTCGGTGACTGTATGTTTGGTAGATGACCAAGTGAGCCACATAGATTGCAATAGTCTTCAATTATGGGATGCCGACGCACCCCAAGATGATTAGAAAAAAAGGTAGTAGAGCATCTTCATACACTTCTTTGAGAACTTCTAGCTTGTCATTGAAAATGCCAGTGTACATCTCTTTGATTCATCCATCGGATTCACTTTCAGAAGCCTAATTACTTTATACTTGGCTTCTTCTATGCCAACTGCAAAATAAAATGTTTTGCTTCAGAATCGGACATGATGTGAAATGAGATAAAATTATAATTATAACTAAATGTTATCCTACCCAAAATCCCATTATCTATGGTAATTTCCAATCTCAAAATATACTTCTCTCGGTTCTATTTTAATATGATCATATTATGTAATTATCAAAATATACATTATTTAAAACCTGTGTTAGATATTTGTGAAAGAATATCAGATATAAGTTAAAGCCAATGAACCTGCGGAGGGATCTTCTCCTTGCGTTGGAGGAGAAAATTGAGGCATATTATCTAAAACACCAATCACAGCTCCCAAAGTGAGATCTTGATAGGTATGTTTTATTTGGGATTCAAGGTTTTGTAAATCCCCAGCATCCACCGAAGCACAAAAAAGCCTACACAGTAACAAACAATTATAAATTATTTTTAAATGACATTTTGCTTTAAAAATATAGTCTTTTGATAGTTTATACAGTGGAAAATTAGCCAAGTATTACCTGGATAGTCTCTGAGATTTCATTAGTCTGAGACATAGAAGGCATCCTTCAAAAATGAAATGCACAGCTTGACTGAGCTGTTGTTGGTCATCTAATTGTTTCACGTGCCTGTCCATCGCACACAAGTATCTCAGGAGTTGTACACATTGAGCCCTGTTTTTGGAAATTTGATCTATTTGGTCCAACAAATATCGACAACACACAACCCTGCTGCGAGGGAGTGAATCTGAGACGCTTCTTTGAAAAAATCAATAACAACTTTTTGGGTTTCACGATTAAAACTAGACTTAAAGCACGCCTGTTACAAAAATAGAGAAATATTAATCAGCAAAAAGAACAAGTAGGATTCATTTATAATACAAAGTGATGAACTTCAATACCGTGCAACGATTTCTCTCTGCACGCTTCAACACCTCTTCCACTAAATTCTTGCCAAAGTTTGTGTAAGAAGAAAACCAAGACGAACTACTAGTTTCTTGTGCGGCTGTATTGTGTTGGCCCTGCAAAATGTATGAATATTATATTCTAAAGTTGTAACATAACTACAAGATAGAGAGTAAGAGAGACAAAAGTTGTGCTTTACCTTGTCATTTTTGTTGGCCATGGCTTCAAGGCATTCCTGAATGATAGAGATTAAGTTGTCGAGGCTATTGACATCTTCCACCATTTCTGTAACAGTCGTAAGATCTATTACAATCTCATTTTCTGAGGAACAAAATGTAGAGCAGCAGGTGTTGCCCATTGTTAAAGAAAGCACAGAGAGAATACTGAAGAGAATAAGAAATCTGTATGTCTGAATTTGACGACTGTAAGAAAATAGGGAGGTTAGAATTTGTTTTATAGATGGTGAATGAGAATCTAACAACAGAGTAGAGTTCACGTTGGGAATAAATTGGCCTCACACACTTTCTGTATCTTTCCATTCACCTCCATGTCCATCATCATGCGGAATCCAGATTTTGACAGTGTCATCGTCATTTGGTTTCCAATTGCATCGGTGAAGATATTTGTAAATCCTAGTTATGGCTTTCAAATCTGTATGCATTTCAAGATGGTCGGCAACTCTTTCACATGCATATCCAAACTTAACCACCACCCCTATGTGTTCCAGGGCAATCTTGAATCTACTCATAGAATTCCTGTAAAATGTAGAATCAATGAAAGAAAGATCATTCGATTGCAGACCAGCGTATTTCCACTCATCATCTAACAAGAAAGACACGGTAGGTGATTGATATCCCATGTGGGTTTTTAACCATTTTCCTTCCATTACGATTCTTTTGAATTCTTTGGGCAGCGACCCACCAGAGGTGACTACTAAGTGCTGAATACACTGTAAGAGGATAATGGCTTCCTCTTGTCCAGTAGAGAAAGGAAATCCAGATACTGCAGCATTTGGTGGTTTTAGGTCTGGAATATCTACTGCTCTAAGACCATTGGTGAAAAAGTGTTTGAGAGAATTAGGTCCTCAGCCAGTCAATCCAACAGCGCAAGACGGAAGTTGTAGGTAATCATCTGACAGTATAACAGCCTCTTGTGCAGCCCATCTATTGTTACCCATTAGCTTAGCCCACTTCCCTATGGCTGCTGGGACAAGTTTCGTTTGACCCTTACGGACAATGGTTCCTGAATCATTAAGCACCGGCAATGTTGAACATAAACCTTGCATTTGTTTAGAATGAATAAAATTGTTTGCCGAAGAAAAATGCAGAAATTGAGCAGCACGTACAACAAATTCCTTATTTCTGGAGACGTGAACTTCTTCAATAAGCCCCTTGATGAACATTGAAATGGAAAGTTCTGTAATTTTAGCATGGGCGTTCAGCCATCATTGTAGACCTGCCCACTGATGAGCACCCAAATTTTTCATGGCCATTAAAGTATTTTTTCGTATGAATTTGTAAGGTGCCATGCTTCTCAGCTCCTTATTCCATCTTATAAACCATTCAATGTCTTCTACTTTGTTGGAAAAATACACTCTCTTCTCACAAGAAGCAGATATGTCGCATAAACTTGTCCAAGCGACGTTGCATAAATAATCTTCATTATGATACTTAAACAGTGGAAAATACTGGAGGTTGGCACGAATTCCTCTTTCCCTCCAGTATTCAGCAACAAAGCAAAGAAGTTGAACATATAAATCTTCAGAAAAGCCATGCACCCAACCAGACGTCTTCACAATACAAATGGAGTACCAGTCGTAAGTTACATACTGCACACCCAAGAATTCCAAAGAAACTAAATTGTCCATGCATGAATGTATTATAAATACTCCGGTGGACCAAACAGCATTGGGCTTTTCCATACCTTCTTCTGTTGCTTTTTGCAGTATGTCTCTGAAGGCGGAGACTATTCGTTGAGCTTGTAAAGGTGTGCAGTATGCATTTTGGAGCTCACAAACAATGATTTCTTGTGTACTGAGTCATTCCTGAATACCATCCCGAACGCCTGCCAACTGAGCATACGAAGGAGGATAGATTGGCAAGTATTTGTCAAAGCAATACGACCTGGAAGACGGAGGAGCGGATTCCACGCTTTTCACAAGATAAAGAAACGCTGAACAAAAATCAGAGGGAATACAGTCGAGAATCCCTTTGTTCCACTTGTCATCCCACCTGATACTTTCCCTTGAGGACACCAGTAAAAAGTCCGCCTGTATAATGAAGGGCAATCCAGTCACCATTTCCATTGGAAGAAATGCGTAGATACCAGCACTGACTTTGTTCCTTGTTGTGGTAACTCTTTCTTCACGCGGGAAAGTGAGTGTTATCACCCAATTGTCCACCTCTTCTCTTCCTTCCACCCTGTTCTCAGCCTTCACAGGAAATCTCTGTCTCCACATGTAATAGCTGCACTCCCGTTGGACTTGTTTGACAACTTCCACCTTCTCATGACAAAGGTAACTAGAATATGTTCTGTAATTACCATTACAACATCTGTAGGATTTCCAATGGATGGAATGCCATATTGATTAAATGTATGTGCACCCTATAGTTGTAATCAAGACAACAATATTCAAAAAAGTTACGATGGTAAAATAGAGTATATGTCCACAAAAATATAGCCAAAAATTCTCGTTCAACAGTAGGTAACACAGGGAGTGGTCCTTTCCTTCACTATCAACCTACTAGGAAAGAAAAACACAATGAAAGAAAAGACATGCATTACAAGATCCAAGGCAATAGAACTTACAAGAGGCACAGAGGGATGTCCATAAATTCCTCTAGGTGGATACACAACAAGCATAGGGAGGGGCTGTCGCATAAGGTGACAATAATGGCTAAGACCAACACATTTACCACTCCATAATATTAGTTGAATGCTTCAACAACATGCTTCCTAAAGATTCAGAAAAAACACTGAAAATATTTATTACCTGACCTCCCCATATGTATGGATGTGGAGTTGGGCCGGATGCAAAATAAGGAGGTGGCGGGGGGGTGACACCTGGACCATAATATGCCTACACAAGAAGCATCCATCAAACAACTTGAAGTAAACATAATCGAATCGAACTTATCATTCAACGGAATAGCAAATTTTATGAGATAAGATCAAACATAAAAATCAAAACATCTATAAGATGAAGATTGAAAAATAGCAAGCTAAAGAGTGGCCCAATCAGATATTTAATAGCTGGTTGTTTGTAAATAATAGAAAATTATAATAAATTTAAATAGGATCTTGAAAGACAAAGAAGGTGGACATGGAAACCACATAAAGATAGCAATGACTTAAAGAGGTCTAGAAATGGCATGTTCCTCTTTTATTGTTCCTCCTTCCCCTCCCAAAGGGATTTCAAGTAACAAGATCCAAATGAAAGAATCTTGTACTCAAGCCTTTCTCCTATGCCATTGAACTAGATCAAAAAAATAGGTATAAACCCCATGCCACACATAAATGAAAAGGAAAATTCAACTGGAATTTGAAACAAAAAGGTATTGGTTACATGGATTTGACTAACTTGGCAGCAATTCAAAGCTCTATGAAATCCACAGAAAATTAATAGTTGTAGTCAACATAAGGAAGAGGGAATGATAACTAAACATGACTTACATAGAACATGGAGCATAAAGCCATAATAATGCATGCATAATGAAGCCATGGAAAAAAATATAAACATAGATCATACATTCATAATAAACATCTCACTAAAGAAAGCTTATAGAGAGTTAGTGAAATGAGAATAGAAATTCTTCAAAGGACCCCTAGAAATTGAAAAACAACAAATGACTTTACATAAGAAAACTTGACTAATATTGATGAAAAGCAAGCCCACTGAGAAACATTCAAGATGTCTCCAGAGAATATAGCTCTACAAATATATGTGTCAATCAGGAATGTAGATTCCAACAAACACATTGATAAAAACCTAACATCATCAACGATGAATTACTAGTAATGTTGGAAGATTTGATAGACTAAGCAATGTTGAAAACAAGGCTCAACATCGAATATGCCTTGTCCTACATTCCCAGAAGTCAATCATCGTCTTACAAGAAAATAGATGTGATCTACTTTATACAATATGACCCACGGGGGAGATCTCTAATCTTATTGAAATCGAATCACCCTCTTATGTTCCCAACTAAATTATTTCCACCTTACACAATACTTATGCCTGCTCCATACTACCAACTACACTAAGCATATAGATTCTCTAGTAGGCTGGGAAAAAGGTCAAAAATTATAATTTTACCGACTCCCCAATTGCATTTCTCCACCATGAAGCACCCCAAAAATAAGAATTTTGAAACAAAACATGGAGAACTGATTCCCTTCAATGCAAGCAAATGATTAAGCAAATGACAATTCAAAATTGCAATCTCACAAGTTGACTTTTCCAAATGAGATATGGTAATTTGAACATATTCGGATGAATACTAAAAGCTCTTGTTTGATTAGCCCCACATTCTCATGACTAATTAAAGTAATTACCTTGATTACACATTATAGATAAATTTAAACAATTAGGTCTTATAAAAGGGAGAGAATTTTTTAAATGATCAAAACAAACAAGCATGAGCTTATAAAAATTAAAGTCGGAAAACCATTTCTATAAAAAAGGATAGATTCCTTTAAGGAGTTGTGGAAGAAGATATATTATTTTGAGTCGATTATAAAGATGAAAATTATTTTATATGGGCAATAAAGCATGCAGCCCACCTAATAAACTCTTACCTCTCGTCATTACAATTTCACACATCATATCAAGTCTTATCCCAAATTTATCAATTTAAATGCACCTTATTTCTCATAGCTTGTGTGCATTTGCATAAATTAATGGATTATCATAAGACTCATTCACCAATATAACAAACTACCTCACATATATGTATTACCATGAGCATAGTCTCTTATGTTAGAAGAAGCCTCAAATTTAAATACAAGGATGATTAGAAGAAAACATGAGTTTGCATCACACATATGTGAAATTAAAATATGGGATGGATTTTCATCACACATTTGAAATTAAAATTTCTTATCCACTTTTGAGTATATTATGGCTATCAAAGGAAAAGGAATGAAGTATATTAGAAAGAAAAGCTCAAGAAACAATATAATAAGCCTTAGAAGTGCAATTCCAAGAAGTGTAAAAAACTCACATGCATTAAGGTCTTCAATATAAACAGTTACTAGCTATAAACACATACAATGTATCTCATAAAGTTATTTGATTTGATTGGTAAGGTATAATTCAAATTTTTACAAGTTCACTAGTATACTTAAAATTCAAATCATAAAACAAACCAATAAGTTCACTAGTAATGAAATAGCCAATAATTCATAAAATAACAGTCAATTTAAATCTATTTAGCTGGATAGGAAAAATATCTATTCTTTTTGTCCTCTTTTGATGAGGAACTATAATAGATGGTGCAACATGATAATCATCCTGAACTCTTGTCTATTGGATTTTTGGGTTGTTTTCCAGATGAGTTGCAAGAAGGTCAATCGATTCATTTTGTCCAACAACAAAATCATCACATCCTTCTATGGCATCTTCATGTTCACTGTCATTTGCACCCTTTAAGGAGTTTGATTGTTGCACATCCTATTAAACAACATACTTTAGTTAATTAAATTACCACAACATTGATACTTAAATGTTTTATTATGTCATCAAATACTATAATAAACTTACCTTAGATTCATGCTCAATGACCAATTTCTCCCCTCGATCTATCATATGTTGTCGGAGGCCTTGGGAACCATGCATTAAAGCATATTTCAGATCTTCATCTGAAGCTTCCTTTTGAAATTGGTGAACCTAAGTGTACAAAGACATTTTAATTTATCAAGTATCATTTGTCATCCAATACATTCAAGTCACCAAAAAAATATAAAAAATAAATGAAATTATTCACTTACCAAGCTCCCACGAATACTATTATACCCACCCAACCCCAATTTATGGGACCCAATACTTGACACCCTAGCTTGGGTAGCCTTTGTTGTATCTCGAAGGCATATTTTACCTCCTTCTCATGTAGATGGCATGTAGTTTGGGTTTTTGAAGGACTTTCTCTTGAATTTGGCATCTTTGATAAGCTCATCCCATGTTGCTTGGTTAGTGATCCAAGATGGTCGAGGATATCTCAAGTCATTTGTTAGCTTTGACCTTATTTTGTCTCTTTTAGAATGAATGAATTTACGTGCATAATCCATTATGAAATCCTTGTTAAACCGGGATTTCCAAACTCTTTATGACATCTTCAAAGAGTTCATCTTTCTTAGAATTGGCTTGCTTTCTCCAATCCACTTGTATGGTATTTCCAAATAGGCATTCTGCATGATGAAATAGAAATTGGAAAAATTTCGACCCCATTTCATCTTTTAAGACATTTCCATCCGAGGTTAACAAGATTGTAACCTCTTTCTTTCCTTTTGTGTTCACTGTGGAGATTGTTGCAGTTGTAGGGGTCACAGTAGCTTCCCCTATAGGTACATCAGGGGGCATGCCATTTTCTTCTGTATGTATAGAGCATGAATGTTTGTTAGGACTATTGTAAACCATGCAATATGAAAAATTGTTGTTATGACTATTTTATAGCACATGAATGATAATTAGGACTGTTAGGAATATTTTATACATAATTAATTATCATAAGCATACCTATTCAGGTGTAGCAAGACCTGTACTTTCAAGTAATGTAGACTCCAATGCATGAATTTGCTTAATTACTTCCTGTCTAACTTCATAAAATTCAGGAGTATCTGGTAGGAGCGTTAAAATTTTGGCTTGTGATTCTATGATACTTGTCAAGGAAGCATGTTGTGGTGTTGGAGGGTGAATTCGGAGAGAACCCACACATGAAGGGTTACTCCTTAACTCTGGTGCTATACTATGTGTTGGCATGCTTGATGGAATTGGAATACTAAATGTTTCAATGTTGGATGTAGAAAGTATGGTACGGGATTTACTTCTCGGTGCACTCTCATGTTAGGATTTTCTAGTGCATATGTAGAGGGTCTACCACGATCCTTCAAAATATCATAAAACAAAATTATTAATTATTAATAGTAAAAAAAACTTCAAAGTTGCATGTAACATTGAACAACTTCACTAACAAATGAATAATAACATATGCAATACTAAATTTCCATTTCATTTCATGTATCAAAAATATATATATTCAAAAGGACCAAAAGGTGTGCATCTTCATATAATATTCAATAAGGAAACATTTAATGAAACAAGGAAACATGTGCAATGTATGCATTGACATAGAGAAAAAAACATTAGCAATCCACTCATAAAATATATCAAATTGTGTTATGTCCTTACAATGATTTTAAGGTTTACATTATGATTAAATAAAATCATCTTCATCTGACATTACAATTTCCTCATCTGGAGGCATGAATACACCATAATTAATGGGCCCCAGATCCACAAATAAATTAATACCATGGTTCTCATGATCTTCATCCCCTTCAGCCATAGGTAAATGATGATCAATAAACTCATCATGTTCATGTATTTGATCACCAAAATGTTTTTCTTGTCCTTCGGAACTTCATCTTGTTCATATTCATCATCAATAGTCATGTTATCATCATCCTCCACTTGGTCATCTATGTCTTCAAGTGGATCTTCTACCTCTTCAATTACATCATGGCCTTCTACATCTTCGGAAAAGGTGACTCTTCATCCTCTTGGATCATAATCTATCACAAAGGACCAGCCAGGGTGTTCTAAATTTGGAACAAGAAATATTTGACTGCATTGGTTTGGAAACACATAAGGTTTAGAAGTAGATTCAAACCTCGATGTATTTATCATATTGAATCCATTCTCATGCAACAAAATAGTTTTTCAAGGCCCACTTCAATGAGCCTATACCATTCAACACGAAAAATAACTTTTTTAAAAGATGTGAAATCAAGCTCTATTATATCCTCCAACACTCCATAATACCGAAGTGTACTTGTGATTGTGTTTGTGTCATATGCATGTGAATGACACTCCACTTCAAATGGTGCTGAAATTCCACTATCATAAGTTTTCCGCTTCTCATCGATCTTCCTGATTCGAAAATGATGACCGCTAATCCACATTTCTTTGTAATATGTTACCTAAATGCATATGTACATATTATCCAATTAGATTCAAGGACACAAAAAGTTAACTAAATAGTTTCAATGATAAAAAAATCTTTAGATTAAACAATATTCATCATAATACTTTATTTGTATATTACCTCCCCATTTATAGATCCTTTAACAAAATCTACTTGTTTTTTTGTCACTGCTTTCATTCCCTTGGTTGCCTCATGTTCAAAATTTGTCTTTAACCAATGCCATGAGCATCTATCTGGCCATTTTCTTTTATGGCATGCAGAAGTCCTCTATTAGAGTTTTGACCATGTCTATTATATATATCAGCCCATGCCTTCTCATCTTCTATTTTCTTTTGTTCAACATACTTCTCCATCCATTGTAACATAAATTTAGAGTTGTATACAACATACAAATGCAATGACTCCCACTCCTTAGCATCTACAACAAAAGTATTTAACTAATCATTGATCTAACCATTCTTTAAAGGATGCATCATACAATACTTAGGATTTAAAAACTACTACTAACATTTAAGATTACCTTTTATCCTCTTTGAATTTCCTTGACCCTCTAGTTTTCTATCTCCAATGGATTGAGGTTGTTGATCACCCCATAATCTTGGAGCCTCCAGATGCAATTGAGGCAAGTACTCAGATAAATGAACCATGGTTTGAAAAACCATGTACCCTTCAACCATAGAACCTTCAGGTCAAGCTCTTTGCCTCACAAAATGTTTTAGGACCTTCATATATCTCTCTACAAGCCACATTGTCCTAAGATGGATGGGCCCACATTGTTCAATCTCTTCTACCAGGTGTATAAGGTAGTGCTCTTGAGAATTGAAGAAACTTGGAGGGAAACACATTTGAATGTCACACATCAAAAGAGCAACATTCCTCTTCCAATAGTTCAGCTCATCTGGATGTATCTCTTTAGATGATACCCACCTATAAATTTTAGTAACAAGCATTAACATATCACCAGTTATAATATTTGCAAAATATATGTTAAAACAATTATAAAGACATTGAAAATGATATTTATAGAAGGAAAAAAATAATTATTGAATAACAAATGATGGTTTATAATACCTCAAATATTTGGACAATTTGTAAATTTTTGTGCGATGTCATGGTTGAAAGTGCTTTGTATTGCTGTAGGAAGCACATACTACACCAACATTGAAAAATAGCGTTTAAACTATATATTATCTTCTACATTACTAATATATTGAAAATTTCAATTATACTACCAAGAAATATAAGATATCATGAATTACCTTTATCCAATTATGCCAATCATGTGTTTTCATTCCAGAAAACTCTGAACCATCTCTTGTGAATACGGTTTTTAATGTCGCACCAAAACTAGTTGGAAATCTTATGGCACACATAGTATCAAACATATATTGTTTCTCCTCTGATGTAAGAACCCATGGTGCAGATCATATGTGTTATTTTCATGTAACCACATGTTTGGCATCATATTGACGGTTTTGAGGTCCTTCCTTAATTTTATTTGGTCTTCATTGTTGGTTCCCTTTAGATGTTTCCATAAGCACTTGCCACATTTTTTCCAATATGCATTGTATCAAATAGATGAGCTATTGGGAGATGCTCGTAATAATCTAACTTATAAAACTTAGATAGTCTTTTCATTCCCAATGGATAAGCTCTCCCTTCCTTTTTGTCATATGCTGATTTCCACCTCAAAGGGTTCATCCTTTTGGCGCCTCCTTTCCTCTTCCTTTCCATTGAACTTATTTTTCTCATGCATGCGATAATGATGGTTTTGAGGTAAGAAGTGCTTATATTCATCGTACATGGTTTTTTTAAGATCCTTTGATTGCCTAGATACAATGTTTGGCCCACATGATGGACAACCATGTTTCCCTTTAGTCTGTAGGCTGAAAAATTAGTATGGAAACCATATTTAATTAATGGGCAAAACATAAATAGAATGATTACAAATGAATATGATAAATAGATTACCCACACACACAGAGATCCCCGGAGTGTCGTGAATTGTCCACATAAGTATTGCATGAAAAAGGAAGATCCTATCATTGCTAGGTCTTGATACATCATACATGTTGACACCCTTCCATAATTCACATAGCTCATCAATGAGAGGCTCCATGTATGTGTCCATATCTTTCACCTGGTGTTTTCCTATGAATAAAATGTGAATTAAAATTTAAATATATTCATGTAAATGTACATCATCTTCAAGAGAACATAACACTAAGAAGTTCATATACCTGGTATTATTAGAGTTAGCATTGCATGCTCTTTTTTCATTGCCATCCAAGGGGGAAGATTATTGTTAACAAGGAAAACCGGCCAAACAAAGTATGTTGTTCTAAGATCTCCGAAAGGATTGACACCATCCATTGCCAATGAAAGTCTTGCATTCCTTGACTCATTTCTTAAATCAGGCCATTTTTCTTCAAGCTCCTTCCAATCTTTGCTATCAGCCACCATACGCATGACACCATCTTGGCTCCTTCTTAGTGCATGATAGTCCATAAATTTTGCCAAATATTTACATTTGAACATCCTCTCAAACCTCGGTGTTATTGGAATGTGGCGTAGAACCTTATAAGGAACTTTCTTGGACACTTGATCTTCACGATATCTATTGGTGAAACATATTGGGCATTGTTATAAATTTTCATTTTCACCATAGTATAAGATATGGTCATTTGGACATGCATCATATGTTTTGTACTCCATCCCAATGTCTTTCATTGCTGAAGATACTTCCTTTTGTGAACGAGGCATCTTATTTTCCTTTGGAAGTATCTTATTTGCCAAAAGTCTACATAAAACAACAAAAGATCTTTATATTATTCACTATACACAATATTCAAAACTTGAATGACATGGAGAGATATAGTTTAGAGGAGTTTAAAATATACCTCAAGATATCGGTGAAGCATGTATTTTTCATTCCATGCATAACTTTCAAGTTCAAAAATAACATAAGTGTTTCCAATACAGACAAATTTGCATTTGGGTAAAGAGGCGTCCTAACAAGTTGAGTTAGGGGCGAATCATCAACTTCTTCAGCATATGTGTAGAAGTCTTGTAAAAATTCATTCACCCCATCCTCATTTAATTGAGAAGTGGTATCACCCATATATGTGTCTTCTCCTTCATTGTGAGTGTCACTATCATCATTGTCATATGCCCTTTCATCAACATTATTATGAACTTGGATTGGCTAAACATTACAATATCATTTAAAATAGTTAATAATAATGCGATATGAAAAGTTTATATTTTTTAATAACAAGCATTTTTGAAATTTCATTATAGTATACCTCTTCTATATAAACTCCATACTTCAACCTATGGATACCAATGAGTCGACGCTTCTTTAATTTTCTATTTTTGCACTTTTCACAAGTACAATATATCATTTCATTAAAATATTCATTTGTCCCTGGAGTAGGTCTCAGTACATGTTCATCTGAACATTCAGATGAAGATATACTATTTTCCTGCATAAATCATATACTTTAAATAATGAGCATCTACCTCTCAACTTGAGACTTATATTTTTATAGTTTGGAAATGGGTAATTCCGTTATGATGTTTCCATAAACTAAAACATCATTAGTTTGAACTATGAGATCATTTGTGCCATTATATATTCCATCTACTCATGAAAATTATGGTCATAAGCCACATTTCTTATCCATTTTTGTAAGCTAAAATAGGGTCCATTATGAGTGTTATTTAAGATCTGAGTATTATTAAAAAAACTCATGACTATGATAATATTAATCTTCATTGAGATTCAATTCATTAAAAAAATAATACAAGTGGTAGAAAATGAAAGTACCTGTCTTTCCATTTTTTCCAAGAATAGTGGCTAATTGGGTAATAGTGTCCTACAAAAAAAGTAACACTCGTGATAATAATACAGAAAAATATTTTTAAAAAATGAATAAAAGTATCTGCACGTTCTAATTATTTACCAATATATCTAGGACTAGAATGTCATCTTATCTTACCTTCTTGCACTAAAGCCACTCCACACCAACTAGAGCAAGAGAAGACAATGAAACCTGGAAAAAGGAAAAGACGAAGAAATTAGACAAGGAAAAGCAATCTAATTTATTAAAAATGAAAACAAAATAGCATGAGAAGGTCCACATATTCAAAACCATGCTGCAATAAGACCTACGATAAGTTACAAGGTTAACTTGGAAGAAAACTTGAATCTTGGAACTTATCATAGGTCTTTGTTTTCATTAGAGATAAAGTAGATTGTTTTTCATTGTCTATAAGATATCAAATATCAATCCAATTTATACTCTACAAGCTCCATCATTATAATATCTAATGACCAAATATGTGCCTTGAGAAGAGGCTTCTCTCGCCCAAATGTACAAGTCATGAAATATTTTAATTCCTTTCTCAAATGAAAGGAGGGCAGAGAAGCCTCTTATCAAGGCATGTATCTTGTGATTATATATTATAATGACAAGAGATTATTCTACTCTATTATTGTGTTACTCCATTTAATCTTTTCAAATATAGCTTTTATTTCTTATCTTAGAATTTTCCAAACCCGAGAATAAGTTATTAAAGTGTGCTTATTGTAATGTATTATAACATTAAAACTATAATAACAAGGAGGAACATTAATCAAGCTTAAAGATAGTTTGGGTCAAAATAGTCATCCAAAGAAAGTAGGAAAAATCTTGTA
The DNA here is from genome assembly GCA_018340775.1 of Taxus wallichiana var. yunnanensis. Taxonomy (NCBI): domain Eukaryota; kingdom Viridiplantae; phylum Streptophyta; class Pinopsida; order Cupressales; family Taxaceae; genus Taxus; species Taxus wallichiana. Next base: position 888,619,387 of record CM031239.1, read on the forward strand.
GAAACCAAGAAATATCAGGCTAGAAAGCATCCTTACAGAAAAATACTATGGAGGGAGTTCATCCACTCCGACAAGATAGATTATTTGCATCACAACCTCATATATTAAAAAATTTGGTTAGGAAAGGTGAATCATAACACACAAAAATAATTATGCTAGCTACATCTGGATCAAAATCCCATTATGCACCTATACAATGAATAAAATTAACAGCTAAACCGCAAATTGATGAAATTAAACCCAACATATGCTCTTACAAAATATATATCTAACTGGAACACACAGAAGCATGAGGTAGAACTGGAAAACAAGGAAATCTTGTTCCACAATACTCTCCTTCTCAAGGTCAAACTCATGTGGGTATATTTATATAGTTGTTCCTTTATACCTACACCACATACCCTCTGATATGACTATATTATCAGATATCATTTGCACTATCATGTACATGAACAGGTCATTCAAAATGCATTTGGTGCCTTATAGTACACCTCTGAACAAAAAGGGTATCCACTGCCAGAATTAAAGCCTAATCACTGAAGATCTCAGCTATATCTGTATCAGGAATTAATCCTTGTGAATATGTATGCTGTCAAGAGTGACTTGTGCTCTATTTGTTCATACTAAGAATCAAAACATTGTAGTACGGGATATTTGGTGGGGTAATTAATCTGTGGTTTTTCATCCTAGTATCTCTTTTTTCACTTTACTATTGCTTATTTCCCTTTGACAAGGAATAATGGTCATCTATATCTTTTTTAGTATGGATTGGTACATGTTGCTGCTGGAGACTTGCTAAGAGCAGAAGTTGCAGCAGGGACAGAGAATGGGAAGAGAGCCAAGGAGTGCATGGAAAGGGGGTCTTTGGTTCTGATGAAATTGTTTGCACGGTAGATCTGCTTCTATATTTTGTGCATTCATCTCATTTTTTGTGTGTTAATTTGTTATTAATGCTCTCTCCTTGATCTTTTGGGAGTATAGATGGTGAAGGAGCGGCTGGCACAAGAAGATTCACAAGAAAAGGGATGGCTACTAGATGGTTACCCTGAAGCCTGTCACAAGCAGCATCCCTTGAGAGTCTTTTGGACCGAGATCTTGATCTGCACTGTGCAAATTTATAAACTGATGAAGTGACTGACAGCTCCTATGAAGCCTTGAGGTAGTTGACAAAAGATTATATTACCTAAATGTTATATTGTTTTGATTCAATACCCTTAACTCTATGTAGTCGTTAAACAGATTCCATTTCCACTTAAAAATGAGTCTATCACCTTAAATATGGACTAGTGCTGGACCCAGGTTTGTTGTTTGTGTAAAACTCCAGCTGGAACTCTGCAAATAGAGGGATTATGAATGAACTGAAATAATTAGCAGATAAAATAATATATTTAATGTTCCAGCCAAAAATGTAGTGATTCGGTCATTGTGTTTTGGGGTAGGAGAGTTGTAATGGTGGTAGTTTGACAACCAAAACAGAAGTTCATGGTCCCTTTTAGTGGCCTCCACACTAGGCACACAAGTATAAAGCAGGTGTTCAGATATATAGTGAATTTGGCATCTTTGATAAGCTCATTCCATATTAAAACCTCATTATTTCATTTATTTGACTTGAAAATATCCTCCAATATTGGGAATACATGGAAAGTATGAGAAATCTTAATCTGCTTAGGTCAATATACAAAATTATGACAGTCTGGACAGAGTTTTTAGAAAATTTTCTTAAATTTTTGGTCTTCTCTATTAGAACCCTGCTTTGTTTTTCCTTCTCAGACCTTCTTCTTCACCCTCCATTTAATTCTCAATCCTTTTCCTATTCTCTCCTCCAAATATAAGTAGTTACATCTTAACTCTAGTCATATTTTTCCATGCTAAGATGTTTGTGGTTGAGATTAACATGTGTAAGAGGAAGGATCATAAGTTACCAACATTGATAGACATGTAATTAGACCTCATTAAACTCCCACATGAGTTTCACCAACAGGAGCCAAGGAAACAGTAACCCCCCACTCGAGTGGTGGAGGTGTCATTTTAACATTGCCCTGCACTCGGGAGGACCATTGAGATGAGCCCGTAATAGACTTGTTACGTGGCAGTGGAGGCAAAATCCACCCCGCACCCCCATCCACCCCCTTGCAGAATGGGGACACGATTGCGTGAGTGGCTGCGGTGTCAGGTGGTGCTGGTGGGGAGCCCTGTGGAGGCTTGTATGGAGGCACACAAATCATTGTGCAAGGAGTGATCCCCCAATGGTAGAGAAGCTTCAGGTGCAACAGTAAGTACCGCTCATGGGGTGATTGTTTGAAGGATATTCAATGGAGGTAGCAATAAGTAAATGGGGTGATCCCCAATGGATGTTTTTGATACAATATACTTCAGGTGCAACAGGCAGGCCTAAGCCAGTCCTGATAACAGCAGGATCTGCAGCACACAATGTAAGAGCTGCAAGAAAAGCCTATGATCTTGAGCCTTGGAGTGTCATAGTTTCATGGCTGCCTCAATACCATGACTATGGTCTCATGTTCCTTTTACTCACCATTGTTAGTGCTGCAACCTATATTTTAACTTCTCCATTCATGTTCATCAAGAGACCAGTCTTATGGCTCGAAATAGTGAGAAAATATAAGGCCACCTGCACACTAGTTCCATCTTTTTCCCTTCCTCTTGTAGAAAATTACATGAGAAGAATATCAAAAGGAGAGCCTATGGTCAACCTCAAACTAGATAGCATGAGGAACTTGATTGTGATCAATGAGCCTATCTATAGTACCATTGGCATTTTCTTTGGCATCTCATCTGGATATGCAAGAATAGCAACAACGCCATAATCAGCCTGGTGTGGATACAAGCAATATGATCATGTCTAACTTTTCTCAGGCTGATGTTAATGCCTATGGCAGATGCAAAGGTCCTCTGCTAGTTTTGAGCTCCCTTCAAACACAACGACCACATATTTGGACATGGGTTCATTGAGGTCTGATAATGGGTCCTTGTACCTTTTGAGGCTCTCAATAGAACCCATAATGCAGGTATATGATCATGCCCATTCATAGTTTTGATTGTACTAGTAGGTGACATTGTTAGTAGTAGGTCTTCTTAATATAGGTGTCATCACAAAATGCTATACTATTAGACCTTTTAATGGGTGTTATCTATATCTATGTATAGGACTTATCAATGGGATGTGGTAGTAGAGGCAAAGCAACATGGTAGGTTTATGATTTTGATCTCGGCTAGTTATAGATGATTGTTAAAATGGATATAATTTCTCTATTGTGCAACGATATGATTTCTTACAAAAAGGCTTATAAGCTCACATGTTTGTAAGTTTATGTTTTTGATCTCAAGGTAGCTAAAGGGACTATCATAATGGGTGTAATCGCACTGCCATACAATAAGTTGATTTCCTACAAAAGGTTAACAATCTCATTCTTATGTATAGGATTTATCACAGGATGTGGTAGTACGGATAGTGCCATCAATCTTTTTACAAAGTTATGTTTTTTATCTCTAGAAACCATAGATGACAGTTATAATGGGTGTAACAACAAATTGATTTCATACGTAATGTCCGGAATCTTATTTTTCAAGTGTGTGTTGGGTTTATTACAATGGGTGTGGCAATGATTTGATTTCCTGCAAAGAATACAACATTTGTGATTTTTTTAGTCTATAATCAGCTACATTGTTATAATGTGTGTAACTTCACTTTGACACAAGGATATGATCTCCTCCAAATGGTTTAGAATGTCATTCTTATATTTCTCATATGGGTTGCTGTTAAGATGATGAAAGAAATATTGTATTCATGCATTAGGGCTTCCTTACAAGAATGATGTACTGGTTCAGATTAGGCTTTTCTTATATTAGTCATGTTTCTAGTGTTTGTATTGTTTGATCTGGTTCATAGATATGCCAAGTGTATGTGTAGCACTGAAACACAACTTAAGATTGCTGAGATCAAGGCTTTCTGGTTTCATTATCAAGGATTGTTATGGAAAGCCAGGTCCTGATCCAAAATATGTGATTATTCTCACTACCTATACAAAGCAGGAAGCCACTTTTTGGACATATTTACCTAGGGTTAGTGTACTCCATTGATGTTGTTCTCGTTAGATCAGATCTACTACGTGCTTGCATTTGTTAAGACTCTTTCATGTCAAGTCTTGTTAATAGAAATCATGTTATAGAGCAACCACAGACAAGAAGCTTGATTTTCTATTTTGGTTTGAGACCCCAGAGCATAAACAAAAAAATTCCATAACAGTCTCTCTTCTATATGTCATTCAGATTTTGATGATAATGAAAATGATTGCAGTATGGTAAAATACATTTTTGTTTTGTTATTTCTCAGTACATGCCACATAATCTTTCAAATTTGTATGTGGGTTATTTATTACCAGTGCAGGTCAGGTATCTCCATACATGACTCCCAACATGATTATGGTGATACATAACTTATTGGACTGATTTGACAGAAACATTGTGATACCCAGTAAACTATGGACCCTAACATTAAGTTTTTCATACACAGTTATTTTTACAGAATGGGCCCGAACGTTTTTTTTTTTTTTTTTTTCATGTACAATTTTGTTGCAGAATGGCATCAGAAGAGCTTGAGCAGTCGGTCAAAAGTCATGAAATCTGAAGAAATTTTGAATGTGAACAACAATGATCAAAAATGCCCAAAGCTGGAAGATTTCTTGGGAGGAGCATTCAGAGGTGTTTAGTTTTCAGATGATGCAGAAATTCATGACATTCATACATTAGAACTGGATCAAATTTATGGCAAGGCACTGCACTGCATTCAACAGAGATTTGGATCACACTCAACAATGAATACCAGCATTGTGGGAGATCATATGCACATCAATGGATCCTCAAACTTAACCAAAGTGATTCATCTAAGCACTCCCAGATCGGTTTGAGCAAGCTCATACTTTGATCGCAATGCTAAGATAGCAGGACATATACAACAATAATGGGGATCAAGCCTACAACATGTTTTGATTGCAGCCTCCAAATTTCTCGAGCTCGATAAACAACAATAATAATATGCATAAGCTCTTAGATTTTAGGACATGGCTGAGAATTCAATCATCCAAGAACACAATACGACCAATAATAACAACAACTTTCCTAATAAAGATTGTTCCAAGTCAAGCTACAGAACCCATTGCGAGATAAAGAATGTTTTTTTTTTTGCTATACCATGTCTATAAATATAAGAATCACCCTGCAAATGCAACCCTCCTCAACAGGGGCCATGATATTATGGTTAATACTTACACTAAGTAACCCTCTTTCTTTTTAATCAGGATTTTTGTGATTGTTGATATATTTTGGTGATGTACTGCGATCAGATAAAGTGGAGCACAGGCGGCGGCAGTATTGAAATAGAGGGAAAAATATACGCTCTTAACTAAGGCCACCAAAGCACACACCCTAAATTGAGCACACTATCGATGGTACAAGGTAATATAATTATTCTTATAAAAATTAAAGTTGTGCAAGAGCAAGAAAAAATCTAATTAATAAGTATATCGGTGCAGGTATCCTCTGGAAATGCATCTGGTGCACGAATTAGAAGACAAGAAGATTGTGGTAGTTTCAATCCTATACACCTATGGAAGTCCCGATCCGTTTCTTGTAGAGGTACCCATTTCTTGCAGAGGTGATCCAAGATTTCTAGGAATCTAGAAGATCTTACATGTTTACAAAATACATCAAAACCCCTTGCCATCCGAAATACGAATGCTAAGAAAAGATCTAATATCAGAAAGATATAAAAATGGCAGTTAAGAAAGATTCCCTAGTATCTGCCACAAAATATACCCTCAAATCCTCGTAAGGACAAGTCGAAAACCAAACCATCACCATTTATGTGCACAAATCTTAGAAATACTCAATAAAATAGTACCAGGTAAAAAATAAAATAAGGGAAAATGGTGGATACCTGCTCCTCCTCCTCCTCTGCTGAAATCCGCACCATCTGCATACAACACGAATTAATTTCCCTCCTGCCCAAGCTTGTTTTTCATTTTCCATACATTCAGGATTTTTCCCGCAGTTTGCCTGTTTTGCAAGCCACCCAAAATTATAAAGAGTTCTTTTAATTTTAAAAAAATACATTAAGGGTATTAGAGACAAAAATATATTTTTGTCTCTAATTAATGTCTCAAATGACCCCCTTTGTAGTAGTGTAATTTCAACATTTTAATAAAACCAAAGAGATCTAATGAATGTGGGTATTTTATGCAAGTCCTAGATGTTGTAGATTATGTTAAATGTTTTGAGGATGAAGATAGACCCACAGAGACATAAGGTCTAATTATTTGAATCCATGTTTAGAAAAAATAGATACTCCGTGAATATTTATTTGAGACTTAATTAGTACCCAATGAAGAAAATATTTCTGGCTTAGAGTGTGATTCATCCGATCTTAATGCTTTTGGGTTTTGCGGGGACATGAAAGGAAAAAATGATGATCGGATTGTGGGAACAAAAGAGTGGTAGGTATACAGACATTTTGTTTATCTATATTTTTGGGGTGGAATGTATTTATGAAATAGGGGAGAGGACCCTATAATGATGCACCTAACTTTAGGGGCATGTAGATATATGTAGGTATGTCGGTAGCATAAAATTATCATATCATTGTCTAGCAATTGATTGTGCCATATCAACATTTTTGCTTGGCGTACTTATTTGGAGGGAAAAGCAGTTTTTGAATTGATTTTATATGAAGAAAATTAATATAAATCAATTGAAAGAGGGCCAATGACTGATTTCCTATGTGTCACATTCTCATTAACTCTTAAAAAGTGTCATTAACCAAAAAGTGCACAACTATTGGTACTTTTTTCAGTAACCTATGGCGAAAAGAGATGTACATGTTTTGGTGTATGCTCGGTTATAGGGTCCTCTCCCTAGTTGATTATTATTTTACATTTTATATGTGACCGAGAAAAGGCCGGGGCATGGTGTGCTTCTAAAGGCAACATTCCGTACTTTGAAAATTCTGCCAAAGATGTATTTAATGTTGAAGCTGCTTTCCGGTGCATGACAAGAATGCAATAAAGAATGAGCCCAAAGAGGTACGTGGTGTTAGTAAAACCTACTTCCTCGTGTCATTTCTAATTTTATGCTAGGATGATGTAATTTTAGCAATATTTCTTGTGTTAGAAATTTGTATATCTATTTATACCTTTTTAGTACTTTCTTTAAATTTTGTTTGTTGACTTTAGTTTATTTGTGCTCATGGGTTTTCCTTGCATTATTATTGATTTTTCTATGTTCTAATCCATCCATTTTAATTTATCCTTATTGTTTTACCATGTTGATCTTATCCTTTTTGTTTTGTAGATATCTCCCAGATACAATTGATGTCTTTCTTTGGGAGGCAACAAAGATCGTCAGGATGTGAGTGTTAGTTTCCTATGTGTCACACAAGACTCTGGGTGCTGCATATAACCTTTTACAATGAATTTGGCCTTTGGGAGGGTGATCCAATATTGTTTTGTGTATTCAGTGTAGTGATATAATTGTATTCTAGATAAATTTTAATTAAAATGTACCTTTGTTTTGCATTCTCCCATCTCTTCGGTTGATCCTTTATTTTGTCTGAATTAAATGATGATAAATTTGGCTTGAGAACGTATATTGCATTGTATGTTGGTATTCTATCATGATTATTTGAAACCATGGCTACAATTATTCTTTAATCATGTATCATTCAATAATAAGTGAATTGATTCTCAACTTCCAATCTCCAAATATAAAATGTGGTGTGCAATTATCTATCTTGCGGCCTCCCGATCTTTACACGTTAAATTTTAGTCTCATATACAATTTTTATTAGCTTTATTTATGGGGAAAAATTAAGGGAGAGTTTTAATTATTTTAAATTTTTTCAAATTCTATCTATAACTATTGTTATTCATTTATTTAATATCTATCTTGTGTACATTTGGATTGACAACTTAAATTCTTTTCAGGGGGTGACTCTGGATGAAACAGGAGGTATCAATGATGAATCCCAAAAAAATTGATGAGGTATGAAGATGAATCTCCCTTTTTATAGTAGGGGTGAGGTAGCATACACAAGGCACATGAACTATTTGACAACCTAAAAAAATGTAGCCACATAAACTGCTATGATGGTATGAAGGCACAAAATGGGTTTGTTGAAAATACCTTGGGAAAATTTTAAGCAAATGCAATTGAAAGGTGTAAAGCTAGATAACATTTTCCTCCATACTCCCATCCTGTGCCAAAATGCGAGCTTTAGAGATAGGTAATCGAAAATTGTGTTTAATATAATCTTTTGTAAAATATTGTGCCTTCTCTGTACCTATAAAGTTTTGGTATGTATGAGCTTGTTGTGGACCTAAAAAGTCCCCTTACATTATTATTTGATGGATTCACATACCTTGGCTGATGCAGTGGTCATTGGGGCTTTCTATATGGAACACTGCTCGCATTCCATGCTCATGCAGTTGTAGGATTATTAGAAGGAGCACTTACTGGCCTTTTTACAAAGCCTACTCTATGCAACCTCTATCTTGTAGTAAAAAAATTGGCCACAAAAGGCTACCACTCATGATATAAAATATGCACATCCACAAAACTCTTCATGTATTCATGTTTAGTTAAAATAAACTACTTCGCAAAATGTTACCACTCTTGATATAGGATTTGGAAATGTATATGTATGAATTTGTAATAAGTTTGAAATGTAGAGAGAACCTTTAAATGAAGTTCATCTATATTTCTAAACTCACAAAATCAATGACACCCCTTGTCAACGCGTCAACTACAAAAGTAATAAACATCCCTCTACATCAAATAACATATATCATTCGACATTCACATTACATTGTATACATGTGATTGCTAGTTTAAGGGCTATTAATTTACAATTAGTAAATATCTTAAGATAGTATGATGTCCCTAAATATTGTTTTTAAACAAATCATGTGATTATTTGGTTTTTTCTTCACATTGGTCAATTATTGTTTAAAATTGATGTGAATTTTACATTCATCTAATTGAAAACTATAAATTATTAGGAACCATGTGGATTTCACTCTCTTCCAAACCAAAAACTAATATTAATTGTGATTACATTTTGAAAAAAATATAGTGTGAATTTTATATATCAAGTTAAAAATATAAATTATTAGAAATTAAAAATATATAATTATCTTATAATTTAATAAATAGAAGGAAAATAATGAAACTTAAAAGTAACGAAATTCAAAAAAATTAAAATTTATATCTCAAAATTTAAAATTTGGATTGCCTCAAAATTTCTAATATAAAAACATGAAAATTATATTGTTGTAAAACACACCATTTTTTATTTGAAACCTACAAACATAAATTTGAGAACCAACTAAAAAATTGTGTAGAAAATTCATAGGAATCATCTAGGCACTATAATTCCATCACCTCCCTACATTGACATTCTTTTTTGTGTGTCAACATGGAGTGATTTTGGCATGATTGAGAGGTTTAAGACTATATCCATTTTTACATTTTAGCTTGAATTTATGTCATAGTATAACATTCCATACAAACCAATATTTTTCATCTTATCTATATGCAATTACACCCATGTTCTTGAGATTGATGTCCTTGACCTCAATTCGTGAAACCCCGAACTTTTCATACTCCAACTATGAAAAATAGTTCAAAAGCAAAATTACTGAACAATAAAACTCAAAATCAAAACTTTATGACACCCATAACTTCAAATATATATAAAGACAACTATATATTTTTAACAGCTGTTGTAAATCAATTTTGATCTTATTCTTATTCGAATTCGAATCCCCAAAGATAAGTCTAGCAGAAAAATCACATCTACATTCATACATTGGTAGCAACAATGTCAAAAATAATAATTGTTTTTTCTCTCCATTGAATAAAGTTACAAACTATATAGGACACGGATAAATATAGAGTATAATGGTTTTGAAACATAGAGAGAGAAAGCAAGCGGACCGTTTAAGATATATAAAAGGAGTACGGTATTGAGTGAATTTCATATGGGTAAAGAAGAACCTTCAGGAAAATATGTTCATGTAGAAACTATTTCAAAGTATCTATTCATCTAAAAGCATGAGTATAAGAGAATGAACATGAGTTTAAAAAGCAAGTTTTCGAAGTGGTGAAAATCAAATAAAAATACTATAATTATATAAAATTGGAAAGATTCAAACCTATATAATGGTATATATAAAATTTTAAGAAAATCTCAAAATCACTAACCAAGTGGATCCACATATCAAAATATTTTCTTCGAATTTTTAGCATTATATTCAACTCTAATAAAAAGGCACAATAATAATCTCAAATATTGCACTCGCAGTACTCAAGAGGCAAAAATATATGGAATAGAAGAAGAATCTTTAGAAAAGAAAAATTGAATCTCGAATATCTCGAAACCTAGAAAAGGATATGAATAAATGAATCAAATGCTGAATCGTAATGCATAAACAACAAAAAATAGAATTTTGAAATCTAGAAAAAATATATGCATTAATGAATTGAATGTTGAACCGTGATGAAAAACAGTTTAAATGTGGATGGGTCGAAAAATCATTAAAACATTAATTAAATTTCCCTATAAACACTACAAACCCACAACCGCTTATAAATCTTGCTTCCAAATTTATAAATCCACATTCGTAACCCCCAAAACATAAGGGAGCTAAACCTCCAAATCCTTCTTTAAAAATGAAGCAATACAAAAGAGTAAATAATATTTACTTATCTATCTTGCCAAAAATAGGTTGCATTATGGTTGCTTTTGCCCCTATTTTCTTCCATCTGTCCCTCTCCTGTAACACAACTATGCGACCTGTCCTCGGCGGCCACTTCCTCACCTACCGTATCATACTGTGAACGACACCGACATATTTTTTCACTCTGTATTATTTGTTTTTGGGTTGCCTCTTTCTTCATTTTAGGGTTTCTTGAACAATGCGAGGGTCACTTAAGGTTCAATGGCTCCAATGTTTTTGTATGCGACGTCCTTTTCCACCGTCCACACTTCAAACTTGTGTTAGAGACCCTCTGCCCCCACCCAATTGTGACAATGCCTTTCGCGTAATTAGTAATAGAAATTTTGACATCCTTTGCCACCCTATCTTCACCATCTACGGAGCAAACTCTTCCACCATGCAGTTCACCCTATCCATCATCTGATTCAGGGTTCGAATCACAAGCATTGGATGCAACGCATCTGAACAAATGCAATTGCTAAATTCAGTGCATACAAGAATCGTGTACAGAGCATAAAAATAACTAGAAATTAACGAGGGTTTTAAAGATTTTTTTTTCATATTTTACCTAAAAATCCTAAAGGAGCTAAATCTAACCATCTTCTGAGCATGGGCAAATGGAAACGCTTTCTCCTGGGGGCTTCAGTAACTTCTCAGTCATTGCTACCACATTCGTGGACAAATATTTGTACTGAAAATCCAAACTTTTGATGCCTCCTCTCAGACATGATAACAACGTTGGGTATGCCATTTTTTTGCAACCAATCGTGCCACCATGACCGTTAATATGCCAAGAATACACCGTATCTTGAGAATGTAAAATTGCTTACGCAGAATCAAAGAAGTATTGCACTGGTCTTTGAAGAATGGAAAGGCATATAAATTGCAGAGGAACCGTCATGGGAGGATGTATTGACAACACTTGTACTTTCTTCGGTGCAACAAGACTCTGCTTCATGTCCTCAGTGACCGCTTCCTCTTCTCTTGTTTCGTGCAAGTATCATACTGTGAGCGGCCGCATCATTTTTCTCCCCTATTTTCTTCGTCCTAGGGTTTCTTCAATAGTGTAAGTGTTATGGTTTCTTGAACTTGGCAAATCGGTTAAGGTTCAACGAATTTGTTCGTAATCAATGTCCTCTTCTGCTTCATCTCAACCATCAACACTTTTGACTTGTGCCCAACTAGCCCCCGACCCCCGCCCAACTAGCCCCGCTCAACTGGAACAATGACTTTTGGCATAATTTACATTAATGAATGTTGAAAACTATTACTAGTGATTTCCCTCATGATGAAAGGATACATTAAATTTGATAAGTTGAAAAGTATATAGTTGTGTTGTAATCAAAATATGTTATAACATAGAAAAATAATGAAACTTGGAAGTAACTAAACTCATAAGTACGAAGACACAGAACTTAAAATGTATAACATCAAAACTTGAAACCTAAATTACAAGAAAATATTAGCCCCGAAAAATTTGGAAACACAAAAATATATTTCTATAAAACATGGCCCTAGATCTTATTGGAAACCCGAATACATAAAGTCAAGAATACTATTTTCTAGTAACACATTTCATAACTTTGATGACACACTTTAGTCACATATTTGTTTATCATAGCTTCTATTTCAATTTTGAATGTTTTCAATATTGATGGAGGCATAAACATTAGCTTCCTTATTCCATTTGGCATGTTATTAGTAGGTTGTAGGAAAATAAAATAAGTTGGTAGAGATATCTCATGCTGCCATTTTTGTTGTATAGTGCTCGGTTTCATTGTGTCTCCCCACCCAAAGTCCACTTCATAATATTTAGAATGCCTCCAATCACTAATTGTAACTACATTTTCAAACTTCATATTGACATCTAATGCAGATGGGCTCATCACGGTTTTTGAGTTGAGTTTTTGGGTAAATAAAACTTTGATTTCTTAATGACCATTAGAGCACACAAAAGAGATCCACTTAGAAGGTCATGGACATTATTAATTGCACATGCAATACCAAAGGCATTGCCATAGTATCCCCTGTGGAAGAGGGGGATTAAATGATCAAATCACGTCCACTACAAAGAAAAGCTTCACATTATCATTATGTGGAATACAAAAAGCCTTTATCTTTGCTTGTAAAACCAATGTTGCTACAATTGCGAATGAAGAAAAAAACTTTAGATTCTTACATGATGCGTTCTCCGATATGATTTATTATCTCAAAGTTTATAACAAGATATGTTTGAACAAATTTCTCCTCAATTAGAGGTGTGTGTATAATTTGAAGATGATTCATCGGAGGGGTATACAATATCCTCAGCTTCACCGTTCTCTTATTCATATTAGATCAATCGAGGGCTTAACCTCTCCTCCTTCCATCTGCGTAATACCTTGAATAAATTGGCCAAATCCTTTTCCATCGCATACACGACCATACAAATTCTCTCCAACAACAAAACCCCCACATGTAAAACGAGTTACTTACATAAAAGACATGCAAAAAGATAACAAAAGCATATTGTTAATGGAAACATGTATGCAACCATTAATAGAGACATCTTTTCAAGTTATTTTATCTACCCAAGATTAAACCAGCCATATAATCACCTAAACAATCAAGAGATGGAGGTCCTCAATATTTGGATCCTGTGGTAGAGAAAAAGAAACTCCCGAAATGGTGGATTGTATTCATCTAGATCTCGTTAAGACCGAAAGGTCGTTAGGCATGGATTCCACAAACAAAGGACCCTACCTGTGTGCTCCACTTCAAGTTCCCAATTTTCTCTATTTTTGAGCCGCCTAACAAAAGGGTAATAGTAAACCATATTCTCTATGGTCTTATACCTATATGTTTTGTAGTTCCAAAATCATCTCTATAGAATCTAGAGTTCCATATTCTCTCATCCCAATGTTTGGCCCATACATATCATTCTAGAATCTTCCTAAACAAGCTAAGTCTCTCTCTCTCTCTCTCTCTCTCTCTCTCTCATCTTTTAAACAAGTTACTTATCGTTTATCAATCAATTATTTCATTTAAAGTTATAATACATTATTTTAGTCATGTATAATTGATATTGGGAGTTAATTAGATGCGAGTAGTCCTCCTATTGTTAACTCGTATATCCTTCTTAGTTGTTATGCTCATACAATGCTTATAATCTAATTAGGGTGTAAACAATTCTATACTGACAACTACTTAGATTGTGTGAGTTTTTTCATGAGATGCTTGCCAATATTATGTTAGTGTGGGTTATTGCAAATAGTTCTATAAGTGATTGAGCAATGTGCATAGATAAACAAGTTGCATAATGGAGATAAGGATAGGTCACTAGAGCTTAGAATGTGTGCACAAGTCGTGCTTAAGGAGCAAAGAATTTTTTTCATTGCCAAATGATAAATTAAAAAATTAGGTGTCTACAAACTGTAACATTTCTTTGATAGTTAATATAATTATTGATTGTACTCCATTTTTTATCAAGCATTTGTATTAAATATTTTGGTTTACTTTAATGTTATGCATTTTGATGTGTTTCCCAATTTATACCACCACTTTTCAAGTTATATATATTACTAATACAATCATATAGCAAGGAGTTCCCGGTTTGGGTTGATATATATCATAATGTCGGCTAAGATTTTGGTGAGAGTATCCCTAAGATTTCCATGTAGGGTGTATGTGAGACAAATCAAAGCAATTGTATTGAGCATTATCGGTTACTACATGTATATATGACGATGCTTGTAATAGAGAGCTTGGAATTTAATAGCACACGCATCTAGAGGAATTTATTAATAATGGCGTATTGACATTGAATAATGGACCCTAATGGTCAAAATATAATATAGAATAGTTATTGTTTTATAAAGTAATAAGCCATTACTTCATCAAATGTTTCACAATTATGAGAGGTGTATGTATGGATGAAAATTGACATACAACCTTTAACCCCATTTAGCCCCCTGAGGTCGTGTTGGAGAAATTGATGCTTTGAATGTGTGTGGCTAACTATAGGAGGATCAACGACTAAGATCTAGTTGTGTGATCTCCTGGTAGCTGAGTTGGCAAGGGGATATTTAGAGGCTATAAATAGGTAGCGTAAATTCCCCATGGTTTGTTTTCCTAACTGGATCTAAGTGTTGAACTAGTTTGAAGTGTCCAAATTAACTAAGTGAAACTAACAGTCTATGCTACTCTTGCTGAAAGGAAACTAATCTAAAAAAATCACAAAAGACTGAAATATTACAATCACAAACAACATTTTGCTTCTATTCTAAATAATTAAACTATCTCTATGTACTAAAACTAAACAAGCAAAAAACCCGGTGTGGTTATTCACATGTCTTTGAGTGTATTGAAACTAAACTAACTTAAAACAAGAAAATTTCCAAAAGATCTATGATATGTAGACAACCTCCTACAGATATTCTCTCCTTCAGATCCATAGGGATGGGAAGAAGAGGATCCATCATCGGGGGTTGCTATGAAAGGTTCAAACCCTCTTGAAATTAACTAATTGCTTGCAGTGAAAAGAAAGGAAATTGATTTCTACTCTATTTGATATGATGTAACAATGATAAATTGTAGGAATGAAGGAAATCAAACAAAAAATCCAACTTGGAATTCACAGAACATAGGTAAATCTAGTTATGTAGTAAATTTTCCCCTCAGTTTGTTCCTTTCTTTTTCTATGTGTCTAGATGAGTCCAAGGAATTGGGAATGCGAAGGGGGCAATAGGAGAAGGTGCTTAAGCAATGGAAGCTTGAAGGCAGTCTAGTTACAATGAAGGTGGAAGAGAGATATCACAAGTGAACAGAGCTTGGTTATGTAATTTCCAGCAGGATTGTGGCAACAATACTATGCAAGATACAAAAATTCTTAGGCCATTTGCTTGAATACAAGCATGGAATATATAGGAATTGGATGGGATGTGCCTTCATGCACAAGGAAACCTTGGAGTGCCAAATCATTGGGTGAAGAGGCAGTTCAAACTAATTAAATATATTTAAAAATAGAAGAGGGAAGGAATACCATGCAAACAAGACCATTTTAGGTAATTTGGTTCACAAACGCACCTTAGAAATTAAGTTAAGTGAACGTAACATGTTAAAACCATGCATGAGGAGTTCTAGAAAAATTAGGCGGGTCCTTTGCCCTACACGAGGAAGCATTTTTAGAATTGCCGCGGGTATGGTAGCGGTCCCGACACTAAAGGTCAAAACATGCACATAAATGAGTGGGAAGCTGGAAAAAGTGTGGAAAAACTAACGATGTCTAGGCTACAAATATGTAATGCGAAATGGTTTAGGAGCTCGTACACCTTACGAAAGGACATGTATCATCATTAGGGACTTTTTCTAACCATTTTCTGACAATGTAGCACATGTAATTTTGGGTGCATACATATTTCCCCCTCGGAAAAGCATCTTCGACATGAAGATGCATAAAACGTAGATTTCAAGTATGACGTTCCCAAAATGGGGGGTTACAAGCTATACCTAACACGCCTGTGTGTTGAAATGTCATTGTCTAAACTCCCGCTACCTGTAAAATGAAGAGAAGACTCAAGTATAGATAGATAAAATATAAAAAAAAACACCAAATCAAAACGATAAGAGGACTTACCATTTGTGCAGGATATAAAAGTATACCCGTGCCAGCGCTCCATTCGTGTGAACATGTGCACTTAAAACGAAGTTATAAAAACATATATATCTAAACAACCTCATTTTCAAATTCATTTACGCATATCGACTTGGTGATTTTTGAGTTATGGGCCCAAGTTGACCATTTTCATGGAAAGAATAGTCAAAATGTCCTTTGTGAAATCGTGATAATGCCTCCATGAGTGGGAGATCGACCAACGTGTTCTTAGGATAGTTTTCCTCACTTCTGTGTTTTTAAACCTAAAATGTGAAAATGTTAAAAACTTTGCCTAGGGGGGATCTTTTTTTAAATTTATTTTTTTAAATGAGTCTCTAGGTGGGGTGCCCTCAGGGTAGTCTTTTATTTAGTTGAAAATGGTCCTCTATTTACATTTTTGAGTGTTTTTAGGGAAACAAAACATTACGACAAATCGGTTCAAGCCGCCTTGAGCGGGCGATGGTCCTAGAACCGCCGCCCTACATTAGTTAGGGGTCTTGGAACTACCGCCTTGCACTAGGTGATGGTTCTAAATAGAATTGCCAAAACTCCATGATAATTTAATTTTTTTGGATCTTTGACATTTTGCTATGTTTTTGATGGTCTTGTTATCTCTCGAAAGAGCACCGGTAGAGAGATGGCAGCAAGTTCTCTAAGTCTGCAAATATCTCTCTCTCTTGTAGATAAAATGGGAACACCTCAGTCTCGTGGGTATACCTATTTTGAGGTGAACCTTCGGGGTTAAAAGGCCGAGTTCCTTATTGGTGTTCACTAGACTGCTTCTTTAGGAGTTTTAGGGTTAATAAGTGACTGAAAATGAAATAATTACTAAGGTGATACACAAAATTTGAATAAAGAACTTGACTTGAGTGGAATACACAATTGACTTGTGAAGAATTATTTGTGTGCACAAACCAATTTATAATTTCGTAGAATGTAAGGAAAAAACACTTAATTTATACTTTGAGGAAAATCACAACTTGATCTTGGTAAGCTAACATGCATAGTAAAATTTAGCGGAAAAATAGTAGATCTCGCAGCGGGGTAAAGTGACTAATCGGGAATATTGATTCACAAGGTTATAATAATACACAAGCTTGCGAATAACTTGGAAAGGCAAAGAATAATTCACACTCGGAGGGAAAAGCTGGTAGAAATTGCGTCAAGTACTCATATCAAAAGTTCTTTGGAAAAATCTCGGAAAAATGCCCCTTTGTGCTTTGCGCAAGAGCACACAATATATAACAAAAGTTCATCCCCCTAAAAATAGCTTCAAGGCTGTACTAGCCCATGCATCCTAATTTTATCCTTTATTTAATAATAAATAAAGGAATAAAATAATACAAACTAAAGTACATGATAGAAATAGGCATTATAGGCCTTAGCTACAATTTAGTCAAACTGGGTTGACTGTTCTATTTTAGGAAAGAAAGATGAATAATTGCTAAATTTAAAAATTACTTGTTATGCAAGTCTTCTCTCTTTGCACATGCAAAATCGTCACCCTCTTTGTTTTGTCTGTTGTGAAGGCATGAAAAATTATCTCCTGTGTGTAGGCAAAAGGATGCAACCTTAGTCATATTTACAAATTTAAGATAAAGTGGGGACCACCTCCAAAGTGCACATGTTCAGATTTTGTTCACTTTCCTGGATAGTCACATGAGTGACACCTACGAATTTTGTTTGAAACCCCATGTGGGGACCACCTTCAGTTTGAGATGCTGCCACATTGTGGACTTAGGCATTAGCATGTATAAAATAATAAAGGGTACCACCCTTGGTTAGCCCACCATGTATATTTGGTTTGCCACCTTTGGACTTGGCACATAATAGAAATGTTGCCCCTTTCGGGAATTTGGCATATAATGATGTCTTTTTAATTTTTGTGGGTATGCACAAAGTTCAGACGTCGAAAAGTCTTGGTGAATTATTTTGTTCACCATCCTCGTGGGCTGGCCCCTCTCCATGATGACTCACCCCTTGAGGATTTTGATGGTTAGTAACCTAACCCTGCTTTGTTTTACCTAGATCTTTGTGAGCACTAATGGCCCCTAATCTGTGCCTTTGTTTTGTCTCCACCGTTGATTATGTAACCCTTATTAGGGTTCTGGCTTGGGAAATTAATGTGGTCGGTGGCATTTAAGTGAACCTTATTACGGGAACCAGTGTGGGCTGATCACTGTTCGATCTGGCACTTGGCATTTGATGGGTCATTGATCAGGGTTTTGTAACCTCAGTTCGAATGTGAATTTATACACTCGAGCTCGACATTTGGTCATTTCATTTGCAATTTCACTCTATGGGCGAAGCCCTGGAAAAATTCTTACTGGTCCGTAATTTTGATGAATGCTAGGAAACTTGGAGGTCTTTGAGGCTTGCATTCATCTGTTTACTCAATCACCGACACAATTGTTGCTTATTTGTGCATGCATTTTCGAAGAATCCATAGGTATTTAGTTGTTCTTGTCTTCGTAGCTCGATTTTCTTTTCAAAATATGATCTAAAGGTCATTTTTGATCATCTTGCTCTATACTTCTTGTGGAGTGATGAATCTTGGTTCTCCTTTTGGTTTTCTGCTCCTGGTAGTTTATCGAACTCGGTACGAGGCTGTGGAAGGAGATGCCACCATTTTTAGTTTTCCTTCTTGCTTCGTTCTTGGGAAATGGTGAGTTATAACACTGTTTTTACCTTCTATTCGAGCTTGGGTTTTCTTTTGTTAATCTGGCTTGATACTTTGACTGTTTTCACTCTTATGGTGACATGCAAGCTTAGAACTCTATTTCATTTCATCTTGTAGATGCACACTGTTTGTTTGGAATTTAAAATGCGAGCTCCTTTTCGTCTTACTTCCTATAGATAGATGCCTACTTGGAGTTTGTAAGATCTTCTCCATGTTGTACATGCATAATTTGTACTTCATAAGACTTCTCTCATTACGTAGATGTGATGTTTGTACACTCGGGTACTTGTAAGCCGTATCTTATTTTGTGGCTCATTTCCTCTTTCTGATGTAAATGAAAGAAAGTTTGCACTTCTGAGCTTGGACTTGTAAACAGTTCCATTTCTAGCAGTTTGTAAATCTTAACTAAGCATTTGTAACTTTAATTGAGCTCTCCATTTGATTGTAAACTTGTATTTTCCTCCCTCTTTGATCAGGGGATCATTTTTGAAAAATTTCCCTAAACATCCCTAAATGGTGTCAGTGTAAAAGATCATCTCGAGAGATTTCCAACGACTATGAGAACGTGACAAACGGACATCGGGAGCTCTAGATATGTTCGGTCAAAGTTTAGACATCGAGAAAAGTCAAACTATGGTCAACTGGTCAATATTGGACCAATTGCACTGTGACACGTGGCTTGCCAACACTCGTCGAATTCGCTCGATTTTCCTATCGGGAGACGACAAGTGGATTACATGCTATGGACTGAGTCCATTATTTCTATACCACATTATATGGGTCGAAATTATATTATCTTGGTAAGTCCACTTTCCAAATGGCACGCATATATGCCAAACCACATATATACATATTAATGTTTATACATTAGTATTATTAAACCGCCAAACATATGCTACTTCCACGTGGAGGAGGAGTGAAGCAGTGGTGGGGAGCATGTTGAATGGTATGCGTGGACATCCACGTGGTGAACAAGGTGGTAAGCGGTGGTAGGGGGCGGTTATGCTCCAAAGTGGTCCTTTGACCACTATCCTTGCGCGGAGAAAGGCTTAATAAAGCCTAAGACTTTATCTCCTTCCACCATATGTGGGACTTTATACCCACTTAACCAATGCCACGCCAAATTTGGGTTTTAATCCCATTAAATATACAATGCCACTATGGGATTTTTAATCCTTACCAAATGCTATGCCGCTCAATGGGGATTTAATCCCATTTCATATGCAAAAGCCGCTCCAATTGGGATTTTATCCCATTTAAAATGCAAGTCCGCCAAAAATGATGCCACTGGGATTTGATCCCTTGATCTCATGGGTCCAAGACCAATCCTCCAACCAACTCGTCTAGAGGCTTGGGCGCATTATAAAATGGGGCGCTTCCACTTATACAATAGGAGAACAGGTCTGTGTAAAGTAGCTTAAGGACCAGTTTTCAGAGAACGCCATTTTTGAAGGCCTTGCACTCAGATTGGGCACTTGGAGTAAAAAGATGAAATGAAGGAAATTCTGAGATGATTCCAAAAATGTAAGATTTGATCTTTTTGTTGAGTTTTAACCTATTTTTGGAAGCTTTGAATGCAGATTTTAACAGGGATCTTCAAGACAGCTAGTTGGAAAACATGAATTTCAATGCACTTATGGTCTGAAGTTTGACTTGGTGTAAACATGAAAAATGTTCATAATTCAGAGATGGTCTCAAACATATGATTTGTTTTATAGAATGTTTTTAAATCTCCATTTTTAGTTGTTTTTCTAACACAGTTGCAGGGAGATCACATTATGAAAACACTATAGGAGCCACAAATCGTTCTTGGGACATTTATCATCTCATTTACAGGTTTGGATTCATTATTGGTTGTTTGTAAGAGTTATTGTACTTGTATTTAAATATTATTAATGGATTGGTTCAATCTGAACCCGGGGACGTAGGAATTTCCGAACCTCGTAAACAATCTTGTTTGTTATCTGAATGTTTTTAGTTTTCTGATTATTTATTTGCTACACAAGTTTTCTACACTTCTATGGATGCATAATAATCAGAATTTAATCAATTTGTGGAGTTTAGAATACTTAAAATTGGTTAAGAAAATCACGATCTTTGAAAACTTTTAAAAGTGAAAAAAATACAACACATGTTTTCAGATCAAGTTTGGTATCAGAGTAGTTAGATTGCGGATTAGCTTCTAATTGTGTTTGGAAATTTGGCTTCAGTTTCAATATTGATTTCAGTCTTTAGTGTGTAGACATTTTGGGGCTTGTTAATCTTCTTTTGCAGTGTGCAGTTTTGGAAGTACAAGTTGTGTTTGCAGGAACCAGGAATCATGGGCAAGTCATCCAACTCCAAGAAGAAAAATCTTTCTTGAGAGATAAATTTTATTCCTTGGAAGAGGAAATAGTGCGGTTAAAATCTGAGCCACAATCCTCTATAACCAAGAAAGAGGAGTATGTCAACAAGATGCTTGAAGAGAGCAAGAAGTTGATGGGCTTTGTTAAAGAGTTGCAGGAAGAAATACGGACCAAGGATGCCCTCTTGGAAAAGCTGCAACAAGGTGAACATAAGAAGGAAATGCCTTCCAAATCAGATGCAAGTACTATGACAGAAGAATGCACTGTAAGTTGTTCACATTTTAATTCTTCCTCTCATTCAGTTTCAGATATTCCTTTGGGTCAGTTTGAAAAACACACTAAGGGAATTGGGTCTAAGCTAATGGTTAAGATGGGATTTAACGGAAAGGGCCTTGGTAAAAATGGACAAGGTGATGCTAACCCAATACAGGTAGAGGATCAGCCTCAGTTTGCAGGTTTGGGTTATTCTAGTGGGAAAATGGAAATTGGAGAAAGTTCCAAAGCAGCTGAAGGAAGACAAGCTTCCAATAGCCAAGGATCTACACCACTAGAATTGCAGGATTCCGCCATCAGGAGGAACAATGAAAGGTGTAAGAAAACAGGTAAAAGAGGTAATCAGATTCCACCTCCTCCCACTTACACTAAAAATAGCACTAAGGGAAAATCAAATCCTAAAACTTCTAATACACTCTTTCAGTTGGAACAATATAGCTTTGGTAGGCAGAAATATGCTTTCCCTTGCACATTTTGTGAAGGTACTAATCATTCTATTGCATATTGTTGGAAGAGGAAAAATTTGATTAAGAAGTTAATGCCTTTTGTGAATGATAAGGCAGGTGCTAAAGACCAATCTCACCAAGGAAAGGTGAGAAATGGCAAGAATGTTACCTCTCCTAAATAGGGGAATCATTCTCATAGATAGAGTTCTAAGAATGGTAAAATGGGTAAGACTCCTAAAAACAGGGAAGTTAAATTTTGTTCCCATTGTAATAGGAATGGTCATGATGTTAAGGTTTGTTGGTTTGTTTCTAAACAACAAAATTGGAAAGTTGTTAAAAAGAACAATATTGTAAAACCAACAGTGCTAAACCTAACTAAAACTCATTGTGGTATTGAGAAGGTAAAACAACCAAAACGGAAAAACCCAAGTGATTGGTTTGGAAAAACACTCCTCAACTTTATATTTGCACTACAGTAAATTGTTGATAGTAGGCAAGAAAAATAAAATTCAGAGCTATATTTTAGGGATTCCTGTTGATTGATAAGGATTTGTTCCTAAGTTGATATTTAAAGCTTTGAAAATGAATGGAAACAACTGAAGAGAAGATTTGAGTGATAGGTTCATCATACTCATGTTTTGTTTTCTCAGATTGGTTGGTAGTTCCATTGTTGAAAACACTATGCAGGGATAGGCATCAGTAGCATGTCTAAATTTGAAACTTGCAGTTGTAATCAGCATAATCACAAAGTGTCAGTTGAACACTAGCTTCTGTTATAGATGGGTGTTATTATCTGAATTATTATTTGTGATGGCGATACAGTGTTTTGGCATATTCATGTTGATTCAGTTGTTGGCTATAGCTATTTTTGGGTGTTGATAGTCTATTATATTCTGATAATGAATACTTGCAATTGTTACAGTTTTAGATGGGCAGTAGCCTAATTGTGGGCAGTTTAGATGTCTTGTATACTGATCGTGTTATGGAATTGTAATTTTTGGTAATCGGCCATATCACAAAGTGATAGTTGAACACTAGCTTTCCATAATAGAATGGGTGTTATTATCTAGTCAGTTATTTGTGATGGCATTACAGTGGGGTATGACAGTTCACAGTTGTGCATAGAGTTGACAGGGTTGCAGCATTTCAGTTGAACACTAGCTTAATTGGGTGTTATTATCTGATCGGTTATGTGACTAGCTAATCAACTATTTGCATTTATTTAACCTATAATGTTATTTTGGGTTCTTGTATGTGTTTGTGCAATGCAGGAAGAGATAGCATGTTTTTGTGGGTTGATACACAACTTTTTGTGGACAAAAGCCTTTCTCAGTGGGGAGGTGTGATCAGGGGATCATTTTTGAAAATTTTCCTAAACATCCCTAAATGGTGTCAGTGCAAAATATCATCTCAAGAGATTTCCAACTACTATGAGAATGCAACAAATGGACATCGGGAGCTCTAGATATGTTCGGTCAAATTTTAGACATCGAAAAAGTCAAACTATGGTCATTTGGTCAATATTGGACCAATTGCACTATAACACGTGGCTTGCCTACACTCGTCGAATTCGCTTGATTTGCCTATCGAGAGACGACAAGTGGATTACATGCTATGGACCGAGTCCATTATTTCTATACCACATTAAATGGGTCGAAATTATATTATCTTGGTAAGTACACTTTCCAAATGGCACGCATATATGCCAAACCACATATATACATATTAATGTTTATACATTAGTATTATTAAACCGCCAAACATATGCTACTTCCACGTGGAGGAGGAGTGACGCGGTGGTGGGGAGCATGTTGAATGGTATGCGTGGACATCCACGTGGTGAACAAGGTGGTAAGCGGTGGTAGGGGGCGGTTATGCTCCAAAGTGGTCCTTTGACCACTATCTTGCGCAAGGAAAAAGGCTTAATAAAGCCTAAGACTTTATCTCCTTCCACCATATGTGGGACTTTATACCCACTTAACCAATGCTGTGCCAAATTTGGGTTTTAATCCCATTAAATATACAACGCCACTATGGGATTTTTAACCCTTACCAAATGCTATGCCGCTCAATGGGGATTTAATCCCATTTCATATGCAAAAGCCGCTCCAATTGGGATTTTATCCCATTTAAAATGCAAATCCGCCAAAAATGAGGCCACTGGGATTTGATCCCCTGACCTCATGGGTCCAAGACCAATCCTCCAACCAACTCACCTAGAGGCTTGGGCGCATTATAAAATGGGGCGCTTCCACTTATACTGGGAGACAGGTCTGTGTAAAGTAGCTTAAGGACCAGTTTGTAGAGAACGCCATTTTTGAAGGCTTTACACTTAGATTGGGCACTTGGAGTAAAAAGATGAAATGAAGGAAATTCTGAGACGATTCCAAAGATGTGAGATTTGATCTTTTTGTTGAGTTTTAACCTGTTTTTGGAAGATTTGAATGCATATTTTAACAGGGATCTTCAAGACAGCTAGTTGGAAAACATGAATTTCAATGCACTTCTGGTCCGAATTGTGACTTGGTGTAAACATGAAAAATGTTCATAATTCAGAGATGATCTCAGAAATATGATTCTTTTTCATATAATTTTTTAAATATCCATTTGTAGGTGTTTTTCTAACACAGTTGCAGGGAGATCACATTGTGAAAACACTGTAGGAGCCATGGATCATTCTTGGGATAGTTTCTACTATTTTTCGAGTTCTTGGGACATTTGTCAGCTCATTTACAGGTTTGGATTCATTATTGGTTGTTTTTAAGATTTATTTTACTTGCATTTCAATATTATTAATGGATCGGTTCAATCGAACCCGGGGACGTAGGAATTTCCGAACCCCGTAAACAATCTTGTTTGTTATCTGAATGTTTTCAGTTTTCTGATTATTTATTTGCTACACAAGTTTTCCACACTTCTATGGATGCATAATAATCAGAATTTAATCAATTTGTGGAGTTTAGAATACTTAAAAATTGGTTAAGAAAATCACAATCTTTGAAAACTTTTAAAAGTGGAAAAAAATACAACACACGTTTTCAGATCACTCTTGTAGGTGCATAATTGTAATTTGTGATTAATTCTTTACATCTGTAGAGGAAAAATACTTGTAGTTTATCAACCCTTTCTTCATACTGTAGAAGTAAAAATGATTTGTTTCTAGAGTAGTTTCCTTTTCTATAGATAGATGCTTGTATCTTAATCTGCTTGAGTTGAAGCTCCTGTAGATTCATCTTTCTCTTTGTAGATGTGATTCAAACCACTTTTATGAACCCTATGCATGCATACTTGTAGTTTATCTCACTTCTGGAAAGCATGCTTTGATTTGAAAACCTATTGAGCTTTGTAGTTTGTTCCTTCAGTTGGAAGATGAATGCTACTTGTGTATTCTGTAGCTTGACAATTGCATTCAAAATGATAAATCTGGAAGTTGTATGCTGTTTATTTGTTGCAAACATGATTGCATATTGTTTGTATAATGAAGTAAATATCTCTTTTCTGGAAGGTGAAATAAAATATTTAGTTTTCTTTTTGTAATAGCACTTCACTTCCATAATTTATAGTAGCAATTATGTTTCATTTCTTGCATTATTTCTCAATTTTTTTTTTGGAAAAGTCCATTTTGCAAGGGGAAACTCGGAAAAATTTTCAGAATCCTTCTCTTTCCAGAATTTTATGATTTGACCTTTCTGAAAACATGTAAACATCTTTTCTTACTTATTTGATCATTTGAATGAGCTATTCATGCTGGCTTTACTTGATTCATTGCAACTTCTGAAAATTTGCAAAGTAGTTTCTCTTTGATTCACACTTGAATTTGGAAATTAAAAGGAACCTTTGATAGTTGTAGCATGATGAGAATCTGGAATACTGTATGTTTCATTTGATCATGATATCAACATAGAAGTGATGAAACATGTACTTTTCTTGACTATTTTTATTCCTTTTGAAGCTCAGATAGCTTAGAAAGCATGTAGTAGCTTTAAAAACATGTATTTCAATTCTGTTTTAAATCAAAAGTCAATTTTACAAGGGGAGACTCTGGAAATTTTTTTCTAAAATCATATTTTTCTCTCTCCGTTTCCAGATTTTTGATCTTGATTTACAAAAATCTCTTTCTTGACTCATTCTAATGCTTTCTTCTTCTGTAAACCATCTAAAAATGATATTTGTCTTCATTCAGTAGATGCTTCCTTCTTAAACAAGTAAATTGATTTTCTTTAATGCTACAACCTGTTCCTGCAAAATTCATAAATGAGTTAGAAATAAATAGGCTTTTTGGCCTCTCTTGTATCCATGAGTTTTATTTCTTCTTTTTTCCTTCTTCGAAAATTGTTTCCACTTCGTCAAGTGTCATTTTCCACATCTGTTTCTTTTGCAAGCTGCTTCAAATTCTACCTTTCTAACCCAATCCTTAGCTTCTTTGATCTCTCTTGCTACTCATTTCACTTTATGTGCTCTATCTCTTCTTTTGATGCTAGCTCATGTGTATTTCTTTCCTTCAAGTACCATTAGATACATTGAACCTAGAATATGTATTTGCTTTAGAACATGAGCATTGGAATAACATTGTACCTTGAGCTCAATTTGATAGATACTTCTCTTGATTTTACAGGTATTAGGAGATGGAGATGGAATCAGAAGATGAGAGAGTTGAGATGGAGATGATGAGGAGTGGGGATAGAAGACGAAAAGGCAATGATGAGTTCCTTTTTACTCCTTTACTCTTGTTCTTTAGCACATGTAGCATTCTCATTTCCATGTATATGATGAGTCACTTAGTCATATCCCACGGATTGTGTGGGAAGAATTATGATCTCTTATGAATAAAGCATTAAATTGAAATAATGAGTTGATTATCTCTATCTGCATTCAGTTTTCCTTTGATTGTATAATGATGTAGGCAACTCAATATCTCAATAAAATGAATTAACATAAGGGATAATCTTAAATGAATACCTGTAACTTAAACAAACACTCTTTGAATGAGATATGTCTCCTTGTATGCTATTTGACTGCATTGGCATCCGTTCTTCATTTTGACTCCTTCCTGCTATCTCCATTTGGACATTATTGTCACTGTTTGTTTGTCAATATTTTCTTGATGGAAGTAGTAGGAAAGGAGTCAATTGTAATCTTTTATGGCAGAATAGATAAGTGCAAACTCATTAATCACCACAACTTTAATGAATACAGAACAATAAATCTGATAGGCACATAGATAATAACCGTGAATCTGATTGTCTGAAAACTGCCACTATGTCTATTGTTCCAAAACTATACACCTTACATACTCTGCAATCGGGGTTTTGATTAGGATAACACAACTGTCCTTCGGGCTTGTGTTCTCTTGCTGAGGATATTCGTGAGATTGTAGACTATGTGAGTTGTTACATTTTGTAACAGCACACATAGCTGCAGATTTCACTTAATCTCTTTCACAAATCAGCAATAACAAAATAATCTAACGTAAATCCCTTAGCTTAGGTATACTTCACCAAAGCTTTCCATTGTAATGAAGTTTCGAGTTGCCCATTTTTGCACAAGTGCAAAAATTGTCAACATTTTTGGCGATCCTGTGGGGAAAGCTGCTGCTAGCTTGTAGACTAGTGCCTTACTCTTGTCCATTGGGTATGGAGTCCAAATCTGTGACCAAAATCTTCCTTTTCCGAAAGGTCCAACCCTTTCAAAACAAATAAAGCTAGGAAAAGATCTGGAAAACTAGACCATGTGCATGAATGCACTTATTGAAAATAAAGAATGATGCAATGTGTAGAACTACACTTATTGAAATGGAAATCCTACTCTAACCAATCACTGTAAGATTTTCAATAACAGTTTTTGAGAAACATACCATTCACAGGAATGGGAAGTTCCTCTCCATTCAGCTTGGAAAGCTGAAAAGCATTTTGTTCTTTCGCAAGTGATATCTTGTAAGGACCACCCTAGAGTGTATCAAACTTTGAGTGTCTTCCTGGTTTAACACGATCAACATCCCATTTCAACATAATATCTCCTTCATTGAAGATTCTGAATGTGGCTTTCTTGTCAAAAGTCTTCATCATCTGCATTTGATTTTTCTCCATATTCAAATGAGCTTGATCTCTTAGCTCTTGTGATTCCATCAATTCTACATAACGGACTGTAATGGTTTATTCTCAAGTAATTCCATTTGATGTAGTAAATCCAATGTAGGTAACTCAACTGAAATTGACATTCTAACTTCTTTCCCATACACAAGTTTGTACGGTGAGTTTATAATTTATCTCTTAGGGGTCACCCTATCACACCAAAGTTACAGAATTCAACACTAGATGCCAAGCTCTTTGATTATCCTTGAGTGTTCTTCCGATGATTCTCAACATATTCTTGTTAGTGCTTTCAGCTAATCCATTACCTTGTGGGTAATAAATAGATGAAGAGCTCAAGTAGATTCCATAGCTAACAACCCAATCTATTACTCTAGCACCAAGAAATGCTAAAGCATTATCTCGATATGATAGTTGCTGGAACACCAAATCTACAAACTATACCTTCATAGAAAGCTAGTATTGAAGCTTCATTAGCATCTTTCAAGACTACCGTGATCCATCATGTAAAATAATCTGTGGTAGTTAGAATCCATTTATGTCCTTGTGAAGAAGGTGGGTTAACCATCCCACTAAAGTCAAGACCCCACTACATAAAGGGCTGATCAACTGAAATAGGCAGTAAAGGCAGTGAAGCTAAATGTTCTTTTCTGAAAAAGAAAGAAAATTTCTTGCATTTTCGGAACCATTCAAAACAGTCCTTAAATATGCTAGGCCAATAGTAACCTACTTTCATGATCTTCAAAGTGTGTAGTACGTCTTTGAGAAGTGACCTCCTATAGGTCCTTCATGGAATTTCGATAATATCTTGAATCTTGTCATAATCGATACATCATAACAAGATTCCATTTATATCTCTTCTGAAAAATACACCATCAACGAAGAAATAAGGAATATCCTGTAACTGAAATATATTTGTTTATTCTTATACATACTTTTTGGATAAGTGCCATGTTGTAAGTAGTCAACCAAATTAGTCATCCATCTTGATTCTGAATTTCTTGAGAAGGCTCAAGTTGCTGATTTTCTCGGTTTTGCAACATAGCGTTTGATTGTTGATACATGGTTTCAACATGGTGTTCGAAACTTGGTTTTGCATCCTGTTGTTTCTCCATATCAGCAATTAGATGCTCACATAAACCTTTACCTTGAACTGTGTTAGAAACTTGGATATCAACATCATATTCCATAACCTTCGTTATCCAGCCTGCCCTTTTCTCATTCAACTCTTTGTTCAATAAGAAAGCTTTCACATTTGGATGAGAAACAAGAACATGAACTCTATTGTTTGAAAGCATATACTTAAAATTCTTTAGTCCTCTCGACTACGTAAAGTACTTGTGTTTCAAGGAATGTGTACCTTGTTTCGTAATCGTGCAAGCTTTGTTCAAAAAAAAAGTAATTGGTTGTTCGATACTATCGTCATTGACCTGAGTTAGAATAAATGAGATTGTTTCAGCTCCTGCAAGTGCATACATTGTAAAATCTTTATCAAAATTTGGATTTGCAAGAGTAGGAACCTGAGAAATAGCTATTTCAATAGCCTCAAAACCTTCTCTCCCTTCGTTGGTCCAAGATAATGTTTTCTCTTTCCTTAGCATGGCTGTCAATGGCTTAACCAATGTTGCAAAATTTGGGACGAATCTTCTGACAAAGTTGATTTTTCCCTGAAATATCTGTAATGCCTTCTTGTGATGAGGTAATGATAGCTATGATATGGCTTCAGTTTTGAAAGGATTAATTGCTAAACCCTGTTTAGAAATAATATGGCTGAGTAGCTTACCTTCATGTACTAAAAAGATAGACTTTTTGGGATTCAAGGATATTCCAAACTACCTGTAGATCTGAAAATTATGTCTCAAATGCAGTAGATGTTCATCAAATTTTTTTGAGAATACAGTGACATCATCTAAATAAACAAGTATGCATTTATTTAGTAGGCTACAAAAATCCATGTCCATTGCACGTTGAAACATTGCACCGACATTTGAAAGACCAAAAGGCATTCTTTTATAAGCGTAAGTACCCCACTTGGTGGTAAAAGCTATTTTATATCTATCTTCTCCTTAGAATAAAATTTGATTATATCCACTGTAACCATCTAGAAGGGATAGTCTATTTGATCCTGAAACTGTTCTCAAAATTTGATCCATGTTCGGTAGTGGATAATGATCTTTTAATGATGATTTGTTAAGATCTTTAAAATCCACACATAATCTGATTTCTCCATTCTTTTTCCTAACTGGAACAAGATTTGCTACCCAACTTGAATGTTTAACTGGGAAAATAATTCCTGATTCAATCAATTTTGATAATTCTTTCCTCATAAGAGGTTATATTCTGGGATTTATAGGCCTTTGTTTTTGCCTAACTAGTTTAGAATTTGGCTGTAATTCAATCATATGATGTGCTAGATGGGTCAAACCCTTTCAATTCTTGGCATCTCCAAGTGAAAACATCTTTAAATTTAGTGCAAAGCTTAAAAAAAGACCGTTTTTCAAATAAGGAACATACCTTTCCAAGAAATAAGTTCTTTCCTTCATCAACCGAAACCTCTTCGTAGTTATCAAAGCATGAGTAGACATCTTAGCTTTGTCCTTTCTTAAGTGGTCATCAAGTCTTTGAAGATGTCTTCCAATGTGACAAGTCCTCGAGGAAACTTGTTTGTCTTTAGCTGAACAATTTGGTCACCATATAGATGCTGTAATTTATCCTGATTTACTGTAGAAAATTCAGCTTCTTGCTACAAAAACCTGCGATTTGATCATCACTCTCAAACACCTACCAACTAGATTCATTATCAGGTATAAAAGGTATGACAATCAACTTAACATGAGGCTAAACTTTGCTACTTTCTATTTGTTCCAACACTTCGAAACTAGCACCAACTACTGCCAGTCTATCGAATGTTTATTTTCAGCTCTAGGAATAGACTGAATATTAATGGCATCAAAATATTCCATTAAGTTTGAAACTCTATGCCTGTAAGACTTCATTAATGGATTCTTACATACATTGAAGTTTTTTACTTGATTTATTACTAACTCAGAATCGCCAAAGACTTGTAACGTGTTGATTCCTCTTTTTCTGGCCCAAAGTAAGCCATGAATTAATGCTTCGTACTCAGCTACATTACAAGTGCATGAAAATTGAAGACTCAGAGCTGTAAAATACCTTTCGTTTGTTGGGGAAGTGAGCATCGACCTGCTCCCTACCCCTTCTTATTCTTAGCTCCATCAAAATGAAGCTTCCAAATCCCTTCTATTGAATTTTCTATTTTGGACAAGCAAGGGAATTGCTGCATTTTCTTCATGCATGTAATATACACCGAAAATATGTTCTTCAACCTCTTTAAAAGGATCATGAGCATGTTCTTCAACTATTTTCTCATCCATAAATATGTTAGACACACCCTCTAGCGCTGTAATCTGAGCCACATCGTCAAAATCAGATTGATCTAGAGCAGAATAATTTGCCAAAGCATTTGGTGAATGAGGCTCATTATGAAATCTAGCCAATGGCTTTGGATTGATGGTAAGTTTAGTTCCATAACATGTAGTGAAAAATAAGAAAGACCAATCGAAGAGAGGTAGCCTCCTATTTTTTCCGTAAAGTCTCTAGATAGGCACAAAGCAAAATATAGAGGTAAATCTACAACAAGAATAACATCTTGTAAAATGGAAACATTTGGGCAAGCATGTAACGTTACCTCTAAATTTTTGATTAATCCAACTATATTGGTTGTAGTCCCATCAAGTAGTAAAACACTCCTTTCTATAGGTTCATATTGCAGCCTAATTTTTCAACAATTTACTTAGGCATGATTGTACTACTTGCACTACTTGTCCACCATACGCTTATGAAATAAATTTTCTCGATGATCGGAGATAGGTAAAAGGGTGGTGGCTTCTTTATGTCATGAGCATTTAAAACCTTTTGAACCATCCATCTAACATCCTTTACGTGATCTTGATCAAGTGTTCCAAGGACCATATCTGTATTTTAGACTTCCTTTACTGCTGTTTTTGAAGAAATCTGTAGTTTAGCTAGTTCATGAGAGAGTAAATCCTGTTGTCCTAGAATGCTTAAGGCATCCCACATCAAGATGTTAACATTGTGCTTCTTCATCACATCAACAATATTAAAAGAAGCAACAGTCTTAGAGATAGACTCGACCATTTTAGCATAAGCTTTAGCAAAAATTGATTCTGCTTCGGCAACCTTGGATATCTGAGGGATAAACAATATTCTTGGATCAGGATGAAGTTGTTTTTGTTGCTCTTTACTAGCTGTAACACTTGCTATTTTCTGAGGGACAACAGGAATGTTGGCTTGTTTCAAGACTGTAGATGTTGATATATCAGTAATA
The DNA here is from genome assembly GCA_018340775.1 of Taxus wallichiana var. yunnanensis. Classification (NCBI taxonomy): domain Eukaryota; kingdom Viridiplantae; phylum Streptophyta; class Pinopsida; order Cupressales; family Taxaceae; genus Taxus; species Taxus wallichiana. The sequence continues at coordinate 888,652,008 of CM031239.1, forward strand.
GTGGGCAACATAGGTCTATTTTGTTGTTTTTATTTTTGGTAGCTTTCTCTTGAGCTCTAGTGGTAACAATAATGAAATACTCCTCATTAAAGCTGACCAAATTCTATTTAGGTGTTTTCTAAACATGGCTTTCTTGCTGCCTACCCTCTATTTGAGGTATGAACAATGCTTCAGATTGAGGTTGTGTAATAAGATTTAGGTTCAGGAATGCATTTGGGCAGTTTACAGTTTAATGAGGTTGATTACAAGGTTGACACCACTCTTTTATAGCCATATTAAATGGAACCAAAGCGTTAGATGTAATAGGAACATTAGAATCAAACTGCCTTTGCTGATAAGGCTGCCTGTAATTTTGATTATGTTGGTAAGGCTGCCTATTTTTCTTGGTTTTTGCTTGATATGGCCTATTAGGAAATGTAAGCTTATTTTCAATTGATGTCATCTTATTTCCCATGGTTTGTAAGGCTTTAAACATATCTGGGGATGGGGCTACAACAATAGGCTCTACGATTGTAATAAGTCTGTGGGATAGGAGCTAAATCTTCCAAAAATGGCATTATAGGCCTTGATGCTAATTTTCCAGCCTGAATAAGGGGATTTTCAACTTTTATAGTAGTGTCATAGGCCCCTGGAAGAGTAAATGCTCCCATGGATTGAATCATAGTTGCAATATCACTATTCAATGCTTTGAGGTAATAAAGGAAAGTGTGATCAGCTTGAGGCTTAAAAATTGTTAGGATTCTTTCCCAAGTTCTAGCAAAATGAATGTTGAAACTAGACAAATATTCATGAGGGGATCTCTTGATAGTAGATAGTTGTTCTATCAGGGACAAATGATCTGAATTATCTTAGAACTATTCCAACAATTTCTCTCCTAATTCATCCCAAGTTCTTATGCATCTAATTTCTAAATTTCTGTACCATTGCAAGGCTTGTCCTTTAAAAGATGTAGCTAAAAGTATTAAATCTACGTCTTCATGAGTAATATTGTGGATTGTACATATGGCTACAACATCTTTAATATGTTCAATAGGTTTAACTTGATTTTCAGCAGTAAATGATGGAAAATTTTTGAAAGTAGCGTTGGGAATATCATGGTACACTGGAATTACTAATGGGCTACCATTAGTGAAGGCCACAAAATTTTTGGGTGGTTAAATAACCATTTGAAAAACTGGGATATTGATTGAAAAATTTATACGTGGTGAAGGAATATCAGGAGGGTTTTCAAAACCAGGTCTGTTATAAGGCAAAGTATTACCAACCCTTCTCCTTCTAGCAGAATTCAAAGGTAAAGAAACAAATTCAGGAGGAATTCCTCTTACCGATGATCTTGTAGTCACTTTAGGCATGGAACATGCTACAATACTGGTCTGAAATCAGCTTTACAAAGTTGCCAAAATATCGTAGAATCTTTAGAATTAATTTGTTGTAGCTATACTCCCAAAAGTAACTTTTATTTGCTATAAATCTACTATTGATATACTATAAAATCTGGGATTTGCATGCAGATTTGATTCACTGTTCCACCAAGCGTCCAAAAACTATTATCTCTTGAAAGTGCACCCGATAGAGAGATGGCAATAGGTTCTCTAAGTCTGCAAATATCTCTCTCTCTCTCTCTCTCTCGTGTAGATATAAGGGGAACACCTCACGTCTCTGTGTGTATACCTATTTTGAGGTTTAACCCCGGTTCCTTATTGGTGTTCACTAGACTGCTTTCTGGGAGTTTTAGGGTTAGGAAGTGACTGAAAATGAAATAATTACTAAGGTGATACACAAAATTTGAATAAAGAACTTGACTTGAGTGGAATATACAACTGACTTGTGAAGAATTATTTGTGTGCATGAACCAATTTATATTTTTCGTAGAATGTAAGGACAAAAACACTTAATTTATACCGAGGAAAATCACAAATAGATTGGTAAGCTAACATGCATAGTAAAATTTAGCAGAAAATAGTAGATCTATAGTAGGGTAAAGTGACTAATCGGGAATATTAATTCACAAGGTTAATACTTGGCATACACAAGCCTCGCAAAATAACTTGGAAAGGAAAAGAATAATTCACACTCGGAGGGAAAACTGGTAGAAATTGCTTCAAGTACTCATATCAAAAGTTCTTTGGAAAAATCTCTCGGAAAAATGCCCCTTTGTGCTTTGCAAGAGCACACAATATATAGCAAAATTTCACCCCCTAAAAATAGCTTCAAGGTGTACTCTACTTACATGCATCCTAATTTTATCCTTTATTTAATAATAAATAAAGGAATAAAATAATACAAACTAAAGTACATGATAGAAATAGGCATTATAGGCCTTAGATACAATTTAGTCAAACTGCAGCTTGACTGTTCTATTTTAGGAAAGAAAGATGAATAATTGCTAAATTTAAAATTTACTTGCTATGCAAGTCTTCTCTCTTTGCACATGCAAATTCGTCACCCTCTTTGTTCTGTTCTATTGTGAAGGCATGCAAAATTATCTCCTATGTGTAGGAAAAAGATACAACCTTAGTCATATTTGCAAATTTAAGATAAAGTGGGGACCACCTCCTAAGTGCACATGTTCGATTTTGTTCACTTTCTGGATAGTCACATGAGTGACACTGTGAATTTTATTTGAAACCCCATGTGGGGACCACCTTTGGTTTGAGATGTTGCCACATTGTGGACTTAGGCATTAGCATGTATAAAATAATAAAGGGGACCACCCTTGGTTAGCCCACTAGGTATATTTGGTTAGTCACCTTTGGACTTGGCACATAATAGAAATGTTGCCCTTTTTGGGACTTTAGCATATAATGATGTCTTTTTAATTTTTGCAGTACGTACATAGTTCAAACTTTGGAAAAACTTGGCAAATTATTTTGTTGACCATCCACGTGGGTTGGTCCCTCTCCACGATGACTCACCCCTTGCGGATTTTGGCAGTTAGTAACCTAACCCTTCTTGGTTTTACCTAGATCTTTGTGAGCACTAATGGCCCCTGAAATGTGCCTTGCTTCTGTCTCCACCGTTGATTATGTAACCCCGATTAGAGTTCCACTGGGCAATTAATGTGGTCGGTGGTGTTTAAGTGAACCTTATCACCTGGGAAATAGTGTGGGCTGATCACCGTTCGATTTGGCACTTGGCATTTGATGGGTCATTGATCCTTAACCGTGGGTTAGGGTTTTGTAACCTTGGTTCGAATGCAAATTTATACACTCGAGCTTAGAATTTGGTCATTTCATTTGCATTTTCACTCTGCGGGTGAAGCCCTAGCAAAATTTTTACTACTCTGTGATTTTTATGAATGCCGGGAAACTTGAAGGTATTTGAGCTTGCATTACTATTTTCTTGATCACCGACGCCATTTTTGTTCGACTTTGCATGCATTTTCATAAGAATGCCGAAGGTATTTTGTTGTTCTTGTCTTCGTAGCTCAGTTTTCCTTTCAAAATATGATCTAAAGGTAATTTTTGATCATATTTCTCTGTACTTCTTGTGGAGTGATGAATCCTTATTCTCCTTCTGGTTTTCTGCTCCTGGTAGTTTATCGAACTCGGTATGAGGCTATGGAAGGAGATGCCACCGTTTTTAGTTTGCTTGCTTTCTTCGTTCTTGAGCAACGGTGAGTTATAACACTATTTTTACCTTCGTTCAAGCTTAGGTTTTCTTTTGTTAATTTGGCTTGATACTTTGACTATTTTTACTCTTATGGTGACATGCAAGCTTAGAAATCTGTTTCGTTTCATCCTGTAGATGCACACTGTTTGTTTGGCATTTAAAACGTGAGCTCCTTTTCGTCTTACTTCCTATAGATAGATGCCTACTTGGAGTTTGTAAGATCTTCTCCATGTTGTACATGCATACTTTGTACTTCGTAATCCTTCTCTCATTCTATAGATGTGATGTTTGTACAATTCTAGGTACATGTATACCGTATCTAATTTTGTGGCTCATTTCCTCTTTCTGATGTAAATGAAAGAAAGTTTGCACTTCTGAGCTTGGTCTTGTAAACAATCCCATTTCTTGCAGTATGTAAATCTTAACTAAGCATTTGTAACTTTAATTGAGCTCTCTATTTGATTGTAGACTGTATTTTCCTTCCTCTTGTTGGTGCATAATTGTAATTTGTGATTACTTTTTGCATCTGTAGAGGTAAAATACTTGTAGTTTATCAACCCTTTCTTCATACTCGTAGAAGTAAAAATGATTTGTTTCGGAGGATTTTTATTTTCTCGTAGATAGATGCTTACATCTTAATATGCTTGAGTTGAAGATCCTTTAGATTCATCTTTCTCTTTGTAGATGTGATTCAAACCACCTTTACGAACCCTATGCATGCATACTTGTAGTTTATCTCACTTCCGGAAAACATGCTTTGAAAACATGCTGATCTTTCTAGTTTGTTCCTTCTTGGAAAATGAATACTACTTGTGTATTATGTAGCTTGATAATTGCATTCAGAATGATAAATCTGGAAGTTGTATGCTATTTATTTGTTGCAAACATGATTGCATATTGTTTGTATAATGAAGTAAATATCTCTTTTCTAGAAGGTGAAAGAAAATATTTAGTTTTCTTTTCTGTAATAGCACTTCACTTCCTAGAAGTTATAGTAGCAATTTTGTTTCATTTCTTGCATTATTTCTCAATTTTGTTTTTTTGGAAAAGTCCATTTTGCAAGGGGAAACTCGCAATTTTTTCCAGAATCCTTCTCTTTCCAGATTTTGATGATTTGACCTTTCTGAAAACATGTAAACATATTTTCTTGCTTATCTGATCATTTGAATGAGTTGTTCATGTTGGCTTTACTTGATTCATTGCAACTTCTGAAAATTTGCAAAGTAGTTGCTCTTTGATTCACACTTGAACTTGGAAATTAAAAGGAACCTTTGATAGCTATAGCATGATGAGAATATGGAATACTTGTATGTTTCATTTGATCATGATATCAACATAGAAGTGATGAAACATGTACTTATCTTGACCTGTCTTTATTCCTTTTGAAGCTCGGGATAGCTTAGAAAGGTGTAGTAGCTTTAAAAACATGTATTTCATTTCTGTTTTAAATCAAAAGTAAATTTTATAAGGGGAGACTCGCAAAATTTTTCTAAAATTATGTTTTTCTCTGTTCGTTTCCAGCATTTTTGATCCTGATTTGCAAAAATATCTCTTTCTTGACTCATTCTCGATGCTTTCTTCTTCGTAAACCATCCGAAAATGATATTTGTCTTCATTCAAGTAGATGGTTCATTCTTAAATAGTTAAATTGATTTTATTTAATGCTACAACTTGTTCCTACAAAATTCATAAATGAGTTAGAAATAAATAGGATTTTTGGCCTCTCTTGTATCCATGTGTTTTATTTCTTCTTCTTTCCTTATTTTACAAACTATTTCCAATTTCTCTCAAGTGTCATTTTCCACATCTGTTTCTTTTACAAGCTTCTTGATTCTTCCTTTCTAACCCAATCCTTAGCTTCTTTGATCTCTCTTGCTACTCATTTCACTTTATGTGCTCTGTCTCTTCTTTTGCTGCTAGCTCATCTGTATTTCTTTCCTTCAAGTACCATTAGATGCATTGAACTTAGAATATGTATTTTCTTTAGAACATGAGCATTGGAATAACATTGTACCTTGAGCTCAATTTGATAGATACTTCTCTTGATTTTGTAGGTATTAGGAGATGGAGATGGAAGTGGAAGATGAGAGAGTTGAGATGGAGATGGAGATGATGAGGAGTGGGGATAGAAGACAAAAAGGCAATGATGGGTTCCTTTTTACTCCTCTACTCTTGTTCTTTAGCACATGTAGTATTCTCATTTCCATGTATATGATGAGTCACTTAGTCATATCCCATGGCTTGTGGGAAAAATTATGATCTCTTATGAATAAAGCATTAAATTGAAATAATGAGTTAATTATCTCTTTCTCTTTCAGTTTTCCTTTGATTGTCATACAATGATGTATGCAACTCAATATCTCAATAAAATGAATTAATATAAGAGATAACCTTAAATGAATACCCAGTAACTTCAGCAAGCACTCTTTGAATGAGATATGTCTCTTGTACGTTGTTTGACCGCATTGGCATCTGTTCTTCATTTTGACTCCTTCCTGCTATCTCCATTTGGACATTATTGTCACTGTTTGTTTGTCAATATTTTCTTGATGGAAGTAGTAGGAAAGGAGTCAATTGTAATCTTTTATGGCAACATAGATAAGTGCAAACTCATTAATCACAACAACTTTAATGAATATAGAGAAATAAATCGATAGGCACATAGATAATAACCGTGAATCGATTGTCTAAAAACGCCACTATGTCTCGTTGTTCAAAAAATATGCACCTTACATACTCGCAATCAAGTGTTTTCATCGGGATAACACAACTATCCTTCGGGGCTTGTGTTCTCTTGCTGAGGATATTCATGAGATTGTAGACTATATGAGTTGTTACGTTTTGTAACAACACACATAGCAGCAGATTTCACTTAATCTCTTTCACAAATCAACAACAAAAAAATAATCTAACGTAAATCCCTTAGCTTAGGTATACTTCACCAAAAGTCATCATTTATGTGAAGTTTTGAGTTTCCCATTTTTGCACAAGTGAAAAAATTGTCAACAAGTCTTACTTTTCAAAAATGTCACTAACTTGCTCCTTTTTGTGTTTTGGTGGATGCAAAAGAAGGAAGAGTATATCCATTGGAGTCGCAAGAGGGAGTGTGACTGGCTCCCAATGATATTGGATCAGTTGACTTAGGATGAGACTGATACTCTTCAGAGAGCATGCATATGGAGGATTACACGGGTGCCCCATGTTACTCTTGCTAGTCACATACTATGTGACATGTTCTCTTATTGGGATGTAGATCAGAATACCTTTTGGTTTCTAGGTGCTAGGGGTGAGTGGATGATCACCATAGAGGATGTGTACCATATTCTTGGGGTTATGATATTGGGAAGATGATTGAATCTGGATACAATAGGATCAAGAACCATGATGGCTCTATGGGCAAACTATATGGGGGATGCCATGGTCTCTTTTGGTTCAAAGAAGGGGATCAAGTTCGATCCATTCCTACTACTCCCATCCCTACTATCCGTAAGGCCATCATGGGTATCTTGGCCTCGCAATTGATTGGGAACAAGGAGGTGACACACTACTCTACTACTGGGCTCCCATCATTACACAAATTGAGGCACATGGTTGTATCTATGCCTGGGGAGCAGATATACTTGGAAACACTTATCATGACCTGTATCAGATTGTCAGATTACAGGGGCAATCTTTGAGTCACCCCACATTGGTTATGAGATAGGTGTATGAGTAGATCATCCCTTATGGGAGGGGAGTTCCAATACAAGATCTGAGGGTCTTAAGGCCACCAGGTGGATAGAGATGATAGTTCTCAAAGTACCACATCAATTGGTGGATTCTTTGAATATAACAAACATGGTGGCTACCCCATACCATGACATGACAGGGTTGTAGGGACATGAGGGGACCATAATGGTGGATTGATCCCTCTTGGTTAGTTATTTGACAGACGGGGAAGCTTGATATTCACTGTTTGGTTGAGTTCCTCAACAGTTCGGCCTCCCTTACATTGATATGCTCCCCCTAGTGGCACCTATGTATAGGATCGTGAAGGAGGCCCAAAAGGGGCCTCATAGAGATCCGAGGTTGGAAAATGGCTGTTATAGGAGTTCCTATCGTAGTGAGACAAGTTTTTCATGCCGACGGGAAGCCGATACCACTCATGTACCCTTACTCCAGATTGGGGCCACACCCGCTCATAGCCGAGTGGAGGATGAACCCATAGACATAGACTACAACTCGAGGAGTACATAGAGGATGATACCAGAGAGGAGAATAGTGGAGAAGATAATGATGACGAGGGGTTGGGTGGTGACGCCTGGTGGGGTAGATCACATGGAGGAGGAGAGGAATCCCGAGTGGCATGATGCTTGGGATCTTATGAGAGTGGAGCGAGAGGAGCAGCCACAGAGGAGGATGCAATTTTCTCCGAGGGACTGATTTTCACGATGGATAGGGAGATGACGAGTATGTGGTGGGACAAAGTCTTACCTCTAGTTTTGGGGAGATCCCACAACCATTAGCAACAACATCAGCCACTGATCCTACATGGATGCCTAGATATCCGAGTATTTTGATCCTCTTCTCTTTGACCTCATTAGTCGGAAATGTTAGTTGGTATTTCTTTTTGTTTTTTTTATGACTTCCTAACTTTCCATTTCTTCTTTGTTTCTGCTTCGAGTGATTACACAGAGGAGTGGTAAGAGATTATTTGACGGGTGTGCATGGATACCTTGCTGATCCCTTTGGGGAAGACCTGAGTGGAGCTGACCGAGGATATAGGACAACCACTTGTAGCCAATGAGACACCGTGTGTGTTTGCACCCATATGGAGGGCAACATAGGTTATGATTTCTCTCTCGTATGTAGGTGACCACATATGAGACAACTAAGAATTTGATGAGGTGGATTCACTCTCATAGTGAGACCACATCCAGTGGCCACCACCATGAGAAATCCCACCATTCAAGAGTACATTTTCATCGCCATAGCCATAATAGGAGTCCTTGACATGCAGCCGTGCACCATCTTAGGGGTCCCATAGGGATTGATAGGTTGATGGGCATTTTATTGCTTGGTTGTGATTTTTCAGGCATTATATTATTTTTTTGTATATTTTGGGCTCATTGTGAGCATTTTGACTACACCTATCACGTGATGAAATTGTATACAAACTTGATTTATTATGATATATACAGAATCTTCTTTTTGGTTCGGTAATTCATTGTATCTCGAGTTGAATTCCTCTTGTCTCACTTCACATCCGTACTCTAGATGATTATAACCTCCATTTTATATGATTTTTAGAATGTATGCAAAGTGGATATGAATGCTAACATAATGATCTTTCTCTCTCTCTCTCTCTCTCTCTCTCTCTCTCTTTGTTGCCGATATATGATAATGCAATCACATTGTAATATTTAACTTTAGTTTCTCTAAGAAACTTTTGGTACTTCGTATTGTTTTGGAAAAACATGGCGAAAGAGTGATATGATAAGTGAATGAAATTTCCTTGCTCCTAACTCCATGCAACTAGTAAGATGCGAGGGATCAACACCAAGAGCCGAAGGGGCATAAGTTATAGAAAGTTGTTGAATGGTAACAACGAGAGAATGAAAAGGATTCAACAAACCAAATTGAGACACTACACCCTCATTCTACCCAAGTTTGCTTCATATTTTTAAATGTGTATTGCTTTCCATTTTATCTAGACTTAGATCCATAGATGGCCACTTGGTTGAAAAAATCTGGTTTTGAGGTTTAAACTCTTTTTTGGAATTTTGGACATCTAACTCACTTTGCTTTGATTTATGATTTGAACATTTGAATGAACTGTTTCTAATTTTCAAGTTTTTCAAAAGAATCCCTACATATTTCCCCATGCTACCAGTAGGAAGTATGGGCTCATCACCATGGACAAGGCATAGGTGAGTAAGGGCACTTCCTTCCTTTCCCAACCCTACGTCACTAGTAAGAGACATAGGCTCAACACCGAAGGTTGGTAGGGCAAAGAAATGTATAATTTTTTTTTTCGTGGATTTGCATTTGAATTATTTATCTAGGAAAATGTATAAAATTTTCTTATTTCCGAAGAGATGTATATGGGATAGATGTGACACCATGAAGCTTCTAGAATAGACTATACGAAAAGACACCTAATATAGAAGATACTAAAAGCAGAACTAAGTATGTAGACCTTGGTATGGTTCTTTGTCAAAACTTATCTTATCTTATTTGAACCTGATGAAATGATTTGAAAATAATTGATGATACCATGAGGATTTGAAGAGATATGTTTTGAATGTTTTTCCAATGTTTTCAAAATTTTTAGGAATTTCTATAAGAATAATTCCCTTGATCACAAATTTACAAAATGAACTGGAAGATGAAAATGTAATGTAGATGCAATAATGTACATATGGAAATGCAGGTGAAACTACATGTCATGATGTCTAAGGTGAAGAAAGTTGACGAATATCGAATTCTTCACCCCTAAAAGTACATAGCGGAGAACTATGATCCTCAAAATTTCCATTCTCTTGACAAGGGCCTACCATTTTAGGTTTAAACTTACAACCCTTTCCTAGAAGTGTATATGTCCAATCATTAAAATCATTTGTCTGAAAGAGGCGTTTGTGCACCTATTTGTCACATTCTTGAGACATGGTGTGTGGGTGAGCATGACTATGTTTCTCGACCTTGTTTCCTATGTAGAGCGTTGTATTTACTTATGACACTTGCTGAATGATGAGGACTTGCCCCATGGATATGGAAAGATTACCTTCGATGAAAATGGGTTCAAATCGGGGTTTAGAATAGAACAACCCTCGAAATGGTTTTGATGGGCATTGCTTCAATCTCAAACTTCCTTCTTAGTTTGTTAATTATATCATATTTACACCTAGACCTAGATCCTCCGAGGGAAGAGATGCTAAAATGAGAATATTACCCATCCCCTCTAGTTCAAACGTGAGAAAGATAGGATCATCATTCTCTATGAGTTTCATAATTTTTGCTATGGTTTTAGTGGACACTTTGTTTCCACGATATTGATTTACCCTTATCTATTTTTGCCACCTCAAATGATTTTGGGTCAATGACTTTAGCCTTCGGCACACTCGGGGTGATCGGCACTAACTCTTTTGATGAAGGTGGTGTGTTCAATTGATTAGATGGAAGCTCATACTCTGCATGGACTCCTTTCTTCTTCTTAAGGTTTTCTAAGTGTATATCGAAGCACTTAGGATCCCCTTGAGTGATGAAGACCTTCCCCAAATGGAGGAATCTAATCTCTTGGAACAGGTAGAGGGACAACCTTCATCCTATGAATCTAGGGTCTCCCAATGATCATGTTATAACTTGTTTTCCTATTGATAATGTAAAAATCCATCAAGATAGTTTTTGGATCAAGCGTGATTTGGAAGAATGATGGTTCCAATCGACGTCACTTTAAGACTGTCGTAACTTCGTAACATGTTTCTTGTAGAGGAACAATTTGTCTCTCCATATCCCAACTTCTAAAGAAAGAGAAGGGAACCATATTTATAGCAGCCCCATCATCAATAATGCCTCTCTTAATACAATTGTTATAAACCCATACTTGTAAAAATAAGGCAAGATCACCTCTTCGGGAAATTTCAACGTCAGATGGCATCTTGTCTATATTGAAAACAACCCCAGTATCCCTATCATTATGTCTAGGAGGATGTATTTCAAAGTCAATATGATTTATTTGAGTGCTAAGAGGTAGCGTAACATGGATTAGATGACCAAGACCTAGTGCATTGAGCAACGCAAAATGATGCGTAGGTGAATTCTTCAGCAAATCTAGAATCAAAATGTGATATAATGTCTTGTTCAAATCTGATATTAAATCATAGGCTCATAATGGTTTTGTGCTTGTAGGAATGCCATCTTGTGGAAAGAAAAGAGTGCGTAGGGGTTGCGAAACATACTCCTTTGTCTGAGTTGTTGCATTAATTTCAAGCTCAACTTCTAGCTTAACTAATCCCAGAATTTTTGTATCATCATTTGAACCAAGGTTAGGAACAACCCAAGAGTTGTCAAAAGTTGAGGATTCATGGTCATTTTTTCCTATAGGAATACCCTTGTTCATATTTTGAGGATTCACTCAGAATCCCGGGATGTATAGGGTTCACATTTTAAGGTGTGACAGTCGAGTATGATGCAACCTAGAATTCAATGATACAAATCCTATGAAACCCTAGACGCGCTGACACATCACTCAACCTAAACTGAGCACTCACCCAAAGCATGCAAAGGTACCAGGTCCCTCTTTAGGGTTGTTATTGTAGGATGTTAGCACGATGAAGGCTTAACATATATAGTTCCATTACTAACACATCATTCCACAGAGCATACCAGATCTATATCTAAGGGAAAGTAGAATTAAGTACTAACCACAATGAGATCAAAAACATACTAGATTCAGATACACATAGAATTAACACTTAGATTAAACCAATATCCTCCATCAAATTAATCTGAAATATGTTTAGAGAAGCTTTATTACAATATCAGTAGTATGCATGTAGCATATTTAACAACATATCTATGTATATCTCGATCCCCTCTCGTATATCTATTACACAATTCACTTCATATATATAAGGGTGGGGACTTGACCTTCCCCACTTATCTATTCGTAAAATAGGTCACATGCTATTCTTAGCCACGTGCCTTTACAAAACTAGCCACACATGCAAGTGCGCTAACAATAGACTACTACTAGCTAAGCGGGCAGAGAGGAGATCTATTTCTCGGCTTGTGTCCATGTAAAGTGCTTCATATCCAATCCTCCAAAAATAGCCAATGCATGGCACACACGTCTCTGCCTCATTTGTGTGCTCTACATGCCATCTCTAAAAATAGACCTTTATGAGTGAAAATGGCTAAGTCCCGAAAACTAAACTTCTTTTTTCGCACGCGTGTTCTCCCTATCCATTTGTGCCTTTGAATATGACTCACTTTCCCATGTGGAATTCTTGTGTGCTTTTTGTCAAGTGTTCTTTGATCAACATTACCCCACACTAATTTCATTGTCACCCGACAATGGTCATCTCCAAAACTTAAGTAAAGAATAGAAGAATGGAAAGAATGTATGAAAGAATATTTTTACTCCACAGTCTCTTCTTCAACCTGAACAACTAATTCAGGATACTCCTATTTTATTTCAGCCTCCGTGGTTTTCCGGTTAGTGAGTGCTTCATCTGGTATCTCTAGTATGTCCACAACAATGGACTCCAGTTCATATTTCATAATCTCCCTTTTTTCATTTTGCAAGACCAATATAATGTTGGACATTACAGTCATACTCCCCTCTAATAAATCCATCTTCGCACGATGAGCTTCCCAAGATCTTCCAGCTGATTCTTATGTGGTTCTTGTACTACTATCAAGGCCTCGTGCTTCTTTTTAACCATTGATAATATTTCGCACCGCCCAATGTTTCATCCTTCATCACTTTTTTGGACCTCATTGTTCTCCTCAAACATTTTTATGTTGATAAGCACCTCTGGAGCTGTGCAGATGCTCAAGGCTTGGTATAATTTTTTTAGTTCTTCTTGCGGTGCTTGCAATAGTCCTTCATAGGATGTAATATTTTGCATCACTGAAGCCTTCTCTCATTTTGCCTCTTGTGCTAGATCCTTTGGCGCTGACATGTGTAGAGGCTCATCTTCAAGTACTAGGTCCACCAACTTTCCTACATAGTGTACCTTCTTTGAAGGAAATGTATGTGGTACCTTTGGCTCCAAGTGTGGCCTAGCTCTTATGACATTGTCACCAATTTCCTTTGTGATGCTGATAAATACAACGTTCTTTTTCTATGCTAAGTCTCTCTCCTATGTTAGGTGCACTATTTCCCCATCCTTAGTTTTGATCTCTTCCCTCAAAGACCCTAATTGTGGAAGCCTTGTCCATATTCCACCTCACCACCTCTATTGAGACTTTGACCAATGCATTGCTCACCTATTCATCTGACATGATAGTAGGATTTACCGTCATGTGTCTATCCTGAGGTGTCTTTTTCAACCTCCTTGATATGCATGACTCCTCACACACATCAAAATATGGCTCATCCATGTGTGTGTGCATGGACCATGACAACTACTTCCTGGTGTGCACTATGGCCATATCTTCATCCATTAGTTCCTAGCCATATAATTCCTTTTGTGATAGTGTGCTTTGGAAATGGGCGTAGACAATTTTACCTGCATCCTCTACATAACCCATGGCTGGTGGAATGTTCTCTCCACTTGTCCTTCTAGACCGAGGTTGCTTAGGAACTTGAGCTTCCAGATTTGGAACTTGTGCTTCCATGTCTTGTGTAGTCTTTATAGTTGTCTCATCTGTTCCCTTTTCCTCCTCTTCTCCTTGCTTCATTTCTTCATCTTTCTATTCTACATTCTCTGGAGGTGTAGGAGAAGTAGGCGCGCTTTCCTCTGACTCTTCCACCTCCTCATTCAACTTCAGTTTCCTTCTCCTTTTCATGGTTGTCTCTTTTTGTGGAGAGAGTCTGGGTGACCTACACACTATTTATAGAGTAGTACCTTGGGTTCTTGTTCTCCTGAATACTCGCTTAAATTTGTTCTCTCCTTAGACTGCATCCAAGTCCTCATCATGCCCCTCATGTGGATAAGGTGGTGTAGTGGCACACTTAGCTTCATCCTTATTTATAGGATATCTTCGTGCTCATCCTCCTCATCCTCTACCTCAATTGGCTTTGCGGGCTTAGTCATTGGGATGTTCTCCATTTTATGCTTACCTCTCGGTGGTTCTGGAAGTGCGAACTCATCTTCTACATACTTGTTATTCTCTAACTTGGGCTTCAATTGGAGGTACAACGGTGCTTTACTCCAACACCTCCCAAAACAAAAATTATTGGTTTAATGCTCAATACATCTGAAATGATCCTTTCAATATATGCACCCCACCCTGGATACACATATTTATTCCTTAGCGTGTGGTAGTCATAATCTACCTTGTCCGCATTGAACATGAGGCATTGTGTGTTTGAGAACTTGTGTACTAATTCCTGGAAGTACCTTGTTGTGAAGGCATATGGTAACTTACACCAAGGGCTCCATGCTCCATCCTTCATGGCAAACCGCGCTATGCAAAAATGCTGGTATACAACAAACTAAACTGCCTTTCCAACCACCAAAGGTAAGTCCTTGGGGATGCGTCATTCTTCTTCAAAGGTCGTGCGGAGTCTATCGTACCATTTTTTAGCCCTTTGCTTGACCTGTTCTATCATGGATCCTTCACACAAGTACTTTTAAAGCATTCTGCAGTGACTTGTGCTCTATGGGATACTCCCATATCTTCTCTTTTGGTCCATCAGGTACTCCGATCTCCATGAACACCAGTGATAATAGAACAACTCCAAAGCTGATCTTTCCTCCTGTGCACACTTCCTCAATGATAGTTTCTACAATATAGCATGAAATGTTGTAGACTACCCCTTCAGACATATTTTTGGCAATGTACAACCACATGGTATTCACTTGTGACCACCTTTCCTGGTCATTTAGCTTTGTAACAAGATGCATGACTGCTTGCATAACTGGATACTTATTCAATTTATCAATGTCCATGCCCGCACGGGCCCTTTGTGTACCCCAAATCTCCAATATTACAGAATTTTCTGTTAAGTCATCTTTCAAATCTTCTCCTGTGCCCTTCAATCTTGCTACCGTGGAGATGAGTGCGATGAAATTCTAGCTTTACATCCTGGAAAGTAGAAAAAATCTTCGTGCACTCTACTCATGAGCCACTGGTACAGGGTTAATATTTCTCAAGTAAGGGAGTTCGTATAGCTGGTAAAATCCAATATTCTTTAAGATCTTCTCCCAAACATCGTCATACACTGACATGTCTTCTGCCATGAGTTTATTTGTCTTCATGTTCATCAACGCGTGAAGCTCCTTCTTATTATATGTGGTACGGTGATTGTAGTCACTCACCTTACTTTTTATTATATGATAATCCCACTCTTGGTCTATGATAAGCCACTCTGGATATTACATTTCAAAAAAATTGCTTTTAGGAGCCATCTCCTCTTCTTCTTCTACCACCTTCTTCTTTCCTTTTTCACCGTTGTGGCATTTCGCTTTCTTGGGTGCCATTTCTACCTTACAATCCTTTGTAGATCCTTACCTCTAGAATTATGCAATGTGTGAATCAAACCCTAGCTCGATTCAACATGCCCTACGTGAAATCACATGCCCTAGATCCTCTCTATCACCTTGCTTCACTCAAACCCTTCACTAATGAGGACACAAGCTCTTTTCGCATTACGATCTCTTCGTTATGACCGGTTACGCAACTTTCGCACCTCTATTCGATCACTCACTCTTTGCACTTAGCTCTTGGTAAAATAATCTTAATCACAATGGTATAAATGAATTCACATCCCATCCTTATATAGATTTTCAAATTTTTGATGCATTAATTGATCCTTCACCTACCAAATATTCTCTCATTAATTGTGATTTCATCCTTTCCGCGCATTAAATCTTCATACCCCAACTATAACCTTCTAGCGTGCCTTCCTACCCTCTGATCACAGACTTATCTTCAGCATGATTCCTTGCACCCGAGTACCTCGTCACTACACCTTCTACTGGTAGTTGTTATGGCCTTTTCTTACCTCGCGTTATACTTTTCCTTTATTCATCTCCATCTTTGGTCACTTTTTAGAAGCAATCCTTTGACTTGAAGAGCACCCATAGCAGATTATTCCTTTCACCTTTCAATTCCCAAAATATTGTACTTGGATATTGACAACCACCCCACACTAAAAGTATGTGCAGTCCTCTGCACATAAAAATACTTCATTTAGTAATTAGCTTCATGCACACAAGCATGCTTATTTCACAACAAAACAACTAAATTGAAAAGTATAAAGCAACAAAGAAGGAAATACATTAGGAAAATATAGAATTGAAAACCTAATCTAAATGAAAATACCGCCTTATTACAAACACCAAAAAGACTTATTTATATTAGGGCTTCACTACTCCCGTTGAAGTAACCGGGTAGCCGTGTTCCATCAAGTGCTTCTAACTAGAAAGTGCATGTTTCAAGGATGTAAGTGATAACATACGACCCCAACCAATGTACCTTAAGTTTTCCTAGATGGCATAAGAACTTATAGTCGCATGAAGTACCAGTTGTCCAATTTCAAACTTCTTATCCCTTATGTATCTGTCATGCCATGCTTTCTTCCTGGCCTTTTCTTGCTTCTGACTCCAACATGCTATGGCTCATCGCTCATCTAGCTTAATTATATTTTCAATCTGTTCTTCTAAAGATTTCTCATTAGCTAGACCTCCAACGTGCACAATATGCAAATAAGGTAACATAAATTCCATAGGAAGAATGATTTCTACGCCAAACACTAATTGAAATGGCATGGATTTGTTCAACCTTTTATATGTTGTTCTATATGCCCAAAGTACTAGAGATAATTTATCATCCTAATCCTTTCTTCCAACATCACATATTTTTGTCAATGTGTGGCCCAAAATTTTGTTGAAAGCCTCAACATTCCCATTTTCCTGAGGATGATAGGGTGTAGTCTTATGGTGTGCAATCATGAACTCATCCAATAAAATTATGATTGTTTCATTAAGAAAATGTGTGCCCCTATCATTGGTCAAACTAAAATGACATCGATACCTTGTAATAATATGTTCCCATAGAAACCGAGCTATTGTAGCTATTGTATAGTCCTTGGTAGGTGCTACTTCTTCCCACCTTGTCAAATAGTCTATGCAAGTTATAATGTAGCGTGATCTAGTTTTACACGCAACTGGTGAAATAGGACCCACAAAATCTATAGCCCATTTCTCAAACGGTTATGTGCTAGCAATAGGTCTCAAAGGCATTTCATCTTGCTAACTGGTCTTCTAAGACATTGACAATGATCACATGCCTTACAAAATTCCTTACAATCTTTATAGAGGGTCTCCCACCATAATCTAGCGAGTAAAATATTACGCATTGTGGCATCACCTGCATAGTGACCTCCTGCAATTCCACCATGAGGCTCTTCCATAATGCCCATGCACTCATGTTCCAATACACAACGATGTAATATTTCATCTCGACCCATCTTGTACAAGTCACCACTAATTAACATATAAGGTGCAGCGCGTATAGCAAGTTGTTTCTTCTGCAAGGATTTCATTCCTTTTGGTGTCATCCCTATACATAGAAATACAACAATGTCCTCTAGTTCTAATGGCGTGCATTGTAACTTTGTATAACTATGCATTTGGAGTGGTATCATCAATTTCCCGTGCTTCTTCTCCTGACTGTATTCTTGATAAATGGTCTGGTCCAGAATTACTTTTTCCTAGTTTTACCACAACTGTGAAATCAAACTCTTGAAATAAGAGTACCTATCAACATATGTGCCCTTGTAAAACATGATTATTTACCAAATACTACAATGCCATGTGATCTTTATAAAAGATGAATGTTGTAGCTAGAAGGTACTAGAAAAATTTATGCAACACATAGATCATTGACAAAGCTTCATGCTCTGTAGTTGTGTAATTCTATTCTAAGGAGTCAATTTTCTACTAGAAAAACAAATAGGATGATCTACAATACCTTCTCTTGGTTGATCCAACACCACGCTAATGGCTGTGCCAGAGGTGTCAACATGTACATGTAATGGTTTGTCCCATAAAGGAAAACACAGAATAGACACGGTAGTAAGTTTCTCCTTTAATGTCTCGAATGCGCGCTGCTACTGTTCTCCCTAGTAGAAAGTACCTTTCCCTTTCAGTAACTCTTCTAAGGGTGCGGAAAATTTGGCATATCCTTTGATAATTTTTTTAATATCCTGTATGTCCCAAAATCTGCGCACCTCACTTTGATTGGCAGAGCTCCACTAGGCCTATAATGACTGCAACCTTTGTTGGGTCAACTAAAAACCCCTCCTTGCAGATTATGTGTCCTAAAAGTATCCCAAATGGTGTAGCAAATATGCACTTATTGATGTTCAAAGAGATACTCAAATGCCTACATCATTCAAACATTAAGCATAGATTGTCACAGTGGTCCTTAACTAATCCATACACCATCCAATCATCTAAATATACCTGTAAGAAGTTGTGAATAAATTCCTTGAATGCTTGGACAACTATGCATGAAAATACAGCAGGCGCATTTTTTAGACCAAAAGGCATGACAATATAGGTGAAGCTACCCCATTCAGTAGTAAATGTAGTATTTTCCTAATCCTCCTGGGTAATTCTAACCTGATGATACCCAGAGAACCCATCTGTAAATGAATATATTTCACGCCCTGTAACTCCTTCTAGTATTTCCTCAGTAAATGGCGTAGGGAATGGATTTGTTACACATGCAGCATTCAGCTCCCTGTAGTCCACACATATTCTAATCCATCCATCCTTCTTGATACTGATTACCATTGGACTAACCCATTCTGACTCATCAAGGGGCTTGATAATTCCAGATTTCAACATGTTATCAATCTCTTCTTTGACCTTTTCGCACAAATTTGGATTCATTATGTAAGGCCTCTTTCTAACTAGGTGTGCACCCTCTTTAAGATTTATCTTCATCTCCCCTAACGATTCATGCATGCCTTTCAGTTCATGGTACCCCCTAGGAAATAGGTCATGGTAGTCCCTTAGTAAATCTATGATTTTTTCCACTTCATAGTCTGACCAATAGTCTCCAATTATGGCTTCCTTAGGCTTAGTATCTATTCCAATATTCACTTGCTTTGTCTTCATAGGTTCATGATAGGCGCGCATGGTCTTATCCATACTATCCAATACCTCACGCCTTCCTATTGAATGGTTTACATCTAGATTATCTACTTCTTCACCATCCACTAGGTAGACCATTTTTCCTTTTTCTTTCTCAAGGCAAGCATGTTGAAGTAATGTTACATCAGCCCTTGATTTTTTATCAAGATGCGCCCCTGAGTCCTCTTTATCTAATAAATCCTGGAGGAGTTCTTTAGCTTTGGCACTATCCCCCATAGTTAAGCACTTGATAAATTTCAATTCTTCTTCTACCAGAGGTTTTGTATAGAAGAATTCAAACGTTTGGGCCATTCCTACAATTAAATTATGCAAATTTCCAGTTTCTCTATGGAGTTCTACATATACATACCAAGCATGCGCATAGCCTTGTAAAGTGGAATAAAACCGGTGCACCCATAGTGAAGGTGGTAAAGCTTCCTGCCCTTCTTTCCGAGTCTCTCACACTTCTGAACATGGTGCTGAACAGGTTGATCACCGTGATAATTATAGATTTGTGTAGGTGCATTTCTCCTAAATAACCTAGTAGTAAGAGCAACCCTAATTTCATCCCATTCGACCAAATTATCCCTATGAATTACCCACCAGCGTGCTTCTATCCCACGTAGTGTAAATACTAGCATATTTCTCCTCTCCAGTGGTCTATCCCTTTTTCTTCTAGGGCACACGGGAATACCATGGGATCCCCTTCTCCTGTGTAACAAGGTATCGAGTTGTTACCTATCCTCAGGACATAAATTAGTTTTGTGCCTCGAGGGAATATGCTCTTTACTTTGAAACCTACCAACTCATAAGTGCCGTGATCCCAATTATCACAAGCAACACTTGTAGTATCGCTGATAGACCGTGTATCCTCCCACTGAATTAGTCCTTCTTTGGTTGGTTCAATCATCTCTGGATCTCGGATGGTGCGTACATAAATCCTATTTAGATCTTCTTCACTTAAGGGCTCAACATAGGGCATGAAATTTCCATCTGTTAAAGGGATAATGACCATTTCCACTTTATTTTCAAAACTGATATAGCCCTTGTTGAATCAAGATCAACATTATTTGCATAACACCAAGGATACCCTAATAGAGTTGGGAAGCTATCTAATTCTTCCAGTGCTAAAACTTCAAAGTCTCTAGTGAACTTGGCTCCTTGTATGGTAATGGATGCATCCTTTAAAACTCCTATGAGAGTGGCATTAGTTCGATTAGCCATGAATAATACATTATAGGATGGCTGTGATGGGGGTCTTCCCATTTGTACCCATGCATCCAAGGTAAGAACATTGACTTCTACACTGTATCAATCAATATAATACTCAACACCACCCATCCACAACTACATTTAGAGTGATTTCCTTGTCATATTCCGTGCTATGATGAGGGAGATTTGTATGCGAGGATATGTTGTCCGGTCTCACTACTTGTGCGCAGAGTGTTCCCTTTAACCAAATCCCTAACGGTGGAACGATGTTCTCTTGGCGCAACATTTTGCACACTTCTCTAAAGTCATCTATATCAGTTTAGACTGTCTCTAATGCTTTATTTTGCTCCTTTAAGTATCAGTATCTCACCTTGAAGATTCCTTAGAACTTCCATGGTATCCTAATAAATCTCCTTCGATAGGCGGGATCGGGTACCGTGAATGAAGAATCTCATCTTTAGTAATGGTAGGTTTCTACTTTGTAATGCCTCCCTAGCATGTGCTACCTCAGCGCGGGTTGTGATCTTCACTTATAGTGCCTCGGATTCTACTTCCATATTGGGCATCCATTGATTGTCCACAACGTGGTGTATCCTAACCATCCCTGTGCCTTTGTTTTCTTGTTTATGTTTCTTACTCAGATGCTCATATAAGTCCGGACACTCTTCATATCTATGGTTCTTTTCACGTAAAGAAAATGTAATATTTTGAGGACATTCACGCCTATATAGTGGTGGTCGAGATCCGCATGTATAACATGTTCCATGAGGAAACTCACTTCTTTCACCATTATAGCCTCATCCTTCAAATCCACCATGGTATCCTCGACCTCTTTCACAAATTCCTTCAAAATGCCCCTCGTTATGATCATAGCGTGCTCGATTGTGCTCCCGATCCCGATGCTCATTCTTTTACTTAAAGTTATCTAAAACTCTTGTATGCCTTACACCAATATCTATAGCATCATGGATCCGTCCAATAAGCCGATAGTCCTTCGTGTCATGAGTCATGGACCCACTGATTTTACAAAGTAGCTTGAAATGTTCTTCCTTATTGCGCATTGTAATAATGGGCAATGGCTAGCATCATGGTTCATATGGCATATTAAAAAATCCATTAGCAATGAGCGCACTTTGCTCCGTAAGGGAAACTATCCTTTGTGTGACCTTCTACTTCAAAATCATCATGCACCAAATCCCGTGCACATCTCATGTGCTGAATTTGCTGATAGTTTCTCCAACTATTTTGCCATAGCTGCTATTTGTGCTTCTAAACACGGGCTCACCCCAGTATCTATGCTCCCAAATTCCTCAGCGTAAAAGGCCACTTCAAGTGCTTCACATAGATCAATGTATGTCTTATGTGATAATGTCCTTCTAAAAGGGGTAATCAAGCACCCAATGAACCATTATGCATGTTGGATTGCGTGTATGTCATAAGAAATCTTTAATAACATTGTTTTAAACTATGCATAATACTCTCTAACACTTTCAGTAGTGCCTTGCTTAATATCCTTGAGCGCACTTATAGTCTTGTGCTCAAACTCAGGGATATGAAACTCTTTAAGGAATGCATCCTGTAAAGATGTATAATCTATGCAGTCCGATTAGGGTCAAATTTCCTATACCAGCAAAGTGGGCATGCCCTTGTAATGTAGTAGAGAATTGGCTTGCCCTACACTCGAAGCTGTAATTCCTTTTGCGTGCCACAATATCTCACACATATGCACATGTTCAGCAGAATCTTCTATGCCCCTATACTCTAGAAGACGAAGAGACATTTCCATGTAAATATTCTGGGGTTGGTGCAGACCTTGCCCACCTGATCTAGAACCTCCTGTGTTTCCCCGCCTCTAGAACCACTAGATCCGCCTAGTCTAGAGCTACCTATGCCTCCTGATCCCAAACCTATAGCTGGGTCGGACTAGAGGATGTACATCCCTATGTCCCAATAGTAGAACTGAACTAAACCTCAACAGTTTGCGAAGTGTTACTACTCCCAGAAGTTAATCCAAAAATTGGCGCCTTTGTATTCTGTGTTGAAGATACACCTGAAAAGGTACTCCCATATAACAACGAATTCTTTTGTGCTGTCATTTTTGTGCCGCTTATAAGACTCACTCCTACTCTCCCACTACTTGAACTAACTTGTTGACTATTTGTTATACTAGATGTTGAAAAACCAAATGTAAGGGCAAGGTTACCAGTGGATTCAGATGCACTCCACACCCGAGGTAGTCTTTCTTTGGTGTGCTTCTACATGAGGGTGAGGGGGTACTTGTGTCATGCTTTCCAAGATGGGGGAGTTCATGATGCTCGGCTCCATGTCTTCTACATGAGCTTCAAATCCTTCATGAGCCATCTCTCTCCTCAATGCCATACTTTCTGCAATGGTACACTGCTTCTCTGTCTCCCTCTTATGCACCTCATTATACTTAAGCCATATTTCCTCTCTCTAGCTTTCTTCCGCTAGGTCTACCATATTTCAATAATCCCGCTCTTGCCCCCACGCGAGGTGGGTTTTAGTTAGTGATTGATTTACTCTCCGATTCAAAGTTACCATAAGGATCTTGATCGCAGGTGGAATGCCTTGTAGGTAAGCTCTCTGTGGATGTCGAAAGAACTAGAATTCAGCTACCTCTAGACACGAATAAGTGGAAATTGAGTATTCCAAGATATAACTATTCAAGACACCATGAAACCACGTATCCACAGCTCGAGTCCAAATTAGATCAGCATCATAAAGGGCCTAGAATTCTTCCTACGTCCAGACAAGTGCACGATACCTCCAATTCCATTTAGATGCATAAGCAACCAACCACTTGTACAATTCTACTAGAAAGATAACGAAAAAGCTCTCATATAAGTTGTCATACATATTTTGTTCTACCCAAGTGCATGTGTTAAACTTAGATCCAGTGTTGAACCACCATGTGTATTCTTCTTCCAGATCACGTATCCATTCTTCAATACTTGCTAAGGTCAACCGGTATGTCTTCATTGCGAACCATCTTGAAAACAACTGAAAAAGAGGTCCCAACAATGGAACCAATGATGTAACCTAGAATTCAGTGATACAAACCCTATGAAACCCTAGATGCACCGGAAAATCACTCAGCCTAAACTAAGCACTCACCCAAAGCACGTAAAGGTACTAGGTCCCTCTTTAGGGTTTTTGTTGTAGGATGTTAGCATGATGAAGACTTAACATATATAGTTCCATTAATAACACATCATTCCATAGAGCATACCAGATCTATATCTAAGGAAATTTAGAATTAAGTACTAACCACGCCGAGATAAAAAAATACTAGATTTAGATACACATAGAACTAGTGCTTAGATTCAACAAGATCCTTCATCATATTAACTATGCAATAAGTTTACAGAAGCTTTATTACAATATCAGTAGTATGCGCATAGCAGATTTAACAACATATCTCTGTATATCTTGATCCCTCTATGTATATCTATTACATAGTTTACTACATATATATAAGGGTGGGGACTTTCCCTTCACCGCTTATCTATTCCCAAAATAGGTCACATGTTATTCTTAGCCACGTGCCTTTACAAAACTAGCCACACATGCAAGTGCGCTAACAATAGACTACTACTAGCTAAGCGACAATAGGAGATCTATTTACGGATTGTGTAAATGAAAAGTGCTTCATATCTAATCCTCCAAAAATAGCCAATGCATGGTGCACATGTCTCTACCTCGTTTGTGTGCTTTGCATGCCATCTCTAAAAATAGACCTTTATGAGCAAAAATGGCTAAGTCCCGAAAACTAAACTTCTGTTCCGCACATGTGTTCTCCTTATCCATTCGCACCTTTGAATATGACTCACTTTCCCACACAAACTTATTTTGTGCTTTTCGTCAAGTGTTCTTTGATCAACACGGTATGACTAGGTTGCGGGTTTGTTTTAGGATTTTCTAGGAACATGTCTATAAAGAGATGCCTTTCATTTTTGAGAAGTCTTTACTGAAACTTGTTGCAATCACGGTAATTCCTATTGTCATGATATCGAACCTTATGGAAACCACAATATAGGTTAGGGTCGTAATCGTGTGGCCTTTGCAAATAATCTTGCTGTTGTTGATTATAACCTTGATTGTAGTTTTGGAATTGATTGTTATAACCATGGTTCGTTTCCCCTTGGCCAGAATGTTGGTACTGTTTCGGGCCTTGGGTTTGATTTTGTTTTTGAGAGGGACAGTTTATGTTAACCGTGTGTTGACAGATGGCATAGTGTTAGAGCCTCTTTGATTTTCTGAGTTATTGTTATTGTTATTTTTGTCATTGTTTGGAAAACCAACGTTCTTGGCTTGATCAGTAGCGCTATTCGTGGTAGGACCATGATTTTGATTCATGCCCTTAGGTCCTTGGTTGTTGGCACCATTATTTTGATAATTTTGATTTGGGGATACCAATTTACCATTGGGACCATAGATCTTACGCCCACTGTCTATAGTGGCTTGGTCAATCTGAAGCACACCTTCTAATACTTCCTCGTAACTACGGAAAGGAAACTTCTAGACTTCCTCCCTAGTCTCTCGATTGAGCGAGTGAAGGAAAATATTGTAAAGCTCCATCTAGTCTATGTTGGGTGCACTTGCAAAGGAATAGAGAACTTGGCACCATATCTAGATGAAATGGGTAGCTGATTCATTTTTCTATTGTCTAATATGTATGAACTCCCTAATCGCTTTATGCAACAACTTGTTCATGTCAAATGCTTAAATGAACTTGGAAACAAAATGTTTAAAGGAATGTATAGAAGCTTCTGGAAGACGGTAATAGTAATCCATTGTGATTCCTTCAAGATTATTTGGAAATATATTAGCCACTACAACATCCTAAGGAAGTAATTCCCTGATAGCAGTAGCGTGGGACTTGATATGAATGTTCATGCCTCCTTCTCCCTTAAATTTTGGAAGATCTAGAAATGGGCGTGGAAGTATGACACCACATATGATGAATTCAAGAGGCTCCTTTAAGTACTCAGCGTATGTACCCATTGCATAAGATTCCACCATTGAAGATCCTTGATGAGGAGTTGGATAAGCTACATTATAAGCATTGACAAGAACATATGGGGTTCCTTTATATGGCATATAGGGAGCAGGAATGACATATGGTCCATCTAGGGGGTTTTGAATACCAATACATGTATGGTGGGACAAGATCAAGATATGGAGTCCTAACGGGCATAAAACCAGGGAACTTCACATTGCTTGTTGTGGCAGAATTTGAGAATGCACTTCCATCCAACCCTTGCATAGGATAAGATTGAGAAGGATGAGGACCCATCCCTAATGTGTCTAACCCTATGAGAAGATCACCTGGATTTGAATGAACCAGATAACCTTGTTGTATAGGATATTGCATTGGTTTCTCATTGGAAGGGATGTATCCTTTTCTGTCAACTGGATACCTCGTGTTCTACCCTACTGCATGTGTTAGTTGTGAATTTTGGGAACTTTCTAGTTCTCTAATCCTCCCTACTAATGTAGAAATAAGATCATTGGGAGAGGATTGAGTCCCTTTTTGGGTTGCTTGTGGCGTAGGATTTGATTGAGCAGGATCATGATACTTTGCCATGAATTTTTCGGTGTTATAATTTTTATCTTCCACAGAAGTAAGAATCTTAGGATAATAATTCAAAATCTCAGAGGATGTATCCTTCATTCCATCCAAAGACTCAGCTATCTCGATGAAGAGGATTATCTATTCATGCAAATATATCATCTTCATTGATTGCATGAAAATTTGAGGTCTTGAAAAACTCTATGGTAAGAACTTGTTCCATTTTTTATAACAACTTGGTTTGCATTGATTGGTGTTGTATCGCATGTTTAACGGTTGATCAACCTCCTCCATCCTTACATAGCTAATGGGGTTTGAAGTGTAACTAGCGAGAGGTTTGGACATTTTCTATGTAATTATCATCCCACCTTGAAAGAGAAGGGGACCTGTAGTTGAACGTTGGTGTAATATCTATCGAGCCAAATGGCCCACCAAACTCTCTTCCGAAATATTTTATAAAGGGGAATAAATGGAGAGGTGACGTGATAACAATGAAAGAAAAGGAAATAAGAAGAAATTAATCCTTCAGGTCGGGTTCACCAATTTATACGGATGAAAATTGACATGCAACCTTCAACTGCATTCAACGCCTTGAGGTCATGCCAGAGTAGTTGATGTTGAATGTGTGTGGATAACTATAGGAGATCAATGAATAAGATATGGTAGTGTGATCTCCTGGCAGTTGAGTTGGTAAAGGGGATATTTAAAGGCTATGAACGGGTAACGTAAATTCGCTTATGGTTTGTTTGCCTAACTGGATATAAGTTTTGAACTAGTTTAAAGTGTCCAAACTAACTAAGCTAAAACTAACAATTTATGCTATTGCTAAAAGGAAACTAAACTAAAAAAATCACAAAAAACTGAAATATTACAATCACAAACAACAATTTTCTTCTATTCTAAATAATTAAAATATCTCTACACTAAAACTAAACAATTAAAATTACCCAATGTGGTTATTCACCTATGCTGAGTGTACTAAAACTAAACCAACTTAAAACAAGAACTTTTCCAAAAGATCTATGATATGTAGACAAGGTCCTCCTATAGATATTCTCTCCTTTAGATCCACAGGGATGGGAAGAAGAGGATCCGTCACCGGGGGTTGCTATGAAAGGTTCAAACCCTCTTGGAAATTAACTAATTGCTTGCAAGTGAAAGGAAATTGATTTCTAATTTATTTGATATAATGTAACAATGATAAATTGCATGAATGAAGGAAATAAAACAACAAATCCAACTTGGAATTCACAGAACACAGGTAAATCCGGTTGTGTAGTAATTTTCCCCCTCGGTTTTCCCTTTCTTTCTTTGTGTGTCTAGATGAGTCCAAGGAATTGGGAATGAAAAGGGTGCAACAAGAGAAGTCGCTTAAGAAATGGAAGCTTGAAGGCAATTTGGTTGCAATGCATGTGGAAGACAGATAACACAAGTGAATATATCTTAGCTATCCAATTTCCAATAGGATTGTCATGAAATATTATGCAAGATATAAAAATTCTCGTGCCACTTGCTTGAATACAAGCATGGAGTATATAGGAATTGGTGGGATGTGCCTTCATGCACAAGGCAGCCTTGGAGTGAGAAATCATTGGGTGAAGAGACAATTCAAAAATTAAATCTATTTAAAAATAGAAGAGGCAAGGAATACCATGCAAACAAGACCAATTTTAGGCAATTTGGTACACAAACGCACCCTGAAGTTAAGTTAAGTGAAGCATCGCATGTTAAAACCATGCATGAAGAGTTCGGAAAAATCGTGCGGTGTCCACCGCCATACGCAGGGGAGGTGGTTTAGGGACCGCCACTCAAGCCCGGGAGGTGGTTTTAGAACTTCCGCTTAGGCAGGGCGGCGATCTTGACACTAAAGGCCAAAACATGCACATAAATGAGTAGGAAGTTGGAAGAAAGCATGGAAAAGCTAAGTAAGGATGTCTAGGCTACAAATATGTACTGTGAATGGGTTTAGGAACTCGAACAACTTTTGAAAGGACATGAATCATCATTGGGGACTTTTGTAACCATTTTCTGACAATGTAGCACATACAATTTTGGGTGCATACAATGTCCTATTTAGACAAGGTAGCCATCCCTATTTTGATCCAATGACATAAGAACCAACTAATTCTAATATTTCCTTAAGTATCTCTCTTATTCTAGTACTAGATCTAGATGTAATTTATGAGCCGTAGATTCAATATGCTATGAACTAGGTAATAACTATGACACTACAACATTTTATTTGTTCCTCAATCTTTTATATTTCTTTTTGGATTAATATCATTCTATCAATAATATATTTTTCAATTATAGGGAGCTAAACCACATTAATGTCACCACCCAAACCTTGGATGTAGGGAGAGACATTTGATTTTGAAACAAGCCCAATAGTGAGATGGTAGAGCCTTCTAGTGATTGGACCAACTATTTTCCTTCCACTAGCCTAGTTCGATGAACATATATCTCTAGTTTAAAGAAAAATAGAGGGTGAATTCTCTAATGTATGCACTCCTTTCTATATTTGGATATTTCATTTTCTTCTATTATATCTTAGAAAATTATATTATTTTCGTTGATTGAAAATCAATTATTATAATTTATATATTATTTATAGGATATGACATATGGCCTCATCAGATATTAATAGTTTTTACCATTTAAATTAATGAATGTTGAAAATCCATTACTAGTGATTTCCCTCACAATGAAAGGATACAATAAATTTGACAAGTACAAAAGTATATAGTTATGTTGTGATCGGAATATGTTACAGAAAAGAATGAAACTTGGAAGTAACTAAAATCATAAGTCTTAAGACACAAAATTCAAAATCTAAAACCTTAAAACTTGACGACCAAAACCTGAAACCTAAATTATAATAAAATCTCAACCCGAAAAAATTGGAAACATGCAAAATATATTCCTATAAAACATGCTTATATCTTATTGGAAACCCGAATATATAAATTCAAGAATACTATTTTCTAGTCACACATTTCATAACTTTGACGAACACACTTTAGTCACATATTTTCTTATCATGGTTTATATTAAAATTTTGAATGATTTTAGTATTGATGGAGGCATAAACATTAGCATCTTGATTCCATCTATCATGTTCTTGGTAGGTTGTAGGAGGATAAAATAAGTTGGAAGAGATAACTCACACTCCCATTGATGTTACAAAGTGCTCAAATTAATTGTGTCTCCCCACCCGAAGTCCACTTCATAATATCTAAAACACCTCCAATCACTAATTAAAACTACATTTTCAAACTTCATATTTACATCTAGGGTAGATGAGTTTATCATGATTCTTGAGTTAATTTTGTTTTGTAAAGAGAAATTTGATCTCTTTATGATCATTACAAAACACAATAGACATCCACTTAGAAGGTCATGTAAATTATCCATTGCACATATAATACCAAAGGCATTGCCATAGTATCCATTTGGAAGAGGGGGATTAAATGATCTCCTAACATCCACCATGTAAAGAGAAGCTTCACATTCCCACTCACGTGGAATTTGAAAATCCTTTATCTTTTCTATCCAAACCAATGCTACTACAATTTTGAATGCAGAGAAAATTTCTTTACATTCTTCCACGATGCATGTTTGATATGATTTATTATCTCGAAGTTTATAACAAAATATGTTTGAATAAATTTCTCTTCTATTAGAGGAACATGTATAATTTGACTATGATACAACTAGAGGGGCATACAATCTTCTCAAGCTTCATCATTTATCTATTTTATATGAGTTCAATCAAGGGTTTAACCTCTCCTCTTGCCATCTCTCGCCATGCCTTGAAGAAACTTTCCAAATCCTTTTCCATTACATACACTACTATACAAATTGACTACCACAACAAATCCCCCACATGTAAAATGAGTTACCCGAATGAAAGACATGCAACAAAGAGAACAAAAGCATGTTTTTAATAGAAACATAGATGACACCATTGATAGAGACATCATTTCAAATTATTTTTTTACTAAATATCAAACTAGTCAAATAATATTTTGAACAATCAAGAGATGGAGGTCCTCAATTTATTTGTAGATCCTGTGGACGGGGATAAAAGAAATAATTGAAATGATGGATTGTATTCATCTAAATCTATTCTCATCGTGACTGTCGGGTCATCGACTCTCTCATTTGCATTTTCATTTAGTCTAATGTGCACTTGAGTCTTGTGCAGGTAGCTAGGGTTTGTTTTGTAGGTACAGGTGTGACAAAGCAGAGGTAAATCAAACCCGATGCAACCTACAACTAACTAATATTGAAAATAAGTTCTACGAAAGAATTAGATCCAAATATATCCTACGGACACTAGTACCTGAAATGAAGCCAACGCCCAAGCGGTCGTATCCTCTCCTGTGCACTCCTGATCCTGATATTATCACATGTCAGTTTCATAACCAAAGCTTTTATAATCTAGAATACACCTATTGAGATCATTCACCTTCTCGAGAATCATGCAAGACCTATGGTGGCAACCGAGTCATCCTATAAAACCCTACCTATCACTTGTGCTTGTATTTATGTTTTTGATGTTGCTTGAATACTGTTATGTATATTTAATTATTAGTTTCCTTATCTTATTGAAAGCACCCCAAAATTTACAAAACAAATTGCATGACTAAACAAGGAAAGGTAACACCATTGCCATCCATCTAGCCAAGGTTGTAAGTCTAGGAATGTAAAATTAAGATAAAAGCTTAAAAGAATGCTTAACTATTATGAAAAAATACCAAATCTAACTAAACATGCCTACTAATATGCAAACAATACAAAATCTAACTAAACATGCCTACTAATATGCTTGAATTACCTAACATGGGCCTGCATAGACCTAAGAGGGAAATCAAATGGTTATGGTTGCTACTCCAAACAATGGTGAAATGACCTCTCCAAATGACTTGTTAAGTCACTTTAGATTATTCATCTACTAACCTTGTTGAAGGCTTTAGGCAAGGATTGAACTTGGCTATATATCATATTTATTATATGAGATGCAAATCAAAGCATGGTGTAAAATATAAAGGAATGAGGTGAGTTGTTTTTATAGTTTTCCTTTTGGGAGAAAATTGTATTTTGGTGCGTGTGGGACTAAAAGCCCCAAATTAGATTAGAATTGATAATCATTATTAGGCCTTGCTAATCACAATTAGTGAATTACCAAGTGATTAAGAGGTATGGAGCCTTAATCGACCACTTAGGGTCAACTAGAAGGATATGATAAGATTTTGAAGTTTGCTGAGATGTTGGGAGGTGAATGGGATGATTTTGAGTGGTTGGAAGAGGGGTTTGAGTAAATACTAGGTATATTGACCAAATCAAGGGAAAAATAGGCTTAATTAGCATATACTCACTAATTATTTGTTTCAAAGAGGATTTTGGCTTACGATTCATCATATAGTGGCATTATGGATGCAAAATAGGTTACACAATCAACAACGTGGTGTTAATTGACTAATTTGGTAAGGAATTCTAGTTAATTAGCAAAACCATTGATTGTAACAGATTTGGCAAGAATGAGATTGATTTGTGTGCATTTTGGCAATAAGATTGCAAAAGCGGAATTTAGGTGTCTACACTTAGATTTAATTTTATTATATTAGAAGTTCCCTTGCATTGCCTACATTGACACTAATCGAACGGGCATCAAACCAAACATAGTTATCCACCTAACATGTGATATCTATATAGATACAACTAATTTGAAAACTTGATCCTCTAAAAATGAGAGGCAATGGATTGGTGTGATTAATCTTGGCTTGGACTTAATTGACTTGATGGGTCTATAGAATGGGAAGGATAGCTTTGAACCTAGTTTGCATGACTTCAAACTTGTGTATGGTTTTCTCCTTGGTTATGTTATTACTTTGAATGTGTTACAATATATTAGAGTTCTTTTAGAATGCATTTTGCAGTGTGTACTCTTGAGAGTGCCAAATGAGTGTTAGGTGAGGTAAATAAGTGAATTAAACTTACTTTTAAGACAACAATATTTAGACCTTAATTGAGATTAGGTGAGGTAGATAAGTGAATTAAACTTACACACAATGGGAACCATTTCTAGACAAGTAAAACACTCAAAGGTTTAGCGCTCAATTGTCTTCATGTCCAAGACCATACAAATATTTTCATAAACCATACATCTACTGCTTAGGAAGTACATATTATTTGTGGTCCTACACCGCATGTTTTCTAGTTCCAAAATCATCTATGCAAAATCTAGAGTTGTAAATTCTCTTTTCACACAGTTTGGCACATTAGATCATTCTATAATCTTCCGAACAAGCTAAGTCTCTCTCTCAACTTATATTTTGAACAAGTTACTTATTGTTTATCAATCATTTAGTTCATTTCAAGTTTCAATGCATTATTCTAGCCATGTGTAATTGATGTTGGAATTTAATTAGATCATAATAGTATATCTATTGTTAATCCCTATATCCTTCTTAGTTGTTATACTCATAACAACCCCTATAATCTAATTAGGGTGTAAACAATGCTATACAAATGATGAGTGAGACTATGTAATATTTTACACAAGATACTTGCAAATATTATACTATATTGGGTTAATGAAAATAGTTCTATAAGCAATTGAACAATGTGCATAGATAAACAAGTCACAAAAGGGAGATAAGGATAGGTCACTCGGGATTTGAATGCGCACACAAGTCATGCTTAAGGTGGAAAGCCAAAGTTGTCATTGTGAAATGATAAATTACAAAATTTAAGTGTCTACAAATTGTAACATTTCCTTTATAGTTAATATAATTACTCCATTTTTGTTATCGACCATTTGTATTAACTTTTGGTTTACTTGAATGTTATGCATGTTGATGTGTTTCCAAATTTATACCACCATTTTTAAAGTTAGTTATTTCTAATACAATCATATGACGAGGAGTTCCCATTTGGGTTGATATATATCATAATGTGAGATAAGATTGTGTTAATAATATCATTGGTATTCCCATGAAGGGTGTATGTGGGATACGTCAAAGTAATTGTATTGAGCATTCTAGGTTACTACATGTATATATGATGATGCTTGTAATAAAGAGCTTGGCATTTAGTAGCACATGCATTCAATGGAATTTTTTAATAATGGCGTATTGACATCGAACAATGAACTATAATGGCCATAATATAATATAGAATAGTTCTTGTTTTTAAAATAATAATCCTTTACTTCATCAAATATTTCACAATTATGAGAGGCATCCTATTTAGATAAGGAAGCCATGCCTTGTTTGATACAATGACATAAGAACGAGCTAATTCTAGTATGTCCTTAAGGATCTATCTTCTTCCAGTACTACATCCAAATGCAATTTACAACATGTAGATTCAATCTACTATGAAGTAGGTAGCAACTAAGGGAGAGGAGCCAATTATTGAGCATGGACCAATACTTGTGAGGGTACATGGAAATTAGGGAGCTAGTACATGTCACTTTACCACTTACATTTTGAATAAAAAGTGCCCAATAGAATAAGTCACATCAAGTCATTTCACCTCAATTAGCCAATCAAATGATGACAAATAGGTAGAAACAAATATGTGACTTAATTCACAAGTAATGGTTCACCTTTAAATTTATTTGTATTTAAAATAACTAAATTTAAATATTTAAAAATGTCCCTTCCACATTATTTTAATATTTAAAACGAAATATATATAATAAGGAGAACATAACCTATTAAAAGTTTTTTTTAATTATATAATGTTTTGTTTTCTATACAATCTTTTAATTTCTTTTTAGAATAATCTCACTATATTTCCATTAATGCCAGCACCCAAACCTTGGTGTACGGAGAGACATTTTGATTTGAAACAAGGCCAATAATGGGAGGGTAGAGCCAACTAGTGATTGAACATGCTATTTTCCTTCCACTAGCTTAGTTCGATGAACAAATCTCTCTAGTTTAAAGAACAATAGATAGTCAATTCTCTAATTTATGCACTCCTCCATGTCTTTGGAGATTTCATTTTTCTTCCATTAGATCTTAAAAAATTATATTATTTTCCTTAATTGTAAAGTAATTATTATAATTTATATATTATTTAAAGGATATGGCATAGGGTCTCGTCAGATTTTAATAGTTTTTATCATTTAAATTAATGAATGTTGAAAAAAGTATTAGCAATTTTCCTCACAAAGTGAAAGGATACAAGAAATTTGAGAAGTTCAAAAGTATATAGTTATGTTGTGATTATAATATGTTACAGGAAAACAATGAAACTTGGAAGTAACTAAACTTATAAGTCTCGACACACAAAAATCAAAATTTAATTTAATTTAATTTAGATATTAATGTCCACAAAAGGCCAAGAACGGTCTATGGAACAAAAAAGGCAGTACAAGGACTAATACATAAAGGGAGTGCCAAAACATGAAACTGAAATTACATGAAAATATCAATCCTAAAAACTTGGAAACACGAAAACTACATTGTTATAAAATGTGCCTATATCTTATTGAAAATCCGAATAAATGAAGTCAAGAATACTATTTTCTAGTCATAATTTTATAACTTTGACGGACACACTTTAGTCACATATTTGCTTATCATGGCTTCTATTTCTATTTTGAATGATTTCAGTATGGATGGAGGCATAAACATTAACATCTTGATTCCATTTGCCATGTTCTTAGTAGGTTGTAGGAAAATAAAATAACTTGGTAGAGATATCTCACGCTCCCATTGTTGTTGCATATTGCTCACATTCATTGCGCCTCCCCACCCAAAGTCCACTTCATAATATTTAGAATGCCTCCAATCAGTGATTGAAACTACATTTTCAAACTTCATATTGGCGTCTAATGGAGACGGGCTCGTCAAGGTTTTTGAGTTGAGTTCTTTGTGTAAAGAGAACTTTGATTTCTTTATGATCATTATAGCGCGCAAAAGAGATCCACTTAGAAGGTCATGGACATTATCCATTGCACATGCAATACCGAAGGCATTGCCATAATATCCATGTGGAAGAGGGGGATTAAATGATCTTCTCAAGTCCATTACAAAAAGAAGCTTCACATTCTCACTATGTGGAATTCGAAAAGCCTTTATCTTTGCTAGCCAAACCAATGCTGCTACAATTTCAAATGAAGATAAACTTTCTTTACATTCTTCCATGATGCGTCGTCTGATATGATTTATTATCTCAAAGTTTATAACAAGAGATGTTTGAACAAATTTCTCCTCGATTAGAGGTGCATGTATAATTTGAAGATGATCCATCCGGAGGGGCATCAAAACTTCTGGCTTCACCAGTTCTCTATTCCATATCGGTTCAACCGAGGGCTTAGCCCTCCTCTCGCCATCTCCGCCATACCTTGAAGAAACTGGCCAAATCCTTTTCCATCACATACACTACCATACACATTTGCTCCCACAACAAAACCCCCACATGTAAAACGAGTTACCTGCATGAAAGACATTCAACAAAGAGAACCGAAGCATTCTGTCAATAGAAACATGTATGTAACCATTAATAGAGCCATCATTTCAAGTTACCCAAATACCAAACTAGCCATATAATCACCTGAACAATCAAGAGATGGAGGTCCTCAATATCTGCATCCTGTGGTACAGAAAAAAGCAACTGCTGAAATGATGGATTGTAGTCATCCAGATTTGTTAAGACTGAAAGGTCGCTGTCAGCCATGGCTTCCACAAACAGAACACCCTGCCCTGTGCACTCCACTTCAAGTTCCCCATTTTCTTTTTTTCTGAGCCGCCCAGCAAAAGGGTAATAATAAACCAGCACCTTGGAGAGAGCCTCTCGAATCACTTTTGCAGGATCTGCAGAGACCCTGTGAGAGGCACTGTAGACCAACAATACGTTAGAATAAGCTCTTGCTATGTTGTCAATGGCAGAGAGAGGGAGGATTGTTTTGGGCGAAGGTAGGCACGGTCTCACCATGACTCGCTCAATGACATTGACATGGAAGTCTGCTAACGAGCCCGCCTTCTCCATCTGAAATTATTCTGGACTTTTCTCACTTCTCAGAACAGAGAGGATTAAGCTTTCAGAAAGTAGGATGGGAATTGAGCAGCTGGATAATTCTTTATGTAGGGAAAATGATACGTTGAACATGAGGCGGTGTTTACCGTTAGTTAGATTACTTTTTCCGCTCTTACTTTTTACTTTTTCAAACGCAACATTCAAACTCACGTACCCTACCACATGCAACCACGGCTGGAATTTCAAATTATTTGTTAACTAACTACAACAAATAAGTTACCAAAAAAAATAAAATGCGTGAGGGTGTTTTGAAAGGGCGGTGGGTGACGTGTGGCAAAATGTGGGAAATACACAAGGCAGTCATCTCAAAATGTGGGAAATACACAAGGCAGTCATCTCAAAATGTGGGAAATACACAAGGCAGTCATCTCAAAACGTCTACGTAAAATTTCAGACCTGTCATCTTCCTTGCACAGTAATCCACGCACTTTATTTTGGAATCCACAAGGCAGGCACTTTATTTTGGAATCCAAGGCAGTGATTGGATAGTTACAGTAAGAGCAGAATTTGTCTCGTTATTTGCAAAAACAAAACAAACTGATGGTTGCGTGGAACTGTGCTAAACTTATCCACAGCAAATATCCGTCCTTAAATCACTAATTTGCGGGTTAAATTTTTCCTGCGCACTGAGAGAAATCTAACCAGATTATCTCCTCATTTTAATAATGCAAAAAAAAATTGGTTGATCTGGATCTGCATCTGAAGCGATGTCAAATGGCTCATGAGAAAAGAAAAGTATTTCCTTCCACTATTTTGTATTTCTGTGTAGAAAATAAGAAGAAGATTGAACTTTAGGAGGCTTGCATGCAGGTGTTGTGTCTAGTTGTATTGATTATCTCTTCTGCTTCTGGGTATCTCACAGAACTTTGGCGCTGTGTAGGGTCTGACCAAATGAAAGAAGAGACAACTTCTCTTGGAATACGATTTTAGCAGTGTACAGAAGACATGGCTATCCTCTCGAGTCAGTCAGATGGTTTTACCTATGCAAGGTCTCTAACCTGATCAATATACATTTGGCTACATACTCCTGGCATGTGCCAAGATATGAGCACTGGAACAAGGAGTGGATATCAATCAAAGAATAATAGATAGAGGAATTATGTCAGAGGTTGTAGTTGCGAATTCTCTTATAGATGTGTATGCAAAATGTGGGAAATACACAAGGCAGGCATCTCACTGTTTCAAATGGAGTTTGTGAGCATTGGATAATGTGTGGTTAATGTATTTTTTGTTGGTTGGTCTTCCTTGTTTTGAGGCAGAGATTGACAGGGAACGACATTGTTTGATTTTGGTTTCAGCGTGAAACAGGGGGAACGCAAACCCAAGCTCACAAGGATTGTTTGACACTTTCCTCAAGCCTGTAATGGTTCTTGGATATATGTACAATGGTCTGTTGAAAAGGTGTTGCAACTTTCTTGCAATGCAATTGATAGGTTTAAAACATGACTCTACAACCATTGCAACTCCCTTTCCCCCATCTGGTTGTGTTCTTAGTGCAGTGAGATTGAGTTTGACTGTGGATGATATTGGCATTGTATGTTTTTTTTTCGTGAAATATGTGGATGCAACCCACGGGAACTAAACTATTCGCATGAAAGAAACTTGGACAATGGACCTCGCATACTATGATTCTTGTATGGGTATTTTCTTTTGGCCTTGTTAGTTGGATTTGGTAAATGCGTTGAGTTTCTAAATATGTTCCATGAAGTGGGTTGTTGATGCAAGTGTTGGTTTTAACCATGGAAAATGTGTTTGAATTGGTATGGACCCATCAAAACAAATGGAACAAGATTTCTATCAGATACTGAAGTTACAAATAACTGGGAGCTTTAGTATAGGATGCAAGAATCCACAAGCATAGCAGAGGGTAGAAATCGTAGACATATGGTCGAGTGGTGGATTTAATGGACCGCGAGTGTAAATCACCTGGACCCCCTCATGCACCACTTCGCTCATCGTTCTCAGGCATGGTCTCCCTTACCTTTTCTTTCATAATTTTTCGTAATTTGGGTTCTTCATTTGCAATATAATAGAAATGTTAAACCACTGGATAATCTTACAAATGGATACGTAACCAAATTTAAATAGTTTAAAGAAATAAAGCTCGACCTTATGATTGACGAAACCGATTTTTCAATTTAAACATTAACTGTGGTCACTACCATAACCTTATACGATGATACTAGAGTATCTGAATTAAGTGCTCTTATCTGTTGGTATCGGCGAGAGTTAGATTATGTCGTCAAATCAAACAACCATTTTTCCACCTTGCAAAGTTAGAAAAGTGCAAATTCCAGAGGCTTGCAAAACAACACTCTGAGCCTTGTACAAGAGTTGTCGAACATCATATGTGTTCCTTGTTATGTAGAGAGTCATGTCAAGCATTAGCTCGACCTTGTTTGACTGTTTACACTCTCTTCGCCACTTCTCTAGGAGTCTCATCACTCCGTTTGCACTTTTAGGGAGCTTTTAAAATTGAAAAGTTGGCTTTCGTTTTGACCCATCATTTGAACCCTGAGCAACAAAATGCTTATCCACCTTTACAAACCCCTAGTATGTTTACTACAAAATTTCCTTGAACCCTCAGTCTGGGGAAAACACTCTTCTTGTTAGTTTGAAAAAGGCATCTTGTAGGACTCTGGTCGAAGTTTGACTAGGTCAAACTGGACCAATTACCACGTCTGACCGGTGGCTCTAGAAAACCCTTCATCATTTGAAAACCGTTCACCGAGTTCTAAATTCCGCCTTGAGTTCTTGTGAATTTTTGGTGTATAGGAGGACACGTAGAAACTTACCCGTGGTATGTTTTCTCCAGAAGACAATGTTTGAAAGTGGTTTCTTAGCCTCCAAGCCTAAAATGAACACTTTGCAACTAGCAGAAAACATAAAAAGAAAGTTGTAGGACCCTGTCGGGTTGCCAAACCACCATGGAAAATTTTTGACACTTGTAAATAATTGTTTGAAACTCTATAGTGTGACTTGTTGTGTGAAATAGAACTTTTGACAAAATGGTGTTTCTCTCTCTTCCCTATTTCTTTCTCTCTCCTTGGTTAAAAAAATGAAGTGAAGTGAAATGAAATAAATATGTCTCTAACCTTCTCCTTTCGAATGCAAATTATTATTAGTATGTAAATGTGAAACTCGAAAGACATTAATTATGTTAGATTAGGGTGGATTCCATGCCAAAGAAATTATCATTGATTTCATGCTCACCTGGATTGCGGGATGCAAGAATGATGGTGAAAAGGTGATGCGCGATTAATTATTTATTATTGTAATTTATATAGGTCATTGTAAAATGAATATATGTATAATGCGATCTTTATGTTACGAGAAAAATATATATTTTAAACTGCTAATATGTATGAGATGCTAGTATTATGGATATCTTAGGAAATGTGCATTTAATCATAGGTTCAATTTGATTCATATTTACGTATGGTAAAAGGTTTGATATATATATATATATATATATATATATATATATATATATATATATATATATATATATATATATATATATATATATATATATATATATATGGTAAATGAATTTGAATTTAATATCTTGTAGTGCATTTTCAGTGTTCAATAAACAATTAATTAATTAGTGTGTTGTATTCTTACCTTGTAAATGTAATAAAGAGATTTAATCGAAACACTCAACCCTAGTATAAGATTCGTGCATAACATGTCTTCATGTGTGATCCTTCTTACCATAGAAGAAATTGGAAACCATAAAATGAACTTAAACTTTGCACTCGATGGAACCTCCTATTTTAGGTAAATAAAAACCCTAGTTTGAGTTTACCATCATAGTCGTTATGTTTAGCGACATTTTGGTGAACCCATCTTTGACATGGTCAAACATTATCCGGAGCATGTGGTTTCCGTCAGGTTTGGTAACCGTAGGGATAAATTCTTCTCTTCAAGTTCGAAACCATGTTGAGTGGTGAAGACCACCTGGAAGTCACCTTAAGGGTCCTTGTTCAAGTAATGTCTATGCGATGTAACCTTACCATTTCTGGAGTAAGTAGAGCTAACTCTTCCTTCGTATCCCAGTGGACTACCTTGTCTTACAAAGTTAGTTTTATAATTAAATTTCTTCATCGAATGAATTCCTTGTGGGTTCTAGATGACACAAATGGACCTAGTACAATAGATTTATTATTACTTAAACTCTTGTTAATGATCTCTTTAGTTCCTCGTAGATAAATTTGTTACCTTGGATAATAACAACATAACACCTTGGTCTTTCATGAAGGTTGTTTAGCATAAATATGTACTCTCACCTTAAACTCATTTATAGTTGAGGTGTAGATCCTTAGGTGCAATTGAAATTAAACCAAACCTTGGCTAATTAAGGGGTTAACTTGTGGGTATAAAATGGTAAGAAAATCCTTACAAATGAAATTGATTTGAATTATGTTGACTTTAGAGAACCTAGGAAACCGGAATCTTGGTCCCGTAATCCCTTGTTATGCCCTTTTATGACATTAAGAATAAAATAAATTTCACATGCGAAATCATGAAATGTAGAAACATGGGATCTTACCTTGAACAAAAATCACTTATGGATTATGTATAGTTTATAATACTTCCAATCATGTACTTCTTCTAGATGTTAGAAAAATACTCTTATTACTCCTTTTGTTATAAACCAATGCTAATAATGAAACCATAGTACAATGTAAGAGCAAAATGAGATTAGAGGCTAGTAATAATTTCAATACTAGAGTCCTTATAACTCAATCAAACAATTTCAAGTGTTACAAAGAATATGAATTGACCTTGGTGAGATCAGATTTCGATAAAACAAAAGATATATATAAATCTAAATAGAATTTCTTGATGTGGAAATGTTGAATGGATTCAACAAGTTATTGATCTATATTAACTATGTTAGGGAAATAAATTTTGCGTGATCGAAGAATGTTTTTGGGGACAGGGTATCTTGAATCTAAATCTCCCTCAAATCCTAAGAATTCTTTCTTGATATCACGTCATATTCACCTATGTAGTAAGGGTAATTATTAAACATTGTATAAACATTTGAGAAGCATATTATTAACTTAAGAATGAGAGAATTAAGGACTTTGTATGTAATTTGAAATGTGGAAAATAAGTATGTAAGTTATGGAAATTTCCGTAAAGGATAAAAAAATCCAACTTAAAATGGTCGAACTGTAATTTAAATGTGGAATGAACTTAAGAATTTGTTGGTGGAAAATGGAGAAAATTATCCTTGCACGATATTGTTCTTGGAATGTTTTTTTTATTAGTGGCAAATAGTTTTTATGAAAGGGACTATACCCTTGTACAGAGAGGCTCAGAAGCCGGATGTGCCCAAGCGAGCAAAAGAACAAAAGATCAAAATCAACAAGGACGCAAGCAGGAAGATATCCTACCAATACCAGCACAAAAACCCACAAAACTCAGCGAGTAAACAACAACAAAGCAAAAACAACGCCGATGAGAACAGTTGCATCCAACTTAAGTGCACCTTGGCGCACACCCCCCACGGAAACCACGATATGATTTTCTACTAACAGTGCTCCACTCCGCATTGTTTTCGTCTTCCACATCCAGAACCACTTCTAAATTGCCTTTTAACTTGGGTGAATCAAAATTTGGATCCCTCGCCTCCAAAGTAAACAATGTTATCTTTTCACCTGAACTGTCC
Source organism: Taxus wallichiana var. yunnanensis (assembly GCA_018340775.1). Classification (NCBI taxonomy): domain Eukaryota; kingdom Viridiplantae; phylum Streptophyta; class Pinopsida; order Cupressales; family Taxaceae; genus Taxus; species Taxus wallichiana. The sequence goes on from CM031239.1 coordinate 888,693,958, forward strand.
TTCGTCCTTTCGCCACTGTTCACATTAGCATTTAAAAGTAGTTGTTTAGGATCTTTGTTAAAGATACTCTGTCGGTTCTCATCCATCATTTCAGACGCAAAATCTGCCACACTTTCTTCTTCCTCTGAGCCAGTTTCCCATTCAGAGGATTCACTATCATCTTTGTTTGACGCGTGAACAGTTTTTTTGGATTTTCCCGCTCCTATCATCTTTGTTCTTGGAATGTTAATCATAACTAAGATGCACATAAAGAAATAATGTGTTGTGGGTTTGTCAATCCGAGTCCTTTCGTTGTGGTTGGGTTCTTTGCTAGCATTCGCTCATTGGGGAAAGTGTGGCATGGACTTGTATATGGGGTTGTCATGTGTCTATGTGATTCAATGACTTATGTAAGTGTCGTATGTGTTGTTGAGTTTATCGACTGGAACCTTGTGGTGTTGTGTAATGAGCAATGTAAGTAACAATTTTTTTTTATCCCGATATTTTTATTGTTGTATTTGTGTGTGTAAAATGTGGGCGTTACGAGATCTAGACCTAGTGCTAGTACAAGAAATACCAATGGAATAGTTTGGCTAAAGTAGTCTAGCAAAGTGTATTTTTATGCAAAATATATTAGTTTTTGTTTAGGGAAAAAATGTTTTCGGTGATGCATGAGATGAGAGTCAAAGTAAGAGTATCTTATGCAATTAATCATCGATGAAATCGATTGTTTGGTAAGGTCATCTTAGATCTCCTTGTGATTACAAAGTCAATCTTGCTAATGCTTGAACCAGTTAGAATACATGCAAAGGGCCATATTGAATAGATCTATGTAGTGATTAGGAGGAAATACTGGAAAACACCTCTCACAACTAATGAACACTACGTTCCTTGGTGGCTAAAATGAAAGAGATGGCAAATTCCTGAAGGAATTCCATTGAAGTTTCTCTTAATTTCATGGTTAGAAAAACAGTCAATTATAAACTCTAGGTCCAAGGATGTGTTTGGTCTATAACTCAACACAATACCTATGGTTAAGGAAACATGAGATTTGAAAGAGGTGAAACATGTATTTAGGTTACTAGTAGATGATTTGTAACGATTGTTCATAGATATGGCATCTAGTTGTCATTCGACACATGTTCAATTAGTAATCTCTAATAATATGGAAAGTTATACTTTTAGGTACTTATGGAACTTCTTCCTTGATTGATTGTGAAATTTTCTAACCAAGGAATAGATGCTTATGAGTTATCTTGCAATTATTAGGAAATGCTTCTAATTTCAAGACATGACTGAAAATGAAATATGGAGCTACCTTCTTAAGAAATGTTTGATTGGCTACTCCAAGCAAAGTGAGAACAGCCCATTATTGGTTAATGTGTAGCAAACTTTGGAAAGCAAGCGTTCTCATGTTTATGTAAATAATCCACTTATGATCAATGAATGTTCATGTTGGTCATGCTTTGGTAGATGGAAAAATAGAAAGAATATTAAAAGTAAAAAAAAATTTCATGGGTCCTTTTTTGAACAACCAATTTCTATTGAAATATTTAAATAATGATGTTCATTTGTGAACTCGGTATGAAAGTCATTTATCGCAAAAAAATATTGAAGTTGGATCCCTACATATTTCCGAACATCACCTAATCTCTCAAAAAAAATATCGCACTCTTTGGTGTGTAAACCAACCGTAAGTAACTCAAATAGAAGAGCTTGAAAATCAATAAGACTCTTTTGTAGACCACTTTTGTGAAATCATAAAGAATAAAATATTTGGGAAAAAATATTCAAGACAAATATTACATTCTAGCTTTTGTTTAACTCAGAGCCTTGGCAGTCACTAACACATCGAGTTTCTAGATGACAAGAGATTGTGAGTATATCTTTAATGAAATTGGCAACCAAAGAAAAATTACTTAAAGCTCACCACATGATACAACCCTACACAACTGGAAGGTTTATGTGCTAACAATCAAACACCAAAAGGGTGTAGAATCGGTAATGCAAGGCCAATTTTTGTTTCAAAAACTTTCATATTTGATTCAAGTGATAAATATAATGAATTACATCATAGATAATAATTAAATTAGTAATGCACGTAGATGAATTTGGTTAAAATCCATACTTAGTAGTGTTCAAATTGGTCTTCTTGACAATAAATCACTAGTGCGAGAACTTGACCATCATTTGTGTCATCGATCACCGAATTATAGCAGGTGAATGATGCTTCACCCTATGAACTTTGGTAGAAGAAGAATTTTATATACCATTAGTTCACAATCGGTGAAGCTAGAGAATATAATTGATATTTAGGTTGTGTAAGATGAATGTATATGTTTACCACACCTAGAAAAATAGAATCCCTTACCAACAATGGAAAACGTAGTGCCAATATATTCATGTTTATAACTCCCGCATGCATAATGAAGTGAAATAACCACCACCAACATCATTTCTATCATTGCCACTAATTCCTTTGTAAGCCTCGATGCTCACATGGCTCTGGTATAACCTGAATCATGAAACCTCTTGTAGCATACCGAAATTCCACATGATTACATTAGTGCACATTAAATATTAAAACTACCCTGTCTTGATCACCAAAAATATGTTTCATAATGAAAATACATCAGAAAAATGGCGGAGCCTATCTCTCACGCACGTTTGCAGAGAGATAGGCATATTCGAACTCGGGACCCGCAAAATACGAGTCGGGAGGCCCACCACTCGCCACAAAGCATTGTTGTATTCTCGATTTTGACCATTTTGGATTAAATATTCTATCCGTGAACGTGCATGAGGGATAGGTAGATCACGAGAAAAATGTCATTTTTTCCTTCTCTTTCTATTGGATAGGGTAAGTCTACCGCTTTAGTCAACTGAGCCAAATGATAAACAATATCTAGACATTATTATTTTAACATGAGTTCTAAAACTACAACCTTAACTACACTAAATTGGAAGTGTAAGACTCCAAATATTTTTTTCTTAAGTGAATCATTTCTCAAATGCATAAAAATTCTACTTTGGATCTTGACCTCTGCCATTCTACCGACTATGAATCATGCAAAATTGCAAGAAGTCTCAAATAGAGATTACATTTCTTCCCTTGATAAATAAATAAAACTTGTACTAGGAATTAGTGTTATGGAAAATAATATTATCCATGCACCAAGAATTACTCGGATACGGTCATTGTATTATCCATGCACTTAAGTTCACTTCAAATTTGTGCTAGAAAATGTTCCTTGTTTTTGTTCTTAGACTAATTTTCCTATAGCTTCCTTCCATTTCCTTGTTTTGGGCATTCAATTGAGAATTGCGTAATCTAGTAAATACACAAAAAATTCAAACATTTTTCATATTTTTGAGCTCTTAAACAAAATTTGAAGGTTAACAATGTGAATGGCCATACAACTACATATATTCAAGCTAAAATGCACTTTCCAACTTGTAAGGATAAGAATCATGGGTTTCTCAATGCCTTTTATTTCTAGCACGGGACCACGAGAGATGTAATCCTAAACAAAGTTTTAACAGACTGGTGATATCAGTTCTGCTAAATACATGACTAGGTTACATGTCAATTTTCACAAGCTTTCAATATATTCCCACTTTGACTACATAAAATATTGGGTGACCACAAATGAACCGATATTTGAATACCAATGTTTTCAATTTGATTGTATAGAAAATATTATGTTTCAACATTTAATTAAAGCTAATATGATACATTATGACCAAACACTTAAAAGCATATATGACATACCTTGTACCATTTGCATGATTTTATATTGTATATTACATTGCACATGTGTAGAATCAAAATATCATCATCTAGTTCAACTAGGCCTAAAAATCATGACAATGTTGCTAAATACATGATCATGATGAATATCAAGTCTTCCACATCCAGAGATTCTCACACTTACAACACAAGATATGGTGACCGAGAAATCAATAAGAATTGTTAGGAGTCTTTGGTGGAGATTTTGTGCTTATGCTAAAATGTAATTACAGAGCTAACTATTGCTCTTCAACAAAATAACCCCAAGATGTAGGCACAAATTTTAATTCTTTTGGCCACTTGGAAGACATGAATAATGTTCCACTAAGAATGAATACTTAGATATTTAAACATTGTGTTGAATTGTGGACAAGGTGAAGAGCTAATTATTGTATTTTAACGGGGTGAATTCAAATTTTACGGTGTCATTTATACCATAGTATATGGTGAACACATTATTGAGAACCAATTCAGATTGGACTTGCACTCAACATGCCCATTTCGGGATTCAAATTGGACTTGGCTGAAAAATCAATAAGAAACTTTGAAAAACTAAACAAAATAAACCGGTGAAAACTTAAACAAAATTACTCAAAATTTGACTTGAATTTCCAAAAATCGAGGTTTCCATGATGCAAATCCCGTTTTTCTCATGTGGGTGTTGTATAACGGAAATTATAAGTTAAAATGGGAGGAAGAGAAGTGATTAAATAAAAATAGATATATGGGAATGCTAGTTAATCTAATCGAGGAGGACATATAAACAAAATAAAGAAGCATATAACTGAGTTAAGAAACTAATATGATAAAATTAAAAACCTATTGTGCAAGAGAGAGTGAGGAAGTGACTTGGATGGTTTGATGAAGTGACGGGACTATATTGCAGGTGTTACTAGAAAATTAGTAAGTAAAAACTACTGTGCGGGAGCCTTGAAAAGGATGGATCTGGGTTATTTCTTTGGATTGGGGTGCCTACGGGTATTGCTAGTCCAGTAAAATGGGCACCTTGGTTTGTGTAAAATATTTGGAGATCGTTTTATAGACTTGTGAGATGATATGAAACCCTTGTTTTGTATCACATTAGATTTTTTTCCTCACTTCAAATGTCGTTGCTATTCCAAGATGAATGATAAGACTTACAAAACCACAACAAACCTCAATCCCTACAAAAAAATGCATATGAAAGGGTCGGGAATCATCTCGGTTGCCACAATGGTGGTCTTACTAACTGAGTGTTGCACTACATTCCAAACCCAAATGTAGTTATATTTGTGTGTGTGTGATCATGCCATATATTTCTCTTAAGTAAGCCACACTTTGTGCCGCAATGGTGGTCTTAGTAATCGTAGTGAGCTAACTATGTGTAGAAAAATGTAATAAATGGTGCATGGAATAGAATAAATCCTCCCGCTAAGTTGTGTGTGATGCAGATGTCCCAAAATTTATCCCTTGTGATGGAGCTATGTGGATGGAATAATATCCAATGTAATAAATGGATGCACCTCTAGGTGGAGTGATAGTAGTGATAGTGCTTGGTCCCTCATTATGATCTCATAACTATATATTTATAGGGTTCTCTTGATATAATTTCATAACTAACCCCCAAAAGGATAACCACTAAAAATATAAAGACCTCAAATGAATAAAAACAACCACAAAAAGTGGTGAGAAATTTCAAAAGGATCAGGCCCCACTGGTGGGACCAAGGCACCCATGAGCACCCCGACACTACCCCCGAGTGCCCCAGTCAAGGCTAAAATGATGGGAAATACCAAAAACCGATTTCGCATGTGGGTGTAAAAGGTCGGGAATGACGAAATAAAATAAAATAAGATTGCCAAAATATGGGAGTTAGTTAATACTTTCTTCTCTTAAAAACCCTCTAAATAGTAGTATGAGACCGGGATTAAAATAACCCAAAGTGCGTGATTTTATGTCTACATTTTCCCCACTTTATGTTGGTGAACGAAATCTTGGTAAAACATAAAGTAGATAGATATACTTACCTAAAACCATGTAGATCGATGAAGAAAATGTGTCGAAGGAATAGACAAAGTGTGGAATGACAAAAAGATGATGGAGCATGGAAACTAAAGATGAAAAATGCAAAAAAAAAAGTGATGAGATCGAACGTAGGGTGGAAACACATGTATAGTTGTTTGTGTGTTTACCTTCATGGTTAGTATGCAAGGTGTGGCACCACGAAGTGTTGTTATTAACGCCCTTGTTGTTGTTTCTCCCATTTGATTGTTTGTTTCTCATACAACTGGACTTGCAAGGAGAAAACGATAAAGTAATCAATATATATGTATGTATGTGTAAAAACACAATATAAAAGATGCATGTAAATGTAAAGTACACACAATGAAAAGTGTAAATGGAATATGTGCACCTGATCCATGTCGAGAGAAAGGGTGTAGAAAGATATCCTATACTCTACCGGGTTTTTTGGGTGATCCGATGCCATAGGCCGAAGAAGTATAGGGAGGAAATGCTTTGTGTCCTCCAACCTTTAACTTGCTTCCCTGAAATGTGAAGAGATATCTGTATCATCCTAGTTTTTTGGGTGATCTCATGCTGCGGTAGAAGAAGTATAAGGAGGAAATGCTCTATGTCCTCCAACCTTTAAATGCTTCCTCGAAGCTGTGAAGAGATCTTTGTATCATCCTAGTTTTTGGGTGATCCGATGCCGGTGGTAGAAGAAGTATTGGGAGAAATTCCTTTGTATCCTCCAACCATTAACTGCTCCTCCAAATGATAATGAAACCATGTCCTATAAAATATGTTGTATATGGATTTTGTAGACTAGTTTGAACTCACTTCTTGTATGTAAACCAATAATGCCAAGGGTGGAAAGTGCACTGAACTGAACTGGTGTAAACACGCTATATAGACTGTAAAACCAAAATGATGCCCTCCCTCTTTGGGGCCATATGTAACATTGCTGATAGTAGAATGTGGCCCCAAAAGAGCACCAACCACACTCTTAAATTTTACCTTACAGGGGGAGGGAATGTGCTTGGTAAAAACAAAGGAACAAACAAACAAGGAGGCTAGCCAAAATAAGTGTTTGTAAGAAAAAGGCATGCATCTAGAAAATAAGTGTAAAGTATGCAAACAGTGTGTAAGCTACCAAACAAAGTAATGTAAACACACAAGAAGACAAGTAAGCTACACAAAGTGGGTCATGAAACATGGGACATCACTCACATTATTGCAAGACATGTAAGGCCATAATGACTGCAAACAACAAGAAAGTGTGCATGCCAAACATAGGGCAACACCGCATACAATCAAACAAAGAAGAAAAGTATAGACAAACAAATTAGTCATGGTAACACGTAATGCTACAAGAAAAGTGTTGCACATGAAACAACCGATTAACATGTTAGATAAATAACAAATATGTCAAAGGCGTCTACAACCAAGTAATTTAAAGTGCTAATTACAAAATGAAACAATAGCCTTTGTGAAAATCAAATGTGGATGCCCCCAACGACCAATGTAGGAAGGGTAGAAGGCGAGCATCCATGCTACGTGTAAGAGACTTGTATCTGTGATCAAAACTAGAAAAATGCGTGAATGTGCATGAGTGTATGGTATAGATAAATGACATATAAGAAATATTACTAGCATGTGTAATAAATCAACCATGAACAAGAAAAAGTAAGCAATAGTAAAAGCAACCGTAGTATGCGGTATGCTTTGGATGGATGGAATGATATGGAATGCAATATGGAGTGATAGGAGCTGCATGCCGCTTGAGTGAATGGAAGTGTATGAAATGAGGTTCATTTTGTTTTTCCCCCTCAACAGTCAAGAATGAATAGTAAACAAGAGTGCGTCATCGGGAAAATGTCAAATTGTGTGTTATATCTAATGCATTGTGATGAGTATGTATGTGTAGTGATGAGATGTGGCGTAGAAAATATGTATGTGTGTGAACCCTATAGCCGAAGCATATATCACAACAAAATGAATGTAAGAGTGATGATTTATCCTATAACATATATTACTACTAGATGAAAAGAGGGAGTGGTGATGTAGCCTACAATGTTCACCACTACAAAATGAATAGTAGGGAGTGATGATGTAGCCTAAAGCATATGTCACCAACCTAGTAAAGTCACATGATGAAAGGTCGAATGTTAGACGTGTGATGAATTTAAGGTCCATTTGATTTGTAAACCCTTGGCGGTTGAGTATGGTGAGGAACTAAAGTGCGTCATAGGGTAGTGAATGCAGCAGTAGAAAATGTAATAGTATATGTAATGATGAAAGATGACACTATGATGTGTAGAATATGTAAATACGTGAGTGTATAAAATGTGATACTACATGTGTAGAATGTATAAAATGTAATGTATAATGTGTGATGTAATTTGTGTAAAGAGGTTAGTAATGTGGTATGTAGGATGAAATGATGCTAGACTAGTATATTATGTAGAAAATGCATGATATGAATACGCGTAGTGTATGATGTAAGGTATATGACTATGTATAAGATGTGAGGAAATATGCGTAAATAGTCTTATAGCATATTTTTGGGTTTAAAATGGAACATGGGTTGAAACCACGGTGGGGAAAACATGTCCCTACTCTTTAATGGGAGAGGTTCCCTTATTGAAAGCGGAAAAAAAAATGTACAGATATACAACTCTCAATTTTTGGATCCTGGTATCCGGTTTGTTTTCATACTCAAAAGATTAACAATCGAAGGAATGGAATAATAAAGAGATGAGAGAAGGAGGAAAACAACAATGATTTTGGGAAATATAGATAACAGAGTATCTCCCTACTTACATTGAACTAATAAATTATAGAAAAGGATCAATTACTTCACCACTGGTGCAAATCTGCAAACACAAAGTTCTAAAGATTCACACAGACTAGAACAAAAATTTTCAATTGAATGTAAAACAAACGATCCCTTGAATCAAGAAAGGAGAGAGAAAGATATAACATATGAAATAAGAAAAGAAAAGAACTTCTATATTGAATTACTTTAGAATTTACAACCTTCCCAAAAAACCAGAATGCCCTTTCACGTGGCCAAAACCATGTTCTTATAACAATTCATATACATCCATACTTTGTCCCCAAGAAAATAATATCTGAAAGGAATAATGTTTGTTGTAGATCCGATTTTGGAAAGTAACATGAAACAAACACACTCATGAAAAGTGGAGGTTCAAAAAGGAAATTATTTCGTTAGTTCAAGCATGATTATTTTAGCAGGCATCTCATGATTTTATTTTCCATGTGGTCCTACCATTTCCACCTTTTAACCACTTTTATAGCACTCAAGTGCTTTGCAGTAAGTTTTCTCCTTTTTATCGCGTATGGCCGATAAACTCCATTTTCTCATGATCAAACTTTACATCCATTTAAACTTATGGATTTGGCTCCATAATAAAGTAGAAATGCATCTCATGAAGAAATGACAAGAATACAGAGAAAAGAATGAATAATGAGCCATTTTTACGTTTTATAGAGCTCTGGTTCATTAATGGCGTTAAAAACCGAAATGTACATTCGTTTATCTTTTCCCCTTTTTACCTTCAAATTTGGACCCTACACATGGCAGGATCTAAGCAATGACGACCTTGGGGAGAAATATGCATTTCCTGACATTTGGGAGAAAAAGCACGATTTCTCATTTTTCTCCGCCCTCTCGCAGCTCGCCAAAATTTGGACACGTGGTGCCATCTGAGTGGCTGAGGAAATGTGGTTCAAATCTGCCATTTAAACTCTTTTTAACAAAAAGCTCAAATTATCAAAACCTCTCCGGCTCACTTTGACTTTTCAATGTGGACACATGACACACCTTGATTGGAAAAGGGGTCATGGCTCAATTTGCAACATTTTAACCCTTTGGTGAAAAAGGCTTAAATTCTCAATTTCCTCTGCGAGCCCGTTGTTTCGATTTCATTCTTCAACACGTGGCATCACCTGACTAGTTTCGGGGTGTGTTTCACATTTATACTTTATCTATTTTGGAAAGGGGAAAAATTCCAATCTTTCCCATGAAATTCCATGCCCCGCCGTTGAATTTTCAACATTGATACATGTCCCTCTACGATTTGCCATGGGCTTTAACCTTGCATTTTATCCCTTCGCATGAGTGAGGCGCGGGTTATTTTATAACTTTTCTCCCTTTTCGTAATGCCTTAGAGAATAAATTGGATCCGCCAACCCGAACTTCGCTAAAAATGCTCCACCAATCAAGGACTAGCGGGGTTGTGGGGGCAAATCGATTTTTTTTCCAAAATCACCAAAAGTGATAATTTTAAAAAGAAACCCATCCGGCGATATCAATGGGAAACAAACGTGTAGATTCACCTTTTCGAGTAAGAATTTCATGGGGAAAAGAATGTGGGAAGTTGTAGGAAACAGAAAATGCCATTTTTCTCCCAATGAAGAATTTCTTTCTCTGCAAAATGTTAAAAATGAAAGATGCAAGGTCCCATGCATTTGAAATGCATAAAAGGAGAACTAAAAACATTTCCCATTAATTGAAAAAAGAAGAATAATGTTTTAATGGCAGCAGATCGAGGAAATTTTGATTAAAAAAATTTCATGGGAAATGAAAACGAGCTTATGAGGAATTTAAAACATGAATTTCTTCTATGGAAAGGCTCTAATTTTCATGAAATTAGATTTGAAAGGGTGGGGAAAATTGAGAGGACAATAGATTGCTCCTTATGGGGATGATTTGGTAGAGGAAAGAGGAAAAATCAAGAACCTTAGAGGATTCGGATAATCGATTGAACCAAAGGTGTCTTAGCCAATGGGAAACAGAGTCAAAAAGAAGCAATACCAACACAGAAAGGAAACCAACCAAAACAAAAACAAGGAAAGTATGTACAAAGAAGAAAAGAAAAGGATATTTACAGGGGGAGAAAGAAAGAACCATATGAAACTATACAACCCCAGAGACCAACTGAGAGAAAAATGTACCCTTGTGAAACAACACTCTAAAAGCATCAGGCACCTTGGATTTGAAAATAGGCAGTTGGGCGTACCAAATCACTGTGGGGACATTACGAGGTTTGAAAAGAAAACCTGAGGAAAGAAATCCATCCATATAGTGACATCCCACACTAAAAATATCCAATCCTTGTGAAGAAAAGGAAACCTGCCCGAAGCTCTCCTTTTGTGAAGGATGGTGCCATACAGAACCTTGTAAGAACCTTGGCTATCCCCCAATTGAGTTTTGCACATCACTGGAATCAGATAACTGAATCCAATCCTCATAGCATTCATTTCCTACTTTGATGAAGTTCTGATAACATGTGTGTGAAAATTTCCACCATAGCATAGTTCAAGAGTATCACACACTTCAATTGAATCTCCCTTGTAACCATTTCCAAAAGGAATTTGGAGAAAGGGGGCAGATGACTTAACGCTATTCTGAGAAATTTCCACCATGTCCTTAAGAAACATCCCTGTTGCCTTTGCAAAATCAACAACTTTGTTTTCCACCTCTAGGAGATCTTGGCTCTTGGGTGCAAGTTTCACTACTGATTTGTCTTCATGATTCGAAGGGAATTTGAAAGCTGATAGACTAGGCAAAAATGAATCAATCACATCATCTTCTTCTTCTTGTTTGCATCCCAAAGGGTGAGTTGAACCAAGACTGTCATAATTGTGAAGAAAAATTTCCAGGTGTGGCTCATCAACTTCTATTTGTTTTAAAGGGTTGAAAAAGATGTATGTGTGCTCATCTCATTTATAAACATAGCAAGCGGACCATTGCTCCAACTAACTCCATTTTCTTTAGGTAGAGGCACTTGTTTGTCATTGAGGTAATTTAAAACAACAAGAGAATGGTTGAGAGAGACCTCCATCTCTAGTATATTGGAATCCGTCAAACACAGGAGAAGGAAAAAACCCATTCACTCTGTTGTGATGCACCTCCTCTTTTACCAGCATGAGGTTATTTCCTTCAAAACAAGAACATCCAATCCTAGCACATGACATATCTTCCATAAAATCCATTTCAGGTTGAAACAAAGCCTCAAGTTGTTTATCTTCCTCATCATTGGAAGAAATACCAAATTGGCATGCATCATGAGGGGCATTAAGAAGACATTCATTGGTGAGATTAAGATAATGCTGAGGAATGAATACCTGAAGGTGTGAAGAATCACTATGAGCAGTTTTAAGAACTTGAATGTTCTCTTTTTTGTTGCAAGGTATCCCAAATCCATTGGATGAGTTTCTTCCCACTGGCTTTGTCTCACCTTGTGACATAACCATGTAATTACCATGCTCAATATCAGCATACAATACTTGTGCTTTTGGATCATCTGTTTTTTGCACAATATATTTAGTTTGTTTCTCAGGTGTCAACTTCTTCATTTTTCCATTCACTGGAATAAGAGCGTGTGACCAATCCATCATGATTTCTCCTCCAACATCTTTACAAAAATTTCTACTCAACAAACATGTCGTAGGAAGGGGGAATATCAACTACCAAAATGGTGGCTAAAATTCTCTTCTATGGAAAAGCACCAAACGCTACTTGTGCATCCTTGATCCTTCCAACCAATGGCACTTCTCTAATTTCCATTGAATAACATAAACCAAAAGTGCGGTTTATGGTTAAGCCTAGGCATGAGCTACCTTGGTAGGCATCACATTGTTTGAGGCACCGAGAATCAATGACATAATTGTTGAGTTTTTGGCCAACTATGAGGAGAATGACATAAAATGGTTTGATCTTCTCATCGAGATAAAGTAAATACTACTACAAGGTTTGGTTGAGATGAAGGAGATGGAGTGGGTAAGAGACCTTTAGAACTAGGAGATGAAGGCTTGGATTTGGAGTTTAGAAAGTCTACCATCTTAGCAAAGGCCTTGGGATGAGTTTGGTAGAATTTGACTTATGAGATCTGGTCTTAGTTTTCTTGAGATGGTTAATAATGTCAAAATAACCGAGAGGTAGATGGAGCATCATTAATAGGATTAGATGAAACATTTAACTTATCAACTATATCGTTTGAAGGGCAATAAATTTTAGGAGTAGAAACAGAGGACGGAATAACAAAATCTACCTTAGGTGTGGAAGAAGTTTGAATAGGAGCTCCTCTCCTTCGCAATCACTAGAATGGATGTAGGAGGTTCCTTAGATATTTTAGTAGGCCGCACCACTTTCTCCTTCTTGTTGGCTTACTCACGAGTCATGATAGCATATGATTCATTGTTCAGCTCTATAACTCTTTCTTCATAATCATCCTCTTCATCTATACCTTCGGTGGTGAGGAAATGGACATGAGATCCACTCAACTCTTCTAATTATTCATCATCTTCTTACTCATGTTCTTCATATATTTCATCCTCTTCCTCATCATTAGGCTCCAAAGACTTCACATGTTGCATTGACTGAAACTTTAACAGGTGGGCCTTCAATTTCCAATCTAGTCTAAGTAGAGGGAAACCAATTCCTGGGCTGAAAATTCTTCCTAGGAACATCCTGATAAGGAGCATCTTTGGTGAATCGCTTCTTGAGATCAATAAGATTATTATGAATTTTTTGTACCAACTGATCAGCGTTAGCTCCAGGAGAAGATGTGGAATAAGGAAATGCTTCGGATTTTGATGAATCTCTCCTTAGCTTGCTAGACATGATCAAATCTCTAATCAACAAATAAAGTGGCAAGGTTAACTCTCCTAAGTGTATAGCTCACTTCAGGAATTTGGGCATTAAGGAAGAAACATCTCTGAATTTGATCCATAGGGCGTGTGTTTTATGGGATCTTTTTAACCATCTTGTTGAATTTGGCCACAAATTTCCTCATGGGCTCGTGTGACTCTTTCTTGATTTGAGAAATCTGGGCCAAGAGGGCATGTACATCCTTAGCAGGTTTGAAACGCTACTCAAATTAGGTCATCATGGTGTTCTAATTGGTGATGGATCCAACAGGGAGATGGTAAAATCAATTAGAAACATTATCTTGTAATGTCTCCACAAAAATTCTAACAGAGATATCCTCATGTTCAACTCCGAGAACACCATAAGCAACAATGAAGGCCACAATATGCTCATCTGGATGAACCTTCCCATCACCTCTAAATTTAGGGAAATTCTTTCTATTGCCTCTAGGCAATTCATGTAATGGCTGGGGAAGAGCAAGAGGCCCAACCCTTTGGCCCTAAGGAAAAGGAGATTCCATCCTTAGAAATATTGTTTGGAGAGGAACTGAAACACTGTGAGAATCAAAGCATGCAAATTAGGACTGATTTGATCTTGAGGGATGTCACTCCTAGAAGTTCTATCTCTAGTAGGAGTGCTTGCAGACCTTGTTCCTCTTCTTTTTCTTGTTGATGAAGGGAGAGAGAAACCTTGATGATCTAGAAGTTGGAAATGAGATTCTTTTTCCCAAAGGGTTCTTTTACCCCGAGTGTATCTTGGAGTCACTAGATCAAAGATGAAAAAGAAGTTGTTAGTCAAAAATTGAAATCCATTTGCAATGAATTCCCCAGCAGAGTCACCAAAAACTGTTGGGTTTTAGAATGGAACATGGGTTGAAACAACAAGTCCCTCCTCTTTAATGGGAGAGGTTCCCTTATTGAAAGTAAGAAAAAAATATGTACTGAGATATCTTTGTAACTCTTAATGTTTGGATCCTAGTATCTGGTTTGTTTTCATACTAAAAAGATTATCAATCAAAAGGAATGAAAGAGTAAAGAGATGAGAGGAGGAAAACAACAATGCTTTTGGGAAATATAGATAATAGAGTATCTCCCTACTTACATTGAACCAAGAAAATATAGAATAGGATCAATTACTTCACCACAGGTGCAAATCTATAGACACAAAATTCTAAAGATTCACAGACTAGAACACAAATTTTCTATTGAATGCAAAAAAATGATCCCTTGAATCGAGCAAGGAGAGAGAAAGATATAATGAGAGGAAATAAGAGAAGAAAATAACTTCGTAATTTACAACCTTCCCACAAAACCAAAATTCCCTTTCTGTGGCCAAAACCATGTTCTTATAACAATTCGTATACATCCTTACTTTGTCCTCAAGAAAAGAATATTTGAAAGGAATAATGTTTGTTGCAGATCCGCTTTTGGAAAGTGACATGAAACAAACACACTCATGAAAAGAAGAGGTTTAAAAAGGTGAATATTTCATTAGTTTGAGCATGATTATTTTAGCGCAGGCATCTCATGATTTTCTTTTCCATGTGGTCCTACCATTTCCACCTTTTAACCACTTTCATAGCACTCAAGTGCATCTTGGTAAGTATTCTCCCTTTTTATGACGTATGGCCGATAAAATCCATTTTTTCGATCAAATTTAACATCCCTTTAAACTTATTGGTTTGGCTCCATAATAAATTAGAAATGCATCTCATGGAGAAAGCGACAAGAATATAGAGAATAGAATGAAGAACGAGCCAATTTTTCATTTTGTAGAGCTATAGTTCATTAATGGCGTTAAAAACCAGATGAGTACATTTGGCTATCTTTTTCCCTTTTTAACTTCAAATTTGGACCCTACACATGGCAAGATCCAAGCAATGACAACCATGAGGCGAAATCTACATTTCGACACATCCGGGATAAAAATCATGATTTCTTAGTTTGCTCCACCCTTCTGCAGCTCGCAAAGGCTAGACACATGGTGTCATCTAAGTGGCTGAAGAAATGCGGTTCAAATATGCCATTTAAACTCTTTTTAACAAAAAGCTCAAATTCTCAAAAACCTCTGCCAACCCGCTTTGACTTTTCAACGTGGATGCGTGGCACACCTTGATTGGAAAAGGGGCCATGGCTCAATTTGCAACATTTTAACTCTTTGGTGAAAAAGGCTCAAATTCTCAATTTCCTCCATGCAGCCCACTGTTCCAATTTCATTCTTCGACATGTGGCATCACCTAACTAGTTGTGGGGGTGTGTTTCACTTTTATACTTTATCTATTTTGGAAAGGGGAAAAATTCCAACCTTTCTCCCGAAAGTCCATGCCCCATGATTGACTTTTCAACATGGATATGTGTCCCTCTCGATTTTCCATGGGCTTCAACCAGCATTTTATCCTTTCACATGAACGGGCTGCGGGTCATTTTAGAACTTTTCAACCTTTTCTACAATGCCTTAGAGAATAAATTGGATTTGCCGACTGAACTTCCACAAAAACTGCTCTAGCCAATCAGGGACTAGCGCGGATGCGGGGTAAATCGACATTTTTTCCAAAATCACTAAAAGTGATAAGTTCAAAAAGAAACTTGTCCGACCACATCCAATGGGAAAAAAATGTGTAGCTTCATTTTTCGAGCAAGAATTTGACAGGGAAAATAATGTAGGAAGTTACAGCAAATGGGAAAATTCCATTTTACTCCTGATGAAGAATTTATTTCTTTGAAAAAGGTTAAAAATGAAAGATGAAAGGTCCCACGCATTCCAAGCACATAAAAGGAGAACTAAAAACATTTCCCATCAATTGGAAAAAATGGTAGAATGTTTTAACGGCAGCAGACTGAGGAAATTTTGATTAACAACATCGTGGAAAATGAAAATGAGCTTCGAGGAGTTTAAAACATGAATTTCTTCTATATAGGATCCAATTTTCATGAAATTAGATTCAAAAGGGTGGGGAAAATTGAGAGGACAACCCATATGATGCTAAATGCGCAAGATTAAGACTAGTATAACATATGTTATATGAATGTGGAAAAGTGACAATGTTGTAGGACGAAAGTGGAGAATGTATGGTGTATGTTGTATGACGCGTGTGATGTGTGACTAGATGCGGTGTGTAATTCCTAGAGTGCAGTGTGTGGGGTTTAGTGTAGTAGTAATCCCTCAACAGTCAAGTGTGAACCGAAGCACAAGAGTGCGTCATCGGGTAATGACGATGCTAAAACGCATAATAAAATTTTTGATATGAAATTACAAATATGATTGATGTATAAATGCTATGATGAATGAGGGGGAAAAGTGTATTAGATGTTATGACCCCTAAGTGTGTATGTGATAAAATTCTAATCAAAATACACTATATGGATTGATGTATGGAGTATTTTCCTCAACAAAAGTTGTGGGATGCTTTGAGATGGTAATGTCGCAAAAACAACTTGAGTGGGGAGGTATTTGCTTTAGAAAAATGATTAGGAAACAAAAGTGGAGTATGGTGGCGAGGAAGCTTGAATGGTGGAATATTTGGAGGTATTGAAGATGGTCCGAAACCCTTATTTTGTGTCATATCAGATTCGTTTCCTCGCTACAAATGGCGTTTTCATTCCAAGATGAATGAGAAGACCTGCAAAACCCTAACAAGCATCAAACCCTAAAAAAAGAAAAAATGCATATAAAAGGGATAAACTGACCTCAACTACCACAATGTTGGTCTTACTAACTGAGCCATGCACTACATTCTAGACCCAAATATAGTTATGTGTGTGTGTATGATCATGCCCTAGGTTGCTCTTGTGCTAGTTGCACTTTGTGACATAGTGAGCTAACTATGTGTAGAAAAATGTAATAAATTGTTCATGGAATAGAATAAATCCTCCCATATGTTGTATGTGATACAAATGTCCCAAGATTTATCCCTTTTGATGGAGCTATGTGGATGGAATGATCTCCAATGCAATAGATGGATGTAACTCTAGGTGGAGTGATATTAGTGATAGTGCTTGGTCCCTCATTATGGTCTCATAAATTTATATTTATAAGGTTCTCTTGATCTAATTTCATAATTAACCCCGAAAAGGAAGACCACTAAAAAGATAAAGACCTCAAACAAATAGAAAGAGCTCGAAAAGTGGTGGGAAAGTTAAAAAGAATAAGGGTGCCCTAGCATTACCTTGGCGCCCGAGTCAAGGGTGAAATGACGGGAAATGCTTTGAAAGTTGACTAGGTATGTGGGTGTACAAGTTTGAGAATGAAAAAATAAAATAAAATAAGATGGCCAAAAGACGGGGTTAATTAGTAATTTTTTCTCTTAAAAACCATCTAAATAGTAGAATGAGAACAATATTAAAATAACCCAAAGTACGTTATTTAATGTCTTCATTTCCCCCACTTTATTTGTATTTTCAATTAAGCTAATGGATCTGATCATATGATGGAATATACCCTTTGATTATGGTTATTATGAACATCTTTGTAGACACCAAAATTGGGTCACACTCCCCTTGGTCCCCTTTCGAATAACCAACTTAAACACATTCCCCCGACAATGACCCTTACACTCCACATTAATATTAATTTAATTATTTACAATTAAATGAATACTCATCCTCATTGCATTCAATATTTAATTACCTTAATTAAAACCAATTTCCACCTCACCCTATCACCTCACCTAGACACCTCACCATAGACCTATTCATAACATGTTTTCATAACTAACTAAGACTTAGCCCTACTTACCTTAATGAACTAAGACTTAGTATAACCCTAAAAGCACATGCATATTCTTCCTCTAACCACATTCTCGCGTATCTAGGTGCAATGTTCCATTTGGACCCGGCACAAAATGAGAAAAAGATGGAAGAGGATAGCCAAGATATGCTATTTTAGGTAACCTCGGATATCCCACCTTAACAACGTTGGTTAACCCGAAACCGACGCCAATAACCCTAAATCGTCGTCGGTTACCATATAACCATTTTGGTAACCTTGTTTGAGAGGTTAGACACATTCTTGAGTTTTAGAGCAAATGATATCTGCATGCAAGCAAGAACCAGAGCTCTTTCACACATCTAGGCAACCATAGCAACACAACCATTGATAAGAAGGTATTTGCATTCATAGGAGCATTCCGAGAAGCACTGCCATGACATTGATCATCATTTCACCAATCAACCATCACCACCACCTAACCATTGAACCTGCACAATAGTAAGTGTGTCTCTAACCTACACCATTTCATTTCTATTCAGTTTATAAGAGTTATTCACCTTTGTTTATCAACCATCATTTATATTTCTATCCCCACCATTATTTCCTTCCTGTGAACCCGACCATTCCCATCACTCATAGCCATTTTAATCACCTCTGTCTACTCTTGAGTACCTCTAAATATTCCCAACACCTCCCCAGACCTAAACCAACTCCTTACCATCTTTGATTCAGTCTCAGACAAATCCAAAACCATGAACTATTAAGTTATTACCAACTGCAAAGAACCATCTTCGGTTCTTACTAAACCGTCATTGATCATACCAGACGGACATCGGTCTCTGTATTTGGTAGTCTTGCTAATACCAAATCCCAATAACCTTTTTCGAAGTGATCCAAGTAACCTAAAATCTTACCCTAACTTGTTCCAACACCTTAATTATTTACCTTATTTCTAGATTTGATCGTAGCCTAGCCTTTTATGTTAGTTTTTCTTATTGTATTTGGATGAGATACCTAAATCATATCAACTACAATAGAAACTTATTTATTTATGTCATTTATTGCATTAAATTGTATTAAACAGTGGGTTGACTACCACCGAGGAAGTATTACACTTCCTGGATCTAGCACACGCTATGCAGTGCACTGACATATATTGTTTAACTCTTTCTTGTGGTCTTATTGTGTATTTTAGGTAGTTCCTCCTAGCCAAAAGGAAGCTCTCATAATTAACATTGGATCAAGAAGTCAGGATGCACACAACAACCTCCAAACCGACCATCATAACATGTATTCCTCCTTAGCCCACACCCTTATTTGTTTCGTCTAAAAACTTAAAGAAAATGGTGAAACATTTTGGCATGCTCGGTGGGACCCATCCAGGGGTTCCTTGCATTTTATTCATTCCTAGGTAAAATTTGTGTGTTTGTTTCCCTTTTAAAAATCTTACACATTAATTTTCCTCTCTAAAATATTCCTCTCTTTCTATTTTCTAAAAGCAATCGTGTTTTTGGTGCTATAAAAAGAATACTTCTTTTCTTTCATTAGTATTACATTAGTGAAAGAGCATCCCTCTTCCTATTCACTACTTGCTACATCGAATATCAGACTTTGATTTGGGCTTAAAAAAATTGCATAACATTTTGATTTGTTGTAGCTCACTTTAAAAATGAGGGCAACCTATATGCTCGTTTAGCCATTAAAATTAGGTCACACTCCCCTTTGGTCCCTCGACAAATAAGCACCCTTCATCACATTCACCTAGTCATGGTCCCCTTTACCCCACTAATATTAAATTAGTTAATCTAATTAAATTAATTTAGTATCCTCACCATAATTATTATTTAAATATCTTAATAATGCCCACACCACCACCTCACTAAGACCTATTCTTAGTAAGTTGCCATAACTAACTAAGACTTACCAAAACCCTAAAAATCAATGTCTACATTCTCTCTAACCACATTCCCGCATGCTTACAAAAGGCTTCTATTCTAATCGCGGGTTAACAACACATGATTCGAGAAAATCAAGAGGATCTCCTAGTTTGGTAAACCTAGGAAATCCCTCCTTCGACCGACGCCTAGGTTACCCCTAACCATCGCCGGTTAAGCCGTAACCGCCATCAATCACCTTTTAACCCACAAAACAACATTATTTTGGAGGTTGGCAAAAGATTGGAAAACTTTGGCAAACATTAGCACATTCTAGAGAGATATCGCATCTTTTGAGAGTGAATTTCAGTGAGAACACACATGCAAGGAAGGAGATCAAGCATTTTCTTCTACATAACCATCCAACACTCACCCCAGTAATGATATGATCTAACTAAGAAAAAGGAATGCCCATGCAGCCCATGCAGAAGATCTCCTATGATTGGTGATCACCTACAGCCTTCAACCTCTTACAACACCTCTATCCCTCACTCATAGGCATCCATGACTAGAATTTGAGTAAGTAAAACATTATACTTCTCTGGTTCATTTCATTTCATCATTATATTATCACCCTTTGTTTACCTAACCACCCATTGACCTCCTTCAACACTCACCCTTCCATATACTTATTAAAACCTCACCAAATCCCAAAACTACCAAATACCTCTTTTCAACCAACCAAAATCCTTTTTGTAATCATAAAGGTTACCCAAAACTCATTCTGTGGCATTCCCATTTTTCCATAAGAAGCATTGGTTACACCCAACCATTGTTAGTCACCATTAATTGGCATCGGTCTCTATATTTACCCATACAACCTACAACAGTGACCTATCCACCTAATTCCATATCACCCTTACTCACTTGTGACCTACCTGAGACCTATGTCAGACTTGCAGAGATCCAAAACAAGTTATTTGACCTTCGGATCCTATTCTAACCTATCTGTTAGATTAGATCTTTCTTATTGTGTTTTAAGTGAGATACCTAAATCATTTAAAATTACAATAGGATTTACTTTATTACCCACATTAAATTGTTTAAAATAGTGGATTGATAGTTGTCTAGGAAGTATCACACTTCCGGATCTAGCACATGCTAGGTAGTTCACTGCACATATTGTTTAACTCTTTATGGTGGTCTTGTTTTTAATTATAGGTAGTTCTTCCTAGCCAAAAGGAAGTTCTCACGATCAGCTATGGATTCAGAATTCATACGCGCACAACAACCCATCAACTAGCATTAAAACATGTATTCCTCCTATGCTCGTTACCCTATCTATTTCATCAATATTTCAAAGAAACGTCTAAGAATCAGTCGAAACATTTTGGCACACCCGGTGGGACCCATATGGGGTTCCTTTCATTGTTTTCATTCCTAGGAAAAGTTGTGTGTTTGTTTCCCTTCTGAAAAGCATACACATTAATTTTCTTCCTTAGTAACCTACTTTTTCTTTCTATTTTCTTTAAAAGAAACCTTTCTTTTGGTGTAATTAAAAAGAACCATTTCTTCGTGTTTTCTACATTGTAGTGAAAGAGAATCCCTCTTCATCTTAATATTTTTGTGTCATCCAACTTCACACTTCGATTTGGGCTTAAAAATAAGTGCATTGCATTTTGATTTATCACATTAACTCACATTAATTAAGGGTAACCTATATCTTTGGAATTCATGACCAATCGATGGTTAATAAATGAACCATAAAAGCACATCTCTCTCTCTCTCGAGTCTTGCCAAATTGCAAAAATTCAAAACAAATACATATTCTTAAACAACATCTTTCTTGGAACGCATGTCAACAATCGTCTAATCGAGGATTGGTAGGTACTCCCCAACTCACTGCTCTATCGAGTCATACTTCAGAGCGAAGCCCGACCCCCACCATAACATACCTGAAACCTCACCTTTTAGATCTCCTTCTTCATAGGAATCCATCCTCACCAAAAACTCTATTTCACAGTTCATGTGTCAGTCCTTAAATAGCATAAGCTAAACAAACATAATAGAAAAGGCACTCCTAGGATCGCATTTTTCTTAGTGTTTCTTCTTGGCTTGCGTTTTGAGGTGAGAGATCACATTCTTCATTTTTCTTGTTCATCCTTGCACACTCCTCATCATAGCTAGTGTATTCCGGCTTCACCTGAGTGTTCTGGACCATATTCTCATCATTCTTAGAATTTTGGGTCTGATTCCACATCAGATTTTAATTCACAACCACTATTCTTTCATCATTGTTTTAATTTCACAGTGACTGGTGTCGGTCAGTTGATCGTCATCGGTTACCCTCGACCATCGTTGGTTATACCTAAACAATTTCAGGTTTCGAGTCCTTTTGTTAACCTACCCAAAAGGACATTTTATTCATCTTCTTCCACATTTTGTAGTACCTATCACTACTATCATTCCCATTGACGTTATAAACCTCATCAGATTTGGCATACCTATCAAATTTTACCTTATACCTTATTTTTCACTCACTATCCATTTTCTATAGTAAGGACGGTGCAAATGGTTACCCCTGACCGACATCAGTTTTCCCTACCCAGCATTAGTTAGCCTGTTTCACTTTCCAACCAACATTTTGTACCTAATTCACTTTTTACTGCCAAATTCACCTATTCCTACTATTTTTCTGTGTCATTTACGAGAGAAGCAACCTGCTGATCAACACTAGTTCACATGGTGATGGTCCAGAAGACAAGCAAGCACACTTGTTTTTCATGGGGTTGTCGACCACTCCCACCTAGTCCTTCACCACCTTCCATTTTATCACCAACCATGGATCCCATCCAACCTATCACTATCACTACCGAGGATGAGGAGTTCACACGAATCCTTAACCAAAACCATGCCTCTTTGCAATTTTACCTTTCCCACATGTCCACTTGAGATGCCTCGGGTCGGTTGATATATTGGAGGCCCGTATCTATCCCCCAACTATCACTCCCACTCTTGCATTAGCCCCATCTAGCTCCCGGTTGGGTTCCGCATCTACCTTACCCACATTCATTTCATCTGCTACGTCCTGTACGTGCTATGAATACCACGTTTTCCACCTCCGTGGCACCGCCACATCCACCATACCCGACAACTACCCAAAACGTAACCTCATCTGGGCCCCTAATGTCTCGCACATACCCATAGCTAAACTACCACCTCAATATCGGTGACCCCTACCCCTTTTCAGAATGTGGTCCTTTCCATTCCACAATCATTAGCCCCCATTTCCACTAAGGTTACCATGACCCTTCCACCTCCATATACATACTATCAGTAGCCTCCCGTTTTATCCATTATTCACTTTGGGTACATACTCCATGTTTCACTTTTCTTTCTCAATCAAACTACATGGCAGCACCATACATTGGAGTGCCAACCCCGTTATATTCCCAAAACCAACCCTCTCATGCTACAGGAGGCACCCAATCATTGTAACCTACCAACGACCTAATCAAATTGATGTTGGACAAGATGTAAACATTGGAGGCATTAGTTTTTAGCTCACGTAACACTCTCACATACGATGAGATTTGCAACAAATCCATCCACCATCCATTCATATTCATCCATACCTAGTGCATTGGGAGATGCCTAAATTCAATCATTTCAATAGAAAGGAAGACCCACAACAACATTTGTGGTCTTTCAAACACGGGTGTTACCTAATCGATCACGATGACGCTTTGCTATTGAGGACCTTCCCATGTGCCTAAGCTCGGGACTGTGCTAGATTGGTATAGTGGGTTACCTAGAGACTCTATATTTTCATTTAATCAGGTACCCCAAATCTTCTTGGATCACTTCTCCATCAATATCGTCAAGAAAGTTACCGTGATTGACCTATACTCCACGCATCAATATGAAGATGAATCTCTTGCAGATTTTGTCACTTGTTGACATAGCCTAGTCAACCAAATCACCTTCCAACCTGCCACAAATAGAACTCATCAAGCTCTTCACATGGGCTTGTGCTAGACATATCTCACCGACCTTACAGGTCCAAACCTTCCAAACATTCAATGAAGCATTCACTATGGCACAAAAGTTAGAGATTCGGGCCATTGAAGAGAAGAAAATCCAATTACGCAATAAGAATTCAGCATTCAAGTTGAATGATACCTCTTCTTCTTCCAAACCACAAAATAATTATTCAAAAGCTAAGGGCACCGCTAACACAGTGGTACTCAAGGCCGGCCCAACTCATCTGTCAAATCAGGACACCCCCTTATCTAATCTCTCACCTATCCAGACTTTTCAATTCAGACGAGAACAATGGAAATACACCCCAATTGGGGAACCTTACTCTTCTATCTTAGAAAATATTATCAAAGCTAGAGCCATCACCCTTCCACCTATAAAACCACACACTGGTTTTGACCCTGCTCACCCCATGCCCACATGGTATAAAGAACATGACTTCTGTAACTATCATTGAGTAAAGGGTCATAGTGATGGAAATTACATCACTTTCAAAAATATTTTCCAAGAAATGCTTGAGAAAGGTGAGTTAATTGTGGATAATCCTAACACACTTGCCAACCAAAACCTACACATCTTCAAGAAACCATTTCCTAATCATGCCCCTTCGTCCGATCAAACCGGTGAGACCTCAACTCATGATGGCCATACCCACGAGGTCCACGCTATTTTTAGTGATGCATCCATTGTTGCCCAATTACCTCACATTCCTTCCATAGAGGAAATCCTAGCCCGAAATCCTCCTTCCACATTGGAACCCACCGCACCTATTCCTCCACCCATAGAGGAACACCTTTCATCCCCTTCATCACCTACAGAGGAGTCTTCCACTAACATCAAGACCATTTCACCTTTGGCTTCTCCACTTAGAGAACCAATACCCACTGATAATTCTTTAGTCCATAGAGGATACTTATTTACCTCCTCCACCCACGAGGAGCACCCATTATTTCCTCCCCTATAGAGGAGCTCCCATCATCTCCTCCACCTATCATAGACCCAGTCGAGATACATTTTCCTCTTGGTGAGCATTCTCCATCAGCTACCCAAGATCCTGCAAACCTACTTTCAGCTCTCTTACCCACGAAAGTGAAGCTATCCAATTCCCCATCTCTAATACATATTTTATAAGAATTTCCACTAGGTCCTTAACTCCACCTATAGACGTGTCATTCTCACATTTGGCCAATCACTTAGATTATGTGGATAGGGATTTACTATGGGGGCATCTTCTGCTTCTGGTATCAACACAGATGCAAATGTCACTTACTGATACTTCTACTATCTACCCACAAGTATTTCGACCAATGAAACTGAATACAACCCTCTCTATCACCATTCCTTCCAAAACACCCATTGTAACTCAACATACACCCTTACCCATAACCCAAACTACATCTAAACCCAAACCCACACCTATAACATTTACCTCGACTAAACCTATTACCACCTTAGGGGTCACCGCAACCACTAGCCTTACTCATCCACCTATCAAACTGGATTTAGCTACATCCTCCAAATTCAACACCACACCTACTCCAGTACCTAAACCAAATAACCAAGCCCATAGAACTTGTACTCTAGTTCCACTAGTCGCACCTTCACCCTTTCCATCCATCTTAAGATCTCAACCTCCCAACACAGTTAAGAAACCTCCACCCATCAATAAATAAAAAACACAACAGCCCATTCCTTCTTCCCAAACTTCTAATGTACCCAAGTGCTCGACACGATTTACACCCACACCCACAACATCTTTACCACCCATACCTCCAATACCTTCAACAATTCCTTCACTACCCACTACACTTCAATCTCTGTCCCTTACACCTCTTGCATGACCCACATCCTCTACCTTCATAGCACCTCTGTTATCCCCTGTGGGTAACTCATCCTCTTCCCCCATCTGCCTTTCCTTCTAGACCTCATACACCCATATCACCTTTACCCAAGAAGATATCTGACCCAAAGAAAAAAATCTGCTAACCAACAATAAGGTAGTCATAACAACCACACACACTCTTGCCGGTTCATCCACCATACCCCTACCCAAACAGACACAACCAACGCCAAGACCATGCCAACACCCAAAACCATGCCATCATGACTCAACCTACTCCTCCTCCTCCTCCCGTAAGGACCATTCCTCAACAATGAACTACACCTACACCCAAACCCACTTTCACTTCCCATTGCGATCCACTAGGGTCTTATGCAAAAATTTTAACCAACCTCCTTGAGACTTTTGTCATCACATTACCGCTGCTCAGACCTTATGATCCTCTCAAAACCAAGCCAAAAGGATTTGATGGTACTAAAATTTGTGCCTACCATCATGTGCCAGGGCACGATGTGGAAAACTACAAGGCCTTGAAAACCGTCCTTATCTAGTTGTGTCCTCCGGAAGTTAACTTTGACGATGACGACCTTCTCGATGAGGACCCTACTTCATCGACACCCATTCCCACACTACCCACTCAACAACCACAACCTCCACCCTCATAGCTCCTAGAGCCACCCCAAAGATTTTAAATTAACATGGTTTGCATCAGAGAACTTGTTGTGCCATCACCTAAATGTCATTGCGCTTAGCTCACTTCACAAGGATTTTCTCCTCTAGTAGGTTTTTTCTTGTCATGTCATTATACCACTCATCTTACACCTTTTCCATTTAATGAATCCCCTAAAATCAATATGATACACTTCACTACATGTGCTCAGAAGGATAAGGGAAAAGAAAAGGAAACTGACCCACCAACCAATCCTATACCCAACATACCATCTCGCACTCCATACCTAAAATCACTATCTCTGCTGTGACCCTATGTACCCCATTTCTAACAAAGATCACACATCACACCATGCTCAAATAATTACACCAATCTCCCCTCAAAATTTCCTTATATGACCTCATTCAAACCTCAAAATCCCATCGTCAAGCTCTCATGGAGGTTCTTCAATCTATTGAGGTTTTACCCAATGACCCTACACCCGTAGCCTCCATTATCACATCCCATCATGTAGCCTCTCTCAAAAAATTACCACCTTCATCTCCACCCCAACCTATTCACCAAGTAGTCTCCCTTAGCTTCTTAGAGGAAGAGATTGTGCCACACTAAAATGATGACCCAGACCCAACCCTCTTCATCTCTATCCACATCGATGACATACAGGTACGCCGTGTGATGATTGATGGGGGTGCTAGCTATAACATCATTTCATCCCATGCATTCGCTCAAATGCACATACCTAAAAATTACATGCATAAAAATTTGGTCATGTTGCATTCATTCAATGACGCTATCACCTCTACACTAGGAACCATCATCCTCCACATTCACGTGGGCCCCCGTATTATTCTAGAACTATTCTCATCTTAGAGGGGAATTCCAATATAACTTGTTGTGTTCCTTCCACTTTGCATTGTTGTGTAAAGTTTGAACAAGAAGGGCACACCTATACTATCCTAGCTGATCCATCACCTTTCAAAACATGCAACATGCTTTACTAACCCAATAATGTGCTCATACCCATTAAAACATCTACATCCGTGACCACCACTACTTCACCTACACCTCCACTTAACAGATGACAGTCGCTACCTCAACCACACATACCTCCTCCATTCATACCTTTCGCCACAACCTCCACGGCTGACCCATTATCCTCCCAAGCCGTTAACCCCACCTACGCATCACCCCTCGACACATCGTCATCCCAACTACCTACATACCAGCCACCGATCCTTGAAAGGTATTTTTCAACGCCTCACTTTGGGGGAATATCACCTATATAGTGTCAACACATTCCTTACTCCACAAGAGTATGGAATCCTTCACCAACACCCACATTATGATCACCGTATAGGATAACATCTTCGTATGGTCCTCCTCACCTTCGTACTAGTCTCACCTATAGGGGACTTGATACTACCACTTACACACCCAAACCATGACCACAAACTCGCCCATTTTCCACAAACTTCTAACCACTTACCAATCACCATTTTTCCCACACCTTCCTACACCGATGTGTGTGGAAGGGTTTTGGTTTTGGATTTTACAAGCAAGGCCACCATACCGTTATTCCATGTACCACCCAAAAACATAACGATCGTAGTGGTATCGGCTTTCCCAAACCACCTACCAAACAGGCCCGCATTGAACTCATTAAGGACACTAGCCCTTCTGCACCTTCTTCACCTACTCCACCTTCATCACCACCCTCGCCGACAGAGTCGATGGATCTTGAATCTATCCCTCCTAATTATTTTTTTCATAAACAATATTTCCTTTGGGCCTCTGACTTATCAACGTGAGGGCAAGGCCCCTTCCACTCTTCCCTTCATGTATCCTGAAATGATCTATGACGATACACCTTGATTAATATCGTTAAATGTTAGGATGATGAATCTATACTCACCTACCTTGGATCGGAAGACTCATATATTCATCATTCGTTACCCTATGAGAAAAAAACCATCTTTGAATGAGTCGACTATCGAGATCAACATTCATACTCGGGATGACCCACACATCCTAAAGATCAGTCAATCTTTAGATCTTCTTTGAACATGAAGCCATCACTTCTTTTCTCAAAGAACATAACCAAACTTTTGATTGGTCTTACACAAACATGCCCATTATTGACCCCACCATAGTGGTCCATAATATCGTAACTATTCCCGATGCCAAACCCATCAAACAAAAGCTGAGGAAAATGCACCCTCGCATTGCTCTTCTCCTCAAAGAAGAAATTCAACGCTTTCTTTCTGTTTCCTTCATCTTACCCATTGATTATCCTTGTTTGATTTCTAACATTGTCCCTATCACTAATGTAACATGGGGACTCTGTATTTACATGGAATTTTGTGACCTCAACCTAGCCTACCTGAAAGATGACTTTCCCTTACCGGTATTGATCAATTGGTTGACCTTCTTCATCGATCACGAGATGCTATCACTCATGGATGACTTCTCGGGTAATAATCAAATTTTGCTTGCCCAGAAGATCAACACAAAACCTCATTCATCACCCCTTGGGGGACCTTCGCTATCGAGCTATGACTTACATCTTCCATGACATCATGTATTGCATATTGGAAGATTACATGGGTGTTCTCTTGGCCAAATCTAAGTGCCGCTCTAAGCACCTTGCTATCCTCAAAACCATCTTTGACGGTCTCATTAAATATTGTGTTTTCCTTTAGCCTAAGAAGTGCGTCTTCGTGGTCCTCTCTGGAAAACTCGTGGGCTTTATCATTTCCCTACGTGGTATAGAATTTGATCCTACTAAATACAAGGCTATTCTCGAAATTCCTCCACCCATTAACCTTTAACAACTCCATAGCCTGCAAGGTAAGTTGCAGTCTATTCTCCGTTTCATTTGACAATTATTGGATCCGTGCCAACCATTTCACCATCTACTCAAGAAGGATGTCTCCTTTAAATGGGATGATGAATGCCACAAAGCCTTTGAGGCCCTAAAACAATACCTTCTCCAACCACCCATACTCATTCCACCTAAAGATGATCAACCTTTTTACCTATATATCTCGATTATCGATCATTCCTTGCGAGCCATGCTCACTCATCACGATGAACAACACGGGAGTAGGTGGTTTATTAGATAATCCATAATCTTTTGGACTATGAAACCCGATACACCCACCCCAACAAAATTTTCTTAGCCTTAGTTTTTCATTTCCACCAAACTCCGTCATTACTTACTTAACCACAAAACCTATGTTGTGACCAAACGACCCCTTACACTTCATGTACGCCAAACTGATCAAAATCACCATGCCACATGATGGCTTATGCTTTTAGCTGATCTTGACCTGCAATTCATTCATCAAAAGTCCATCAAGGGCCAAGCTATCATTGACCAATTGGCTGACGCACTTATTTTTGGGGATCAACCCTCTAATTTTGACTTTCCAGATGAGTCGATTACTACCCTTTCCTTGGACGAACCCACTTATCAAATGACACTCTTCTTTGATCGTTCCAAGTGTTAGCATGGGAGTGGGGCTGGTATTATCCTCATTCCTCTTGATGGTGAACCCATGTCTGTGTCTTTCAAACTAGATTTTGAATGCACCAACAATATTGCCAAATCTGAAGCACTGTACCAAGTCTCCAAGCTGCCTATACCCTAGATGTCAAATCCATCAACATCTTTGGTGATTCTCAATTGGTCGTAAACCAAGTCAATGGTATATACCAATGTTGTAATGAGATACTTCAAAAGTATAAACATCATGTAGATGTAATTTTGACCACCTTTGACTGTTACACCCTTCAAATCATCCACGTTCAACCAACAAATTTACAGATACCATGGCCTACTTAGTTTCCCAAATACCCGCTTCTCTCGCCAATTCTAAAATCTTTGTCACCGTACAACACCTCCAATCACCTTCTTATTTACCTCATGATGTTTACTCCATTAGAACCATCACCTTTGGTACAAACAATACTTTGACTATCTTTCTCTCTCCATCTTACCTCCTGATCTCACCTATAATAGACAACGCACCTTCCTTAAAAATGTCTCTCATTACATCATCCTGGAGGAATCCTCTATAAGCATGGATTTGATGGTATTCTCTTACAATGCCTCACAATTTCTAAAATTCCTTATACCATTAAGGAAGTTCATGACGGTATATGTGGAGGTCACTTTAGTGGTCTTGTTGTTGCTAAGCGTATTCTTCACCTAGGCTATTACTGGTCAACCCTTAACCATGATTGTTGCGACTACATCAAACGTTGTGTAAAATTCCAAAAACATTCCACTCGTCATCATACACCCAGTCATGCCTTACAAGACACGTGACCTTTGGCCCTTCTCTCAATGGGGTTTGGATCTTGTCGGAGAAATCAATCCCCATTCTTCCCAATGCCATCAATGGATCATCACTACTACCAAATACTATACAAAATGGGTGGAATCCATACCACTCATCTCCACGAAAGTTGAGAAAATATGTGAGTTTATTAACCACCACATCATTTGTCACTTTGGTGTTCCTCATCGCCTCATCACTGATAATGGAAAACAATTCAAAAAAAAAACATTGCAAAAACTTTGCGATGCCTTTGGCATTCAGCTTAGTTTCTCATCACCTTATTACCCACAAACCAATGCCAAGACAAATCCACTAACAAAACCCTCAACAAAATTCTTATGAAAGTGGTTAATGATACTAGGAAGGATTGGCATACACACATTCCTTTTTCCCTGTGGGCATACCGCACTAGTATTCACACTTCCACTGCGGCCACACCTTTTTCTCTGGTCTACGGTACAAAGGAAGTCTTGCCTCTTGAAGTCTAGATTCCTTCACTCCACATTTCTCTCCATGACATACTCAATGATGAAGGTTTTTGTTAGGACCGTTTAACACAAACTAGAGTTATTAGAAAAACGTCATCTTAACACTCTGGATCACCTTCAAGTTTACCAAAAACGTATCAAATGTGCCTACAACAAACGTGTCCATGCATGAACCTTCCAAGTCGGTGACCTTGTCCTGAAAGAAAATCAACATGTAACTAAAGAAAAAAAAAGCAAACGGGGCAAATTTGCTCCTAATTGGCTTGGACCATACATCATGACTCATACCTATGGATCAGGTGCTTATCGTTTATCTTCACTCGATAGTAAACCCAAACCTGAGTGCCTTAATGCCTTACATTTTTGATCATTCTATTGTTGACTTGTAATCCTACCTCACCTTTTGTCTCTTTCCATGCTCGTCCCTTAAGCGCTATTCACTTCATACACCTCACTAACGATTAAACAAGAATCATGTGAGTACCCGTCACTTGTTATCTTCTCTTGAATATGTGTACCATGGCACTGCATAGAGCATGATTCTCATGGATACTTTTTATCTACCTTTAGATGAGATCCCATGGTCGTTTCACCTTGCCTTTTGCACAAGAGTCCTATCCTCCACCTTGGTCTTGTCCATGACTTCAAATCCCTCACATGGGATATAATTCCTTGAGTCAAAATTCCACTTAAAAGATGACTCCCTCAAAAGGACATCTTTCCTCTCGACAATTGCTACTATAAATAGACTGCTCCCTTGAAGGACAACCATGTAAAGCTCTAAAAAAAAAAAGAGCAACCGTAGCTTCCCGCATCTATCAGCTTCACAAAGAACTCAAGGAGTTAAATTTTCTTCATCCCATATACACTTCCCACATCGATCGGTGTAACATTCCCAATTTAAGACTTTAGAAACAAGGTATTTTTTAAAAAAATTCTCTAATCTAAATTCATAATTTAGAACACACATTCTTTATCAACCATTCATATAATAGATAACTATATGCAACTGTAATAACTCAATGTGCTACCGATCTATTCTATTCATGTTTAACATTAAGTATTGAATACTTTTCCATATACTACATATACTTGGTTCTCTTTCCTTGTTCAAGGTATTGAGTGATCTATCTAAGGAACCTATCTGAATATTTGTTACCAATATTCATCTGCATCATGAACCTTAGACTAGGTGACATAGGAAAACACAACCAACAACTTGCGATACTTTGGCCAAAGATTTCTAACATACTATTCATATTACTATTCCTTGACGGCATACTCATCAATCCAGAATATGTCCTTCACCCCACTCTATTGTTATCTAGAATGTCCTTTACTGACTTCCGTCAGTCCACTTGCCCAAGGTTTAACCCTAGTTCGAGTTAACAACATACATTATGATAGGGGAGGCTCACTAAGACTTAGGGTAAGTTGGCATACTAGGTCAACCTAAGTCAACCCCATGTGCCAAGGTATCCTGAGTTTTAGAGGGCTACCCCATATCTTAAACATGTTACTAACCAGACCTAGATAGAAAACTAAGATCAAGTCCAATGTGTGTAGATCTACATGATCAATGCAGAAGGGTGTTGCCACATATTGATTGCATCATTGTATCCTCAAGAAGATCCTAATATTCTCGAAGGTATAGCCCTGTAGTTGGCATGTGCTAGCATCCTGTAGAACAACCTCAATGAGATGTACATACCCCAAGGAGTTTATTATAAATTTCATTAATTTAGATTATTAAAAATAGATTTCAGCAACCTTGTTTAACCCTAATCCAACACTCCTTAAGTTCTTCTCTACAATGATTAGTTGATTGTTAAAGAAATTTCTTAGCTTAAGATTTCCTTTAATGTTATTTACTAGATTTAACAAGCCATCAACCATAACAAGATATATACATCATAAGTTCCATTTATTGTGACTTAACCATTCAAGGAATTGTAACAACCGTCTAGGATGTAACTAAGTATACTTTATTAAATGAAGTCTAATGATTAGGAATTACAACTTTCATTTTTTTGCATTCTTAAGATAGAGGAAGAATCTTCCTTTACATGATTAAGTGTTAGGGCCTAACACCCCTATAAATCATTTACAAATTCAATAGTTATTATTGAATGTTCATTCCACATCATATTACTATATTGAATTGTTTAGTTATGACCATCAAATTTTGTAACTTAGGAAGCTGCATCCTATTTAGGGAGATTATTCCAATTCCCACTGTCAAACTTATCTAAGAATACCCCATTAAGCATATACATAATATGGAGTATATCAACAAGATAAGATTCCATCTATGTAATGAAAGTACAAGATAATTTACACATCCAATGTAAATAAATTCTCAACATTTAATTCATCTCTAAAACTTATACATTTAGGTATGCTACATAACAACCACCTTCATTACAAAAGAATACTACTTTTCTTTTTCAATACAATCTCAAGAACGATTCAGAGTTCTTAACAAAATCAGACTTAAATAAGCCAATGCATCACATAAGTTTTTACCTTCCTTATCACTTACAAAGTCCATCTACAAAAATTTCTAGCATGGGTCAATTCAATGAACTGAGCATGATAAGCACTAACCCTTAAAAAGAAGTGCATTCAATAATTGTTCCATTAAAACAAATCTACTTTAATGAGACAATTATTACATCATAATATCAATACATCAATATCAATGGAAAAGAAGTACATTTTAAACAATTGATTTCACTTCCAAGAAAAGGACAGAATATAATCCACTATATCAGCCTTACAAAATTAGAGTTTAATTGATCCTGTCAATTATCCTTAGGAAAACAACATCTCATTGTTCCAAATATTTCAAAATAGAATACAACATTTATCTTTGACTCAAGCCAAAAGAAGGATTTAAATCATGGTTTAACTTAAGGTGATTCATCTAGCTCCTAAGCAAAAGAATAAGAGAATCATTACCACTATACCCAGACACAAAACATTTGA
The DNA here is from genome assembly GCA_018340775.1 of Taxus wallichiana var. yunnanensis. Lineage (NCBI taxonomy): Eukaryota > Viridiplantae > Streptophyta > Pinopsida > Cupressales > Taxaceae > Taxus > Taxus wallichiana. The sequence goes on from CM031239.1 coordinate 888,728,336, forward strand.
GAAACAAAAAGATTCAAAACGTGATTTAAGTTTGTTTCTTTTAAAGCATAATTACATTAAAAATTTAACATTTAAGATATTCATTAGAAGAAAATTCCATCTTAATCCAAGAAGGAATAGAGAATCAAATGGTCTACCTGTAAGTTTAAATCTACTTCCACATATAGAATTTAACATTTAAAGATCTGAAATAATGTACAAAATCAAGGTAGATTCATACATGAGTTAATCTCTACTGGAGTCCATCCAAGGAGAATTCACAAAAAGATAGAATACAAGAGACAAAACTTACTCATCTCAAACCAAACAAGTAAAGTCTTGTCAAACAAATAGTCTACCAAACAAGCTTACATTTTCCAGCTAAATAAAACCGAATAATCTAATCTCTTCCAACATCATTTCTACAAAAGATTTGAACAAGGAAGACCAAAAAACTCATAAAGAAATCCCATTTTTAAAGAGAATCAAAATAGAAAAGTTCAACCAATGATCTATACAGTAGGAAGAAAGCACACTGCCATATTCCTTACACTTCTTTACTTTCAAAGAACACGAGTTTCAATTCCATACTCAGAATGAAATAAAAATAGTAGTCCTAAAAACACAGTCGGTTCTAAAGGAATCACATTCCTTTATTTTATAAAGACACAAGGTGTATTTACTATATCCAACAAGAGATAGAAAAATAACCGATCAGTAAGCCAAACAGGATCAGAAGCTTCAACAAATCTCAATGACTGAAATCCCATTATCCTTAGAAAATGTTTCTAGTTAAATCCCAAGGATATTTAAACAGCTTGATTTAATCTACTCTCCCAGATTTCCTTGAGTAAGTTGTTTGATTAAAAGAGTTCTAAGCTTTAAACTCTTTAAGAAGTTAAAAACCCAATTCAAATACTAAAACCAAAGCAAACTTGTTGATAATACTACCCATTTCGTGCTCGAAAGTACAAAAATTGAGCACAATGACGAACACAAGCTTCTCACAAAGGTAAAGGACTACCCAAGTAATTATTCACGGGTTCATGGAAACAACAAGTTCCCATCCAAGTTTATATTAATAACAAATAAAACTCTACATACCAGAACAGAACCGACACATCATTCCTACTACAATTTCAAAACACTAAGTACTAAATTTCATGTACAGTGTTGAATTACAAAAACTCAACATGAGCTCAGATATGCACAGTATCTTAGTATGAGGTAGTATAAGATACAAATATCCATTAAAAGTTAATATTCAAAACAAGGAGTCCTATTTCCATCTCAAACGAAACATGAGTTTCCAATGAGAGTTCAGAATCAAACAAATAACAAGATAAGAGTGCGGTGAAATCATGAAATTCCATTAACAGTCCAAAATACCACAAGAGTAAAGCATAAGTAAAGAGCTACATACGGCTTCAATAATAGTCCCGAGTTACCCAAGATACCAACACTGGTTCAGAACAACAAGTGAGTCCAACACGAATTCATATCAAAACAAGAAGCCCAAATACTAGCTCCAATGGAACTCAGGGTTCCCACAAAGTTCGTAGTCCACTCAAGTAATAAAACATGAGTGTCATGTACATTATAATCTTCCATTAACAGTTAAAATGGTCACTAGAGAATAGCACAAGCTCTAAGCCATATACAAACATCAACAATAGTCCAGGTCATCACAAGAATCAACACACGATTTCTAAGTATAAGAATCCTCTAACAAAAGTTCAGGGAAACACATGTAATAAATTACGCGTTTAGAGCCATATACTAACTTGAACAATAGTTTGAAAATACCAGTTTCAAATGCCGAGTTCATAACAACAAGAAGCCCCTACACAAGTTCATATAAAACACGAAGTCCAAATACAAGCTCAAACGGAACTCAAGGTTCCATATGGTTCAGAATCCATGTATTGTAATGAAGGTCAGTTCCAATACCACAAGAAATTTGTATACACAATTTAGAAAAAGAAAACAGAGCTTCTAATGCAAGCCTCGCATGCATGTATCATTATCAATTATCATAAAGACAGTTCCAAAACCAACATAATTTTTACCATGGGTTTAAATCCAATATGATAGATATTATAAAACCATCAAAAAAGAAACCAAATTAAACATGCAAGCCAAGAATCTCAAAAGAGAAGAATCATTTTAATGAAAAATTTAGAAGAAAGCAAGAGATCTCAAAGATTAGAGCCTATCATGCCCGATATCACGCCTGCTGAATCGATGGAGACCTCACCGAGCTCAAAACTTCTCCTCTTCTCCACGAAAGATCAAACAGCTACATTCTTTTTCCACAATGCCTATTATATATCCCACGAACCGAAAATAGGTCTAAAACCTCAAAAATAGCCTTTAAGTGCAGTTCTATCTGCTAGTTCAAAAAACCAGAGAGCATGTAGAGGAAAAATTGTGAAGTATGCAAAGTGAAACAACCCCATACAATCTTGTTTGCATGCCTTCCAAAATGGTTTGAGCACGAGAACTGAAAACAATAAATTCCATTTATTCTGATTTTCCCGTCTATGCTTCCTTGCCACCGTCTTCCAAGTTTGGCGAATTCTAAATAAAATTTAACAAGGAATTCCATTTTAGTGACACTTCCACATAAGCCTCCGCCATGTCAACTAGCCCCTGCCAAAACTAGGATTAATTCTATGTAAATAAAAACCTTATTTACAACTTAAATGTCTTAGAACCATCGCCTATGATACATGCGACCACCAAGTCCCCCTTCATGCCCATTAGTTTAGGGTAGAAATAATTACTTAGGTTAGATCTTAGGTGAGCTTAGGATATAACCCAATCAATAAATTACCACCTTAGGTAGTTTCCACATAGGTTATATTAATTCCAACACAATAGTTTTTAGGCATTAGGTTAGATCATCACATAACCATATAGCATTAGGTTTTAGGGTAATTTAAATAACCTAGTAACCTCTCCATAATCCTTTAGCACAAAGCTTAGGTTAGGATAAAATTTAATTAATTAACATAGCTAGGTAGTAAATATATATATTCTTACCTAGCTTAGGATTTCGTAGGATAGTCCCTTTAGTTTTAGGAACCAGAATATTTCCTAAGCCGTGAGTAGGCTATAGTTCGTTTACGTCAGCATTTTCCTATCATGATCGATCTCCAAAGATCCAAGCACAACATACGACTGAATAGAAATATGTTCACACAAAAATCAAAGAACTAGTAATAAATCAAAGTTCAGTCATATGTATTTTAATTCATGGAATGTGTATTTGCCATTCGTTCAACAGAGCAGATTTAAAACATTCCTTGGATGACTGAAATTGATCCAATGATGAGTTAGATTAATAGATAAGTTTACAATTCTTAAACCAGATTGCAACTCACCTATAAGAAGTGAAAAATGGATTCAAGGAAGCCATTCCAATATAGTCAAAGAATCTTAAGAACAAAATATGATTTATCCATATCAAGCATGATCTCCAAAATCAAAAGAACATATCTATATAAGGAAATCCATATGTCAATGCTTGAAATACAAAGGAGGAAAATAACAACTGACAAGGGTGTTACATGCTCCCCTCCTTAAAAGAATCATCATCCCGATGATTACCCCTTTTTTAACAATATACCTCAGGACAATCACTTCATTCACTTCTCTTACCATAAGTCAAAATATATTAGAATCTTATAGTTCAAGAAATCAACATTAAATAGTTGTTTATCCAAATCAAATAAATATCTTCCCAAAACTGGCATATTTAATGTCATATAAAGATAAAATCATAAATTTTTATCAGTCAACAAAATCAATTCTGATCAAATAGATATGGAAAAGTAGTTTTCATATCTTCTAGATTTTCCCAAGTTGCACTCTCTTCATTAAATTGGTCCCACTAGACCTTACATTGACTTATTTCTTGATTTCTTAAATGCAACTGGTGAGTTTCCAGCACTCGAATGGGTTTAACCACGATTATTCTTGGGTCTTGGACCTACAAGGAATTCCAATTTAACACATGTGATAAATCTGAAACATATTTCTTAAGAAAATAAATATGGAAAACATCATGCATTCGTGACAAAGTAGGAGGTAATGCTAAACGATAAGCTACAAGGTTGATTAATTTAACTATGTCAAAAGGTCCCACATAACAAGGTGATAACTTAATGACCTTGCCAAAATTTATAGAAATCTTTTTCGGTTTAACCTGAAGAAAGACTTTCTCACCAAGTTCAAATTTCCTATCAACCCTCTTCAAGTCAGCGTAACTCTTTTCCTATATGCTACTTCTTTCAAGCATTCATGAATCAGCTTAACTTGTTGTTCCATTTCCATAAGAATTTCAGGTCCAATTACTTATCTATCCTCCATCCTATCCCAAATAGCAGGGGTTCTGCATTTTCTTCCGTAAAGTGCCTCGAAAGGTGTCATCTTAAGAGAAGCATGATATGTATTATTGTAAGAAAATTCAACTAATGGAAGATACTCTTCCCACTTATACTGTTGATCCATACAATACATCCGTAACATATCCTCTAAAACTTGATTTACTCTTTCAGTCTGTCCATTCATTTCGAGTGATACGCAGAACTAAAATTTAGCTTAGTTCCTAGAGCTGCATTAAGTGTTTTCCAAAACCTCAATGTCATTCTAGGATCTCTATCAGATATGATTAATTCAGTACTCCATGTAATCTAAAATTTTTGTGTACAAATCTTTTAGCCAAAACAAAAGAATCATCCTTGATTTCAGGTAATAAAATAAGCTACTTTTGTTAGTTTATCAACAACTACCAAAATAACATCATGTTTATTTCTTGACATAGGAAACCCTTGTACAAAATACATGCTTATTACCTTCCATTTATACTACGGTATGCTATGAGGATACAATAAACTGGCTAGGTGCATATGTTCTACTTTTACGCGTTGACATTCTAGACAATGTGTTACATAATCAATAGCATCTTTCTTCATTCCTTTCCAAAAATATTGTTGTTTTATATCAGCAAACATCTTTGTAATGCCAGGGTGTCCAGAAAAAGGTGAATTATGAAATTCAGCTAACAATTTTTTTCTCAAATCATTAAGCAAAGATACATAAACTCTATTTTCAAATCGTAAGATTCCTTCTTGATCAAAGTGAAAACATTTATTCCTCAAATCATTAGAATCAGCAATAATTGCTACTTTTAATTGTTGAAAGTAAGAATCAGATTCCATAACACTTTTTACTTCATCCCTAAACTGGGTTCTTAGTGTTATAAGAGCATAAATGTGCTTCCTACGACTTAGAGCATCATCCACCCTATTTTCTTTTCCTTTAATGTAACTTATGTCAAAATCATATTGAGACAAAAACTCTAACCACCTTCGTTGTCTTGAATTTAGATTTGGCTAAGTGAAAATATACTTTAGTCCAAGATGATCGGTTTTCAACTCAAATGGTTTACCAAGCGAGATAATGCTTCCAAACTTGGAGTGCATGAACAATGACAACAAGCTGTAAATCATGTGGAGCATAATTCAACTCATGTAACTTAAGTTTTCTACTTTCATATGCTATAACATGACTACTTTATAACAAAACACCTCCTATACCTTCATAGGATGCATTAGTTACCACCATAAAATATCCTTCGTGAGGATTTGATGCAAGAATAGTCTGAAGTTAATTGTCCCTTCAAGGTTTTAAATGCAATTTCACATTTCTCACTCCAAACAAACTTTTTATCTTTCATTTGTAAGGAAGTTATTGGTGCAAACTATCTTAAAAAGTCTTTTACAAATTTCCTATAGTATCAACAAGTTCCACGAAGCTTCTAACTTCATGTACATTCTCTGGTGTAGGCCATTCTATTATAGCTAGAATTTTAGAAGGATCTCTGAAATTCCATCCTTACTTATTAGATGACCCAAATAGTGCATACTTCGTATCGTAGAAGGAACATTTGGAAAAATTACCAAACAACCGTCTCTTTCTCAGAATTTCCAAAACTATTTTCAAATGCTCATGATGCTCTTCTATGCTTTTAGAATATATGAGAATTTCATCCAAGAATACGAGTACAAATTTGTCTAAGTATTCTTGAAAGATATTATTCATTAAATTCATAAATGTCGTAGGTGCATTAGTTAATCCAAAATGTAAAACCGTAAACTCATAATGTCCATACCTTGTTTTAAAAGTTGTTTTATGAATATCCTCATCCTTAATCCATAATTGATGATATCAAGATCGAATATCTATCTTAGAATATACTAATTCTCCATGCATCGATTAAACGGATCATCAATTCTTGGAAGTGGGTATCTATTCTTGATTGTTGCTTTGTTTAACATCCTATAATCAATGCACAATCTAAGCATTGCATCTTTCTTTTTCAAAAAGATCATTGGAGCTCCCAAGGTGAAACACTTGGCCTAATCAAACCCTTAGAAAAAATTCTTGCAATTAAGCCTTAAGCTCTACTAATTCTATAGTAGTAATTAGATACAATGCCTTAGATATAGGTTTAGTTCCGGGCTTGATCTCAATCGTGAAATCAAATTCCATTTTGGGTGGAAGATGTGGAAATTCTTCGGAAATACATCGGTGAAGTCTCATAACAATAGATATCGATCCACAAATTTGTTTTTTTCCTCTACAATTTCTGAAATTTTTATTGCATATAAGGTGCAATCTTTATTTTTTAGTCTTTTTAAGTTACATAGCTGGTAGTTTCCTAACAGAAATCTCACGTTTCACACCTTGAATCTCTACTATTTTCTACAAGTCATCTAAACAACTAATGCATTTTTCAAAATAGTCCAGTTTAGCCTTATGTTCGCTAACCAATTAACACCTACGATTACATCATAAGACCCTAAAGGTGTAACATAAAGATCAACCTCTATGGAAAAGTTAGGTAATTCAAGGACTGCTCCAAAAAGACACATACTAACTATATGAACAACATTATTACCATAATGTACAGTCCATGATTTATCCATTTTTCCAGCTTTTCTTTTAAGTTTCAAAGAAATTTTACTAGAAATAAAACATTCAGTAGCTCTGTATCAAAAAGAATAGTTACAGGTATGCCAAATAACTTACCAGGAACTTCTATAGGTGTAGCTTTCTTTTCAGCTTGCTTGTCAGCTACTACAACATGTATCTTGTGCTACTGATTATGATCATCCTTCTTCAAAGGACATTGATTTACGTAATGATCCTTGCCACAATTATAACAGCCTCCTATAGGTCCCTTTCTAGACTCAGAATTATTTCAGTCTTAAAGTTATTATTCTGACCTCCATAGGACTTCTGTCCATTGTTATTATTCTTGGCAAAATTGTTCCATGTATTTCCAGCAGTCTTATTTGTTGTTTTATTATTGTTGTCAGCTAAAAATTTACTTTTATTACCAAACTTCTTCCATGGTCCCTTCTTAGGTGCAAGAGAAGTTGAAGAGGGGTTTGGAACTTTCTTCCTTACTTCCTCCTTATGAGCAGAAATAGCCTTTAATTTATGTTCCTGCCTTATGGATTTTTCAACAACCCCTTCCATAGTGGTTGGGTTGTGAACATCAACTTCTCCCCCAATAATGGGATTCAATCCCATAATGAATTTCCGTATCCTGAACTTCTCATCAGTTTGATACTAAGGTACATACTTGAGGAGTTTCGTAAACCATTCCCAATACTCAATTATTGTTAGCTTTCCTTGAGCTAAGTTCTGAAATTCAATAATTTTCTGATCATAGTAGAGTTGTGGCATCCATCATTGCCTAAAATAACTTTTAAATTGATCCCAAGTGATGTTAGTTTCATCAATATTTAACTCAGCCTTACGGCTATCCCACCATGAAGATGCTTCATGGGAAAGCTGATATGCTCCCCATATAGCCTTGGTTTCCTCTAAGAAGTTCCTTATTGTAAAGTACTTCTCCATTTCACTGAGCCAATTCTCAGATCCATCACCTAATGTGGTTCCATCAAACTTGGGCGGACTTATCCTTTTTATATCATTAGTGAGTTCTCTTTCGCTAGTCTAACCTTGTTGTTCTCGGGATGAACATGTATGTTAACATTATTATTATCAACACCCACATTCGCGTTGTCCCCTGGAGGTGGTTGATTATTTTTATCATCTTCTTCTTCCTCCTCATTGCTCATTACTTGTTGTTCAAGCACAACCAAAGCGATCTCTTGTGTCCAATAGGGTAGCAAGGATCTCATCAAGTTTCAGGTAGTTACCTCTCCTTCCTTAGGTGGAGGTTATTTGCAACATTTCCTCTTGTTCTCACTATTTTTGTTATAATAAAATTTAAGTTTAATCAGATTGTGGACACAATAGGTCCAGAGCTGCAACCTTCACTCACGATACCAAGATGTAACATTCCCAATTTAAGAATTTAGAAATAAGGGATTTTTTTAAAAATAATGTTCTATGTTTTAAATTCATAATTTAGAACACACATTCTTTATCAACCATTCATATAATGAGATAACCATATGCAATGTGTAATGACTCGGTGTCTTTATCGATCATCCATTGCATGACTTGGTAAATTCCGATCTATTCATGTTTAACATTAAGTATTGAATACTTTTTCATATCTGCGTATACTTGGTTCTCTTTCCTATTAAGGGTATTGAGTGATCTGTTGAAGGAACCTATCTCGAATTTTGTTACCAATATTCATCTACGTGTCATGAACCTTATACTAGGTGACATACGACAACGCAACCAACAAATTGCGATACTTTGGCCAAAGATTTCTAACATATTGTTCGTATTACTATTCCTTGACGACATACTCATCAATCTGGAATACGTCCTTCACCCCACTCTATTGTTATCTAGAATTTCCTTTACTGACTTCCGTCAGTCCACTTGCCCAAGGTTTAACCCTAGTTTGAGTTAACAACATACGTTATGATAGGGGAGGCTCACTAAGACTTAGGGTAAGTTGGCATACTGGGTCAACCTAAGTCAACCCTGTGTGCCAAGGTATCCTGAGTTTTAGAGGGCTACCCCATATCTTAAACATGTAACTAACTTGGACCTAGAGAGAAAAATAAGATCAAGTCCAATGTGTGTAGCTCTAGATGATCAATGCGAGAAGGGTGTTGCCACATGTCGATCGCATTGCTTTATCCTCGAGAAGATCCTAATATTCTCGAAGGAATAACCCTATGATTCATGTGTGCAAAGCATCTCTAGAATAACCTCATCGAGATGTACATACCCCAAGGATTTTATTATAATTTAATTAATTTGGATTATTAAAAATAGATTTCAACAACCTTGCCTAACCCTAATCCAACACTCCTTAAGTTATTCTCTACAATAGATTCAATTGATTGTTAAAGAACTTTCTTAGCTTAATATTTCCTTTAATGTTATTTCTTTGGACTTAATAAGCCGTCAACCATAATAGGATATTAACGTCATAATTTCCATTTATTGTGACTTAACCATTCAAGGAAGTGTAACAACCATCTAGGTTGTAACTAAGTAGAATTTATTAAACAAATTCTAATGATTAGGAATCACGGCTTCCATTTTGTTTGCATTCTTAAGATAGAGGAAGAATCTTCCTTTACATGATTAAGTGCTAGGGCCTAGCACCCCTATAAATCATTTACAAATTCAATAGTTATTACTGAATGTTCATTCCACATCATATTACTATATTGAATTGTTTAGTTATGACCATCAAATTCTACAACTTAGGAAGCTGCATCCTATTTAGGGAGATTATTCCAATTCCCACTGTCAAACTTATCTAAGAATACCCCATTAAGCATATACATAATATGGAGTATATTAACAAGATAGGATTCCATCTATGTAATGAAAGTACAAGATAATTTACACATCCAATGTAAATAAATTCTCAACATTTAATTCATCTCTAAAACTTATACATTTAGGTATGCTACATAACAACCACCTTCATTACAAAAGAATACTACTTTTATTTTTCAATACAATCTCAAGAATGATTCAGAGTTCTTCACAAAAATCAGACTTAAATCAGCCAATGCATCACATAAGTTTTTTCCTTCCTTATCACTTACGAAGTCCATCTGTAAAAATTACTAGCACGGGTCAGTTCAATGAACTAAGCATGATAAGCACTAAGCCTTAAAGAGAAGTCCATTCGATAATTTTTCCATTAAAATAACTCGCTTTAATGAGACAATTATTACATCATAATATCAATACATCAATAGCAATGAAAAATAAGTACATTTTCAACAATTGATTTCACTTCAAGAAAAGGATAGAATATCATCCACTATATCAGCCTTACAAAATTAGAGTTTAATTGATCCTGTCAATTATCCTTAGGCAAACAACATCTCATTGTTCCCAATCTTTCATAATAGAATACAACATTTATCCTTGTTTCAAGCCAAAAGAAGGATTTAAATCATGGTTTAACTTAGGGTGATTAATCTAGCTCCTAAGCAAAAGAAGAAGAGAATCATTACCACTATTATCAGGACACAAAACATCTGAGAAACAAAAAGATTCAAAACGTGATTTAACTATTTCTTTTAAAGGATAATTACCTTAAAAATTTCTAACATTTAAGATATTCATCAAAATAGAATTCCATCTTAATCTAAGAATGAATAGATAATCAAATGGTCTACTTGTAAGTTTAAATATACTTCCACATATAGAAGTTAACTTCTAAAGATTTGAAACAATGTGCAAAATTAAGGTAGATTCATATACAGAGTTAATCTCTACTTGAGTCCATCCAAGGAGAATTCACAAAAATATAGAATACAAGAGACATAACTTACTCATCTCAAACCAAACAAGTAAAGTCTTGTCAAACAAATAATCTGCCAAACAAGCTTACATTTTCCAGCTAAATAAAACCGAATAATCTAATCTCTTCCAACATCATTTCTACAAAACATTTGAAAAAAAAAGACCAAACAACTAAAAAAAAATTCCATTTTTAAAGAGAATCAAAATAGAAAAGTTCAGCCAATGATCTATACGGTAGGAGGAAAGCACACTACAATATTCCTTACACTTGTTTACTTTCAAAGAACACGAGTTTCAATTCCATACTCAGAATGAAATAAAAATTACATTCCTAAAACACAGTCGGTTCTAAAGGAATCACATTCCTTTATTTTATAAAGACATAAGGTGTATTTACTGTATCCAACAAGAGATAGAAAAATAACCGATCAGTAAGCCAAACAAGATCGAAGCTTTAACAAATCTCAATGACTAAAATCCCATTATACTTAGGAAATGTTTCGGTTAAATCACAAGGATATTTAAATGACTCAATTTAATATACTCTCTTAGATTTCCTTGATTAATTAGTTCGATTAAAATATTTTTGAGCTTTATACTCTTTAAGAAGTTAAAAACCCAATTCAAATACCAAAACCAAATCGAACTTGTCGATAATACTACCAGCTCAGAGCTCGAAAGTACAAAATCCGAGCACAATGACGAACATAAGCTTCTCACAAAGGTACAGGACTACCCAAGTAATTATTCATGGGTTCAGGGAAACAACAAGTTCCCATCCAAGTTTATATTAATAACAAAGAAAACTCAACATACCAGAACAGAACCGACACATTATTCCTACTACAATTTCCAAACACTAAGTACTAAATTTCATGTATAGTGTCGAATTACAAAAACTCAACATGAGCTCAGATATGCACAATATCTTAGTATGAGGTAGTATAAGATACAAATATCCATTAACAGTTCATATTCAAAACAAGGAGTCCTATTTCCATCTAAAAAAAAACATGAGTTTCCAGCGAGAGTTCAGAATTGAACAAATAAAAAGATAAGAGTGCGTTGAAATCATGAACTTCCATTAATAGTCCAAAATACCACAAGAGTAAAGCACAAGTACAGAGCCACATACGGATTCAACAACATCCCGAGTTACCCAAGATACCAACACTGGTTCAGAACAACAAGTGACTCCAACATGAGTTCATATCAAAACACGAAGCCCAAATACTAGCTCCAACAGAACTCAGGGTTCCCATAAAGTTTAGAGTCCACACAAATAATAAAATATGAGTTCCATGTACATTATAATCTTCCATTAACAGTTCAAATGGTCACTAGAGAATAACACAAGCTCTAAGCCATATACGGACTTCAACAACAGTCCAGGTCATCACAAGAATCAAAACACGATTCCTAAGTACAATAATCCTCTAACAACAGAGTTTAGGGAAACACATGTAATAAATTACTTGTTCAGATCCATATACTAACTTCAAACAACAGTTCAGAACTACCCAGGTTTCCAAACACCAGTTTAGAACAACAAGAATCCCCTACACAAGTTCATATAAAACACGAAGGCCAAATACAAGCTCAAATGGAACTCAGGGTTCCCATATGGTTCAAAATCCATGTATTGCAACGAAGGTTAGTTCCAATACCACAACAAATTTGTATACAAAATTTAGAAAAAGAAAATAGAGCTTCTAATGCAAGCTTCACATGCATGTATCATTATCATTATCATAAAGATAGTTCTAAAACCAACATAATTTTTGCCATGGGTTTATATCCAAGAAGACAGATATTATAAAACTAACAAACACGAAACTAGATTAAACATGCAAGCCATGAATCTCAAAAGAGTAGAATCATTTTAATGAAACATTTAAAAGAAATCAAGATATCTTAAATAATAGAGCCTATCATGCCTAATAGTGGTTATGCAAATCGAAGGAGACCTCACCGAGCTCAAAACTTCTCCTCTTCTCCACGAAAGATCAAATAACCACATTCTTTTTCCACAATGCCTCTTATATATCCCACGAACCGAAAATAGGTCTAAAACCTCAAAAATAGCCATTAAGTGTAGTTCTATCTGCTGGTTTGAAAAACCAGAGAGCATGCAGAGCAAAAATCGTGAAGTATGCAAAGTGAAACAACCCCATACAAACCCGTTTGCATGCCTTCCAAAATGGTTTGAGCATGAGAACCGAAAACAATAAATTCCATTAATTCCAATTTTCCCGCCTATCCTTCCTTGCCACTACCTTCCAAGTCTAGCAAATGCCAAATAAAATTTAACAAGGAATTCCATTTTAGTGACACTTCCACATAAGCCTCCTCCAAGTCAATTAGCCCCTGCCAAAACTGGCAGTACTTCTATGTAATTAAAACCTTATCAACAACTTAAATGCCTTGGAACTGTCACCTATGATACATGAAATCACCAATTCACCCTTCATGCCCATTAGTTTAGGGTAGACATAATTGCTTAGGTTAGATCTTAGTATAGCTTAGGATATAACCCAATCAATAAATTACCACCTTAGGTAGTTTCCACATAGGTTAGATTAATTCCAACACAATAGTTTTCAAGCATTAAGTTAGATCATCACATAACCATATAGCATTAGGTTTTACGGTAATTTAAATAACCTAGTAACCTCTCCATAATCCTTTAGCACAAATCTTAGGTTAGGATAAAATTTAATTAATTAACATAGCTAGGTAGTAAATATATATATTCTTACCTAGCTTAGGATTCCATAGGACAGTCCCTTTAGTTTTAGGAACCAAAATATTTCCTAAGCCGTGACAGGACTATAGTTCGTTTGCGTCAAGCATTGTCCTATCATGATCGATCTCCAAAGATCCAAGCACAACATACGACTGAATAGAAACACATTCACACAAAAATCAAAGAACTTGTAATCAATCAAAGTTCAATCATACATCTTTTAATTCATGGAATGTCGATTTACCATTCATTATAAGAATAGATTTAAAACATTCCTTGGATCACTGAAATTGATCCAAGGATGAGTCATATTAATAGATAAGTTTACAATTCTTAAACCAGATTGTAACTCTCCTACAAGAAGTGAAAAATGGATTCAAGGAAGCCATTCCAGTTCATTCAAAGAATATTAAGAACAAAATATTTTTATCCATATCAAGCATGATCTCCAAAATCAAAAGAACATATATTTATAAGAAAATCCATATGTCAATACTTGAAATACAAAGGAGGAAAATAACAACTGACAAGGGTGTTACAATTAGTCTATCTCAACTATAAGTCAAAATAGCAAACCTTTTAGTCATGGACTTGCCCATTGTGACCTAGGTTCTCTTTCCTGAAGCACATGCTACCTATACCATATAAAAATTAACTACCTTTCACCCTTCTTACCATTCCCACTCCCATTTCCTACTACCTCAAGGGACTTCTTGGAACTTAGACATTTGGTGATCATGTGACTACTTTTCACTATAGAATAATCAATCATGCAATGAATTTAGGGTCTTATGTTCATCACCTCCTCCAAGGTATGATCTACTTAGTATGATCCTACCCAATCAGGTGGCTTTATTTCCCCCTCTTATCTTTTAACTATCTTTGTTTATGTTTTGATTACCTTATACAGGACTTGGTCCTTGACACTTACCTTTGGGGTAATCTTCTTCTTTTTCCACAATCGACCCCACCTACATCACTTTACCTATAATCCACCCACACCATGCCTAAAACCTACTAACTCATTTTCATACCTCCTCATATTCTTCCCTAGCTCATGGGAGAACTACATCGGCCTGAGGTCCCTTTTTGCTGGGACTATGTAGGTAGCACTCCGAGGGAATGGGGCCCTTGGAGGTTAGCTTGGCCATTCTCTACCCTAAACAATTCATCTTCAATGTTCCTCACATTACATCACACCTAACTTAGTTTCCCTTTTATACCCAACATTGGAAATTAAACCACATACATAACAAGTTGCTTCATATTTTAATCCTTATCACAGCATACATTTATTACACCTACCATTTCTTTATAATCACTATGTATAGATTATACCACATCTCACATATAACCCATATTATTATCATTCATTGCATAAAATAATGAATCACAACTTCACCTACTTTCTAACTCAACCATGCCTACAACCTGACTCGATCCATCTTTGAACAAACCCGACTCGATCCATGCCTAAACCAACTCGACTCAACCATGCCTAACAAACCCGACTTGATCCATGCCTAAACCAACCTGACTCAACCATGCCTAAGACCTGACTCAACCATGCCTAAAACCTAACTCGATCCATGCCTAAAACCTAACTCGATCCATGCCTATAACCCGACTCGATCCATACTTAAATTTTGACTCGATCCATGCCTATAACCCGACTCAATCCATACCTAAACTGACCTAAATCCATCATGCCTAACTCACCTAATTTCCATCCATATCAAAACCACAACTCAAAAATCTCATCACCACACCAATAAATCAAAAATATCATCACCACATCTACAAATCAAAAAAAAAAAATCATGTATCTCATCATATAAATTAATGTGTATCTCAATAAAATATACATGGCTATCTCCTCATGTCCATCATCTCAAAATCATTAGCATGCAAGCCTATACACAATACAAAATGTCATCAGCACGTAGGCCGGTCTCATATATACAATAAAATAATCAATCAATGCAAAATCTCTTCGACACGTGAGCCGGTAGGTATATATCAAAAAGACTATCATATATCAAAAAATAGGCACCAAATATCAGGAATCTCGGTGGATGTCCTCAATCTCTATATCACATGTACCCTCGGCCTCTTGGGTCCCTACTGGCACCTCAACTGGAGATGGTCTCCATGCGCTGGTAGTAAATGATCTCATCCTCTCACTGGACACCTATTTTGCCTTGTACTCGGCATAGGATATGAAGTCTATCCCACCACCATCAGTTGGTCCTAGTAGTATCTAGCCTCACCTAGGGCATCCCGTAACTGGATATAGGCATGGTATATGGTGGTCCCATAGGTCTCGGCCCCTGTACCTATCTTGTGGGACACTGTCCTGCTCCTGCCTGTGAACTAGGATCTGGTCCCGGTGCCTGTGGTTGTGCCCCCTGCCCCTATGCCTATATCTAGCCTTGTAAGACCCCAATCATTTCCTTATATGTGGCCAACTAGCCCTATAAACCTGCCACTTGAGCCTATAAGGCTACCACCTAACCATCACCCTCCTCTCCATCTCCATCTCCTCCACCACCATTTGGACTGTGGTCGCCCACTGTACATGAAGCTCTGCTACCTCGCCTCAGAGCTCTCCAACTATGTCTGTAGTATACCCAACTGGGTAATGAGAGTAGCCACCTACCCTACCGTAGGTCGTCTCTCTGCACCGTGATGGTGAATAGATCCGGTTGCCCCAGTCTGGGTGGTATGGCTCGTAAATGAGCCGCCCACCACTTTTTATACCTATCTCTCGAACCCAACATCATCTATCTACCACCACTATGTGCTCCTCCTACCCTATGGGAATTGTAGGTGTGGTAGAGGTAAGGGCCTCTCCACATCATCTCTCTGGTACTGTGGGAAGGTCGAGGTACGTCATGTAAAAGCCTGAACTACCACTAGACTCTGTCCACTAGGATCATCTCATGCTCCCGACATGGTAACCTTATATCCATATCACTATATGGAGCTCGGCCCAACTCCTCGTGCATATGCCTATATGAGGGGAATCCCACATACGGCCTCCAGATAATGTCCACTCCGGACAACCCCTCTAGTAACCACTGGAAATAGGCCACATCATGTGTGGGCCTCTCAAATCTCCACTCTCCAATAGCTAACACCCATCTCCTATACCCCACCCACACAAATCTCAGTGGGAATGCATCGATCGGGGCATCCCTATTGGCTGCACACAAACTATGTGCTCATATGCCCAATAATGTAGTAAGAATGTACAACACAAGTTGAACCTGCGCAGCCACCCATATGCCCACAACTCCTATACAACTACACTAAGAATCTTTGGTGCCGGGTAAAGCGGGTCTCATCTACTATCATGTCGTGGAGTACCCCCTTCGGTGATCGGGAAAATGTCTCGCCTCCGCATCGGGGTGCAAAGTAACACACTACCTCCATCAAAAGAACCACTAGCCTCGTCTCCTCCGGATGGGCTAGGTACATCTCTCCATAGCTCTGCGGCACTATATAACCTCAGCTCGGCCATCCCTCTCCAAAAATAGTCACAATCAACTCCTCTGAGGCCTCAGAGGAGACAGAGTAGACCTGTGTACCCAATATGGGTAACCATAGAATCCTGAACACATCCTCAGGGTGATAGTAATCTCACCCATTGGCAGGTGGAACGTGTTGGTCACAGAATCCCATCTATCAATGAGCGTGACCATCAAACTGGGCTACTGGACTATAAGTTGATATCGCTGAGAATCCACTCAAGCTAATCGCCTCCACATGCTTGTAGCTCCTCTCGGGGTCATTGCACCATGCATTGTCACAGTAGGGGTGGAACCACTGTCCCACATATGTAGCTGAGCTCTCCTATGCATCCAATATAAACAAAACATTAATCTACATTTACCATACCCATACTCACCTACTATCATTTTCCCGCAACCTATTTTTACCCTACCCATCTCAACCACCCAGCCCACATCACTTTTTGACCTGTGTCCCCTAAAACCCAACCGATGTTGGTTCCCCTAATCGACCCGATCACCCTTTAAGCGCGGCGAGTCACCTATTTGGTGACCGATACCAGTTCAACCTTATCGACACCATTCTACAACTAATCGACGTCGAGTACTATTGCATGTAACAATCCGTGATTCCCAAATCCCCTTTCTAAAAAACCTCCCCCTTGCCCCTTTTACCCACCTGCAATGACCTAAACTACCCTTGCACCTCACCCCACCCCACCTATCCCATTTATTAACCTCCCCACTCCTCTTTTTACCCACTTTTCCCCCCATTCCCAAATTTAATCTTTACCCACTCACAAAAACAAAAAATAAAGAAAAACTACAAAAAATAATTTACTAATTCCCTGATCTATCTAATCAAATACACCTAGAGTTGATCACTCACCTCGCCACGCTATTTCGTCATCTTGGTGGCACATCCGACCACCTGCACCTGGCTCTCTCGATCCCTCTTCGGCCTCTCGCCATCACCAAATTTCTACCTACAACCTCTACCCAATCAAATCCCTCGCACTGATCCTATGGACCCACTTCTCACCACCCAATCACCCGTCTGTTCACACTGCCAACTCAATGCTTCGTTCCATCTAGACACTTTTCTCTCTTTTCTCTCTTTTTTGTCATTTTCTCAATTAGCTAAATGAAAAATGAATAACAAAAACATGGATTTTTTTGTTTTTATAACAAACCTGACCTAACCGACGTCGGTTACCCTTGAACAACATCGGTCATGTGGCCTACCTAACCATTTTCGGTTGACCTATATCGACGTCAATTGACCTATACTGACATTGATTATCCTTGACCGACATTAATCACCCTCACCTGCACATTGCCCTAAATTTTACCCTTTACCCTACCCCTACCTCCTTTTTTTACCTCACCCAACCTTCACCCTGATCATTTACCCCACCCCACCTTTACCCAAACCATTTACCTCACCTTCCGACCTCATCATTTACTACCTCCCTTTGTGCTCCTTTGGGGACTCATTATTTTACCCCTACCTTGGCCTTACCCATGTCATGACCTAGATATTTGGACTTGGACCATCGCTAGTGACCTTTGACCTCATGTGTTTGCTATACCTTACGGCATTACTGTGTTGTTGACCTAATGACCTTACCTAGCCTATTTCCATGACCATTTATCCTAACCCTACCTTTGGTGTACGAACATACCTAAATGTTCCTACACCTAGCCTACGTAGTGTTTCTTGACCATATCCTATACCTTGGATATTAGGATCACTTCAACCTCATTTAGATAAACCTATTGACCTTAGACAATGTAAAGTTTTCCTGCTCTTCAACCTAGTAGCATGCTGCAGTTTATACATGTGTGTGTATTTGATTGTTACTACCTTTGACCCTGACCCATTACCTAGATTACCCGAGTAGACCTTTAACCCTTTTCCCCCGTTCCCACCTACCTTTTCCTCACATTTACCTTTCATCAAACCACTCACCACTTCTCGCCTTTTCCCTCATCGGTTCTGGTTTGAGGGGATCACCTTCACACACATGGGGCAACCACATCTTATTTTTGTTAGCGTTGCTTACCAATACAAGCTACGCAACAAAAAGGGGCAAAATGTAGACACTAAAATTGGGTCACACTCCCCTTGGTCCCTTGACAAATAAACACCCTTGATCACATTCACCTAGCCATGGCCCCCTTCACCCCACTAATATTAATTTAGTTAATCTAATTAAATTAATTCATTACCCTCACCATAATTATTATTTAAATATCTTAATAATGCCCACAACACCACCTCACCCTAAGACCTATTCTTAGTAAGTTGTCATAACTAACTAATACTTACCAAAACCCTAAAAATCACTACCTACATTCTCTCTAACCACATTCTGCATGCTTACAAGGGGCTTCCGGTCTCATCCACAGGTTAACGACACGAGATCTGAGAAAATCAAGAGGATCTCCCAAGTTTAGTAAACCTAGG
Source organism: Taxus wallichiana var. yunnanensis (assembly GCA_018340775.1). Lineage (NCBI taxonomy): Eukaryota > Viridiplantae > Streptophyta > Pinopsida > Cupressales > Taxaceae > Taxus > Taxus wallichiana. Next base: position 888,747,822 of record CM031239.1, read on the forward strand.
AAATCCTGCCTTGACTGACGTCAATTACCCCTAACAATCGCGCGGTTAAGCCAAAATTTCCGTCTTGTCACCTTTTAACCCCCAAAACAACCTTATTTTGGAGGTTGGAAAAATATTGAAAAATGTTGGAAAACATTAGAACATTCCAGAGATACTACATCTTCGAGAGTGAATTTCGGTGAAAACATGCATGCAAGGAAGGAGATCAATCATTTTCTTCTACAAAGCCATCCAACACTCACCCCAAAGAATGATTTGATCTAACTAATCAAAAAGGAATGCCCATGCATCCCATACGAAGCTCTCCTAAGATTGGTGATCACCTACAACCTTCAACCTCTTACCAACACCTCCATCCCTCACTCACAAAGGCCCAAGACCAAAATATGAGTAAGTAAAATGTTATACTTCCCCGGTTCATTTCATTTCATCATTATATTATCACCCTTTGTTTACCTAACCACCCATTGACCTCCTTCAATACTCACCCCTCCATATACTTAGTAAAACCTCACCAAATCCCACCCAAACTACCAAATACCTCATTTTGACTAACCAAAATCCTTTATGCAATCATAAAGGTGACCCAAAACTCATTCGGTGGCATTCGCAGTTTTCCACAGTAACCGGTACCGGTTACACCAAACCGCCATCGGTCACCCTTAACCGGCATCGATCTTTGTATTTACCCATACAACCTACAATAGTGACCTATCCACCTAATTCCATATCACCCTTACTCACCTGTGACCTACTTGAGACCTCTGTCAGACCTGCAGAGATCCAAAACCAATTATTTGACCTTCGGATCCTATTCTAACCTAGCCTATTAGATTAGATATTTCTTATTGTGTTTTAAGTGAGATACCTAAATCATTTTGAATTACAATAGGATTTACTTTATTACCCGCATTAAATTGTTTAAAACAGTGGACTGATAGCCGTCTAGGAAGTATCACACTTCTCGGATCTAGCAGATGCTAGGCAGTTCACTACACATATTATTTAACTCTTTCTAGTGGTCTTGCTTTTCATTACAGGTAGTTCCTCCTAGCCAAAAGGAAGTTCTCATGATTAGTTGTGGATTCAGAAGTCATATGCACACAACAACCCATCAACCAACATTAAAATAGGTATTCCTCCTACGCCCGTTACCCTATCTGTTTTGTAAATATTTCAAAGAAATGTCTAAGAATCAAGTGAAACATTTGGAAGTGATGCCCAGATAATGGTTAACATAACTAAATCATAGAAAAGCACATTATTTCTTCTCTCTCTTTCCAAACTACACAAATTGGAATATATACATCTACTTAAACAACATCCCACATGGAAGAAGGCATCAGCGATCACACGTTCAGAGGATTGACAATGGGCACCCAGTTGGTTATCTCTGTCTAGTCATTACCTTAGAGAATGGTCCACCCTCACCATAACATAACCTGAAACCTCACCTTTAGAATTTCCTTCTTTGTAGGAAGCCTTCCCAACCAAAAAATCTACTCTAAATTCACGAGTCAGTATTTTAAATAACATAAGCTAAACACACTAAAATCACTTGTTGGGTTATGTATTTTTCTTAGCTTTGTGCTTGACTTGCATTTTGAGGTGTGAGGATACGATTCTTCATTTTTCTTTTTTCCTTTCACACTCCACCATCACAGTTGGAGTATTTTGACTTTCTCAGAGTGTGTCAGGACCTCATCTTATCATCCCTAGACTTCTGGGTTGATTATTCATCTAATCTAAATTCATAAAAATTCATTTTTCCTCATTCTTTAGATTTCACAATAACCAACATCAGTCAAAGAACCGTTGTTGGTTTACATCTGACTACCATCAGTTTACCAAACCGGTGTCAGTTCCTTGTTATTTTGGTTAATTTACCCAACCAAAACTTATCTCATCTTCTCTTTTGTTATCTATGTATCATTGTACTCTTTGTAATCTGATAATAGTCATCAATTACACCTTTCCTATCTCGAGATTCATTAGTTTTACGCCTCGATTGCTGAAATTGTTATTTTCTCATGGTAACCGATATCGGTTCTGTAATCGAAATTGGTCACACCTAAAGCTGTCGTGGTCAATTCAATCGACGTCGGTCATTTTGTTCATATTTTAATCAAAACATTTACCAAATTTCCCTCTCAAAATCTATTTTTTCCCATCTCTATTGTTCCTTTGGAATTTACAGAGCATAGTTCACCTGATATATGTTGATTCACATGGTGTTGACTCATATCCAAACTAATGCCCTCATGTTTCACACTAGCCGTCAGCCACTCCCACCTAGTCCATCACCGCCATCCATTTTGTCACCTATGGATCTCGACTCATCTTATCCCCATTTCTATGAAAACGAGAAGTTTTGAGACTCCTTGACCAGAATCCCTCTTACCTCTAGTACTACCTTTCTAATTCTTCCACCTAGGATTTCTTAGGACAATTAATATATGACATGTCTGTATTTATCCCTCCTGCTCTAGCCCTCACTTCTATGTTAGCTAGCACCATTCGGTGCTACCATCATCCACTTTATCACTTGTGGTGTCTTAGCTAAATCCCACAACCGCTATAACTACAACATCTACGTCATCAATCGCTTTGAGACATTGATTTTCCCCCACAAACCGATATGAGTATAGCTTCCTCTGCACCCTCCACTTCACATATACTCATTGCATCACAACCACCTCTCGGTGTCGAGTAACTTACACCCCTTTCCAAAACCTTATCCTTTCTATCCCACAATCCTTACCCCCAATTACCACTAGAGTTGTTATGACTACCCCACCCACTTACACATACTACCAACAACCCCGACCTCATCTATCACTTATATTGGCTATGTGCCACCTACATCTATTCCTCTTGCATAGTTCTCATACTTAGCACCACCATACACTAGCATACCACCCATGTCATAATTCAACATCAACCAACTTTTTTTTTGTAGGGGCACCCATTCGTCCCAACCTACTAACGGTGTCATTAAAATGATGATGGAGAAGATGCAGACCTTAGAAGCATCTATTTCTAGCTCCCGTAATTATTTAACATATGATGAAATATGTAATAAGCCTATCCATCCATCTATTCCCATTCTTCCTTACCCAATGCATTGGGAAATGCCTAAATTCAATCACTTCAATAGTAAAGAAGACTCGTAGCAACACTTGCGGTCATTCAAACATGGGTGTTACCTAATTACCCACAATGACGCTTTGCTCCTATGAACTTTCCCAATGTCCTTGATAGGACCAACATTGGATTGGTATAGTGGACTACCTCGACATTCTATTTATTCCTTTAATCAAGTAGCCCAAGCTTCCTAGATCATTTTTCAATCAATGTTACCAAGAAAGTCACCATGACCAATCTCTATTCAACCTGACAGTATGAAGATGAATCTATCGTAGATTTCGTTGCCCTGGCAGAGTCTTATTAACTAATTGACATTCCAACTACCTCAGACTGAACTTATTGAGTTGTTCACTAGAGCTTGTGCTAGACACATCTCACCAACTCTGCAAGTCCAAACCTTTCGAACCTTTGATGAAGTGTTCACCATGGCACGAAAATTAGAAATTCACACCATTGAAGAAAAGAAAATCCAATTACGGAACAATAACACCCCATTCAAATCAAATGATTCTTCTTCATCTTTAAAACCTCAAAATAACTATTCAAATCTATAAGGATCTGCCAACATGGTAGTCCTCAACGTGGGTCCACCTCATCCTTCTAATCAGGGCCAACCTTCTTCCAATCTTTCCCCTGCCGAGGCCTTTCAAACTTCGGCAGAAGCAATGGAAGTACACTTCGATCAAAGAGCCCTATTCTTCAGTCTTGGAAAAACTTCTTAAAGTTGGAGCCATTACACTTCCTCCCATAAAACCTCATATAGGTTTCGATCCCACTCGTCCTATGCCCACATGGTATAAATAACACGACTACTATAATTATCATCACGTTAAAGGACATAGTGATGGTAACTGCATAAATTTTAAAAATATTGTTCAAGAGATGATAGAAAATGGAGACCTTGTTGTAGACAACCCGATCGCGCCAAAGAAATAAGAATTTGCACATCTTCAAAAATCCATTCCCTAATCATAAACCATCTTCTAATAAAAATATCGAACCTTCATCCAAATGATAGCGAATGTCCATGAGGTTCACACGGTTTTAATATCGTGTCAATCTGCATGTACTTGGGATATAATATTATAATGTATATGGGTTGATGGAGATGCCGACATGTGGCACACATCCCCTTATCTTATTATATCATTCATTTATGATTTATTATGCTTAGGAGGTCGGCCTTAGTATTGGCCATAGGTTAGAATGGTATATATAGGGGTTAGAAGGTTGTATTTCATCATCATTTGAGCATTTGAGTCTTGTTATATGGTTTGGAGGTTGCCCCTCGAAGTGGAAAAGCTATTCTAATTGCATATTGAGATCATTATTATGAAATATTGTGTTATTTGGTGCTCTACTATTTCTCTTAATCTGAATTATACAAGTAATTTCATTACAAGTGGTATCAGAGTCAGCGATTTCGGCCAAAATTAGGAAAAACCCTAATTTTTTGTTTCGAATATATCTTGAAGAGGGTATCTAATTTTTTTCCCAATTTGTTCATCATAATTTGGAAACACTCTAAATCAGAATATCTGAAAATTTCCGCTCCATTGGATCTGTTTTGCGGATGTTATTGGTGTTTTAGGTTTTTTCATAAATTCACTTTTCAGACAGCAAATTGTTGTATTTTTTAGCAAAATTTATATTTTCAGAAAGCTCTTGAAATTTCAGTTAGGGTTTGTTCTTTGTATTTTTATCCATCTGCCGAACTATTTTTAGAATTCCTAAACCCTAATCATGGTCACGGGGATAACAAATTTTTATGGAAATGGTGAGATGGATGCTAAAGAATGGTGGATAAAATTTAAGAATATATATTTCTCATATTTCATGACAAGGAATATGTTTTCACATTATCTTGGTGGTCCTGCATGGATTTGGTTTTCTGAGATTAAAAATGACAGGAAGGATTGGTCTTGGGAGGAAATGGAACAACTTTTTATGGATAGATGGGACCACAAAGAGGAACAAGAGTCAAAGCAAGATGATGGGGAAGAATATATTGAAGAATCAAGAGAGAAAGAAGATGAAGAGGAAGGTGAAGAATATTCAAGAGAAGATGATGGTGCAACATATATTGAAGAATCTAACGCAGAAGAAGTTGAAGAAGACTATGAAGAAGAGGAAGAAAAACAAGATATTGATGCAGAAGAAGATATTATAGCTCCCAAGAAGGAAGATACCATATTTTAGTTTCATGGATGCATTCAAAGGAATAAGATAATTGTTTCCATAAACCCTAACAACAAGTATAACTTCATCAACAAGGATATGGCTCGACATCTACATATTCAAGAAATTAATATCAAAGAAGCTCAAGTGAATGGTAAGAAAATTCAAGTTTTTGAAGATTTAAAACTTACTATGGACAAATATACTTTACATTCAGATTTTTTTGCCTTATATATGGATGGTTTGGATATTGTTCTTGGGTATCCTTGGTTAGAGACATTGGGGAAAATTAATATTAATATGAAAAATAAGTTTATGAAGATTTGGTACAAAAAGAAGAAGGTCACTTTACAGGATATCAGGCTTAATGGAAATCAAATAAAATTCAGTATAGACCATGAGGATGATTTAGAATATGGGGAAGAAGGGAATAAGGATGATTCAAAAGAGGAACATGAAGAAAATTAAGGAAATGATGATTCATCTACTCAAGAGAAAAATAAAATATCAAATGCAAAGGTGGAAGAAGAAAAGAAAGTTCAGAAACATGTTGATAAGGTTGAGGATACTACAACTGCAGCATATGGAAATCCACGTCAACATGAGAGAAAAAAATCATGGAGATATCCTAGGGCACATCATATTTCCAACCAATATAGATATACAGGTAATTGGAGGAATAATCACTTTATTTATACAGGGGATCAATGGAGCAACAATTATGAAGCATGGAATCCTTATTATGGTTATCCTTATTATGGTTATACATGGAATCCTTATTATGGTTATGCATTAAATCCTTATGTTGGTTATGCATGGAATCCAAGGATGATAAACTATGGTCATGAATGGAATCAGAGTAGCACAACGGAATATGGATATTAGTTCAGATATGTATCATCTACCAGGATCACATGTGGTTGGATGATCAAGCTTGGCGACAAGTGTGCAATAATTTAAAGCACACTCATTATATGGCTTCTTCTTATGTTTCGGGGACGAAACATGTCAAAGAGGGAGGCAATGCTATGTACCTTGGGATATAATATTATAATGTATATGGGTTGATGGAGATGCCGACATGTGGCACACATCCCCTTATCTTATTATATCATTCATTTATGATTTATTATGCTTAGGAGGTCGGCCTTAGTATTGGCCATAGGTTAGAATGGTATATATAGGGGTTAGAAGGTTGTATTTCATCATCATATTGAGTATTGGAGTGTTATTGTATGGTTTGGAGGTTGCCCCCTCGAAGTGGAAAAACTATTATATGAGCATATTGTCATCATTTATATATATTTTGGTGTTCTCTCATGTTATTTTGCTGTATATGTTCTGATTTATACAAGTAATATCCTTACAAGTAATATCCCAAGTAATATCCCATAAAACCTCATATAGGTTTCGATCCCACTCGTCCTATGCCCACATGGTATAAAGAACACGACTACTATAATTATCATCACGTTAAAGGACATAGTGATGGTAAATGCATACATTTTAAAAATATTGTTCATGAGATGATAGAAAATGAATAATTTGTTGTAGACAACTGATCGCGCCAAAGAAATAAAATTTTCACATCTTCAAAAATCCATTCCCTAATCATAAACCATCGTCTAATAAAAATAGCGAACCTTCATCCAAGTGATAGCAATGTCCATGAGGTTCACACAGTTTTTGATATCGTGCCAATTGTTCCTCAAAACCTACCTACTTCATCTATTGAGGAAATATTGGCACGAGCTCCTCCACCCACAGAGGAGCATACCTCTTCTACTCCTCCACCCATAGAGGATTCCCCCTCATCTCCCCTTTCTCTCATAGAGGAACCCACACTTTCTACCGATGTCATGTCATCATCTGCTTCCCAACCTTTTGAACCGTCAACACTTGTTATTCTCCCATCCACAAGAGAATCATCATCACCTTCTCCTCCACCAAGAGAGAAGTCTACCTCACCGACCTATTATCTCTCCTACCCATGGGAGATTCTTTAGACATGTCACTACCTATCGGGGACAATTTTCCCCTAGCATCCCAGGACCCTATTGACATGATCTTGGCTCTTTTACCTATAGAATATGAGGCTAGCCAATTCCCTATCTCACAGACATATTTTACAGGATTTCCATCCAACCCATTCTATCCTCTACTTCATTAGTCCTGTTTTCACGGCTAGTCAATTGTTTGGATTATGTTGATCATTCCATGCTCTGGGGACGTCTTCGGCTCCCCATTTTGATCCAAATGCAAATGTTTCTGAAGATACTTCCACGATCTACCCAAAGGTATTTTCGGAAACCAAAACTACACTAACCATGCTGATTAAAATGGCTTCCTCTTCATCATCCCTACCTCCATCCAAACTTCTACCCATCACTACAACTATTCCCAAACCTAAAAACCTACCCACACTTATCCCCCACCCGTATCTAGACCCATCACTACTTTGGGTGTTATGTCGACATCAAGCCTTACTCACCCACCTGTCAAATTGGACCTAGCCACATCTTCCTAAGTTTGCAAAAACATTATCCTCCCGCCTAAAAGGAAAACCCAATATTCTAGGCCGCGTACACCGATATTGTCTACCACACCTATGTCACCTTCCCCCTTCCGTACATCCTAGGTCCTCATCCATCAACTTTGACTAAACAATCTCATACCCACATATAGTAAAAACTAAACAACCTATTCCTTCCTAACGAGCCTTTGTTACACCTCATTCACCCAAAACCAAATTTCCTCACCCTCACATGTACACATCTTGCCACCGATACCTCCACCGATTACTATAACCCCAACCGTTCTGTACAACGTAAACCAATGCCACCTACCAAACCTTTACCAACTTCCTCTATTGCAACTTGGTCGCCCCGTGGGTAACCCTCTGTCCTCTTCCACCATCTGCTTTTCCTTCTACATCCCATACTCCCATGTCACCTTTACCCAAGAAGATGTAACCCAAAGATAAGAATCTGCTACCCTCCAATAAGGTAGTCAAACCAACCAAACCTTCCATCGCCAACTCTTCTACCCCACCTTTACCCAAACAAATACCAATAAGACCTAAGACCACTCCACATACCAAAATAGTAGACCAACCCATTCCCCCTCTTATAAAGCCTCTTCCCTCACAATTAGCCACACCTATACCCAAACCCACACTCACTTCCCATTGTGATCCGTTAGCAGGTCCTACACCAACATTTTAACCAATCTCTTAGAGACTTCCATCATCACATTACCACTACTTCAACCTTATGATCCTCTCAAACCCAAACCAAAAGGGTTTGATGAAACCAAGATTTGTGCCTATCATCGTGTGCTAGGACATGATGTTGAAAATTTTAAGGCTTTGAAGACCGTGTTAGTGCTCAATTTAATCTCACCCGTTTGTTCTCAAAATTATTCAATCTATGGGCTCTGTCGTATTTTCTGTTTCTCCGAATGGATTCGTGAAATCTTTTTATTTCATTTGGTTGTCATGGTCAATCCTTTCCTTTGGTCATGGATCACATTTGGGCCTTGTATCATTTCCAAATTCTTTTTCCTTAAAGAAAAATTCAATTATGGGCACAAATGGTGATTTCCCTACATTTTATAGTTTGACAGCGTGTTTTCCTATCAAATTATGTCTCAAAGCATCTTCAACTACGTGGTATCTTTCGATTGGATGAGGCATGTCGAGTCTATTTTATAATTTGTACCTTTTTTCTATGTTTGCAAAAAGATCAATTTTTCCCCTACCCATTGATTTCGATTGGTTGGTCAAATTTATAAAGGCGGATTGAATTTTCTTTTTTCCCGGAGGTGTATACGTGTTCATTTTTGGTTGTAGCCTTGCAGTCTTTTTGGTAAAATTTTCCACTTTGGTCATATGCTGTCAAAAATACCAAATTTTCCCCACAACCTGATAGTCTCTCGATTGGCTATTAAACAAACACAAAGTGGAAGGGAAAAGTCTTACTTTGACCCCGAAGAAGGACACATGGCATTTTTTCATGTTACAAGTGGGAAGGCGGGTTTGGAGGTTTTGAAGGATTTTTCCTTTTTGTGAAAAGGAGAAAAGTTATGAAATAACCCATGCAACTCCGTTGGGGCCCACATCAAAAGTTAGAAGCAGGAGGTGGGTCATTGCCTTTTTGGGAAAAGGAACAAAGTTATGAAATAACCTGCAACTCTGTTGGGGCCCACATGAAAAGTTACAAGGGGAAAGGAGGGTTGGCAGAGGAAAATTGGAAATTTTACTTTTTTGTTAAAAAGGGTAAAATTGTAGAAATGAGCCACGAGTCATTAAAATTCCCTGCATTAATCCACATGTCGAGCCCGTATTTCAAAGGTGGAGGGGTGGGGAAAAATGTGAAAATTGTGCATTTTCTCCAAAAGTCATAAAATGTAAAAGGCAACCCCAAGCCCACTTCAAATAAGCTTTTTCCACATGGACGACTCTAATCTAAAGTTGAGAAAGAGCATAATCAATGATTGTTGTGCATTGCATCTGATTTTGCCACCATTTTTGCTCCAAGACTCTTGGAGATGTGAATACGCATTGTTTTTCATCATTTGTTGATGAATTTCCTTGTACCTTTTGTCTGCAAAGTGAAATTGAATGGATTTAGAGATTAATTTGTGAGTCAAAGAAATGTAAAGGTTGATATTTTGAAGTTGGAATTACTCGGGAACTTGCAAAAATGTGAATTACCAGAGAAGCTCAATGTAGAGGAAAGAATGGGAAAAGGATGAAATGAAGGATGTTGCATGCACGAAGGATGAAAATGTGATCCCAGTTAAAACAATGATGGAGATATTTTCAATGATTCACCTTTTTGAACAATTGGCAACTTTTTTTTGCAAACTTGTTAAACGTCATTTTCTAGAAATCATGATCAAACCTGTAATAAAAAAGGTTCCTCGAATATTATTTTCTTGGGGGGAAAGCGTGGATGTAAATTGAGTGTTATAAAAAGCATGCTTTAGTCATGCAAATGGTCGGGGGTTTAATTCTTACGAGAAAATTTGAGAAAGCCCATCTTCTTGAGAGACCATCCAAGAAACCTATTAATCTCTTATGTTTTAGATTTGATCATGTCAAGTTGGTTGCAAGTGTACAACAATTGACAAGCTTTGAGATTGTTCAAGAAACTTTCCCTTGCTGATGAATCTAATCAACTTCGAATTAATATTTATTGATCTTGGGAAAAATTGTGTCTTCTTTTATTTCAGAATGTATTCAAATGGTTTTGATGTTTGTGTTGCAATTTTATGTTAAAATACCTCCGAATCACACAAGATCTTGTCCCTATGATAATTTAGTGACATATACAATTTCATTATGAGAAGAGCCTTTGTCTTGTAATGAGATAAACAATTTAAAATCACTTTACTGTCATTTTGTTGATAAAGATTATTTGTAAGCCTTTGAGTGTATCTTAGGCATGAGGAACCAGGGGTCTTTAATGTTTAATCGAGTCTTTAGCTCGAGCCTTCGTGTTAAAATCTTGGAGATTGTTTGAAATCTGTGCAAATATGGGCCTCCGTTGATGCACACCTTACAGTTGTCAAGGAATATTTTATCTATTCTCAAGCATCTTGTCATTTAGTTTTCTAATTTTTTGAAGGTTCTTAAAGATCTAGCAAAATCAAGTTTATCTTGTTTAATCTCCCACCAAACATTATTCAAAAATAATGAATCCTACCTAAACTACCCATGTTTTCTTTGTATGTCTACAAATGAATAAATTCTACTACCAAAATATGCGATAAATCGGATTCCATAATGTCTTTAGTAACCTTAACCTTGTTTAGAAAATATCACCATTCTTTAGAAGTGACAACTTGAGAGTTAAATTGTGGTGCATTGATCATATTTTCTCAAGGTTTCCTTTCAAATTTGTGCAAAGAAGGATATCTTCATTCTCCTTCACCAACAAAGGTTACAAAATGGGTCCTCTCACCCTGGTTGAAAGGCACAACCTAAAGTAGTGAGGATAGATCAAATCCTTTTGAAGGTGCTATCCATTTCTCCAACATCTGAGTGACAAAGAGCCAATGAATCACCTCCCCGGCTACAAAATGACATACATGATGATTTATTTGTCTCTAGGCTTCTTGTTAAATCTATGATGATGCTCAACTTGCAAAGGAGAATCAATTTGGATACCGACACAAGATTGGCTCCGTTGCAGGATTTTTGAACTCGGGACATATTTGTGCAGCAATAACTCTAGATTGGCATCGTTGTTGGGGATTGTTTGAACTCGGGACCTATTTGTGTGGAAACAACACCAAATTGGCATCATTTCTAGGGATTGTTTGAACTTTGGGACCTATTTGTACAACAACAACACTAGAGTGGTGTTGTTGTCAGGGGGACTTATTAGTGTTTCGGGGACTATTAAACTCTGGGACCTATTTGTGTGGCAACAACACTAGATTGTTGCTGTTGTCAAGGATTATTTGAACACCGGGACCTATTTGTGCGAAATAACACCAGATTGGTGTCGTTTCCGGGGACATGAAGGTGTGTGCAAAGTTTGAACACCATCAACAATGCATATAGACCCTAGTAAATGCTTCTTACAAATTTTAAAGTGCAAATATGTTGTTGAAACATCATCCTATGTCCATATTTGTAAGAATCGAGCAAAGTTACAAGTTCTACGTGTAATATTTCCAATTTTTGTTGGTTTTTACACTAAGTTTACATCATCAATGTTAAATACGGGTAAAGGAAGGTCATATATGTGAAGCTTTGCATGAATTTAGTGTTGAAAGACATTTGATAGATCAATTTTAGTGCATTTACACAACTAAGGTGAAAATCCTTAGTGGTGACTCGTGTTGAATTAATTTTTGATAAATGCTAGTGTCTTAACCTCTGTCAATTGAAATTTATCACTAATCTTTATAAAGCTAGAAGGAAGAAGATATTTCTTCATTAAAGACCCTGCTAGAAGGTTGTTTCCAAAATTAGGAAAGACAAATTCTAAAGGAAGAAGAATCTGGAAAGTTATTGGAGATCAGAAATCAAGAAAAGAGTTATCAATTATGGAAACTGATCAGCCTATCATTGAAGATTGCCATACTTCCTCAAGTGCTTCTGAATCAAGTAGTATTTTTGTAGATCAAAATTCTCCATCTGGAGAGGGGCCTTCATTTGTATTTGAAAATTTTACATCTCATTCTGTCCCTGTGTTTTCCAAAGCTGATAGGATCTTCCAAGAAACAAAGTTTTTAGAGAACATTCATTATGAGAATTGCATTCTTGTGCCCCATAGACCCCTCACTCATCATTTTGTATCTCCTGCAAATTCACCGCCTCAAAAAAACATGGCCTAGCCCCACCTAGACCTCCATTTGTTGTTAATACCTTCGGTCCTATAAATTTTAGAGGTATGGATGGATATCCAAATGTTGTGCCCCAAGATGTTAGAAATAGACTGCCTAAATTTCAAGGAAATAATGTTATTACTGGTGATCAACACTTAAAGATTTTTGTCAATATGATGGAATACTTTGAGATCAAATTTGAGGATGTGTACATAAATTTTTTTATTCATACTCTAGAGGAGGATGCACGGGACTGGTATAAATATTTTCTAGACAACTCCATTGATTCATGGACAGAAATGAAGAATGCTTTTAGATTGCAGTATGGAGATAAAACAGACCCTAGGTTTCTTTTATCAAAATTTGAAAATATTAAGAAGAATCCTGATGAATCTGTCCATGATTTCAATACAAGATTCAACAAAACATTGAGAAGATTTCTGTAAACTTAACACCATGTGATGAATCTTGTCTGATAAAGTATTCTGATGCATTTGACAAAAAGGTAGTATACTATTTAAGGGATAAGAACCTAACAACATTGAGGTAGGCCTTCACCATGGATTTGCAGATTGAAAACAATATCAAAGTAGTTAGTAAGCCTCCTAAGAGGGAAGGTATCAAACTGATCAATCCAAAGAAGCCTTAGTCAAGTAAGTCTATGGATCTAGAAGAGGTTGTAAAAAATTTGGCTGGAGCTATTAAGGAAATATCCTATAAACTAGCCAGAGAGAAGGGGATTGGACAAGGTTCCCAAGGTTAACACAAGCCACAAGGTCAAGAAAGATTTGCAAATCATCCCAGAGATGATCATAGATCAGATGACAGGGGTAAAGGGCCCATGGGATCAAGAAATAGACAACCCCAACCTAGGGAAAACAAATTGGTGCCTGAGCCTTTAGCTACCAGAGCTACTATTGTTGAAGAAGCTCATGAAATTGAGTGGTTTGATAGTTTTTTCTTGCCACATTCCCCATGTGATGTTGAAAAGAGAGTTAAGGAAGAAGTTGATGATGATGAGACAGATGATGATGAATGCACGATGGATTTCTCTACAAATTCATAAAGCAGGAGCAACCTCAATGAACTAATAACTACGGAACTATTGAGAAATTCTGGGATTTCATTCACGGGTATTACCTCTTCCTCCCACTCATACTTTAGAAATTGATATGGTACAAGATTTTGAATTGCCTAATAATTATTTTAAGTAATTAAGGGCATTAATGATTAAAAAGTATGATGGAGGAATTCTTCTTAAGAGGACAAACAATTGTTAATGAATGTAATTTGCCCACTTAAAAAAAAAAAAAAATATAATATAAGAAACAAATTTATCAAAGGGGAGGGCCTCAAGCCAAACCAAAATTCCAGTGCTTACCAAAGTATCCCTAAGGAAACCCCTAAAAATATACATCCGGTAAAGGCTATGTCACCTTAAATAAAACTTATGTTCTTCCCCATGCTCTGATCTGTGAAAATCTCGTGCCATCGGATGGATTTGTAAACCTTCCTCCTAATATTGCCTTACCCAATTATGTTCCTTGTGACATTTCCCAAATCTTGAGTCGATCAATATTTTTGTTCCTATTGTTGAATTGCTTAGAATCTCTCGAGCATAGGAGAGTATTTGAGTATTTGGGGCTTAAGGAAGAAAATGTCACCAAGGGTAAAAATGAAAACAATATAGAGGTTCCTCCTGCCATTACAGAGTTAGAAAAAACACAAGCATTAGAAGAATTGGGTGAACCACCTGAGGTTTATTTGGGAACTTCTCTAGTTGAGTCTCAGCTGAATGTGGATCCATTTTTTACTACTTTGATTATTAAGGATAGGTTGTTACATAACTGCATGTTTGATTCAGAACCTCATGTAATGTAATGCCTCTTGAGGTCATGAATGAGTTAAATCTCAAAGTAATAACAACTTATGGGAAATTTACTACCATGGATTCAAGAGAGGTGCCAGTAGCTGGATGTGTCAAGGATTTAATTGTGTAATTGGCAGCATATCTAGGCAAGTACTTAACTTTGAATGTAGTAATTGTGGATTGTCCTATTAAGTGGGGAATGTTATTATCTAGAAAGTGGGTAGCAAGTGTGGGTGGAAGTGTGCAAATGGACATGTCTTATGCCCCCATACGAATTGAGGGCAGCCTTACGAAGTTACTGGTGAAAAGATAATGTTATATCTCATTAAGTACCTCAACAATGCTTCTTATGAAGTATTGCATGCAGACATTGATGTTGATAACTCTATGAGCTATGTTGTTTTCAAGGAGTATGAAATTGATCAATGAAGATATCCTAAGCAGATTGGTTTTCTTGCGAATTTTATGTTTGATGTAGCCTCGAGAGATATTGAAAAACTTGACATAGGCTCAAAGGATAAGCTTGAAAAAATGTGGTCAGATAGAAACTTGGATGGAAAAGAGAAACAATCATATGACCAATTGTTAAAGACATATCAGAACTGTTTAGCATGGTCATATCCAGAATCAAAGGCACTTGAAAATTTTCATTGATTATTTTCTCATAATCAAGGGTGCACATCATTATATAGTGTATAGTTTTCTATTTTTTCTCTGTTTTCATGTTTTTCTGTTTCAGTTTTTCCTGGTCCCTGGTGACCAGTTTTTGTTGGTTTCTCAGTTCATCTTAAGGAATTGGTTAATATCTTTCAGCTCTGCAAGCTTGTTCTTTGACTCCATTTCCCAATGGATTTTTGGCACATGGTCTACTATTTGTTCTTGTGGAACTCACAGGGAGTACCCATCCCCGAGTCGGAGCTGATGTTTGTGCTCAATTTAATATCGTCCCATTTGTTCTCAAAATTCTTCAATCTCAGGCTCTGTCATATTTTCCATTTCCCGAATGGATTTGTGAAAGATTTTTATTTCATTTTCTTGTCATGGCTAGCCCTTTCCTTTGGTTTTGGATCACATTTAGGCCTTGTATCACTTCCAAATTATTTTTCCTTGAAGAAAAATTCAATTATGGGCATAAATGGTGATTTCCCTACATTTTATGGTTTGTGGCATGTTTTCCCCATCAATTTATTTCTCAAAGCATCTTCACTATGTGGTATATTTTGATTGGATGAGGCACATTGGGTCTATTTTATAACTTGTAACTTTTTTATATGTTTGCAAAAAGATCAATTTGGCCCTCGGCCCCATTGAGTTCTGATTAGACGGTGAAATTTATAAAGGCGGAGTGAATTTATCTTTTTTCCCCAAAGGTGTATACGTGTTCATTTTTAATTGGTTACGGCTCAATGGGTCTTTTTGGTGAAATTTTCCACTTTGGTCACATTTGTAAAAAATACCAAATTGGCCCCGTGGCCCCGATAGTCTTTGATTGGCTATTTAGCAAATATGAAGTGGCAGGGAAAAAGTCTTACTTTGACCCCGAAGAAGGAAACATGGCAGTTTTCATGTTACAAGAGGCAAGGTGGGTCACTGGAGCTTTTTGAAGATTTCTTGCCTTTTTGTGAAAAGGAGCAAAGTTATGAAATAACCCGCAACTCCGCTGGGCCCACATCAAAAGTTAGAAGCGGGGAGGCGGGTCGCCAGAGGTTTTTGAGGATTTTTGGCTTTTTTTGAAAAGGAGCAAAGTTATGAAATAACCCGCAACTCCACTGAGGCCCACATTAAAAGTTACAAGTGGGAAGGTGGGTCGGCGGAAGAAAATTGGAAATTTTGCCTTTTTGTTAAAAAGGGTAAAATTGCATAAATGAGCTACGACTCCATCAAAGGCCTAGATTAAGCCATGTGTCGAGCTTGTATTTCAAAGGCGGGAGGCAGGGCAAAATGTGAAAATTGTGCATTTTCTCCAAAAGTCATAAAATGTAAAAGGCAACCCCAAGCCCGCTTTGAATCAAATTTTTCCACGTGGATGACTCTAATATAAAGTTGAGAAAGGGAAGAATCAATAGTTGTTGTGCATTGCATCTGATTTTGCTACCATTTTTGCTCCAAGACTCCTAGAGATGTGAATACGCATTGTTTTTCATCATTTTTGATGAAATTCCTTGTCATTTTGTCTATAAAGTGCAATTGAATGGATTTAGAGCTTAATTTGTGAGTCAAAGGAATGTAAAGGTTGATATTTTGAAGTTGGCATTGATTGGGCACTTGCAAAAATGTGAATTACTAGAGAAGCTAGATGTAGAGAAAAGTTACAAAGGAAAGAATGGGAAAAGGATGAAATGATGGAGGTTGCATGCATGAAGGATGAAAATGTGCTCCTAGTTAAAACAATGATGGAGATATTTGCAATGATTCACCTTTTTGAACAGTTGCCAAATTTTTGTTACAAACCTATTAAACGTCATTTTCTAGAAATCATGATCAAACATGTAACAAATAAAGGTTCCTCAAATATTCTTTTCTTGGGGGGAAATCTTGGATGTAAATTGAGTGTTATAAAAAGCATGCTTTAGTCATGCAAATGGTGGGGTTTAATTCTTACGAGAAAATTTGAGAAAGCCCATCTTCTTGAGAGACCATCTGAGAAACCTGTTAATCTCTTATGTTTTAGATTTGATCATGTCAAGTTGGTTGCAAGTGTACATCCATTGACAAGCTCTGAGATTGTTCAAGAAACCTTCCCCTACTAATGAATCTAATCAACTTCAAATTAATCTATGTTAATCTTGGGAAAAATTGTGTCTGCTTTTATTTCAAAATGTTTTCAAATGGTTTTGATGTTTCTGTTGCAATATTATGTTAAAATCCCTCGAATCACATAGGATCTCGTCCCTATGATAGTTTAGTGGCATTTGCAATTTCATTATGAGAAGAGCCTTCATCTTGTAATGAGATAAACAATTTAAAATCATTTTTTGTCAATTTGTTGATAAAGATTGTCTGTACACCTTTGAGTGTATATTAGGTGTGAGGAACTAGGGTCTTTAATGTTAAATTGAGTCTTTAACTTGAGCCTTCATGTTAAATTCTTGGAGATTGTGTAAAACCGTGCAAATCTAGGCCTCAATTGATGCACACCTCCTGGTTGAAGGAATATTTTAGCTATTATGAAGCATTATGTCATTTAGTTTTCCAATTGTTGTGAAGGTTCTCAAAGATATAGAAAAATTAAGTTTATCCTGCTTAATCTCCCACCAAAAATTATACAAAAACAATGAATCCTACTTGAACTATCCCTGTTTACGTTGTATGTCCACAAATGAATAAATTATATTGCCAAAATAAGCGAAGCAATCGGATTCCATAACATCTTTAGTAAACTTAACCTTGTTTAGAAAATATCACCATTATTTAGAAGTGACATCTCGTGAGAGTTAAATTGTGGGGCATTGATCATATTTTCTCAAGTTTTCCTTTCAAATTTTTGCAAAGAACGATATCTTCATTCTCCTTCACCAATAGAGGTTATAAAATGGGTCCTCTCACCCACCTGGTTGAAAGGTAAAACCTAAAGTAGTGAGGATAGATCAAATCCTTTTGAAGGTGTTATCTATTTCTCCAAAATTTGAGTGACAAAGAGTTGAATCACCTCCCACCTACAAAATGATATACATGATGATTTATCTGTCTCTACACTTCTTGTTGAATCTGTGATGATGCTCACTTGTAAAAAGTGTTATGTTTGTGGAGCCTATTTTCATGTTAGAATGTGGTACACCTTTTATGTGTTACACTTGGGGTAGTTTTATGGCGGTCCCGCTCACCGGTGAGTGGGTCGGGGGGTGGTTCGGGGCAAAGCCCCGAAGTAAATTTTTAGGGTGGTTTATTAACCCATGGGTAATGGGTAACCGTTATGGGCTATTTTTGGGCCCATGGCTTTTTCGGTACCCATTGTTTTGATACCCACAGTTTTTGCCCATTGTTTTGATACCCATGGTTTTTGCGCGTGGTTTTGATACCCACGGTTTTGTATCAAATTGCTTAAGCAATTTTCTATTTATATGGTCTTATGCATATGATAGATAGAAAAGAAAATGTATTGCAGATGTGCTTTGAATTCAGGTGTGAATTCTATAGAGTTTGTTGAGCATAGCTCCAAACGGATCTGGGTATTGTATTGAGAGAGTGAAGGCTTATAAAAAAATCTGAGCAAGTAATTCTTAGTGGACGTAGCGCAATTTGGGTGAACCACGTTAAATCTTGTCTCTCGTGTTGTGTTATTTATTCTCGCACTTTTATTTGAGATCCGTAATATTTTTCGCATATTAGTTTCTAGTTTTGTGATTCGTAAGGGATTATTCCGTATATTTTATCTCTTATTCCTAACAATTGGTATCAGAACCTGGTTTGGTTTGTTGAAGTGTTGAATCACAGGGAAAGTTTTTAGCTTGAGTGGGAGCTATGACAGATGATGGAAGATCTAGGGTTGATAAATTCAATGGGTAGAATTTCAGTCTTTAGAAGATGCAAATGGAAGATTACCTTTATCAGAAGGATATTTATACTCCACTATCTGAGAAGGTGAACAAACCCTCGAGTATGACAAATGTAGAATGGGATTTGTTAGATTGGAAGGCACTTGGAATGATCCAGTTGTGTATTGCATCTTCGGTATTATTTAATGTTTCAAAGGAAAAGACTACAAAAGAACTGATGGATGCATTAGGGAAGTTGTATGAAAAAGCCTCTGCCTCTAATAAGATATTTTTAATGAAAAAGTTGTTTAATATGAAGATGTCTGAGAATAGTTCAGTAGAAAATCAATATGGTTGTGAATATGCTAGCTTCGTTTACAATATAATTTGATGAATAAGTTAGGGCTTTATTAATTCTCGTGCTCTTTACCCGAAAGTTGGAATAGCCTCGGTAATGGTGGTGAGCAACTTAGTTCTAAGCTAACTCAAAGTTGAAGTTTGAGGATGTTGTAGGGGTGATTCTAAGCGAGAAAATGTGAAGAAAAAGCTCGGGAAATATTCTACTTTAGGGAATGCTTTGATAAAGTGGAAACTAGAGGGAGACAAAAGAATAGAGGAAATCGTGGAAAATCGAAAGATTGGGCAAGGTCAAAATCCAAGAGCAAGATTGTATGTTGGAATTGTGGAAAGTCTGGACATGCAAAGAAGGATTTGTTGGGAGCTTGAGGATAAGAAGAAACAACGGGAAGAAAATAAGGAGGCAAATGTGGCATTGGGTAATGTACGGCGGGATGCTTTAATTCTTTCTTTGCATAATATTGTTGAATCTTGGGTTTTAGATTCGGGGGCTTCTTTCCATGCTACTCCACATAGGCATTATTTTTTTGATTATGTTCAAGGGGATTTTGGGCATGTTTTTCTTGGTGATGATGAGCCTTGTAGTATAGTTGGAAAAGGTTTTGTTCGAGTTAAGATGCAGAATGGGAATACATGGCTATTGAAGGATGTCAGACATGTGCCTACATTAAGGAGAAATTTGATATTAGCGGGGCAATTGGGAAGTGATGGTTGTACTATGATATTTACAGCTGACTCTTGGAAGGTTACCAAGGGTGCTCTTGTGGTGGCAAGAGGTAAGAAGGTTGGAACCTTGTATTTATCCACTGATAGTACTAATGATTGTAATCTTGTGGCTTCAGATGCAAATACAACATTATGGCACTATAGGCTCGGTCATATGAGCCATAAGGGCATGGAAATCATAAAGAAGAATTTACCTAGATGTACAAAAATAGGTTTTGATTTTTGTGAGAACTACATATGGGAAACAGAAGCGAGTAAGGTTTCTTAAGGTTTGACCTACGAAGAAAGAGATTAAGTTAGAGCTAGTACTGGTACATGTGTGATGTGTGGGGGCACTGTATCATCTCTTGGGGTTCAAGTTATTATGTTACTTTTATGATGATGCAATAGATAGAAAGTTTGGGTTTATTGTAATAGAAACAAATCGATGTATTTGATACTTTTGTTAAATGGAAAGCCTTGGTATAGAATGAAACAGGTCTTAAGTTAAAATGTCTCGGGTTAGATAATGGAGGGGAGTATCATAAAGTAATGAATTTGATGATTATTATTCTAAGAATGGAATCCACAGGGGAAAAAGACGGTTCAAGGAACCCCACATGCGAGAATGAGGTGTTGGAAAGGATGAACAGAACAATAATGGAATGTGTTAGGAGAATGAAGATACATGTAGGATCGCCTCTTTATTTTTGGGTAGAAAGCAATGAGCACGGCTATGTACTTAATAAATAGAGGACCCTCAAGTGTCTTGGATGGAGGCATACCCGAGGAGGCTTTTCATGACGGTAAGAAATTCGATTACTCATTTCTTAGAGTCTTTGGATGTGAGGTGTTTGTTCATATTGACAAGGATGATAGGACCAAGATAGAGGCTAAATCAGAAAAATGCACTTTTATTGGTTATGGTGGTGATGAATTTGGATTTAAATGTTGGAGTATTAAGGAAAAGAAAATCATTCGGTCTAGGGATGTGGTCTTTAATGAGAAAGTCATGTATAAGCAACAATTGCAGGAAAATAGGGAAGAATCCAAGAAAGAATATGCAGTGGTAGAGGATCTTCCAGATGGGATAGTGACCCATGAATCAGTTCAGGAACCTACTCAACAGGAACCCCAAACTCCTATAGTGAGGAGGTCTTCTAGGGTAAGAAAAGAACCTGAATGTTTTTCTCCTTCTCTTTATTATTTATTACTCACTAATAGTGGAGAGCTAGAGAGCTTTGATGAAGCAATGCAGGTAGATGCTAGTAAGAAGTGGGAGCAAGCCATGGATGAGGAGCATAAGTCTCTCATGGAGAACCAGACTTGGGATTTGGTGAAGCTATCGGAAGGCAAAAGAGCATTGCAGAACAAGTGGGTGTACAGAGTTAAAGATGAAGAAGGAGGAAAGAAAAGATATAAGGCCCAGTTGGTGGTCAAGGGGTTTACATAGAAACAAGGTATAGATTTTGATGAGATATTTTATCTTGTAGTAAAAATGAATTCTATTAGAACTGTTCTTGGAATAGTGGCGTAGAAAAAGATTTATAGTTAGAACAGTTAGATGTAAAGACTGCATTTATCCATGGTGATTTGGAGGAGGAGCTATATATGCAGCAACCAGAAGGATATGAAGTCAAAGGTAAAGAGGAGATGGTGTGCAAACTGAAGAAGAGCTTGTATGGCCTGAAACAAGCTCCACGTCAATGGTATAAGAAGTTTGATAGCTTTATGATGGAGCAATGTTATATCAGATTTCATTCTGACCATTGCGTTTATACAAAGAAATTTGAGGATGGAAGTTACATTATCCTATGTTTGTATGTTGATGACATGTTGGTTGCAGGTAAAAACATGTAGGAAATAAAAGTACTCAAGAAACAACTAAGTGAATCCTTTGATATGAAGGATTTGGGGGCTGCCAGACAAATCCTTGGTATGAGGATAACTCGGGATAGGAAGGAACGGAAGTTGAATTTATCTCAGGAAGAGTACATTAAGAAGGTATTGGATAGGTTTAACATGTAGGATGCTAAACTGGTTGGGACTCCTTTGGCAGGCCATTTTAAGTTATCAAAGGAGCAGTGTCCCAAGACAGAGCAAGAAAGAAACCATATGTCCAAGGTACCTTACTCATCAGTGGTTGGTAGTTTGATGTATGCTATGGTATGCACTAGGCCTGATATTTCCCATGCAGTAGGAGCTGTGAGTAGATTTATGAGTGATCCAGGTAAAGAGAATGGCAAGCAATAAAGTGGATCCTTCGGTATTTGAGAGGGACCATGGGGACAATTTTATGCTACAGTGGATCAGACACCACTTTACGTGGTTATGTAGATTCAGACATGGCTAGAGATGTAGACAGCAGGAGGAGCATGACAGGTTATATTTACACTATAGGTGGGACAACAAAGTAAGTGGCATTTTATGACTACAGTGGTGGCTTTGTAAACCACGGAGGTTGAGTATGTTGCTGCCACAAAGGCAAGAAAAGAGATGATTTTGTTACAACAATTGCTTGAGGAGTTGGGGCATAAGAAGGAGGAATGTAAGTTGCATAGTGATAGTCAGAGTGTTATACACCTAGCTAAGAACTCTGCTTTCCACTCCAAGATGAAGCATATACAATTGAGATATCACTTCATCAGGACAACTTTGGAGGAAGATAAGTTAAAGTTGGAGAAGATTCATACCAGTCAGAATCCTGTAGACATGATGACCAAGGTGGTCACAAGGGATAAACTAAAGCTATGTTCAGCTTTGGTTGGCCTTTGTGGATGACAGTGAAGGGTTGAGAAGCTTTCTTAGTGAAAATCAGTCTCCAAGTGGGAGATTGTTATGTTTGTGGAGCCTATTTTCATGTTAGAGTGTTGTACACCTTCTATGTGTTGCACTCGGGTATTTTTATGGCGGTCCCACTCACCGATGAGCAGGTTAGGGGGTGAAGCCCCCCCTATCGATGGGGGCTCGGGGGGTGAAGCCCCCGAAGCAAATTTTCATGGGTGGTTTATTAACCCATGGGTAATGGGTAACCATTATGGGCTGTTTTGGGCCCATGGTTTTTTTGGTACCCATTGTTTTGATACCCACGGTTTTTGCCCATGGTTTTGATACCCACGGTTTTGTATCAAACTACTTAAGCAATTGTATATTTATATGGTCTTATGCATATGATTGATAGACAAGCAAATGTATTGCAGATGTGCTTTGAATTCATGTGTGAATTCTGTAGAGTTTGTTGAGCATAGCTCCAAATGGATTTGGGTATTGTATTAAGAGAGTGAATGCTTGTAATAAAATCGAGCAAGTGATTCTTGGTGGACGTAGCCCAAATTGGATGAACTACGTTAAATCTTGTCTCTCTCGTGTTGTGTTATTTATTTTGCACTTTTATTTGAGATTTGTAATATTTTCTCGCATATTAATTTCTCTTGTTATGATTACGTAAGGGATTATTCCACATATTTTATCTCTTATTCCCTAACAAAAAGAATCAATTTAAATACCAATGTAACGTTCTTCTTCAACTTTGTCCTCTTGAACAAAATTTCGATGATGACGACCTTCTTGATGAGGACCATGCTCCACCTTCACTTGTCACCATACATCATCATCCTTTACCCATTCAGTGATTAGTATCTCCACCCCCACAACCATTTTTCCCACCTCAAAAATTTGAGATCAACATGGTCTGTATTAGAGAGTTGGCCAAACCACCACCCAAATGTCAATGCACCCTACTCATTTCACAAGGCTCTTATCCACCACTAGGATTTTTCCCCTCATGCCGTTATACCTTTCATGACACACCCTCTTCATCCACCTCCCCTCAGATTAACATGGTTCATGTTGCTAATCGCGCTTAGACAAATAAAGGAAAATAAAAAGCAACTAGCCCATTAACCAACCATGTACCCAATATACCATATGCACCCACTCCAAAAATCACCATCCGCGAACCTACATACCCTATATCTAATGGGGTCACCCATCACGCAATGATAAAACAATTACATTAGTCTCCTCTAAAGATGTCTTTGTATGATCTTGTCTAGACTTCGAATACTACGAGATGAGCCCTTATCAAGGTTTTATAATCCATTGAAGTTCTACCCAATGATCCCACACTAGTGGCCTCGCTAACCAAATCAAATCCTTCTTCTACCCCCATGACCAATCCTCAAATCACCGCCCTTAGCTTCTCTCTCAAGACAAGATTATACCTCTTTAGTTAGATGACCCTAATCATACCCTATTCATTTCTATCTATATCGATAACATACGCGTACGATGCATCATTATTGATGGTGGTGCTAGCATTAACATCATCTCCTCCCACGCATATAAAAAAATACGTATTCCTTCTAACCGTATGCATAATAACCCGCTTATACTACTCTCCTTCAACGATGCCATCACCTCCACCCTCGCACCGTTATCCTTCATGTTTGCATAGGCCCTCACACTATCCCAAAACTATTCTACATCTTAGAGGGGGAATTTGATTATAACTTATTACTCGGTAGACCACGGATTCACGTCATGGGTTGTGTCTCTTCAACTTTACACCGATGTGTAAAATTTGATCATGAAGGAAATAACTACACCATCCCCACCGAACCATCACCATTCAATACTTGTAACATGTTGTATCGGCCCGACAATGTGCTTGTACCAATCAAGGAATCTTCCATTACCCCCATTTCACCTTCACCCACAAGCCCATCGACCAATGCCGCCACCGATTCTCCCACATCTAACCCTCGTTATTCCTACTACCATCGCAGCCTCTAAATATCACTCATCTATGTCCCAATCATCTAGCGAGCCATCTATCCCTCGCTACCCACATATCAACTATCGATCCCTTAAAAGGTGTTTTTCAACACCTCACTGGGGAGTACTTGCCTATACAATATTGACACATTCCTCACAACACCATCAATGGATTATAATTACTACCGAATATTATACTAAATGGGTAGAATGCATTCCCTAATTTCTACAAAACCCGAGAAAATATGTAAATTCATCAACCATCACATCATTTGTCGCTTTGGTGTTCCTCACCGTCTCATCATTGATAACGGAAATTAATTCAAAAATAAAACCCCGCATAAGTTATGTGATGCTTTTAGAATCCAACTTAGTTTTTCGTCGCCTTATTACGCGCAAACCAATGGCCAAGCTGTTAGTAATCAACCAATAAAACATTGAACAAAAATCTTATGAAAGTAGTTGACCACCGACAAGGATTGGCATTCACACATTCCTTTCACTTTTTGGGATTATCGTATTAGTATTCACACTTCGACTGCTGCCACACCTTTTTCTATGGTCTATGGTTCCGAGGCTGTGTTGCCTCTCGAAATCTAGATTCCATCTCTCCACATCTCACTACAAGACATGCTCAATGATGATGAATTTCACCAGGATCGTTTGGCACAACTAGAGTTATTAGATGAACACCATCTCAATGCTCTTTACCATCTCAATGCTCAAACATGCCTACAAAAAATGTGTCCATGAACAAACCTTTTAGGTCGGTGACCTCGTCCTAAAGGAAAATCAACATGTAACCAAAGAAGAGAAAAGTAAACGGGGAAAATTTGCTCCTAATTAGCTTGGACCCTATATCGTTACCCATGCCTATGGATCAGGTGCTTATCGTTTGTCTTCACTTGAAAGTAAACCCAAACCTGACCCTCTTAATGCCTTGCATCTTCGACCATTTTATTGTTGACATCAAGTCCTATATCACTTTCTGTCAATTTATCACTCGTCCCTTGAGCATCATTCACCTTCCATGTTACCCGTTTTGAGGATCAACAACTAAACAAGAATCATGTGATTACCCATCACCTTTCGGGTCTTATCTTTAACATGAGTACCACGAGATATACTCATGGTAGGATTCTCATGGATACTTTTCATATTTTTAAAGATGGAATCCCATGGTCATTCATCACTTGAAACTACACCTTTCATATTTATCCCCTATGTACTATGGTTTTGTCTTCTAAACAAGAACCTAATCTTCCTCTATAGTCTTGTCCATGACTTAAAAATCCAAAAAACAAAATGGGATTCAACTCCTTGATTCAAACTTCCAGCAATAGATGACTCCCTCAACAAGGGCATCTCTTCTTTCAACCTCGCCACTATAAATAGACTTCTCCCTTGAAGGAAAACTATATAAAGTCATTGCAAAAACACAATAAAAAATATCCAGAAGCTTCCCGCATCGATTAGCTTCGTGTAAACCTCAAGGAGATAATATAATTATCTCATATAGAATTCCCACATTGATCAGTCTATCAAAAGAAAAAATGAAGAAAATGATGAAATTTTCATCATGGACTTGCCTATTTTTGACCCTGGGTTTCTTCCTAAGTAAACATGTTGTCGTACACTAGGTTACGCTTAACAATCCACTTTCGCCTCATTGCCTTTTGCGCCTTACTTTTCTCTATGCTCAAGGGACTTGCCAAAAATGGGACATTTTGTGATCATGTGACTTTATTCACCTTTAGAATAGTCCATTATGCAATTCCTTTAGGGTCTTACATTCATAATCCCATCTTGGGTATGATAGACTCATTAGGGTTCTTATCAATTAAGTGGCTCTTTTACCACCTCTTACTATTCAACTTCCTCATTACTTATTGATTATCCTATACAAGACCAGATCATATAAACATATATTTAAAATGAATCAACCTTGCCTATGACCTAAAATCAACCATACCTTGCCTATTTCCGTTCCATTTATCATGAAAAAACCTTTGGTGTACCGGAGCATACCTAAACATTCCTGCACCTAACCTACATTGTGTTTCTCGAACATATCCTATACCTTGGATACTTGAATCACTTCACCCTTGTTTGGATAAATATATCGACCTTGGATGATGTGGAGTTTGCAAGCTCTTCAACCGGATACCATGTTATCATATATACATGTGCCTCGCATTTGATTTCCATTACCCATGACCCGATTTTTACCCCAACCTACTACCTATTACTTGAGTTAACTGTCATCCTCTCCCTCAATACTCAAACCCTTCCCCACCTATATTCACCACCTACACATGTATCAAACCACTCACCGATTTCATCTTACACCTCATCAGTGCCCGGTTTGAGGGGGCTCACCCTCACCCACACATGGGGAAATAACTTGCTATTTTTGTTAGTGTTGCTTACAAATACAAGATACACAAAAAAAGGGGAAAAATGTAGACACAAAAATTGGGTCACACTCCCCTTGGTCCCCTTTCGAATAGCCAATTTAAACACATTCACTTGACCATGACCCTTAAACCCCACATTAATATTAATTTAATTATTTACAATTAAATTAATACTCATCCTCACTGCATTCATTATTTAATTACTCGAATAAAAACTAGTTTTCACCTCACCATAGAACTATTCATAACATGTTTCCATAGCTAACTAAGACTTATCCCTACTTACCTTAATGAACTAAGACTTAGTATAACCCTAAAAGCACATGCCTATTCTTTTTCTAACCACATTCCCGCATATCTAAGCATAACGTTCCATTTAGACCCAACTAAAAATGAGAAAATGTTGGAAGAGGATAGCCAAGATCTACTATTTTAGGAAACCTAGGATATCCCACCTTAACCGACATCGGTCAACCCGAAACCGACATCGGTAACCCTAAACCATCGTCGGTTACCATATAACCATTTTGGTAACCTTATTTGAGAGGTTAGACACATTCTTGAGTTTTTAAGAAAATGAGATCTACATGCAAGCAAGAACCAGAGCTCTTTCACACATCTAGGCAGCCATAACCAACACAACCATTGATTAGAAGGTATTTTCATTCACAGGAGCATTCGGGAAGCACTGCCATGACATTGATCGCCATTTCACCGATCAACCATCAAAACCACCTAGCCATTGAACATGCACATCAAGTATGTGTGTCTCTAACCTATACCATTTCATTTCTATTTAGTTTATAGAAGTTCTTCACCTTTGTTTATCATCCACCATTTATATTTCTACCCCCACCACTATTTCCTTCCCGTGAACCTCGACTACTCCCATCACTCACAACCATTTTAATAACCTTTTTCTACTCCTGAGTAGCTCGATTATTCCCAACACCTCCCTAGACCTAAAACAACTCCTTACCATCTACGATTCAGTCTTAGACAAATCCAAAACCATGAACTATTGATTTATTACCAGCTCACAGTAATCATCGTCGGTTCTTACTAAACCATCGTCGGTCATACCAAACTGAACCATCGCAGATTTGGCGGTCTGCTAATACCGAGATCACAATAACCTTTTCCAAGTGATCCAAGTAACCTAGAATCTTACCCTAACATGTTCTAGCACCATAGTTATTTCCTTATTTCTAGATCTGATCATAGCCTATCATGTTATGTTAGATTTTCTTATTGTAGTTGGATGAGATACTTAAATGATATCAACTACAATAGAACCTTATTTATTTATGTAATTTATGGCATTAAATTTCATTAAACGGTGGGTTGACTTCCATGAAGAAGTATCACACTTATTGGATCTAGCACATGCTAGGCATCCCACTGATATATATTGTTTAACTCTTTCTTGTGGTCTTGTTGTGTATTTCAAGTAGTTCCTCCTAGCCAAAAGGAATCTCTCACAATCAACATTGGATCAAGAAATTAGGATGCACATAAAAATATCCAAAATAACCATCATAACATGTATCCCTCCTGGCCCACACCCTTATCTGTTTCATCTAAAAACTTAATGAAAATGGTGAAACAGACACATGCTAACATTTGGACAAGTTGTTACAAAGGAGGGACCTAGTAGGTTTCGTGTGCTTTGAGTTAGTGCTCGGACCTATCTCGAGTGAAGTGCTAGCATGCCTAGACATCCGAGCATAGAAATAAAGACTACATTTTTATTGTATTACGGGACCTCTTCTCAATTTTTTTTCCATGATGTTCAATGATGATGGCATATCGATTGAATCATGCGGCCATCAAGATTAGGTAATCGAAGGAGAAGATCAGTTTGCATGAAGATATGGTTCTAGACCTGATTTCAATGCACGTAAGTGGGTGGAAGATTATTTGTATCTTGAGATCTATGAGACATTTTTCAGATATTTTTCTAAATAATTGTACGAGTGGTTGTCCGCATACTCATCAAAGGAAAGCGTGTAGTTGGATCAAGGGTTTGGATGTAGGAAGTTTGCTAGACCTTGTTTGATGTAGATGAACCTTGGATGCATGTTGTAAATCATTGATGAGCTGGTGTCATGTGAAGTTATACTGGAGTACATCATCTCTACGTATTCTTGTATAGAGGTTGCTAAGTTTGAATTTTTGCGTGAGTTTCGAGGATATTACATATGCGCTATTTCTTTGGCAATTAAGATCTTGATGGTGGTGTTGATCTTCTAAAGCACCTAACTATTGCTAGCTAAACATACCACTATGTGTAGGGGTAGGAGAAGGTGTGGTAAAAGATGGAAAACCTTGCGACATAAAGACAGAGAGAAGAAATGCAGCTTACGTTTAATGAAGTGTGGGAGAGGGAATTGGCAAAGCAACACGATATTGAGGAGTATGTGGAGTTGTATAAGATGATGTCTTGTGAAGGATTTGAAGCTCATGTGGAAGATGTGGAGCCAGAGCATCAGGATCTCACCCACTTAGGAAAGTGCAATAGATAGTCCCCTTCAACTTCCGACAAGATTACGTTAGAGGAGGAAAGATTGAGGACCGTGGGTGCGCATTTGATCCCACTTGGTGACCTAACCCTTGTGTGAAGTGTTCTAGTTCAAAAAGTAATCATTGATAAGAAGACGAGTGTAGGTAATCTAGTAGCTTCAGGTAGATATCATTTTACTTTAAATACAAAAGTACATCACATAACACATACACCTATGATAGCACAAATGACATCATCATTTTTGGGGGACTGATTGGATGAATATTTTCTCGTGCATCATCTTGATAGAGTGTGAGTGCGTGAGAACATTAGGAACATTTTCGGGCAAGCATTTACAACTTCACTGAATGTGGACTTCAGTTTAGTACCACTATTGTGACATAAGGAAGTACATCCACTGGAACATTTTCCTGCCATCTTTGGAGGATGATCGGTGGATCATGAGAATCAAGATCAAGTGGATCGGGTGGTTCTCGAGGTGGAGTAAAACGGTGGGGGTTCGGTTTTAGATCTAGTGGACAAGGTCTGCACCCTCATCAACCACATCAAGTGTATTATGAAATGTCTCTTCACTTTTAGAATATATGGGTATTGAAGATTCTAGCAGAGCATGTGCACAAGTGTGAGTTGGTATGGCATGCTAAGGGAATCACCGCTTCTTATAGGAAGGTGAATCAATTTTCTACTACACTTCAAGGGTGCACAAATAGTTGGTACATAAAGTATGACCCAAATTAGACTCCAGAGGAATATAATGCTTGGTGCTCGATTTTCTAACCGAGTTCCATATTCTATAGTTTGAGAAGAAAAGTATTTAGCGGTTAAGGATATTAAGCGAGGTCCTTTAGAAATTTCCGGAAATATGATGTGTGATTTATAACTTTGTTGTCAAAGTTGTTTTATTACATACATCCTAGTCAGCATGTGCAATGGTTTTTTGGTGGTTTGTTGACTCCATTCATAATGACGCTATCTCATAAGACTTTTTGGATCTGTGCAATGCTTAGGAAGTATCTCTGCACTGAGATAGTTGGGAGTGTGGACATTGGAGTAAGATTGTTTCTAGAAGCATGAATCACCTCCATGATGAAACAATTGGAGAATATATTTGCTAATTGAGCTCATGAAATGCACTATGGAATATGGTGTACATATTTTTAGGTTGAAGGACATACCAAGGATAGTTACCCTCATAATTCAGTGCACACCATGTTGTTGGATTATGATATTTTTCATTTGGACCATGATGTGAGTAGATGTCCCCACTTACAGTGTGAAATCTAGAAGGAGTCCATGTATTGTAAGATTTACAAGACTCATACTCATGACAATGTTGACTATAGGGTGATTGATCATATTCATGAGGTTATTGATCTTGGTGTGCATTAGACTAGTGTATCGGTAGATCTAAGGAACAAGGAGAGCAACATAAGGAAAGGTGTGATAATGGGGATAATAGGAATAGAGGATTTTGTGGAGGATATAAAGGCCGAAGTGGTGGTGGTGGAAGAGGAGGATTTCTTAGAGGAACCTATTATACATGTGGATCTATTGATCATTATTAGTGTGAGTGATCTTGGAATCTGGTTTGTTCATGGTGTGGAAAACAACATGAGTTTGAAGAATGCCTTGACTTATATGAGCACATGAGAAAGTAGCACAAGCAAGATAAGGGTGTGGGAATGATTAAGGTACAACATGCAATTGGATATCAATGGATGCCAAAGGTAGGGATTAATTTTGAATTTTACAAACGATGTTAGTTACTAAACGCACTAAGGTTGCATGTGCACGTGAATCTACAAAGTATAAGCTGACTATAACAAAATAAGAAGTGATTAATGCAAAGTACCCTAATGTTGCACATTAGAAAGAGGTTTAAGTAGGAGACTATGGATGTTATTAGGGATCTACAAGGAGAGATTCAAAGTTTGAAGGAGTAGGCATGCATGATGGAACAAGGAAAGAAATTTGAACTCTCACAGAAGGATGTATATGATGTGAAGGAGGTATTTCAAATGTTGTGCTAAGGAAAATCCTACTTTTGTTAGGAGAATGGTTACGAAAAAAATCACCATGCATAAGAAATGAGCGTGAGAGGTAGATACTTCATGCAAATCTTCCCCCACATTACAATGAGTATGATAAGGAGATTACATTGAATGTGGTCATAGATGGATGGCTTATAAGCAACACTCGATAGATACAAGTGTGGAAGTTAATGTACTCATGTTAGATGTTTGGAAGTAGATGGGAAGACCACCATTACAACCTTCTTCAAATGTGTTGTATATGAAGAATAGAACTAGGGATAATCCTATTGGGGTACTAAAAGATATAACTATTACAATTAAGGGAGCCAAGTTTACTAGGGAATTTGAAGTATTGGAACTAGCTGAAGCAAATAGCTTCCCATCATTACTTGGGAACCCTTAGTGTTATGCAAATAATGTATATTTGCGCTTCAACAAGGGGTACATTAGCTTTGAGAACATAGAAGAGCTCGTAATTATTCCTTTGATAGATGAAAAGGTTGCTCTATATGTCAAGCCTTTGAGTCAAGAATATTTGAACATGATATATGCACACAAAATTAAAGACCCTAAGGTAATCTGTTTTGTCAAAATCATAGCACTCCCGAATGGCCAAGTTGTGGATGGGGCATTCGGTGTAATTTGCCAATATGGAGCTATCCTAAAGTGTGGGACCTTGTGAAATGAGATAGCTCTCCGGAGAAGGCCGATTCATCTTCCTAATATTACCTACCACAACTACTCCTAATGCAAGCAAAAATCTATCTAAACCTATTCTAACATTCCGAGGAGACAGGGAGAGAGATGCATGAAATTAAACCTACATTAGAAGCCATGACACACCAAGACAAGGAGTGTTAGACAAATTTACAACCTTGACAAATAGATAAGAATACACTTGGATAGGGTGATCATGCACCACATACCAACTTATACACATTACACCATTTCCAAATAAACACAAGAATACCAAATCCCTATAATGGAAACACTAGTTACACAGTAACACCCGATTTCTAATGAGAGGCAAGAAAGAACAATCAAACCATGAACCACTAGAAAATTTAACACAAACACAATTTGATTTTTCCATGGAATTTACACGAAGAAATTATAGTAGGGAGAGGAAAGATGCCATTACCATTTACAATATGAAGGATTGAAGCTCCAGAGAAGAATAGGGGTGCATGGGGAGGAAAAATGACCAACTATTTGTATTGTGAAACCCCTTTACATTTTATAGAAGAAATGATGAGAGAGAAGGAGAAATTCCTGAATCAATGGTTCAAACACCTCCCAAAATCATCACTACACCTTCAAGAGTGATGGGAATATTTGCAAAGCCCATACTCCATTGCACACTACCTTGTGGAAGAAGGAAATACTTCTATACCTCCAATCATTTTAACTCTACACTGGGTATGGTATCCATGGTCCTGTAACTTCACCCTTAATTTCCACCCACTTACCTCAAAAAATTTCCATTTTAAGCTTTCCATGCTGTCGGGGCTTGAAAAAACTTTCCATCACTATCATTTTGTGTAAAAATGGAGTGGGGTGAAAGTTATGTCATTTTTGTAAGGGGTGGTTTTTTTTTGGCTAAGAGATCCATTCACCTTCACCACCGAGATCTTCATCGAGCTGTTTCACCACTTCCACCTACCTAAATTCAATTTCCTAACCACTCCCACCTAACTCCCTTGGGTGGCTTCCTATCTAACTCAGCTTATGTCAAGTTCGACACTTTGGCAGGTTTGGGTTTTAGATTGCACCGATCATGTAGCTCGACATGTACACCATGCCAATGTTTCCCCACGTCGACCCCGTGTAACTCACTAATACCTCGCCCTCCATGTTGGGAGTCCGACCGGCCTTAAAAAGTTGTTCCTCAAGTTGATCTCCCCATGCGTGCGGGCGTGGAACCCTCGCTACACAAACATCTCTCGCTGACCTTCGCAATTGCCTCATGCATCCCCGATGATGCAACCGGACATGCTACCTCGAAACATCCACCAAATAAGTGAGATCCCATGTTTTTCGGTGGTTGGGTCCCATGAGGCATATTTCATTGCCCAATGATCTTGTGTAGTATTTGGATACGATCCCATATTTGGACCGATCCACCTCTAACTCACCCCCGAAGGAGTTCACTTTTCTATTGTTCCGCACCACGTTAATCCTCTCCACAAATCCATATTGAAACCGACTCATCCGAGTCACTTATCCCTCCATTGAGTGACAACCACATTTTTTTCCTATGAGCTCATTGATCCATCCTTGGCTATGTCACCCTTAGAGGCCCCATGGGTAATCTTAACCCAATCTTTTCACTTTGACCAGATTTTTTGAATTTTCTCAGTAGGGAAAAAGTAATGGGAACCGTGAAACCTAAAAATTTTATGTTTTCTTCGAAATGGCTATTTTTTCTCATTTTTTCTCGAATGCGGGCCCGTGAGCCTATTTTCACCAAGCAGAGTTGTGAACATGAATGACCTAGAGTGTGTTCAATTGATCCAGATGGCCGCAAATCCTTCCTGAATGCCCCGTAAGTTCTCCTTAGACCATGAATCCACATGTAACCCAAATTTTATATGTGGGGACCCTATCTAGTGCCCATGCTTAGCTCTTCCCGATTTTCTATTTTACTAGGGGTTAAAATACATAACAATTTTGGTGAATCATGGGCCATATACCTACTAGATGGGTTGACCAATTACCTTGTTGCATTCATTGAGCATGGAGTCATTGTTAGTGTCCTGAAATTGATCTAACCCATTTTAAATTCTATTCATGAGTTCACTCGATGCATTCTTGAACCATGGGATGATCTGCATTGACCACCTCACGAGTTTTTGAATTAAGATTTTTGTGAGAGTGGAAAATTGTCTTGAACCTAGGTTTGCATTCCTTCTACAAATCTAATTTATGGGACCGTATGATAAACACATGCACTCCTTCCCAACATCTAATTTTTCCAAGTATGAAGCATCATTGGAACCAATGATTACTTGACATGCATAGCTCATTGTAGATTTTGAGTAAAACACTTGCTAGTTTTGGACACCATGAAACTCTATTAAATTTTGGTTTCCTTTTTCTTCTAAAATTTCCTTCTCCAAACCACCGCTTAGAACACCATTGAAGGTTGAGACTCCATAAAAATCCACAAGATTTGTGATTGAAACAAATAATCTAGGATTTGAGGTTGGTCTTCTACTTTCAACCATGGGGAACTTTGAATGATTAGGGGCTGATCCTAAATCTTAGACCTATTGCTATTATGAATTATGCCACCTAGAAGACAACAACCACCATTGAGGCTGATTTTCTTGTCCTACAAGGGTGTTGGAAGATCAATTTTGATCTTGAGAAACAAGAGGATAAAACTTGTCCCTTATTAAATTTAGTTACTCTGTATTTGGATTGTCTTGAAAACTTCAACTATTTCCTGTAACTATGAGATTATTTCTGTTCCATTCCTTGGGGAGGAATATTGAAACTTGGTGCACTATGAAAGAGAAACAACGAAACACAATACACTATATGTATAAAACTTAAATCATACATGCTCAAGTGAGACATGTAGAGTGTGCATAAGCACTTCTTATGCAAAAGAAAACCTGCCTACCCCACACTAACCAAAAAGAAAGGGAGCTTAAACCAAACCCGACTTTGGTTGTGAAAATTAGCTTCCATTTGTCACAACTTGCAACCATGTGAATGATTTGTCACTTTGGACATGGCTATGTAGATGAGTTAAAAACTTATATGGTAGCATCTTTCCACCCATATCCTCAAGGTATCAACTAGAAAAAGACAAATATTTCCTTAGAATGATCTACATAGGGATCCCGGAGTTATTGTAGAGGATGTAGCTGATCCTTGGTACTATGAGACTCATCTTCATGTTTAGAATCAAACATGACTGGTTGTTGCAACTCTGATTCTAGCTCCAACGAAGTTAGATATATGATGGGATATGGCCTAATCTACCAGATGTGCCCATTGCTTCAAGTTTTAATCTGAATAAGAAAGTCCTCTTACTTAATTTCTGGGA
The DNA here is from genome assembly GCA_018340775.1 of Taxus wallichiana var. yunnanensis. Taxonomy (NCBI): domain Eukaryota; kingdom Viridiplantae; phylum Streptophyta; class Pinopsida; order Cupressales; family Taxaceae; genus Taxus; species Taxus wallichiana. The sequence goes on from CM031239.1 coordinate 888,783,702, forward strand.
AAGATGATTTGTTTGTGAATTGATTTTATTATTTTTACACATATACGAGACAATTGATGTGCCACCTTGGTGAATGTTATGATAGGGATGACACTTTCCTGCTCCTTTCTTTCTCGTGCCCACTATGAAACTTGGAAGATTCAATTCCTCCAATCCTGTCTCCAGAGGACTCTTATATGATACAAAGTTACTCTTGTGCGTCCCCATCTGTGGCAACAAGAAACTCCTCTATGAAATGTATCTCTTCAAGAGTGCTTGCAACCTCCGATTGAAGAATTTATGGCTTCTTTGCAAGTAGTTTTTGTTCACTATTTGGGTCGTAGAGTTCGTTCTTCCCCTCTCAGAGGTAAGACTACCCTGCACATATGTTTACCTCATCCAATATGAAGCTTGAAATTCTAGACTCCTTCACTTGATTCTCCCGAGGGTTTTGGGGCCTTTGAGACTCTTCTCCATAGTGGATTCATTAGACAAGTAATTTTTAGCAAAGGAAAAATGAAGAGCGAAATCTAAAATTTCATTGACATAAGAGAGCAAGAAAATCTTGATGATCTCCTCCTCTTGCGGGGCCTCTAAACTTGGCTTGCTCTCCTCCATGGTGTCTTTTGGGCTTGAAATTTGTTCACCATGAGGCTCGTTATCCTCTAACATAAAATTGAAGAGCTCAAAATTATCCCCAAAATTAGAATCTGGAGAGGATGCACTAAGGGAAGGGCTTGGAGTTTCTAGTGTGGCTTGCCTTGTGCTTGAGTCCTTTGATCTTGTTTTGTTCTCCTCCGTAGTAAAAACATGCTCCTCTTATTTTGTATTTGGAATTGTTTTGTCTTCCTCTATTGAATTTATAGCTATTGGTTGATCAAAATTCCCCGACAATAAAGTTCCCTCGGGGACACGACATTGAAACATTCCAATTCTTGATCTTTTTCTACCTATTTTTTTTTGCCTCTCGTTGCTAGAACCTCGGCTTTAAGCACCTATTTTTCTATAACTTTAGCTTCCTTTCAAGGTTTAACCAGAGAGGAATTTTCTCAATTCCAAACTTTGTGGGCCAACTTCTTAAAATTTTTGTCATTTAATCTCTATTGCGCTCTTCCCTTTGTTGTTGTTCTTGACTGGTTTATTGACCCTCTTCCCTGATGTCGACTAGGGAATGCAAGAGGAGGGGTGGGTTGGGTCTCAATAGGTTTCTGCATTGTTGGTGGTGGAGGAGAATTTTTACATTTTGATCTTGTGGAGGGGACTTGGGTTTGGAAGAGAAAAGGGTAGAAAATTCCAGATGGGTGGGAAAAGTGGAAGATGAAGAAGTGGGTTCCACAATAGGGGTAACAAGGTTGGAAACTTGGAAACTTATTTTGGGGTTGAAATGTCACCGGTGGGAATAGATAAAGGACGATAAGATGGTAATGCTAATATTTCCCATTGACTTGCATAATATTCAATGTCCTTAATCTATTCTTCAAGTTAGGCAACATCTTAATCATGATGCCAAGTTTCTCTTTCAGGTCAGTAATGATTTGGAAAAGGGCCTATCCATGGAAAAGGGACCTTGAATCCAATCTTGAATGCTTTTATTTGAGCTAAATCCCTATACCGAACCATACCTTATGCCATTATTTGAATTTTTTACTACAATTCAACATCTCTAGGTGAAGGATGACCTCCATAGTCAGCATACTATTGGCCTCAAAAATATGCATAGTTTGGTGAATAGCCAAACGATATGTGTCATACTCATGTGAGTATGCATACTGAGTTTGATTTTCATCATAGAAATAACGTGGATGGGTTTATAAATAGCACGGGGATGAATTTTGAAAATTGGGAGGCAGGTAGAACTGATAGGGCTACTGCCTCAGATGTGAATTCCATGATGCAAATGAAGCCACAATTTTCTGACTTCATGGAATGGGAGAAAATGAAGAGATATGGAAGGGAAAATGGATTGAAATGGGTGGAAAATAATGGAAAGTTTGAAACTCAGAGAGTGGGTTTTTTACTAGATGGAGTCACTAGTTGTGCTTTTCTTGTGCCTCCAAAGGTTGAGATTCTATCAAGAGTACAACAACTTGATAAAACTAGAAATGTTTCACTTTGAAGGGCATCGGACACGCTTTTGGGTTTTGGGCCTTGTTGTGTAATCCGTAAATTCTTGAAATACATGGGCGGAACTTAGGTCATGCAATGCAACCTACAAAAACTTAATTGCCTTATGTTGGAAGCTGGGGCATGTTTTACACCTATGAAAACCTGAAATACTCTCGTTGGAAGTAGGCCCATGCAATGCAATCTCGAAACCTAAAATTAAGGCTTCTAAAACTTAGGACTCATTCTGTAACCTCCAAAAAATGAAACACTAGGATTCAGAACTTGGGCCTTGTTTTACATGCATGAAATACCGAAATGAAAGGATTTGTTCCTTTTGATGTTCTTACCTCTTGAACTCCTGATTAAGCTTGCAAGTTTCTCCAAAGATTTGATGTTGTGATGGAAAACCTAAAAAATAGAACTTTGACTTTTGCGATGTTCCATTGGGCATACAAAAACTATTGTGTCACTCACACGATGGATAAGATGTTGCAATGGGATACATGTGAAGTATAGAGATTCATGTCCTTTTCCCTTTGGGTGTACCAAAACTATTGTGGAAAAATCACAACACCCCCTAAATGACCAATTTGTGGATGGGGCATTCAGTGTAATTTGCCAACATGGAGCTATCCTAAAGTGTGGGACCTTGCGAAATGGTATAGCTCTTGGAGAAGGCTAGTTTATCTTATTAATCCTACCTACCACAACCACTCCCAATGTAATAAAAATCTATCTAAACCTATTCGACATTCCAAGTAGATAGGGAGAGAGATGCTGAAATTAAACCTACACTAGAAGTGGTGATACACCAAGAAAATGAGTGTTAGTCAAATTTTCAACCTTACAAAATGGAGAAGAATACCCTTAGAGAGGGTGATCATGCACCACATACCAACTTATACATGTTACACCATTTCCAAAAAAACACAACAATACCAAATCCATGTAATGGAAAAATTAGTTGTATAGAACACTTGATTTGTAATGAGAGGCAAGAAAGAAAAATCAAACCATGAAAGGCTAGAAAAATTAACACAAACAAAATTTCACTTCTCCATGGAATTTACATAGTACATTGTAGTACTGAGAGGCAAGAAGCCATTTCCATTTACAAGTATGAAGGCTTAAATCCCTAGAGAAGAATATGGGTGCATGTGGAGGAAAAATGACCAACTACTTGTATTGTGTAACCCCTTTATAATTTATAGAATAAATGAGATGAGAGATAAGGAGAAAGGCCCAAATCCATGCTTCAACCACATCCCAAAATCTTCACTATGCATGCAAGAGTGATGGGAAAGTCTACAAAGCCCATACTCCATTCTACCCTACATTGTGGAAGAAGGAATGGGCTCCATACCTCTAATCATTTCATCTCTCGTACCTAGATATGGTATCCATGGTTCTCTAACTTCACCCTTAATTTCCACCCACCTACCTCATTAATTTTCCATGCCACGGGGCTTGAAAAAACCTTTCCATCAACTATCACTTTGCTCAAAATAGTGGAGTGAGTTGAAAGTTATGTTAGTTTTTGTAAGGGGTGGTTTTCTTTTGGCTAAGGGATCCATTCACCTTCACCACCGAGCTCTTCATTGATTTGTTTCACTACTTCCACCTACCCACATTCAATTTACTAACTTCCCTACTTAACTCCCTTAGGTAGCTTTCGGTCAACAACACACCTTGTGTCGAGTTTGGCGCTTCGGTGGGTTTGGGTTTTAGATTGCACCGAGCATGTAGCTTGGCATGTACACCATGCCAAAATTTCCATGGATCTAACCTCATGCTACTCACTAACACCTCACCATCCATGTTAGGATTTTGACTTGCCTCAACACTACTATTCCCTCAGTTGACTTCACCTTGTGCATCAGGTGTGGAACCTTCATTGCACAAACATCTCCTGTGACCTTGCAATTGCCTCAAGCATCCCAAATGATGTAACCCAACATGCTACCTCCGACACATCCACCAAATGAGTGAGCTCCCTGTGTTTTGTGGGCTTAGGTCTCATGATGCATATATTGCATCACCCAATGATCTTTCAGTAGTATGTGGATGCATTCCCGCATCTAGACCCGATCAACCTCTAACTTGCCCCGACCGAGTTCACTTTTCTATGCTGCCATAACACGTTAATCCTCCCCACCGAGCCGTATTGAAACCAAATCATTTGAGTTACTTATCCCGCACCAAGTGGCAACCACCTTTACATCCTGTGAGATCACAGAGCCGCTTGGCGAGCCATCCTTAGCTCTATCACCCTCGAGGCCCCTAGGAAATTTTAACGTAATATTTTCACTTTGATGGGTTTTTTTGAATTTTCTCGGTTGGGGAAAAGAAATGGGAACTCTAAAACCTAAAAATTTACATTTTCCCGAAATGGCTATTTTTCCCATTTTTTCTTGAATGTGGGCATGAGAGCCTATTTTCACCTGAAGCGGAGTTGTGAACCGAATGACCCGGAGTGTGTCCGATTTACCTAGATGGACCCAAATCATTCCCGAATGCCCTATAAGTGCTCCTTAGACCATGAATCCACATGTAACCCAGATTTTATATGTGGTGACCCTATCTAGTGCCCATGCTCAACTTTTCCTCAGCTTGTTTATTTTAGGGGGTAAAATAGATAATAGCAAATGAGCCATCTAAGGAAGGTGTGGTACAGTGGGATGATGCTCATGTAGTTAGTGATACAAAAAGTATTGCTTGTGATAACTAGGTGCATGGAACATATGAAGTAGTCAGGTGAGAGATCAAAAAAATAGTTACTCACATGATTAGGCTGTGCATGGCTAGGTGCTTAAGTTATAACCACGTACCACAGTACACTGGTTAGGGGAAACCTATTGTATTTCTACATCCCATGGAATCCCGGGGAAGGATGAGGGTGATAGAAGAAATATGCTAGTGTATATTTTATGCAAGACAACAATGCTTTGGTGAACTACACATAGAGACAACCTATTAGAATGGGGAGAAGTGAGAATCATCTTTTCTACAAGGTTTTTGAGGATCAATGCACCTTCTTAGATATATGAATTTCATGGGAAGTACTTGCCTCGCACCACGTCCAAAATTGTGAGAGACTTTGGACAGAGGGGCAGGAGGCCTTATTATAATCAATCTGGGTGCATAAGTTCTATTCCACTCTAAGTGGATACATGCACACTTGGTATGTTCATGCATAGTTGAAAAGAGAAATAATTAATAGGTAGGTGATGACCTCAGGTATGATTCATGCTTTTGATTACTTTTCTACTAAGCCAACGATCAATGAAGCACTGTAGATTATGAAGCACCTTATTTTGGGAGATAGCGTGAATATTGAGGAACTCTGTTAGATATGTTTGGAGAGTTGGATTTAGAGGCACACCTTGATCTTGAAGAGATTAAGGAAGAAGAAATGGTCTGCGCCTGGGAAGTAAAAGAAAAGGGTAAGCTAGTATGCATAATCGATGGTGAGGATGATGAGGATAACAACCTGGATGTTAACCACACTTTGAGGGTAAGCATGAAGCAATGGACACAATATATGAAAAGATGCAAGCTTATCATGAGCATATGAAAATGAATAAGGTTAACATTGGAACATATGCAGAGCCTAAAGAGGCCATTATTGGTCAAAGCAGGAAGTGGCTAAGATTATTGAATTCCTGCGTGACTTCGGGACTCATTTATGAATTTCTATCATGAGTTAAAAGGAGCACACCCTTATTTAGGTGAGATGATAATCAAACTTAAATAAGGTGCGCACCCGATTAGGAAGAGGCCTTACATGATGAATCCTAATTTGTGCGTTAAGGTAAAGGAAAAATAGATAAAATGCTCAAGTCTGGTATCATTAAGCCCATTGAGGAATCTGAATGGGTGAGCCCCATGGTCATCAACATTAATAAGTATGGGAGGATAATGATCTATGTGGACTATAGAGAATTGAATGCTTCATGTGTTATTGATCATTGTATAACCCCATTAACCGAAGAAATCCTTGAGGGAGTTCTTTGGGTGCGAGATCTACTCTTTTATGGATGGGTTGTCTGATTATCATCAAGTGTGCATCACAAAGGAAGATCAAGAAAATAAAAATTTCACAACTGATTGGGGAAGTTTTACATACATAGCAATGCCCTTTGGACCAAAGAATGAGCCATCGGTGTTATCGAGCATTGTTGTGCAAGCTTTTTAGGATTTCATTCATAAATTGTTACAGTGTATCTAGATGATTGGACAGTTTATGGCTTAGTTAAGGACCATTGTGAGAATCTAAGACTTATGCTTGAGAGGTATCAACAGTTGAACATCCCCTAAATATTAAGAAGTGCATATTTGCAAAACCTTTTGGCACTTTGTTGGGGCATATTATTTGTAAAGAAGGATTATTGCTAGATCTAGTGGAAACCCTTTTCCCAAGAAGATTCATAACTTTGCATTTCCTAAGGACTTTATCATGCCTAAAATTACATGTTTTGATGGTACCTTTGGTGACCCTAATTCACATCTCCAACATTACCACATGGCTACGGACCCCTATTATGATGATAAGTTATTGGTTAAGGCCTTTGAAACACTCTTAATGATGATGCTTTACAATGATACACTCATCTTCCATTTGGGTCCATTAGTACTTACTATGACATGGAGGATGCTTTCCTCCTCCGTTTATAACCAACAATAGCCCTAGAGTTACTAATGACCACCTACCTACGTTACATTAGGGCTCATCGAACCTATCAAGGATTATATCTTCTAGTTCAATGTTTGTATGCATCAGCTAGTATGCTAACCTATTCATTTAGAGAAGCAATTCATTTTATATCACGGTTTTATTCCCGTACTTAAGAATATATTGCAATATCATACATGTGAGTTATTTATTCTTTTGTGTTACGTGAGTCATATACCTAGAAAAATATTTTCCTGCGACACATGTCATTGATCCTCCACCTACCTCCACTTCTATTGTATCATCTAGTGTTGCTCCATTGACATCGTTTGAGCATCCTACACAGTCTCCATCTTGACATAGTGAGCAAGTTCAACCTACTCCATCACAAAAGCATACTTATCATCCTTTATGACATGCTACTTCTTCTTCCACTCTATCTATGTCATGTGAGCCATGACACTTCTCTCATCATGATCGACCTCATGTTGTGCTATGTAATTTACTTGAAAAGTTTCTAATTCACTTACCATCCAACCAACATCATCCACAAAATTGATTACAATGTCAACGTGATCAACCTTATTGTAATTATTATAGTATGAATGGTCATAAGGAAAATGATTGATTTTCCCTTCATGATAGATTACAAAATTTAGAAAGTCATAATTTCCTTTGGATCTCACTCAAGTGAGTGGTCCATCTCTCCTCTACCTCATCAACGAGTTTCTACTCTAGTTGAGTCACCTCCTCCATCTGGTGCTTAGGTCATGGTGCGTCCACCACCGTAGTTTTCCACTCATGCGGGCTCTCCACAAGGTCCATACATTACTACATCATCACATCCATCACATCCACTTCATCCACATTGTCTTCTTCAACCCTTGACATTTGCATATCCCATCATTGCTCCACATGATATGCATTTCGGTTCATATGCTCACACTACTTCCATGCCACATGCTTCCACCGCTTCACACCGCCTTGGTCTCTGGTAGGTGATTACTATCACCTTACCCCCAAATGATGCACTTGTGTTCTTACGGTTATTACATGAATGTTGAGGGATTTTTCTCTAAGAACCTTTCATCACACGCTTTGTTGATTCATCTAGTGCACTCAATCATTTCCTGATGATGCACTCTTTCTTTACGCAACTCCATCTTGATTTCTTTGAGGGTCTTAACTAAATGATCCTATTCATTCACACGCTAGGGGGCATCTCTAAATTCCCCCCATGTTCATCACACTAATATAATAAAATCATATTACATTATTAAATTCACCACAACACCTTAGTTTGGAAATCATACATTATCGATTTTTACATACATTCTACTATCATCATTACACTAACTACTCATTACAAGTTCCATTCAATAAATATGCATCTCATGCAACTCATCAATCAAATTACATATGTTTATGTCATCATTCCCATTACAAATTTTGTCTAACAATACCAACATCATAGTACACATCTACATTAATAAACTTGAATGATAATTAACATATACATTTCGATAATAATCACTAAATCATACATCATCAATCACATTACAACATCAATATACTATGAATTATACTCATCATATATCAATAAAACTGTTTATATTTATATCAAATATAGTCATCATTACAAAAATGTCTCATCACTAGGGGAAGCTCCTCACATCATGAACAATAATACAAATAAAATCTCATCATCACTATCTCTCTTAGGTATTCAGAGATCCCAAGAACTCGATGCCTCACCACTAACTCTATGCCCTTTGGTCGCGACCTTGATACCTTTAAACCTACCTCTGTAGTAGGGTAACGTTGCGACTACTCTAAAAGATGATGCTACAACTCGACATAATGTGAAAATAGATCCTCGTGCTAAGGGACCACTACTCTCCATCTCTTTGGCTCATCAAGTCTCCTCGCGTGCCTTGTACCTCTTGCCAAAAAATGTAGTACAAATTGTTATCGCTTTGGCTATCGGCTCAAACATGTGGGAATTCTCACCCACAATATTGTCAACACCCTCTAACATCTTGCCACTTGCAAGTACATCGGTGGGAACATTCCACGTCAATGTGACGATTGATGTGTCCACTATCAAGGACCAATAGGCGTCACCTACAATAAAATCAAACAACACCTTAGATAACCATTGGTATAGTATAGAAAACAAAAAAGTAAAAAAAAAACTATAAAAATACTCACTCCCCACTATAGCTGCCGCTTACATTATCGGGGGCATGGGCTTCCCCCTCTCCTCCTACTCCATGTGTTATCCCCACTATGTCCAGAGACAATGGAAGTAAGAATACCCATCGATGTGCTACCCACCATGCGTGATACTCTCTCGTATAATCTGCATCATCTCGAATCTATCAACTCTATCACTACATATGCCTCATCTAGTCCAGGAGGTACTAAATTCTCTCTTGTGGGCCTTGGTCTAGCCCCTAGCTCTCCTCGGTGTTCTAATCAATCATAGCTATATATATAGCCTCTGGGGGCATGTCATGAGCCATGCCAAAATTTCATGATATTATATCTACTCGAAATTTCTCAACCACTTCTGTAAATCGATCCTCCAACCGCATATTCATACGTATACATTACTGACTCTACAACATGCTCGTGCCATCCTCTATAGGCCTCTATATAATGGCCTCGGCCCCATCCTATCTATCAATTCCCTATAATTATATGTGTCCATCTTACGCCCATGAACATTAATCCACCTCCTTTCATATATCTCTCGGCCTAGCCCACTCTCCTTGTGGACCTCTAACTCGGCCTCAACATAGATATATGCTCATATGCCCATACATGCAATAGTGTGGTGGCTTCTATCCCACCACCATTCTCATCGTGAGTAAACCTGTATAGATCCATGTATAGGTCAGCCAACACAAACCATACCCACACGTATCTAGTGCTCTCATCCTCTATATGCTAGCATATATCATGCATCTTATGCAAGATATATACAACTCCTCCTCTCTTCTTGCTATAGATGAAGCAATCACAATGGTGATAAAATTCCGTAAGTGCGAAACCCCCGATCTCAAGATAGCATCCAAACTGATATGGGCCTCAGCAAGTACTCAATTCCCCACAAAATACCGTCTAGTAGCTCGCATCTGTCTCTCCATATCCTCCAATGGAATACCCTATAATGTCCTCAACAATGACTAACAATTACAATATGCAATATGCATCGTCCAAGGTAATGTCATCTCGCCCGTAGCCAACCAAAACATACATGTATTTACACACCACCTCTCACATAACACTATAAACATAGGAATATTATGGGGCACATCTCCCATTAGTGCTATGTGTTGTAGAAAGGACACACTCCATAACATCCAACTCATCATTTGACAAGCCCAACCTAAGCAAAGTGCTCAAATGATGATCACCGCAGAACTCCTTTGAGTGAATATGACTCTGCATACCAAACAACGACAACTAACATAGCGTTAGAACACTATACAAGTTCAAATACACTCAATTATCACATTACTATACAATAAAAATCTCAATTGCACTGTTATAGATCAAATATACACATTCTAGACCAAGGAACCCAGATGTAGGATCTGGGCAGCGAGAGTAAAACACTAGTTCCCGTGTCTAGGTGCTCTGTCCCAAGGGTCACTAGTGCCCTCACCACTCTTGTCCAGGTCTAAAACACCAAGAAACTTCATAATCTCAAATTTTCAAAAATCTGATAAAACCAAGTACTACACACATTTTTCAAAAAATCATCATACTCACTAGTTCCGCTTATCATCCATGATGCTATGGTAGTCTCCACCCTCTCAAACCGGTTAGGACGTGTTACTCTCACTTGCGGCATCTTCACTCACTTAGTGCTCAATCTCACAATCGTGTCAAAGAAAAATGAAGTGACTAATCACTTTTTCACTTCACTACTTATAGTTACTTTTCATCACCTACTTTACTATGGTCATTATTTTACGCTTATTCTTGCAACTAATACACACTACTCTATTTTTGTCATATCTTGAACGTTTCTACTCGATTTGCACCCCATTTGCAAAATTATTTTTAGAATTTCACCCACCATTTTACCATACACATTACACATATGTTATATCTTTTAACATTGTCTTTAATTAAATCTGTACACATTTTGACAGTTTTGATAACTTTATATCTATCTCATGCTTACTTTCGGCTTAGTGTTCATTCCTGTCATCACTTCCGCTTTCTTTGAAAGGGGGGGAATATCATTGGGGTCATCCTATAATCCCCTTAAAAGATCAATCAAAACCACCAATTCATCATTTTCAAACATTTACTAATTTACCACATGACATTTCACCATCAATTCCCCTTAATGACTTAATATGGGGGCAAAAACCGTCTACAATTTTTCTATGTGACATTTCATCACTTCCCCTAATGACCTAACCTAAGGGAAACAAGTGTAACATATTTCCAAACAATATTTCATAAATTTCTAGTGATTCCTCCTAATGACCTAACCTGGGGGAAACTAGTGTAAAATCTCTCTACGAGTAACCAATCAATACAATCAATCAATCAATTCACAAATGCGTTCAAATCTCTAATCATACTATTCAATCAAAACGATATAACACATATGGCCTCCTAGATGACCTAACTTGGGAAGTTATTCTATATTTGGTGTTTTCTTCCAGATGACTTAACTTGGAAGCCATCATACATTTCACATTTTCTTCCAAATGACCTAACTTGGAAGCTATCCCTAGATTTTCGTGAATTTCTCTTAGGTACGCATCTCTATCTACTTTATGTTACCGAGATTTCCGCTCACCAACATAAATTTGGGGCAAATGTAGTCACAAAATCATGCACTTACTACTATAATTATCTTTTGCCAAGTATGTTGTTTTATATATGGATCTTGCATAAGAAAAATATTCACTAATGGCTCATCCCCTAGTCCTATCATCAATTTAGTCAATCATTGGGATTAATTGTTTTGCAAAGTCTTGATCACTCACACGATTCTGGGTCGTCTCTCATGGAGCCTCAACTATCGTTATTTACTCAAGTGGTCATCTCCAGTCTTTGACTAGGGTGCCTAGGAAGGGATTGGGGCACCTGCTAGCGCCACAATCCTCTTTTTTAGGTGCATTGGTCCCAGATTGCACTTGGTTCTCATTTAGAGTTTCAAGGTCAAGATTTGTAGTTTTTCCTTTCATTCCCTAGGTATTAGTTGGCATGTCGGGTCATTAGTGTCAAAATTTGATCAAGATATCCCTATATAAATACAACATACACACTATCTTAAGGGTGGATTATTTCTACTAAGGGCTAACTATCTACTAAGGAAAGGGACTACATTTGGGCACTATTTTGCATCACACATTACATAGGAAGGGTTGTATTCATTCTATTCCATCCACCATTTACATCTTACATCTAGTTATTGCCCGCTACTTTGGTGTCATTGGCGCTAGGGCACCCTAGGCACATGATTGCACACACAAACACATAGAACTACATCGGGTCTAAGATGTAGTGCAATGCTCAATCATAAGTCCATCCATTTGGAAACTAAGGACAGTATGACCCATTCATTTACATCTTTATTTTTTATGGTTTGATGCTTTTGTGTGGGGATTTGAAGGAGATTATGCATTGAATATCCACAGTGACATCAACGAAGCTAGTGCGACATCATCGCGATAAGAAGCAAGTTATTGTGAAGACCTAGCAAAAAAATTAGACTCAAGCCGTGGGGGCACCCATATCGAGACCAGGGGCACCATGCAGTGCCTAATCCTCCCCAGTGCCTTAGTCTAGCCAAATATTCATTTGTTGTAACTTCCGAGGGTGTCTTTGTCATACTCTGTTCTACCTGTTCATCATTTAGTCTAGTTCTAGATCATAACGAGGTAAGTTATTTTTAGGTTAGTACCCTTTCCCTCCCATTTTAATGATTTCACTTCATTTTATAATATCAAATAAATTAGTTAACATTTATATTTTAGTTTATATAATTTATTTCATTGTTGTATTATTTAGATTAACTTCTAAAAATTCATCATTTTAGTTAATCGAGAATAGAAGTCAAAATTAGCATAGAGGGCGGTGGTGTAATGTGTGGTAATGTTAGAGAGGATTAAATATTTATGATGATTGTTCAAAGGAATGTACCTAAAATGGAAGTGAAGAGAATGGGAAAAATTACAAAAATGCAATCGACATGAGGAATAGGTCTATACAAAGAAAAAAAAATGATGGAGAACAAGAGAAGAAAATTGCCACGATATGGACACTAAGCAAAACATATTTGTAATGGAGATGTGATGGAGGATTGAAAGTGGGAGATGAGGGAGATATTGTATGGTATATTCTCTTCTAGATCTACGGGTGTATGCTTGTCTTTGGGTAGAGTAGTTTGTGGAACTATTGTGAAGCTCTAGTTTCCTACAACCACATGACATATTTTAAATTTTTTTTAAAGGGGTAAGGAACAATTACGTAGTAATTAAGGAAATGCATTATGGAGATATCTGAGAAAAATAAAGAGTGGTTGATAAAAATGCCGAGGTGAATAGTTGTTTGCAATTTCAAGCCTTTTTGTTTTATGGGTAGTTAGAACACACACATATGTAGGGGTAGTTCATATGCGTGGCTAAAAGGATAATTTAGAGATAGAGATATGTTGATCATACATGGTGTGTGAGGGCCTTGATTTCATACACATTTGACATTAGGGTTTCTCTCTAGCAATAAGGGTAATGATTAAGAGTTCCCTCATCAATAGTCTGATGGTTTCATCTATCAACAGGCATCGGAGTCAAGGATTGCAATTGGATGGTGTTCAATCTATTAGATAAGACAAAGACATGAATGAAAAGTTAGAAATAAGGTGGTAATTAAATACCTACATGTCCCACACCTATTCCATGGCAGAAATTCTTCCTATCAAAAAAATATTTGTTATCTGTGCTTCACATTATTGTCTTCGTCTCACTTGCATTATTCATGTGAGTGCAAGTTGGGCTTAAAGAGTTAAAATAGAAAATGTGGGAAATCTAATAGGTTACTCGTTCAAAACCCAACCAAAATGCTTGCTCCTTTGTTTCCCCCTTTCAATTGTAATTTTGAGTAAATGTAGGAAAACAAGAAATGTGTAAACACCTATCTATGATTAAAATTTATGACTCTTTTTCAGAGTTGATGGGTGAATGTGAAAACATGGTATTGGGTGGTCACGAGCCTCCTCCATAATGTAACCGTGTAGTTAACGAAGTTGATTAGAAAGCAAGTTTCTATGGCCAAAATTTATGGGATACGTGGTGTCATCTTAAACCATCGATAGTCCTAATGGTGTCTTCCATCTACGAGTATCAATGTCAAGGATCACGAATGGGTGGTATTCGATTTGTTAGATAAGACAAATACATGAATGGAAAGTTAGAAAAAATGTGGAAAATAGATACCTACATGCCCCACATATTTTCCATGGCTGAATTCATTCTTACCAAGATAATTTTTATTTTATATAGCTAACATGTTAACGATTAGGGTTTTCTCAACAACATTTCTCGCGAAGGCTACAAAAAATGCTTGCATCAAATTTACAACAACAAGAGTAGGGATCATACCTTGGGCAAATTTTACAGAATGAATTCTCTTCAATCCTTGGTAACTAAGGCCAAGAAATATGTGTAAGCTTCGTATTGGATAAAAAAGACCTTGTTTATAAAAATATTTATGTTTAATTTTGTATATATGAAAAGGAATCAATTTTTTTAAAATGATATTATATGTGAAGTAATACATATTTGTAAAAGCAAGAAAGCAGTTTAATAAAAAAATTGGTAGTGGTTGTGATTGTATGACTCTCTCTCCCCTAAATACTAATACACGGTTAATTTCCATGCAATTTTGTCAGCCATAAAAAGTAGGAACATACAAACCACACACTATTTTTGGTAATCATTTAAATTGGAGAAAAGGGGGTGGAGCAAGTTACTGTTAACAATGGCCTCCCTTGTGATTTTTGGGTAGTTAGAACACATTTTGATTTAATAGGAATTATCTTCTTTGTGTCTTGATACATTTTAGAGATAGGGATACATGGAGTGGACTCATCATCCCAAGTCAAGTAATTACAATTGTTGAATTTGATAACCACAAAACATAGGGCCGATCATGTGGTTTTGTGTCATCTTTATAGACCATTATCTTATGCCATTCTACATGCTCTCCTAGGAAATAATAGGTATCATTTATAAGAGTATTCCTTGTCAGTTGTAGCAAGAATTTATAATTTTATGCTGAAATGTCTTGGTCATTATTACTGAAGATTGTACTGCAAACATCAGCTTAAAAACTGCAGTTTACAGTAATGTAAATGTTTCGAGTTTATGTAAGGTTTTCCCATGCAAAGGCATGAAAGACTACCTTGAAATCAGCAGCAAACCTCACAACAAATTTTCTAAAAAGTAGAGCATTGTTTTTCATCACTTCATCTTCTAACCATGCCATGTTACTTTTTATGGTCTGCACCACAATGTCAACATTTTCCTTCTCAATATCATTTGCAAGCAGCAAAACTTTGGCAAATAGTTGATCTTCTTTTTCTATTGCTGAAATAAGATATGTTTTCTGAGAGAAAGAGACTATTTCACTCTTGCCATTCAATAAATCTAACCCCAAGAGAGAACGCAAACATAAATTCGAGCCATTTGGCTGGCTAGAATTTGAGGCTTTATCATCAACATATTAAAATTACAAATATCCTAAATTATAATGACCGTGATTTACATTTTGGTTGGTCCAAGCCCAGAAAAAGTTATGCTCTACATAAATTCATTCAGCAGTGCAGAATTCATGTTTTTCTTCTTAAGAAGCCTAAGCAATTCGTTGAGATACCGAAGATTCAATCGTGATGGAAAAAATGGAGAATGCGCTGTGATTAGGAAGAGGCACTTCTGCGTGTGCGTTGGCAAGGAGAGAAAGCAGTTTTGTATTCAAATCACCTATTTGAAACATCCGCTTATTCGTTATCTGGTACAAAATTCGGACTTGATCCCATGTGATGTACAGAGTTTTGTGAATGTTGTGCAGTTGGTTGAGGGCAACCCAGTGTCAACTAAAACTCGCCATTGTAAATGCTAATCACTCGTAAATTGCACATATTAAGCTTCGTCACTCATTTATATATATATATCTGTCAAAATGTTTTGTTGTGAATATGAGTTGAAGACGATGCTGGATTAATATATATTGACACTGGGTTTCCATGTTTTGTTTGATTGGTTTTCATTTGTGTTTACGGATATTTATTTGTCTCAACTTTGTTTGGCTTTTCCCATTCCTCCTCCGTTAAGTCTGTTGGTAGTCTGTTCATGTATTAAATTTATTAAGTTTGTGACGTCTCTTTAGAATTTTTACTATTTTTGAGAATGTTTGTTTGTTTGGTATTTTCCACTATTCTCACGTTTAAATATATTTGTTTGTTTGGTCTTTCCCACTCTTTCAAGGTCGAGTATGTTTGTTTGTTTTGGTTTTTCCATACTTCTTCTGTAATTTATATTTCAAAAATAAATTCTATAAAATTGTATTTTATTATTCCAAGTCACATACACCTCATCTGTACATCTTAAAATTATTTTGACAATTCCAAAAATTTCAAGTTGCATACATCTTATATATACATCTTAAAATTAATAGCTTCTTACACCAAGTTAATAGTTGACAGCTGTTCATTGTATGCGAGAGTTGCTTCAAAAAGCTTGATCTTAGCGGCTACAAATTTTGCAGAGTCGACATTGAGCAAGATTGTTCTGTCGATTATCTCAAGTTGCTGCAGAAGAAGATTTTATTTGACTTGTTTGGGAAAAGCATTGAATTGAAAAGCTGCGAGGAGAGTAATCAATGATTAACGGAGGTTTTTAGAGAAGGTAAGCAACCTTTGGTTATGTTTGTGGAAAATTATTTGAAAGGAAGTGGCCTAGCCCATCTTTTTCCATTCAAAAGTGGATGAGGATCCTCATCACCACCAGGAAGTTTACGGAAACGAATATGTTGATATAGCATGGATTATCTCTCTGAGGCACAATCAAAGGAAATGCTGTGCGGAAAAACTTTATGCTATCCCAACTCAAAATTCTCCTAAACCTGTATATATTGACGACCTGTAAAACTTTTCGGTGGAATTCCTATTGTGTTGCGAGCTTGTAATGAGATGGTGACATCGTTGAAAGAAGCACTCACACAAGGAGAGTGAGACATGAGTGAGAAGGTAGTGGATGTTGTGTATAACAATTTAGACGAGGATTGCAGAGAGATGTTTCTACATACCGCCTGCACTTTTCAAAACAAGACATGACACATCATGTCTTACGCGATGGGATTAGTTGAGAACCAAGCCCTTGAAGATGCCGCACTTGTAAAGGTATTTCCTTCAAAATATTATAATTATAGAGAGTAGACAAAAATGTCACTGGAAGGTTACGAGTCATATATGGATAAGCAGGAAGGTATTGTGAGAGTTCATGATATAGTGAGAGCCCGAGGGAGAAGACTGTCCCAAGGCGACAGGATCACCGACATGGAATCGCTGCGTGATGCTCTTGGAGATACCCAGGTATATTCTTCCCGTCAATTTACACTTTACTAGAGTATGGATATAGAGGCAACATTTGATGTTTAAATGTATCACGACCTTGTCACTAATTACCACATCTTACAAATGCTTTGCAGAAGTTGCAGAAAATAAAAGGGATTAGCCTTCCCTACTCTACCTTTACCCTTGAAGCAGAGCAACTGGACATGATGAGTAGTTCGTTGAGATTTCTTGACGCACAATGTTTTAATCTAGCCACAACAAGGCTTATAGGAAGCATTCAAATAAATGGAAAATGTACAAGAAGCTTTCCAAATCTAAGATATGTTGATCCTGAGGACCACGATCTACCCATGGATCTTAACAAACTGAAGCACTTGTCAGTTTAAGTCACGCTCACATTTCTAAGGATGATGTTTATGAGGTAAGTAGTTGAATGTAACATTTTCTTTATGTGGAATATTTGAAGTGGATTTATTACATATTGAAAAATTCACTATTTGATTGTGTAGTTTTAAACGGATCATAAGTGTTTGCACTCTGTCGGCCATCTTCAATTGTTACGTTTTTAGGTATGTCATTTTCCTCTAGATTAACTGAATTCCCAGAAGATTTTGGCAACCTACATGATTTGTCATATTGTCATCAATTGGCGAGTCTTCCCCCAAACTTTGGCGGGATCAAGTCCCTAATGTTGTTAGTTATGGCTTGGTGTTCACATCTCGTTACATTTCCCAATAGATTTGTGAATCGATCTACTTTACAACAACCCAATTTATCATTTTGCAATGAATTAAATACCCTTTCGTGCAACTTTGGCCAAATTAACTCTTTCTTTTATTTATATTTGGGAAAACCTGATCTCACTACAATTCCTGACAGCTTTGGCAATTTAGGATCATTAACACGCCTAGATTTACAACAATGTTATTAATTAGGAAGCCTCCCCACGTGTTTTGGCCAACTTAAGTCTCTCTGCTATTTGGAAATGAGTTATAATTATATTTTTCTAGATTTCCGACACCTTTGGGAATCTAATTTCTTTCTGCAAATAGTAGATTTAAACCACTACTCTCAATTAATGAGCCTTCCACAATCATTTATCAAATTGACATGTTGGGAAAATTTGAATATGTTTAAATGTGAGAAGCTCTTAGCTCTTCATTCTTAATTTTGGTAGCTCGAGTCTTTAAAATTTCTCAACATAGGTAATTGCAAAGGCCTCTGCACACTTTCAGATTGTGATTTCGTAGGCTTGTCTTCACTTGGTTAACTCAATGGACGTGTTGGTTCAAATGAAGAGTTTAATATTTTTATTTATTGATGTAAGCCCAATGTTGATAGATAGGTGACAACATGTGAGGGAACACCACCCTTTTCTCATGCTATAGGTTTTGGTATTACCCCCTCATTACATTTAGCCATCTATTAGATTCGTGCAAGAGCTCCACAACTCTTTATTTTTAGTAATTATGTTTCACTGCTTGATGCAGAGTTTTATTTTTGGAGTTATTTATGATTGGTATGAAGCAATCTTCATTGAATCATTCCATGACAAGAGTATTTTTTCATATCTCAATGTTGATGGACAATCGCACGCATGAAGCAAATCTCACTTTTGTGGTGACAATGTGTGATCTTTCTTCTCCTACAAACACCATGGCTTTGGAAATGGTAGAGAAAAAATGTGCATAGATTTCTTCTTAAGATTTCCACAATATCTATGTGGAGATGGCAGAATTATTACAAAAAGTTAACAATGTGTGTGCAGAATGTCTTTCATTTACCAGAGGGCACTCCTTAGATGGCTATGGGCAATAAAATAGACCAAATATTTGTATATGTTGTGTACAACAACCTCTATGAGAAATATCCTTGGCTTAACTCGGGGACTATCTATCATACATGTCTTGCAAGTGCAAGTATATCGAGAGACAAAAACAACAAAAAACACGTCGAAGTTTTAGAGAGAAAGCTCCCCGATGATAATGAAGATCTTTTAGAAACACTAGTATATATTCAAGGAGGCTTCAAACCTCAATTCAACTCCCTAGAAGACATATATGGTAGGATAAAAGGAAATCCATACCGTTTATGAGTGCGGAGTGTAAGTTATAAACATGTTCTTGGCCCTTGTTGACTCAATCGTGACCTTTTGTTAGTCATTTCGTTGTTTGTGGTCGAATGATTTTTTCCGTTTGGCACCATATGTTGTGAAATTCCCATATGAACTCCCATAGAGTCGGTCTGCAAGGTATTATCTCGACAAAATGCACATATGGGAATAGATGCCCCCATCCTTCACCGTGTGCATACATGGTAGACGTTTCAACAATTAGTTTTTTTGCAATTTTTGTTTTTGAAAAACACACTTTCATCTTTGGCTTTCCATTTAGAGTGAGTATGTTTTTCTATTATTGGTGAAATTTCGAAGATAGGTGTAATTGGCGAATCCCCTATTTATCTTTATTGTTGGTACCTGGGAAGATTATGTATGTAGATCTCTTTAAAGCTTGTTGTATGAAACAATATTTATGTAAGACAACAAATTTTTCCCATCCGCATCTTTGTTTAATGTTGGAGATTAACTTTCTACAAATATTGCTCTCAAATTTTTTGTTTATTTGTTCATGTAATGCCCACTTCCCTACGACACTTAGTTGATTATCATTTTGAGTTATGCAGACTTTGGATATGGACATGATTTATACTTATGTTGATTAGCATGATGTTTTGTGACTAGATGCATTTGGATTATGATTGGATTTTGTTTTCAGTATGATCTACACTGACTCATGGGAGACTATTGGATGCCGATACTATTTTTATATGGATATATTGCATGTGTTCTAACATTGGATTTCTTCGCCATGATGAGTAGAATGTAGTTGTTGAATTTACATTACTATAATTTTGGATAATGATGAAATGCATAATTAAGTTGTGATTTAGACCTAGAAATAATGATTGATTGAATTACGTATAGATGTTAATGAATTTCATGCATATGGTTATTTTGGATATTTTGACATGGCCGTAAGGCCGAAGGAGGTATTTTACATCTTGCAGGAAACACAACGTGATCACAACCATGAGGGGGATTGGGAACCAAACACAATAGAATGTTAGGTGGTTACAACATTTGGTCGTCAAGGCAACTAGTAAATTGTATTGTGTTACCTTTATTCTTTTATGTGTTAAGAAAATTTCCATGAGGGGAAAATTTTCTAATGTGACCAAGGGGGTAAGAATTTTAATTACTTGTTTTAACTTACTTTAGTAGGTGTTTTTATTTGTGATATCTTTTTAAAATTTACTTTGCTAAGTGTGTTTAGATTAATGTAATATCTTGTTTTAATTTTTAAGTTTTGGAGGGAAGTCAAGTGGGTGTAATTAATTTTGATGGTTGGCTCCTTGAGCCTTGTGTTTCCTCATGTTTTGAATGTTGGTTTTGAGTGTTGACCACTCCAAATCCTTTGAATCTCGAATTTGAGATTTTGGGCAATTTTAGGGGACTTGTGGGACAAGTTGAACTTGTCCCACACTTCCCAAAACCCCTCACCAACCATATCTATGGGTTGGGAATCCAAAAAGGGGATTATTTATTGTTTTGGGAAGGGAAATATGACTTTGGAGTGCACTTTTCTTCATTTTGCATTTATTTGTGCCTTTAGACACATGGGAAGGGATGGATGTGGAAAAGAGTTGTCATTCAACCCAACCACCCATTTATGGTGTTTTGGGATTTGAGTTGACTTTGGGAGGTGATTTGAGGATGTGTGATGTGGCATCCTACATGGAGCCACATCACCCTCACTTTTCCCTTTGTCTATTTATGGAATTTTCCTCTCATGTTGAGGGGTTTGGAGTTTTGTTTTTTTTGTTGAAGAGTTCTCTTTTGTTATTTTCGGGAGAGAAAAGAAATTGGGAGAAAGAGAAAAAGAGAGTGCTTGGACTTGCATGCTTGGATTGTTTTGGGAAGGAGCTTGGACAAATTTCTTGGTTTAGGCTTCTCCAATGGAGAGGTAGGAAACCTTCTCCTTTGTTTTGCTTTCATATTATTGTTGCTTCTATGTTAAATTTGTGAATAATGCATGTTTACTTTGGTGTATTGTGAAAATGGATAAAATGCTTATTGTGTAGTATAGGAGAGGTCTATGGGAATACTCATGAGGGAGGCATAAGAGTAGATTAGGATATTGTGGAGGGAGTTTGAGAGGGATGCCCATCTTGGGTAAGAATGTTTACATTCTTACCTTGTCTTTGAGGGAGCCATAAGAGGAGGGAGGCATAAGAGTATGGGAGGAAAAAGGGGTACTTGAGGGAGGCATAAGAGTCATAGGGGCTTGAGTTTTATTGTGGAGGGTTTTGGATGGGCATCTCATCTCAATTGGGAGGCATAAGGAAAACATTCCCATAGTTCCTTCTCTTGTTGGCTTGGATGAAAGCCTTGTGTTGAAAAGCATTGTGTTAATTGTGTTTCCTTTTTGTTTCTTCTTTTTTACCTTGAATGTTGTGAAGAAAATTGTATTGTGGAAGCAAGTATTGTTGCCTTGAGTTGGAGACCACCCTTCATTGTGTTGTGTTTGGGGCTCGGGGGTCAATGGAGGAGATTGCTTCTCTTCTCCATTGAGTTTTGGTTGGGAGGAGAGTGTTGCCTCTCCCCCTATCTTGGTTGTGATTTGAGCTACTTGGAACTTGGAGCATGGATGAAGAACACTTTGGAGCACAAGAACCTTGTTGTTGAAAATGTTAAAACATCATGTAATTACCCACCTTGAGTGGAGAAAGAAATGTAATATCGCCTTGTTTTCTCTAGCTTCCATTATTGTAAATTTGTTCCACATGAAGTAGGGTATGTTGTAATAAGATTTGAAGGAAATGTTGCATTGATATGATAGTATTTCTTGCTCTAAAATTTATTGAGAATGTTGTTGAATTCTTTGGTGGAATATTGGAAAGAAATTACAAAAGGAAATATATTAAAATTTTTGTTTGGATACTTGAAAGTAATGTGTTGTAAAGATTGAAAGAAAAAAATAGTGCATCATCTCCTCTTGTGTAGTTGATGGAAGGTCTTAAGTTTTAAATGGCTTTTAAGATGCCAAAGAAGCATTTCAAGTTCTAGTTCCTTTTATGTTTCTTTATTCATTCATGAATTTATTGTAAAATCCATTGTAAACTAACAAAGAAAATGAAATCGAATCTCTTCGAAATCCCATGCAATGTCTATAAAAGATTGGATAGAAATAAATTATAATGCATATACTTTAAACCTATCAAGTCCAATATCCAACACTCCTTAATGTATATCAAAGACACTAATAGTTTGAATATTATCCATATTTAGGTATTAATAAAACTAATGGATATGCTGGTATTTAATCCTATTAACAATACACTGTTAAATATCCCCTTCATGTTAATAAAGCACACTACTCTAAGTCAAAATCAATAAATAATATCAATGAAATTAGTAAATATAATACACGTAGGGTCTGTTTCTTTCATTCTTGGCTTCTAAAAGGCAAGCAAACTGTTTTCTTCTTGTCCATGAATATTCTGATATGTAACAGACCCACCTCTATATGTTGTTCCTCCACGAACAAATCGTTTCAGGCTTCTAGTTATATATAGGACAAAAAAAAAAGAATTTAGAAACTGGAAATAGAACCTGGTCCTTTCTTTATCACCATAGGTCTGATACAGTGCGCCTTGATATGATGCAAGCCTATGTTTACAAATTGCTTCACTTAGCATCAAAAAAATTATTATGTCTCGCAGCTCGATACATTGCTTTTTTTTTTACTGTGCAAAACTATGTTTTCAGATTGCTTCGACAAGATCACATTTTAGTTATTTACTGCTTGGAAACACAACCAAATTAATTACACAGAAACAGCTCAAAAGACGAGACTCTACAAAGGAGCACTCGTCCTCTATCAAGAGTTGAGCATACACTATACTATGATACACCAATAAAAATACTCGCAAGATAGTTGTTTGAATTAGTTGTCAATGCTTACACATGATTGTTAAATGTGTGATTCAATCACAAATCGCAGACTTCACAAAGGCACACGATAATGCAATTAATCTAGACAAAAGAACCATACAAAATGACAAAGATATGAACAAAGGACTATCAAGAGATGCTCTCCAAGTCTTCTTCAAATCCAGCGATCAGATATTAATACGGCTGGACAGGCCGTTGTTATTCAACGTTTCTCACTGCCCTAGTCGATTTGATTTCCTTGGGGCGCCTCCTCTATCCCACAATCCTTGTGATAGATTATCCTGAAGGTGAAACCTGAGTTTTGAGGATGCATTCGATGCATCGAGCAGAGAAAAACATAGTTTTAAAAGCCACGGGTTTAGTCGCCCCCTCTGCTTGTCCCCCTACGCAGACACCTCTGGAGTTCCCGCCTCGTACGCACCATGCAGCACCCAATGAAAACGGAGGAAATTCACCCCCTCCCGTTTACAACTTCTCCTCTCGCTGTCCACGCAGCCAAGCCATCCAAAACGGGCCTTCACACCTCTTTCCTGGCCATGGTTTCACTGCGCGGCTCGGGAGGAATCCGTGCTTGTTTAGAAAAAAAAAAAAAAAAATTGGGTATTCTTCTAAACGAATTGTAGCTCTTCATTTTGGGGAAGACTTGCTTGTACAGGTAGTTGAGGCGTCATGGTTCTGGGCTCGAGGTTGTTTTCTTCTTTTTTTTCTTTAAAAGGAGAATAATGCAGAGTTTCATTTATTGAAGATGTTTGAAAAATGACCAAAGTTCTCCTGCTACGTATGTGGCACTCTTCCTTACACGGAAATGTTTAGTTACAAAGCTTAGAAGTCATTCGGGCATGTTTAATTTTTTTACTTCCTCTTCCAACGTGTTTTAAAACAAATTAAATGCTTAGTCTTTGCGTGGTTATCCGGTGGGTGTGCGTCTGATCCGGCATCAAGTTTTGTCTTGTGCATGCCATATATTATACTATTTCCTTCCTAGCTCGGCTATCAATAGTTCTGGTCGGTGATAAGATCCTACCCAAAGCGCACTTAGGTGGAGTGTTGGGCATTGCTTTATATCATGATAGTTTTTTTTTTTTTTTTCTTTTCTCTGTGTAATAAATAGACTATGGATGATTCAGAAGTAGGCTTTTACTTAGGATGAAATCGAGTCGATTATCTTGCATTAAAATCTTTAGCAAGTTGTCAATGTTCCCGGTTGCAACATTTTTTTTTAGGGCTATGGGATCATCTTAGGATACACGCGTTGTTTATCGGAATTGGTGTTATCCACTCAACTCAGGTTGTAGCAGTTAGATATAAAAGTAGAGTGAATTCAAAATCTCCCATTAGAATGCAGATGGAATAAGGATTCGAGTAATTAAATTCTATTCATTCCTTCTCGAAATAAAATGCTCTCCAGATGTATTTTTGCATAGGTGACTCTATGTATATTCTGTTTTGAATACGAAACAAAACTCCTTTTATAGCATGTACTTGTCTAGACTTGCTTCCTTTCGATTTATTGAAACCTTCCTTCAAATGATCGATTTTGGAGTATTATTGTGGTAAAACGATATATGTATTTATACACTATTTAATCAAATCACTAGCCTTATAACGTGCACTTATATGTCCTAGTACACTTAGTAAGTATAAAAGGATTGATTTCTAATCTGTTCTCTTAATCTCGATTAAAAAAAAAAAATTGTTGTCGCGTTTTTGGGTCGTATCTGCAGTAACAACATGTTCTTCATCGTCGACGCCTCTTCGTTTTTAGGCGTTACTGAGTTCATAACATATAATTTAATAAAATAATATTTAAGGTTGTCAAATTTGTTGCATCTCCAACAATATGTGTCAAACTTTATTCATTGTATACCTTGTTTTTGTTGTGAAATTATATTTATTTCCATTGTGTTTCTTCATTCTAATTTTGCAGTTAGCCAACAAAAAATAAAATTTAAGCAATGGACTATTGTTAGACCTATTGGATTACATTTAGTGAAAGTTTCAATGGCTCAACAGGATAATGATGTCTTCTGAAAATTGCAATATGGTTGTCAAGAGAGCACCCACTAGATGAAGCATTTTACTTTGAAAAGCCTTGAAGTTTCATCATAACACAATTTACTCGTAATAATTGTAATTGATGAGCTCACATCACGTTGAGATGATTTGTCTATCATGTACCTCAAATAAGATAGAAATATTTTTATTTATTAGCATTGCTTAACCCAACATTTGAAAATGGACAATATTTGAATTAAGAAAAAAATCAGAAAAATAAATAAACAAAGTTGATAATAGCTATAAGGGGAACAAAAATACAATACTGTCAACAATTTTAAAACAAATCTCCATATTATCTTCAATGTAAAAGAAAATAGAGATAAAAATATAAATAAATGACAAACTTTTGTTTGAACACTATACTTGGTATATTTTTGTCTCTTATTGGATTTAGCTTACTATGCAAACCTTAGGTATTTCTTTGTGCAAATTTTGCAACCAAAATAAAAACACCCAGTGAAGATATTTGATGGCTTGGAATCATTATCTTAACAAGGATAAATGGGAAGAAAATAAAAAGAAAAGTATTTTTCTTATTTGAGAAAGTTTCACTTAGAAATAATCATGTAAAGTCCTTTTATAATTAGGGTTTTCTTGAAATGCAATTTTTTTAAACTTTATGATTCTATGTTTTTTCTAGTGAAACTATTTTTGTGTGACTTTTTTTCATTGAAGTATAACATGAATACGAACATTTGAATCTTGATAATGAGAACTTGTTTACCCTTCATATTAATTTGTGCTCATAGTGGATGGCTAAACTAATGTTTGTTGTGCCAATTTTATATGATAATTGGCAATTGGAAAAAGATATAAATCATTGCTAATTTTTACATTTTTATCATTTTAAAAAGTTATATTGTTTGTATACAAATTATTTTTAGAAAATGATGTAAATTCCTATAATGAAATATATAGATTTTTCTTCTTTTAAAAATAAAATTAATGTCAATATATTCTTAACTAGTTGTCATTCAGGTGAAATGTCTCCCTTTGCCATTGTAAACAACTCCCCACTTCTTTCTTTCTCCCGAAGCATGTTATATGTATCAACACGACAAATTGATTTGAAACATGGAAAATTTAAAACACCCAAATAATCTTAATCTTGAGTTTCTAGATGAATATTAATTCACTTTTGAAAATGGTTATTACATAGATTATACAAACACCTGCATTTATTTCACTAAATCTAGACTTATTCCGGTCGAAAGTGCTAAAAATATAGTCAAAATTTGAATCCAACATTACTAGTTTTGGATTCCAAAACGTCAAATATTGGGATTATTTGCACTCCAAAATCACATTTATTGGAATTTTCTGTACTCCAAAATCACATATATTGGAATCTAAAAATCAAAATATTGGAATCCAAAAATACAATATTGCAATCCATTAATTCTCCTTCGGAGTCCAAAATATCGATCATGAATTAACTAATGAATATGTAAAAAAAAGTAATGATTTCAGGAATCCAACATTGATATGAGAAATAATGCCTAATGGCCACTAGCCCGTATAAAATAGAAATATGTTTTGTTTTATATGGGCTAGCGGCCGCTAGGCTTAATGTTTGCTTTGGAATATGACTCTTATCAGTTTTCAGATGTCTTTAATATTAAACTATGCAAATTTAAGCATTTAAAACACCTTTGGCATAATGGCTGCTAGGATAATGACATTCACGAGATGTGAGACACTTCTAGATTCATTTACTATGGTGTGATTGAACCTAGGGGCAACTAGAGAATTATCGAAGATGTTATGAAGAAACTAACAAAGGGCGATGATTCATTTTATGAGAATGTAATTAACTGTAAAACCATTCTAGATATATTTTCATATTTAAATTTAGATATCAAATTAACTTCATTTATTATGGTGTGATTGAACCTCAACGCAACCAGGAGGATTTCTTAAGATATTATGAAGAAATTAACGGAGGCTTAAGATCCAATGTAGGAGAATGCAATTAAATGTAAAAACATTCCATATATATTTTCATATTTAAATTTAAATATAAAATTAATTGTAAAAAACATGGCATATATATTTTCATATTCAAATATGGATATGAAATTAATTAAAATTAATTATAAAACCATCCTAGATATATTTTAGTATTTAAATATAGCTATGAAATAAATTGAAATTCCTTTACTAAAGGTAGAATTATAGTAAAACATTTGAAGAATAATTTGAATTTATAATATAACACTATTCCCGAAGATGGGATTCCAAATCAATAATAGAAATCATAGTAAATCTCTAATAAAAAAGCTCCCTATAATTATTTTTTTGATCTAATAAAATCCTGAACATCTTTAACGTCCTTCAATGGTTGCAACAAAGGCCACAACACATCTAACAAGTATTTGTCTTCTGACTTAGAATCTATGTTAAATGTTTTAGCAATTATGTAGTTCGCCACATCATTGAACTTATTTTTCTCTAAAGAGTCATCTACAAGCACTATATTTTTACAATTGTACGATGCATTAAACCACCACCAAATGGAGTTAATATTCTTGAGATATAATTTAGGATTCCCATAACCTTCATAATCAAAGTGTTTAGTCTCGACACAATCTTCTTGTGTAAATATGAACTCAAAGCTTCCAACCTCTAAGCCAATGTTTTGAAGGAATGAAGGCATCATGTCATCAACATTTGACTTTCTTGCCAATGTCCATAGTGTTATTTTGAAATGTTTTTGCACCATTACAAGAACTCTTTCGCATTAGATATGATTTTTTTTTTGAGCTTGATGCTGCTGAAATTTTTTAACTTTCTATATACCGAATCAACCTTATGGAGGGTGTGTGTCAAAACACCGTTTATATCAAATACGATCAATTTCATGTTACATGTGTTCATATTTGCAAATGAAAAAAAAACAAAATCAAATGGTTGAGGGTGGTGTATTAATCAAAAAATAAAAAACAAGCCCCTTTCGATATTGTTATATCAAAAATCAAATGGTTGTAGGTGGTGAAGAAGGTGAAAAATCTAAGGGCATTCCTCATTTCTTATTGTTGTACTAGGAATATTTTTTTGTGTAGAATTTATTTGAATCGAATGTAATGTTTCAGTGCAACGATCTTTACATACCATATTGTAGTTATTTCATTGCATTTAAAAGTGGTATACATTTTCTAGTATCAAATCAAAAAAAAATTTAAGCACACTTAGAATTAATTTAGGAGTACATATTTGATTAATAAATTCACCTCAAAAATTTGTTGCAATAAAGTTTCTCGGTTAATTTGCATTCGTAACTTATACACTCACACTCTCAACTTATAATCGGGGTAAATGTAAATGCTACCAAATTATATTCACAAAATCTCAACATATAAAATAGTTAAGCAAAACCATCATAAAAACATATGAATGTATATTATTTACAATGTTAAGTAGTATCATCATAATAACATTTTGAAATGATAAGTATTTATTTATCATTTTCTCACTCCAAATATTTGATTCCCTCTACCACATTCAATCCCTTAGAAACTATTAGTGATAAGTCTTTGTACAAATCGGTCATCAACCACATATCTTTTGAACAATTTTCTCCTTTGCTTGTCATCCCAGCCATAAAATTTGGTGGAGGGTTTCCCTTTTCACTTAATGTAATACACAATGTGTATTTAGAATCGTAGGGAACATCGTTTACTCCAAACATTTTCTAGATATTTTATTACAAGTCCATCTATTATATTGTAATGTTGTTTTCCTAAGGTAAGTACTAGATTCAATTTAGTCAATAAAATTTTAGCCTTTGTCATCTTTTCAACATCAGCAAAAGTTATTTTGTTAGACCAAAATCCAATTTCAAATTTTGTTGACAATGACTTTATAAACTCTTTTAGGCCACCTCACAGTTCATAGTCTCCTGCTTGAACTTGAATGACATCTCAAGAGAGGATGATTGGTTTTTATTATACAACAAGCCCTCCAAATCTAAAATAAACAAGTAATTCTTGTGGCTAAATGTAGGGAAGTAAACATTTTTTTTGCAATTGGTCTCATATCAATGCTAACCAATGGAAATAATCAACATTTTATTTTTGCAGCTACCACTTACCAATGGGGCTTACGGTAGGATTGCATCTTCTTTACCCACAATTGGATCCTTTGATGTAAGATATATTTCAAACAAACATTAATCTATTCATAATATAGCTATTGTTATGGCAAATGAAAGTATATTTGAAAAAACATAGTGATATATGCGGTAAAATGATAAATTCAATATCAACACTTTAGGAGGCTACCACTTACCGATTGAGCTTCTAGCTTGGCTTGTATAGACCTTACCCATTGATGGGTTTTTGATACAAGATGTATTGCAAACAACATTAATCAATTCATAATCGATTTCATGTTATGAAAAATGAAATCATAATTGAAAAACATATTGCTCTCCTGGTAATATGGTAAGTACAAAAGAAATTGTTCTATCTTCTGAAATTTTTTTAGCCACTACGGTTTGTTTATATTCATTGAACCACCCATTAGCGAACAACAGTTTTGGGATATTGATGTGGATTAATGACCGCTAGGCTATGGCATAATTGGCTAGACCAAGCATCGATACTAATGTCTGTTACTTATGAAACGATAAGTACAAACTATGTAGCATTGGATGCCACCATGAACTTTTGAAATAGGTTATTTGGCTATTCCTTCTTTGAAAATGGTTCCTCTTCTAGAGTTAGATGATATTATTTTTGTAACTTTGTGAGCCTTATAAATGGTTTTGTTTAAAAATATGCATGGATAACATACTAGGTTCTAAATACATGTTCATGTTGGTTACCACTGTACACTCCACTATTACTTTCTCTGGTTGTTGGTTGTCTACATAAACCATTAATTGTCTTATAAATTTTTGGGGCTTAGTAGTGGTTTTTATTTATAAATGCACACGACTAACATACAGTTGATTGATGCATATTCATGTGAAATGTGGCCAAGTTCTCCTCATCTGTCATCAAAGTTAGTGAACATAGAGTATTGTCAAAAATGAAAACCATGGCAATTGAAAATAGAGCTCATTAAACATATTTATAAAATTATTAAAGGTCAATCACCATGTTGAATTGGTTGTGTAACATCAAGTTGAGAGGGTTGTACATCAACTCCTATTGTTCTTTGGTTTTATGCTTAAATAAGAAATGTATAAGTAGATTTTTTTGGTTAAAAGCCATTTAAAAAATCACTTGTTCAAGTTGTATTCTGTACAAACCTTTCTTCATATGAGAATAGTAATGTTTCAAAAAAATTCCTGACTATGTGTCTCAACAATAAAAACAACATATAGATTGCATTCAACTAACGCACATAGTACGACATTAATGCTTTGCCATATAAAGGCACTAATACTAAAGAATTTTGGGAATAACGCTGAGTAAACATCCCAACCCAGAACTCATATGATCGTTCACAAGGAAAAGGATGTTTGTTTCATTTTAGTCCAAATTTTCATGCGAGTTATCAATTGTTGTGGTAGTTTTTCCATACAATCCTAGTGACTTCTTCTCTTTCATCATTGTTATCATCCCGCTTATGCACACCGGTTATTGTGTACATAAGACACAAACTTTTAAATTTTCCACTATGTCATAGAGTCTGTAGCATCCATCCGAATCTATTATCCACTTGTCTTTAACCTTTTCCATATATATTTTCATTATTTCTCTTAACATTTTTTAATATTCAACTAGTATGAGAACAATAATAATACAATCCAACACACTAGTTCCAATTGTTGTTAGCAACTCCATTATTACATCAGAAGAAATATTGCTAGACAAATTACAAAAATCAGTGATAACACATTCTACATTGAAAATATTGGTGGCAAGAATAATTAATAGAGTTGACAAAAGTGGAACGGGTATGAGCATTGACTAGTATAATCTTTTTGTCCTCCATCCTTGCGGTATATTTTCTTCCATTGACATCACATAGTTGTTTAATATTGTCTAAGCCTCGACGGGAAGAACTTCTTCCACCATTTGGTCCTTTTTGTTTCAAATTTTCCCTTATTTGGGGAATCATATTTTCTCTTTCCTTTTCTCTCTTCACCCAATAGTATAGAAAACTAGTGGTAGTGTGATTCATGCAATTTAAATTTTTCAATTACATTGGATTCACTGCAGGATGTCAATAGAATATTATCTGGATGTCTTTTCTTTAAAATAATGTAGAATTTTTCTCTCATTTTTCTGTCTCCTTTTATTCTCCGTCGGTAGGATTCAAATGTCTCGCTATTACACCTTCCCTGAAACAGATCTAGTTAACTAGACATCCCCTAATTGTACTTTATCTTCTAAGATCGATAGTTCTTCGTCGGTCATTCCAATAGGAGCCCTGAATGAATTGGCTATGAATCTTGCCAATGAATTTGGTTGAAATTTAACCTGATTATCTATAATAGGTGAAAAAGAAGGCCACCCGATCTAAAAAACTAAAATGTTTTCATCCATTTAGTCCATATATCATCGAAAATCCCATTTGTCGTATAGAACTTCGGTTCATTCCACTTTTAAAATACAAAAGGCATTGATTCTCAAAGTTTTGCATTCAAAGCACAATCATATGTTTTATCTTTTTATATAACAAAAGTAAATGTTAATAAACAATGTAATAAAATTAAAATACATTACCTTCCACTCTTTTATTTTTGTTTTTGTCAATTTAGGACGTTGAGGACATCCTAGTGATTTCCAAACTGATATAGCTTTGTACAACAAATCAATAAACTTGGTGTCTATCCAAGTTTTTTTCACTTCATTTTGTTGTTTGCAAATATTAGTAATGGCTTCGTTAGTTGCATTTGTAGATAGAATGTGAGCCCTTTAAAACTATAGCCTCAGATGTAAAGACTTGTAAGTATCTGATCCCAAAATAATTTTTTTGTACACATATTGTATGTTGGCCGTCAAGTATATAAAATTTAACGTCATCCCTTTGTAGATCTTGGAGTTTAACAACATTATTCATAGACTACAAGAAGGGAAGAAGAATTACATCCCTCTGTGTAGGAATAACATTTATCAACACGGAGTGCACAAGAAGGTCAAAATTCTCATCACCTAGAGGATGATGCTGATATTCTGGAGGTGCTACATAACACCTTGAAACATCAATTGAAAATACTTCACCATTGAACAAAAATTAATCAAACTATTGAATAGTCAAAGATTCTACTTTCGTGAATATAGTGGTTTCTTTCTTCAACAATGTAGTTGATTTAGTATTATTTTTCAACCCCTACAACTTTGATTTGGATGGATTGATATCCAATTTATCCAAATATATTTTCCTCAACATAGTAAACAAATTGGCATGTTTAGGAGGTGAAAGAGAACCTGTTCTATTCAAAAAATGACAAATAGAAGAGGTTTTATCAGTTCTATACAATTTTCGAGTACTACAAACATGCCACTCTGAATGTCTTCTACATTTTAACTGACTTTGTCATTATCTACTAACAACCCCAAATTCCAACCATATAGTACTAAAGAGGAACATGGTTCTTTGTATATTGAGGCTTGCATTTCCCATTTCTTGAATAAAGAAACATCCAATTCCATATCCAAAATAAGACACTTATTATTTTCATAGTCAATGCATTTGACCTGAACACGTAGTGTACTCGAATCAATAACTATTGAGGATATAACCATATCAACTTCCTCATGTTTGTCATCTATAAAAAACAACCATAGGTCGATGTAGTAGTTGTCAGGGCTATGGATTTAAACAAACCATTCCTCGTCTCTTTTCTTCTAACACTCAGTGCCTTCAATGAATGGAATTGTCGAGAAGGGAGTGTGAACAATGGAATACATTTAACCTGCAATTAGAGTAGAATATATTACTAATTACTTCATATATGGAGTAAACTTTTTTTTTTTTTTCACATTATATGATAATGAATATAAGTAATAGCCTTTGTTATCACCAATATTTAGAGTACATTAATTTTTATCATTGGAGAGTAATCAACATAATGGTTAGTGACCACCAGGCTTCCACCAGACGTGATATCTAACCTTCAAATGGTTACTATAATTCGTATTTTTTGGATCACATC
Source organism: Taxus wallichiana var. yunnanensis (assembly GCA_018340775.1). Taxonomy (NCBI): domain Eukaryota; kingdom Viridiplantae; phylum Streptophyta; class Pinopsida; order Cupressales; family Taxaceae; genus Taxus; species Taxus wallichiana. Next base: position 888,817,246 of record CM031239.1, read on the forward strand.
AAAAATAAGAGAAACTATGTAGATTTTTCTTGACAATTAACATGTAACATATTTTGGAAGGATTATAATTTTTCCGCCAACCGTCCATATTACGTAGATAGTATGAAAATTAAGTTGACATATAAATGAACAGTTTTTAACATTCTTTGTTGTGAATTTACAATAATTGAATGGACTAGCATAGAGACCATTAAGATTTAATTTTTTGTATTTTGAGTAGAGTGTGTGAGAAACAAATCACATTAACGAAGTCAACGATCGTTAAGCAATATTTTTTAAACATAAAAATGTTTAATTGTTCCTTAACACATATTGCAAGAAATAACTTAGTGGCTATTAAGACCTAACACTTTTGATTTGAAATTGGGAATTGGAATATATTGTGTAAAACACGTAACTAACATCCGTTCATATCAATGAAAATACTTAGTGACCACGAAGCTCCATTATTAATTGAAAGGAATGGGAAGCCGCTTAGGATCTTTAGTTTTTTTATTTAAAATAGAGATAGAATAACAAATCATTGTTTAGCTTAGCAGTTGTAAGGTTCCCACCATCAATATCTCTATAGTTTTGAATTGATATTGTTTTTCAATGATTATAAGTGTATCATATTGGCTTGATTATCCCTGACGGAGCCAAGTGTTGCACTACATACCCTTGGGAGGGATGAAGCCTTATGTATTTCTCATAAGATATATTATTTATGACGTATAATTTAGTTAGGTTCTTATATTATAAAATTCTTAGATACCACTAAGTTGCATTACTAATTGTAAGGAATGACATAGCGGTGGCTAGGCTCAATAATTTCTTAATTTGAAAATAGTGACCGCTAAGCTCCATTACTAGTTGAAAGGAATAAAGTAGTAATGCTAGGCTCAACATTTTCTTAATTTGAAAATAGATATATAATAACAAACAATGGTCTAGATTAGTGGCCACTAGGATCCTATCATTACCACTTGTCATTGTAATCACTATTTGTTCCTCTCACATTCAATTTTAGATCGATATTATTTTTCATTGATTGTAATTATATCATATTGGCTAGACTTTACATGGTGGACCCAATTGCTGCACTACATTCCATCAAGAGGGATCAAGAATTATTTATTTATCCTAAGATATATCTTTGTAAATTATAATCCATATTTTTTTGTATCAAAGAAAATCTTATCAACTCGCTAGGCTCAATAGTTTCTTAATTTCAAAATAGCTATAGAATAACAAATCATGGTCTAGCTTAGCAGCCACTAGGATCCTATCATTACCTCTTGTCATAGTAATCAATATCTTTACAACTTTATATCGATTTTAACTTTTAATGATTGTAATTGTATCAAATTGGCTGGATGTTACTTAGTGGAGCCAATTACTGCACTAATTTCCATCGAGAGTGATCAAGACTTTCCATTCATATAAAAAAAATGCGTAGCTGATCGCTAAGCTCCATTACTATTTGAAAGGAATAATGTAATGACTGTTAGGCTCACCAATTTCTTAATTTGAAAATAGCTATATAATAACAAACAATGGTCGAAATTAGTGGCTGCTAGGATCCTATCATTACCATTTGTCATTGTAATCATTATCCATTCAACTTTGGATCGATACTATTTATCATTGATTGTAATTGTATCGTATTGGTTGGAAGTTACACGGAAGACCCAATTGCTGCACTACATTCCATCGAGAGGGATAAAGACTTATTTATTTCTCCTAAGATATATCTTTGTAAATTATAATCCATATTCATTCGTATCAAAGAAAAATCCTAGCAACTACTAGGCTCAACAGTTTCTTAATTTCAAAATAGCTATAAAATAAAAATCATGGTCTAGCTTAGCGGCTGCTAGGATCCTATCATTACCTCTTATCATAGTAATCACTATCTATACAAATTTAGATCGATTGTAATTTTCAATGATTATAATTGTATCAAATTGGTTGTATGTTACCTAGTGGAGCCAATTGTTGCACTACTTTCCATCGAGAGGGATCAAGAATTTCTGTTCGTATCAAAGAAAATTCTTAGCGACCGCTAAGATCCATTACTTTTTGAAAGGAATAATGTAGTGGCTGCTAGAATCAATAATTTCTTGATTTGAAAATATCTATATAAAAACAAACAATGGTCTAGCTTAGCGGCCGCTAGGCTCCTATCATTACCACTTGTCATTGTAATCACTATCTGTTGAGATTTGGATTGATACTATTTTTCATTGATTGTAATTGTATCATATTGGATGGACTTTACATGGCGGACCCAATTTCTGCACTACATTCCATTGAAAGGGATCAAAACTTATTTATTTCTCCTAAGATATATCTTTGTAAATTATAATTCACATCAGTCCAAGTATCAAAGAAAATTCTTAGTGATCGCTAAGATCCATTACTAATTGAAAGGAATGACATAGCATCGCTAGGATCAATAGTTTCTTGATTTGGAAATAATGATAAAATAACAAATCATGACATAGATTAGCATCTCTTAGGCTCATAACAATACCTCTTTTTACTGTAAACACTATCTTTATAACTTTTGATTGGTACTATATTTCATTGATTATAATTGTATCATATTGGTTGGACTAGCCCTGTATATAGCCTGGTGATGCACTATATACCCATGAGAGTAAGTGATCTTTATGTAGTTTTTATAAGATATATCATTGCAACATATAATTCACATAACTTCTTATCAAAGAAAATGCTTAGCAAGAATCACTAATTACTGTTTTATTTATTGAAAGTAATTACATAGTTGTTGCTAGGCTAAACAATTTCTTAATTTGGAAATATCAATATAATAATAAATCATGATATAGCTTAGTGGCCGCTAGATTCATACTAATACATTTTTTCATCGTAAACACTATCTTTACATCTTTGAAGCGCTACTATTTTTCATTGTTTAAATTCAAAAACACCTTTTGAGATTTATGAATTTCATGCCACGTGTCATCGTTTTAGTGGGTACTATTTATATTATAATATCATGGATTCATATAGGTTTAAAATATTTTATACTCATTTCTCTAAATATAATTTTCATAATAAATATGTCAATTATAATGTTTTCTAACTATCAAAGTTCAAACATGCCACATCGACACCCGCATGACACATAGTAATTGGAGAATCATATTCTATTAACATATTACGTCTAACATTTTCTAGGTCGATTTTGATAAAAAATAAAAATAAAATTTGCCTATACATTTATACAATTTATTTCTTCTATTTTCTTATAATATTATATGTTTTATTTCGATTTTACTATTTTATAATATAACCAATAACAAAAGGCGTTGTTTTCAATATTATTTATTTAATCGTTATCCCACACCTTTTTCATAATGAGTGGTAAATTTAAATTTTGAATTATGAATTCCCCACATTTGAGAGTATTTGAAATTTGAATATACTCTCAAATTCCCGCTCTTTCGCTTAATGTTCGGGAAAGTCTAATTTTTAAATTTTTATATCCCGCACTTTTTATATTTTCAAAAATTTAACGTGGAATGTGCTGAAAAAATTATTAAATGCCCTAGAGAACTATTTCTTAGGGTTTCTATTTTTAGGTCTTATAGAAAAGCAACTTGTGAAATTATAGAACAATACAAGTAAGTCATAGATTGCAGGGCCGAGTGCAAGAATCCCGACCATTTTGGCAAGGGAACAATTAGGCAAGTAATTATAATCTCATTTGCAGAGAATGCATGCAAAGGATACAAACAAAGGATACACACAAAGGAAACACATAGAGGAGGGAAGGAAAAGGGGTTGCGGATAAAATCACGTAGATGCTAGTTCAATATGCAAGATGGAGATTTAGAAGACATCGGTAAACACGAAATAATCTCATATCTAAATCAGATATTTATCAAAAACGTATATTATAGTAAATGTGCACCTTTTTGATTATGGGATTGTTCAATAGTTTTTTCTTGGACTAGTTCTGTATTTTCACGTCAGTCCCGCCCTACTTTTCCTTACTAAAACATGCTCTGTGGACCAACTCGCATATCGGTTCCTTTTGATCATCTTGTCAAACTGCCTTGTTCTTCAAGAAAACAAGGATTTTGTTGTGCCCTAATGAAAGAAAATTTAATCCCTTTTCAGCTCTAGTTTTTATTTCATTTGAATGCTTTCATGTATCCACCATTCTATGTCTCCATCTGGAATTTTTTTCCCTCTTTGGATATCCATTGTTCTATGTCTCCCTCTGGATTGTCTTTTCCGGATAATGATGACTGTCACATAGTCACCAAGTATTAAAATTGTAATGGTTTGTGAGACTCAAAGTATTATCTAGATATTCCTTATGACTACCATTTCTATTTTTTCTTATGATGATAGAAATAACCAAAGGTAATTATTTCATTGTACATTGTTTATATGGTTGTGGTGTTGACTTTATGAGAAGATATTCGAGGTTAAAAAAAATCTTCAAAACTATGGAATAATATAAGTTTTCAATTGTATGATAAAGTTTTGTACGATGGAAGGTAAACATATGATATATACTCGTAAATTTTATGAAATAAATTTTTTAATCACTATGTATTTAAATTTATATTTCCTTTTTTCGCCCACTAAGCCATGATAAAAATCACATAGCTTTGTAGTCATAATGATATATATATATATATATATATATATATATATATATATATATATATATATATATATATATATATATATATATATATATATATTAAACAATATTATAATAGGTCACGTATTATGGAGAAAGATAAAGTGTTGTCATATATATCAATTGATGATTCTACACGTATTTCTATGTATCCAAATGGAAACTACAAATTTATTTTTATTGTTTATAGATTTTCAATTTTATTTCTCCTATCGGAATACAATCAACCAAGAAAAATTTATGTGGCTTAGCGGCCGCTAGGCTATAATTATCTTTCAAAGAAAATTTGTTTGAATATCAGTGATAGTAAAAATCTATATATAATTGTATAAAAATAGAAGGTTTACGTTTAGAGCTTAGCGATTGCTTAGTTAATTCCTTCTTGTAAATAAGATTGACAAATTATTTATTATGAAAACCAAATCTATATACATTACTTGAGTTTACACTTTTGATATCAAAATTTAGAGTAAGTTTTTTTGAGGTTAGCAACCACTAGGATATGCCAACAAATAATATTTAGAGCTTAGTGGTCGCTAGGTAATGCCATCGAATAATATTTGGAGCCATGCGGTGGTTATGATTTTAAAAAATAGATTAAAATATTATGATCTTATCGGCCACTCGGATATGCCACAACATATTATTTGCAGCTTACAATCGCTATGTATGACCACAAAATAATATCTTGAACATTAGGGTTGCTAACATTTAACACATTAGGGTTCTTAGCTTAGCATTCACTAGGTTATGCTTGGAACATATTATTTAGACATTAGTTGTTGTTAGGATTTAAAAAAATAAGAAAGATATTGTGAGATTAGCAACCACTAGGGTATATCACAATACCATATTTCAGAACTTAGCTTAGCAATCACTAGGTAGTATATGTATACTTTGAAGTTTTAGGCCACTAAGACACTATAATATTTTGAGATTAGATGTCGATAGCATTTAACAAGTCAAAGAATGATATTTTTAGATTAGTGTCTGCTAGCTTATGTTGCAACATATTATTTGAAGATTTGTTGTCGTTAGGATTTAACAAAAACAAAGTAAGATATTGTGAGCTTAATGACCGCTAGGTTATGCCACAATAACATATTCTGAGCTTAGCGATCACTAGTCATTTATGGATATTTTGAACTTTTACGCCACTAAGACACTACCACAACATAATAGTTGGAACATAGCGGTTGTTAATATTTAACAAAATAAAGTAAGATATTTCAAGACTAGTATCCGCTAGGTATTACCACAACATATTATTTGGAGCTTAGCGGTCACTAGGATTTCACAATATTAATTAAGGTAGCATGAAATTAGTGGCCACTACGTATTTCCATAACATAATATTTAGAGCAAATACTTCGACAGGATTTAACAATTTAAATGAAATTATTTCGAGCTTCATGGCGACTACTCTTTATAAGCGATGTAATAATTTAAGCATGGCGTTCATTAGGATTTAACACATAATATTTGGAGCATAGTGGTAGTCAAGATTTAATACATTAAATTAAGATTGTAGGAGCCTAACATCCACTTGGATATTCATAATCATAATATTTGAAAGTTATCGGAGTATGCTTTAACAAATTTTGAGCTACTCTAAGCATCTAGGTGCTACCACAATATAATATTTCGAGATTAGATGTTGCTAGCATTCTACAAGTCAAAGAATGATATTTTTATCTTAGCTTCCGCTAGCTTATGTTGCAACATATTATTTGAAGATTTATTGTCACTAGGATTTAACAAAAAACAAGTAAGATATTGTAAGCTTAGCGACCACTACTGTTATGCCACAATAATATATTTTGTGCTTAACGATTCTAGACATTTATGGATATTTTGAAATTTTACACTGCTAAGACACTACCACAACATAATAGTTGGAACATGGAGGTCACTAAGTTTTAACAAAACAAACTAAGATATTTCAAGACTAGTGTCTGTTAGTTATTGCCATAACATATTATTTGGAGCTTGACGGTGCTAGGATTTCATAAATTTAATAAAGGTAGTATGAAATTAGATCGCTATGTATTGCCACAACATAATATTTAGAGAAAATATTTTGACATGATTTAACAATTTAAATGAAATTAATTTGAGCTTCATGCCGCTAATATTTACAACAATGTAATATTTTAAGCTTAGCGTTCATTAGGATTTAACGCATAATATTTGGAGCTTAGATTTCACTAGCATATAACAAGTCAAAGAATGATTTTTTTAGGTTAGAAACTACTAGCTTATGTTGTAACATATTATTTGAAGATTTTCTATTACTAGGATTTAACAAAAACAACTAAGATATTACGAGCTTAGCGACCACTAGGTTATGTCACAATAACATATTTTGAGCTTAGTGATCGATAGTCATTTATGGATATTTTGAACTTTTACGCGACTAAGTCATTACCAAAACATAATAGTTGGAACATGGCAATCGCATTAAGATTTAACAAAATAAATTAAGATATTTCAAGACTAGTGTTCGTTAGGTATTGCTAAAACATTTTATTTGGAGCTTAGCGGTCACTAGGATTTCTCAAATTTAATTAAGGTAGTATGAAATTAGCGTCAGCTACGTCATCGCCACTACATAATATTTAGAGAAAATATTTCGAGTCAGGATTTAATAATTTAAATGAAATTAATTTGAGCTTTGTGGCCATTAGTCTTTACAATGATGTAATAATTTAAGCTTAGCATTCGTTAGGATTTATTGCATAATATTTGGAGCATATTGGTTGTCAGGATTTAACACATTAAATTAAGATTCTAGGAGCCTAGCATCCGCTAGGATATGCATAATCATAATATTTGGAATTTATCGGCGATATGCTTTAACAAATCAAATTAACAAATTTTGAACTACTCGGCATCTAGGTGCTTCCACAAAATAATATTTCGATCTTAGATGTTGCTAACATTTATCAAGTCAAAGAATGACATTTTAGATTAGCATTTGTTAGCTTATGTTGCAACATATTATTTGAAGATTTGTTGTCACTAGGATTTAACAAAAAACAAATAAGATATTGTGAACTCAACAGTTGTTAGGTTATGCAACAATAACATATTTTGAGCTTAACGACCACTAGTCATTTACAGATATTTGAGCATAGTGTGCACTAGTTTATGCCACAACAACATATTTGGAGCTTAGCGTATCAAAACAACAAATGCATGTTTAGATAAGTATAAAATTTGGAATATATACACGAACATTCAATCAATTATAAATATTCATCTATTTACATGTCATACATATTACAATGCTTACCCGTCTATCTCAAATACTAAAATTTATGATTTATTGTGGTTCTTCCTTAATTATGGGCAGCTGTTGATCTGAGCCTGTAGGAAAATTTGCTTCCGATTTTGTTAGACTTGTTTAGGACCTCTTTTATCATCTTGCCATTGTCTTTGCCTCAAAAGACTTTTTACAAATATCACAATCTTTAGTTAACTTTCCTATGTCCATAATTGGGTTTGTATATAGCACATTAGACTTGTCAAACAAGATATTTTGACTAACAATTTCTTTTTTTTTAAATTTCCTTCAGAGTCTCTATTTTCGGGAACAATCTCAATGACATGTGAAGTTTCTCCTTCATTTTCCTATGTTATTCTCCTTTAAAAATTAACCAATAATTGCTTAAGCGATGTTGTGAACTCTTTATCAGAAACCAACTCACGGTTTCCATTAAATACTTCCATAAGTGAAGCTTCTGCAAAAATATAATTTCCTCTCGAAATAATGTCATCAAACTGGAAAGATATGAAAGAGTTGTAGCTAGGATCACTAGATCAATGAATGCACATTATGGAAGATGGAGTGATCTCACGAGTCAAGCAAGTGTACATCACAATGAAGGTGCTGGTAAATGAAATCAAACATAAGACAATATTGCAAATGAAAAGAGCAAATAATAGAATACTCCATATCATTCAGAATAATAAACACAACGGGAGATGTTACATATATAGGAGGGAGAGAGATAGATGCCCCAGATTCCAGGTGAATGTGGGACTAATCTTCCCAAATGACCCAAATCACCTCTAGGACCCTAAGCAAGCATAATGAACCATGTAGGAAAAATCCGGTGGGAAAAGGCCAACACCAATCAAGTTTCTTTGAATTATTGTGCGATAAAACAGATAAGGTAAAAGGTCAAGGAGGAATACATGTTATTACGTTGGTCGAAGGTTGAGTGTGCACGTTACTAACTTTATCCAAGCTTCTTGTGGAGAACTCCTTTTTGTCTAGGAAGGACTACCTGTAGAAACAAAACAAGACCACCAAATGATATTAAATAGCAAGGGTCAGAGGACTACCTAGCAAGGCTAGATCTAGGAAGCATGATGCTTCCTCGAATGGTTGTCAATCCTCTATTTAATACATTTTAATGAAAGTAAATACAAGAAATGAAGGTCCTATTGTTAACACTTTGATTTAGGTATCTCAAAACGTTATCAACAAAGTAAATTAAGCAAAGTATTCAAAATCTAAACTAATCTAGCATGTGGAAAGGTATGTTTCTAGTTGGGACAGGTCATAGGGGTATCAGGTAAGGTCACAAAGGTATCTAGTAAGGTCTAGGTAGAATTTGGGTGATGTTGGAGGTAGTTTGGTGAAGGTTAGCAGGAAACACAGAGACCGACATTGGTCTAGTGACCGATGCTAGTAAAGAGGGGAGATCGATGATGGTTAAGGTGACTAGCATCGGTAGGGGCAATTTGGTGGTAATTAAATAAAATTATTTTTGGGACTTCTCTGTGATTGCACAGAGAATGAAGAGAGGATGGTTGGGCTCATAATAATGCTAAGAAGACTTAAGAATGCATAAAGGTTAGGTACGAAGAACCAGAAGGCCATAAGTGGTTAGATGGGTAGATTGGTAAGAAGGTGGGGATAGAGGAATGCAAGAAGGAATAAGATGTAATAAAAAAAGATAATGAACCTACACTTTAAGCAAGTACAAAATGATGAAAATTAAGTATACTTACATTTGCAGGTCTGGTAGGTGAAGGAAGGCAATAGTTGATCCATGGAGAACTTTTGTGGTCAGTGCCATGGAAATACTTCCCAGAGTGTTCCCATGAATATTCTAATGCCTTGGGATGAGCATCAGGTGCTTGCTTGGGCCTGTGGTTGAGTATATCCCATCGTTTGGATGTTGAGAAGTCTTTGATTTGTGCTTGAATGCAATAGAACTCTTTGAACTCAAAATGACCAACCTGGGTAAAGAGTTGTAAAATGGTATATAAGGTAACCGATGATGGTTAAGGTGACCGACATCAGTTGAGGGATAATCGGCGTCGGTTAAGGTGGGAAATCCTAGGTTTACCAAAAATAGGTAGATCTTTACTATTTTTGGCGTGATCTTGATTGAGTCCGCTTAGGGAAGTGGAGTTCATGTGAGAGAAGGTAGGAAGGTCATAGAAGAAGTCCAATTAGGTTTTTGGAAGAAGTCTCAGTTAGTTAGGTTAAGTGGTGACTCAACACTGGGAGTGATGACTCAATGCTGAGAGTGATGACTTGGTCACTGTGAGTTAAATGCCCCTAGAATGGGTCCAAGGTGAGGTGTCTAGGTGATGTGTAAATTAACTTAATTAAAGTAATTAAATTAATTAATAATGCAAGGATGAACATTAATTCAATTGGAATAAATTAAATTAATATGAATGTGGGGTAAGGGGGGCATGATTAGGTGAACACGTTACATTAATTGATTAAAGGGGACCAAGGGGAGTGTGACCCAAATTTGGTGTCTACACCAACACCCCCTTAATCATAGCTTAGGTGGGTTGGAGAATTGGCTCCTAAAAATGAGGCCCGATGAGGTACCCAAGTACATAGAGATGATCCCCAGTATCCTACAAAATATAAAGGATGTGTGCCTCGAAAAAGAGCATCGAGAAGGAAAGTGAAGAATGTCACATGGTGAATGCTGTAGTGGGTCCCTCTACAACAAATAATGTCTCTTATTTTCGAAGAAATAAACCCTAAGCAATCAAACTACTGAATTCCCACTCAAGTGGAATGTAGGTAGGAATCAAGATGTATATCTCTAAAAAATGCTCAATTGTCTCCTGCTAGTGCTCGAATGTGCCAAAGTTAGTATCACAAGGACTAACTGTAGAAGATGGCAATGATGAAGCATACAATGAAGGGAAGAGAGCACCTAAAGAAGAATATGGGCATGGAACATTCATTGAAAGAATGTCCATGGGAAGAGAAGAGCAAGGATCAACAATCGTCAAAACTGAAGATTGGTCTTTAGATGAAGCACACAGATATTTAAGATGAATATCAACAGGAACACATGCATCGTCAAAGCTCTCAATAAGTGTACTCTCATTGGAAACAATAAAGTCCTCCAAAATGCAAGTATGTGAAGGCTATGGAAGAGAAACAATCTGCACAAGAACGGATGTAGAATCTATAACGAGATAACTAAGGTCTGGCAGAATCTCGTCCTGTAGTGGGGGCTCGATAGAAGAAAGAGCATTGTCCACCATGGATGTGTCATCATAAGAAATAGAAGTAGGAGGAGAGAGTACAATAGTCTCAAAAGAGATGATAGAAGGGGGAGGAGGAGGTGTAATATAGGTCACAGTAGGATCCCCGAAAAGACTCTGAAGTTTGCTCAAAATAATAAAGGGACACACAATGTGCTCCACATGGTGGTGTAGATCCCATGAAACATGCTGCAATAAGTGACCATAGGCCATGTCACTAGAATTGGCCCAATCATTGTATCGATGTGGGTCAATAGGAGTAGGAATCTATCCATATAAGAATGGAATAAGTTCTTGATCCGCGAGTGAGTGTTCCATGTATCACTTCCATGAAGCATAATTGGTCTTCCCTAGAAGAACTAATGGATGTGAATCAACTCTCCTCCTCTGGAGTCTCTCAAATAGAGTCGTCATGACTAGAGAGAAGACACCAATGAAATGTAAAACAAAGTGGTACAAACCATAATGATCCCCCAATGCACACTCATGAATGGGACATTGGGCACAACCGAGAATGCATCCAAATGAGTAATTAGTGCAATAGATACAAAGCATAGACAACCCCCCCCGCCCCCCACCACAAAAATATGGAAATTTATAACTTAGTGCATTTTACAAAATAAATAGGTCCATGATGTGGGAAACAAAAAATTATGCACTTTTGCAAAAAGTGGAACTCAATTTTGAGTTACCGTTTGCAAGATATTAAAAAAATGATTTCCTGTAAAATAACCTATTTTAATAAAAACTGCACATAAAGCTTTAAAAAATTCTTTGTGGCAAGGGTGGACCTATTCTTCTAGCCACTCATTAAAATTTACATATAATGAATGGGATTTTCATCTAACTCGTGAGGGGAATTGGCCTCCTGCCAATCTAGGCCTCACCCTTTGTCTTCGTCAGGCGAAGATACAAGTTTAAAAACACTTAATTCTCCTTTAATGCATTAAATCATATCAACTTATATTTCAAAAAAGCATAAAATGCTAATATAAGAAAAAGTCAAAATGATAAAATTAATGCAATTTTCATTTAAACGTGGAGTCCACGTGGAAGGAGAATGTGTTGATAAGAGGAGGGGAAAAATTTAGGTTTTGTAAAACCTAAAAATCCTTACGCATTCTTGTTTGATGGTGTTTGTAGGTATGCATATGCCATGGAAGAGGACTTGATGGTTTTGGAGAATGTAATTTTAAAGGATCAAAGCCACACTTGAAGGGGACATCCCGGCTGAAAAAACACCAAACTGGGGCCCAATACAGTAAAAAAAACACCCACTGTAAGCAAAAATGCCCAAGGAAGCGAGAATGTAGATTGTATGCCCAAAAACGTGGTAGATCTGATTTATTTATTGTTTGTTGTTGTTTTACTACTGTTGGTGTTGCCATAGAGAAGCTACAAATTTTTGCATATTTCAACAAAAAGAGTAGTCTTAGGTTAAAACTCCCTCCCCGTGATTTTGTTCACTCTTTAACACTATTTTGTTGGGACATTGAGCAAAAAACGTGGCTACAAATTGTAAAAACACCCTTAGAATAGAAAGCAAAAACATCCTTCTAGGAGGCCTTAACTCACCAAAAACGTCCAAAAACTTTTAAAATGCCATGAGGAGGTTTTAGAAGTCTAGATCTACACCAAACTTCTTCCAATGTTTTTAAAAAAACTCTCCGAGCTGCTACATGCCTTGTAGAAGACTGCAAAAGGGATTGAGGTCTCCTCAGGAACTAGTAAAGCACAACATGAATCTATTACACCTCTAAGGATCAACAAATGACTGTAATATCAAAACTAGACAACATAACTCGCAAAGCAACAAGGACCCAAATATATGAATATTTCTCTCAACAATTCCTTTGATAAGACAATAGTAAATCTCAAGATTTCATAATAAAAAAAACAACAAATAACCAACTAGACAATCATAAATACCAATTGGCACTCGATACCATGAAAGAGTTTTAGCTAGGATCACCGGATCAATGAATGCACATGATGGAAGATTGAGTGATCTCAGGAGTCAAGTAAGTTCACATCACAATGAAGCTACTTGGTAAATGAAATCAAGCATAAAATAATATTACAAAGGAGAAGAGAAAATAATAGAATACTCCATATCATTTAAAATAATAAACAAAAGGGAGAGGTTACATATATAAGAGGGAGAGAGATAGAGGCTCCACATTCCAGTGAATGTGGGACTAATCTTCCCAAATGACCCAAATGACCTCTAGGACCCTAAGCAAGCATAAAAAATGTGTAGGCACAACCTAGTGGTAAAAATTCCTACACCAACAATATAGTATTCTTATCTATTCATTCCATTCCCTTAGTCTTTCCTTTGTATAATTAACATATGTCTAGCATATACCAATATCATCCATGGTCATAATTGAAGGGTCTTTACAAATGCATTCTTCAATGACCTGCCCCATATATATTAATGTTTTCTGCAATGATGTCGTTACTGTAATGATTTTTTTGTTCTTTTTCAAGAACAATTCTTCCTCCTCCTTTGCATTGATGCAATTATTTATATTATTATACATGCCACAAAACAGATCTTATACACAAAAATTGTATTGGAAGGAACTATGGCATTTAATTGAGTTTCAAGCTCTTTATTTCTAGCATGTACACCTCTCACTAGTTCTACGCCTACTTCTGCTGAAGCCCTTATCAAGGATTCAGATCTTCCTCATATTGTACCACTTGGGAGCCTTTCGATTTCTATTTCTTTGTAAGAGTGAAGAGGTCTTATGAATTTTTGTTCCAAACAATGGCTTGCTATGTTGACATATTATTTTTGGTTACCCTTTTCAAGGTTCACATTCTTGGATTGAATTAAATGTTTACTAAGGGCTCTTCTTGTGCCTCCCAATCTGTATGTTCTTTGTGGGAAATTATGGATTGCTCTACTCAATCTTGTCTCGCTTCATGTGAAATGGAGGGAGAAGATGGAGAGGGTTTCATTGGGGCTGTGCTAGCTGGAATTTCATTTTTCATAGTCTCCTTTTCTTCATTTGAGGAAGTTAAATCATATGCCACAAATATTGGAGCTTCACTTGGTGTGGGCAAGACTTCTTCAAACTCAGATAGGTTTTGAATTGATCGAGATAAGGGAACACATGGCTTTTTTGAAAGTTCGAATACAAAGTTACCTTTTTATTTGTAGCATCCATTTTAATAGTTTCTCTCAGAGGAGGAACCACCCTATCTCCTTCATATTCTACTTAACAAGGATATCTTATGTTCATGTAATTGACACCCATTCATTTTCATTAATAATTTGTGCATGGGATATATTTATTTGTTATTTAAGTGATTAAAGGTGTTGGGAAACCCTTTTCATTCAGCCATATTGCCTTAGTGGGTGTTAGGGGAGATGGAATGAATTTATATGGGCCAATGCAACTTTCAAATTAGGCCACCTATTAAATTTCTTACATCCCACAAAGGATCTGGGAGGGGATGTGTTTTAAGCTTCTTCTATTTGCACTTTCCAAAGCAATACCATTGTAAATCTAATATGCCACCTTTTTTTTCGCCAATTTGTCTCGATACATAATATGGAAACTGAAAAGGAGGTGTAAGGAGCCCGTTGATCATGATAACTATATATTCTAGATAGAAGAATACAACTCCCATTTTCCTTATGGAAGTGAGGATTTCAACAGATATTCTCGGTGTTGTTGTTTTATGTAATTGTTGGTAGAGAGCAAGATATAAATAAGTGCATATATCTTGAATATGAGATCTGAACCAATGGGAATACAAGTCTGAATATTTTTCATTTAGCTTCAAAGGGCTCAAAGGATGCAATATTTGATAGAAATCAACAGTTGAGAACAACACATACAACATCAAGAAGATAGGAAGCCATGTAAAATTATTTTTGATTATCAAAAAAATTATTTCTTTATGTCATTAAATTGAATCGAGCACTTGCCCTAAGGAGGGAATATTTCCTTTATCGTAATAAAATAAAGTAAAGGGATTTAGGAAACACCGACCTTAGAGATAAAAGAATTTCCATATAGCCTATTCATGAGGTCCATGCCAATACAAACTCCTAGTCTAAAACTTTAAATAAGGATATTGCTTGGATGAGAATCATCCATATTATTTAATGGGTCTATAACCCAACTCCGTAAAATAAATCTTCTACTCCTTTGGGCCATCCGGGACTCGACCGCATTTGCATTATACATGGTTTCCGACTTGGATGTTTATAATAAACTGTGTATGTATGCCCCTGAAAAAACTTATTATAATAAATTATGTCTTGGACAACTCTAACATGCCGTAAAATCAAAACCTTCAAGTATTTCAAAAATATTTTCCAAACCATAACCCTTCATCAAACTAGGATGGAAAGACCTCTACCAATGACACCAATGTTTACGAGGTCCATGTTTTCTTTGACACAATACCTGTCCCTTATGCTCAGTTTCCTCCAATCCCATCCATTGAGGAAATTCTTGTGTGAGCTCCTCTACCCATGGAGGAGCCTATTTCACCTACTCCTCTACCCACATAGGAACCTACCCTATGCACTATTTTACCCACCAAGTAGCCTACCTCACCTACTCCTTCATCTATAGAGGAGCTTACGCTACTTATCTCTCCACCTATTGAGGAGCCCACACTACCTATGATTCTACACATGGAAGAGCCTATCTTATCCTCTTCTTTACCTAAGGAGGAGTCTACACCACATACCTTGCCCCCTCCTCGACCCATAGAGGAGTCAATTTTATATCCTCTTCATGTAATTGATGCTTCTCCCAGGGTCTTCCAAGATCCTGTCAACCTTCTTACATCACTTCTACCTATAGATTCAGAAGCCAAAAACTTCCCTGTCTCATAAACCTTAGAATTATTCACATGGATTACCACCAACTCATCATCATCTTCCTCTACCTCTATGTCCTTATCTCGTTTAGCCAATAATTTAGAGTATGGTGATTACTCCACACTTTGGGGATGCCTTTGACTCCCTGTATCCACCCAAATGCAGATGTTTCCCTGGATACTTTAAATATCTATCCTAAAATATTCAAGGAAACCAAATATGTTGCGTCTAAGCCAATCATATTAGCCTCCTCTTCATCAACCTTACCTTCACCTCAACCTTCACCTATACCAAAACATCCATTCGCACACAAGCCTTCACCTGCACCTAAACCTATCGCTACATTAGGGGCCTTGCCGATACCTAGTCTAGCCCATCCCCTCGTGAAGCTAAATTTGAACAACTCTTCACAAATTTCCATCAAGTCTATTCCCATGCCTAAAAGGAAGACCCAACCTCCTAATCCTCACACCCCCGTTTATCCCATGCCTTATTAGTCACCTTCTCCTCTTCCATAAATATTAGGCCCACATCCATTGACCTTGGTAAGGCTAACTCCTCCCCAAGGCAAAATTAAAATGAAGCAACCCATACCCTCACCTCGATCTTCTATTCTACCCATGTCTTCTTCATCAACCATGCCTCTACCCGCTTAATTACCTACACCATCCGCATTACCCGAACCACAATATTACCCACACCTCCAATGTCACCTTGGTTGACTCACATACCTACACCTTCTGCACCCCCTTCTTATTCGTGTACTACCCCATCACCTTTACCCAAGAAGGTGCAACTTAAACCAAAAACCACACTACGTGTAAAAAGGTAGTTAAACCGAATTAACCCCCAACTCCAATTCTTGCATGAAAATCATCCACACCTTCATCCAAACCCACTTTTAATTCCAATTGTGATTCATTGGTAGGGTCCTATTCTAACATCCTCACTCAGTTTTTAGAAACATCAACTATATCGTTACCACCTCTCAGGGCTTATGATCCACTCAAACCTAAACAACAAGGGTTTGATGAATCCAAAATCTATGTATATCATTGTTCTCCTAGACACGATGTTGAAAGTTGTAAGGCCCTTAAAAATATTCTCGTTCAACTCTCCACTTTGGATGGTCTCTTCAATGAAGATGACCTATTGGAGGAAAATTCCATTCCCTCTTCATGTGTCACCCCATAGGCTAGCCCTTTATCTATTCAGTGGCCTTTACCTGTACCTCCACACCCTTTTTCCTCCCCACTCTTTGAAATTAACATGGCGCATATAGCCACTAAATCATAATACGAAAGAAAAAGGAAAATAAAAAATCGAAAGCCCATCTAGTTCACCTTCACCCACCATTCCATCTCGCACCCGTCCCAAGGTAACCATCTATGGGATGGATGGTCTTGTTTCGATCGGGCCTCACATTTCTCTATAATTAAAAACTTCATCGGTCTCCGAAATGATGTTCTTTTACTAGTTAAGGATTTTTCCCTATCTGTCGCTACACCTTCCACATCTAGCCCAAACCTTGCCTAAACCTTGCCTAACCTTGCCCAATCAACCTTACCCAATCTTAGTCAACGTTACCTATCATCAACTTATTCTTATTTATCTTATGGGGGAATTTACACTCCCTCTTATTATATTGTACCTCCCATCCAAATCAGACCTTATTCATCTACCTTACCCTACCTTGCCCAAATTTATCCAACCTTGCCCAATCTACCTCACCCAACCTCACTTATCATAATCTTATTCATCCATATACCTATGGGGGACTCATTACTTCCCCTTCTTTTATTGAACCTCTCACTAAAACCAAACCTTTTACATCCTACTTTTCCTTCTACCAAAACTTTCAAATTGATGACCATGTCCTCAAGGAAAACCAACATGTAACCAAAGAGGAGAAAATAAAATGAGGAAAGTTTTCTCCCAATTGGCTTGGACCTTACATTGTTACCCATACTTATGGATCATGTTCTTATCGTTTATCTTTTCTTGAGGGTAAACCCAAACCTGAGCCCCTTAATGCATTACATCTTCGACTGTTCTACTATTGAATAAAGTACTACATCACTTTATGTCACTTATATGCTCATCCCTTGATTGAATCTTTCCTTCAACCTACCTCTTTTAAGGACCAATAAATAAACTAGAATTGTGTGATTATCCATCACCATTCAGCCTTGTCTTCAATATGAGTACCCCGACTCTATTCATGGCATGATTATCATGGATAATTTTCTTCATTTTTCAAGATCGAATCCCATGGTTGTTCATCACTTAAAATCCCTCTTTCATAGATAACCTTTTCGTGCTATGGTTTTTCCCTCATAAAAGAGGTGTATACTCCTTCATAGTCTTGTCCATGAATTAAAGTACAAAAACAATAAAAGCAAAAAATATATGGGATACCAAAACTCTACTCCTTAAGTAAAACTTCTTGCAAATAGATGAATCCCTCAAAAGGAAATTTGTCTCTCTCTTGCTTCTATAAGTATACTGCTCCCTTGAAGGAAAACTATAAAAATCCAGCCACTTATTGTAATTAGTCTATCCAAAAAGAAGACTAATCTATATCTCTCAAATAAAATAATCTTGAAGCTTCCCACATTGATCAACTTCGTGAAGACCTCAAGGAGAACCTACTTATCCTGAAATAGAATTCTTGCATCGATCGGTCTATGACAACAAAAATGAAGAGAAAAAAATCAAGAAAAATAGAAACTTTTGGTCATGGACTTTCCTATTTTAGTTTTGGGTATCTTGTAGAAGGGGCATGTTGTCTCACAACAAGGTTACGCTTAACGAAATCTTCCACCTTACCTTCTATTTATTATCTTCTAACTCAACTCAAGGGATGTGGCATGTATTCTACACATTGTGATCACAAAAAGTCTTTCAACTCTAGACCCATCGCTCATGCAGTGTATCTAGGGACTTCTGTTCAATAAGTATAGGGGTATGACCATTTTGGTTCTTACCAACTATGGAGCATTTCACTTCTCTTCAATTCACCTTTTTCCTACTTGTTTCTTCTTCACACAAGACAAGACCATAAAAATTAAAACCACCTTGATAAATTCATCTATGCCTATGCCTAATTCACCTTGCCTATTACCTATTCAACATTTGACCTTGCCTATTTTCAAAACATGCCTTACCTGACCCACTTACCTATTCATCTTACCAAACCCAATCTCATTCTTCCCTAGTTTATGGGAGAATTACATCGGCCAGAGGCTCCTTTTGAAAGGGCTATGTAGGTAGCACTCTTAGGGCATGAGGCCCTCTAAGGTTAGCTCGGCCACTCTTTTCACCATACCCAATTTTACCCACCTTTAACCAAATTTCAAAATCTAAATTATTCAATTTTCTACCTTCATTTTCACCCAAAACACCAAGATAGCTCGAATCCTACCTTTACTCGGTGCCGTAGCTGCTATGGGATGTTTTTTCTTTTAACTGGAGCTCCTCCCTGTTCCCTCTCTTTCCTCTTCCATGACTAAAATCAAGCTCTCAACTATCAACCAATCAAATCCATCATCTCGATCTTATCGACCCGTAAAATTCTCTCCTTCACCACTCGGCTCTCACCAACTTATCCTATAAGATAGCCCTATCATTTTCTTCTAAGTCAAACACACAAATTCTTTCTCTCTCTATCTTTGTCATTTTCTAAATTAGGAAATGTCAAATGAGTCATTTTCAACACGGATTTTCATTTTAAACCCAAATTTTCCTAGCCAATGTTGGTCATGTCGCTCCCTAGGTGATCGACATCAATTAGCCTTACCGACATTGGTTTATCATCAATCGATATCACCACCCTGCCTAACCCAATTATACCTAATTTTCCCAAAAATTTGATGCAAGATGCCATTTTCTTGCTGCCACTAGCCTTACCCTAGCCCAACAAGCTCACCTAAAATCCTTATCACCTACCCCCAACCTTAGTGTACTTCGGGGCATATTTTTCCTAAACCTTGGCCTTACCTATACACCCACCCTGACCTCACCCATTTGACACTCGAATTCGTTTCCTCGTTGTACCTATGACGACGACTTCGCTCATGTTGTTTAGCCTACCAAACTTTCCTTGCCTAATGTTGTGATGTTTATCTTGACCAGACCAAACCTTTTGGTGCTTTGGAACCCACATAATTCCTATTCCTTTTCCTAGCCTTGTTATGTTTCCAGGACCGTATCCTATACTTTGGATACTGGACCACATCAATATGTTTTGGAAAAACTATCGAGCTTTGACGATGTAGAGTTTGTGAGCTCTTCATCCTAGCACTTTGTTGCATTCTATACATGTGCGTGTGTTTGAATGCCCCCACCTATTACCCACAATGATGTCACGATTACCTACACCCACACCTTTCATTACCTACCACCTTATTAAACCCATTACCGATTCTCTACTCTGCTACTTCATCGGGCTTCTGGTATGAGGGGGATCACCTCCACCCATACCTGGGGCAACCACTCTTGTTTTTGTCAGTATCACTTATCAATACAAGATACATGACAAAAAGGGGCAAATGTAGACACCAAAATTGTGTCGCAACCCTCCAAAACCCCTTTAATTAATTAATTCAATACTACCCCCACCATGCCCACTTGCACACATTTTAATTAATTTAATTACCAAAATTAAGTTAATTATCTACCTCACCTAGCCACCTCACCTCTCCACCTCACCCTAGACCCATTCCAAGCTCATTAATTAACCAAGACCAAGTCCCCATTCCCCTTAACCAACTAGGACTTATTCTAACCCTAATATTAATGGCCTATTATCCCTCTAACTACTCTCCCACTCCATTTAGTGCCATTCCACACTTGTGACCCAGAACCAAAATCTCAATCATGCAAAATTTGGGAAGAATCAAGATATTTTTAGTAGATATGACCTTTTCTCCCTAACCAATGTCGGTTATTCCTCTAAGCACCTGATTACCTAATTGCCACCTGGTTACCTTAAATAGGACTTCCAAACTCTTTTTTCAGGTTCTAAATTTGGTTTTCTAGATCTTGCAACCTTGCATCCTTACTCTTGAGCTTTCCAATGATCTTGCGACATACTAGAGGCCCTTACAACATTCATACACTACATCATTCATTAAGAAATTGATCTAAAGCTCCAATGTACTCAAAGGGAAGCACCACTCCCTCCTACTATTACATTCATTAGGGACCACCTTATTCTACAACCATAATCACCTCCTACTATTCATCTTCATTTTACAAGTAAGTTCATTTATTCTTTATCATTGGTTTGAAAATATTTGTTGTTTATCAATTATCTATTTCATTTCATCATATACCCTACTCGGATCTCTCCCACAATAGCTCCATCAACCATATGCTAAAATAACCTTCATATCTTCCCTAAACACCCAACTTATCACCTCTCGAGTCTCTTTAAAAATCTTGTGACCTCACCTAAACCTCCTCACTCTCAGTGTAATCATAAAGAGTGCCAAATCTCCTATTTTTAGTCATTTTACCCGATTTCCCTATCGACACTTTGGTGTTGGTCATTTACCGATGCAGTATCGCCCACCTAACCGATATCGGTCTCTATGACTGATAATTTCCTTCAAACCAAAAAGCTAATAAATCACTCCAATTCAACCCACAACCTCACAAAATCTATTCCAGATGTCATTTATAGCCCCTCTCGGACCTTCGAGGCCTAGACCAACCTACTAGCCTTCCAAATTTAGTCATAACTTTCCTGTTAGATTAGATTTGCTTATTGTGTTTTGTATGAGATGCCTAAATCATATTAACTACAATAGGATTCATTTGTTTTTATCTTTCCTTGCATTAAATTGTTAAAAATAGTGGATTGAGAACCTCTTTAGGAAGTATCACGCTTCCTGGATCTAACATACGCTAGGCAAGTCCAATGCCATATATTGTTTAACTCTTTCTTGTGGTCTTGTGTTCTATTTTAGGTCATTCCTCCTAGCCAAAGGGAAGATCTTCACAATCATCTTGGTCAACATTCAATGCACACACAACCTATCTTTGAATATCATAGGTATTTTTACTCGTCTTTTACCTCTTATCTGTTTTATCTCTACTTTGTGGTGAAACAATATGAAAACAAAATTTTGACATTGTTTGAAACTTAAATTTGACATACATAAATTTAATTGAAATGAAGTCTTTAATATTGACAATTACTAATAAAAACTACAAGATGGGTTACTTCTACTCAATATTATAGAAAATTATTAAAAATAAACTTATATTGTTAAAAGATTATGTAAGATATAAAAACCTTAGAAACAATTAATACACATAATTGAATCAAAGTATATAGCACCACCGTTAATCAAATAAAGACTAAACTTGAACTCTATACCATCAAATAAACATAGCTATACAATTAGAGAATAAAATACAGTAATGATTTACTTTCACACAATATTAATGGCCCTAAATATATACTAAACTTAAATTGGAGGACATTGAACTATTCCTTAGTGTGAGTAATAATTTTATAAATAGTTGTCT
This sequence comes from Taxus wallichiana var. yunnanensis, assembly GCA_018340775.1. NCBI lineage: Eukaryota > Viridiplantae > Streptophyta > Pinopsida > Cupressales > Taxaceae > Taxus > Taxus wallichiana. Next base: position 888,839,838 of record CM031239.1, read on the forward strand.
TCAAATTGGAGGAGATTGAACTTTTCCTTATTGTGAGTAATAATTTTATAAATAGTTTTCTTCAATATTATCATGTGTACGAGAAAAATTTAAGTCCAAGAGGCCGCTAGGCTAGAATTTTTTGACTAGAATAGTAGATGAAAATGTTAGTGATGTCCTTCGATATGCAAGTGATCGCCATTCCAAATGCAAATTATCACACTTCGTCGTGAGAGGGATCACATTCCGTCATGTGAGGGATCACACTTTATCATGCGACTGATCACTTAGAGATGTGCGAGTCCACGACTCACTCACACTATGATGAGCAATCTCTCACACGTTTAAATGTGAGTTTTCACACTTGGAATTACACTCGCTCACACATTGAAGTGTGATCAATAACATTTGACATTTCATTCTAGTCAATTTTTGAATTTTTGTGTGTATGAGAAAATTTAAGTCCTAGTGGCCATTAGGCTATACAAATTTTGAAATCCATACACTATGTGTTTTATGGATAAAAATATACACACAATAGTGTGATCTAAGAGTCTAATATAATGTGTTATATGTTCAAAGATTTGGATTAAATGAGGTTTCAAAGATGTTCATATAAAATGTATTTTTTTTTTTTTCTCATTTTGATTGCAATTCTCCATGCTAAGGTTAAATAATAAAGTGTCCTTGGTACTAATTTTCTCTTTTTATTTCTGAATATAGTTTAAAATGAACTCTATTTTTGAAGATGGAGCACATGTGGATTTACTATCCAAAGGTGTGAAAGTTGTGGAGGGACTAGTTTATCCATCCAAAGCTACACTCCATTATAGAGGCATGAGGTCTATCTTATTTGTTGTCACAATAAGTATTGTATTGAATGGTAGAGTGAGACTGTCATACAAAATTGATGATTGTGAAACCCTGGCCAAAATTGAAAATAAGGGATACTTTATCCCTTGGGAAAGGAAGCAAATGATTAAGCATGTGATTTTAGAAGATTCGCATGTGGGGGTGATGGCATTCAAAAAATCATGAGAAGTGACTCAGAAGATGAATTTAATGAGGACGAGGGTTTGAATTATAATAGTCATAGCCATTGTTTCACAACTCCTACAGATAGGGATGGATTTTCTACAACCTATGTGGTGCTAAAACATAAGTGTGCTCGTAAAGAAGGTGACATAGTGAAGGGTTTATATCCAGTATAAGAACAACATGTGATTTCGGGAGTAGTGTTGGGACCCATACAATTTGGTGTTTTTGTGGAGAAGCTTATAACTACATGAAATTATTGGTATCTAAGTCTATAACGTAACAACAAAGTTTGCTGGACAATGAAAAACCTAGTTTATCTAGAAACAAGAACTGCACTTTGTGTGAATGGAAATTATAAATTCTAAGAAACAATCACCACATCAAATGCTGAATTTAATTTGAAGTTCAAGGGGTTATTGTGAATTTGATTTTTTTTTAAAAAGAACACAAATTTATTTCGAAGCAACAATTACAAATCTCTGTGAAGGAGATACGGTGCAATTTGAAATATTGGATGAGAATACATTTGGGGTGCATATTGATAAATTAATCAAGCCTTTTTGCAAGGGTTGCTCCATATCAAAAGGATCTCTCATCCAATGGTATGCTAGCTAGTTGGCCCATCCAAATGGTTCCATTATGGAAGTAAGGATAAAATAAATTCTAGAAGATTTTTCTGTTAAAAATGTGGAGTGCATTTGAAGATCCATTGCCTCAAATGGTATACCCAAATTCATATGAATCCTCCATATGTAGTAGTAATGAAAACTTGATAAAAATACCTTACAATTCCTATAAATGCCAAAAGGTAAATTTTACTCCATATAGTACACCAAAGGCAAGGGAAAATGATGAAAAATAAGAGAACAATTTTTTTCTGAAGTTGAGAAAAAACCTTGCAGCAAGAAAGGATGTCTCTCTAATATATCTTTTACCGCTTTCAGTCATAGTTAGAATTTAAATATAGGGATGAATAAACCTACCATCTAAAACTTTGTACTTAATACATTCATCGTAAATGCTATAACTTGTGATCAAGGTCAAACTTTTGAGCATACTATAGATAAATTGAATTATGTGGAAGGGATGTATGTTAGAATGCATGGTAGAGATGTTGTGGAATCCTGAAAAGTACCTATTATGGATGCAAAAAATCTTGGATTAATGGCGAGAGAAGGGCAATAAATGGAAACATAGGAAAAAAAAACAAATTCCAAATAGTGTCACAACTATTGCATTGATATCCAAAATGGTGGAGAGGAATTTTGATATATTGCCACACATGTCTCGTTTAGTGGGACAAGATGGTACTAAAGTAACAATGAGATCTGTTGCATGCATGTTATAGTTTTTCTTACATCCTACAAAAGTGTAACAAGTGCATTTCATTGTTGGACCTTCCTCCAATGTCACAAGTCAAATCTCAGCAAAATATGGCAAGAACATTTATCCCATGTTTCAATCACCAAGAACAACTTCTTCGCAAATGTGACAAGTGCACAGAGCTTAAGAAAAAATGTGTAACCACCTCATGTCTAGAAACACTGGCACAAATAGATCAACACCAAAAATGGCATAATGATTACATTTAAAGTTGGTGTTCAAATTACTAAGCACAAAGACTGCAATGACGATAAAATCCTACTAGCTATTTGAGCATTGTGCATGACAAAATGGACAAGATGAAAACCGACATACCAAGGATGGGTAGAAAATAAAAATCAATAAGCAATGTTATTAATCTCCTCATCACCTTGATTGGTATGCTGATACATGGGCACAAAATGGGGGTTTCGGGCACTTTGGTATCCCTTTTGTTGATCAAGGAGTAAACTTCACAATAACATCATCGCACTTGTGTATCCTAAGCCTGGAAGAAACACTTATAGATTAGTATGGTGATTTTTTGTATAGTAGTGGGATGTCAAAACACCCATTACATGATGCAATGTTGCAAAATGATGTGTATAACAAGTGAAAGGAATACAAGAATAAAAATGAGTGTGTTCATGTTCAACTAAATATCGTAAGAAGATGTTCAAATTCATTTAGAAAACAACCATCAATTCTCTACTTGCAATTAGATAATGCTGCAAGTGACAACAAAATTGCACATTGTTTTGGTTTGCATCCATGGTGATAGCTAGAAGGGTTTTCAACACAATGTTTGTAAGTTTCCTTCCAGTGGGTCACATGCATGCATGAAGACATAGATGGGACATTCGATGATTATCGAAGCCTTGTGTAAATTGGAAACATTCTCTTTACCACAAATAATGGACACTTATAGAACAAGCCAAGAGGAGTCTTACACATTCACTTTATACCTTATCGAGGAAGTTTATGAATTTAATGACTTTCATGGAACCACACACCGAGAGATGGTAACCAAAAGATCGTGGGTATCAACAAACCAAATAAGTTTAAATTCCATGTTGTCAACACCATTCTCATCATGGAGTACAAAGTATCAATCATGGAATCTGAATGGTCACAATCAATTGATATATGGAAAATAGTGGATGGGAAACCTTTCTTTTCTGAAGGGGATCCTCCATTGGCACCCTTCAAAGAACTAAAAGAGACAACAGACTCTACAGAGAAGCATTCGGCATACATCACACACTGGGAAAAGAGTTAAACAAATGGTTGAGAAGAATACTAGGTTACGAAGATTACATATTGGAAAAATTTTCTACGTGCCCTAGAGAATCCCTTTTTCAATTGTAGCATGACAAGGAGAGATTGTTTTTGGCCAAAAATAATTTAGGATAGCATAATGTATGATCAGATAGTGGGTGCACCATGTCTTGACATGGATAACTACTATAGTCAAAATGTCCTTTCAAATAATGATATATATGTTGGGCCTATTTTTGATAGACCTCGAGAGGAATTCAACCCAATAGTGGATGTGAATGTTTAGCAAGATGATACTAGTAAGACCAGTTGATGATAACGTACCTATATGGATCGGTAACGAAGAATGAATTCTTATACAAGATTTTCACACAAAGGCTCAAAAGATAAGGGTACGCTGGTGGGAACCCACATGAAAAGAAAATACAAAAAGAAAGGTACCATGAATGCTTAAAGAAAAGGAAATGGTGAAAAAATCAAGGGACACATCAGATATTGATATACATAACGTCATCTGGGCATGGAGTCCAAGCAAAATATTTGAAAGGAGATCAAATTAAAATACCAAATCGAGGACACGAAGCTATCCAGTCATACCTTGCAAAAATTTGAGAACAATAATTAATACCCTTGTGAAGGATCAATGCTTATGTACTTTTCCCCAAGGAATTGATTGCTTATGGAAATACATTTTCAAATCCTTTTTTTCAAAACAACTTGTTTAATGTAATTTTTAACTCTTTGTTGTTCTTTATGATTTACATAATGGAAAATCATAAAATTAGTTGACTTTATCACACGTAACTTGCATATTTACAATATCATCATCATTTTTATATAGATTTATATAAAAATATATAAATATTGTAATATACATAAAATATTTAATAAATATAAATTTGAAGTATTTAAATAACTACTATTTTGTATTTTTAAAATGGAAATATTGTAAAATTATCAAATGGTGTTAGGCTCAATGGTGAAATATGTTTGGCTTTTAAAGAGCCCACTAGGGTTCAATTCTCATTGAAAGCGAAGCCACGAGATATTGTAATAAGGGATGAGGAGAGGATCGTGCCTCGGGTGAATTTTGTAGTACAAAAACTCCTTAGTCCTTGATCTCTTAGCCAAAGAAGTCAGCCCACCTCAACCATGGGATATGGTAGTGTATGACCTACTAGGTTTAAAAAGAAATTGTCATCTATAAATTGTTCAACAAGCATAGGTGGTCGTTAAATTTAACCCATGTGCTTATGTAACTTTGTTGTGACTAGGCTTATGTAAGTTAGCAGTCACTAGGATTATGTAGGTTAGTGGTGGGTAGGCTTATAGCTAACCTTTTACTTGGTAGGCTAATGTAACTTTGCAGCTGCTAGGATTATTTCACCTAGAGGAATCTCCTCTTGTGTAAGTTAGCGACTACTAGGCTTATGTAAGTTAACAACCTATATGCTTATGTAAGTTAGTTGCCACTAGGCTTATGTGGGGGAATAAAAAATAACAAAATAATAATCCTAAAATAGTGAAATTGAAATCCAAAAATCAGAATTTAGAAATTGGATTCCAATAGTGGCGAAATTGGAATCCAATAATAGTGATATTGGAATCCAATATTAGTGAAATTGGAATCCAATATTAGTGAAATTAGAATCGAATAATATTGATATTGGAATCTAATAATAGTGAAATTGGAATCTAATAATAGTGAAATTGAAAGTAGAATAAGTTTAACAATGACAATATTGGAATCCAATATTTTTAATAATGGAATCTAATAATACTAATAATGGAATCCAATATAGACAAAAATGGAATCCAATATATGAAAAAATAGAGATAAATTTCTTCCAACACTTGTAATACTAGAGTCCGATTTACTAGAATATGTCCATATTTAGTGAAATAAGCGTTAAACCCTAAACATCCTCAACTTCTCCCTAGCCAACTTTTCTCTTCCCATTTTCTTATTTAGCTCTCTATTTTTGGCATTTACTCATTAATTGCTCTTTCAAATTAATTAATTTATCATCCCATTACTTAGCAAATTATTATTATTACTATCTATTAAACAAATTATTGAACTAATTAGTTGTTTAATTAAATATTAGGTTTCTTATTAATAACAATAATAAGTAATTATTTAACCCTTATATAATCCAAAAAAATATATTTTTTCCATTTCCTTTATACATTTTTATATGGTGCCGACATCTTGCATCTTTCCCCTATTTAGTGTTTTTTAAATTTAGATGTGCATATTTATATGAATATTACTAATTTACATGTACTCTTTGGAATATTATTTTGTTTATATTTTATTTTTGTTATTTTTAACCGAAGGATAAACATCCCAATTCTTTGAATAAATATAGTATTGATAGTATCAAGTGTATGGAATAATCAATTTTTTTAGGATAAGTGTTGAGGTTTAAGGGGTATTTGTGCCAAGGATCTAATTTCATAATAGTCTTTCTTGGCCAATTATATTTATCTCGTCTCTTGGCTTGGTTTTGCATTGATTCCCGTAACTCTTTACAAAGAAAGAATACTTCATGAGATATTATTTCATTCTCTATTGACTAAAATCAATATTCTTTGAACTCAATTTCTTGATCTATTTTTCATATGTTAACAAAAAAATTTCCTCTTTGTCTGGTTCATATTGTGTCACCTTGAGAACATTGAATTAGAGCAGGTTGTTGTTTATTCTTGCATCTCTTTGTCCATATTTTGCATTAAGTTATTGTTATGTTTGTGGAGCCTATTTTCATGTTAGAGTGTGGTACACCTTCTATGTGTTACACTTGGGTATTTTTACGGCTGTCGAGGGGTTCGAGGTGAAGCCCCGAAGCAAATTTTCATGGGTGGTTTGTTAACCCATGGGTAATGGGTAACTATTATGGGCTATTTTTGGGCCCATGCTTTTTGGTACCCATTGTTTTGTAAAACCGCCTCTTCGGCTACCCATAGGTTTATGGGACAGTTTTGTTTTTTGCCCATTGTTTTGATACCCACGGTTTTGTAAAACTGCTTAAGCAGTTGTCTATTTATATGGTTTTATGCATATGATAGATGTATGAAATGCATTGCAGATGTGCTTTGAATTTGGGTGTGAATTCTGTAGAGTTTGTTGAGCATAGCTCCAAACGGATCTAGGTATTGTATTGAGAGAGTGGAGGCTTGTAATAAAATATGAGCAAGTGATTCTTGGTGGACGTAGCCCAAATTGGGTGAACCACATTAAATACTATCTTTCTGTGTTGTGTTATTTATTCTGCACTTTTATTTGAGATCTGTAATATTTTCTGCATATTAGTTTCTACTGTTGCGATTTTGTAAGGGATTATTCCGCATATTTTATCTCTTATTTCCTAATATTTATTTTGTTTATTTGATTCCCGGAAGACATGCAAGACGAGTGTGAGATTTTTTTTTCCTGGGGAAGGGTGTGTGTGTGGCTATTAAACTTGAGTAAGACACGGTGAAGGACAAATAAGACTAGAAGAATGGATATAGAGGAATGGGTTGCATCTAATTCTAGAGCACACAACGATGACAACAAAGATGGCTTTGTTGATCTTTCGAACTCATTGTTGTCAACAATGATACAAAAATGTTGGATGAAGATAACCCGTTACCAAGCTAGAAAATTCCTAAACTCCCCTATGAGGAAGTCTACCAAAACTCTAAGGAATTTAATTTAGTTGCCTATACTACTATTAGATCTAAAGATTCATGCATTTAGTTTAAAACTTCTGATAAATTCTAAATACAACATTCCTTTAATTAGTCCTACTGATATTGAATATCTTAAAAAATAATCTGTTTACAAGTTTTTTCATATTGGTTTGTGTTCAAATAGGAATTACCCCTTTGTTAGGAAATGGTTTAAATTCCTTTGTTTTGTGTTGCTTATCACATTCTAGATACAAAAGTTTTAAGGACTACTTATTGGCTCGATTCAATTTAATGTCTTTCCAAACTACCCAAAGTGTCAATACAAACTCGAAGATCTCCTAAGAAAGGTTTCAAAACTCCATCTCAAAACCACCGGCCTACACATGAAACCAATATCTTTGCCCTTAGCAATGTTTTATAGAGTTATCTTTAGATTTACTAATACGGATCATCCTACAATTAAACATAGACCTTTTAAAGGAAGTAGTGTAGTCATGTATGCGAGTCGAAATTCCCAAAAGATTGAACCAAAAGTTATTTCTTGGTAAAAGTAAGAGTTCCTAGAGAATGGACAATCTCAACCCAATGTATTTCTAATTCTCCTTCTTCTATTCAGTCTTCTTCTAATGTAAATGATTCTAAAGGAAAGGCTACCATTTCTATAAGAAAAGCTACTTCCACTAGACCTCGTCAATCCACATCTTTATCCACACAATTGCTTATCTCTAAAAAATTAGGAAGCCATGATGAAGAACCTTCTATTTGCAGTCATCCATATTTGGTCCAAAACCCAGATCGATCTGCCTATGGTGTGATAGATGTCATGTTCTTGTGCAACATAAATCTATTCCAAAGAATGCCCCCATACTAATATTATCGGTTATTACATTTCTAGTACATATCAAAATTTGGCACATGCTAGAGCATTGCTACAAAAAGAAAAGATCTCCATGGAAAAAGGAAGCATCCACTTCCATACAAGTAGAATATGAAGATTTTATTGTAGCAAAGGCTTTTGAAGTCTATATGGAGGATAAAAACAACGTCGCTAAGCGTTGGTACCAAAGTGACATCTAAATTTTAATCAGAACAATCGAAGCCGCGTAATGCTAAACGGAACAATAAAGCTAATAAGGCCATAGATAATAGAATAAAATCTAGCCATGAGAAACTTAAAGGTATGTTGGATACTTTGAAGGCCATTGAACTTCACCAGAAGGGTGATATACAAGTTGTTATTCAAATTTTGAATAAAAAGGTAGATAATATGTCTAATATTGTCCGACCATTGAAAAAACTTTAAAATAAATCCCGAGATCAGGTTAATAATGGTACTCAAGAAAACATCCAACAATATCTCCAAATTGTTACAAAAATATTTGAGAAAAAGGTTATTTATAGTATTCAAGTTGTCAATAATAAAGTTAAGAATTTCTATTTTTCTGTTTCTGAATTAGAACAGAAATTTCTTGCTTTGTCTACTGTTGTGAATAATCTCAATACTTACGAATTAGAAAAAGCTAGTATTTCATCGGAGTTCTCAAAGTTTTGACTCAATAGATTGGTCCAAAGCTCTCACATGGGCTCAGGTTGTTTCCATGAAGTCTCCCTTAAGCAAGGAGAAAAAGATATTAGTCACAAGGATCATTGTTGGAGAATATGAAAGTATTCTCATGGAGGAATAAGTTCATAGAAGTAATGAACCCGTGCATAATACAATAAGAACTCAGAACTTTCAACCAAATTATTATAAGGTAGAATGTAAAAGCCCGATGAAATAAAAGAAATGATACATGGAATGATAGGATGGGCTAATACACAAATTCTACAATTCCATAAACATGACAAAGATGTTGCCGAGTATTATCACAAATGGATTTGTAGGTATCTTAAATGAGAGAGTCGAGGAGGAACGGCTAGTATGATTGCTGCGATTATTGTAGAATTTCGCACTTTGTTTCAAATGAGAAACTCATCAACAAAACCAATTTTCTCCGGGCCCAGCTATGTGATATGACTAAAGTCAATGAATATCAATGTTATATGTATAAGTTGTTTTACAATACTGGAACGCCTTTTGATGATACTATAAAGTTCAGGTATGTAGAGTCATATCCTCCATACTTTGCAGATGAATATAAGAAAGCTATGCATAGAATCTCTACGAAGAAGGTATGACCCTTCGCGAATAAATCATATTATTAATGAAACAAATAGGTGCCTTTGTCTTGAAAGGAAAAATAAGAAAAAGCTATGGATGCTCGAGAAGGCCTCGTGTGTAAAATTCTATAAGAAGCAGAGATAGAAACTAATTTTGGTTGCTCCCTACCAAAGGATAAAAGATTTAAGAAAAAAATAAAACTCAAAAAGAAAATTAAATGTATGGATTGTGCTTCCAAGACTTATTCAAAGCCTAGTAGGAATTTTTTAGGAGGAAGAAGTATTTTCCTAAAAATAGGAAAATTGAGTGTTTTATTTTTAGTTGATTATCATTTTGAGTTATGCAGACTTTAGATATGGACATGGCTTATATTATGTTGATTAGCATGATGTTTTGTGACTAGATACATTTGGATTATGGATGGATTTTGTTTTCAGTATGATCTACATTGACTCATGGACAGACTATTGGATACTGATATTATTTTTATATGGATGTGTTGCATGTGTTCTAACATTGGATTTATTCGCCATGTTGAATAGAATGTAGTTGTTGAATTTACATTTCTATGATTTATGATAATGATGAAATGCATAATTAAGTTGTGAATTAGACCTAGAAATGATGATTGCTTGAATTACGTATAGATGTTAGTAAATTTCATGCATATGATTATTTTGGATATTTTGACATGGCCGCAAGGCCGAAGAGGGTATTTTGCATTTTGCAGGAAACACAGCATGATCACAACCATGAGGGGGATTGGGGACCAAACACAACAGAATGTCGGGTGGTTACAACATTGGTCGTCAAGGCAACTTGTAAACTGTATTGTGTTAGCTTGTTCTTGTTTGTGTTGAGGAAATTTTCTTGAGGGGGTAATGTTCTAATGTGACCATGGGGTTGAGAATTTTATTTAATTGTTTTATTTACTTTAGTAGGAGATTTCATTTGGGATGCCCTTCTTTTATTACTTTTGCTAAGTATGTTTAGATTAATTTAATATCTTGTTTTAGTCATGTGGGTGTAATAAATTTTGTTGGTTGGCTCCTTGAGCCATGTGTTGTCTCTTGTATTGAATGCTTATCTTGAGTGTTGACCACTCCATGCTCTTAAGAATCTCGAATTTGAGATTGAGTGCATTTTTAGGGGACTTGTGGGACAAGTTAAACTTGTCCCACACTTCCCAAAACCCCTTACCAACCATATCTATGGGTTGGGAATCCAAAAAGGGGGCTATTTATTGTTTTGGGAAGGAAAATATGACCTTGGAGTGCATTTTCCTCTTTTTGCATTTAATTGTGCCTTAAGGCACATGGGAAAGGGTTGAATTTGGAAGAGGGTTGTCATTCAACCCAACCACCCATTTATGGTGTTTTGGGATTTGAATTGACCTTGGGAGATGGTTTGAGGATGTGTGATGTGGCATCCTACATGGAGCCACATCACCCTCACCCTTACCTTTGATCTATTTATTGAAACTTCCTCTCTTGTAGAGGGGGTTAGAGCTTTGTTTTTGGTGTTGTTGAAGAGTTCCTTGTGATTTGGAGAGAGAGGAATTGGGAGAAAGAGATAGAGAGAGTTTTTGGACTTGCATGCTTGGATTGATTTGGGAAGGAGCTTGGACAAGTTTCTTGGTGTAGGCTTCTCCAATGGAGAGGTAGGGAACCCTCTCCTTTGTTTTTGCTTCTTATTATTATTGCTTTTATGCTAAAAATTGTGAAAAAGAAATGCATGTTTACTTTGGTGAAATTGTGAAAAATGGTTTGAATGCTTGTTGTGTAGTATAGGAGAGGTCTATGGGAATAATCATGAGGGAGGCAAAAGAGTAGATTAGGATATTGTGGAGGGAGTTTGAGAGGGATGCCCATCTTGGGTAGGAATGTTTACATTCTACCTTGTCTTTGAGGGAGCCATAAGAGGAGGGAGGCATAAGAGTATGGGAGGAATAAGGGGTACTTGAGGGAGGCATAAGAGTCATAGGGGCTTGTGTATTTTGTGGAGGGTTTTGGATGGGCATCTCATCTCATTTGGGAGGCATAAGGGAAACATTCCCATAGTTCCTTCTCTTGTTGGCTTGGATGCAAGCCTTGTTGTGTAATGTTTAATGTTATTGTGTGTCTCTTGTTCTTCTATTTTCAGCTTGAATGTTGTGAGGAACTTGTATTGTGGAAGCATGTATAGTTGCCTTGAGTTGGAGACCACCCTTCATGGTGTTGTGTTTGGGGCTCGGGGGTCAATGGAGGAGATTGCTTCTCTTCTCCATTGAGATTTGGTTGGGAGGAGAGTGTTGCCTCTCCCCCTATTTTTGGTTGTGATTGAACTACCTGGAACTTGGAGCATGGATGAAGAACACCATGGAGCTTGTGAAGACTTTTTCCATTTCCTTACATATATTATTTTGTTGTGAAACTTGCAAGTGAAAGAAAGTTGTATCATCGTGCTTTCATTCCAAAAATAAGGGACATTGTAATCTATAGTTGCTCCAAGAGACACATGATTGAATGCAAATTTTACTTGAAAAGTGTTACATGATTGTAAATATGTTCCACATGAAGTAAAAGGTGTTGTAACAAAATATTGGAAGAAAGTGTATTGAAATATTAGTTTTCTCACTCAAAATTTATTGGAAATGTTGTTGATTTCTTGTGGAATACTGTGAAGAAATTTCAAAAGGAAATATATTAAAAATTTGTTTGGATACTTGAAAGTAATGTGTAGTAAAGATTGAAAAAAAAATAGTGCATTACTCCTTCTTGTATACTTGTTGGAAAGGCTTAAGTTTTTAATGATTTGTAATGCCAATAAAACCTTTTCAAGCTCTAGTTCCTTCATGTTTTATTCATCCATGAATTCATTGTAAAATCCATTGCAAATAAACAAGAAAATGAAATCAAAACCTCTTAGAATACCCCTGCTATATCCATTGAATTGTGTGGAAGGAGATAGTAATACAAATTTCTAAACTTATCAAGTTCAATGCCCAATACCCATTAATGTCTAGGAAAAGTATTAATAGGTTTGAATATCTTTCTTAATCTAAGTAATATTAAAACTAATGGATCTAGTAATAATAAAATTTTATAGTATTAAGGAACTAATAATCATTATTTTGTTATATATCCACTCTAACACACTATCTCTAGCACATATGCAATAAACCACCATCCAATTTTATTAAGGCCAATGAATTACATATTTAAAACCACGTAATCTCCATACTTGTAGAAAACACAGCACATTGCGCCCCTGTATACTCTGTCATGGAACAGATCCACCTCTACGTGTAACTCTCCCACTGTGTCTTGAGTGATATTGATAGGATCAGCTTGAAGGCGAACTCGTTGCGCTCCTAGGATGTATTTGATACTGGACAGATAACGAACTGGCTGGACAGATTGCTGACTTTAGTGCCTGCTCTGTCCCTTAATCGATTGTCGTTATAAACTTTCTTCCGGTGGTAAAGAAACCCCACTTACCTGTTCTAATATGATCATTTAACTGAGCAATTCAATCCAAACAATCCCATCGACTGGGAAAAGTAACAGCAGGAGGCTTTAACAAAAAAAAAGATACGTGAAGAAGTATAAATGCTAATATGTAAAAAATGATGATACGTTTCAGTAGATACGCCTGATAGAAAACTTAATGCACCAAGCGCTGACTGTCACAGCGAATATTTAAAATGTTGTAAAGTTTGCGAGCTTGATCAAACGTTTTTTTTTTCTTCCAGATAGGGACTCTGCGAGTGGTCTTAGCTTCACAAATATCAAGCTGCATGGCAGGCCTCGCAACTGCCCATACAAATGTGGAGTTAGTCTCAAAATCAGACCAGTCAATCACCCTTAAGTCGTGTCTAAGAGAATAACTACTAATATGCAAGAAAAAAAAAGAAACAAAAGGATGATACGTTTCAGTAGACATGACTGATAGACAACCTGATACACAAAGCACTGTCTGCCACAGTGAATATTTAAATTGTTGCAGAGCTTGCAAATGGTACTGAACAGATAACAACATAGTTGGACAATCCCATGCCGCCAAGCACCTCTCTGCCGGTTTTGTGCGCGCGCACGGACGGGATGTTAAACCGCGCCTCCTCCTTTCACGCACTGTGACCCTCATTCAACCTCCACTTCTCCTCCACGCGGCCTGGGAGGCTGTGCAGTACCCCGGTGCAAATGACGCGTTGCTTGTTGCAGACGGCTGGTAAAGGGAGGCGTACATGTAGGTTGAAAGGAGTGAATATTTTAATGGTTGTCAAGGAGGTCGACCAACCACACCACCGTCCAACCATAAGCATTTAAGAAAAGTTTGAAAAGTTTCCCCACGTTGCCTCTTACTTCTTTGCCTCAGAAATTTCAAATTTGATTGAAGCGCTACATAAAACGATAGAGATGATGGAAAGTAAAGCTTTCTTGTAATAATTGCACTAGATATACGTATGGTAGTATGTAGATCTAGCATATTAAAAATATACAAGGTAATAAAATAAATCAATGTCAAGTGCGTACCGAAATGAGTATTTCCTGTATAAATGTGTATATATATTATGTATGTATAATTATCTATATATATAAATCTGGATTTACATATTTTGTAACGTATTGAATCAGGAGATAACGCGATATAATAATAATAATAATAATAATAATAATAATAAATAAATAAATAAATAAAAATTGAGTGGACAGTGTTTTTCACCTCGAAATAAAATATATCTTATTCTAGGGCTAACCTCCAGAAATATAGCTCACCGAACTTAATTGATCAGCTCGCTAGGAGCGGTTTGACTTTGACCCTGATTGGTGGTGCACGAATAAGCTTTACTCATCGAGCCAGGTGGAAGCAACTCGTAGGTTAATAGTTCGCCATACAATAACAAAAAAAAAAAAAAAAAAAAAAAAAGTTTGTCGCGTTTTCGGGACGTTGGTTTGTTCGCGGTGTCGTCGTCGTAGTCGATGTCGTCGCCGAGTGGAGCATTACATTTTGGTATCAGAGCCAGGGGTTCGAAGCTGGGACCCTTGGGCACACGCTGAACACGCAGAACAGGAACTTTCAACTCAGTACAGAACTAACACTTTTAAAATATAAAGCTATAATGTTGATAATGATAGTAAACAGCAAATTTAGAAAACTGACACAAGACCTAGTACAGTGAACTAACTCTCGCCTTGATCTGTGCAGGAGGCGCGGATTGGGCGAGGGGTCTCTTCACATAGACCTAGACATACCACCGCCAGAGCAGGCCGTAGCAGCCCTTCTGCCTCAGATTTTGCAGACACTTCAGGATGTCAATGCCGCCATACGCGGGGAGCCCTTGGGAGGACGACTTGCTAGACGTAGCCTGGAGCCATCAGTAGATGCCCAGGCATCCCCTCGACACAGCGAGGAGCACAGAGCAGAAAATTTCCGTGCAGAGTCGGCTAGGGCAGAGTCGCCACAGAGGGGATATGGGGACAGGATTTCAGGACATAGGGACAGGTCTCGGAGCCCTAGACAGAGGGAGGAGCATACAGAGAGACCTAGGATTCGTACTACATCAGCTGCAGACCATATCAGGGAGATCCTGAAGCTGCGACCATCTCAGTATTCAGGAGATATAGGCGGTTTTCAGGCAGAGGCCTGGTTGGTGAGCTTGAGCGGATGCTTCAAGCTCTGTCCTTGTAGTAGCAACACGAAAGCTCGTGTTGCGATCCATCTTCTGAAGGATGGAGCAGGAGTCTGGTGGAGGACCGAGGAGCAGAAGCTCCATGTTGACTCAGAGACGGTTACCTGGGAGTTATTTGAGGAGCGTTTCAGGAGCAGGTATTTACCTAGGAGGTTTATTCAGCAGCGTATAGATGAGTTTCATGACCTCCGTCAGGGATCGATGACAGTAGCTGAGTATGAGAGTCGATTTCTGGACCTACTTCAGTATGTCGACTATATGCAGGATGAGCAGGTACGGATTCACAGGTTCATCCGGGGCCTGAACTTGGATTTAGCTGGCGCAGTACGCATTCACTGCCCACAGACGTTAGCAGAGGCCGTGGAGAAGGCCTATATTGCAGAGGAGACACGGGGAAAGACACAGCAGGCTAGAGATAGAGTTCGGAGCCGTATCCAGCAGATGCAGGATAGTAGGTCGAAGGGGTCAGTTCCTCCTCCACGGGGTGGACAGAGTTCAGGGCAGGCTTCATTTAGGCCACCACAGCAGCAGCAGCAGCAGCAGACCCGCCCACCTTACCGACCTCCTCAGAGATTCGATGCACAGAGAGGACGTAGTAGTGGGGCCTCCTCTGGGGACCCATCAAGACACAGGTGCACCGAGAGCTCAGTCAGTCGGAGCTCGTCAGCAGAGACCTCAGCAGTTCCATAGCCGGATCGTCGGGATCGGCATCTCGTTCATCTAGAGTACCAGTGGAGCCGCTTCCCACTGGAGAGGATCAGGTGGCTGTTATGGTTGCGGAGTCGTTGGGCATATTTGGAGAGATTGCCCACTTAACCCTACCAAGGGTAAGACACAGAGCTCAGAGCCTACTGTTGGAGATATGGCACGGAGTCATCGGATCTACGCAGCGGTCGAGAACCGCCAGGCTGAGCATCAGAGTACTGTGATTGAGACGACAGGTAGTATTGGTGGTATTTCCACCTCTATATTATTTGATTCTGGTTCCTCTGATTCTTTCATTGCACCATCTTTGGTGGAGCGTTTGAGGTGGTGGCGATTAGGCGGGGCCGTAGTTGGGGACGTAGAGATGGCTTGGAGCCAAGATTTTCGTGTGGACTCCTTAGTCAAGGAGTGTGTAGTGGATTTGGGACCCTTCACCACTACTTCAGATCTTAGGATCCTTCCATTAGGATCTTATGGCATCATTTTAGGCATGGATTGGTTGTCCGCTCACAGAGCTAGAGTGGATTGTTACCACAAGACTATTGCTTGCATGGATGATCTTGGGGTTGAGTCAGTGATATCAGGGGTTAAGAGACCAGTTTCTATTCGCACCATCTCCGCTATGCAGCTTAAGCGGTGTGTGCGACGGGGTTGCCAGTTGTATGCTGTTACAGTTAGTGATAGATCAGAGGATGAGTCGGGGGGACCTTCCCTCGATGATCATCCCATCTTATCGGAGTTTGCCGATGTGTTTCCAGGGGAGCTACCAGGATTACCTCCCCCACGTGAGATCGACTTCCATATAGATCTAGTTCCAGGCGCAGAGCCTATCTCACGAGCACCTTATCGGATGACTACCCCTGAGTTATGTGAACTCAAGTTGCAGCTGGAGGGCCTTCTGGAGAAAGGCCTAATTCGTCCTAGCGTATCCCCTTGGGGTGCACCAGTTATCTTTGTAAAGAAGAAGGATGGATCTCTTCGGTTGTGCATTGACTACCGTCAGCTGAATAAAGTAACGATCAAGAATCGTTACCCCCTTCCACGCATTGACGATTTGTTTGATCAGATGAAGGGGGCTACCGTTTTCTCCAAGATAGATCTTAAGTCAGGATACCATCAGCTCAGGATTGCGGAGACAGATATTCACAAGACAGCTTTCCGCACGAGATATGGCCACTACGAGTTCACAGTAGTACCTTTCGGTTTGACGAATGCCCCCGCAGTGTTTATGAGTTTGATGAATGGGGTATTCAGGACCTTCCTTGATCGCTTCGTGCTCATTTTTCTTGATGACATTCTGATTTACTCACGCACACGTGAGGAGCACGAGGAGCACCTTCGCCAGGTTCTTCAGTGTCTTCGCGAGCAGCGCCTTTACGGGAACTTGGAGAAGTGTGCGTTCTTTCAGACTGAGGTGCAATATTTAGGCCACGTTATTTCTGGGGAAGGTATCGCAGTTGATCCTTCCAAGATTCGAGCCATCATGGATTGGCCAGCACCCACTAGTGTGACCGAGGTGCGTAGTTTCATGGGATTAGCAGGATACTACAGGAGGTTTGTTCAGGACTTCTCTCGGATTGCGCACCCCATCACTTCTCTTCAGCGGAAAGGGAAGAAGTTTGTTTGGACAGATAAATGTGAGCAGGCCTTCAGTACACTAAAGGAGTGCCTTACGAGAGCACCTATCCTTGCAGTGCCGGATCCTCATGGAGAGTTTTTCGTATGCACAGATGCTTCCTTGGCAGGACTTGGAGGAGTGTTAATGCAGGAGGGAAGAGTAGTTGCCTTTGAGTCTCGCAAACTCAAAGATTATGAGCTCAATTATCCGACCCATGACCTTGAGCTTGCAGCAGTAGTACATGCCTTAGTGCGATGGAGACATTTTCTTCTTGGCCGGAGATTTACCCTCAGGACTGATCATTTGAGTCTTCGCCACCTCTTCACGCAGCCCAATCTCAACGCTCGTCAGCGGCGTTGGATGGAGTTACTTTGTGAGTATGACATGGAGATAGAGCATGTGAAGGGGAAAGAGAATGTGGTTGCAGATGCCTTGAGTAGACGGAGACATGTGCTTATGGCCACCTCAGTGGGCACGGATTTGCGGAGTAGGATCTTGCAGCAGCTTCCTCAGGATAGTTTTTACCTTGCAGCCAGAGCAGAGATTGAGTCTCAGAGACCCCTTGAGGGTAGATTTGATGGATTTTCGTTAGAGGAAGATGGTCTTCTCAGACACAGAGGTCGAATATATGTTCCCAGAGATGGAGGTTTGAGACATGACATTTTGACAGAGGCTCATCGTGCACCGTATTCAGCCCATCCCGGGGTGAAGAAGATGCACGCCACCTTGAGACAGCTGTACTTTTGGAGAGGACTTCGGAGAGACATAGCTTCTTTTGTATCTCGTTGCTTAGAATGCCAGAGGGTGAAGGCCGAGCATCAGCATCCGGCTGGCCTTCTCTATCCGCACGCCATACCAGAGTGGAAGTGGGACACCATTTCTATGGATTTCATTGTTGGGTTGCCGACGTCGAGATACCATCACGACGCCATCATGGTCACAGTGGATAAATTGACGAAGGTAGCTCACTTTTCTCCAGTGAAGACTACCTACACGGCTAGTGCAGTGGCACGAGTTTACCTTGATGAGATTGTCAGACTACATGGGATTCCGCGGAAGATCATCTGCGACCGCGACCCTTTGTACACCTCCCATTTCTGGACCACCATGCAGTATGCCCTCGGGACGAGGATTAATTTTAGTACAGCTTATCACCCTGAGACAGATGGACAAACAGAGAGGGTGAATCAGGTTCTGGAGGACATGCTCAGGATGTACGTGATGGATCATCAGTCGAGATGGGAGGAGTATCTGTATTTGGTGGAGTTTGCCTACAATAATAGTTTTCAGAGTTCTATAGGCATGGCTCCTTTTCAGGCATTATATGGTAGAGAGTGCAGGACACCCCTTAGCTGGGACAGGATTGAGGACAGGGTTTCCCTTGGACCAGCATTATTACAGGATATGGAGCAGCAGGTTACCTTGATCAGACAGAGATTGCAAGAGGCACAGGATAGACAGAAGAAGTATGCAGACCAACATAGGACAGATCGCAGTTTTGAGGTAGGCACGAAGGTGTTCCTTCGTGTCAGACCGCATAAGAGCCCTATCCGTTATGGAAAAGGTTCTAAGCTTGCTCCTAGATTTGTGGGCCCCTTTGAGATCTTGGAGCGCCTCGGCCCCTTAGCCTATCGTCTAGCATTGCCACCTAGCCTATCACGCGTCCATGATGTATTTCACGTTTCTGTGCTTAGGAGATATGTTTCTGATCCTTCTCATGTACTGGATTGGACTGCATTGCAGGTGCAGGATCAGGGGCAGGTGATGGTGGAGCCCGTGCGCATTTTAGATCGCAGGACCACGGGCCTTCGCGGCGAGAGAGATTGATCAGTTCGAGTACAATGGGACAGATACGATGAGACCTGGGCTGCTACTTGGGAGGATGCTACACATCATTGCGAGCTCGGTTTCCACACTTATTTCAAAGTGACTTCCGGAGGAAGTCTAGTCTAAGGGAGGGGGATGTAATGCCCACTTCCCTACGACACTTAGTTGATTATCATTTTGAGTTATGCAGACTTTAGATATGGACATGGCTTATATTATGTTGATTAGCATGATGTTTTGTGACTAGATACATTTGGATTATGGATGGATTTTGTTTTGTATGATCTACATTGACTCATGGATGACTATTGGATATACGATATTATTTTTATATGGATGTGTTGCATGTGTTCTAACATTGGATTTATTCGCCATGTTGAATAGAATGTAGTTGTTGAATTTACATTACTATGATTTTGGATAATGATGAAATGCATAATTAAGTTGTGAATTAGACCTAGAAATGATGATTGCTTGAATTACGTATAGATGTTAGTAAATTTCATGCATATGATTATTTTGGATATTTTGACATGGCCGCAAGGCCGAAGAGGGTATTTTGCATTTTGCAGGAAACACAGCATGATCACAACCATGAGGGGGATTGGGGACCAAACACAACAGAATGTCGGGTGGTTACAACATTGGTCGTCAAGGCAACTTGTAAACTGTATTGTGTTAGCTTGTTCTTGTATGTGTTGAGGAAATTTTCTTGAGGGGGTAATGTTCTAATGTGACCATGGGGTTGAGAATTTTATTTAATTGTTTTATTTACTTTAGTAGGAGATTTCATTTGGGATGCCCTTCTTTTATTACTTTTGCTAAGTATGTTTAGATTAATTTAATATCTTGTTTTAGTCATGTGGGTGTAATAAATTTTGTTGGTTGGCTCCTTGAGCCATGTGTTGTCTCTTGTATTGAATGCTTATCTTGAGTGTTGACCACTCCATGCTCTTAGAATCTCGAATTTGAGATTGAGTGCATTTTTAGGGGACTTGTGGGACAAGTTAAACTTGTCCCACACTTTAAAACCCCTTACCAACCATATCTATGGGTTGGGAATCCAAAAAGGGGGCTATTTATTGTTTTGGGAAGGAAAATATGACCTTGGAGTGCATTTTCCTCTTTTGCATTTAATTGTGCCTTAAGGCACATGGGAAAGGGTTGATTTTGGAAGAGGGTTGTCATTCAACCCAACCACCCATTTATGGTGTTTTGGGATTTGAATTGACCTTGGAAGATGGTTTGGGGATGTGTGATGTGGCATCCTACATGGAGCCACATCACCCTCACCCTTACCTTTGATCTATTTATTGAAACTTCTTCTCTTGTAGAGGGGGTTAGAGCTTTGTTTTTGGTGTTGTTGAAGAGTTCCTTGTGATTTGGAGAGAGAGGAATTGGGAGAAAGAGATAGAGAGAGTTTTTGGACTTGCATGCTTGGATTGATTTGGGAAGGAGCTTGGACAATTTCTTGGTGTAGGCTTCTCCAATGGAGAGGTAGGGAACCCTCTCCTTTGTTTTTGGCTTTCATATTATTATTGCTTTTATGCTAAAAATTGTGAAAAAGAAATGCATGTTTACTTTGGTGAAATTGTGAAAAATGGTTTGAATGTTTGTTGTGTAGTATAGGAGAGGTCTATGGGAATAATCATGAGGGAGGCAAAAGAGTAGATTAGGATATTGTGGAGGGAGTTTGAGAGGGATGCCCATCTTGGGTAGGAATGTTTACATTCTACCTTGTCTTTGAGGGAGCCATAAGAGGAGGGAGGCATAAGAGTATGGGAGGAATAAGGGGTACTTGAGGGAGGCATAAGAGTCATAGGGGCTTGTGTATATTGTGGAGGGTTTTGGATGGGCATCTCATCTCATTTGGGAGGCATAAGGGAAACATTCCCATAGTTCCTTCTCTTGTTGGCTTGGATGCAAGCCTTGTTGTGTAATGTTTAATGTTATTGTGTGTCTCTTGTTCTTCTATTTTAGCTTGAATGTTGTGAGGAACTTGTATTGTGGAAGCATGTATAGTTGCCTTGAGTTGGAGACCACCCTTCATTGTGTTGTGTTTGGGGCTCGGGGGTCAATGGAGGAGATTGCTTCTCTTCTCCATTGAGATTTGGTTGGGAGGAGAGTGTTGCCTCTCCCCCTATTTTGGTTGTGATTGAACTACTTGGAACTTGGAGCATGGATGAAGAACACCATGGAGCTTGTGAAGACTCTTTCCATTTCCTTACATATATTATTTTGTTGTAAAACTTGCAAGTGAAAGAAAGTTGTATCATCTTGTTTTCATTCCAAAAATAAGGGACATTGTAATCTATAGTTGCTCCAAGAGACACATGATTGAATGCAAATTTTACTTGAAAAGTGTTTACATGATTGTAAATATGTTCCACATGAAGTAAAAGGTGTTGTAACAAAATATTGGAGGAAAGTTGTATTGAAATGTTAGTTTTCTCACTCAAAATTTATTGGAAATGTTGTTGATTTCTTGTGGAATACTGTGAAGAAATTACAAAAGGAAATATATTAAGATTTTGTTTGGATACTTGAAAGTAATGTGTAGTAAAGATTGAAAAAAAAATAGTGCATTACTCCTTCTTGCATACTTGTTGGAAAGGCTTAAGTTTTTAATGATTTGCAATGCCAATAAAACCTTTTCAAGCTCTAGTTCCTTCATGTTTTATTCATCCATGAATTCATTGTAAAATCCATTGCAAATAAACAAGAAAATGAAATCAAACCTCTTAGAATACCCCTGCTATATCCATTGAATTGTGTGGAAGGAGATTGTAATACAAATTTCTAAACTTATCAAGTTCAATGCCCAATACCCATTAATGTCTAGCAAAAGTATTAATAGGTTTGAATATCTTTCTTATCTAAGTAATACTAAAACTAATGAATCTAGTAATAATAAATTTTAATAATATTAAGGTACTAATAATCATTATTTTGTTATATATCCACTCTAACACACTATCTCTAACACATATGCAATAAACCACCATCCAATTTTATTAGGCCAATGAATTACATATTTAAACCTACGTAATCTCCATACTTGTAGAAAACACAAAGCACATTGCGCCCCGTATACTCTGTCATGGAGCAGATCCACCTCTACGTGTAACTCTCCCACTTTGTGTCTTGAGTGATATTGATAGGATCAGCTTGAAGGCGAACTCGTTGCGCTCCTAGGATGTATTTGATCTTTGGACGAGATAACGAATCGGCCGGGACATGATTGCTGACTTTAGTGCTGCTCTCGTCCCTTAATCGATTGTCGTTATAAACTTTCTTCCGGTGGTAAAGAAACCCCACTTACCTGTTCTAATATGATCATTTAACCGAGCAATTCAATCCAAACAATCCCATCGATCGGGAAAAGTAAGTGAGGAGGCTTTAAAAAAAAAAAGATACGTGAAGAAGTATAAATGCTAATATGTAAAAAATGATGATACGTTTGAGTGAGATACGCCCTGATAGAAAACTTAATGCACAAGCACTGATCGTCGTGAATATTTAAAATGTTGTAAAGTTTGCGAGCTTGATCAAAGCGTTTTTTTTTTTTTCTTCGAGATAGGGACTCTGCGAGTGGTCTTAGCTTCACAAATATCAAGCTGCATGGCAGAGCCCTCGCAATGCCCATACAAATGTGGAGTTAGTCTCAAAATCAGACTCACCAATCACCCTTAAGTCGTGTCTAAGAGAATAACTACTAATATGCAAGAAAAAAAAAAGAAACAAAAGGATGATACGTTTCAGTGGACATGACTGATAGACAACCTGATACACAAAGCACTGTCTGCCACAGTGAATATTTAAATTGTTGCAGAGCTTGCAAATGGTACTGAACAGATAACAACATAGTTGGACAATCCCCATTCTTTGAAGCACCTCCTCTCACGGACCAGGCGCGCTGGGACAGGATGTTAAACCGCGCCTCCTCCTTTCACGCACCTGTGACCCTCATTCAACCTCCACTTCTCCTCCACGCGGCACCGGGAGGGCTGCGTGCGTGCACCGGTGCAAATGACGCGTTGCTTGTTGCAGACGGCTGGTAAAGGGAGGCGTACATGTAGGTTGAAGGAGTGAATATTTTAATGGTTGTCAAGGAGGTCGACCAACCCACCACCGTCCAACCATAAGCATTTAAGAAAAGTTTGAAAAGTTTCCCCACGTTGCCTCTTACTTCTTTGCCTCGAAATTTCAAATTTGATTCAAGCGCTACATAAAAGCGATAGAGATGATGGAAAGTAAAGCTTTCTTGTAATAATTGCACTAGATATACGTATGGTAGTATGTATATCTAGCATATTAAAAATATACAAGGCAATAAAATAAATCAATGTCAAGTGCGTACCGAAATGAGTATTTCCCTGTATAAATGTGTATATATATTATGTATGTATAATTATCTATATATATAAATCTGGATTTACATATTTTGTAACGTATTGAATCGAGAGATAACGCGATATAATAATAATAATAATAATAATAATAATAATAAATAAATAAATAAAAAATTGAGTGGACGAGTGTTTTTCACCTCGAAATAAAATATATCTTATTCTAGGGCTAACCTCCGAAATATAGCTCACCGAACTTAATTGATCGGCTCATTAGGAGCGGTTTGACTTTGACCACGATTGGTGGTGCACGAATAAGCTTTACTCATCGAGCAGTGGAAGCAACTCGTAGGTTAATAGTTCGCCAATGTAAGAGTGGAGCATTAAAGATAACTATTCAACAAACAAAATCATCTTCAAAAGAAGATTTTTCGAATCTACATCCGGATATGACTCATTTCCTTCTTTTAGTTTTAGTATGAATAAAATCTATTATGAACATCCATTCATACCACAAAGTTCAATTATTCTTAAGAAAAATCTAGATTATTTCAAGAAAGAATTTGAAGAATGTCCCGCATTTCTAGTCTAGAAAAGATGTCTTCTAACATCTCAAATACATGATTTACGGGTCAAATTGCAATCCAAAATTCAGATCGAGAATGAGGAAGATAAAAGAAAAGAACAAAGAACTACTAGCACATCATCTCATGATTATTCTTATAATCCAGTTATGCTTATATACCTCAGGAAGAGGACATGGACGTGAAGTAATCCCAAGAACACAGAGGACCAAGAATTTTCCATTCGTATTTCCTAAAGAAGGAGAAGATGTAGTAGTTCCTCAATATCTACCTCATATTCCAAGCTCCAGTCATCCACCATCACTCCAACATGTTCCTCTACTAGTAACACCTGAAATAATATTTTGGAGACAACATAGGATTTCCCTGTTAGAAAAATCCATAAAGAAAGCTACGAGAAGAATTTCAAGCACTCCTTTAAGAAGAAGAATCTTCTCATGTCCCG
Source organism: Taxus wallichiana var. yunnanensis (assembly GCA_018340775.1). NCBI lineage: Eukaryota > Viridiplantae > Streptophyta > Pinopsida > Cupressales > Taxaceae > Taxus > Taxus wallichiana. The sequence continues at coordinate 888,864,533 of CM031239.1, forward strand.
AAAGAAGAAGAAGAGATTGATCGTCGATCATGGAAAAAGCGTATAAACAATATGATGAGGATAAGAATGCATAGGTAAGTACAGTTAAAACCTCATGTAATCCTTTTTGGAAAATTCAATTATGTATCCCAAACATCAAACCTTACTTTCTTGATGCTACGATAACACTGGAGAAAATATTAATCTACTAAAACTAATGCTATCCTAGAAGACTGTTGGGAAACATATCCCCTACAAATTAGTTTTGACTCTAAGAAAGTATTTTCTTTTGCTCTTTTATAATACCGAGTAAAAATAGTAAGCATGCAAACAACATTCAAATGCCATCATTTTGATTTAATGCATTATGACATGCTTCTAGGTTATGATAATCTTAATAAATACATGCCTTATACCATAAGACAAGATGAGATTATATTTCCCCAAGGATCCATTCCCGAGTTAAAACCTTTCAAACTATTATACCTTATTCTATTCCTAAGCCTACAAAACTTTCTAATCTTAATTCGATCCACAAATCAATGTCTCTCGATGTTTCACCTATTGAGGCTATACTCAACAAAATCAAGACAAAGTGTATTTTTTGATAATCCCCATGCCTTCATCCATTGGAAGAAACTCAAGAATAATCATTTGTAGTTTTGTGTGATACTCACATGGTTTTAAAGAGATTCCATTTATGGTTAATATTGCCTAGTATTACTAGAATACAACCAAACATCTACATCAAAATATTGGTTACATATTACCAATGTTGATTAAATCTTGCAAATGGAACTTATTACATATGTACCTCATAGTAAGAAAAATAGCTTCTACAAAATTGTTCCACCCGATATTTTCCTCTCCCGATTGCTTCTCTTCCCTCCACCCCCTCTTCTGACCCTTTTCATCCTTTTATGTTTTTATACCTTAAAATCAACTTCCTCTTACACCACCCCTTTGGCGTTAACACCACACACTTTACGTGCAATATGTACAATAGTATTTGTACATAGCCACTACCTTATTATTTTGCACAAACATCGCAAATTAATCATTACTATATTTTTAAGCACATTATTTAAAACATCTCATAATTGAATCCATAAGCATTTGAAGACACCAAAACAAGCCTTGTAATTGAATGAGCATATGTAAAACAATTTAACGAAACATGAAAGATGAAGAAAATATATTTGTTTGCACTTAGAATACGGTTGGTCCAACAAACCAACACAAACTTGTTCTGATCGCATTCAATTAAGATGCTTAAATCTAACAAAATCTAGTGTAAGAAAAAAAAATCTCAACTATACGAAACATTACTCTATAGCTCCCAAGTTATCACATTCAATACATCTGTTTTTTTTAACATGTACGATTACATATTGCATAATGATTCCAATATTGTTTCATACATTGTAAAGTTATATGTTAATAATGTCAAGTTGCAATTGCGAAACAGATCATGGTATACAAAATATTGATATTGACGACAAATTCCTCTCTTTTCTATGCTCTGCATGTATTTTCATATATCTAACAAAGGATCTTCATTAATAAAAAACATAGTAATATTGATTTTGATTACGGGTATTCATTGTTCTTCATGTTGATAGCTCCGACCAACGAAGTTGTAATGCAACAAAACATATTTGACATGCCTCTAAAAACAACTAAAAGGAAAATTTCAAAAATTAATATCAAAAACAATTTTTGTGTTAACTTCTTCAAAATCTTGTATGTAGGAAGCCACATAGACTCCCTATATCAAAACAAAAATCACCGCAACAACAACCAATGAAACAAAAAATAATCCCCACAAAATTACAAATTAGACGGTGAGATCACTTGCATCGCACACACAAAACTTGTTTATTACAAAATTCCAATCAAACACAAAAACAAAACCTTGCTGCCTAGATCACTGCATCATCCACACAAGGTTGCATACGGAAGCTAGGTGGGCACAACATATCTTAAATTTAATAATATATAGTCACTTTTATCTTAAAAAATAACTCAAAAGCAAAATTACATACGCCCATAAAACTCAAAATAAAAACTTTATGACACCCATAACTTCAAATATACATAAGCTATATATTTTTAACAATTCTTGTAAATCAATTTTGATCATATTCTTATTCGAATTTGAATCCTAAAGATAAGTCTAGCATAAAAATCACATATACATTCATACATTGCAAGCGACAATGTCAAAAATAATAAAATTTTGTCTCTCCATAGAATAAAGTTACAAACTATACGAGCCACGGATAAATACATAGTCTAATGGTTTTGAAACACAGAGAGAAAGCGGGAGGACTGTTTGTGATATATAAAAGAGATACGGTATTGAGTGGATTTAATATTTGTAACGAAGAACCTTCAAGCAAATATGTTCATGTAGAAACTATTTCACTATCTATTCATCCAAAAGCATGAGCATAAGAGAATGGGCATGAGTTTAAAAGGCAAGTTTTCATAGTGGTGAAAATCAAATAAAGAATCCTGTAATTATATAAACTGAAAAGATTCAAACCAATATAGTGGTATATATAAAATTTTAAGCAAATCTCAAAACCACTAACCAAGAGGATCCACATATCAAAACATTTTTCTCCAAAAATTTAAACATTATATTCAACTCTAATAAAAAGACAATAATAATCTCAAATATTGCACTCACGAAGTACTCGAGAGGCAAAATCATCCGGAATAGAAGAAGAATCTTTATCAAAGAAAAAATGAATCTAAAAATATTTGAAACCTAGAAAAGGATACGAATAAATGAATTAAATGCTAAACCATGATGAATAAACAACCAAAAAAATAGAATTTCTAAAATCTAGAAAAAATGTATTAATTAATGAATTGAATGGTGAACTGTGATGAAAAACCGGTTAAATGTGGATGGCTCGATAAAATATTAAAACATTCAATAAAATTTCCCAATAAACACTACGATCGAACAAACCGCTTATAAATCTTGCCTACAAATTTATAAATCCGCATTCATAGCCCTTGAAACATAAGGAGGTAAATTTCCTAATTCTTAATACATAAGAGTAAATAGGTTGTTTTTGCCCCTATTTTCTTCCATCCGTCCCTTTCCTGCAACATGGCTCTGCTACGTGTCCTCGGTGGCCACTTCCTCATCTATTGTATCCTACTGTGAACAACAAAAACATATTTAATGCAACAATCTAATTGATGAAATATTATTATCTTCTATTTCACGTAAAAAGTCTCTTTTATTAACGCAACAATCTACAGTAGAGACTGCTCAATCTGAAACACACTCAAAACAAGTCCTCACTAAAAATCTTCATACAAATTTACTCAACATTAACATCAATGACTTGTTGTTTCCTTTCCTGTTCAGTCTTGGGGAGAACAACCTCATTTCAGCCGTGATTCCATCGACTTGAACATTTTTTGGCAAAACAATGGGACTGTTGTCGGGTCCTGGAAGACTAATTCTTCTGCTTATCCTCGTGACTATGCTCGCCTTTAATGAAGAATAATTCTTCTGCTTATCCTCGTGACTATGTTCCACCCTTAATACGAAGCCATGCGGTTCACCGTCTCCATCATCTGATTTAAGGTTCGACTCACAGGCATTGGATGCAATACATCTGAACAAATGCAACTGCTAAATTCAATGCATACAAGAATCGTGTACAGAGCATAAAAATAACTATAAATTAGCAAGGGTTTTAAAGACATTTTGGCCGTATTTTACCCGATAATCCGAAAGGGGCTAAATCTGTCCATCTTCTGAGTATTTTACACGTAACTTCTCGGTCGTTGCTATCTTGCGTTGCTACCGCATTCGTGGACAAATATTTGCACTGAAAAGCTGAGCTTTTGATGCCTCTCAGACGTGACAACAACGTTGGGTATGGCATTTTAAAGCAACCAGTCATGCCACCATGACCGTTAATATGCCAAGAAAACACCTTAGCTTGAGAATGTAAAAGTTCTTGCACAGAATTAGAGAAGTATTGCAGTGGACTGTGAAGAAGGGAGAGGCATATAAATTGAAGAGGAACCACCATGGGAGGATGTGTCTAGAACACTTGAATATTTTGAGAAGGTTCGATTTTCTCCTCCTTTCCTCAGTGCGCCCCTCTCCTGCAACATGCCCCTGCTTCCTATCCTCGGCGACCGCTTTCTCTTCTGTCGTTTCATGCAAGTATCATACTGTAAGAGACCGCACCATTTTTTCTCTTCTGTTTTCTTCATTCTACAGTTTCTTTAGTAGTGTCAGTGTTAGGGTTTCTTGAACTTGGCAACAGTCGGTTAAGGTTCAATGGCTCTGATTTGTCTGTAATTGTTGTCCTTTGCTGCTTCATTTCGACAGTCGATGAGGCCCCCGACCCCACCCAACTGGAACAACGCCTTTTGGCGTAATTTATATTAATGACTGTTGAAAAACTATTGCTAGTGATTTCCCTCGCGATGAAAGGATACATTAAACTTGATAAGTTGAAAAGCATATAGTTGTGCTGTAATCAAAATATCTTAAAATAATGAAACTTGGAAGTAATTAAACTCATAAGTCTCGAGACACAAAACTCAAAATGTATAACATTAAAACTTGATTACCAAAACTTGAAAGAAAATCTTAACCTTGAAAAATTTGGAAACATGAAAAATATATTGCTATAAAACGTGGCTAGATTTTATTGGAAACCCGAATACATAAAGTCAAGAATACTATTTTCTAGTCACACATTTCATAAATTTGTGAGACACACTTTAGTCACATATTTGTTTATCATAGCTTCTATTTCAATTTTTAATACTTTAGTTTTGGTGGAGGCATAAACATTAGCATCTTGATTCCATCGGCATGTTCTTAGTAGGTTATAAGAAAGAAAAATAAGTTGGCAAAGATTTCTCGTGCTCCCATTGTTGTAGCATAATGCTCACATTCATTGCGCCTCCCCACCCAAAGTTCACTTCATAATAGATAGAATTCCTTCAATCACTAATTGAAACTACATCTTCAAACTTCATATTGAAATCTACTACGAGATGGGCTCATCATGGTTTTGAGTTGATTTCTTTGTATAAAGAGAACTTTGATTTCTTTATGATCATTATAGCACGCAAAAAAAGATCCACTTAGAAGGTCATGGACATTATCCATTGCACATGCAATACCGAAGGCATTGCCATACTATCCATGTGGAAGAGGGGATTAAATGATCTCCTCAAGTCCATTGCAAAGAGAAGTTTCACGTTCTCACTATGTGGAATTCTAAAAGCCTTTATCTTTGCTAGCAAACCAACCAATGCTGCTACAATTTCAAATGAAGAGAAACTTTCTTTACATTCTTCCATGATCCGTCATTTGATATGATTTATTATCTCAAAGTTTATAACAAGAAATGTTTGAACAAATTTCTCCTCAATTAGAGGTGCATGTATAATTTAAAGAATACTCATCCGGAGCGGCATACAATCTTTTGGCCTCACCAGTTCTCTATTCCATATCGGTTAAATCGAGGGCTTAGCCTCTCTTCTCGCCATCTCCACCATACCTTGAAGAAAGCGGCCAAATTATTTTGCATCAAAGACACTACCATACACATTCGCTCCCACAACAAAACCTCCACATGTAAAATGAGTTACTGCGTGAAAGACATGCGATAAAGAGAACATAAGCATGTTGTGAATAGAAACATGTATGACCATTAATAGAGACATCATTTCAAGTTACCCAAATATCAAACCAGCCATATAATCACCTAAACAATCAAGAGATGGAGGTCCTCAATATCTCGTGATACGTGGTGGAGAAAAAAGCAACAAAGCGATGGATTATAGTCATCCAGATGTTGTTAAGATTGAAATTTTGTTGTCAGCCATGGCTTCCAAAAAATAAAAAACCCTACCCTGTGCACTCCACTTCAAGTTCCCCATTTTATTTATTTTTGAGCCGCCCGGAGAAAGGGTAAAAATAAACCAACATCTTGGAGAGAGCCTCTCGCATCTATTTTGAAGGATTTGCATAGACTCTTTCCATGTTGGCATGTAGACCAAAAATATGTTAGAAAACGCTCTTGCCATGTTGTCAATGACGAAGAGAGGGAGGATTGTTTTGGGGCGAAGGCGGGCACCATCTCACCATGACTCGCTCAATCATATTCACATGGGAATTGAGCAGCTGGATAATTTTTTATGTAGGGAAAATTATGCGGTGAAACATGGGTTTGGATTCCATCGAGAAAAATCCAAAATTAAGAAACGATGGAGGCCCCATATTCAACAGAGTGACATTAATTACAGTTTTATAGGAATTACATATTAAATTTACCATTTCCAAACATTTTTTTAATTCTCATTATGAATGATTGGACACGAGTGCTTATATTTATTCACAAATCACATAGATTTTTCTTATACGTGATCCATTTATTCACAAGATGGATCACAGATGTATTCACAAGACTAAGAACTAGCAATCGTACATTAAATGTATGATGTGAACGCCGAAAGGTGAAGAAGTGAAAGGGAAATATATGATGTGAACTATAAATCTATGAATTTCATGACTTGCATGTCAATCGAATGAAGGAAATAACTCGTGTTGGCGAAGGTGAAGATGACACCCTAGATTGAGATCTCTCTGAAAATGCAAGCAGCCAATACTTGTTTGACTTTGTAGATCTTGACTATAATGGGTAGTTAGAAAAATTGTAAATGTAAGAGAAATTGTAGTGCCCACTTTCCTTTGACACCTTTTGTTACTAATGATGATATTGTTGATTATATTATAGACATGATTATGGACCTTATTATAGTATGATGATAGATGTTATATCATGGGTTATTGTTGACTTGATTCGATTACGATGATGATTATTAGAGACACTTTGGATATTGATGATGGTATACTATTTGACATGGTTATATTATGGATGTTGTGCGGACTTGTGATATTTGGATATTGTGAGAAGACCTATAAAGGGAAATTATTGGATGATGATATAAGTGTTGAGTAAAATTACAAATGACATTGCTAGATTGCTTTGATGTTGTTGTGATTCATATATCTAGATGATTTTAGTAATTATATTTATATTAGTTTGGATGTTACGATATGGCCATGAGGCTGAATGAGGTATTTGTGTTTTGCAGGTTTAAAATATCAAAACAAACATTGGGGGATTGGAGACCAACCACATTGGAATTCTAAATAAATTCAATAAGGTCACCATGGTAACTAGTATTTGTTTGTATGTGTATGTGTGTGTTAGGGATTCCCATAGTAGAGATCACCTTTAATTGTGACCAAGAGATTTTATGTATTTTCTTTATTTTGGTCCCTGTATTGCCCACTTCGCTTCGACGCCTATTTGATTATTAGATCTTGTCGTTTGTACTTATGGATATATTATAGTTTTTGATATAGCATGTTAGTAGATATCAGAGATATTGAACTGTTATTGATTTGATTCTTATATGATGCATATGGACTACTGGAGACATTTGATGTTGATATTGATATACTTTTGACATGGGTATTTATCTGTGATTCTGACATGTGATATATTTAGTCATATTAAGTAGATTTTGATAATTGGATGAATGTGATGATTGTTTTCACATAAAAGAAATGTGGAATAGAAATGTGCTAGAAATTGTAAGTGATATCGTATTTGCATAGATGATATTAATTCATATATAGTTAATTTTAGATTTTATCGCATATTTGGCATGAATGTTTTAATGCGGCCATGAGGCTAAAGGAGGTATCCTTTGTTTTACAGGTATATTATATTCACAACAACATCGGGGAGTGGAGACCAACCATATCGGAATTCGATAAGAATCAACTAGGGTAACCATGGCAATAGGTAATTATGTGTGTGTTCAATTATTTGGTTAGGGAAAATTATGACCTAGGAGCATGTGTTGTTTTGATTTAATTTTCCCTTTTATTATGTTAGTATGTTTTTCTTTAGATCTTGAAAAATTATTTGTTTTATTATTTAGATTTTTGCATTTGTGTTTACCCATTTATTAGTCATCGGTTGTAGTGTCTTATTTAAGATAATTTGAATTTGTCCTAAAATAATTAAAGATGTGAATAAAAGGAGTTCATTTATTAAAATTGATTTAGTCTTGGATTTTGTGTTGAGTGATGTGTGTTTGAGTTTTGAGTGTAGCACACTCTACCCTTCATAGGAAACTCGAATTTGGCCTTAGAGGCCAAATTTGGAAGCTTGTGGGACAAGCCAAATTTTTAACACACCTCTTAAATGCCCATGCCAACCCTACCTATGGGTTGGGGGGTCAAATTTAGGCTCTTTTAGGTGTTTTGGGAAGTTAAAAAGGTAAAATGTTAATTGCACTTTCTTTCAAATATTTAATTTTGTCCTTTGGGGGAGTGGGCTTAGATGGAGTGTGTAAGGTTCTTGTCATTCCTCCAACCACTTATTAATTGTGCATTGGAATATGAGGTTGACCAAGTGATGTGGAGTGGAGAGGAAATGAGGTGGCATCCTACTTGGAGCCACATCATCCCTCCCTCTCCTTTCTCTATTTATTGAATTCTTGTTGCTTGTTTTGGGGTTGGATGATCATTTTTAGTCTCTTGAATTTTTGGAGAGTGAGAGGATTTTGAGAGAGTTGTGGATTTTTGGAGCTTTTTGGATGCTTGCTTGATCTTTGGAGAAGCTTGGAACTTCATACTTGGAACAAGCTCTACCATGGAGAGGTAGGAGCTTCACCTTAGTTTAAATTATGTTATTTGTTTTATTGTATGTGTATATGTTGTGTTGAATGTTGTTGTCTCTTTGAAATACTTGTTGGGTGTGGGTAGAATGCCTAAGTTTTGGAGTGGGAGGAGACTATGGGGAGTTTTATGTAGGGAGGCATAAGAGTTTACCTTTTTGTGGAGGGAGTTTGGGTTGGGTGCCCCACCTTGTTTTGAGGGATGCTTGCATTTATTAATTTTGTTCTTTTATGAGGGAGACATAAGAGATGTGGGAGGCATAAGAGTTATAGAGGTATAAGGGGTACTTGAGTGAGGCGTAAGAGTTGTAAGGGGAAATTGTGATTTGCATTGAAAGGTTTTGGGTGGGCACCCATTCCCTTTGGGAGGCATAAGTGGCCTCCCATAGATCTTACTCTTTTGGTTTTCTTGATAAGCCTTGTGATCTTGTTGCTTTGTTGTTTTATTCTTGTTGAGTTGTTGTTATGTTTTGTATGTAAATGGAATGGATGTGAAATTATTTTTCAAGTATTGTGCAAGCTATTAGTTTCCATGAGTTGAGATATTCTCCTATTGTAATGTTGTTGGGGTTTGGGGAAAATTGAGAGGATGGCTTCTCCTCTCCATTGGGTATCTTGGTTGGTTGGAGAGTGTTTCCTCTCCCCCTATTTTGTTGTGAATCAAGAAATTTTTTGGAGGAGCTACCTTGTTGGTGTTTGGAGGATTGGGGTTTTGTTAATGACCATGTGAAACTTCCTTAGATTTTACCCACTTAGAGTGGAAGAAATTGTAATAATGTATTCATTCTTGTATTTATATTTTGCATAACTTCCCACATCAAGTGGAGAACATTGTTGTAATCTTGTAGAAAGGAGTTTACATTTAATATTTATATATTGAAAAGAGAAGAAAATATTTGTATGGTTTAGTTAGGAAATGGAAAAAGGAAGTCTTCATCATTGTGAATATTGTAGAGTTAGATTTGCAAATATAAAAGGAAGTATCTTCTTCGTGTTGGAATTTTGGATGTATTATGAGAAAAGTAGTGTTGTGTTAAAAGATTCAAGTTATAGCAATGGAAAAGAAAGTTCACTATCATTATAGAGTTGTGTTTATTGAAAAAAGGGAAGAAGAAAATGTAGAGATTGTTATAGGTTGAATTTGTTTACAAAATATCATTGTATGGAAAATAAATTTAATATGGTTATTTTGAGTGAATGAACATTGTAGGAAAATGAAAGAGGAAAATAAGTTAGATTACATTGCATTTGAAAAGTTGATTTTACATTAAGAAATGACAAAGAAATAAAATAAATTTATATTTCCTTCTTGCTCTTGAAATGAAAGAAAGAATCTAGTTAAACTAATAGAAGTTATTTTTGCAAGTAAATGAAATTAACTAGAGATGGAAACACTTTAAGAAGACTAGAATTAAATTAGAAATGAGTAATAAATATCAATTCTGGAACTTTGAAATGAATAAAGACAACTTATATGCATTTGTAAATCCTTTGAAAACTTTAAGTTTTTTTGAAAATCTCGTCATTATGGTTCTATTTTTCAAAAAGAACCTCCGCCAGTGCAGAGTGCGGGCGGTGGTCTTGTAGCACATTACTCAAAGGCTAAGGTGGTGGTCTGTGTTTGTCACCCAAGTAAGGTGTTGGTTTCACAACCGCCACTTTGAAGGGCATCGGTCCACTGTTTGTCACCTTGGCAGGGTGGCGGTCCCAGAACCACCGGTCTGCTCTAGGTGGCGGTTCTGTCACTTATGACAGAATTCCATGGACCGTGCCTGTGCGTGAAATTTAACCAGATTTCTCTAATTCCTAAGTTGTAAAATTTAACCTATTACTACTAGCAAGTAAAATAAAGATAAATGCTTAGATTGGAATAACAAAACACACAATGGTGAATCTAAAAGCATTCTTTCATTTATATCAAAGGGGGTAGGGTTTGCCCCAAATTAAAACCCAATACACTATAATCTTGGAATAAAAAAATAGATTGGAGGAAGAAACCCCTCCCAATCTTTAAATGAAATAGATTACATAAATAAAACTAAAACTAAACTAAATCTAGACTAAATCTTCTTGTAGAATCCTCCATGGATTCTTTCTTTTGCTCTCATGGCTTCCTCCTCTCCAACCTGCAAATTTAGCAAAAGAAAAAGAACCAAATGAGAAGAATAGAATGAGAAAAGGTTTTAATATACTTTCATAAGGATTTTTAGGGCTATGTTGAGAACCCTAGGATCTAGTGGCTAAGATGGATTTGATCCAAGGGTGGAGAATTGACCCTACCTTTTTTAAGAAGAAATGTATTTTAAATGTATGTTAAAGTTTTGTATGTGTCCTAGTGAGTTTTATTTCCTATGGGTGTAATGTTTCCTTACCCTTTTAGACCCTTAGTGTTTGTAGGAAATTTAGTAAAGTATCTTTAAGCTACTAATGTAATGAATTTAATAATTTAACATAAGTTTAGCCTTGTTAGGAATGAACCTAATCGAAGGAAAGAAAAAATTTAATTAAGTAAACTAATCCTTGTTACCTTCCTATAAAACGTTTGAGTAATGGACCTAAAGGTTAATCACCCTTGTAACCTTCTTGTAACTTAAAAAAAAAAATTAGTCGCATTTTCAGGTTAAGTGTTTGGTTGAAGCGAGTTCCTAGAACGTCATTTTTGCGGGCATTACACTTGGTATCAGAGCCGTGGGTTCAAAGCTTGGACCCTTGGGCACACCTAGAAAACATGAAACATGAACATTTAACCTAGTGCAAAGTTGATTCTTTTAAATCTAGAAAACCACAATGTTTGATAATTGTATGAAATAGAAAACTTAGAAAACTAAAACAAGACCTAGAACAATGAACTAACTCTCACCTTGATCTGTGCAGGAGGCACGGATTAGGCGAGGGGTATTTTCATATAGACCTAGATATACCACCGCCAGAGCAGGTTGTAGTGGCCATTCTACCTCATATTTTACAGACGCTTCAGACATCAATGCCATTATATGCGAGAGAGCCCTTAGGAGGACGATTTTCTAGACATGGCATGGAGCCGTCAGTGGATGCCCAGGTATCCCCTCGACATGACAAGGATTATAGGGAAGAGAAATTCCATGAAGAGTCGGATAGGGTAGAGTCACCACAAAGAGGACATGGGGACATGATCTCAGGACATAGGGACAGGTCTCGGAGCCCTAGACAGAGGGAGGAGCATGCAGAGAGACCTAGGGGTCATCAAACATCAACAGCAGACCATATCGGGAGATCCTGAAGCTATGACCATCTCACTATTTGGGTGATACATGAGGTTTTTAGGTAGAGGCCTGGTTGGTGAGCTTGAGCAGATGCTTCAAGATTTGCCTTGTACTAGCAACACGAAAGCTCGTGTTGCGATCCATCTTCTGAGGGATGGAGCAGGAGTCGATGGAGGACTGAGGAGTAGAAGCTCCATGTTGATTCGAGAGACAGTCACCTAGGAGGTATTTGAGGAGCATTTCAGGAGCAGGTATTTTCCCAGGAGGTTTATACAACAACGGATAGACGAGTTTCACAATGACCACTAGGGATCGATGACTATAGTTGAGTATGAGAGTTGATTTATGAACCTACTCTAGTACGTTGACTATATGCGATGATGAGAAAGTAAATATGCATAGGTTCATCTCGGGGCCGAACTTGGATTTGGGTAGTGCGGTGCGCATTCACTTCCTATAGACACTAGCAGAGGCCGTGGAGAAGGCCTATATTACAGAGGAGACATGGGGAAGGGCGTGGCGAGGATAGAGATAGAGTCTGGAGCCATATCCATCGAGATACAAGATGGTAGGTCGAAGGGGTCAACTCCCTTCCATGGGGTGGATAGAGTTTAGGATAGGCTTCATTAAGGCCACACAAAGCATTTGCAGCGAGCAATAGCAGAGACCCGCCCACCTTACAAACCTCCTTAGATATTTGATACGTAGAGAGGAAGAAGTACGTGGCATCATCCTAGGGGTCCCACTAGGAAACAAGGTGCATCAAGAGCTTAGTCAGTAGGAGCTCGTCAGCAGAGACCTTAGTAGTCCGTAGTCGGATTGTCAAGATCCACAGTTAGACATCTAGAGTCTTGGTTGGAGTTGCATCCCACCGGGAGGGACCGGAAAGCTGATATGGTTGTGGTGTTGTTGGACATCATTGGAGATATTTCTCATAGAACCCTAAAAAGGGTAAGAAAAAAATCTCGAGCCTCTTTTGTTGGTGATATGACACGGAGTCATCAGATCTATGTAGTGGTGAAAACGCCAAAATGAGCACCAGAGTACCGTGATTGAGAAAAAGGTAGTATTGGTGGTTTTTCTACATCTATATTATTTAATTATAGTTATTCTGATTCATTTATTGCACCATCCTTAGTAGAGTGTTCTAGGATGGTGGCAGTTAGGCAAGGTCGTAGTTGGGACATTGAGATGGATTCTAGAGCCAAAATTTCTGTAGACTCCTTAGTTAAGGAGTGTGTAGTGGATTTAGGATCCTTCACCACTACTTCAAATCTTCGAATCCTTCCATTAGGATCTTATGGAATCATTCTGGGTATGGACTAGTTGTCTACTCGTAGAGCTAGAGTGGACTATTACCATAATACTATTGCTCACATAGTTATATCAGGAGTTAGGAGACCCATTTCAATTCACACCATCTCCACTATGCAGCTTAAGCGGTGTGTACGAATGGGTTGCCAGTTTTATGCTGTTACAGTTATTGATAGATCATAGGATGAGTCTAGCGGGCCATCCCTTGATGACCATCCCATCTTGAGAGATTTTTTTGATGTGTTTCAAGGGAGCTACCGGGATTACCTCCCCCACATGAGATATATTTCCACATAGATCTGGTTCATGGCGTAGAGCCTATCTCACAAGCACCTTATCGGATGACTACTTGAGAAGAGCTCAAGTCAGAGCTTGAGGGCCTTCTAGAGAAGTGTATCCCTTAGGGTGTACTAGTGATCTTCGTGAAGAAGAAGGATGGATCTCTATGGTTGTGTATTGATTACCGTCAGCTGAATAAAGTAACGATCAAGAATCATTACCCCCTTCCACACATTGATGACTTATTTGATTAGATGAAGGGGACTATAGTTTTCTCCAAGATAGATCTTAAGTTAGGGTACCATTAACTCAGGATTACGGAGGCGGATATTCATAAGACCACATTCCATACGAGATATGGCCACTACGAGTTCACAGTGGTGCCTTTCGGTTTGATGAATTGCCCCCGTCAGTGTTTATGAGTTTGATGAATGGGGTATTCAAGAATTTTCTAGATCACTTCATGCTCATCTTCCTTGATGACATTCTGATTTACTCACGCATGCATGAGGAGCACGAGGAGCACCTTCGCTAGGTTCTTCAAATGTCTTGTGAGTAACACCTTTACGGGAAGTTGGAGAAGTGTGTGTTCTTTCAGACAGAGGTGCAATATTTAGGCCACATCATTTCTGGGGAAGGTATCATAGTCGATCCTTCCAAGATTCAAGCCATCATGGATTGGCTAGCACCCACTAGTGTGACCGAGGTGCACAAATTCATGGGTTTAGTAGGATATTATAGGAGATTTGTTCAATACTTTTCTTGGATTACACATCCCATCACTTCCCTTCAGCGAAAAGGGAAGAAGTTTTATGGTCAGATAGATTGAGTAGGATTTTAGTACACTAAAGGAATGCCTCACAATAGCACCTATTCTTGTTTTCCAGATCCTCAGTTAATTTCTACATTTTCACGGATGCTTCTTTGGCAAGGCTTGGAGGTGTGTTGATGCAGGAGGGTAGAGTAGTTGCTTTTGAGTCTCAAAACTCAAGGATTATGAACTCAATTATCTGACTCATGACCTTGAGATTGTAGCAGTTATACATGCCTTAGTGCGGTGGAGACATTTTCTTCTTGGCCAGGAGATTTACACTCAGGATTGATCACTTGAGTCTTCGCCAGTTTTTCACACAGCCCAATCTCAAGACTCGTCAGCGGCGTTGGATGGATTTTCTTTGTGAGTATGACATGGAGATAGAGCATGTGAAGGGGAAGGAGAATGTGGTAGCACATGCCTTGAGTAGAAAGATACATGTGGCTATGGCCACCTCAGTGGGCAGCATTTGTGGAGCAAGATTTTATAGCAGCTTCCTCAGGATAGTTTCTACCTTGCAGCCAGAGCAGAGATTGAGTCATAGAGACCCCTTGAGGGGAGATTTGATGGATTTTCATTAGAGGTAGATGGCCTTCTCAGACACAGAGGTCGGATATATGTTCCTAGAGATGGAGGCTTGAGACAGGAAATTTTTTCAGAGGCTCATCGTGCGCCTTATTCAGCCCATCCTAGGGTGAAGAAGATGTATGCCACCTTGAGATAGTTTTATTTTTTGAGAGGACTTTGGAGATACGTGGCCTTGTTTTTGTCACACTACTTAGAGTGCCAGAGGGTGAAGGCTGAGCATTAGCATCCCGCTGGGCCTCTCTATCCTCTCGCCATACTGGAGTGGAAGTGGGACACCATTTCCGTTGACTTCATCATTGGGTTACATACCGTGAGATACCACCACGATGCCATCATGGTAATGTTAGATAAATTGACAAAAGTAGCTCATTTTTCTTTAGTGAAGACCACCTATATAGCCAATGCAGTGGCACGAGTATATCTTGATGATATTGTCAGATTACATGGGATTCGTGGAAGATCATTTATGACCGTGATCCTTTGTACACTTCCCATTTCTGGACCACCATGTAGTATGCTCTCGGGATGAGGATCAATTTCAACACATCATATCACCCTGAGATAGATGGACAGACTGAGTGGGTGAATCATATCTTGGAGGACATGCTTAGGATGTATGTTATGGATCACCAGTCGAGATGGGAGGAGTATCTATATTTTGTGGAGTTTTCCTACAATAATAGTTTCAGAGTTCGATAGGCATGGCTCCTTTTTAGGTATTATATGGAAGAGAGAGTGCTGACACATCTTAGTTGGGATAATATTGAGGACAGGGTTTCCTTGGGCCAACATTATTGTAGGATATGGAGCAAGAGGTTACCTTGATCATACATAGAGATTGCAGGAGGCGTAAGACAGAGAAAATAAGTATGCAGACCAACATAGGATAGATCATAGTTTTGAGGTGGGCACGAAGGTATTTCTTCATGTCAGACCGCATAAGATCCCTATCCATTACGGAAAAGGTTCTAAGATTTCTCCTAGGTTTGTGGGTCCCTTTGAGATCTTGGAGCACCTCGGTCCTGTGGCCTACCATCTAACATTTCCACCTAGCTTGTCTCATGGCCATGATGTGTTTCACATTTTGTGCTTAAGAGATATATTTTTGATCTTTCTCACATGCTAGATTGGACCGCATTGCAGGTGAATGATCAGGGGAAAGTGATGGTGGAGCCCATACGCATTATAGAGTGTAGGACCCTGGGCCTTCGTGGCAGAGAGATTGATCAGGTTTGGGTCCAGTGGGATAGATATGATGAGATGATGGCTACTTGGGAGGATGCTACTTTGCTACGAGTGTAATTTCCACACCTGTTCTAGTGACTTCCAGGAGGAAGTCAAGTCTAAGGGGAGGGGATGTAGTGCCCACTTCCCTTCGACACCTTTTTGATTATTAGATATTATCATCTGCACTTATGGATATATTATAGTTTTTATATAACATGTTAGTAGATATCAGAGATACTAAAATGTTATTGATTTGATTCTTATATGATGCATATGGACTACTGGAGACATTTGATGTTGATATTGATATACTTTTGACATGGTTATTTATCTGTAATTCTAACATGTGATATATTTAGTCATATTGAGTAGATCTTGATAATTGGATTAATGTGATGATCGTTTTGACATAAATGAAATGTGGAATAGAAATGTGCTAGAAATTGTAAGTGATATCATATTTGCATAGATGATATTAATTCATATATAGTTGATTTTAGATTTATATCACATATTTGGCATGAATGTTTTAATGCGGCCATGAGGCTAAAGGAGGTATCCTCTATTTTGTAGGTATATTATATTCACAACAACATCGGGGAGTGGAGACCAACCACATCGGAATTCGAGAAGAATTCAACTAGGGTCACCATGGCAATATGTAATTGTGTGTGTGTTAGAATTATTTGGTTAGGAGAAAATTGTGACCTAGGGGTCATGTGTTGTTTTGTTTTAATTTTCCCTTTCTATTATGTTAGTATGTGTTTTCTTTTAGTAATGAAATTTTACTTGTTTTATTATTTAGATTTTTGGATTTGTGTTTACCCCTTTATTAGTCATGGGTTGTAGTGTCTTAATTAAGCTAATTTGAATTTTCCTAAACTAATTAAAGATGTGACTAAAAGGAGTTCATTTATTAGAATTAATTTACTCTTGGATTTTGTGTTGAGTGAAGTGTGTTTGAGTTTTGAGTGTAGCACACTCTACCCTTCATGGGAAACTCGAATTTGGCCTTAGAGGCCAAATTTGGAAGCTTGTGGGACAAGTCAAACTTGTCCCACACCTCTTAAATGCCCATGCCAACCCTACCTATGGGTTGGGGGTCAAATTTAGGCTCTTTTAGGTGTTTTGGGAAGTTAAAAAGGTAAAATGTTAATTGCACTTTCTTTCAAATATTTAATTTTGTCCTTTGGGGGAGTGGGCTTAGATGGAGTGTGTAAGGTTCTTGTCATTCCTCTAACCACTTATTAATTGTTCATTGGAATATGAGGTTGACCAAGTGATGTGGAGTGGAGAGGAAATGAGGTGGCATCCTACTTGGAGCCACATCATCCCTCCCTCTCCTTTCTTTATTTATTGAATTCTTGTTGCTTGTTTTGGGGTTGGATGATCATTTTTAGTCTCTTGAATTTTGGAGAGTGAGAGGATTTTGAGAGAGTTGTGGATTTTTGGAGCTTTGTGGATGCTTTCTTGATCTTTGGAGAAGCTTGGAACTTCATACTTGGAACAATCTCTACCATGGAGAGGTAGGAGCTTCACCTTAGTTTAAATTATGTTATTTGTTTTATTTTATGTGTGTATATGTTGTGTTGCATGATGTTTTCTTTTTGAAATGCTTGTTGGGTGTGGGTATAATTCCTAAGTTTTGGAGTGGAGGAGACTATGGGGAGTTTTATGTAGGGAGGCATAAGAGTTTACCTTTTTGTGGAGGGAGTTTGGGTTGGGTGCCCCACCTTGTTTTGAGAGATGCATGCATTTCTTGTTTTTGTTCTTGCTATGAGGGAGACATAAGAGATGTAGGGAGGCATAAAAATTTATGGAGGTATAAGGGCTTACTGAGGGAGGCATAAGAGTTGTAAGGGGAAATTATGATTTGCATTGGAGGATTTTGGGTGGGAACCCATTCCCTTTGGGAGGCATAAGTGGCCTCCCCATAGGTCTTACTCTTTTGGCTTTCTTGATAAGCCTTGTGATCTTGTTGCTTTTGTTTTTTTTTTTTGAGTTGTTGTTGTGTTTTGTATGTAAATGGAATGAATGTGAAATTATTTGTTATGTATTGTGGAAGCTAGTAGTTTCCATGAGTTGATATCTTCTCCTATTGTAATGTGGTTGGGGTTCGGGGCCAATGGAGAGGATGGCTTCTCCTCTCCATTGGGTATCTTGGTTGGGTGGAGATCATTGCCTCTTCCCCTATTTTGTTGTGAATCAAGAAATATTTTGGAGGAGCTACCTCGTTTGTGTTTAGAGCATTGGAGTCTTGTTGATGACCATGTGAAACTTCCTTGTATTTTACCCACTTAGAGTGGAAGAAATTGTAATAATGTATTCATTCTTGTATTTATATTTTGTATAACTTCCCACATCAAGTGGAGAACATTGTTGAAATCTTGTGGAAAGGAGTTTACATTTAATATTTGTATATTGAAAAGAGAAGGAAATATTTATATGGTTTAGTTAGGAAATGGAAAAAAGGAATTCTTATTCATTGTGAATATTGTAGAGTTAGTTTTGCAAATATAAAATAAATTATCTTCTCCTTGTTGGAATTTTGGATGAATTATGAGAAAAGTAGTGTTGTATTAAAATATTTAAGTTATAGCAATGGAAAGGAAAGTTTACTTTCATTATAGAGTTGTGTTTATTGAAAATAGGAAAGAAGAAAATGTAGAGATTGTTAGAAGTTGAATTTGTTTACAAAATATCATTGTATGGAAAATAAAGTTAATATGGTTATTTTGAATGAATGAACATTGTAGTAAAATGAAAGAGGAAAATAAGTTAGATTATATTGCATTTGGAAAGTTGAGTTTATATGAAGAAATGACAAAGAAATAAAATAGATTTATATTTCCTTCTTGCTCTTGAAATGAAAGAAAGAATCTAGTTAAACTAATAGAAATTATTCTTGTAAGTAGATGAATTTAATTAGAGATGGAAATACTTTAAAAAGACTAGACTTAACTAAGAAATGAGTAAATGAGTAATAAATCTCAATTTTGGAACTTTGAAATGAACAAAGACAACTTATAATGCATTTTTACATCCTTTAACAACTTTAAGTTTTTGTGAAAATCTCGGCATTATGGTTCTATTTTTCAAAAAAGACCGCCACCCTGTGCAGAGAGGCGGTCCCATAACCGCCACTCAAGCTAAGGTGGCGGTCTCAAAACCGCCACCCAATAAGGTGGCTGCAGATCCTTTGTTTTTCACCTAGGTAAGGTGGCAGTAGGTTTCACAACCATCACTCTGGAAGGGGCGGTAGTCCTTTTGTTTGTCACCCCTGGTAGGGTGGCGGTCATAGAACCACCGGTCTGCTCTAGGTGGTAGTTTTGTCTCTTATGATAGAATTCCATGGACCCGTGCCTGTGTGTGAAATTTAACCAGTTTCCTCTAATTTCCTAAGTTGTAAAATTTAACCTATTACTACCAGCAAGTAAAATAAAAAGAAATGCTTATATTGGAATAAAAAAACACACAAATGGTGAATCTAAAAGCATTCTTTCATTTATATCAAAAGGGGTAGGGTTTTCCCCAAATTTAAACCCAATACACTATAATTTTGGAATAAAAAACTAGATTGGAGGAAGAAACCCCTCCCAATATTTAAATGAAATAGATTACATAAATAAAACTAAAACTAAACTAAACCTAGACTAAATATTCATGTAGAATCCTCCATGGCTTCTTCCTTTTTGCTCTCATGGCTTCCTCCTCTCCAACCTGTAAATTTAACAAAAGAAAAAGAACCAAATGAGAAGAATAGAATGAGAAAAGGTTTTAATAGACTTTCATAAGGATTTTTAGGGCTATGTTGAGAACCCTAGGATCTAGTGGCTAAGATGGATTTGATCCAAGGGTGGAGAATTGACCCTACCTTTTTAAGAAGAAATGTATTTTAAATGTTTTAATTTAAAATCCTTAAGGGTATGTGTAGATGAATGAGTGGGGCCTTTTGATTGCCTAGGGGTGTAATGTTTCCTTACCCTTTTAAACCCTTAGTGTGTGTAGGAAATTTATTAAAGGATCTTTAAGCTATTAATGTAATGAATTTAATATTTTAACATAAGGTTAGCCTTGTTAGGAATGAACCTAATCGAAGGAAAGGAAATATTTAATGAAGTAAAATAATTCTTGTTACCTTCCTATAGAATGTTTGAGTAATGGAACCGAAAGATTAATCACCCTTTTAACCTTCTTGTAACTTAAACCAAAAAAATAGTTGCATTCTCGGGTTAAGTGTTTGGTTGAAGTGAGTTTGTAGAATGTCATTTTTGTGGGCATTACGGTCCTTTGTTTATGTTTGCATGTGTTTATTTTGTGATGCTTTTACCCCTTTCATTAATTATTAAATGGTGTGTAAATTTTATGAGTAATGATATTGTTAAAATAAATAAATAAAATATGTAATAAGAAGGTAATTAGTGTGAGTTATTGGCCATGATTTAAAGTGATATAAGTATGTGTAAGAGATATGTAAGTGATGTATGAATTGAATTTTGAGTGTGAAACACTCCACCTTCTTGGAAATTCAAATTTTTCCTTGGATGCTAATATTGGAGGTTTGTGGGACAAGTTAAAATTGTCCCATACTTCTTAAATTTAATTACCAACCATACCTATGGTTGGGGGTTGAGATTAGACTTTTATAATACTTTTTGAGAAGGCAGATTGTAGGTTTTAATTGCACTTTTATTACATGATTTAATCTCAGTCCTTTGGGGTATGGGTTGGATTTGAGTGTGTAAGTAAACTGTCATATTATTCACCCACCTATTTATTATGAATTGGAGAATGAAATTGAATTTTGGGTTGGGGTTGAAGATGTGTGATATGACATCCTACATGGATCTACCTCATCCTCTTCCCTTCCCTCTTCTATAGAATTCGAATGGCTTGCCTTGTTTTGGGGTTGTTTCATTTTGGAGACTTTATTCTTGGGTGAATTCCTTGTTGTTTTGAGAGCTCTTGCTTTGAAGAAGTTTTTGGGAAGATTTTTGCATGTTTGTGCTTGGCTGTTTTGGATTGCTTGCATTGAGATAAAGCTTTCTATTTTGGAACTTGGAATAACTTCATGATGGAGAGGTAGGAGCTTGACTCTTGAAATGTTTTTCTTTTATGAATGTAATTGTTATTGTATGAATGTTTTGGCATGTTTGTGGGTTGTTGGGTAGATGGTCTAGGAATGGTGTAGGAGAAAACTATGGGGTTATATTTTGTGGGAGGTACAAGTGTGTTTTAGGGAGGTATAAGGGTGGAGGGAGTTGGGATTTGGGTTCCACCTTACAAAGAAATAACTTGCATTTATTTACTCGTTATGGGGTGCCATAAGAGGTTCGGGAGGCATAAGTAAATTTGAGGAATAAGGGGTAATTAGGGGAGGCATAAGGGCATGTCAGATATTTGAAATTATACACACACACACACACACACACACACACACACACACACACACACACACACACACACACACACACACACACATGTTGGTGGTTTTTTCTCAGGTGGTGATACCCATTTCCCATTTGGGAGGCATAATTAGAATCCCCCATAGTTTCTTGCTCCTTTGACTTGCTTGATGAAGCCTCAATAATGTTTTTCATGTTTTAATATAGTTAAAAACTACATTCTATTTTGGACTGTGTTTTATTGTGATTATGTTGCTTGAGGGTTTGTGGAAGCCTATTGTTTCCATGATTTGGATCACATCTTTTATTGCTTTGTGGTTGGGGATCGGGGGCCAATGAAGAAGGATGGATTCTCCTCTTCATTGGATTTCTTTTTGGGTGGAGAGTGTTGCCTTTCCCCTAATTTTGTTGTGATCAAATTAGAAGAATGAGAAATCTATATGTTGCTGTTCTGGAGCTAAGATAAAGACAGTTTGACAATCCCTTGTGAAATGAAATCTTATTGTAGCCCCTTTCCCACTTGAAGTGGATGATATGTGTATTCATTATAATGGAAAGATAGTTTGTATTGGTAATGAAAGTGGAAATTTTAAATGTAAAAGAGTTATACTTTGTATTCTATTTTGGAAAGAGTGTGAAAGAATGACACATGTTTTGTATGTTGTATTTGGAAATCAAATGGAAAGGAGGTTGAAAGAGTTTCATTTGAATTAAAGGAAGTGTATTCCTTATACATATGAAATTATTCCATTGGAAATTTTTATTTAACATGTTCTATGAAATCCCTATTTGGAAAAGAGGAAAAATGAAACACCGAGAAGAAAATGTAATATTCTACCATGTTTTTATATAAATGATTTTGGAAGGAATAAAAGAAGTATGTTACAAAGTTATATTTTGGAATCAATAAATTATGTATCAACTTTCTCAAATTACACAAGTGGCATTGAATCGATCTTTTAAATGTAATTGAAATCTCTGTTTGAAAGAAAGAAATGAGTATAAAGGAAATGTAACACTTCGTCCTTTCAAATATGTAAAAATTGGAAATAAGAGATGTATTATAGTTTTTGAATAAATTGAATTAAATCAACTGAATATATTAGATTAGGTTTAGAACACATTATAATACTTGGAAGAAGAACATGGCAAATATACCTTTTTAAAATTTGAACTTTGCCCTATTTTTTCCAATTGAAAATTATTTAGTCCCAAATGCTCAGACCGAATCTACAACAAAGGAATAAAAGTGAAAAATTAATTTGGGAATAATAAGATCCAACCAAATTCATCTAGACTTTAACACTAAAGGAAATTATTATAAAACTTAGCAAAATCGAGGCTCAACCATTTTATAGTCGTGTTCTTTGTCCGAGAAATGTAAATGTTCAAATTGCGAATCAATCAGACAAATTGAATCTTGAAATCTCTCTTAAATACACATAATAAAAATTTTCCATGTCTATTTGACATGTTGAGAGAGGGACAAGAACAAATTGAACAAATTTAACAAGTTAAAATTTATCGGTTTGCCTTTGTAAAAGCCTGTAGGATGTTTTCTTGAAATATATGACTTAAAATATATCAAAATATGAAATTAATGATCATTGAGTAAAGAGGCTATTGAGAGCTTTCCAAACATTCCTCATTTTCCGAAAACCGAGATCTCTATCAAAAGTTATGGCCTTCTGAAGTTTTTCTTCCTTGGCGTCAAAAACATTTTTGGGAAAATTTTCCTTGGTGGGCCCGTGGGCCCGAATATTTCCCTTAGCTCTTAGGAAATTTTTACTAATTTTCCCCACTTCCTTGTTGACCCATAGCCAATTGAAATATTCCATGTGGCACCATGAGACGTTGGTAGATGGGCGGATCTCTTTTAACATTTAGCGCTCCAGAAAATTTTTGGGAAAATTTTCCAAATTTTCCCGCCACCCCAGGCCAGCCCAACTGACCGGGAGCCACCACGTGGCATCACAAGGTCTTTGGCAGAGGCACGGGTGAATGCTACCCTTCTATACATTTTGGGCATTAAACTAATTTTCTCCCCGCCTCCCCACCTTCCCTACGTTGGCTTAGGAGACACCACGTGTCCCTTGCAGACTTACAGGAGCTCGGGTGCAAAGTTGAATTTCACCCCGTGCGAGAATATTTTTAAAATGTCTCCCACCACCCCAATCTCCCCACACTGAATTTGGAGGCACCACGTGTCCCTAGTGGACTTGTAGACCCATGGGTGCTTTGGTGCAAAGTTGTTTTTTTCCCCTTGCGGGAAAATTTCCAAAGGTCTCCCGTGGCCATGATCAGCCCTTGGGGAAAATTTTCACCCCGGGCTCGTAGGCCAGCTCTTGGGGAAAATTTTCATCCCAAGACCCTCGGCCCATAACTCAAAAAATATGAGGAGTTAGGAGGACTTCTTTATATCAATGGAAATGTGAGGAATTTTCCTATCCAATGGGAATAATTTAGGAATTTTTTAAATGTGTTAAGTCAAAGAAGAAAAAAATTAAACCTTTAATCTGTTAGAGAGTGGGTATGGTGAGGAATTACCCTTTAAACCTTATTGTACCTTTCTGCAACCCTAAATTATGGCCCTTATGACCTCTAATAATTGTTAATAAAGGAAACGTATGTTCTAATGAATTAGAATTGTTTTGGAACTTGTTAGTGACAAATGTTTCCTTGTAACTTAGTTGTAGACTCTTTTAAACAAAAAAACATTCCATAATTTTCCTAACTAATCCTAAGTTGTTCTTGGGTCTCAAGTGAGTTGTTTTTAGCGGGAATTACACTTGGTATCGGAATAGTGGTTCAAAATCTTGGGCCATTGGGCACACTAGAAAACTTGAGACATGAACCTTAAACCTATCACCCTTTTAAATCTAGAAAAAAACTTAGTTAGAAATTACATATTTTAGTAAACATGCAAACTGAATGAAACTTAGAAGGATGAACTAACTCTCACCTTCGTCTATGCACGAGGCGTAGATGGGATGAAGGGTCTTTTCGAGATAGACCTAGAATTACCACCACCGAGATCGTGTAATAACAGCCATCCTACCACAGATTTTGCAAACTCTTTAGGATGTTAATGCCATTTCACGCGGAGGATCAGTAGGAGGGCATGCAGCTAGACATGATAGAATCCCTTCCATTGAGGGTCATGTATCACCTTGACCCAACGAGGAGCATGGAGGAGAGAACTCACATGCAAAGTTAGCCATAGGCATTTGAGTCACCATAGAGGGAACAGGGTGACCAAGTTTTAGGGCATAGAGAGAGGTCTCAGATCGCTAGGCTTAGGGAAGAGCATGTAGAGAGACCTAGAGGGCTGTAAGACCATAGTGGAGATCACATCAGGGAGATCCTGAAGCTTCAACCATCACATTATTCTAGTGACAAAGGTGGATTTCAGGAAGAGGCCTGGTTGGTGAGCTTGGGCGGATGTGTCAAGCTCCATCCTTGTTCTAGTAACACGAAATCTCATGTTGCGATCCGTCTTGAAGGATGGAGCTGGTGTCTAGTGGAGGACAGAGGAGCGAAGCTCCATGTTGATTTACGAGACAATTAACTAGGAGTTATTTGAGGATCATTTCAAAGTGCATATATTTATCATGGAGATTCATTCAACGGTGGATAGATGAGTTTCATGACCTCAATGAGGCATCTATTATAGTGGTGAGTATGAGAGTAGATTTACGGATCTACTCCGGTATGTTAGTTATATGTAGGATGAGCAGTGTAGATCCAAAAGTTCATCGGGGCCCGAACCTAGACATTGGAGGAGCGATACGGATACATTGTCCACATGCATTAGCTAAGGCCATCGAGAAGGCCTATATAGTAGAGGAGACTCAGAGAAAGACCCAGTGAGGCTAGAGAGGCCGAGTTCGGAGCCACATACAATATATGCATGACAACGAGATCAAGGGGGTTAGTACCTCTTCCTTGTGGTGGATAGGGTTCGATCTTGTCATCTTTTAGACCATAGCAGCAGCAATCCCACCCACCTTATGGACCTTCACAGAGATTTGATGCATAGAGAGGTTGAAGCATGGGGCCTCCTCCTAGGGGTCCCATTAGGACACAGGGTGACCAAAGAGCTCACTCAACGAGGAGATTACTAACAGAGACCTCACTAGATCACATCCAGATCATCAGGATCCACACCACGAGACCTCCAGTGCGATCGGACTGCTACATAGGGGAGAGGATCAGGCGGTTGTTTTGGTTGTGGTGTTACTGGACATTTTTGCAGAGACTTCCCATAGAACCCTAATAACAAGGGTAAGACACATATCTTAAAGCATATTGTTGGTGATATGGGGCACAATCATAGGATTTATGCAGTGGTCGAGAACCGCTAGGTAGAACACTAGAGTACATTTATTGAGACTACGAGGTAACATTGGTTGTATTCCTACCTCTATTTTGTTTGTTTAGGTTCTTTTGATTCTTTTATTACACCATCTTTAGTAGAGTGATGCAAGTTGGTGGTAGTCGGCGGGGGTAATAGTTAGGATGTTGAGATGGCTTCTGGAGCTAAGATCTCTGTAGACTCCTTAGTTAAGGAGTGTGTGGTGGATTTGGGACCTTTCACCACTACCTCGGATCTATGTATCCATCCTTTGGGATCTTATGGAGTCATCTTGGGTATGGATTGGTTGGTATGCACATAGGGCCGGGATGGATTGTTACCACAAGATCATATCTTGTGCGAGATGATTTACGAGTTGAGTCAATGATTTACGGGGTTAGGAGACCCGTTTCTATTCACACCATCTTTGCTATGTAACTTACGAAGTGTGTGAGATGGGGTTGTCGGTTGTATCTTTGTTAAAATTAGTGACGAGATCGGAGGATGGATCTAGTGGGCCATCGCTAGATGATCACCCCATTTTGAAAGAGTTTACAAACTTTCTAGGGTAGATCCGGGGTTACCACCCCCACTTGAGATTGATTTTCACATATATCCGGTTCCTAGAGTAGAGCCTATATCACGAGTACCTAATCGGATGACCACCCCGAGCTACGTGAGAAAAATTTATAGCTTGAGGGAATTTTGGAGAAAGGCCTTATCCATCCTAGTGTATCCCCTTGGGGTGCGGTAATCTTTTTCAAGAAGAAGGATGGATCCTTGAGGTTGTATATTGATTCTTATCACATTTGAATAAGGTAACGATCAAGAATCATTATCCCCTTCTGTGCATTGATAATTTGTTTGATCAGACGAAGGGAGACATAAATTTCTCTAAGATAGACCTTAAGTCAAGTTACCATCAATCGAGGATTTTAGAGGTAGAAATTCATAAGACCACTTTCCATACGAGATATGGCCACTATGAGTTCACAGTGGTGACTTTTGGTTTGACTAATGCCCCCACAATATTTATGAGTTTGATGAATTGAGGTATTTAGGACCTTCTTAGATAATTTCATGCTCATATTCCTTGATGACATTTTTATTTACTCACGTATGCATAAGGAGCACGAGGGCACCTTCGCGGGTTCTTGGTGCCTCGAGAGCGAGAAAATTTACGGGAACTTGGAGAAGTGTGCATTATTTCAGACGAGAGGTGTAGTATTTGGGTCACATCATTTATGGGGAAGGTATCACCATCGATCCTTCCAAGATTAGAGCTATTATGGATTGGCTAACACCCACTACGCTGACTAAGGTACATAGCTTCATGGGGTTAGCGAGTTACTTATTGGATATTTTTTAGGACTTCTCTCGGATTTCGACCCCACCACTTCCCTTCGAGAGGAAAGGGAAGAATTTTGTTTAGTCGAGACAGTGCGAGTAGGCCTTGATACTTGAAGGAATGTCTCACTACAACACCTATTCTCGCAATGTCGGATCCACAGGGTGAGTTTTTCATTTACACAGATGCTTCTTTAGAAGGGCTTGGAGGTGTGTTGATGCAGGAGGGAAGAGTAGTGGCTTTTGAGTCTCATAAAATCAAAGATTATGAGCTTAATTATCTGACTCATGATCTCGAGCTTGTGGTAGTTGTGCACACTTTGGTTCGATGGAGGCACTTTCTACTTGGTTAGAGATTCACACTCAGGATAGATCACTTGAGTCTTCGCCACCTCTTCACGTAGCCCAATCTCAATGCTCGTCAGTAGCGTTGGATGGAGTTGCTTTGTGAGTATGATATGGAGATAGAACATGTGAAAGGGAAGGAGAATGTGGTGGCGAGGCGTTCTCAATAGATGGATACATGGGGCAATGGCCACCTCGGTGAGCATAGATTTGCGGAGTAGGATTCTTTAGTGAGCTTCCTCTCAACAACCTCTACTTTACAGTTTGAGAAGAGATTGAGTCTCGAGACCCCTCAAGGGAAGTTTTCTCACTAGAGACATATGGCCTTCTCGAGCACGAGGTTAGATTTATGTTCCCGAGAGAGGGAGGCTTGAGGCAAGACATCTTGGCGAGAGGCACATCGTGTGCCCTATTCAGCCTACCCCGGGGTGAAGAAGATGCACGCCACCTTGAGACAGTTGTATCATTAGAGAGGACTTTGTAGAGACGAGGCCCAATTTTTGTCATGATGTTTAGACTTCTAGAAAGTTAAGGTTGAGCATCAGCATCCAGCTGGCCTTCTCTTTCCTCATGCTATACCGGAGTGGAAATGGGACACCATTTCCATGGATTTCATTGTTGGGATACTGATGTTGAGATATCACCATGATGCCATCATGGTCATGGTTGACAAATTGACAAAAGTGGCTCACTTTTCTTTGGTGAAGACCACTTATACAGCTAGTGTAGTGGCACATGTATATTTGGATGATATTGTCAGGTTGCATGGGATTCTGCAAATGATCATTAGTGACCGCGATCCTTAACAAGAAATAATCCTAACTACTAGACTATAACTCTTGTAAAAATAAAAATAATTTAAAAAACATAAAAATTTATCTACAAAACATAAAAATTTAATAGATATGTAAATGTACATATATACAAAATTTAATAAATATGTACTAGTATGTATATAACATTTATATGGACAATATTAAAGAACATATACATCTTGGGAAGAACCTTACCTCTCTATGGAAATCCTGTCAAAGGTTGCCCTACACAATAAAATTCAGATCGGCCATTCAAATTTGATCCTGGTGGGAAACACCTCCACCTCCACTATGGAAATGCCTGCCAAGAACATAAATTATATAAGCGATGAAAACATCATTACAACATTCTATTATTTAGTTTTATTTGAAGGAACTAATTAAATCTATTTTGGAATAATATAATTACTATATAGCTAGCCATATAACATTAAAACAATAAATGCCCTAGGTTGAAAGTTTTATTTTTCAAAAACATACAATTTAGAATCAAATAATAAAAAAACAAGCTTCTTGTCAATGGGAATGTGAATAGGCATAATTTGTGTGGAAATAATATGACTTGTGGTTTTTGTCATAGAAGAAACCCTATAAATACACGTCGAATTCTATTACCGGTAAAAACGGGAATATGAATCCAATAAATGTTGCGACGTGGAGCCTTCCCTCCTCCCTAAGCGACAGCCGCCACGTGGCCTAACGTGCCCCGACCGTCCTCCCTCCACCTGGTCACGGGCAATGTTTTAACGCGTCTCCTAATCCTCAATCTTCTTATCCTTCTACATACTGATAATCAAAACAATCGCACGAAGTGGTTTCCTCTTAGAGAAAATTTAACCCGCTTTAGATACAGACACAAATCCAAATCAATTAATTTGTATATAGTAAAATGAGGAGATATGAGGGTTACAGATTTATCTACTTGTAGCCACGATTTTACTCATCGGCACCTGATTTTTAGGATGGCTATTAGTGAGAGATCTGTTTAGCATAATTCCCCTACAAAAATGCGGTGAAGAACTTTGTAAAACCACTTTCACAAAATCGATGGCAAGGATGTGTCCATGCGACGACGATACATGTTAAATTCACAGTCTTTGATTACAGTAATGCATGTTAGTGGCATGAGATGCGAAGCCCATTCATAAAATGCCTTTTAACATAAATATAAGAGAAGATAATTTGTATCTATAACTCTTCACATTCATATTGACTATTGTGAAATTTACTATTAATACACATTAACTAATAAATTAACAATGAGAGATAGTATTATTCAGGGCGATAATAAAGTATTTTTACGTGAAGGCATTCTCCATATGGGAAAGGTATTTGCGGAAATTCATGTCATTATGTTAAATTTGATGGCCATTTGGACATTTTTTCAAGGTGATTAAAATTGACGGATGATTTGATGTTTTCGTTTTTAGCTTTTACGTGGTTACATGTTGAATGTAGCGTATATATTTGAAGTTAATAATTTTATTTTTATGGTTTGTTGTAGCGTGTTCCCGACTATTCCTTAGCAAGACAAGGTATAAAGTATGACGGGCGCTGCATCTTCCTTGTTCCTTTTGGATATGAAAGGCAGAGTTCTCATATGGCGTGATTATCACGGCGATGTCTCTGCATCTCAGGCCAAACGCTTTTTCTCAAAGCTCATCGAAAAAGAGGTAATCGATTTACTTGTACTTTTTTAAGATGTAAATGAAATTTAGCCTTGTAAAGAATGCAAACGGGTTTTATGGGAATCAAACCCATAATATATGAATGATAAAATGATATTTGAAGATATTTGTTTTCGGGGTTTGATGAAAGCATGGAAAAATGATAGGACAAAACAGATCTGAAATCAGTCAATTTAAAGATTTAACTATTTTCGCAAAGGTGTTGAGGTTTTTGGGATGAACTATGTATTGAGATTATGTCTAGAAAAGCTTAACAGGATAACCAAAAAAACAAATAACCTGTGCTTACTATGATGCAATTAGTAGGACATTTGGCTTAAATATTTGCTTAGAAATTCTCCAATAGAAGGTAGGAACTAGTGTTTGGGGGCCAGGAAATCTTGTATTTTAGGAGGAATAACTCTATCCCCATGAATTTTAGAAGACTGATGGTCTTGCCTCTGTGTACCTAGCAAGAGGTTTTCCTTTACTGGTTTGGTGCTAATATGAAGACTGCTACCCAATGCAAAATTCGAATTAGATTCTATCTTTGTTTGGTATGTGATGATCATCCAAATGCTTACCAATATATGTTTACTTCCAACAATCACAATTAAGTTCCCTACCCAATGTATTTGTTAATCTAAATGTACAATTGTTGGCCAATTAATGGTTTCTTCCGAATTCTGAATTTTTATTTTTTTAAATCTAGGAAAGTGACCTAGGGTATGGTAATAGGAAAAAACAGAAATTATAAGTTGGTTAAGTTCAATCCACTTGAATCGAACTGAAAGTGACAAATAATCACTTTGAAAGTTTTATAACATGTTTCTTGTTATCAGCGATTAAGAATTGAGAACATGAGGTTTAATGTCTTTTATTTCTACATCATCGGGGTGAACTTTAAAAGACTTACGTGTAGTGGATATAAGCGCATAATAGGTTTTTATTCGATGTTTTGAGTCTCACTACTAGATCCATCATTAGGGAGAACTTGATAAGGGTTCTTGTATTGGACTCTAAACATGGTTACTAAAAACAATTATAGAGTCATGTCTAGAAACTATTTTACAAAGAGATAATAGTTTTTTCAATCCAAATAGAACTTCTTAACTTAAAATTTTTAACAAAACTAAAGAGAGCCAATGAATGTGATTATTTTTTGTAGGTACTAGATGTTGCAAAATGTGTTAAACGTTCTAAGGATGAAGATAGACCCACAAAGAAATATGGTTCAATTAGTTGAATCCATGCTCAGAAAAAATAGATACTTAGTGAATATTTCTTTGAGACTTAATTAGTACCCAATGAAGAAAATATTTCTTGGCTCAAAGTGTGATTCATCTAATCTTGACGCTTTTTGGGTTTTGCAGGGACGTGAAAGGAAAACAAAATTGATGTGGATTGTGGGAAGAATAGAGTGGTAGGTATACAAACATTTTTTTAATCTATATTTTTGGGGTGGAGTGTATTTATGAAATAGGGGAGAGGACCCTATAACTATGTACCTAACTTTAGGGGCACGTAGATATATGTAGGTATGTCGGTAGCGTAAAAAAATTATATCATTGAGTAGCGTTTGATCATGCCATATAAAGATTTTAATTTTGCATGTATATTTTGGAGTGAAAAGTATTTTTGAATTGATTTAATATGAAGAAAATTAATATAAATTAATTGAAAGAGGGACCAATGACTGATCACCCTATGTGTCACATTCTCATTAACTCTTAAAAGTGTCATTAACCAAAAAGTGAACAACTACTGGTACTTTTGTCACTAACCTAAGGTGAAAAGATGTACATGTTTTGGTGCATGCTCACTTATAGGATCCTCTCCTCTAGTTGATCATTATTTTACATTTAATAGGTGACCAAGAAAAAGGCCAGGGCATGGCGTGCTTCTAAAGACAACATTCCTTACTTTAAAAATTCCACCAAAGAGGGATTTAATGTTAAAGCAACTTTCTAGTGCATAGACAAGAATGCATTAAAGAATGAGCTCAAAGAGGTGGTGTTAGTTAAACCTACTTCCTTGTGTCATTTCTAATTTTATGCTAGGATGATGTAATTTCAGTGATATTTATTGTGTTGGAAATATGTATATCTATTTATACCTTTTTATTACTGCTGATTTTTGTTTGCTGACGTTAGTTTATTTGTGCTCGTGGGTTTTCCCCTTGCATTATTATTGATTTTTCTATGTTCTAATCCAGCCATTTTAATTTATCCCTATTGTTTTGCCATGTTGATTTTATCCTTTTTTATTTTGTAGATATCTCCTAGATACAATTGATGTCTCTGTTAGGAGGCAGCAAAGATCGTCAGGATGTGAGTGTTAGTTTCCTATGTGTCACACAAGACTCTGGGTGTTGCATATGACCTTTTACAATGAATCTAGCCTTTGGGAGGGTGATCCAATATTGGTTTGTGTATTCAGTGTAGTGATATAATTGTATTCTAGATAAATTTTTATTAAAATGTACCTTTTTTTGGATTTCTCCCATCTCTTTGGTTGCTCCATTATTTTTTCTGATTCAAATGATGATCTGTTTGGCGTGAGAACATTTATTGCATTATATGTTGGCATTCTATCATGATTATTTGAAACCATGGCTACAATTATTCTTTAATCATGCATCATTCCATAATAAGTGAATTGATTCACAACTTCCGATCTCCAAATATAAAATGTGGTGTGCGATTATCTATCTTGCGGCCTCCCAATCTTTACAGGTTAAATTTTAGTCTCATATACAATTTTTCTTAGCTTTATTTTAGGGAAAAATCTAGGGAGATTTTTAATTATTTGAAAGTTTTCAAATTCTATCTATATCTATTATTGTTCATTTATTTAACATCTATCTTGTGTACATTTGTATTGATGACTTAAATTCTTTTCGGGGTAACTCTAGATGAAACAAGGGGCATTAATGATGAATCCCAAAAAAACTTGATGAGGTATGAAGATTAATTTCCCTTTTACAGTAGTGGTGAGGTAGCATACACAAGGCATGTGAACTATTTGACAACCTAAAAAAATGTAGCCACATAAACTGCTATGATGGTAAGAAGTCACAAAATGGGTTTGTTGAAAAGACCTTATGAAAATTTTAAGCAAATGGAATTGAAAGGCGTAAAGCTAGAAAACCTTTTCCTCCATACTCCCATCCTGTGCCAAAAGGTGAGCTTTAGAGCCAGGTAATCAAAAATTGTGTTTAGTATAATCTTCTGTAAAATATCGTGCCTTCTCTGTACCTATAAAGTTTTGTTATGTATGAGCTTGTTTTGGACCTGAAAAAGTCCCCTTCCATTATTATTAGATGGATTCACATACCTTGGCTGATGTAGTGGTCATTGGGGCTTTCTATATAGTACAATGGTCACATTCCACGCTCATGCAGTTGTAAGGTTATTAGAAGGAGCACTTACTGGCCTTTTTTCAAAGCCTACTCTATTCAACCTCTATCTTGCAGTAAAAATATTGGCCAAAAAAGGCTACCACTCACGATATAAAATCTACACATGCACAAAAATCTTCATGTATTCATGTTTAGTTAAAATAAACTACTCCGCAAAATGCTATCACTCTTGATATAGGATTTAGAAATTTATATGTATGAATTTGTAACAAGTTTGAAATGTGAAGAGAACCTTTAAATGAAGTGGTTCATTTATATTTCTACACTCACAAAATCAATCACACCCCTTATCAACATCAACTACAAAAGTAATAAACATCCTTCTAAATCAAATAACATATATCGTTCGATGTTCACATTGCATTGTATACATGCGATTGCTAGTTTAAAGGCTATTAATTTACGATCGGTAAATATCTTAAGATAATATGATGTCCCCGAATATTGTTTTTAAAATAAATATGTGATTATTTGGTTTTTTCTTCACGTTGGTCGATTATTGTTTAAAATTGATGTGAATTTTACATTCATATAATTGAAAACTATAAATTATTAGGAATCATGTGGATTTCACTCTCTTCCAAACCAAAAACTTATATTAATTGTGTTACATTTTGAAAAAAATATAGTGTGAATTTTATATATCAAGTGAAAAATATAAATTATTACAAATTAAAAGTATATAATTATCTTCTAATTTACTATATAGAAGGAAAATAATGAAACTTAAAAGTAACAAAATTCAAAAAAGTTTAAAATTTAAATCTCAAAATCTAAAATTTGTATTGCCTCAAAATTCTTAATATAAAAACATGAAAATTTAATTGTTGTAAAACACACCATCTTTATTTGAAACCTAGAAACATAAACTTGAGAACCAACTAAAAATTGTGTGGAAAATTCATAGGAATCATCTAAGCACTATAATTCCATCACCTCCCTACATTGAAATTCTTTTTTGTGTGTCAACATGGAGTGATTTTGGCATGATTTGAGAGGTTCAAGATTATATCCATTTTTACATTTTATCTTGAATTTATGTCATAGTATAACATTCCATACAAACCAATATTTTGATCTTATCTATATGTAATTACACCCATGTTCTTGAGTTTGATGTCCTTGACCTCAACTCGTGAAACCCCAAACTTTTCATAGTCTAACTATGAAAAATAGCTCAAAAGAAAAATTATAGACACCCATAAAACTCAAAATCAAAACTTTATGACACCCATAACTTCAAATATATATAAAGACAACTATAGATTTTAAACAATTGTTGTATATCAATTTTGATCTTATTCTTATTCTAATTCTAATCCCCAAAGATAAGTCTAGCATAAAAATTACATCTACATTCATACATTGGTAGCAACAATGTCAAAAATAATAAAGTTTTGTCTCTCCATTGAATAAAGTTACAAACTATAAAGGCCATAGATAAATATAAAGTACAATGGTTTTGAAACGTAAAGAGAGAAAGCAAGAGGACCGTTTGTGATATATAAAAGGAGTACGGTATTGAGTGAATTTCATATGGGTAAAGAAGAACCTTCAGGAAAATATGTTAATGTAGAAACTATTTCACTATATATCCATCTAAAAGCATGAGCATAAGAGAATGAGCATGAGTTTAAAAGCAAGTTTTCAAAGTGGTGAAAATCAAATAAAGATACTATAATTATATAAACTGGAAAGATTCAAACCTATATAGTGGTATATATAAAATTTTAAGCAAATCTCAAAACCACTAACCAAGAGGATCCACATACAAAAATATCTTTCTCCAGAATTTTTAGCATTATATTCAACTCTAATAAAAAAACATGATAATAATATCAAATATTACACTCACAGTACTCAAAAGGCAAAAACATTCAGAAAAGAAAAATTGAATCTCAGAATATCTGAAACGTAGAAAAAGATATGAATAAATGAATTAAATGCTGAACCGTGATGAGTTAAGGTTCAACGACTCCAATGTTTTTGTATTCGATGTCCTTTGCCACCCTATCTAACTTGTGTTAGAGACCCAATTGTGACAATGCCTTTTGCGTAATTACTAATATGAATTTTGACGTCCTTTGCCGCCCTATCTTCACCATCGACGGAGCAAACTCTTCCACCATGCAGTTCACCCTCTCCATCATCTAATTCAGGGTTCGCATCACAAGCATTGGATCCAACGCATCTGAACAAATGCAAGTGCTAAATTCAATGCATACAAGAATCATGTACAGAGCATAAAAATAACTAGAAATTAACGAGGGTTTTAAATAATATTTTTTTCGTATTTTACCTGAAAATCCTAAAGGAGCTAAATCTTACCATCTTCTGAGGATGGGCAAATGACAACACCATCTCCTGGGGGCTTCAGTAACTTCTTGGTCATTGCTACCACATTCGTGGACAAATATTTGTACTGAAAATCCAAACTTTTGATGCCTCCTCTCAGACATGATAACAACGTTGGGTATGCCATTTTTAGCAAGCAACCATGACCGTTAATATTCCAAGAATACACCGTATCTTGAGAATGTAAAATTGCTTACGCAGAATCAAAGAAGTATTGCACTGGTCTTTGAAGAATGAAAAGGCATATAAATTGCAGAGGAACCGCCATGGGAGGATGTATCTACAACACTTGGATCATTTGAGGAGGTTTGATTTTCTCTACTTTCTTCGGTGCACCCTCTCCTGCAACAAGACTCTACTTCATGTCCTCGTCGACCGCTTCCTCTTCTCTTGTTTCGTGCAAGTATCATACTGTGAGCGGCCGCATCATTTTTTCTCCCCTATTTTCTTCGTCCTAGGATTTCTTCAATAGTGCAAGTGTTAGGGTTTCTTGAACTTGGCAAATCAGTTAAGATTCAACGACTTGTGTCAGACGCCCAACTAGCCCCGCTCAACTGGAACAACGCCTTTTGGCATAATTTACATTGATGAATGTTGAAAAACTATTACTAGTGATTTACCTCACGATGAAAGGATACATTAAATTTGATAAGTTGAAAATCATATAGTTTTGTTGTAATAAAAATATGTTATAACATAGGAAAATAATGAAACTTGGAAGTAACTAAACTCATAAGTCTCAAGACACAAAACTTGAAATGTATAACATTAAAACTTGAAACTTAAATTACAAGAAAATATTAACCCTGAAAAATTTGGAAACACGAAAAATATATTTCTATAAAATATGGCCCTAGATCTTATTGGAAACACGAAAACATAAAGTCAAGAATACTATTTTCAAGTCACACATTTCATAACTTTGATAGACACACTTTAGTCACATATTTGTTTATCATGGCTTCTATTTCAATTTTCAATGTTTTTAGTATTGATGGAGGCATAAACATTAGCTTTCTTATTCCATTTGGCATGTTCTTAGTAGGTTATAGGAAAATAAAATAAGTTGGCAGAGATATCTCATCTTTGCTATTGTTGTTGCATAGTGCTCACTTTCATTGTGTCTCCCCACCCAAAGTCCACTTCATAATATTTAGAATGCCTCCAATCACTAATTGAAACTACATTTTCAAACTTCATATTGACATCTAATGCAAACGGGCTCATCACGGTTTTTGAGTTGAGTATTTTGTGTAAATAAAACTTTGATTTCTTTATAATCATTATAGCACACAAAAGAGATCTACTTAGAAGGTCATGGACATTATCAATTACACATGCAATACGAAAGGCATTGCCATAGTATCCCTGTGGAAGAGGGAGATTAAATGATCTCGTCACGTCCACTACAAAGAGAAGCTTCACATTCTCATTATGTGAAATTCAAAAGCCTTTATCTTTGCTAGAAAAACTAATGCTTTTGCTACAATTTCGAAAGAAGAAAAAATTGCTTTACATTCTTACATGATGCGTCGTAAATGCGATATGATTTATTATCTCAAATTTTATAGCAAGATATGTTTGAAAAAAATTTCCTCAATTAGAGGTGCATGTATAATTTGAAGATGATTCATCGGGAGGGGCATACAATCTTCTGGATTCACTAGTTCTCTTATCCATATTGGTTCAATAGAGGTCTTAACCTCTCCTCCCGCCATCTCCGTGAACCTTGAAGAAATTGGCCAAATCCTTTTCCATCACACACACTACCATACAAATTCTCTCCAACAACAAAACCCCATATGTAAACGAGTTACCTGCATAAAAGACATGCAAAAAGATAACATAAACATACTATTAATAGAAACATGTATGCAACCATTAATAGAGACATCATTTCAAGTTATTTTATTTATCCAAAACTAAACCAGCCATATAATCACCGAAAAAATCCAGAGATGGAGGTCCATTTGGATCTGTGGTAGAGAAAAAACAACTCCTGAAATGATGGATTGTATTCATCCACATTTGTTAAGACTGAACGGCCACCATCAGCCATGGATTCCACAAACAGAGCACCCTACCCTATGCGCTCCATTTCAAGTTCCCCATTTTCTCTATTTTGAGCTTCCCAACAAAAGGGTAATAGCAAACCATATTCTCTATGGTCTTATACATGTATGTTTGGTAGTTCCAAAATCATCTATATAGAATCTAGAGTTCCAATTTCTCTCCTCCCACTTTGTTTGGACCATCCATATCATTCTAGAATCTTCGTGAACAAGCTAAGTCTCTCTCTCTCTCTCTCTCTCTCTCTCTCTCTCTCTCTCTCTCTCTCTCTCTCTCTCTCTCCTCTTATATTTTGAACAAGTTACTTATCGTTTATCAATCAATTATTTTGTTTCAAGTTAGAATACATTATTTTAGTCATGTATAATTGATATTGGGAGTTAATTAGATGAGAGCAGTCCACCTATTGTTAACCCTTATATCCTTCTTAGTTGTTATGATCATACAACTCTTATAATCTAATTAGGGTGTAAACAATTCTATACGAGCACAACTAGTCGATTGTGTAAGATTTTTCATTAGATGCTTTCAAATATTATGTAAGTGTGGGTTATTGCAAATAGTTCTATAAGTGATTGAACAATGTGCATAGATAAAAAAGTTGCATAAGGGAGATAAGGATAGGTCACTCGAGCTTGGAATGTGTGCACAAGTCATACTTAACGAGAAAAGAAAAAAATTTTCATTGCCAAATGATAAATTAAAAAAAAAGCAGTGTCTACAGATGCAACATTTCTTTGATAGTTAATACAATTATTGATTGTACTCCATTTTTTTATCAAGCATTTGTAATAAATATTTTGGTTTATAATGTTATGCATTTTGATGTGTTTCCCAATTTATACCACCACTTTTCAAGTTTTATATATTACTAATATAATCATATAGTAAGGAGCTCCCGGTTTGGGTTGATAGATATCATAATGTAAGCTAAGATTTTGGTGAGAATATCCCTAGCATTCTCGTGTAGGGTGTATGTGAGACAAGTCGAGTAGTTTTATTGAGCATTATAGGTTACTACATGTAAATATGATGATTCTTGTAATAGAGACCTTGGAATTTAGTAGCACATGCATCTAGTGAAATTTATTAATAATGGCATACCGACATTGAATAATGGACCCTAATGGT
This sequence comes from Taxus wallichiana var. yunnanensis, assembly GCA_018340775.1. Classification (NCBI taxonomy): domain Eukaryota; kingdom Viridiplantae; phylum Streptophyta; class Pinopsida; order Cupressales; family Taxaceae; genus Taxus; species Taxus wallichiana. The sequence continues at coordinate 888,903,643 of CM031239.1, forward strand.
CAAAATATAATATAAAATATTTCTTGTTTTGTAAAATAATAAGCCATTACTTCATCAAATGTTTCACAATTACGATAGGTGTATGTATGGATGAAAATTGACATGCAACCTTCAACCGCATTCGACCCCTCGAGGTAGTGTTAGAGCAACCAATGTTGAATGTGCATGGATAACTATAGGAGGATCAGTGACTAAGATATGGTTGTGTGATCTCTGGTATTTGAGTTGGCAAAGGGAGATTTTAAGGCTATAAACAAGTAGCGTAAATTCCCTATGGTTTGTTTACCTAAGCTGGATCTAAGTGTTGAACTAGTTTGAAGTGTCCAAATTAACTACGCTAAAAATTACAATCTATGCTACTGCTGAAAGGAAACTAATCTAAACAAATCACAAACAACAATTTGTTTCTATTCTAAATAATTAAAATATCTCTACACTAAAACTTAACAATTAAAATAACCTGGTGTGGTTATTCACATATGCTTGAGTGTATTGAAACTAAACTAACTTAAAACAAGAACTTTTCTAAAATATCTATGATATGTAAACAACGTCCTATAGATATTATCTCCTTCAGATCCACAAGGATGGGAAGAAGAGGATCCGTCACTAGGGGTTGCTATGAAAGGTTCAAACCCTCTTGGAAATTAAGTAATTACTTACAAATGAAAGGAAATTGCTTTCTAATCTATTTGATATGATGTAATAATAATAAATCGCAGGAATGAAGGAAATCAAACAACAAATCCAACTTGGAATTCGTAGAACATAGGTAAATCCAGACGTGTAGTAATTTTTCACCTCGGTTTGTCCCTTTCTTTCTTTGTGTGTCCGAATAAGTCCAAGGAATTTGGAATGAAAAGGGGAAGCAGGAGAAGATGCTTGAGCAATAGAATCTTGAAGTCATCTGGTTGTAATGCATGTGGAAGAGAGATAACACAAGTGAATATAGCTTGGCTATGCAATTTTCAGCAGGATTGTGGCAACAATACTATGCAAGATACACAAAATTCTTAGGCCATTTGCTTGAATACAAACACGTAATATATAGGAATTGGTGGGATGTTCCTTCATGAACAAGGAAGCCTTGGAGTGCCAAATCATTGGGTGAAGATGTAGTTCAAACTAATTAAATATATTTAAAAATAGAAGAGAGAAGGAATACCATGAAAACAATACCATTTTTAGGAAATTTGGTTCACAAACACACCCTAGAAGTTAAGTGAAGTGTCGCATGTTAAAACCACACATGAAGAGTTATAGAAAAATCTCACAAGTCCTTTTTGTGTGCAGGAGGCGGTTTCAAAGCTGTCGCCCAAGCGGGGGTGGAGGTCATGGCACTAAAGGCCAAAATATGCATAGAAATGAGCGAGAAGCTGGAAGAAAGGATGGATAAGCTAAGTAAGGAAGTCTAGGCTACAAATATGTATTGCAAATGGGTTTAGGATCTCGTACACCTTCTGAAAGGACATGAATCATCATTGGGGAATTTTGTAGCCATTTTTTGACAATGTAGCACATGCAATTTTGGTTGCATACCTATTTCCCCCTTAAAAAAGTGTCTTAGATATGAAGAGGCGTAAAATGTAGAGTCTGAGTATGGCATTCCCGAAACGGGGGGTTTAGAGCTATACCTGACATGCATGTGCATCAAAATGTCACTATCTAAATTCTTGCTACCTGTAAAATGAAGAGAAGGCTCAAGTGTAGATAGATAAAATATCGAAAAATAAACACTAAATCAAAATGACAAGAGGACTTACCATTTGTGCGGGGATATAAAAGTATACTTGCACCAATGCTCTAGTCCTATGAGCATATGCACTTAAAAAGAACTTATAACAACATATATATCTAAACAAACTCATTTTCAAATTCATTTGCACATATCAACTTGGTGATTTTCAAGATATGGGCCCACGTTGGATTTTTGTGGAAAGAATAGTCAAAATGTTTGTTCTACGAGATCACGATAATGCCTCTCTGTGAGTGGGAGATCGACTAACCAACACGGTCTCAAGTTAGTTTTCCTCACTTTTGTGTTTTGAAACCTAAAATGTGAAAATGTTAAAAAAATTCCTAAGGGGGACCATTTTTGAAATTTATTGTTTTAAATGAGTCTTTAGGGGTGCCTCGGGGGGTAGTCTTTCATTTCATTGAAAAATGGTCCTTTTTACATTTTGAGTGTTTTTAGGGAAAGAAAATCGTATCACAAATCGGTTTAGGACTGTCACCCCGAGTAGGGTGGTAGTCTAGAACCATCACCCTACATTGGTCGGCGGTCCCAGGCGCGCCCTACACCGAGTAAAGCTTGATCTTTGGAACCACCACCATACATTGGGTGACAGTTCGACAGAATGGCCAAAAATCCATGATAATTTAATTATTTTTGGATTTTTGATATTTTGCTATGTTTCTGCTGAGCTTGATTTTCAAAGTATGTCACTAACTTGATCTTTTTGTGTTTTGGTGGATGCGAAAAGAAGGAAGAGCATATCCATTAGAGTCGCAAGAGGAGTGTGACTGGCTCCCAACGATATTAGATTAGTTGACTCGGGATAAGGTGATACTCTTGAGAGAGCGGACATATGGAGGATTGCCCATGTTACTCATGCTAGTCACATATTATGTGACGTATTATCTTATTGAGATGTAGACTAGAATACCTTCGGTTTAGGGTGCTTGGGTGAGTGGATGATCACCCTAGAGAATGTACACCATATTCTTGGGGTTTCGATACTAGGAAGACGATTAAATTTGGATACAACAAGATCTAGAGTGACGATGACTTTGTGGGCCAACTATATGGGGGATGTCATGGTATCCTTTGGTTCGAAGAAGGGGATCAAAGGTCTGATCTATTCCTACTACTCCCATCCCTACTATCCATAAGACCATCATGGATATATTGGCCTTGCGATTGATCGGGGACAAGGGAGGTGAAACATTACTCTCTTTCTTTGGGCTCTCATCATTACACTGTTGAGGCACATGGCTGTATCTATGCACGGGGATCGGATATACTTGGAAACACTTATCATGACATGTATCATATTCTCATATTATAGGGGCAGTATTTGAGCCACCCCACATTGGTTATGAGCTAGGTGTACTAGAAAATTCATCCCTTATGGGAGGGGAGTGCAAGATACGGGATCCAGGGGTCGTTAGGGCCACCGGTGGATAGGGATGATAGTTCTCAGAGTGCCACATCAGCCAGTGGCTTCTTTGACTACAACATACATGGTGGCTACCCCATACCATGACATGGCAGGTTGTGGGGACATGAGGGGACCACAAGTGGCGGTTTGCTCCATTACTTGGTCGGTTATTTGACAGATCTGGGAAGCTTGAGATTCACACATTTGGCTGAGTTTTTCAGTAGTTTGGCCTCCCTTACATTGATATGCTTCCCCTAGTGGCACCTATGTATAGGACTATGAAGGAGGCCCAAAAGGGGCCTCATGGAGATCTAGGTTGGAAAATGGTGGTTCTAGGAGTGCCTATCGCAGCTACACAAGTTGTTTGTGCTCAATGCGAAGCTCATGCTGCTCTTGTACCCTTACTCCAAATTGGGGCTACACCCACTCATAGTGGAGAGGAGCATGAGCCCATAGACATAGACTCCAACTCTAAGGAGTATACAGGGGATGAGACCAAAGAGGAGTTGTGTGGTGACGCCAAGGCGGGGTAGATTGTATGGAGGAGGAGAGTGATCCTGAGTGGTATGATGCTCAGGATGTTCTGAGAGTGGAGCGGGAGGAGGCGGTTGTAGAGGAGGAGACACTTGTCTTTGAGGGACTGATTTTTCATGATAGAGAGGGGATAACGAGTCCGTGGTGGGACAACATCTTACCTCTAGTTTTGGGGATACCCTGCAACCATTAGCGAAGCATTAGCCACTGATCCTACATGGATTCTTGGAGATCTGAGTAATATGATCTCTCTTCTTTTGAACTTATTAGTCGGAAATGTTAGTTGGTATTTCTTTCAGTTTTGTTTTTTTAACTTTCTAAATCACTATTTCTACTTTGTTTCGCATACGAATGCAATGCAATGTATGACAAGAGCTTATTAGATGAGTGTGCATGGATACCTTGTTAATCCCTTCAAGGAAGACCCAAGCTAAGATGACCAAGGATATAGGACAACCACTTGCATCCTGGAAGAAAAACGATGTGTTTGTACCCATCCGGAGGGTAGCGAGAGGTTATGAATTCTCTCTACATGTAGGTGACCACATACGAGACAACCGAGCGTTTGATGAGTTAGATTCACTCTCATAGTGACACCATAGCCAGTGGATGCCACCACAAGCACTGCCACCATTCAGTAAATTCTCATTTTTTTAGCCATAGTAAGAATCCTAGACCCAACCATGAACCATCTTAGGGGTCCCATAGGGATTGATATCCCTGATGGGCCTTTTATTGCTTGGTTGTGATTTTGTCGGGCATATATGAATTTTTGTATATTTTGGGCTAATTACGAGTGTTACGACCACTCCTAGCTCATGATGACATTATATACAAACTCGATTTATTATGATATATCTGATTCTTATTTTGGTTCAATAATTCATTGTATCTAAGTTGAATTCTCTTAGGTGACTTCACATGTGTGTACTCTAGATGCTTAGAACCTCCATTTTTAAATGCTTTTAAAAATGTATGTAGTAGATATGAATGCTAACAAAATTCTCTCTCTCTCTCTCTCTCTCTCTCGTGTTGTCGATATATGATAATGCAATCACATTGTAATATTGAACTTTAGTTTCTCTAAGAAAATTTTGGTGATTCGTATTGTTTTGAAAAAACATGGTGAAAGAGTGATATGATAAGTGAATGAACTTTCCTCACTCCTAACTCCATGCAACCAAGAAGACGCAAGGGCTTAACACCAAGATCCGAGAAGGGGCATAAGTTATAGAAAGTTGTTGAATGGTAACAACGAGAGAAAGAAAAGGATTCAGAAAAACCAAATTGAGACACTACAACCTCATTCTACCCAATTTTTCTTCATAGTTTAAAATGTGGATTGCTTTCCAGTTTATCTAGACTTAGATCCATAGATGGCCACTTGGTTGAAAAAACATGGTTTTGAGGTTTAAAACTCTTTTTTGGAATTTTGGACATCCAACTCACTTTGTTTTGATTTATGATTTCACAACATTTGAATGAAATGTTTCTAATTTTCAAGTTTTTCAAAGATACCCCCTACACCTTGCCCCATGCTACCAGTAGGAATTATGGGCTTATCACCATAGAAAAGGCATAGGCGAGTACGGTCACTTCTCTCCTTTCCACACCCTACATCACTAGTAAGAGATGTAGGCTCAACACCGAAGGTTGGTAGGGAAAATAAATGTGTACGATAAATTTTTTTGGATTTGCATTTGACTTATTTATCAAGGCAAAATGTCTAAAATGTTCTTATTTCCAAAGAGATGTATATGGGATAGATGTCACACCATGAAGCTTCTAGAACAAACCATAGGAAAAGACACCTAATCTAGAAGAGACTAAAATCATAACCAAGTATGTAGGCCTTGGTATGGTTACTGTCAAAACTTATCTTATCTAATTTGAACTGATGAAATGATTAAAAAAATTTGATGATACCATGAGGATTTGAAGAGATATGATTTGAATGTTTTTCCAATGTTTTTAGAAGTTTTTAGGAATTTCTATAAGAATAAGTCCCTTGATCACAAATTTACGAAATGAACTGGAAGATGAAAATGCAATGTGGATGCAGTAATGTACATATGGAAATGTAGGTGAAACTACATGTCATGATGCCTAAGGTGAAGAAAGTTGATGAATATCAAATTCTTCACCCCTAAAAGTAAATAGCGAAGAACCATGATCCTCAAAATTTTGTTCTCTTGACAAGGGCCTACCATTCTAGGTCTAAACATACAACCATTTCCTAGGAGTGTATATGTCCAATCATTAAAATCATTTGTTTGAAAGAGGTATTCTTGCACCTCTCTGTCACATTCTTTACACGTGGTGTGTGGGTGAGCATGACTATGTTTCTTAACCTCATTTTCTATGTAGAGTGTTGTATTTACTTATGAAACTTGCTGAATGATGAGGCCTTGCCACATGGATATGGAAATATTAGCTTCCGATGAACATGGGTCGAAACTGGGCTTTAAAATAGAACAACACTCAGAAATGGTTTTTATGGGCATCGCTTCAATCTCAAACTGCCCTTCTTCGTTTATTAATTCTATCATATTTACACCTAGACCTAGGTCCTCGGAGGGAAGAGATGATAAAACAAGAATACTACCCATCCCTTGTGGTTCAAATGTGAGGAAGATCAGATCATCATTCTTTAAGAGTTTCATAATTTCCGTTATGGTTTTAGTGGACACTATTTCCAAAGATATTAATTTAACCTTATACATTTTTGTCACCCCAAATGTTTTTGGTAAATGAATTCAACCTTTGGCACACCAGGTTAATTGGGACTAACTCTTTGATGAAGTTGGTTTATTAAATTGATTAGTAGGAAGTTCATACTACATATGGAATCCTTTCTTCTTCTTCCAATTTTCTAAGTGTATATCGAAGCGCTTAGGATCCCCTTGAGTGATGAATACCTTCCCCAAATGGAGGAATCTAATCTCCTGGAATAGAGTAGAAGAGAAAACCTTCATACGATGAATCAGGGTCTCCCAATGATCATGTTATAACTTGTTTTCCTGTCAATAGTGTAAAAATCCATCAAGATGGTTTTGGATCAAGCGTGATTGGAAGAACTATGGTTCCAATCGATGTCTCTTAAAGAATGTCACATCCCCATAATGTGTTTCTTGTAGAGGAATAATTTTTCTCTCCATATCCCAAATTCTAAAGAAAGAGAAGGGAACCACATTTATAGCAACCCCATCATTAATCATGGCTCTCTTAATGCAATTGTTATAAACCTAGACCTGTAAAAATAAGGCAGGATCACCTCTTCGGGAAATTTCAGTGTCAAATGGCATCTTTTCTATTTCAAAAACAAACCAAATATCCCTATCATTCTGTCTAGGAGGATGTATGTCAAAGTTAATATGATTTATTTGAGCGCTAGGAGGTAGCGTAACATGGATTAGATGACCAATACCTAGTGCATTGAACAATGTAGAATGATGCATAGGTGAATTCTTCAACAAATCTAGAAACGGATGTGAGAAAAGATCTTGTTCAAATATGATATTAAATCATAGGCTCCTACTGGTTTTGTGATTATAGGAACGTCATCCTGTGGAAAGAAAAGAGTGGGTAGGGGTTGTTAAACGTACTCATTTATCCAAGTTGTTGCATTAGTTTCCAGCTCAACCTCTAGCTCAACTAATCCCAAAATCTTTGTATTATCATTTAAACCAAGGTTAGGAGCAACCTGAGAGTTATCAGAAGTTGAGGATTCATGCTCGTTGTTTCCTATAGGAGTATCCTTTTTCATATTTTGAGGATTCACTTGGGAATCCTCAGGATATTTAGGGTTCACATTTTAAGGTGTGACAGGTCTGGTATGACTAGGTTGTGGTTTTGTTTCAGGATTTTCTAGGAACATGTCTACAAAGAGATACCTTTTGTTTTTGGGAAGTCTTTATAGAAACTTTTTGCAATCACGGAAAGTCCTATTGTCATGACCTTGAACCTTATGGAAACCACAATATAGGTTAGGGTCGTAATCGCATGGCCTTTGATGTAATCGTCTTGCTATTGTTGGTTATAACCTCGATTTTAGTTTTGGAACTGATTTTTGTAACCATGGTTCATTGCCCCTTGGCCAGAATTTTGGTACTAGTTTAAGCCTTGGGTTTGATTTTTTTTGAGAGAGATGGTTTATGTCAATTTGTGTTGACAAATGACATAGTATTAGAGCCTCTTTAATTTCCCGAGTTGTTGTTATTGTTATTTTTTCCATTGTTTAGGAAACCAATGTTCTTAGATTGATCGATCGCACTATTTGTGGTAACACCATGATTGTGATTCACACCCTTAGGTTCTTAGTTGTTGGAGCCATTGTTTAAAAGGAACGATAACCAGATCGTACCAAGCCAAGAACACATATGTTAAGAAAACACCAAAATCAATAAGATGAAAGTAATTGACCAAAATAACTTTACATAAACCTTTGCAAACAAATGAGCATTAATATCATATATTATTATGGAACTCAAAGAAATACAATGAGAATGGGCCTTGCTTATATAAGAAATGAATACCAATCGAAGAACCATCAAGGTCATATATCAAGCCATAAATCAAGAAAAGAACTAGTCATTAAAGAAATAGTTAAGTCCATAGATTTAGGAGAGAACTAGACATCAAGGATCTAGTCAATACCATAGATCAAGGAAAGAAATATACCTAACAACTAGATAATATTCCCGATATCTAAATAAATAAAAATAAATATCCACACACATAAGTGGGTGAGAATAAATATAATAAATGTAATTAAAGTACGTAGGTTAACGTCACCTAAGGTAAAATAACTACTCTAACACCCCCTCAAGAGAAGATAGGGGCCGAAATAGAAGTGGCATGCCCACAATATGAGTCCCGACAACTAGGCCTAATGAGGTACTCATGTAAAATATATCCATGAAGAAATATTGAAGAAAAAGAAGGAAAGAATCTTGCTAGAAGGAAAGAGAAAGAAGAAGAAGAAGAAGGAATATTTTCTCATGAACACTCCCCAAGAACAACTTCCAAAAACCCAAGCATTCCACGCAATGCAAGGTAGGGAGGTGATGCAAAAGGCTTTCTAAATATGTCTGCAACCTCCTGCTGAGTCAGAATGTACTCCAAGAAAAGAAATCCATCCTCAATGTGCTGACGAATGAAGTGATTGTGTATCTCAATATGCTTGGTCTGCTGGTTCTCAACTACGTTGCAAGAAATGTGAATTGTACTTTAGTTGTCACACCAAAGTACAATAAGTGAATTATGTGGGAATCCAAACTATATCAATAAATGTCGAAGCCAAAGAATCGCTAACTCACAGAATCGCTGCCCTATACTCTTCCTCTCGAAGATGAAAGTGTAATAAGCGATAGGTACTCCAAAAGATTGTATGTATTGCTATGAAAAAGATACGGACATCATGCCTTTATATAGGCCGTGGAAGAGCAGAGAGGGAGGAACAATCGAGGAAAGCTTATATAACTGTTCACTAATCATTTACTAATCACTAACAACTAACAAAATGTATTAATTTGCTAACATTCCCCCCCTTAATACATTGCTCTTACAAATGTACCCCCTAAACAAATCAAACTTCACCTTTCCGAGAGGCTTGGTGAGAATATCTCGCAACCCGAGAATCAAAGTAGGGTAAGATCTGGAGCTGAATTTGGTGGTTCAAGACTGCTCACGAATGTAATGACATTCGACCTCAATATGCTTTGTTGTTCATGGAAAATAGGATTCTTCACAAGCTTCAACACACCTTGATTGTCGCAGTGAATGATGGGAGGTTTCTCTTCAGGAATCCCTATATCTGCAAGAATGCGACGTAACCAAATTGCTTCGCACACAGCTCCTCCTGCAAATGACGGTATTCCACCTCAAAGTGGATGAGAGAGCAACAATAGTTTGCTTCTTGCTGATCCACGAGATAGGTCCAAGTTCGAGATGAAAACATATCCGAAGTGGATTTCTGTCATCAACGGATCCCGCATAGTCCGAGTCTCAGATATCCCTCGTATGAAGAACTCGAGTCTTCTTTTGATACTCCATACCAAATTCAATCGTACCTCAGACATATCTCAACACATGCTTTGCTGCTATCCAATGACATTTCTTCGGCTCTCCCGCATAAATCAAGCGAGATAGCTCACGGCTAAGCAAAGATCCGGTCTGCGGTATAAGTCAAGTAAATGAGACTCCCACAAGCTACTGTAGTAGGAGTGCCATCTACCGTGGTGAATCCGGAATCTAGATAGTTGCAAACCTTTTTCCATAGGTGTGGACATTGGTTTCCAATCGACATCCCATACTTTTCAGGGAGTGTCTTGGCATATTTCATCTGGGAGATGAAGATATGATTCTTCTTCTGCCATATCTCTAAGCCAAGACAATAGTGAAGTAGCCCCAAATCAGTCATGTCAAAGAATTTCTTTAGATCATTCTTTACATCATCTACAATATTGTCAAAACTTCCTGTGATCACAAGATCATCTACGTACAAAACCAGAATGACAATCTATGTTCCTACCTTCTTGATATACAAATTTGTATCTGAGGGGCTACGAGTGAATCCATGCCGCAATAGGTGATCATCAATTTTTATATACCATGCCCTAGGTGCTTGTTTGAGTCCATAAAGAGACTTTATCAGACGACATACCTTCTGTGGTTGATGCTCGTCTACAAACCCTTCAGGTTGGGCCATGTACACTTCTTCTTGTAGATCACCATTTAGAAAAGCACTCTTGACATCCATCTGCTGAAGTTTCCATCCATTTTGTGTTGCCAGTGCACATACAACTCTGATGGTTTTGATCTTCGCAGTGGGTGCAAAGGTCTCGTCATAGTCAATTCCTTCTTGTTGAGCATAACCCTTTGCAACAAGTCGTGCTTTGTGTTTGTCGATTGAACCATCTGCCTTATATTTTGTTTTGAAAATCCATTTGCAGCCAATGGATTTCTTACTTGGAGGCAGATCGACAAGTTCCCACGTCTGATTCTGAATCAGGGAATCATATTCAGCATCCATAGCCTGTTTCCCACTGTGGTTGGTCTAATGCCTCAAAAGAAAGTGTCGTTTGGTGCTCTCAACAACTGAACTCATGAGTGCAAAATTTACCTCATGTCTAGCTTGACTTTGTGTTCTAACTCCCGTAGAAGTACCAGGAAGTGAGTTCAGGTGTGCATCCCTGATAGTACTCTGGACCCATTTCAGACGTTGGTGCTGCTGATGTGAAGATGTGTTTTCCAGTGTGCCAAGATCAACGAACAAGTCTCCACTCAGCTCTTCTTCTCTCTGAGAAGAATCATCTTGCTCATCATCTGGATGTGTGAGCAATCTATGTGACGAGGTCGGTACTGGATCTCCATTGTGTGGCAGGGAGTCAAAGGACGACTCATCACATACCACATCTCGACTCTCGTAGATCTTCTTCGTCTCAGGATCCATGAGACGATATGCCTTTGAGGTAGTACTATACCCCAAGAAAAGACATGGCAGTGTCTTTGGATCGATCTTCTTCCTTCTCTTATCTGGAACATGCATATATGCAGTACAACCAAAAACTCTCAAATGATGAATAGAAGGTTTACGACCAGTCCATACCTCTTCCGGTGTCTTGTTCTGCAAGATCTTTGTGGGTGCCCGGTTGAGTAAATACACTGCTGTCTGGACTGCTTCTGCCCAAAACTGATCCTCCAACTTGGCGGTCGAGAGCATACAACGAGCCATCTCCATGACAGTCCTGTTGTGGCGCTCGGAAATCCCGTTCTGTTGGGGCGTATAGGGAGCAGTCAAATGTTGCTGAATGCCATGCTGCTTCAGGTATGCTAAGAACTTCTTTGACACAAATTCCCCCCCTCGATCTGAGCGGAGGAGAAGAAGAGGCTTCCCAGACTGCCTGGTGGCTTGCTGGTAGAAGGTCTGGAAATTTGCAAGTGCCTCACTCTTCTTCCGAAGGAAATATACCCACATTTTCCGTGAGTAATCATCAATGATGAGCCTGAAAATATGCAAAACCTGAAAAGTGGCAGGGGTCCACACAGATCGGTGTGAATGACCTGAAGAGGCTCTGTAGAATGATAAGAGCTTTGTTTGAATGGACCTCTATGTTGTTTGCCCGCAAGACATCCTGAGCAAACAGGTAAGGAATGGGAGAGTGGAGGAAGCCCTCTTACCATTTCCTTCGCACTGAGTTGATGCAGAGCCCCGGCAGAAAGATGACCATATCGAAAGTGCCAAAGTGCAGTGGACTCGCCGTTGATGCGCAGAGAGCAACGCTAGATGAAGTGACCGCATCCGGCAAATAGACGGCCCTTCGTAAATGCTTGAGCAATGACCGACTCTCTCCCGGGAAATGATGCAGACTTGACCCCTTTTTCAACAAAGAATTCAACCTGCATTCTATGGTTAAGAAGTTGACTTACAGACAAAAGATTTGAAGTCAAACCTGGAACATATAGCACCTTTGTGAGTGTACATCTTCATGTTCCAAGAGGAATGATGACATCACCAATCCTCGCTGCAATATACTCTTGATTATCTGCAATGGTGATCCGATCTCCAGTGGGCCGGTCACTCAGAGTATGGAACAACTTCTTGTTGCTAGTCATGTGTTTGCTGGGCACTGAATCAATCAACCAGACATCTTCGGACGGCTGCGAAGTCTGTGAGACTAGAACAATGTCAGAATGAGTCATATCTAGTACCTCTTCATCGGAGGTGGCATCCTGCTGAGTAGCAATGTGGCCCTTCTACCTCTGATTATGAGCATGCCATCGGGATTTCTTGGAATATCCTCGGCCAGAAGTGCTCTCTTCGCTATAATTTCCATACTTGCGACCGTTGTAATAACAGTTCATAGTTGTGTGCGTATCCGTGGAGCAAATATGGCACCACCGATCCACCTTGTGATGATTATGCAGGGTGGCCGCTGTGGTGGCCGCTGTGAAGATGGCTACTGAGCATGCTGCTTCTGATTTTGGGGGTTGATTGCCCTTTCCGAGGCTTATGTTTTTGCCTCGTGATGAGAGCCTTGTCTTCGAAGGCTTCTTGTACATTTTGCATGGCTTCTTCTTGCTAGAGATAATTCACCAGGGTTGCAAAACTCACCTCCTGTTGAGTGATTGTCAACGTGGTGATCAGTGTCCAAAACCGGGAAGGAAGAGCTCGCAAGGTGAGCGGGACTAGCAACTTGTCATCCACTAGTTCACCGAGTGCAGAGAGTTCTACATGTAACTCAGCTACACGCCGCAAGAAAGCTTCTACTGATTTGCCATCATGCATACTCATCGTATGAAGCTTTGTCTGAAGTTGCAACTTTGTCGTCAAATTCTTAGCTTCGTAGATGGTACACAATGCGCTCCATGCCTGAGAAGAAGCGGTTGCTTCCCGAATGTATGGCTGCACCTCATCAGAAAGACTCAGGGTGATGAGCATTAGCACTTTCGCATCAACCTTTTCATATTTTTCCAACAGATCATCATCTGTGGGAGGGGCGTCTTTGCCAGAGACAATCCCCCAAAGATCTTCGAATTGAAGAATCGTCCGCATTTTGGTTTTCCATGCGGCGAAATTTGGCCCTTTCAAGAGTTGGGCATCGGATAGCAATATTTTTGGAGCAGACATTTTCAAAAACTCAAAAATGTATTTTATTTATTTATGTATTTTTCAAAAATGGCTACAATGCTTACTGAAGGAATCTATCCCGAAGATGGGCTCTATAGGCTCGTGCAGTGAGACGCCGACGCTCCTGTGGGCGTTCTATTTCACGTTCATCATCTGCATCATAACCACGTTCAAGTTCTGCACGAATCCACCGTGCTTGACATCAAACGTCGAACCAAAAGTATTCCAACAGTCCTCGGCACACAATCTCGTCAAAGAGAATGTTCCCAGTGTTGTGTAGCTCGTTGACCAAGGCAAAGAACAGCCCAGTGGTGTCTTCGTTGTCATTCAATGCCCAAATATTTGGTGCATTGCTTGCAGTGCTTTGTGCATCGGAAAACTTTACATACACCCACACACCGATTTGCTTCCACACTCCAAGGACAGCACACAGCTTGCTCGCAGGCAGAGTTCACGCATGGGTTCTGATTCTCCACACACACAAGCAAAGCAACTTCCTCAGAGGCGAGAGGTCACACACGGGTTCTAAATCTTCACTCACACAAGAAGCAAAGATCAAAGAAAGCGCACCAAAGAACGAGTCTCCTCCACGCGGGAACCACACACACCCGCAAACACATACAGGAACCACCACGGTTTCTCCAAAAAGCGCTCTCACACACACAAGACGAAACACAGATAGGGAACCATGGTTTCTCCAAAACACTGCTCTCCGTGCACAAAGACGAAACACACAAAGCAAAAACGGGTTGCTCTCCTCCTTCACACACGCACAAAGACGAAAAAAAGGGACAGAAGCACTCAAACTTCACGACACACAGCAAAAATGGGACAGGGAACCACAAATCAACGCCGCTCTCCTCCTTCATGCATAATCTGCTCTCGAAACCAATGATAGGTACTCCAAAAGATTGTATGTATTGCTATGAAAAAAGATACAGACATCATGCCTTTATATAGGCCGTGGAAGAGCAGAGGGAGGAACAAATCCGAGGAACAGTTATATAACTGTTCACTAATCATTTACTAATCACTAACAACTAACAAAATGTATTAATTTGCTAACAATAACATGTTGCTTTTCAAACACCCAAGCAATCTGGAGATGAACCAAGACAAAAAGATACCCAGAAGTGGAATGTCTGTCATCAATAGAAATTTTCCAATCCAATTGGCATACCCAACCAAATAAGTAGAACCCTAGTGTAGTGTAGGTAAAAGTGGTAAGTACCATGCAAATAGCACAAAATCCTTTTAGCAACTCGCGAGTGAATACTATGAGGAGAATGTGCAAATCGAGATACAAGCCCTAATATAAATAAAATATTAGGGCGATGAACCCTAATATATAATGTAGGATCAAAAAGTGGTGTGGTACATGTGGAAGTAAGAGTAACTCCAAACTGAAAAGGAGATGGAATTGGCTTATAATCATCCATATCAAAGCGTCGAAGAAGATCATGGATGTACTTTTTTCGACTCAAATGAATCCTTGAATGTGTCCGAGAAATATGCAAACTCAAGAAATAACGTAATAGCCCAAGATATGTCATGTCAAACTATGTAGAAATATACCTCTAAATACTTTGAATGTGGGAAGAAGAGCTTTCAAAGAAGTAACAAATCATCAACATACAATAAAAGTATCAAAATATCCTCACCAACATGCTAGAGATACACTGTATGATTGGAGTGGAAACGAACAAAACCAGTAGATAGAAGAAAATAATCCATCTTCTCATACCAAGCCCGAGGGGCTTGTTTGAGACCGTAGAGAGACCTTCGAAGTCTACAAATAAGAGAAGAATCATGAACAAATCCATCTGGCTGCTCCATGTATATTTCCTCTTATAGATCTCCATGTAAGAAGGAACTCTTCATGTCCATCTCGGTATATGGGCCACCCGTGATGTAGTAATAACAAATACAAGGTGTACATAATCCATCTTGACAACATGTGTAAAAGTCTCAGAGTAATCAATACCTTCAACTTGTGAAAAAAACTTTGCAACAAGAGGAGCCTTATATTTGTCAATGGACCCATCAAATGCATATTTAGTTTGGTATACCCACTTACACCTAACCATATTTATTCCTTTAGGAAGAGATACCAAATCCCAAGTATGATTCTTCGTCTAAGAAGAATCTCATCTTCAATCACATCATCCCACCGCCGTATCCCATGAGTCTTTGAAAAATATTGTGGATCCTCAGAAAATACCTAACATAAAAGTCCAAAACCTGTAAAATGTGTGTGATGATGCCTAGTGGGTGGAAGATCCTGTATGAAAGGTGTTGCCTCAAAACTATAGTACAAGCCCACTTAGGCATAGTGACAACATCAGTGGGAATATGATCCTCAATGACATCTATAACCTCATCATCAACCTCCTCAAAGAAAGTATCCTCAAGATGAGATGAAGAAGAATAAGGAGGCATGGAAGAAGATGAAGAATCATGAGGAGTGAAGTGCTCATCAAACTAAACATGTGTTCAAGAAAGAACATCATGTGTATCAGGATCTAAAAGTTGATAAGCTCTCATGTCCTCACAATAGCCTACAAAGATCAAGGGTTTAATCTTATTATCTAAATATTTCCTTTTATTCTTTGACACAAAGGTCGAAGCATGGCTCCCAAAGACTTAAAAATTGATACATCGGGCTAAGTGTTTTACAAAGCTTCCTCTGGAGTCAAATGCTCAAGTGCTTTGTGTGGTATGTGATTCTGAATGTAGTTATCACAATTAACTTCTTCTACCCAAAAGATAGGAGGTATATCTCTAGAATACATCATACAGTTAGCCATTTCCTTCAAAGTTCTATTCTTCCGTTTTACTAAGCCATTATGTTGTGGAGTATGAGGAACAAAATGCTAGTGAATAACACCTTGAGTTGCCAAAAATTTAGAAAATGTGTTGTTGAAGTACTCCCCCCATTATTAGTATGAAGGTTCTTTATGCAACTAGAAGATTGTTTTCGACCAAAGCCTTAAAGACATTAAAGTATTATAAAACATCACTTTTGTACTTGAGAAAATAAACCCAAGTATGCCATGAGAAATTATCAATAAAGGTAAGTGCATACTTGAACAACCCAAAATTCTCACAGCTATTTAACAAGACAGAAAAGATAGGATAATTTTTTTTTGACTTGCTTCGACACATAACACGACACAACATGTCGTCACAAAGTTATAACCAACTCTAGGAACCACTTGTTACGGGGATAACCACAAGGTCATCATGGAAACGTTCACACCCAAAAGGATAATACCTTTTTTTTTTTGACAAGACAACATAGAAGTCCAACCACATAACACTCTAACAAATAGGGCCAACCACAATGAGATATTCTTGAGGGTTATTTATCTTAAAAAGACATCTTGCAATTCTTAGCTTACGTTTTCAAGGAGGCTCAAGATATGATGCATACAAATCATCTCACCAAGCTAAGTTTATTCTTTTTACACTGAGTAATCATCTTTAATCTTCTCTATTATGACATTTATTTGCTTAATTCATTTATTTAGAGAAAGGGGGAATTTAATTCCACAAGGCCATCTATTTACACTTACGCTACTAGAACTTGTTCATGCCCATATGACAACATGGGTTTGCATTTAACAAACTTAAGAGAAGAAAGACAAGGCACCTTGGAAAAAGGTTAGAGGGAGAAGGTTGAGTTGAAATCATCTTCAAGACCTCATTTGTTATTACCAAGATTTAATTGAAACTTGAGAACTTAACCAGAATTATTAAAGATTTTACTTAGGCTTTACTAAATGAGTTTTATAAAAATAAAACAATTTACCTTCTAATGGCTGAGAGATAGATTGTGTGGTTTCTAAAAGTGTTATCTCCTGCTTATTAAATCTTATTATCTTCCAGAACTAGCCATAGATTTCCCTTAAGTTCGTTTAAGAATTTCACCATGAAAGGGATAGTGCTCATTAGTGTAACTAGGGATATCAAGTTATATAATGTTACTTAACAAAGGATAGTTTCATCTTTGATCACTTATGGAATTACATGCTCTCAAGATGGTCACCTCTACACTAATTTATTTGCAAGATAAATCTTAGTTTAACTTCTATAAGTATTAAACAACCCATTTTATTTTACTTATAACACACTATTACTAAGTCTTAGAAAAATTTAACTCAACATTTAATCGTAGGGATAAAGTTTAGCATTATTCATTTATGAAAACGAAACAAGGTTACATCAACTCTTAGAATACCGATAATCCATTAAGGTCACTCAACAAGCGGTAATCAAATTTTCTTACATTTTCAATGATATACATACAATTCAAGGTTCCAAGTTAAGACGACATAATCCACGATACAATACACTAAGACATTGATCCTTTTCTAAATTTTCCACTAGTGTTATCAAAGTTGAACAATATAAAAAGGATGCATACAAAATAACTTCTCAACCGAGGTTGATGTAAAAATATACAAGTCTATCCCTCATCTACTCACAAAATCCATCTCGCAACAAATTTTTTTCCACAAGAGTCGGTTCGTGAGAACTGAGCAAGATAAGGCTACACAAAACCACCATAACTATTATCTAACAATACCACAAAAGGAAGCACTTTATTATAAGAATTGGGTCAAACCTCTAAACACTATCAACACATCAAGTTATAATAAAGTTTACATCATGCCAATCAAGAAGGAGAAGACCTCAGAATACGCTTAGGAGAAAAAGCAACGAAGGTATAGTAATTGTATGAGAATGGCCTCGCCCTATAAGGAGAAATAAACAATCTAGCAAAAACAAATTCCCATCAAGTAAGTAATTAAATAATAAATACAAGATTGAGATTTGATAAATAGACCAACCATCTAGAAATTTATCAAAGGTACCAAACGCATAGACTAAAATAATATATTTCTAAAAGAACAAGAGTTGATTGGCCCAAGAAAGGGGAACCACGGGTTTCATAAATTAACACAAAAGGCCATGTATAATTGAGTTTCAAACCGGAAATCAATTAGAGTATACACACAACATAAGTTTCGAAGCGAAGGCAAGAATACTAGTTTTGACCATTAACCACAAAGATTTTCCAATCATCCAAGGAGGGTCAAAGTCTTACAGGCTAGTAGCAAACACGCGAGAGAAGAAGGGAGTTCCGTCAAACAAGAGTATACAATAATGTCATCAACAAATTTTATAACACTAAAGATTTGCAAACCTCCACAACAATTCTAATGTTTGGTTAATTTAAAATAAATTACCTATTTCACAAAAAACAATATTTTAAGGCAACCCTTGGTAACACACGCAACCGTCACACATAGATACAAACATAATTTCTAAGTGACATTATCAAAACAAAACCTTCCGCTATGAATCCATAAGACTATCAAATGAAAGCTGAGTTTTTCCCGAAGATTAATCACATTTAAGGAAATTTCCATCACAAACTATTACGGTAATTACGTGCATAAAAACCACCAATATTAATTAATAGCGTTAACATTACAAAGGAGAATTAATGCAAGTTAGGAAAAATAGAAGAGCGCCACCAACAATAATTCACAGAGGGGGATTAGACCAAAACTATTCTAGTGTCAACGAGGTACTGGATTCGCACAATGAAACCTCCAGCTTAGTTGATCCGAAAAGCTAGTTATGGTTCAAGTTGATAGGGATGGTCAAGGTACTTCTTGAGGATGGCCTTAAAAGCCTAGAAACAAGATGAAAGATAATATAAGAGTCTAACCACGCGAGATGGAAAACACATTGCACACAAACCTTTTCATTCTACCAGTTTTAATACCAAAACTCTAAGCTGGCTAGCCCACGCATTGCTCACACAATCCTACAACCTTTCTTTCTCGATGCCAAAAGGTTATCAAAGGGACTTGCGAAGGAGCTAACAAAAAGTGTCAAAAGACAACTTGGGTGCTAGGGAGGAGCTTCATAGTTATCGTAAACTTACTTCCATGATATCGAAAATACTAGTTTGATCAACATAATAACTTGCAACTCAATCGCAGAGAAGAATTAATACATAAACAAACAGACGAAGGTCTATCACTCGAGCAAGAGAAACATAACATTCAGGGGAAAGGGCACACGCATCCTTTCGACCAACATACTGTCAACGATAAAAGCTAAAACAAGAAGAAACAAGCATAAAGGGGGAATCTCCCTTCATGACATCCAACTGATAGATCAATGCAAGGAAAAAGTGGTCCGATTTCACAATAATTTTAAATAAAATAACAGTAGAAAGGTGTAGAAATATCTTGCCTTTTTCTCCAGATTCAGAAGGTTTCATGGACACCACCGGACCAGCAACAACAATCCAAGCCTAATTCCATTTTCTTCAAGCTCGTTGGGCGCCCAAACATCGACCATCTTCACGTTGGCACAAGTAGGAGTTCACGGCCAGGGTGGGTGGTCTAAAATACTTGCCAACATCCTCCCAATGCGTGTCAAAAGGGAAAGCTACAGCGGAACATGGACATCCATCCAGCACAATGGAAAATCCACTTTTGGAGCCCATTTAAGAAGCTGGAAATAAAATCTGGTCTCTTATTTATCACTGCAGACCTGGCACAGTGCACCTTGTTATAGTGCCAGACTATGTCTACAGATTGCTTCACCTAGCATTACCAAAAATCTCTACAAGAACATTTTCCTTTTTTTAAAAAAAAGTGATGGAACCGCTTTGCAACTCTCACAACAATTTGTTTGCAACAATCTTGGACAAAACCTGGTGCAGTGTGGCAGTCAACACATACATTAAGGTTCTTGACAACTCTGAGAGTTGTCCCACGGGGAAGGCTTAACAATCCAAATGCAATTGCCATCTTCTCACTATGGTGGCAGAGGAATACTTTTACTTTCCCATTCACTCAGTACAAGTTCTGAATCTAAAAAATATCCTGCTACCTTCATCTCCCAAGACATTTTCTCCAACATTGCATAGATCTCCTGTGCTTGTGGGTGTGATCTGCCACTTACAAAAAAGCATGCACCATTTTATTGCCTTGAATCCAACTACAACCAAGTTTCTTTTTAATTCCTCTATCCTGCATCGATCTCCTAAACATTGCCAGACCAAAAGCTGTGGATAATACTCGAACATGTAGTGGAATCCTCCTGCAAAGCCTGACTATAAAGCTTCTCGTAACCACGAAGCCACCGGAAACGAACACACGATGGAGACAGACCCTCATCTACGGGCAGAGTGGAAGAAATGAAACAGCAAGGCAATTTTTGCTTCGTGAATATTATGATATGAAACAGATCCGCCTCCATGAGATCCTCTTCCATGAGTTACATTGTAAAACAAGGTCTCAGAAGAGAATCATAGCAATAAACTTCATCCGGTCTCCTGGTAACACTCTCTCTGTCACAAAGTCGATTTTGATAAAACTATCTTGAAGGAGAGACCCGAATCAGAGGATGCATTCGATACAGAACAGAAAACAACATAGTTGGACACCCCGCTTGGCCGGGAGCGCTCACAAAGGCTTTCGCCATTCTCGCAACATGCCCGCGCCCGGCTAAAAACATGCATTGCGGGTCGCTGCTATGGATCCCTGACCAGAACACACCTCACAGCACTCAAAGAACGTGGAGGAAACACGCCTACTTCACTCGCCGTAGTCGTGCGCGGCCGTAAAAGGAAACAGCGCGCCTTTCTCCCCCAAATGCATCCGGAAACAACAAAAAAACCATGTATTCTCCAGTGGTTTCCACGCCCCCTCTTCAACAAGGGACAGTCTGCAAGATCCGATACAAACCAGTCCACGTGACTACACAAACAACTAAAAACAACTCCATCCATTCTCCTCACGCGGCCAGGGAAGGAAGAAGGAAGGCGTCCAGGAGGAACCAAGAAGAAAACGCCTCCTCACACGCCTACTTCACTAGCTATCACGTCAATTCAGACTGCGCCCAATGCATTGAATGAAAGGATCAAAACAAAGATCTAGGTGAAGAAAACAGGCCTCCACCGACTCCATCTTTCTCACGCAAAGTAGAAAAATGGTGGTCATTACAGTCTACAGGTTGGGTGGTTGGGAGGAGACCAAATGCATCCACGTGCAAACAAGACTCCGCCCGGGCGGCCAAGGTGGCAGTGGAGGGTGGTGGTAAACGGAGTCGATGCCCAACGGGGCATTACAATACTTAGCTCCATCAAAGAGGGGGTAGGAAAACCATCAAGTCATTATCCACAAGCTCAAGTGGTGAAGAAACTCTCTTGGAAAAATTCTTAGGAAATGGATCTTGGTGTTGTTTCCCGATGCACAATTAGAAAAACTCCCTCAAGACTAGAAACTCTAGGAAGACCATATACCATACCATGAGTGCTCAACTCCTTCAAATATCTTTAATTAAGATGTCCAAATATTTCATGTCAAAGCTTACTCTCTGAATATGCATGAGAAACCAATCTTGTCCCTATAAATGAAGTGTCATCAAAACCATCAAAGTGATATAGTTTAGAAATATGATCAACAATACCCCGAGAAACAAGTGGATTAGGCTATAACAAAGTTTGTACTTCTGCCCCATGTGATGTAAAAGTCAACATTTTCCCTTGACCAAAATGACAAATTTGATATACAGAAAGCAAATTTGTAGTGATGTTAGCAACATATAGTGCATCTTGGATACTACCACCATCAAGTTGTATATCACCTTTCCCTTAACAAAAATAATGTAAGAATCTCCAACCTCAATTTTGGAAGTAGAACTCAAACCTAGAGAAACAAAAGACTCCTGGAAGAAGTCATGTGATGAGAAGCACTAGAATCTATAACTCAACTATCTCTGCAAGTGGTGACTCGAGATCTTCTAACAACATTAAGTGTCTTTCCATGCTTATTAGAAGGAGGTGGAATGGAGATATACATTTTATGTTTCTTGATCGCATCCTCTAAGACTTCGCATTCGCTTATAACACCTATGTTCTTCATGATTACTACTCCCACAAAAAGAGCATGAAAGGTTAGAATTATTCTTGGATTTAGAATACTCCTTGGGGTTTAGGAGCATTTTGAGATGGAGAAGGGGTGGATTTGGTTTTACTTTTGGTTTTCCTTGCCCTTAGAATTATATGCAACTAATACCTTTTGAGAGGTAGAAGACTCAAGTGAGACAATTTGGATTATTCCCTAATAAGTCTTTCAAAAATGTTTCTAAGTTAGGCATTTTGAATTTGTCACCTAAGGCATCCATGCTACGAGTAAAAGGTCAAGTAAAAATATGGAATGTTCCTCTCAACTTGTATATTATCAAATAAACACACTCTTCATCTTTCTTATTTCTTCCACTCCCCTTCAAATGTGTCAACAAATGCTTGAACTTGGTAAGATAGTCTATAATTGTTGGAAAATCTTTAGGACTAAGAGAGGTGATCTAAATTTCAAGTTGCATGGATCTCATATGATCCACCTTACCAAATAAATCCTACAATTTCTCCCATATTAAAGGAGAGTCACATTTTTCCAAATGAAACAAAATACTATCACTTAGATAAGTTTCTATAAGTTCCTATCAAACCCATACACTCATCAAATTTACACTCGGTACTAAAATTTCTCATATTCTCTAGTGAACAATGATTGTTTCAAGAAGTTAAAGACCATAATCATTTCCACTTAATTGTAGTTTCCATTCTTGGTTTCCATGTGTAGTAATTACGTGTTGTTAATGGCTCAACATGATCTAATGCAAAAGTAGATGACATCCTCAAAACATGACCAAAATAAATGCAAAAACAAAGTAATGCAATAAGACCCCAAAGCAAAGGCAACAAGAGCCCCCCAAATTTTGGCACTTTATAATGAATGTGTGTTACAATATGGAACTTTATAATTATAGTGTTATTCTCAAAATAAATACTTCCAATGGAAATATCACAAAAAAAAAAGAAATTTTACAAAAATGAAACTCAAAGCTTAGTTAACAATCAAAAGATACAAGCTTTTCAATATTATGCTCTACTATTTATTTTAGTTGCCACTAAAACCGAATAAAATGCTTTTGCCTTCACCACACAAATAAAATTAAAGGGGGCTGGAGTTAAGCACGTACTAGTAGATATCACAAGCTTTAAGCCCTCATATGACCATACCATATGACCAGGGGCTAAGGATTTCATAGATTTAGGAGAGAACTAGACATCGAGTATCTAGTCAATACCATTGATATCCCCTAATATCTAAATAAATAAAAAGAAATATCCACACACATAAGTGGGTGAGGATAAATACAATAAAGGTAAATACCTACTCTAACATTATTTTGATAATTGTGATTTGGGGAAACCAATTTCCCATGGGACCATAGATCTTACGCCCACTGTCTATAGTGGCTTTGTCAATCTGAAGCTCACCTTCCAATACTTCCTCCCTAGTCTCTCGATTGAGCGAGTGAACGAAAATATTGCAAAGCTTCATCCGATCTATGTTGGGCACACTTGCAGAGGAATAGAGAACTTGACGCCATCTCTGGATGAAATGGGAAGAAGATTCAATTTACTCCTGTCTAATATGTAGGAACTCCCTAATCCCTATACACAACAACTTGTTCATGTCAAATGTTTTGATGAACTCAGAAACAAGCTGTTTAAAGGAATGTATAGAAGCTTCAGAATATAGTAATACTAATCCAATGTGATTCCTTCGAGAGTCTTTGAAATATCTTAGCCACTACAACATCCCAAGGAAACAATTCCCTGATAGCAGTAGCGTAGGTCTTGATATGAGCGTTCAGATCTCCTTCTCCCTTAAATTTTGGAAGATCTTGAAATGGGCATGGAAGCATGACACCACGTATGATTACCCATTTTGTAATATTCCACCATTGAAGATCCTTGAAAAGGTGTTGTATAAGCTGCATTATAAGCGTTGATGGGAATGTATGAGGTTCCTTGATACGCTGAGCGTAAGTTTCTGGCACATTCCGAGCAACTACCAGCGTGGCTTTTGACTTTGACCTAAAGGCCCTACCACAATATTGACAGACGTTAACATTGCAGTCAACTGTTTTTCCGTAATGTTCCCAGTCGCCAACGACCACTCTATTTTTCAGGAAATTTGGATTCAAAATTTAAATACCCAGCCGAAACTGTATTTTAAAATTTCTCCCCCAAACCAGCTGACATTATTCTAGCCATCTATTTTTTCAAACCTCATTGTCAATGTGTTGTAAGGTGCAAAGGCTCCAAAGGCTCTCCAATGGCTTCCCTGCTAAATAGGGATCTAGGATTTGGCTCAGCGGATATACATCAGGAGCAGGTACATATTTTGAGGAACGGAAGCACTGGGATTCAGGAATAAACAGCAACCCAGTCCAAATGTATATTTTAATTAGTGAACCCAAAGTGAGATCCCCACTGTGTTGTCGATGAAGACTGCTGAAAATAATTGGATTATTGCATTCAAACAAAATAATGAAGTAAGCTCTGCTACTATTATTATTTCTAAATAATGAAAATGACTGTATTCTCAAAATATATATTTTATTGATGTAGAGTGCAGAACTGGTGTTGCTATGACAAAATTGTGGTGGACAGAGCCACACGGAAGCGAGCGAAGGAGAGGAATTTCAATATGGTCGCGGTGAGTCCATGTTTAGCTTTAGGTCCTTTTTTCAATCCTCCTGCAATGTCTGAACCACTCATATCATGAAATTGTTGACAGATGAAGTGGTGGTTATCCGTATGAATATTGTAAGACAGGTGTTGAAGCTCGCAAGTCCATGAAAAATCTTCTCCATGTGGGTGTGCGTAATATATACATGCAAAAAGTAACATGCACCCAGTTCAAATAGTGAAAACGATGTCGACCATGTTTCCGCAATACCCAAACTCCTAACAAAAATTTCATAACCCATATGGTTTAAAAGAATTATATATTAATGTTTTTCCTTTTTTTGAAATCATATTTCTAGTATTTATTCTTGCAGTGCTCGGGTGAAAAAATCTGAAGAAGGAATCATATAAATTCTGCATCCGTAAGCTCAGATATCTCTTCAAAGAAAAATTCATGGGCTTCTATCTTGAACATATCATTAATGTCGGAGTTCTTTTCACCCCATTATATATGTATATTTTTTTGGGGGAGGCGGCAGGGTAGGGTGGAGCGGGGGAAGTGGTGACACTATTCAATCTATCTTTACTGTAATGAAAAC
This sequence comes from Taxus wallichiana var. yunnanensis, assembly GCA_018340775.1. Taxonomy (NCBI): domain Eukaryota; kingdom Viridiplantae; phylum Streptophyta; class Pinopsida; order Cupressales; family Taxaceae; genus Taxus; species Taxus wallichiana. Next base: position 888,929,143 of record CM031239.1, read on the forward strand.
TCTTCGCATTTTAATTTTGAAATCAATATTTAATGAATTATTTATATTTCTATTGATTTTAAGCAAAAATTGTTTAAGCAACCATTGTTATATAAATGGGAATAGGCAGTTTGGTTCCACTTATCAAATATTGAGTGTAAGTCATCCAAAAGCCTATTTTAAAGGTGCTGACTTGTGTAATATAATTTACATCTTTGAAACAAGATTAGATAACATTGTTTTTTTCTTTCTAACATCACAATGGAAGTTTGGCTCTCTTACTAACATAATGGTTAAGTTATTTGCGAGAAGATAATGTATGCTTTCTTATCCTTCCTCTCTCCTCTTTAGTAGCTTTAACCCCTAAATATGTACGTCATAACCAAGTGAAATATGCCTCTTCAGTGCATCTTTGAATTGCTTAGATATGACTCTAAAAATCCTTGATAATTAATCCCACATAGGTTGGTTGGCTTGGTTTGCAGTAACATATAAACTCCAATATACCATGATCCTTTTGCTAATAGAGGCGATGCCACTATTGAAGTGGCCCTCTTACTAAAATAATTATGATTTGTTGAGGGATGAGTATGTTTTCTTACTTGCCCTTTCCCTCTCCTCCTATGTGGATTCAAAAAAATTTAGGCAAAAGATCTTATAAAATTGCCCCTAAATACATGCCTCACTACCCATGTCGGATATGACTCTTTAGTATATGTTGCAATTTCTTCTACAATTCTATAAGTCCTCAATAAAAATTAATGTCACAATATTGGTCGGTTGGATTGGTCTTTGAAAACATATTAAACTCAATATATCATTATCCTTATGCCAATATAAGTGACACCACAATTGAAGTGACCCTCTTAATAATATAATGGTTGATTTCTTATGGGATGCATATGTTTTCTTGTTCGAAATTCCCCTTTACTCCTAGGTGGCTTCAAAAATCCTAAAAATAAATCTTATTGAATTTCATGTACATACATTCCTTAATACCCATGTTGAACATGCCTCTTCAATGCATCTTGGAAGTGTTTCAAAGAGTCTAAAAACCCTCCCTCAATAATAATTAATCCCACATTAGTTGGTCATCTTACTCTATGATAACATATAATCCCCAATATATCACAATCATTATTCCAATAGAGTTTCTCATATTGGAAGTAACCTCTTACTAACATAATGGGTTACAAGATGATTATTTATTTTCTTAGGCCTTACCCTCTCTTGCTCAGTGGCATTGAAAATCCTAAAAATAAATCTCATGAAATTTTCTCTAAATTCATGCTTTACCAACAATGTTGGATATGCCTCTTTAGAGTATCTTGGAATTGCTTCTACGAATCTATAAATTCTTAATTAAATGTTATCCTATGTTGGTTGGTTATCTTGGTCCATGGTAGCATGTAGAACCCAATACATCATGATCCATATGGCAATATAGGTGACACTACAATGGAAGTGGGCCTCTTACTAAAATAATTATTGATTGGTTTCCAGCAAAGAATGTTTTCTTACTATTCATTCCTTTCTCCACCTTTGTGGATTCAAAAATGACAAATAAATCATGAAAAGTTACCTCTAAATAGATGCCTTACTACCATAGTCAAATATGCCTCTTCAAGTGCATCTTGTAATTTACTCTATGACTCTTAAAATCCTTCGTTAATAAAAATTTATCCCACATTGGTTGGTTCTTTTAATCTGTGGTAACATTTAAACCCTAATATATCATGATCCTTATTCCAATAGAGGTGATGCTGCAATGGAAGTGACCCTATTACTAACATAATTGTTGATTAGTTACATGATGAGTATGTTTAATTTCTCAGTCTTCCCCTCTCCTTCTTTGTGGCTTGGAAAAATACCCAAAGAAAATGTGTAAAATTGCCTCTAAATATGTGCCTTACTATCAAATTTGGATATGCCTCTTCAATTAATCCTGGAATCATTTCTACAAATTTAAACATTCCCACTTAATAAAAATGAACCCCACATTGGTTGGTTGTCTTAGTCCACAGTAACATTTATACCCCAATATATCATGATCCTTATGCCAATATAGGTGATGAAAAATTTGAAGTATCTCTCTCACTAATACAATGGTTGATTGGTTATGGAAGGAGTATGTTTGATTTCTCATCATTCCCTCTCCTCCTCTTTGGCTTCACAATATAATATAAAATTAACTCTAAATACATTAGTTTCTCCCCAAGTCATATATACCTCTGTAGTGCTTCTTGGAATTACTTCTAAAACTCTAGAAATCCTCACTAAATAAATATTAATCACACATTAGTTAGTTGTCTTGGTTTACAATAATAGATAAACCCTAATATATCATGATCCTTGTGCCAATCGAGGTGACACCACAAAGGAATTGATCCTCTTACTTACATAATGGATGATTAGTTATTGGATAATTATGTTTTCTTGCACAACCTTTCCTTATCCTCCTATGTGGCTTCAAAAACATGATAATTTGATGTGTTATATGCAGCCTTATTTGGCCTCATTAGCACCAATTTAGCCCTAGAACACATCAAATTGTTGCATTATTATAGACACCTAAAATGTGCACAAATACCAATTCACATGATACTTTTATTGAATTTGAATTTGAGTAGAAGGAAATTCAAATGAGAGAAGAGTGAGAAATAAGAAAGTATAAGAGCAAGGCCGACATATCATTTCAAGATGTGGAATAAAGGGAAAAAGAGTTGAGGAAAAGTTGTTAAGATTTATAAGGAGTGAGCTAAAGCCAAAGGAGAAAGATAGAGCTTACAGATAGTCTTAAATCCCACACCACCGTTATCATAGCTTAGAGATATTTTATGTATTTTGTATTAAATTTGGTTTACTGTTAGGTATACATTTCCATTATCATTTTCCAACTATCCCCAAATTATAATTTATACCATACTAGCGATAAAATGTGAATTGTGTAATGGAAATGATGAAAGGATGCATCATAGAAGTCAAATAATTTGAGGGATTGAAACATTAGAGGAGAAAGAGAGGTGATGAATGTGGGGTTTGAGGGAGAAGGAGGACCCTGTATAAAAGCAATGTGGTACTCTTCTTTCTTACGACCATGTGTCATTTTTCCTTAATTGTTTTAAGGAAGAAGTTGTTGCATTGTGTAGGTTCTACAAGGAATGTGATTTGGAGATAACTCATAATGTAAGGAGCGTTTGATTAATACTGCGTGTGTAAATAAATTGTAATGTAAACCCTTATTTTTATTAAGGTAGGTAGAACACGTGTCAATGTAAGGGAAATTCACATGCATGTTGCAAGAGACACTTTAGAGAGAGGGATATGTGGACATATTAATGATTAAGGTTTATCTCCAGCTATCGTGGTACCGATAAGGGTTTCTACCATCAAAATTTATAATGACATAGTCTATCAATAAAGACCTATGTAAAATGGGATTTTTTATGTCTTTATTTTAATTTATTACATCATCAAGGAGTTTGATTCATTCCAATCTCCCTCTCTCTCACACACAATATTCACATGAGTGTGATTTGCACATAAGTAGGCCAAAATAAATAAATGTGAAAAATCTAAAAGGTTCTAGGTTGGAAACATAAATGGAATGATTACTCTAGTAACACATTATAGACCCCATTTTTAGTTATAAGCTCAAGCAATTATAGGAAAGTAGACAATGCATAAATAATCATGAATAATTGATCACCTCTAATGACAACTTGTCATATGAGTGCCCAATAGATTTCATGATATATTTAAGAATAAATAAAGAAGATTTTTTTCAAAAATTCAACAATATTATCTTATCAAAAAATAAACATAGCACATAGTCAATGTGCACATAAAAGAACCAACCATATCATTTTTGTCATGCAAAATGAGTTAGGAGTCACAACAAATCAACATTCACACTCAAGGGATAATATGGATATATGATAGTATTTATTAACTTAAATATTTATCAAAATACAAGAAGCATAACACCTGATTTTATTTCTTCACTATTTTTTTGAACATGTCATCGTATTTACATCAAATAAACTTTATTAAACTCCTTTGTTTGATATAATTTAAAATAAAAGGCGGTGGAGATGTGAAGGTCCCTCATAAAGCATAAAACTTTGGAGACATCAACAACTATCAAATGCTAGAGATAACGATAGATGTTACAAAACGTCATTTATACTTCTAGTATTATTTATGTTCCCTTTAATAAAGTGAAGCCTTGTGATGTGTGTATCATCGTAACCCATGCCATCGTAAGTGGTAGTTTGTGAAAATAATTGGTTATTGGATTCCATCTCTAGATTCGAATACTAGACATGGATGTAAAATGTGGAAGAACACTTGAAGGCACACAAAATTTTGAAACTATTATTCATATGTTAAATGTAAAGAACAATATTAATTATTTTTTTCACTAAGAAATAAATTTTGGGAATATAAATAAGACCAATACATGGATATAATCTAAGGAATAAATATCGAGGAACCATGTTGATGTAGAGCATCCGGTTCATTGGTAATCTTGTATCAACCAAAAATATTTCTTAATAGGTTGAGTCGATTGTTTGCATTCTTTATACATTTTGTGTTGTTGGTGGGTTGTGTTGTAAAGTAAATTTTTTATGGGTTGTGGAGTATTGTGTTGCATTATGTGGAGTGCACATGTAGTGCATAATCGTTAGTATGTTGGGGGATGAGTATGTTTTCTTGCTTGGAATTCCCCTCTCTTCATATGTGGCTTCAAAGGTTACTTTTTTTTTGGTAAAATTTCCTTTAAATACATGCCTTAGTAACCATCTTGGATATGCATTAGTGCATGTTGGAATTGATTCTACAATTGTAAAAACATGATGACAAGAAACAAAAGTAGCGTGGAATAAGAGAATCATGCACATCTTTCTTCTAGATCATCTTACTCTTCAATTTCACATGACAAACCATCTTTCATCGACATTTTAAGTTCCTAAGAAAATTATTGGCCAAGAGGGTGGTGAAAATATGGATATATGATAGTATTTATTAACTTAAATATTTATCAAAATGCAAGAAGCATAACACTTGATTTTATTTGTTCACTATTTTATTGAACATGTAATCATATTTACATCAAATAAACTTGATTAAAATCCTTTGTTTGATATGATTTAAAATAAAAGGCATGGAGATGTGAAGGTCCCTCATAACATAAAACTTTGGAGACATCAACAAATATCAAATGCTAGAGATAACGATAGATGTTACAAAACGTCATTTATAGTATTTATGATAGTATTTATTAACTTAAATATTCACAATCAAGGGATAATATGGATATATGATAGTATTTATTAACTTAAATATTTATCAAAATGCAAGAAGCATAACATTTGATTTTATTTCTTCACTATTTTATTGAACATGTAATCATATTTACAACAAATAAACTTGATTAAACTCCTTTGTTTGATATGATTTAAAATAAAAGACATGGAGATGTGAAGGTCCCTCATAGATAAAACTTTGGAGACATCAAAAATATCAAATGCTAGAGATAATGACAGATGTTACAAAATGTCATTTATAGTATTTATGATAGTATTTATGATAGTATTTATTAACTTAAATATTCACACTCAAGGGATAATATGGATGTATGGTAGTATTTATTAACTTAAATATTTATGAAAATGCAAGAAGCATAACACTTGATTTTATTTCTTCACTATTTTATTGAACATGTAATCATATTTACATCAAATAAACTTGATTAAACTCCTTTGTTTAATATAATTTAAAATAAAAGGCATGGAGATGTGAAGGTTCCTCATAGCATAAAACTTTGGATACATCAACAAATATCAAATGCTAGAGATAACGACAGATGTTACAAAACGTCATTTATAGTTTCAGTATTATTTATGTTCCCTTTGATAAAGTGAAGCCTTGTGATGTGTGTATCATCATAACTCGTGCCATTATAAGTGGCAGTTTGTGAAAATAATTGGTTATCGGCTTCTAGCTCTAGATTCGAATATTATACATGGATGTAAAATGTGGAAGAACACTAAAGGCACATAAATTTTTGACACTATTATTCATATGTTAAATGTAAAGAACAATATTAATTGTTTTTTTCACTAAGAAATAAATTTTGGGAATATAAGTAAGACTAGTACATGGATATATGCTAAGGACCAAAGATCAAGGAACCATGTTGATGTAGGAGCATCTGGTTCATTGATAATATCAGTATCAACCAAAACATTTCTTATTAGGTTGAGTGAATTGTTTGCATTCTTTCTACATTTTGTGTTGTTGTTGGGTTGCGTTGTAAAGTAATGATTTGTTGATGGGTTGTGGATTATTGTGTTGCATTATGTGGAGTGCACGTGTAGTGCACACTATTAGTATGTTGGAGGATGAGTATGTTTTCTTGCTTGGAATTCCCCTCTCTTCCTATGTGGCTTCAAAGGTTACTTTTTTTTTTGTAAAATTTCCTTTAAATACATGCCTTAGTACCCATCTTGGATATGCATTAGTGAATGTTGGGATTGATTCTACAATTGTAAAAACATGATGACAAGAAACAAAAGTAGCGTGGAATAAGAGAATCATGCACATATTTCTTCTAAATCATTTTACTCTTCAATTTCACATGACAAACCATCCGTCATCGACATTTTAAGTTCCCAAGAAAATTCTTGGCCAAGAGGGAGGTGAAAAAACCATGAGTTCCATTGAGAAATGAGAAAATAATAAGAACAATTGAATCTCATGTATTGAAATGCTTGTGATAATTGCACAACTATCAACAAATAGGTCATATTAGGCATTGCGAGTTTTGCACGACTTACTTTTAAACCTATTTCAAAAGTATGTTAAGAGGATCACCTACTTTCCCCCAACATTTTCCCTTCTGCTATAATTATCCTCCCTCTATCTCCTTCATCATCATCCCACTTCATCATGAAATGCTTCTTATTTAGTTCACCTTATCAATGTAATTGTTGCATGACCGCTCACAAGCATTTACTAGTAGGAGGAAAATGAATTCAACAAGGCCGATAATTTATAAAATATAGAGCACTTATGGTTGAGTTACATATGGTTTGATATACATATATCATACCTTCAAATATGTATATTAACTTCAACTTTACTTTATTCAAAATTATAATGAGAGATAGGCCTGGAATTTCAAATTATTTGTCCGTGTCAAATCAAAATTTATTGACGGCCTAGATCCTTCAAATGATTGTAAATTCCATTTTTTCTATACTTATTTTTAATGTTTTCTTTACGTAAATACAAATAAGTTGTATATTTTCTCACACACACACACATTTATAAAAGAAAATTTATAAAATTATACGTACTTAAATTTTCTATGAGTACTTAAATTTTTATGAGTAATATATGATTAAAATCATGAAAAATCCCACATCATATTGATTTCCAAAGATGACAAGAGTTACGATCATTCTATTTATTAAGATATTTCTTATAATCATTTTGAATATATTCAATATATCAATAAAAAGATGATTACACGTAGGGGTTAAATTTGATGGACACCTATATTTGTCAAACAAGTTTTAGGTGACGGTTATTTGCAAATATTACATTTCAAAAATATAAAATAGTATTATTTATATTATTAATAAAATATATACAAGATTATTGTATATATATTTAACCATTTTGATATATATTAGTATATTTTACATATAAATATATATAAAAAGTAATGATCACACATGAAATATACATATTACGTGTGACATTTAATTCAAATATTTGTAAGTATTTTGCATCTAAAATCATTAAAAATAACTAAACGAATGTCAAATTTAACCCTAATTACATGCCTTACACATATAATCAAAATCAGTATTTTAAAAAAATTAATATAATAATTGATATTTAGGATTAAAAATATGGTTTCCATTTTGATCAAAACATTACCTACATAGCTCAGATCAAATCCCTCTTAAAGTTTTTGTATCGGATATGTTGTCAATCAAAAATTAATGAGAAATGACGTACCAGATAAATTAATAATAAGAAATGTTTTCTAATAAAAAAATCAATGAAAATGACATGCCGAGATAATTGAAAATCACCTTGGTAATCGTCAAAGTTTTTTTGGGTTTTTATTTCACTTTGCAGCAGGGTAACTCTAACTCAGTGACAAATGATGTAAACAGGAAGACGTTAATAGAGGAAGCCAAAACTAATAGATTTCTGTTGACCAATTTTTGGGGCTCGGGGACATGTCAATGAGAACTTGAACACACCGACAAGATAAGATGCTCCCCTTGATATGGCATGTAGGGAGCATGAATGGCATTTGGGTCCATCTGGGGTTTTGAATACATATGCATATAAGGTGGGATAGTACCGGGATATGGACTAGCGGGCATAAAACAAAGGAATGTCGCGGCATTGCTTGTTGTGGCAAAGATTCGAGAATGCACTTATGGCTAGCCCTGCATAGGATAAGCTTGAGAAGGATGAGGAATAATCCCTAATGTGTCTAACCCCGTGAGAAGATCACCTGGATTTGAATGAATCGGATAACCTTGTTGTATAAGATATTGCATTGGTTTCTCATTAGATGAGATGTATCCTTTGGTCCGTCAACTAGATACCTCGTGTTCTTCCCTACCGTATTTGTCTGTTGTGAAGTCCGGGAACTTTCTAGTTCTCTAATCCTCCCTACTAATGTAGAAATAATATCATTGGGAGAGGATTGCATCCCTTTTGGGTTTCTTGTGGCATAGGGTTTGATTAAGAAGGCTCATGACATCCTGTCATGAATTGTTCGGTGTTATAATTCTTATCTTCCTCATAAGTGAGAATCTTAGGATAGGCATTCGGAAATCTCGGTGAATGTAGTCTTCATTCTATCTAAAGACTTAGCTATCTCGATTAAGAGGATTATTTATTTGTGTAAATATATAATCTTTTGTTGATTGCATGACAATGTGAGGTCTTGACAAAACTCTATCATTGAAGAACCTCTTCCATTTTTTATAACAACTTGGTTTGCATTGGGCTGACCATATTCCATGTTTAACAATTGATCAACCTCCTCCATCCTTACATAGCTAATGGGGTTTGAAGTGTAACTAGGGGAGGTTTGGACGTTGTTTCTGTAAATGTCACCCACCTCGAAGAGAAGGGGGTTGTTGTGGTTGAACGTTGGTGTAATATCTATCAGAGCTAAATGGCCCACCAAACTGTCTTCTAGACATATTTTAGAAAGTATTAAATACTTACATAAATAGGGGAATAAATGGAGAGGTGAGGTGATAACAATGAAAGAAAAGGAAATAAGAAGGAATTAATCCTTCAGTCGGGTTCACCAATTTATGACGCTTGAAAATTAACATACAACCTTCAACCGCACTTGACCCTCGAGGTCGTGCGTGAGTACCTAATGTTGAATGTGTGTGGCTAACTATAGGAGGATATGTGACTAAGATCTAGTAGTGTGATCTCTAGTAGTTGAGTTGGAAAAAGGGATATTTAGAGGCTATGAAGGAGTAACGTAAATTCCCTATGGTTTGTTTTCCTATCGGGTCTAAGTGTCTAAATTAACTAAGCTAAAAATAACAATCTACTACTACTGGAAGGAAACCAATCTAAAAAATCACAAAAACTAAAATATTACAATCGCAAAACAAAAATTTGCTTCTATTCTAAATAATTAAGATATCTCCACACCAAAAATAAACAATTAAAAATAACTTGGTGTGGTTATTAACCTATCGAGTGTATTGAAACTAAACTAACTTAAAAAGGAAAATTTCCAAAATCTCTATGATATATAGACAACCTCCTATAGATATTGTCTCCTTCAGATCCAAAGGGATAGGAAGAAGAGGATCCTTCACTAGGGGTTGCTATGAAAGGTTCAAATCCTCTTGGAAATTAACTAATTGCTTGCAAATGAAAGTAAATTGATTTCTACTCTATTTGATATGATGTAGCAATGATAAATTGCAAGAATGAAAGAAATCAAACAACAAATCCAGCTTGGAATTCATAGAACGTAGGTAAATCTAGATGTGTAGTAATTTGTCCCCTTACTTTGTCCCTTTCTTTCTCTCGTGTGTCCAAATGAGTCCAAGGAATTTGAAATGCAAAAGGGGCAACAAGAGAATGCACTTGAGAAATGGAAGCTTTAAGGCAATATGGTTGTAATGCATGTGGAAGAGAGATAACACAAGTGAGTATAGCTTGGCTATGCAATTTCCAAAAGGATTGTGGCAGCAATACTATGCAAGATATACAAAATTCTCAGTCCATTTGCTTGAATACAAGCATGAAATATATAGGAATTGGCTAGGATGTGCCTTCATGCAAAAGGTATCCTTGGAATGCTAAATAATTGGGTGAAGAGGCGAGTTAAAAGTAATTAAATATATTTAAAAATAGAAGAGGAAGGAATACCATGCAAACAAGACCATTTTTGGCAATTTGGTTCACAACGCACCCTAAAACTTAAGTTAAGTGAAGCTTCGTGTGTTAAAACCACGCATGAAGAGTTATAAAAAAATCACGTAGTTCCACCACCCTATGCAAGGAGGCGGTCAAGGGACCACCACGTAAGTCCGGGAGGTGGTCTCAAGACTGCCGCCCAAGCTTGGGAGGTAGTTTTGGAACTATCACCCAGTGCAGGGCGGCGATCCCGACACTAAAGGTCAAAACATGCACGTAAATGAGCAAGAAGTTGGAAGAAAGCATGGAAACACTAAGTAAGGATTTTTAGGCTACAAATATGTACTACAAATGGGTTTAGAAACTTGAATACCTTCTAAAATGACATGAATCATCATTGGGGACTTTTGTAACCATTTTTGACAATGTAGCACATGTAATTTTGGGTGCGCATACAATGTCCTATTTAGATAAGGTAGCCATCCATATTTTGATCCAATGACATAAGAACCAACTAGTTCTAATATTTCCTTAAGTATCTCTCTTGTTCTAGTACTAGATCAAGATATAATTTGTGACCCATGTTAGCAATATTTTAATATTGTGAACATTATTATTATTGTGCAAATAATGAGTTGGTGACAACTCGTAGAGATCTCTTAGAGAGATTCTAGGTTTGTTGAGTGAGAATAGGTATTGGGAGAGATTTGTGGGATGCTGAGTGATTAGTGGGATGAGTGTTGACTCCTAGAATCAAGGAGATCAAACTCTATATATGTAACCTCTACCTGTGAATAATATATCCCGAATCATTTGAATCTATAATATCATTATTCGGTGTACTTTCTCTGTGCAAAACTGGTTGATTGCTATGATTTGGTATCAGAGCAGGAATGGTAGTTCTATGTGATTTTTATATTGCCTTGCTTTATGATTATCATCTACTTTTTGCAATTTCTTGAATCTGTTAGAACTGCTCTAAAGAACATGTCGTAATTTCTATATTACGATCTGGGTTTCTCTAATTTTTAATGGGTTCATAGAGTTGTTTTTAAGAAAAATACTGTCCGAATTTCAGCTGAACCCACATTCTAGATGTGGAGAAATGTGGAAAATACGAAAGGGATTTTATGTTGATTTTTTCCCTTACGGCCTGCTGTAACAATTATGGAGTATATTTTCAATATGTTCAAGAGGTTTTAACATTATTTACGGTTCTTTTGGTGTCTAGTGGAGATATTTTCGAATCTACAGTGGATCTGCTGAGAATGAGGATTCAGTTTTGAAAATTCAATTTGTTAATTCTGATTTGGATTATGGTTAGAAAAGGGACGTGGAGTTTGCAAGATCTGAATGTGGTACATTGACTGAACAAGCTATGCAGTTCCCTAGGGCCGTGTATTGAAAAACGTATTGTACTTCAGTTCGTGATTCAATTTGCATTGAATCTGTTATATACCTGTGCGCTGAGATCTCCTTGTGCTCGTTGATGTCTCTATGGTGCCTGATTTGACTGTCATAGATCTCTAGATCTATTTGCTTGTGTTAAGGAACCTTACGAATCTGATATATGATGATGGGTCTGAGATACAGAAGCTACTACTAGTGATCATCTTCCTGCATTTTTTTTTACATTGGACTGATCTCCATTTACAGCCCATCCGCGGATCTGGTCTACACAGGAGATTCATGGAATTACATGCAATTCAGCGCCTGATAAAACAATTATTTGTCCCATGAAAGTGTTGCCATTTTGGATCTGCTGTCGGTTTGGATCTGCACATTGATCTGCTGAGGACTGATCCATGCATGCACGCTCATTGGAGCTCGCTCACTAGAAGCCTACCAACCACGGCCAGCACCAAAGACCGCCTTCTAACACCAGCGTAAGGATTTTTTCATTCTTTATGGGATCAATCTGTTATGCCCATAAGCTAAGACCGTAATAGTTTCTACGTGTCTTCCTTCCATCAAGTTTATGGTTGAGTTCAAATAAAGTTTATAATTTCCTTATGTTTAGGTATTAGTATAGTTTGAGTGATGTAATAGTGAGTCTATTTGATGGTTTAATTTTTTGTCCTTTAGCTATATTAATCATAGTTAATATAGTCTTCAAAATACCAAGTCAAAATTGGATCTAATCGGTCTAAGTCTTTTTATGTGTGTCATAGTAAAAAGTAATATCTAATTACTTTTTAAATGTTATTGTCGTTTTGTCTAGTGTAGTAAGTCAAAACGTCAATCTAGTCAGTATCGTCAAGACGTTAAAAGAGTTTTAATAATGTCAAAATAGGTGATTTTAGGGTATCTGTTTGTTGTCATTCTATTGTCATCAAAATTGAGTCGAAAAGTTGTTAAAAAAAAAAAAAAAAAAAAGAGGACAAATGAGTGCATTTTCGGTGTAATCCGACACTCAATTTTTAAGGAAAAATGCAAATGAAAACTGTTCTTGCCTTCGGGGGCTCCGCCCCTCGACCCGCCCTGTATCGCGACAGGGAACGCATATCATCCTCGGCTATACTTTCTGCTGAGTTAGCAGGGATATTCTGATGGAGGCCGGAGGCAACGGAGGAAGGAGGTTGATCAGCGACCTCTCGTCAGGCACCATCGACGAGGCCGCGGTATTGATTTGGTGGCCAAGTATTTCAGTTGTGTGTTTCATTGTTTGTAATAAGAACAGATGTCACATTCCTGTTCAGAATTGTATTTCCTTTTATAACCTCCTGATGTAAATATGTGATAGTAGAAAGATAAAAGCACAAGAAAAAGTAGCATCATGTTTTTCTTGAAGAGGATGAACAGAGGTTCATGAGCAGGGGCTCGTACCTAGGACAGAGGTCCGTTATTGTCGAACAGGGGTTCGTATTTGTTGAACAGAGGTTCAACATACCAAGATCATGAGCATGCAGAGGCAGGCAAGCTGTAGAAGACGTGTGAATGTTTTTCTCTACATTGTTCACATTAGGGGAGTGTATGTGTGGAAATAATAATGTTAACAATAGGGGAGTGAATGTTAGCAATATTTTAATATTGTGAACATTATTATTATTGTGCAAATAATGAGTTGGTGACAACTCGTAGAGATCTCTTAGAGAGATTCTAGGTTTGTTGAGTGAGAATAGGTATTGGGAGAGATTTGTGGGATGCTGAGTGATTAGGAGAGATATGTGGGATGAGTGTTGACTCCTAGAATCAAGGAGATCAAACTCTATATATGTAACCTCTACCTGTGAATAATATATCCCGAATCATTTGAATCTATAATATCATTATTCGGTGTACTTTCTCTGTGCAAAACTGGTTGATTGCTATGAACCCATAGATTCAATTGACTTTAAACTAGGTAATAACTATGACACTACAACATTTTCTTTGTACCTCAATCTTTTATATTTCTTTTTGGAGTAATATCCTTCTATCACTAATATATTTCTCAATTATAGGGAGCTAAGCCACATTAATTTAACCACCCAAACCTTAGGTGTAGGGAGAGACATTTGATTTTGAAACAAGCCCAATAATGACATGGTAGAGCTAATTAGTGATTGGGCCAACTATTTTCCTTCCACTAGCCTTGTTCAATGAACATATCTCTCTAGTATAATTTATAATACAGGGTGAATTCTCTAATTTAAGCACTTATTCCTATATTTGGATATTTAATTTTTATTCTATTATATCTTAGAAAATTATATTATTTTCATTGATTGAAAATCAATTATTGTAATATATATATATATATATATATATATATATATATATATATATATATATATTATTTACGAGGATATGACATATGGCCTCGTCATATTTTAATAGTTTTTATTGTTTAAATTAATGAATGTTGAAAATACATTACTAGTGATTTACCTCACAATGAAAGGATACAATAAATTTGACAAGTTCAAAAGTATATAGTTGTGTTGTGATCGAATATGTTATAGGAAAAGAATGAAACTTGGAAGTAAATAAAATCATAAGTCTCAAGACATAAAATTCAAAATCTAAAAACTTAAAAATTGATGACCAAAACCTGAAACCTAAATTAAAATAAAATCTCAACCCTAAAACACTTGGAAACATGAAAAATATATTCCTATAAATCGTGCTTATATCTTATTGGAAACCCGAATATATAAATTCAAGAATACTATTTTCTAGTCACACATTTCATAACTTTGACGGACACACTTTAGTCACATATTTTCTTATCATGGTTTCTATTTAAATTTTGAATGTTTTCAATATTGATGGAGGCATAAACATTAGAATCTTGATTCAATCTATCATGTTCTTGGTAGGTTGTAGGAGAATGAAATACGTTGGCAGAGATAACTCACACTCCCATTGATGTTACAAAGCATTCAAATTCATAGCGTCTCCCACCCGAAGTCCACTTCATAATATCTAAAACACATCCAATCACTAATTAAAACTACATTTTCAAGCTTCATATTTACATCTAGGGTAGATGGGTTTATCATGATTCTTGAGTTAGAATTTTTGTCTAAAGAGAACTTTGATCTCTTTATGATCATTACAACACACAAAAGAGATCCAATTAGAAGGTCATGGAAATTATCCATTGCACATATAATACCAAATGAATTTCCATAGTATGCATTTGGAAGAGGGGGATTAAATGATCTCCTAACATCCACTGTAAAGAGAAGCTTCACATTCTCACTATGTGTAATTTGAAAAGCCTTCATCTTTGCTATCTCGTTATCTTCGAATCACGAAACCTATAGTTTGCACAAGTGTGTGTGTTTGAGCTCACGATTGATTGGATAACATGGGTACTATGTCAAGTTGTGGCACTTTCTACTTGAGATAAATCTCTAGAGAAAGTTGGTTCATGTTCCTAAACTACTTGCCACAATCTACTCTAATGCAGGAAAAACTATCTTGTCCTAATCTAACCTTCCAAGGCACTAGGGAGAGAGATTGCGTGAAAAAAATCCTACACTAAAGTGGTGATACATTAGAAAGGAGGGTGTGAGAACAGTCTTCCAATGTGTGAAAAGTAGAAGAAAAGTGCATACTAGAAGGGGTGATAATAGTTCTCCATAGTCTAGAAAATGCATTCACAACAATATTTCATACATACATAATGATAATGAATCCCTGTAAGATCATAAGATAGACACAATATATTTTCATGAGGTTGAAGAGGCAAGAAGAATGCAAACAAACACAACAGGGGAAGAGGCATCCACAAACTCGTATTTATTGCTTCATTGATATGCAAAGTTCAATCTGTTATAAAATAATGGTCTCAATCACCATGCAAGGAGTACACTACAAGGTTTTACAGCACATTGGCTTCACAAAACCAATTTTATAGAGTTTTTCTACTCAAAACTATCTCCTTTACAATGACCCAAACACTCTAATTTATAGAATTCTGAGAGAGAGAAAGAGAGAGAGAGAGAGACAATGAAAATCCCGAAATATGTCCTCCCACCACTTGTAATATGTCATAAATGGATTAAAATGATGGTATGTTGCTTGCAAAATGCCCCCATATTGTCCCATAACTTGCAATAGTGATAAAAGTCTGCCCATGCTTCATTGAAAGCATCCTAAATACCAAATAAAACACCGTTATGAACTCGGCCACGTTTTCAACAAAATCCCCATAAACACTTCATCAAATTCCATAATTCTTGATTCCCGTGCATCCGGATCGAGCCATAATTCCAAAGGTAAAAATTTTGTGCATTTTTTTGGAATTGCAAAATATATGGCATTCGAGTGTAGGCGTGTGTTTTGGGTTTCACAGACATTTCTCTCATTTAACAGGAATGAGCATTTAAATTTCTAGAGATGGAGATGTTTTATCTATTTTCATATACCTACCCTCATTAAACATAAAAATATAGTTTTTGTGGTGTATAGGACGTCGTGCCCGCTCAAGAATGTCAAATTTCATGAAAACGCGAAACTCCGGGTCAAAAGTTATGACCGTTTGAAGTTCAGAGGTTAGTCATCAACTTTTCCTTTGTATTGCGGCTATTGCGGGTTTTCGGGAACTCATGTCCCGCGCATACTCGGATGGTTCGGGATATCTTTCTTCATATCCCTCGATTCGGGCTTCCTGACCCAACCTGTCTCATCATTGACTGGGTCGTTGGGGCCGTTGACCTCCGCATTTTCCACATCCCACTGGGCCCGCGATGATTTCACCTTTTCACGTCTCGATGTCCCAACTGTCCCAGAAAACTTTCTCTTAAAACCCAAATACATTGTCCCGTAGTGATTTCATGTTTTTGGGTCCCTGACTGCACCGATGTCTCGTGGACCACTCGGGATAATTTTTTCCAATTTTTCCGCTTACACCAAGTCTCGGCCATTTCAGATTTCAGGTCCCAACTTTCCGGTTGAACTTGTACGGCCTTGGAATTTTTTTTTTTTGGAAAACCCACAATATACTAAATGAATCCCTTTTTCGGATTTTTACAATTTTTTCTAACTCTTTGAATTTTTTCTTGGATAGGGAAGTTAGAGGAAAGCAAAGAGGTACCCAAAAATCCAAAAATTCCTTCACCATTTCTGCTTGCTTTGCATGCCCAAAGGAATTTGTGCAAGTTATCCAAAATTACCTTGGGGGTGAATTTTTGATAACACTATCCAAACCAATGCTGCTACAATTTTGAATGCAGAGAAACTTTCTTTATATTCTTTCACGATGCACTCGTTTGATATGATTTATTATCTCTAAGTTTATAACAAAAGATATTTGAAAACATGTATAATTTGACTATAATACTATGATACAACTAGAGGGGCATACAATCTTCGGCTTCATCATTTATCTCTTTCATATGGGTTCAATCGAGGTCTTAACCTGTCCTCTTGCCATCTCTGCCATGCCTTGAAGAAACTAACCAAATCCTTTTCCATCGCATACACTACCATACAAATTCACTCCCACAACAAAACCCCCACATGTAAAATGAGTTACCTACACGAAAGACGTGCAACAAAGAGAAAAAAAGCATGTTTTTAATAGAAACATGTATAACACCATTGATAAAGACATCATTTCAAATTATTGTTTTACTAAATATCAAACTAGTCATATAATCTTATGAACAATCAAGATATGGAGGTCATCAATATTTTTAGATCATGTGACAAGGATAAAAGAAATTGTTGAAATGATGTATTGTATTCATCCAAATCTATTCTCATCGGGTGACCATCGGGGTCATCTGACTCTCTCATTTGCATTTTTCATTCACTCTAATGTGCACTTGAGTCTTGTCTAGGTAGCTAGGGTGTGTTTTGTCAGTACATGTGTGACAAAGAAGAGGTAAATCAAAACTGGTGCAACCTATAATGAGCTAACAATGAAAAGAAGTTATACAAAAAGAATTAGATATAGATCTATCTCGCAGACACTAGTGTCCGAACAAACACCAATGCCCAAGTAGTCGTATCCTCTCCCAAGCACTCTTGATACGATATTGTCACATGTCGGTTTCATAACCAAATTTTTACAATCTAGAATACACCTATTGAGACCATTCACCTTATTAGAATCATTCAAGACTTACGGTGGCAAGGTAAGTCATACTATAAAACCCTACCTATCACTTGTGCTTGTATTTTTGTTTTTGATCTTGCTTGAATAATGTTATGTATATTTAATTAGTAGTTTCCTTATCTTAGTGAAAGCACCCCAAACTTTACAAAACAAATTGCATAACTAAACAAGGAAAACTAACACCATTTCCATCCATCTAGCCAAGGTTGTAAGTCTAGGAATGTAAAATTAAGATAGAATCTTAAAAGAATGCTTAACTAGTATGAAAAAAATACAAAATCTAACTAAACATGCCTACTAATATGCAAACAATACAAAATATAACTAAACATGCCTACTAATATGCTTGAATTACCTAACATGGGCCTGAATAGACCTAAGAGGGAAATCAAATGGTTATGGTTGCTACTCCAAAAATGGTGAAATGACCTCTCCAAATTACTTGTAACCATGTTGAAGCCTTTATACAAGGATTGAACTTGGCTATATATCATATTTATTATATGAGATGCAAATCAAAGCATGGTGGAAAGTATAAAGGAATGATGTGAGTTGTTTTTATAGTTTTTATTTTGGGAGAAACTTGTATTTTGGTGCATGTGGGACTAAAAGACCCAAACTAAATTAGAATTTCTAATCATGATTAGGCCTTGCTAATCAAAATTAGTGAATTACCAAGTGATTAAGAGGTATGGAGCCTTAATTGACCACTTAGGGTCAACTAGAGGCTAGAATAAGCTTTTAAAGCTTCTTTGAGACATTGGGGAGGTGAATGGGGTGATTTTGAGTGGTTGGAAGAGGGGTTTGAGTCAATACTAGGGTATATTGACCAAATCAAGGGAAAATAGGCTTAATTAGCCTATAATCACTAATTGTCTATTTCAAAGAGGATTTTGGCTTACAATTCATCATAAAGTGGCATCTGAATACGAAATGGGTTACACAATCAACAACGTGGTGTTAATTGACTAATTTGGTAAGAAAATGTTAGTTAATTAGTGAAAACCCTTAATTATAATGGATTTGTCAAGAATGAGATTGATTTGTGCATTTTGGTGATAAGATTGTAAAAGTGAAATTTAGGTGTGTATATTTTCCCCTGTTTGAGGTGAAGTTAGTGACTTCACTTCAAATATAGTAGACAAGCATAAAGTAAATAGTAAAATTTTTGAAGAAAAATTAGTGGAATGAAGGATTTCCCCTCAAGTGTCGATGGGGTGATCGAGAAGTCAATCGACGATCAAAAATATGATTTGAAATGGATAGAAGAAAATGGGTTAGAACTTTAGCGTGAAAAGGATAAGGATAAACACGGTTTTTTATGGCCCCGGGTGATTTGGAATTTTTTTAGTAATGGTAATAAATGATAATAGAGAAGAAATGATTAATGGAGAATTTAATACAAGCCCAATATTTGCATCCAAGTTTTCAATAAGAACCTTGTTTATATCATTTTGCCCCTAGGTCTACATCATTGGCCTTTATTTAAAATAAACAAAAGTGTAAGATAACATGAAAAGCTAAATTACCGACAATTGTTTACTCGCTAAAAATACGTAACTCCATGTAACATACATTATGTAATGCAATACGAGAAAGTAAAATGATATTTATCTCCATACAACATACAAAATGTAATACAATACGAGAAACTAAATCGATGCTTAACTCAAAGTAGGTTCATTTAAAGAGACCTCTTGGAAATCGAAGGTGGAAAATACGGCAAATTTTGTGGAACCAAGTTTTTGGGAAAGTAAATTTTTTGGGGTTGTAGAAAAAATTTCACCTACTTTTGAAGTTGTGTGATAGAAGGCTTAAAAATGCGTGACGGAGAACACATCAAAAATGCATTGACGCGCCAATGAATTTTTGATGCATAAAGCAAATCTCCCATCGCATCTATAACTCTCCACCTCTCGCTTCTACATCGAAAAAATCTCCATGTCGCGTGTCAACAAACTCTTTTCATGTGTGCATGGGGTATGCATCAATATCTCTGAGACCTCATTGTCACACATAAACTATCCGTCATAGGTGTCACACATCAACAAATAACCCCATTTTCATGAGTCTATAAACCCTCCTTGTTGCGCATCAATAACTTACCTCCTTGTCGCGCATCTGCAATATGAGATATATCATATTGTTTGAAAATGTGAAGTAGAAGTGATCTACCTGGAAAATAATCTAGGATTATATAGGGGATATTTTTCAAGGGTTTTGAAGCCGACCCCTAAAAAAAATTAAAGTGTAATTTTTGGTGAATAGTCATAGACAGTGCAAGAAAATTCACCTTTCCAAAATTTTCAAAAATGGAATATTCACCATATTACGAATATTCGCCACTAAAATTTTCCCCACTCAAAGTAACATACACAATGAGATGCAATACAAGTAAGTAAAATGATGTTTAACTTAATGCAATATACACAATGGAATGTAATACGAGTAAGTAAACCAACTAAGCTAACAGAGAAACTAGTACAATCACATGCACTCAAACAAACAATGTTCAAGACACTTACACCAATATTTTTTTATCAAGTCGAGTTCGAATGTTCGTGAGTAATGACAAGGGTTAAAAATGGTTCCCAAGCAAGGATACATGCAAGGGGACTAACAAAGGACAAAAGTAGTCCCATGGAAAAGCTTTCATGTGCTACGACACAATCTTTTGCAACTCATTGTTTGCAAGGGAGTACCGACATAACATGCAGTCGAGATTTTGTTAATGGAGATAGATCACAATGGTCTATATGTTGTTTGAGACAAGAATAGGAAAGAACATCAAAAAGATGGTTTTGTTGGACCAATTTCGATGTTCGAGGACAATACAAGTGATACAAGATTCGGTTGTATGTAAGCCATTTAAAAAATTACAACCAGAAATTTTGGCATATATAAAGCCAAAATCAATGTTACCATTATGCATCTTTCTTCAATACCTTTCCAACGAAAAAAAGACGGAGTCGTTTTCAAGGTCGTGGAACAAAATGTATGGTGTGCACAATGTTGGGTGTGCCTATGCACTCATGGGAGCACATGTGCTGGGCAACATGGGTGGCATGTGTTGGCCATGTTTGTGGTTTTTTACATTTTGTGAGGTAGCATGGGCACTTGGGCTTTTTTAATTTTTGTTTTGTACGCCGACCCTAATTTTGATTTTTTTGCATTGTGAGAAGATGGGCAACATGGGCACTGTGACTTGACCATTTTGTTTGTGGTTTTTTACATTTTGTGAGGTAGCATGGGTACTTGTGTTGGCTCTACTTTTGATTTTTTTGCATTGTGTGAGGTTACATGGGTGCCTATGCTATAAGCCCATTTTTGGTTTTTTGCATTTTGTGAGGCAACTTAAGCGCCTGGGTGCTGTGCTAGCCCTACTTTTATTTTTTTTTGATTTTTGCATACAACATGCGCGCCGAGTGCCTATGTTGGATTCCTTTTGAATTTTTGGATTTTGCATGCAAAGCATGGGTGCCTAGGTGCCTATGTTGGCAATGTTTTGCTCATTTTTGAATTTATTGACCGCAGCATGGAGGCTTGGGCACATGTGTTGGTAGTGTTTAGCATGGGAAATTTGGTTCCTGTGCAACACTGAATTCACTACATATCTTCCAAAGGCCATAACGTTTTCTCCCAACCTGAAATGACTCCATTTTTTTTTGCGTTGGAAAGGTATCAAAGAAAAATACGCAATGGTAAGATAAATTTGGGCTTTTGAATTTATTTTACTAATTTTTTTGGGCTTCGAGTTTTTTTTTTATAAAAGGTGAAAACGGGTTGAGGGGATGCTACTCCAATACATTAAAACATATGGAGACAAAGATATATCAATAATGATAAATTGGATCCAACCTCTTCCAAAGAACACAAAAAGGACACAAAAACAAGAAAACAGGAAAAAACTTAACCAAGAGACCCCTTCCCATGGGATCTTAAAATCCTTTTAAAGGCTTCATTTACATTTTTCCCTTTCTTATTTTGACTCACAGTAGTCCAACCCTTATCGATATTCAGATCTTCATTTTCATTTTTATGAACCAAGGTGATGATTTCAAAGTTCTCCTTCTCCATAACAACATGGTGCTCTGTTGAAACAAGAGGGGGCATGTTTTCATCAAGTGAAATAGAAGAAGGAGGAGGAGTAGGCTCCTCATTATTAGAATACAAATCATCCTTGATATCTAAAACTACTCTCGAATCACTATCCAAGGGGCCTTTAACAACCAATTGACAAGGATCAAAATTCTTCCACCATGAAGTTCTACTCTTGACGGATTTCCTCACAACGACAATCAAGCTAAGTGGCCAAGAGAAAATGTTCTACATCTGAATGGGAACCCTTCATAGTTTAAATTATGAGTCCAAATCATGTCCTCCACTTTGAGCTCAATAGATGCAGGGAAATCTATAGAAATATTCAAATCCACTAATATATCGGGCATAAGTGGTGTAGTCATAGGCCAAAGTCTTTGGGTCAATAGCAAGAAATTTACCCAATGTATTCCCAATAGACAAGAGTGATTCTCACTACCAAAACCGGAGGGGCAAATTTTGCTCACCGAACCCAAACGGGTTTGACATAGAAAGTTTGGTGAGTGAAGATTAAAAAGAGGGAACCAAGGTTTCATAAACAATAAATGGGATTGAAAATCCCACACTTTACCAAAGATCAAATCCAGGCTATGGAGAACCCTTATCGAGGTTTCAAAAAAAACACAATAATAAAAACCTCTAGATTGAGCGTAAATGTCTAGTTTACCTAACATGAGAGGCCTCCAGTGATTAGAAACCCAAACATGTAAAGCTTGGAGACTAGGGAAAAAATTGTCAAATCTACATAGCAGTCCATCTTGCTTGAAATAAGTCTCATATTGCAGAACATTTGCACCAAAGCAAACACTAGGAGGATTCTTTGCGCACACCATGGGTTTAACATGGTTCGGTGGTAGTGGATCTAACAATAGTTCGCAAAACACTATTTTCCCCCTTTGAGCCAGGAAAATCTCCTTGTTTGCCAATCGTATTCAACAACACAGGCTCACCAATACAACCAGAAATAGGGGAAAAATATCTATCAAGATTTGAAGAGAAAAACCACTACCGGTGCAATGTAACCTTTCCTGATGCAACCGAGCCACCATGATCTGGACCGCCATTTCCATCATTTCCATCACCACCTCAAACATTTCCGGGCCCTAGGGTTAAGGCAGAGTTCAAGTAGAAGCAACACCATATTTATTTTCCCTATACAATTGGAATAATGGAGATTTAGAAGATTCTTTTTGTCATGATTTTTCATCCAATCCACATGGTGTTTTTGAGTTTTATTTACCAATTTGTTTGGGTTTTTATGTTTATTTGGATGTTTTGACTTTTTGACTAACATATTTGAATTTTTTTATTTTTTAGAAGTTTTCTGAAGCTATGTATAGGAAACGAAGAAACGTGGATGCCCCCAATGACAAATGGGATGTACAAGGGTAGAATGCCATGCGTATGTGCAAGAAAGTGAAGATGCGAAATTTCCCCCAGCATTAGATGGGAATATTCAAAGGAAAAATCTTCACGCACAAAAGTTGGATCAGGGCCAATATAGATAGGTTCAACATGATGATGAACGTAACCCAATGACATGCTAGGAAGGAGAAAGGATGCCCCAACGTAAGCTGGCCAAGAAGCACATGATAGAAAGAAGTAGAAGATTATTTTTGTGAAAGGGGACAAAGGTTCCCAACAACATGGAAAAAATGCAATATTATACACATGGATGTTCTTAACAAAGTAGAAGAATAGTGAATGTGAGTGAATGTAGCTTAGAAGCCTCATGATGAAGAAGTGATTACAAAAATGCATGAACCATGAGACAAGATAGAAACTAGAGTAAGAGTATGAACAAGGTCCAAAAAAAGACACTTGGTAACATACTAATCTTGTTTGCTCATAGAGATCTAATGTGTGAACGTGGAAATTTATTACCTCTTGGAGGGAAGATTTGATAAACAACAAGTGAAGACACCATAACCAATGTGTAGGAATGATTTATTTTACAAAGTTGTTTTTTTTATGAATGGATTCTGGAAGGAGATCCGTGCATTGATCTCGCTGCTACCTGCTAGATGTCCATATCCTTGATGGAGATGCATTTGATTCTAATCACAAAATTTCTCTACTTCTAGTCAGGCATCCATAGCCTGGTAGAGATTATTATAAATACCCCAAGAGAGAGTTATATATCAATTTTCTTTTGCTTTTAGCATTTGCTTTCAGCTTTGTGATTTTTGATTTGATTGATTTCTTTCCTTTCCAAAAACTTATTTTAGCTCTCTTGTTTGATAAGGGGTTAAGAACCACTAATGACTTGATGGAAGGAGGAAGAAGTGATTGTGATGATGAAATTTGCTAGTGTCAAAAATACGTCCTAAAATTTCTTCGCAACAAGTTTTTTAGATGTTGATTGTGATATGATCTCTAAAAGGCTATTCGTTCTCTAATTTACTAATGTGATAAATATCAAGGCCAAATGATACCATAGAGATAAATGTCACAAAATACATGTGAATAGGCTAACAAAAATATCACCAAAGGGATGAAAATG
This sequence comes from Taxus wallichiana var. yunnanensis, assembly GCA_018340775.1. Classification (NCBI taxonomy): domain Eukaryota; kingdom Viridiplantae; phylum Streptophyta; class Pinopsida; order Cupressales; family Taxaceae; genus Taxus; species Taxus wallichiana. The sequence continues at coordinate 888,953,709 of CM031239.1, forward strand.
GTAGGAAGACTTGCTGTAAGAAAAGCAAGGAAAGGAAAAAGAACATCCATGTGTATGCAATACTTGGTTACAATGTTTTTTTTACCTTTGATTTCTTGAAATGTTTTCTCATTTTTTTGTATTTTTGAATTTCTTTGAAAGGTGGGGCCAAAAAGGTCACTTGGTGTGAAAATATCCAACAACAATGTTAGCAATTTCCTTGATAAGGAAGACTAGGCATGTTTGCTTATCAAGAGTCATATTATCCCCGATCTCAATGATCGTGGTGAGCTCATACTCAATAGATGACTGAATTTTTATTATGAAATGTGGATTTTTTGTGTGGGAGCTTGAGGTCCCTCTCTAGAGGTTTCTACACTTTACGCCATACTTGATGGGTGCGTTGATGTGCATTTTTGAATTGCGTTTGATTATGAACTTTAAGATTGTTTAAATTGTTGTGAGATTTGGAGCTCTTGGAATTATTGATCTAAGCCTGATGAAGGAACCTTTTGGTTTACTATAATATACTACGTGACTTTTCTGATCCCGAGAAGTGGGAGAAGAAAGTGGATGAATAGAATTGATGTGAGAAATGACGGTGGGTTTTCCACAATCATTGATAGAAGAAAATATGATGGATGTGAAGGATATGGTCCAAGAATTGAAGAGGATGGGCTACCAGGAGGTGTCCCATAGAATGAAGATAAAGGACTACAAGGATGTGGCCCTAAGATTGAAGATGAAGGACTTCCTGGTGGCATCCCATAGATAGAAGATGAAGGACTACCTAGAGGTGTCCCATATATAAAAGAAGATGGGCTACTAGGACGTGGCCCAAGAATCAAAGATGAGGGACTTCTAGGACGTGCCCCCAGTATAGATGAAGATGGGCTATCAAGAGGTGAGCCACATATAGATGATGTGGGGCTACTTGGAGGTGGCCCACATATAGAAGAAGATGATGGGATACTGAGGTGGTGACCCAAGGTAAGATTGCAATGGAGGAATCCTGATAGATAAATAATGATTAGGTAATGAGAAGATAGGCCATGGATAATTACTAGACCTAGGCATTTCATCACCTAATGAATAATGTGAAGATGGAAGAATAAGAGGAGGATCATGTTTGATGATCTTAGGGTCTTCCTCTATTTTTTGACAAAAGGCATCAATATCTTCCTCCCAATATGTGAACGTGATCTTAGGGTATTCCTCTATTTTATGATAAAGGCATCAATATCTTCCTCCCAATATGTGAACTTATCAAGGTCTAAAGAGGTTTCTTGCTCATGCAAAATTCTAGAGGAATGTCTTCATGTACCCTCATAAATTCTCTAATGGCTTCTTCATTTTGAAATGAATCAATCGGTGTGGGTAGTTTTTCTACCACAAGAGGTTGATTGGATGAATGTGATATGGGAGTCGACTTGGATGATTTATTAGAAGGACTTTGAGTCAGAGAACTCTTTGATAGAAGAATGGGTCATTGAGGTGACTCGAGACATGTGGTCCTGCGAAGACAAGGAGGATTGTGACTTAGGATTCGTATTAGAGGAATAATTTGGATTAGAATATTAGAAGAATCAGAATACTTTGAATCATTGGAATTGGAATATTAGAAGAATCAGAATCATACCACTTACCATAAGTTGAAGATGGGGGAAGAGGTAAGTGAATGGGTTATTTAGCACGAAGAATCAAATGAGGTCTAGTTGTGATAGGTATCCTTTGATGGGAGTGTTGAAACCTAGGTTCCTTACTATCATAAGTATACAAAATTGTGTGATAATTAGTCTTTTTCAGTACATGCCTAGACATAGATAGTCCAGGGGATATCACAAGGATTATTGTGTTGACATGTTCAACATGTGTATCTATAAAACCAATGAGAGCATCAAAATGATTCTCCTCATTAGACACATAATTAGCATTCTTGTCCTGATTATGTTTAGGAAAAGTCTTCATATTGGGGGATTTGTTAGGAGTGGATGAATCCATCTCCACATCGCCACTTTCGATTAAGTCCTGGATGTAGTGCTGCAACTTCAAACACTTATCTATTTTGTGACCTTTAACGTGGTGGAATTGGAAATATTCATTATCTCTAAACCATGATGGTTTAGGCATGTCATCCTCATAAGGCATAGTTTCAGGATATCTAACCATATTAACCACCTCTATCTGTTTTATTATTGATGACATTGATTCAGATAGAGGAGTGAAAGTACATCATTTATACTCCGTAGGTGGATTACCTTTTCTAAACTTTAAAGGAGTGCAAGGTTTGAATGGATTGTACCCTCTTAGAATTTACTATCCCATCACTAATGACATTTTTTTCTATTTGAAAAAAATTGTTATTGTTAGATTTAGAATCATTATGATCATAGGTAGACATGTTTTAGAGTCCCCCTAGCTAACAATGCTTTTTCAATTTGACTCCCTTTTTGAATACCTCTTCAAATGTGTTGCCACAATGCATTTGCAAGTGGAACGTAATGTCTGGATGGAGGTTGGGAACAAATATATTGATTAACTACTTTTCGGGTATGGAGCAAGGAAAGCGGCTAGCTAATCCTCTCCATCATTGTAAAAATGCAGCGAATTTTTCATTGTTTCTTTGTTTGGCATTACAGAGATCCAACATGGTGACATCATTCTCTATATTAAAAGAGAAGTGTCATACAAAACTTTATGCTAGTTCTAGCCATGTTGATATGGATCCCTTAGGGATGTGAACAAACCATTATCTAAACTTCGTGGAAAGAGGCACATAAGATAATTGTCATTGAATGCCACCTCTTGACATGCCATATAAAAATATTTAATATGGTCACAAGGGTCACCTTTTCCCTTATATTTGTCAAATTTTGGAAAATCAAAGTGTCTTGGGAAAGGTACCTATAGCATGGCTTTGTCAAATGGGTAGGGACATAACTCATCGAACTAATACTTCTTGTTATTACTACTAGTTTGGCCCTCTTGTAATGCTTGAAGGGCATTCTTCATAGTAGACCATTCTTGGTGGAAGATGGTCTTGCGTGGGTGGCGGCGTAGGTCTATACAAAGGGTTAAGCCTAGGTGTATGCCCACCCCGATTTCTCGGTGAAAAATTCCTCATAAGGATTCTTTCGTGTCTCCAGTTGAGGAGTATTTATTGGGAACTCGTGAAACGAAGCTTTAAGTTTTGCCTTTGGTATAGTTTGTTTCACAAATTTTGGTTGTTCCTTTTGTATATGCGAAGCCAAACTTGCCAATTGATGAGTGAGGGCTTGGACCTGTTGTTCTAACGTAACCTCTTGAATGGGTATTTTGTTACGATCTTCGTTAGGGGGAGGTTGTGCATGATGAACATGTTCTTCATGGTCTTCACAACGAATTTTAATAGGAGGTAAACAATAGTCTCCATCATTTTCAAAAGGTACTTCCTCATTATTTTGTCGTGTAGAAGTAGAGGCGTGACCTGGGTTTAATATGTCATCTATATGGTGATGAGGACATTCCACTTCCTCTTCCCCTCGAACCATTGTGGACAATGAGAGAAGGGTCCACTATGGGAGGTAACTTAGCTCCTAGTTCCATAACACGCATAAGAACCTCATGTTTGTTTTGAAAAATGTAATCATCAAAATTGGGAGGATGTTCTATATTCATATGAGGAGACTCTTCCTCTCCACCACTATGGTCAACCATGAGATTATCCTCTAAGAGAGGGTTGTCACCTCTAAATATATCAGTTCCTAATCTTTGGGATCCCATCCTCGTAGTAGGCATACTTGAGATAGGAAATACAACGTGAAGAATTTCCACTAAGGTTTACTAAAAAGGGACCTTAGTCAATTTTTTGCAACGTAACGACGTTAAATTGCCAAAACAAGGTGACTATAGAATAGCCACAAAATTGATAGATCAAAGAAAACGTATGAACTAAATAATAATGAACAAGCTACCCTAGTAAGGTAATATATGACACAAGTTTTCCTTAGAATAATACAATGACATACAACACTCAAAATTTAGTTACACCAAATAGTTTATTCTCTAAGATTTCATCTAGATAGGTTTGCAACCAAATAGTGACAACACAATATCACCAGTTAGGTCAATTTTGCAACAAACAAGGCCTAAATGATAAGAGAATGTTGATGTGATCCTCTAACAAGATATACTAAAAGCTAGTTTCTAAACACTAACAAAGTCTAAGCTTTGTAAAATGGATGATACAAATGTGAGCAACATAACAATGCTATTTGGACATGTAATCAAAATTTATGAGAAAGAAATATTTTAGTATCAAAATGGCACTATAGCGATGCTAACAAAGTAGACTCAACACTCAAAAAACTCAAGACAAATATAGGGTGTAAAAACTATGTCTAAGTATATCAAGAAATTACCGAGCAACGTAACCCTACATTATAGATATTTAGGCCTAATTTCACAATGGAAAGAAGACGTAAATATCTCAATTTTATGGCTACAATGTGGGAAACGTAACAAATCAAAAGAAGACAAGGATGAAATCACCTAACTATGATGATAATAAGTCTCAAATATGGGTTTTGAGACATGGGGGCCAACTATATTGTGAGTACGTACCACGCCCACTTTCAACACTTGCGCTCGACATTCTGCAACCTAGTCGTGTAAGTAGAATACAAAAGTGGTGGACACACGATATCTAGCAAAGTATCTGTATATGTTGTTTCCTTTGTCCAAAAATGGGCAATAAGAAAATAAGCTTGTAGATTAAGTGGTGTTGAAATAAACTTGATGTTATTTTGGCAGAGTTTCGTCTTGTCTTAGGACAAGTGGAAAACTAGGACAAAATGACACTAAGTAGATTTCATGATAAAAATCACACAGTTTTAACTTTAAGAGATTATTTCCCTTGTTCAAAAAACAATAGTTTGAATATAAAAAATTTGTCACTTTGTGAGAGCTCTCAAGTATAACAACTAAGACAAAAACAATGGCTCCAAGCCGATAAGCTTCCTAGGTGGTTCTCTCTCTAGGTGTCACAAAATATCTATAGTGAGATCGATTTACTAAGGTTTCCAAAGGAGTATCTTGGATTTAATTTACCCCCTTCAGTATAATGAGCACCAAAGTGCATTCAATTATAATTTCATTGGGGTCGCGATATGGATATCTTTGACTCTAATCTCACCAAGGTATACTAGTCAAGTCGGTAGTGTGGAGCACTTTCTTTTTCGATCACAAGATTCCCTCTTGCGTGAACTAATTTAGGGTTCCTATGACCACCCCCATTGTTGTAGCTTAATGATTATGCCAAAGGATTTATGTCCTACTTGAGTAGACGAGTCGTAGATCTTAACAAAAACCTGTAATACAATGTTTTGAATGGTGTGTTGGTGTGTTTTTTATCTTTTGGATTAAGCAATTTGGTGTAGACCACCAATGAAAACCTCGTGTGTTTTTTTTTTTAAAGAGATCCCTTCTTTCTTTGACAAGCGTTTTAGGTCCTTCACAAAAATGGTTAGTAGTTCAAAAAGATTCACAATATCATAGAAATATGGCCATGAAAATGCTTGTAAATCAACTAACTACCATCAAACTTTGCAAAAAACAAGGTTTATTCCCAATTAATCCAAGTGCTTCTTAATGAAAAACTAAAATTGCTTTTGATTCCCAAGATCACACTAGGTGCAAGGGAAGAGCATACACAAATTTTAGCCTTGATTATTTATCAAATGAAAAATCTCTTAAACTAAAAGATCAAGTATATGTCAAAACATGCAAGTTTGTTCCCTTAAGCAAAAATGAAGGATGATTGTTCCTACTTACTCCCAAGAAGAAAAAATTGGTTTAGGGGTGTTTTTGATTCTCAAGATCACACTAGGTGCAAGAGAAGAGCATACATAACCCTATTCCAAACTCAAAACAAAGTATGAAAACATATCATCTATCAAACCCTAAGCCAATTTTGTTAGGAATATTGCTCTAAAATCAATAAATTGACAAAAACAACATCTAAAAACCCTTTAAAAATGACAGAATCATAAAATTGAAATTATGGAATTTGAATTTTTTACCTTGATGCATAGGTGCCCCTCTTAGTGCACAAAGCGCATGCATGTCATGTACAAGTGCCTTTTTTGTAGGTAGCTTAAACTATCTTCCAGAGGCCATAACATTTGCTCCCAACCTCAAAATGAATCTATTTGTTTTGCGTTGGAAAGGTATTGAAGTGAACTACACAATGCCAACATAAATTTGGAGCAAAAAGTTACCAAGAATTTAGGGTATTCATTTTTAGAAAACTAGTCATTTTCTAACATATCTAAATGCTTTGATGAATGTTGTTTTGAGAATATTTCTTGAAAAAGGTCCAATCTTTGGTATTTAGAGGGAATTTTGACAGGGCTTCGCCTCCTTATATCCTACAAAAAGAATGAAAACACAACTTCTACCACTAATCTAGTTGAAACAACTTTCAAAAATGGAAATTGATCTATAAAACTTTGAAAATTACTCTAAAACTTTGAAATTAGTCTTGAAGCTTGAGAAACTAATCTAAAAATCTTGAAAATAATCTAGAAAGATTTAAATTAAACTATAAAACTTGAAATTAATCTAGGAAAATTGAAACTAATCTAAAACTTGAAATGAAAAACTTTGAAATTAAGTTAAAAAGCTTTAAAATTTGAATGCAATGGGGTATGGTCCATCGGGCGTGCCAAATGAAAGCACCCCAAACTTTACAAAGAAAATTTCATGACTAAACAAGGAAATATAACACCATTTTCATCCATCTAGCCAAGTTTCTAAGTCTAGGAATGTAACATTAAGATAGAAGCTTTAAATAATGCTTAACTAGTATGAAAACAATACAAAATCTAACTAAACATGCCTATTAATATGCTTGAATTACCTAACATTGGCATAAATAGACCTAAGAGGGAAATCAAATGGTTATTTTGCTAATCCAAAAAATGGTTAAATGACCTCTCCAAATGACTTGTAACCTTGTTGAATGCTTTATGCAAAGGATTCAACTTGGCTATATATCATATTTATTATATGAGATGCAAATCAAAGCATGGTGGAAAGTATAAATGAATGAAGTGAGTTATTTTTATAGTTTTTATTTTGGGAGAAACTTGTATTTTGGTGCATGTGGGACTAAAATCCCCAAATTAAATTAGAATTGATAATCATGATTAGGCCTTGCTAATCACAATTAGTGAATTACCAAGTGATTAAGAGGTATGGAGCCTTAATTGACCGCTTAGGGTCAACTAGAAGGCTAGGATAAGTTTTGAAGCTTGCTGAGACATTGGGGAGGTGAATGGGGTGATTTTGAGTAGTTGGAAGAGGGGTTTGAGTCAATACTAGGGTATACCGACGAAATCAAGGGAAAGTAAGCTTAATTAGCCTATAATCACTAATTATCTGTTTCAAAGAGGATTTTGGCTTACGATTCGTCATAAAGTGGCATCTTGAATGTGAAAGGGGTTACACAATCAACAACATGGTGTTAATTGACTAATTTGGTAAGGAACATTAGTTAATTAGCGAAAACCACTAATTATAACGGATTTGGTAAGAATGAGAGTGATTTGTGTGTTTTGGCAATAAGATTGCAAAAGAAGAATTTAGGTGTCTACACTTAGATTTGATTTATTTAAATTAGAAGTTCCCTTGCATTTCCTACATTGACACTTCTCTCGAATGAGCATCAAACCAAACATAGATATCCACCTAACATATGATATCTATATAGATACAACTAATTTGAAAACTTGATCCTTTAAAAATGAGAGACAATGGCTTGGTGTGATTAATCTTGGCTTGTATTTGATTGACTTGATGGGTATATAGAATGGGAATGATAGCTCTTGAAGCTATTTTGGATGACTTCAAACTTCGTATGGTTTTCTCCTTGGTTATGTTATTTCTTTGAACATGTTACAAGATATTTGAGTTCTTTAAGAATGTATTTTGCAATAAGTACTCTTGAGAGTGTCGGATGAGTGTTAGGTGAGGTAAATAAGTGAATTAAACTTACTTTCAAGAAAACAATATTTAGAGCTTAATTGAGCTTAGGTGAGGTAGATAAGTGAATTGAACTTACACACACCTGGGAACCATTTCTAGATAAGTAAACATTACGAAAGGTTTAGCGCTTAATTTTCTTCATGTCCAAGACCGTACAACTCTTTTCATAAACCATACATCTACTTCTTAGGTATTACATATTTTGCGGTCCTACACATGCATGTTTTCTAGTTCCAAAACGCCTATGCAAAATCTAGGGTTCTAAATTCTCTTGTCGCATAGTTTGGCACATCAAAACATTCTATAATTTTCTGAACAAGCTAAGTCTCTCTCTCTCTCATCTTATATTTTTAACAAGTTACTTATCATTTATCAATCATTTAGTTCATTTAAAGTTGGAATGCATTATTCTAGTCATGTATAATTGATGTTGGAAGTTAATTAGATCATAATAGTCTATCTATTGTTAATCCCTATATCCTTCTCAGTTTTTATGCTCATAATAACCCCTATAATCTAATTAGGGTGTAAAAATGCTATACGAGATGATGAGTGAGACAATGTAAGATTTTACACGAGATGCTTGCAAATATTATTCTATATTGGGTTAATGCAAATAGTTCTATAAGCGATTGCACAATGTGCATAGACAAACAAGTCACAAAATGGAGATAAGGATAGGTCACTTGGGCTTTGAATGTGCACACAAGTCATGCTTAAGGTGCAAAGCCAAAGTTGTCATTGCCAAATGATAAATTACTAAATTTAAGTATCTAAAATTGTAACATTTCCTTGATAGTTAATATAATTATTTATTGTACTCCATTTTTGTTATCGACCATTTGTATTATCTTTTGGTTTACTTGAATGTTATGCATGTTGATATGTTTCCAAATTTATACCATCATTTTTAAAGTTATTTATTGCTAATACAATCATATGACAAGGAATTCCCCATTTGGGTTGATATATATCATAATGTGAGCTAAGATTGTGGTGATAATATCATTGGTATTCCCATGAAGGGTGTATGTGAGATAAGTCAAAGCAATTGTATTGAGCATTCTAGGCTATTACATGTATATATGATGATGCTTGTAATAGAGAGCTTGGCATTTAGTAGCACATGCATCCAATGGAATTTATTAATAATGGCGTCATCGACATTGAACAATGAAGCATAATGGCCACAGTATAATATAGAATAGTTCTTTGTTTTGTAAAATAATAATCCATTACTTCATCAAATATTTCACAATTATGAGAGGCGTCCTATTTAGATAAAGAAGTCGTGCCTAGTTTGATACAATGACATAAGAACGAGTTAATTCTAATATGACCTTAAGGATTTATCTTCTTCTAGTACTACATCCAAATTCAATTTACAACCTATAGATTCAATCTACTATGAACTAGGTAACAACTAAGGGAGATGAGTCAATTATTGAGCATGGACCAATACTTGTTAGGGTACATGGAAATTAGGAAGCTAGTACATGTCACTTTACCACTTATGTTTTAAAAAAAATGCCCAATAGAATAAGTCACATCAAGTCATTTCACCCCAATTAGCTAATCAAATGATGACAAATAGGTAGAAACAAATATGTGACTTAATTCACAACTAATGGTTCACCTTTAAATTTATTTGTAATTAAAATAATTAAATTTAAATATTTAAAAATGTTCCTTCCATATTATTTTAATATTTAAAACGAAACAAAATATATATAATAAGAACATAACTATTAAAAGTTTTTTTTTTTTTGAATTATATGATATTTTGTTTTCTATGTAATCTTTTAAAATTTTTTTAGAATAATCTCACTATATCGGTAATATATTTCTCAATTATAGGAAAGTAAATCCCATTAATGCCACCACCCAAACCTTGGGTGTATGGAGAGAGATTTTGATTTGAAACAAGGCCAATAGTGGGAGGGTAGAGCCAACTAGTGATTGAACGTGCTATTTTCCTTCCACTAGCTTAGTTCGATGAACATATCTTTCTAGTTTAGAGAAACAAAAGAGAGTTAATTCTCTAATTTATGTTCTCCTTCATGTCTTTGGAGATTTCATTTTTCTTCCATTAGATCTTAAAAAATTATATTATTTTCCTTAATTGTAAAGTAATTATTATAATTTATATATTATTTAAAGGATATGGCATAGGGTCTCGTTAGATTTTAATAGTTTTTAAAATTTAAATTAATGAATGTTGAAAAAAAATTATTAGCGATTTTCTTTACGGTGAAAGGATACATTAAATTTGAGAAGTTCAAAAGTATATAGTTATGTTGTGATTAGAATATGTTACAGGAAAACAATGAAAATTGGAAGTAACTAAACTCATAAGTCTCGAGACACAAAACTCAAAATTTAATTTAATTTAATTTAGATATTAATGTCCACAAAAGGCCAAGAATGGCCTATGGGACATAAAAGGCAATACAAGGACCAATACATAAAGGGAGTGCCAAAACTTGAAACTTAAATTACAAGAAAATAGCAATCCCGAAAAAGTTGGAAACACAAAAACTATATTGTTATAAAATGTGCCTATATCTTATTGAAAACCCGAAAAAATGAAGTCAAGAATACTATTTTCTAGTCATAATTTTATAACTTTGTCGGACACACTTTAGTCACAAATTTTCTTATCATGGCTTCTATTTCTATTTTGAATGATTTCAATATTGATGGAGGCATAAACATTAGCATCTTGATTCCATCTACCATGTTCTTAGTAGGTTGTAGGAAAATAAAATAACTTCGCAAAGATATCTCACGCTGCCATTGTTGTTGCATAGTGCTCACATTCATTGCGCCTCCCCACCCAAAGTCTACTTCATAATATTTAGAATGCCTCCAATCAGTAATTGAAACTAAATTTTCAAACTTCATATTGACGTCTAATGGAGACGGGCTCATCACGGTTTTTGAGTTCAGTTTTTGTGTAAAGAGAACTTTTATTTCTTTAAGATCATTATAGCATGCAAAAAGATCCACTTAGAAGGTCCTGGACATTATCTATTGCACCTGCAATACCATAGGCATTGCATAGTATCCCTTTGGAAGAGGGGGGTCAAATGATGTCCTCATGTCGACTGCAAAGATAAGTTTCACATTCTCACTATGTGGAATTTGGAAAGACTTTGTCCTTGCTAGCCAAACCAATGCTGCTACAATTTCAAATGTAGAGAAATTTTCTTTACATTCTTCCATCATGCATCATTTGATATAATTTATTGTCTCAAAGTTTATAACTAGGGATGTTTGAACAAATTTCTCCTTGATTAGAGGTGTGTGTATAATTCGAAGATGATCCATCTGGAGGGGCATAAAATCTTCTGGCTTCACCAGTCCTCTATTTCATATCGGTTGAATCGAGGGCTTAACCTCTCCTCTCGCCATCTCCACCATACCTTGAAGAAACTGGCCAAATCCTTTTCCGTCACATACACTACCATACACATTGGCTCCCACAACAAAACCCCCACATGTAAAATGAGTTACCTGCATGAAAGACATGCAACAAAGAGAACACAAGCATGCTGTCAATAGAAACATGTATGTAACCATTAATACAGACATCATTTCAAGTTACCCAAATATCAAACCAGCCATATAATCACCTGAACAATCAAGAGATGGAGGTCCTCAATATCTGCATCCTGTGGTAGAGAAAAAAGCATCTGCTGAAATGATGGATTGTAGTCATCCAGATCTGTTAAAACTGAAGGTCGCTGTCAGCCATGGCTTCCACAAACAGAACACCCTGCCCTGTGCACTCCACTTCAAGTTCCCCATTTTCTTTTTTCTGAGCCTCCCAGCAAAAGGGTAATAATAAACCAGCACTTTGGAGAGAGCCTCTCGATTCACTTTTGCAGGATCTGCAGAGACTCTGTCCATGTTGGCAGTGTAGACCAACAATACGTTAGAAAAAGCTCTTGCCATGTTGTCAATGGCGGAGAGAGGGAGGATTGTTTTGGGCGAATGCATGCACGGTGTCACCATGACTCGCTCAATGACATTGACATGGAAGTCTGCTAACGAGCCCGCCTTCTTCATCTGAAATTATTCTGAACTTTTCTCCCTTCTCAGAACAGAGCGGATTAAGCTTTCAGAAAATAGGATGGGAATTGAGCAGCTGGATAATTCTTAATTATGTAGGGAAAATGATACATTGAACATGAGGCGATGTTTACCGTTAGTTAGATTACTTTTTCCGTGCTTACTTTTACTTTTTCGAAAGCAACATTCAAACTCGCCCGCCTACCACATGCATGATGCATGAGATGAGAGTCAAGGGTAGAGTATCTTATGCAATTGATCATCCACGAAATCTGATTGTTTGGTAAGGTCATCTTAGATCTTCTTGTGATTGCAAATTCAATCTTGCTGATGCTGAACTAATGAATACATGCAAAGGGCCATATTGAATAAATCTATGTAGTGTTTAGGAGGCAGTACTGGAAAACACCTCTCACAACTAATGAGGACTGCCTTCCTGGGTGGCTAGAATTAAAGAGATGGAAAATTCTTGAAGGAATTCCATTGAAGTTGCTCTTAATTTCACGGTTAGGATGTGTTGGGGATATAACTCAACACAATACCTATGGTTAAGGAAACATGAGATTTGAAAGAGGTGAAACATGTATTCAGATTACTGGGAGAGGCTTTGTAATGATTGTTCATAAATATGGCATCCAGTTTTCATTCGAGACATGTTCAATTAGTAATCTCTAATAATATGGAAAGTTATCCTTTTAGGTACTTATGGAACTTCTTCCTTGATTGATTGTGAAGTTTTCTAACCAAGGAATGGATGCTTATGAGCTATCTTGTAGTTATCAGGAAATACTTCTACTTTCAAGACATGACTAAAAACGAAATATGGAGCTACCTTCTTGAGAAATGTTTAATTGGCTAATCCAAGCAGTGAGAGCAGTTCCATTACTGGTTAATGTGTAGCAAACTGTGGAAAATGCGTACCCACGTTTCTGTAAATAATCCACTTATGATCATTGAATGTTCTTGTTGGTCGTGCTTTGGTAGATGAAAACTATAAAGAACATTAAGTAAAAATAAAAATAAAATAACCAAGTCCTTTTGAAATATCTAAAGAATGATGTTCATTTCTGAAATCGGTATGAAAGTCATTTATCGCAACAAATATTGAAGTTGGATCTCTACATATTTCCTAACATCACCTAATCTCTTAAAAAAATCTCGCACTCTCTGGTGTGTAAACCAACCTGTAAGTGACTCAAATAGAAGAGCTTGACAATCAACAAGACTCTTTTGCAAACCACTTTTGTGAAATCATAAAGAATAGACTATTTGGGAAAAAATCTTCAGAACAAATATTACCTTTTAGCTTTTGTTTAATTCAGATACTTGGCAGTCACTAACACATTGAGTTTCTAGATGACAAGAAATTGTGAGTATATCTTTATCAGCATTGACAACCAAAGAAAATTTAGTTAAAGCTCAGTTGCATAAAAATAATGAATTGCATCATATATAAAAATTAAATTAGTAACAGACGCAAATGAATTTGGATAAAATCCATACTTAGTAATCTTCAAATTGGGCTTCCTGGCAATAAATCATTGGTGTGAGAACTTGACCATCATTTGCGTCATCTGATCACTGAATTATAGTAGTGAATGACGCTTCACCCTATGACCTTTGGTAGAAGAAGAATGTTTATATACCATTGGTTCACAATCATTGAAGCTAGAGAATATAATTGATATTTAGGTTGTGTAAGATGATTGTATATGTTTACCACACCTAGAAAAATAGAAGCCCTTACCAACAATGGACAACCTAGTGCCAACATATTCATGTTTATAACTCCCCCATGCATAATGAAGTGAAATACCCACCACCAACATCATTTCTGTCATTGCCAATAATTCCTTTGTAAGCCTCGATGCTCACATGGCTCTGGTATAACCTGACTCATGAAACCTCTTATAGCATACTGAAATGTCACATGATTACACTAGTGCACATTAAATATTAAATGCATAATGAAAAGACATCGGAAAAATGTCATTGTTTTTCCTTCTCTTTCTATTGGCTAGGGTAAGTCTTACCTCTTTTGTCAACTGGGCCAAATGAGCACCAATATCTAGACATTATTATTTCAACATGAGTGCTAAAACTACAACCTTAAATACACTAAATTGGAAGTGTACGAATCCAAAGATTTGTTGTTTACTTAAGTGCATCATTTCTCAAATGCATACAAATGCTATTTTGGATATTGACCTCTGCCATTCTACCTACTATTGAATCATGCAAAATTGCAAGAAGTCTCAGACAGAGATTGTATTTCTTCCCTTGATAAAGTCAAGATGTGTGCTAGGAATTAGTGCAATGTGGACAATAGTATTATCCATGCACCAGGAATTACTGCCATATGGTCATTATATTATCCATGCACTTAAGTTCACTTCAAATTTGTGCTAGAAAATGTTCCTTGTTTTTGTTCTTAGATTGATTTTCCCATAGCTTATTCCATTTCCTTGTTTTTGGCATTCAATGTAGAACTACGTAATCTAGTAAATACACAACAAATTCAAACATTTTTCATATTTGTTGAGCTCTTAAACACAAATTTGAAGGTTAACAATGTGAATGGCCATACAACTACATATATTCAAGCTAAAATGCACTTTCCAACTTGGAAGGATAAGAATCATGGGTTGCTTTCAATGCCTTTTGTTTCTAGCACTAGAACCACAAGAGATGTAATCCTAAACAATATTTCCACAAAATGGTGATATCAATTTTACTAAATACATGATATTACATGTAAATTTTCACAAGTTTTCAACATATTCCCACTTTGAGTACATAAAATATGGGGTGACCAAAATGAACCGATATTTGAATACCAATGTTGCCGATTCGATTGTCAGATAGACAATATTATGTTTCAACATTTAATTGTCTCATTAATGATAATTATGACCAAAAAATTTAAAGCATATATGGTGTACCTTGTACCATTTGTATGATTTTATATTGTATATTACATTGCACATGTGTAGAATCAAAATATCAAAGCATCTCGGTTCAACTAGGCCTAAAAATCATGAAAATGTTGCTAAATATGCGATCATGTTGAATATAAAGTTGTCCACATCCAGAGATCCTCACATTTACAACACAAGATATGGTGACAAAAAATCAATAATAATTGTTAGGAGCCATTGGTGGAGCTTGTGTGCTTATGCTAAAATGTAATTACAGAGCTAATTGTTGCTCTTCAACAAAAGAACCCCAAGATGTAGGCACAACTTTTAATTATTTTGGCCACTTGGAAGACATGAACAATGTTCCACTAAGAATGACTACCTAGATATTTAAAACTTGTGTTGAATTGTGGACAAGGTGAAGAGCCATTTTTGTATTTTAACAGGGTGAATTCAATTTTTACGGTGTCATTTATACCATAGTATTTGGCGAACACATTATTGAGAACTAATTGTTGATGCGAGAATCACAACACCCCCGAATGTCTACAACTAGATGGGTTGAGATCCTCAGTGTGACTGCACAACATGGAGCACCTCTCAAAGCGTGGGACTTTGCGAGTCGAGAGAGACCTCCTGATGAAGGCCGACTCATATTCCTCTATTCAGGTACACACGTTCAGATTGCAGAGGATCATTCTAAATCCTACTCTAACTTGCCAAGGAGATAGGGTTAAGGGAATACAAGAAATAAAACCTAATCTAATAAAGGTGATGCACCAAAGGAATGATGAACACTTGCATTGCTCTTAAACACAAACCATTAAAATGTGATATAATATCCATGCACAGATGACCAAAAATTGCAATGAGGGAGAAGAAGAAAATAAACATAAGAGAGGGTTGAAATCATCCAAAGACTTATTCTATTTCTCTAAGAATTGATATAGTGCATTATAGTAGCTAAGAGGTAGAAATTGCATTACAATTTGGATGGAGGGGTTCGAGGCTCCACAAATTCGTCTGCAGAGTAGAAAAAAGGGAGGGACGAAAGCAAAGAATGTCCAACCCTTTGAAATTGTCCCTCTTGTATAATATATAGGAAGAATGAGAGAGAGAAAGGAGGGAAAAAATCAAACCCTATTCCAACCGCCCCTAAAGGAGCATTGAATTCCCCTGCCACAATGATGAGTCTCATTGCAACACCCATGCCCCCATCGTTGTTCCTTCTTTGGGAAAGAAAGGAAACCCATTCTTCATCATGGTGGCAGGTGGGAGACTTGATGGCCTCAAAAATGGTGGGTCGAAACATTAATGGTGGCAGGTGGGTAGTAGGTGCCGAGAGATCTCTAAAACGTCCCCTCCCACTCGATTCGAGATTTTGATCAAAAGATATGGCCCCACCTAAAGGTACTTCAGGTTTAGAGTATGTTCACACATATCCACATGGCAGCCCCGTGTCTTAAGGTTTTCCCCCTCCTCTACACTCTTGAAGTTGTGCGATTGACACGTGGCACCGTCTGCAGGCCTGCTCTATTTCTTTTTTTTGCCTAAGCCCCCATTGGTGGAGACACTATGCCCGACCCGAGACACGTGGAGAGTTGGTGCATGTTTAGAATTACCCCCTAAACTTTTCTTTTGAAAGAGTGCAGAGCCGTGCGAGGCTCCTCTCGCTAGACCTTGGAATTTTAAATGGTCAGCTCTATCCCCTCTTGACTCTGACCATGTGGCGAGCTAATGCTCATTTAGGAACCGCTTTTGGATCCACCCTTGAAAGAGCGCCGAAGAGACACGTGGGTCCTTCCACTGCCTCACCTTATACTTAGCCGATTCGGGTCCTAAGTGAACACTACCTACCTCATCCCTTTGGTGAGTTAAAGGGGCCCACCATATATAATGCCAAAAACCCCTTACGGGTGGGACCCTCGTAGCCATCTCCCTAAATTGTGATGGTGGGACACGTGGCATCATCCGTGGGCTGCTCCTCCATTTCCTCATGTTTGGCTTAGTCCCTTTTGTTTGGTAGGGGCTATATGTCTGACTCGGGACACGTGGGGGATCACGCATGTTTGGGTCCTGCCTTTTGGGGGTCGCCCTTGATTTGTGCCGTTGGGACACGTAGCTCCTCCCGTGGCTCTGTGACTTTTCAACGGCCGATGAGACCATTTTTTGACTCCGACCACATGGCGGGCTGGCGCATGTTTGAGACCTGCCCCCAAATTTTTCTTTTGAAGGAGCACCGATTGGACATGTGGAGGCTTCCATAGGCTATATTCTATTTGGCTGATTCAACGGCCAGTCCCGCCTGCTCTACCTTGACTCCTAGCCATGTGGAAACCCGACGCTCATTGGGGATCGTTATTTTGGACTCCACTCTTGGTGATGCATCGTTGAGGCATGTGGCACCATCCGTAGTTCCTGTGTTTTGCTCACTCTCAAACTCTATTTTGGGATTAAAGGAGATTCCGCATGATTTTACCAACCTTTTGATTTTTTTCCATGTAAGTTACGTTCGACCAATTTTTCCCGGGGTAAATTGGGATAACTTAGTTTGGGACTGAATTACGATCACCGCCTGCGGGTGAATGGATCGATTGCCTTTGTTTTGTCCATTGGGCACGGATTCATGGGAGGTAGCGTGATATTGATCATGTTCTTAAAACTTGAATCTAACACTTGCACTTTACGACCTGAACCAGCCTCATTGTCCATACTCTTAATCTCATAAGAAAATATTGGAAATGAGGTTCGAGAGTAGAAAATTGTCTTGTCTTGGGATTTCTCTTGTTTCGAAATGGACTCCTCGAGACCTATTTTAGTTGCTTACGTATTTGTTCTATTTTAAATTAGCAATCGTGACGAGCTACTATGGGTCTCCCTATTGCAAATGTTGAAGGGCCTAGCGCATTCACCTGGAGGTGCATCAAAATGTACAATGACGCAAACCTAGAGCAACAAAACCTATGCTAATAAGAACAAAAATGTGCATAAGCACTTGGAGGAATTGGAAATCCTAGACTAATATGTACAAGGGTGAGGACTCTCCTTCTAGTAGCAATGTTTGAGATAGATCCCATTGAATGGAATCTACAATTTTTCACCATCCAACTTAGCCAGCTGGAAGGCATTGCTACCTTTGCATTTAGTGATCATGTATGGACCACTCCATATGGCGTCAAACTTGGAATTTTTCTTGGCTTTGCATGGTCCGTATCCCACTTTAGTACCAAGTCTCTAACTTGGAATGTCCTGGCTTTATCTTCCTTGTCAAATCTCCTCTTGGTCGATGCTTGATCCTTCTCCATGATCTGCACCGCATATATTCTTGCTTCTTCTAACTCCATCAACTCTGCATACCTGATCTCCATAGGTTCAAACTCAGCCATTTCCAGTTGTTCTCATGAGTTCTAATGATGGAAACTCAAGTGATATGGGTAGAAATGCTTCCTTTCTATATACAAGCTTGAATGGAGAGCTTCCTATAGACCTCTTGGGGGTGACTCTATCTACCCAAAGAGCTGATTTGAGTTTTTGTGCCAATTTCTTTGATTCTCATCAAGAGTCCTTCTGATGATTCTCAACAAGTTCTTGTTTGTGGAATTTTCTTGGCCATTACCTTGAGGGTAATAGTTTGAAGAGATGTTGAGATATACACCATTCTTGACAGCCCATTTAGTAATTTTGCGCCAAGGAATGCCAATGCATTGTTTGATATGATAGTAGTAGGGGCACCAAACCTCATGACTATCCCTTCATAGAAGTCCAAAATGTTGGATTCATTTGCCTCCTTGAGTGCCACCGCTTTAGTCCACTTGGTGAAATAGTCAATTGTTGTGAGTATCCACTTGTGGCCCTGGCTTGAATTTGGGTTGATTACTCTAATGAAGTCTAATCCCCATTGCATGAATGGCTGATCCACTGAAATTGGACGAAGGGGTAAGGCTGCTAATCTTTCTTTCCCTATGAATAATGTGCACTTCTTGCATTTCTTGATCCATGAGTAGCAATCCCTAAACACCATAGGCCAATAGTAACCAGCCCTCATAATTTTGAGTGTTGTTACCCATGGAGCAAAGTGGCCTCTAGCTTCTCCATCGTGGAACTCATGTAACACCTTCTCAATTTGGACTGTCCCAATGCACCTTAATAGGACTCATTGATGTCCCTTTTGAACAAAACACCATCAACAAGTGCATACGGATGGCTTGTAATCTAAAGTACCTTATTTTTTCTCTACTCATTTCTAGAGGGCACGAACCTATTTGGAGATAATGCACCAAATTTTGAGTCCAACATGGAATGGGTGCATCATTAGCTGGATGCTCTAGCTCATTCTGCATTAATAGGACAACCTCTTCTTCATCTCGACTACTTAGTTGTTGCTTGGAAGCGAGATGCTCACATAGACCTTTGCCACGAACCAGCTTGGTCACTTTTATTTCAATATCATACTCCATTACACGAGTGATCCAACCTGCTCTCTTCTCATTCAAGTCCTTGTTTAGGAGAAAGTCCTTGACACCAGCATGAGACACTAGCAATTGAATCTTGTTGTTCGAGACCAAGTGTCTGAACTTCTTCAAACTCCTAATGACAGCAAGGACATGATTTTCAATGAAAGAATACTTTACTTCATAATCTTTCAAGCTCTAGATTGAAGAAGGCCATGGGATGTTTTGAACCTTCATTGTTAGGTTGAACCAAGATATGAGATTGTGTCGACCCTCTAAAAGCATACAACATGAAGTCCTTTGAAAAGTATGGGTTAATAAGAGTTGGGGCCTATGATATTGCAAGCTTGATGGCCTCAAAACTCTCTTTGCCTTCTGTTGTCCATTTGAATGCAAGACTCTTCTTTAGCATCATCATTAAAGGCTTTACAAGAGTGGCAAAATTAGGCACAAATCTCATAGACAAAGTTTATCCTTCCTAAGAAGCTTTGGAGAGATTTCTTTGATGTGGCAGTGGAAGTGTTCTAATGGCTTCAACTCTTTTAGGGTCAATTATTAACCCTTCTCTTGAGACAATGTGGCCCAAAACTTTCCCTCGTGTGCCAAAATACACATTTATTTGGATTCAATGACACTCGAACCTTCTACACCTTTGAAATACTTGCCTGAGGTGAAAGAGGTTGTTTGTTACATTCTTTGAGAGGACAGTGATATCATCTAGATATACCAACACATTGAAATGTTGAAATTCCATATCCATAGCTCATTGAAATGTTGCTCGGCATTTGACAATCCAAATGACATCTTCTTATAAGCGTATGTGCCCCATTTTGTGGTGAAGGTTGTCTTGTACTGATCTTCTTCTTTCACCATTATCTGATTGTAGCTTGAGTATCTACTTAACAATGAAAACTTTTAGAACCAGCTCTAAACTTGCAATATTTGTTCCATTGATGGAAGTGGATAATGATCCTTGAGTGATGCTCTGTTCAGATCATGAAAGTCCACACACAATCTGATTTCTCCATTTATTTTCCTCACTGGCACCAAGTTTGCAACCCAACTTGAATGTTTGATAGGGAAGATGATGCTAGCTTCAATTAGCTTGTTCAACTCTTTCTTCATGAGAGGTTCAATGTGGGGATTTATCCCTTTTGCTTCTGTCTGATAGGTTTAGATCCCGTATCCAGCTCGATAGTGTGTTGTGCCAACCTTGGGTTGAAACCTCTCAAATCTTTGTAAGTCCAAGCAAATACATTTGGGAATTCTTGACAAAGTTGAATGAACTCAAATTTTTCTTGTTGGGTGCTTACCTTGCCAATTTGGAATGTTTTTCCTTCATCTATTGAAATAGGCTCCAAATATTCACCCTTTACTTGAATATTTTCCTTCTCTTTCGGAATTGATCATTTGGGTTGAAGATTGACTCCAAAGTTACAAGACCCTTTGGTAATTTTTTTGGTTCTCAACTACACCACTTGGTCACCATACCATTGTTCCAACTTGTCTTGGTTTCTAGTGGAGAACTCAACTTCTTCTTGTAAAAATTGACAATTTGTTGATCATTCTCGAAGACTTGCCAACTTGTATTATTATCTGGAATAACCGGTCTCACAACCACTCTAATATGGGGCTGATATTTCTCACTCTTGATACTCTCTACCACATCAAATGCCACCCCAATTGCTACCAATATGTCTGCTGCTTCATTTTCTTCCTTGGGATGGAATTGATGCTAAAAGCTTCAAAATATTCAATGAGATCCCATGCCCGATTCTTGTAATTTTTTAACAGATCATTCTTGGCAGCATTTTGTCCTCGACTTGATTCACAACTATCTCACTATCGTCAAACACTTGTAAGTTTTTAATCCCTCTCTTTCTTTCCCAATGTAATCCATGACTCAAGGCTTCATACTACTGGTTCTTATGTTGTTTGAGAAAACAAACTGGAAATGAAATCTTTGAGTAATATTTCATACCTTGAGGTGAAACAAGCATAGCTCCTCCTCCGGCTCCTTGTCTACTACTTGAGTCATCGAAGAATAAATTCCATACTTCATTGTCATCTTTGTGGTCCTGGATCGATGATTCTAGGGAGGGGATGGTTCTCTCTCAAATTATTGAAAACAATAGACTCTAGCTCTACGATTCTTCCATTTCTTTGTAAGGGTCAAAATCATGCCTATTATTTTCCCATTCATCAAGAGTCAAGTCTGGGATGCATCCAACCTTAGTATCTGCTTCATAAGTGCTTGGGAGATCTTCTTGATCAAAGGTTGAATAATTTGTGTTGATTGGACTCGGTGTATGAGGCTCTATGTGGAAATTCACAATGGGATCATATTATTGTAGCCTTATCTCCATACCTCATTCTAAAAATCATGTGTGACCAATCAATAGACAAATAGCCTCCAATTTTAGTAGTGAAGTCTCTTGAAAAACACAATGCAAAGAGATGCAGCAATTCTATGGATCGATACATCTTACAATCTGGTCACATTCGGGCATGCATGCAATGTGAGGCTCAAATCCTTGATTAATCTAACTATTATTCTTGTTGTCCCATTTAATTGCACCACACCTTTATAGATGACTTCATATTGAAGACCCTGATCTGCTATTTGCTTTGGCATGCCGAGCTACTCGATCCCGAATCAATCATGTAATTATGTACTAACTTATCTCCTATGATTAATAGATGATGTAGAATGGTGGGGCTTCAAATTTTTACCTTGGTTGTTTCCTTGATTTTCTCCTTGTAGAGCTACATTGGTAAGCACCTTTTCTTGTTGATTGGGTGGCTGATTTGAGGTTGAAAAATTGCCATAGCACTAACAAGTCTCTCTATCCTGGGATAGCCAATGACTCCCACATCGAAATGTTTACATTTGTTTTCTTCATCTATTCAATGATGTTGAATGGGGATGAGATATATTTTTTCTGCCCTTTTCCTTGCACATTCTTCTCTTACACATGGGTCATTACAACCGGTGCTGAGCGGGTCTGGAAGGTGGCTTGGGCTGAATCTACACATTGGGAGTTGCACTTTGGTTGCTAGCACTTTGCGGGGTAACAGAGGGTTGTGGACCATTTGAATTGGAGGATTTCCTTCTCCAATATTCCTCTTCTTGGACCGTGTATTTTTTGCCACACTATGAGGAGGTGCTTGATTCATACCATAGAAATATTCAGCTTACCAATTGACAAGCATGGTCTCACTTGGAGGTGCCTCTTTCTGGGTTACTTCCTACTGTTGATTCCCTTCTTGGCATGTCTCTTGTTCCACACCATTTTTTTCACCATAAGAGATTGATTCAAAGCACCATTGAAACACATTGACTAGTTATGAGGTTGATTGCATGGGAAACACCAATCATATTCCTGAGCCATATTATTTTGCACTAGTACTAAATCTCTAGATGTGGATGCTACATTAGGATTGTAAGGTTGGAATGGCCTATTAGCAGGAGGTTTGGATTGATTCTAATTTTTATTTTGGATGGGTGGCCTATTAGGCTGATATGGAGGTCTATTGGGTTGAGTCTGAGGATGATATGATCTGAAATTTTGAGCTTGTTGCCTAGATTAAGTGTCACCAACTCATTACCAAAGTTTTGTAGTTTCTTCATGACTTCTTGGAGATCATTTGAGGAGCTAGAAGATGAGGTGGAAGATTTAATTGAACTCTGATTCCTTGGAGTAGGAATGGGAGCTAATGTGGGTGTTTGACTAGTGCTTAGAGCTCCTAGTTCTGGATATAGAGGCATAGGTGGCCTAGGTGCAAGTTTAGTTGTTATCTTGAATCAAAGCACCCTTATGTTTCCATAAGTGCATATACTTGAACTTACGGTGTGATTGGATAACATGGGTACTATCTCCAAGCTGTGGGACTTGCTACTTGAGATAGACCTCCGAGAGAAAGTTGGTTCTTGCTCCTAAACTACCCGCCACAATATACTCTAATGCAGGGAAACTAACTATTCTAACCTAAATTTCCAAGGGAGGGACTAGGAGAGAAAATGCATAAAATGAAAGCCTACACTAAAGTGGTGATACACCCAGAAAAGGAGGGGGTGAAAGTAGTCTTCAAATACGTGAAATACGAAGCAAAAGACACTAGAAGAGGTGATGACAGTTCTCCATAATCTAGCAAAACGCATTCACAATAATATTTCAAACATAAAAATGATAATGGATCCCACATGAACATAATAATAGACACAATATTCTTGTAATCAATGTTAAAGGGCAAGAAGAATGCAAGAAAAACAGTGGGGCAAGATACATCCACAAACGTGTATTTTATTGTCACATTGGGACATGCATGCAATGTTCAATATTTGATTACAAGATAAGGGCCTGGATCACCATGCAAGGAGTCCACAACAAGGATGACTTCATAACACATTGGATTCACAAAGAAATTTTGTTTTAGAGATTTTCTACAAAAACTACCTCCCTTTACAATTAGCCCAACACTCCAATTTATAGAAAAATGAGAAGAGAGAGAGAAGGAAAATGGAAATCCATAAAAGGGATCCTTCAACCACTTGTAAGAGGCATTAAATGGAGTAAAATGATTGTAAATTACTTGAAAAAGGCTCCCCATCTGGGTGGTGTGGAGTGTTGCGTGAGAGAAAGAATGATGACCATGCCTCTTAATTGCACTCCCGACCACCAAATAAAACAACGTTATGAGAACCCAGCCATGTTTTCTAAAAATATTGATCAATATCTCATCAAATATGGAATTTATTGATAGATGTGCATCGTTGGTCTCAAGCCATGATTCCAACGGTACCAATTTTGTGTGATTTTGTTGAGAAATACAAAAGTTATGGCCATTTGAAACGAGTGCGGGCAACTATTTTGGGATCTTGGACCTGGGTTTTTTGTCATATGGGAATGAGCATTAAGCGGATGGAGCCGAATATTTTATTTTATTTAAATATATCTCTTGTTAAAAATAATAAATCATAGAGGATGTTATGCTCATTCCGAGAAAGCAATTTTGTGAAAATCGCTCGAGTCAAAAGTTTGGCCGTTTGAAGTTTCACGAGTCAAACATTGACTTTTCTTCTTTGCCTTCGGCCGTTTCAGATTTTTTTCATCCCGGCGTCCTTCGCGTACCTTTTCTGGATGTCCCAAACCGCGTGAAAACAAAACTTGATCGATTTTTCCCACTTTTTTCATTTCGGCTTTTCACCCCGCGCCCGAGCGTCCCAATTTGTCCCGTGGACGCTCGGGATAAAATGTCCAACTTAGCTGATTTTCTTTGTATTTCAGCCGCACGAACTTGGCATGACAAACCTGTACAACCTGACTGTACGACCTGAACCCTTGGACCGAAATGCTTTAAAACAATCTTAGCTGCAACCATATTTTTTTGCATATTTTTCATTTTTTCTAACTCGTTGGGATGTCTTCTTGGATGGGAGAGTTGAGAGAGAAGCCGAGGGGGCCCCAAAACATGATTTTGGGCCTTGAATCAATCTACTTGCTGTGGGACTAAATAATTTGATGCATGTTATCAAAATTACCTTGAGGGTGAATTTTGGATAGCATTTACTAACATGAATTAAGAAATTTTTGGCTCTAATGGAAATATTATAGGATGCGAGGTAAAGTTCTACCCCCCATGGACTGAATCATCATGGAAATATCAGAATTTAAAGCTTTAAGGAAGTATAGAAAAGCACCTTCAGTTGTTGGTCTCACGGCCACCAGAATCCTATCCCACGTCCTCTGAAATATGAAGTTGAAGTCGGTCAACTACTCATTGGGAGCCCTCTTGATTGTTGTCAATTTTTCTAACAAGGATAAATTATCTCCCTTCTCTCCAAATTGATTGTGAAGATTTGTGCACAAATGGTCCCAATTCTAGATGGATCCGTGTTTAGACTCCTAAACCACTGTAAAGCTTTACCCTTAAAAGATGAAGCCAACAACTTGACCACAACATCCATTTCAATGATCTCATGAATTGCATAGACATTTGCAATATCCTAGATGTGGTCAATTGGAGTCATTTGGTTCTCTCCAAGTAAAATATGGGATGCTCTTTTAGTGTTGAAGCTGGAATTGGGTTTTACGCATTGACAACAAGCAGGATGTTGCCAGTGAAGTTGACGTAGGGGTTGGGCTGCGCCATCTTGATTGGTTAGAGGACTCTAGTCGATTGAATGAAAGGCCTACCAGGTGGAGGTGTTGACAAGGTCCTTCTTAGTGGAGATGGAGACCTTTGGGCTCTTCTCCCCCTCCCTGCTCTATCTGGGGATAAATGTAGATAGACAAATAACACCTCCTCTTTGGTTGTTGACCTTGTTTGTATTCTTCTCATGAACTTGACAAGCTTGGGCTATTGAAACCAAAGTGGGTTCTACCTCTTTTGGAGTCTCCAGATGTCTAATTTTAGAGCTTCTTAAAAGATAGGGACTCACAAGAAGTGCACATCGATCTCACTGTGGTAAAAAAAATGAAGACTTCTTGTCACACCAAGAAAACCAAAAATGTTGATGCAGAATCATAACACCCCTGAATGTCTGCAACTAGATGGATTGAGATTCTTAGTGTGAATGCACAACATGGAGCATCCCTGAAAGTGTGGGACTTTGCGAGTTGAGAGAGCTCTCCAGATGAAGGCTGGATCTTATTCCTCTGTTTAGGTACACATGTTCTTATTACAGAGAGGTTAGTTCTAAATCCTACTCTAACTTTTCAAACGAGGTTAAGGAAATACAAGAAATAAAACCTAATCTAATAGAGGTGATGCACCAAAGGAATGATGAACACTTGCATTTATCTTAAACACAAACCATTAAAATGTGATACAATATCCATGCATGAGTAAGACAAAAATTGCAATGAGGGATCAAGAAGAAGAAAATAAACATAAGAGAGGGTTGAAATCATCCACAGACTTATTATATTACTCCAAGAATTGATATAGTGCATTACAATAGGCAAGAGGTAGAAATTTCATTACAATTTGGATGGAGGGGTTCGAGGCTCCACGTAATAATCTGTAGAGCCAAGAAAAAGGGAGGGCACAAAGCAAGAATGCCCAAACCTTTTAAATTGTCCCTCTTGTACAATATATGGGAAGAATGAGAGAGAGAAAGGAGGGAAAAATTGAACCCTATTCCAACCACCCCTGAAGGAGAATTGAATTCCCTTGCCACAATGATGAGTCTCGTTGCAACACCCATGCCCCCATCATTGTTCCTTGCTGGGAAAGAAAGGAAACCCATTCTTCATCATGGTGGTAGGTAGGAGACTTGGCGGCATCGAAAATGGTTGGTTGAAACATTAATGGTGGTAGGTGGGTAGCGGTGCTAAGATCTCTAAAACCCCTCCAACTCAATTTTGAACTTGATTGAAAGATATGGCCACACTGAATGTACTTCGGGTCCTGGAGTCTATTCGCGTTGTGTGCATGTATACTTTGCTTAATGCTAAATCAAATGAAGCAAGAACTACCACCTAAAATAGTTCTATAATTTAGCTAAAACAAAGCATAAACACCATCATGATAAGAATTAAACAAGGGTTAGATGCTTTAGCATTCATCAATACAAACTTTGAAACTAACAATGCTAAATATCTAAACTCCTCTATTCTCTAACAACAAATAAATGAATGGACCTAAGTAAGCTCCATGGCTATCAAAATAGTTGTCCTTAATGCTCCAAGAACCTAGGAATGGGGGCTAATCAAAGTTGGGCTACTGAGACCCTTTTGACACCTCCCATATGACCCAAGCACTTTAAGAAAGAGGCTTAACTCTTCAAGATGATGAACTCTCAAAAGGGCAAGGTGCAAGCTCTTAGTCTCTTTGCTATATGCTTTGCATTTGCTCTCTTAGAAAGTTTAGGTGTAAGTAAAAGGTAGGTGGAGGGCTCTTTATATAGCCCCAAAGGATAAAGGATTCAACACATTCTCATGAATGTGGGATAAAGGTAAAACATGATTAGGAATGGATAAGGTTGCTTTATTAAAGGTAACCTTACTTTAGAAGGGTTTAATACATGTTTAACAAGTCATGGGAGTTGGGGGGTATTTTAATTAATCAAAGGTGATTAATTAATAGGTAGATGTAAGCTTATAGAAGCTAATTAGAGGAATATTAGTACGATTTAGGCTATTATAAGGGGATTAAATCAATTAAATATTGATTTATTGGTTAAATGGAAGGGAAAGCTAATTAATTAATAATAATTAATTAGTCTAGGTAGAAGGGGTGATTTATTAACGGAAGGTCGTTAATTAGGGTATTTGTTGGATAGGCAACTTAATTAATTAGCTTAGTGTAATTAATTAATGATGATATGAGGGAAAATGAGTGCCTTTGACGATATGTCATTGATTTGCGAGAAAGGGGATAATTAGCACAATTTAAGTATTTAAATTGCTTGGGCGTAATTATAGGTGTCTACATTTGCCCCTCTTTGGGGTGGCATAAGTGATGCCACTTCAAAGATAGTAGACAAAAGTGATTTTGAAGAGATAGAAGAAAAATTAGTAGGAGGGAGAGATGCCCCCTCGAGTGTCGATGGGGTGATGAAGGAAGCCGATCGACGATCGAAAAATATGAGAAGTAGGCAGAAGAATGGGGACGAGGCAGGATGCCCCAAGGAGAGGGAGAATTAGGGGTGAAAGGGAAGTCGTGTAGAAGAAATATGGATGAGGGAGAGAAGATCTTAGCCTCTAGATGTTTTTTTGGAACAAATTTGATGCCATCATATTGCCATAGGAACTACATCATCGGTCCTTATGAAAAATATAACCATACAAAAAGGTAGAATGACATGAAAAGCCATACTACGAACAATTGTCCATTCTTAAAGTACCAACTCCACGCAACATACAATAATGCAATGCAATACGAGAAGGAAACAAGCTCATATAACAGGGAAAACAAGTACGAACGCACATATCTAACCCAACAACGGTCAAGACAGTTGTACAAATGTTTTTATCAGTGTTGAAGAGATCCACAAGTTCGTGATTGACGAAAAGGGTTAAAAATGATGCCCCGAAGCAAGGATACATGCAAGGGGAAATGAAAATGGACACGAGGTCCATGAAAAGCATTTGTGCGCAACGAAACAACACCAGCAACCAAAAGTGCCCCAGTACAGACGAAGCAAGCAGCTAGCTTTTGTGAATGGTTGTGAATCCGATGATCTGCGAGTCATATTAATTGGGGAAGATGTGAGACAAACCAACAAGATATGGAGAAAATACCATGCGCAAGACACAAGTTTCAGCCGTAAGAAGCAAGTTACCATTTTGTAGGGTGTTTTACTTTTTAGGAATTTTTTGAAAAATTTTGCCTTGTTTTTAGATTTTTTTGATATATATATATATATATATATATATATATATATTGTTTTTGTTGTTTTCTCGAAACAATGTTCTATTGTTTTTGTGTTTTTCTCGAAACAATGTTCTATTGTTTTTGTGTTGTCTGAAACAATTTTCTATTGTTTTTGTGTTTGGTGAAACAATTTTCTATTGTTTTTATGTTTTCTCAAAACAATGTTCTATTGTTTTTGTGTTTTGTGAAACAATTTTCTATTGTTTTTGTGTTTTCTCAAAACAATGTTCTATTGTTTTTGTGTTTTGTGAAACAATTTTCTATTGTTTTTGTGTTTTGTGAAACAATTTTCTATTGTTTTTGTGTTTTTAATAGTTTTCCAAAGCTATGTGCAGGTAACCAAGAAAGCATGGATGCCCCCAGCGTTAGGTGGAGAATATACAAGGGTAGAAGCCACGTGCTTATGAACAAGAAGGTGAAGTCATTGAGTTGCCCCAACGTAAGATGGGAAATAACGAAAGACCACGTCCCTTACAGACGAATAGAAGAAGGCAAAGCCGGATCAAGGCTGGACTAGATGGTGTGCACAAGGAAACTCGAAGGTAGAACCAGGTCCAGGACAAAGACAACTACCCTTCTAATACAGAATGCTTGTGAAAAACGAATCCTCCCGAGGCGCCAGAAACCGGTTTTCACCCAAGGACTTGTCCAAAGTGCCACAATTGCGTGGTTTTCACTAGTGGACGACCTATTTTCTCTTCTTTTTTTTTGATGTTTTTTAAATTATTTTTTTAATTTTTTTTTGTGATTTTTATGACTTTCTTGTGCCATGTTTAGGCATAAAACCTCTTCGAGATGCATGGAATTCATGGGCTCCCGAAGCTCATCACCATTGGGGTGAGCCAACTTGTATGCCCCTATGCCATACTTGGAAACTATGACATAGGGTCCTAACCAGTGTGGTTCGAACTTCCCTTTCTTTTCTCGCTCTACTCGGTGTTGAATTGGTTCCCCTTCATAACTAAATCACCCACCTCAAAGCTGGCAAGGATGATTCTCTTGTTGTAGTTGCGGGAGATTCTTTGTTGATATACTTTCGGGTGATTAAAGAGAGCGAATGCGCCTCCCATATAGGAGCTCTAACTCCGCCAATCTTGCCACTCGGTAATCTTCATCCTTATCCAAATAGTCCCGAAGAGAAATTCGCAGGGATGGGAGTTCAATCTCTAAAGGGATGATAGATTCTGTCCCGAACACGAGGGAATATGGTGTCGCACCCGTAGGAGTGCGAATTGATGTTCGGTAGGCCCAGAGGGCTGGGTGGATTTGTAGGTGCCAGTTTCGACCGGTTTTGCTAACCATCTTCTCCATTATCCTTACCAAAGTCTTGTTTGTTGCCTCAGCTTGTCCATTACCCTAAGGGTAATATGGCGTGGACCATTTCAATCTGATTTGGAACCGTTGGCAAAGACCTTTCATAGTTTTGTTCTTAAATGACTTCCCATTATCTGTGACAATGGCTGCAGGGATACCATATCGGTAAATAATGTGATTCATGATGAATTTAGAAATTTGTGCTCCTGTGACATAGGTTAAAGGGATAGCCTCCACCCATTTTGTAAAGTATTCTATAGCTGTGATGATATGTGTATGACCATCAGATGAGGTAGGAGTAAGCTTCCCTATTAGATCAAGTCCCCACTTGGAGAATGGCCATGGGGTAGTGATTGGTTGTAATGGTTGCGATGGAGCATGGATGAAATTTCCATACTTTTGGCATAGCACACATTTTCTAACATAATTACAACAATCAGTTTCCATGGTGGGCCAATAGTAACCTACTCTTAACAGTTTCTTAGCCAAGACCATTCCGTTTGTATGTGCTCTGCATACTCCTTCGTGTACTTCTTTAATTGCCTGGATTGACAGGCACATCGACAATGTAATGCAATTCCCATCGTAGCCATGACGATAAAGTGTACCTCCTAACAGGGTGTAATGGGCTATCTAGCGAATTAGGATCTGCTTTTCAGAGCGGGAGATTTCGGGAGGGAATGTACTGTCCTTAAGATAGGTGAAAATGGGTTCATACCATGGTGAATGGGGACCAACAACCTCACAAGCCAAGCAAGATTCTGGCATGTCATACACGGGCTGGCATAGATTTTCTACGAAGAATGGCATATCATTGTTCCCTGGTGGAATATGAAGCATAGATCCCACCATTGCCATGGCATCTCGCCGATCTATTCTGCACTCTTGGGATTTGCTCAAAGGTAATGCACACAAAATACTCCTTCAGAGTTTCCACCAACTTCTTATAAGGTATGAGCTTGTCATCCTTAACTTTATACTCATCATTAACCTGTTTGATGATTAGCTGTGAATCACCTACAACCTTAACATGTTGAATATTCCACTTGATGGCTAGCTTCATCCCTACAATGAGTGCTTCATATTCCCATGATGTTGTTCGTGTGAGGAAAGGCTAGGCGGAAAGCTTTGTGGTATAGGATCACTGAAGGAGTAATAAGGACCACCCCGCACCGAACCATGAAACGTAAAAGATCCATCAAAATGTATACGCCATCGGCATGATTCTTCAATGTAGAGAAAGATTCATCGGCATAGCGATTCAAAGGTTCTATGCTTTGCGAAAGGTGCTTCCGCATTTGGTAGTCACAAGTACTTGTCCTTTAATTGA
This sequence comes from Taxus wallichiana var. yunnanensis, assembly GCA_018340775.1. Classification (NCBI taxonomy): domain Eukaryota; kingdom Viridiplantae; phylum Streptophyta; class Pinopsida; order Cupressales; family Taxaceae; genus Taxus; species Taxus wallichiana. The sequence continues at coordinate 888,985,181 of CM031239.1, forward strand.
TTTTTGATGGAAAAATTCTATATCAAACTCTTGAATAGAATAATCCAATTAGCCATTCTACTGTGAGGGCGGGTTTGGACAACAAATACTTGAGTGGGTCGACCTTGGATATGAGCTTGGTCTTAGTATTTAGCGAGTAATGGTGAAGTTTCGAAAGGTAAAAACAACGACCAAGCAAGATTTCTCAATATGAGGATAATTACGTTCATAGGCGATGAGGGTGCGACTCGGATAGTACCTTTGCTTTCTCTTTATGGCTAAGGTCATATTGGGTGAGCAATGCACCAATAGCATATTGCATAGTGGAAATATAGAGCAAAAGTGGTTCTCCGGAGTGGGAGGCATGAGGACAGTGGATTAGCTGTAATGTTTAAGCAAAGAAAAGGCTTGTTGTTGCTCGGTCCCTAGATGAAAGTGATGTCCTTCAAGAAAATGAGTGAATGAGTGACATTTATCTCGTAAGTCGGGAGATAAAGCGGTGAATGGCTTGAATTTTCCCTTCTTGCAAGCTACGCGTGATTGCTTGATATTCTCGGGTGGAGGCATTCTGTGATGGCAGACACTTTAGCGGGATCTACCTCAATACCTCATCTCGACACAATGAAGCCCAATAGTTTCCCGGATAACACACCGAAGACACATTTCTTTGGATTCAATCTGACTTTGTATTCACGCAGGCGTTCAAAGATACGCCGCAAAATGATAGGATGATCCTCTCTTGTTTTGGACTTTCCCAGGATGTCGTCTACGTAGTCTTCCATGATGTCATGAATCATATCATGAAATATTACTGTCATGGCCCGCTGATAAGTTGCTCCCGCATTCTTAAGGCCAAATGGCATCACCTGATAATAGAAGGTGCCCCAAGGAGTTGTGAAAGTTGTTTTGTGTTGGTCTTCCTCAGTGATCTTAATTTGATTATAACCTGAAAATCCATCCATGAGTGATAGAATTTCATACCTTGTGGTTGAGTCAACAATCATGTCAATGTTGGGTAATGGAAAGTCATCTTTAGGGCAAGCTTTATTGATGTCTCTAAAATCTATGCAGATTCGGATACCGATAGGTTTCTTCTGGACAGGAACAATGTTTGATATCCATTCAGAATAATCAATTGGCCTGATGAATCCTGCTGCAAGTAACCTTTCCAAATCTTCTTTAACTAACAAGGCCACTCTTGGGTGCATCTTTCGGAGCTTCTGTTTGATAGGCTTAGTGTCTGTGTGCACAACCAGGTTGTGCACGACTAAAGTTGGATCTAAGCTAGGCATGTCTTTGTAAGACCATGCAAACACATCAATAAACTCTCGCAGTAGCATAGTGAATGTCTTTTGTTCTCTGGCCGAGAGTGATGCTCCCAATTTTACTATCTTGGGATCTTCTTCGGTACCAATATTGACATCAATGGTTTCTTCAACTAACAATTTTGATAAATCCTCCATACGCGTAGGATCGGGAGGTAGGTTGAGATCTTCATCCAAGGATGTCTCTACGAGATTTTCATCCTTGGCGTGGTCACTTTGTTTTTCCTTTGATTTTCTTATTTGTTTGTCAGCCAGTGCCTCAAAGAGGTTTTCACTGTGTGACTTGGAATTTGATTTTTTTGAGGCTTTTCTTTAGAACTCTTGCCCTCACTTTTCTTTAAATTTTGTTGACCACGAAGTTCAGCCTCCTTGCCGAAGTAGGCGCAGGTGTCTAAGTCGATAAAGAAACCCTTCTTGTGATCTCCAATGGGAATTGTATCCCTTATGCCCATGAACTCTGCAATAGCCTCGTCGTTCTCGAATAAATCTAGTGGCATGTGACGTTGTTGGTCCCATTCAACAAGGGAAGGGTACACAAGGTCAAGGGTCGGTTCGGTGGGGGTTATGGTCAGGACAACGTTATTCATGAAAAGGTTCATGGAGGCCAGATCCTCATATTGGCTACAACAGAATCCATATCATTGTCTAGATAATCGGAGCCATCCTCATGCTCAGAACAAGTCGCATCTTGATCGTTGGGGTGTGCTCCATAAGGGCGAATCCCAATGCCATATCTTTCTGTTTTGAAATGTGGAAGAGGGACTGGTTCTCTTTGTCCTTGTTCATTCCTCCCACATCCTAGGCCTTTGTAGCCCATGGAGTACATCATTCTGCTAGATTTTTCATATTCTGGGGTTTGATAACAAGATGGCTGAGTGTCCTCAGGGACCCAAGTAGTAGGTGGATCAAGTAATTTTTCCTCAGCTAACAAGCCTCTAGGTAGGAACGACCCAATAGTATGTTCCTCTCTAGGTCTCCTGAAGCGGTAGTTGGGTCGACCTCTAGTCTTGGGCGACAAGGAGAGGTCAGAAACCAAGAGCGCTTGTTGTACATTATACTCCCCACAGACCATATTCGTAATTTTCATCTCCCATGAATTAAATGGAGATGTTGAAGTAGATGCCCCATGAGTGCAAGAACTAAGAGAATTTGAATCTACTCGAGATTCCATGGCCTCAGAATGAAGAGGGACAACTATATCTGTGGAGGGACATGCGTATGTACCCTTTTGTGCAAAGCTATTAAGAGCTCTACAATGAGCAAAGGGCTCTGAGTCCCCTGGTATTGTTACTGTATGTCCCTCATGCTTGACTTGATGCATTGATGAAATGTTGATGGCGCTTAACTTTGCATGGCATGGATCCATGGTCGGCCTAGAAGCATATTATATGGAAGTTCCAAGTCTAAGACGTGAAACTTTGTCTGATGGCAAGTGGGGCCCACCTCCATCGGCAGCATAATGGTGCCTACTGACTCTCTTTCCGTGTTGTCGTATGTAGTGATAGTGATGATATGGGACTCAAGATCTTCTTCCGTATGTCCCAATTGTTTGACTAATTTAAGCGTGCGAGATGTTCAATCCAGATCGTTATCCACAAGCACTGTTTGATTTTCCTGCGTGTAACAACTACCTCAATGTATAAGGGAAGATTATGTGTAGGATTCTCGGTAGGGACCTCCCTATGGTTGAAAGTGAGATGCTCACTGGGTGCAATATTTTCCACCGCGGCTTGAAGGTATGCAGGATCGACTTCTAAAGGCACTCCCACCCCTGAAGAGTTTGATACAAAATGTCCTTATACACATTGGATATCTTGAGAAGATATAAGATTGAGATCTTAGCAGGTGTCTTCTCAAGTTGTTCTAAAAGGTTATATTTACCGGTTTGCGGGGTCAACAGAGAGGGTTCCGGAATCACGAGGCGGGCATGCCTTGTTACCACAGCGTAGTCCTTTCCCTTGATCCGGATGGTATTGACACGGTCAGCAGGGGAGCGAATACATCCGATAAGTGAATCGTAATGATTGTTATCTCTCTTGGTATACAAGTAATTCATGGCTTTATAGGTTTGGGATGACTCTCCCCGATCCGGTTTTGCCTTTTCCAACTTATCATGCTTGGGGAATGGTTCCTTATAAATCCCCATTTTCTCGTTAGGTGTTTGCATGTGGCTAGGGTTATCCACCTCTATCTCCCCGTTGTCAATGAGGTCTTGAATATAGTGGCGAAGTCGCAAACATTTGTTTGTTTTATGACCTTTAACGTGATGCATTTCACAATATTCATGCTCCTTATACCATGAAGGTTTAGGAGTGTTGTCATCAAATGGTTGCGTTGTAGGATAGGTCATCATGTGGGCCGCATCCAAGCTGTTTTTAGTATGACAGAGACAACGGCTCATTGAGGGAGGTGAATGTTCTTCGCTTTGGTGGTGGTTGAATTGGGCCCTTGGTCAGTTTAAAAGGTTGACTAGTTTGGACCGTTTGAACACGTTTGGAATCAGTGATTCCGTCTCCCACCACGTTTTTTTTTTGTTAAAGATCTTCGGATTTTGTGGGTTTGACACTTTGGTTGTCTTTAGATTGGGTTTTGAGGGTTCCTTTGCAATGAGAGCCTTTTCTATTTGAATCCATTTCTCGCTAACCTCCTCAAAGGTGCGGACACAATGCATTTGGAGGTGGAAACCTAAATGCAGGTTGAGATTAGGGATGAAAATATCACCAACCGCTTCTCGGGAAAGCGCGGAAGCGACTAGCTATCCCTCTCCATCGTTGGAGGAAGTGGCGAAGGTCTCATTTAGGTGTTTTTGTGCCGCACAAGTCTGCCATGGTGATGTCACTCTCTATGTTATATGAGAAATGACGCACGAATCTTTCGCCAATTCGGCCGGTGAAAATTGATCCTCGTGGCAAGTGCATAAACCATTCCAATGCTTGACCTCGAGACTCTTAGGAAAAAGTTTGATGAGGTAATTATCACTATAAGACACCTCTTGACATGCCATGTAGAAATCTTTAACATGATCCCTTGGGTCTCCCTTTCCTTTGTATTTGTCGAACTTTGGCATATCAAATTTCTTTGGAAAGGGTTGAAGGGTCATTGTCTTGTCAAAAGGATAGGGGCATAGTTCTTTGTATTGGTATTTCCTAATACTCCCTATATTTCTTTCTTGTATGCTCGCAAGCGTTGCTTTCATAGATTGTACTTCTTGTGCGAGCAATTGTTCTTTAGTGGGAGAAAGCGGGGATGTGTACATGATGATACCCTATGTCTTCTTCTCCTTGGTTTTCTCGATGGAGTTCGTGGATCCTAAACTTAGGCTTTGACTTTTGAACGTTCTTGTTTGTGTCTTTCTGTACTTGGAAAGTAAGCAAAGCTAGTTGTCGGCTTAAGTTACTGAGTTGTTGTTGGATTGTGACTTGGTTTGTGTCTTCTTCTTCTAAAGGTTCCTCCTCTTCGTATTGTGGAGGTTCTTCCCTGTCTCATGTTCTATCTTGTTTCTTTGTGGCACTTTGATGAGGGGTATTCTATGCCCTACCACTTTATCATTTTCTACATAAGAAGTGGAAGCATGTCCACTGTTAAAATATCTTCCATATTTATAAGGGGGTGTTCCTCCTTAGTAGTGTCATTTGTTTGTAGTATTGGTTCCTTATCAATGGGAAATTTGGCCCCTAATTCCATGACCGTGCAAAACTCTATCTTTGTTTCTAAGGAGAAACTCATCTAAGTAGAGTGGGGTCAAAATCAAAGTCTGCGTGTGGTGATTCTAATTCATTTCCACTATGATCGACCATTTCTTGTTTCCTTTTTTTGCAGAAAATAGTGGTCCTAGATCATGTCCAGATAAATGGGTTTGACCCTTATGCATTAGAGGTTTCCCAAGCTTGGGCCTATTTTTCCTCATATGTTTGTTTTTTAACCCTAGACGCGTCTTGGGAGCCATGTTTTCATGATAAATTTCACTAAGGTAAGTTATAGATTTGTTGAAAATTCAATGTCTACTCTAAGTGAAACACAAGATGTACGTGTTAAGAGTAAATTAACGGTGTGAGAATACCAATGTGATAGAGTGATAAAGTCACCAATGAAACAATCGTTTGGTACCAAAACCTAATCAAATGAAATACTTCTAGAGTTGTGTTTCAAAGTAATTTGTGATACGGATGATTAACAAGATGTATCCACTTATGCCAAGTTCAAAGGAATGAACAAGCGTAATTAAATACATGAAGTTAAATTCGATCTCCCAATCAAGATATACGATGAGCAAACTCAAGTCGATTAAGACCTATATCTCAAAAAAGTGTCAATTAAGATTTGCGAATGGCACAACAATATCACGAAGATATGTTAACCCACTTTGCAAGAAAGTGGAGTATTGAGATCGAGGTGTTATTGATATAATGAGCACAAATAGTAGTTCCTAACACCTTTTGAAATCGAGGTAATAATAAAAGCGAACAAAAAAAGCTCAAAGTATAGCTAGGAATAGTTAAGAATGTGTGCGCAGTAACAGTACAATATAGGTATTTATGTCGAGTTTACAAGAAACAAGACGTAAATATCGAAATTGTAATGATACGAGACAAACAAACTAACTCCTCTATGGAAGTCATGATAATGAACCACGCCTAACTACAATGATGATCTTGACGTGGGTATCAAGATCACAATGGCTACCAAATGACGTGAAAATGCCTCCACTCACTTTAGGCGTTTAACTAACTTGCCACAAACATGGATGGGCGTAAACGGACATAAAAGTGAGAGAAAGCGATCGAATGGAAACACAAAGGTAATCACACCTCTTTTGATCAACAAAGTGTCAAAAGAATATGAAGGAAATAAATCAAGAAAAATGACAAAAATGCTAGTCTTACTTGACGAGTTTCGCCTCGCCCTAAGGCAAGTAAAAACTAGGCGAAAGTAATAAGTCACACGTTTCTCAAAAAGAAGGTTCACAACTCAACACTATTTTAAAGTGGTCAAAGTGGGCTCTGGCCAAAGTATATTCTCTAGGTGGTTCTCTCGCCTAGGTGTTACAAAGATTGCCACGAAGCGAGCACGATTTACCCAAAAAGTCACACTGACTAGTTTGGGAGTATCTCGGCTTTACTTTACCCCCTTCAAGAACAATAGGCAACTAGTGCGTCTACGTGTACTATCACTAGGGTCGCCACAATGGACAACCTATAACTCTATCTCACAAAGGAATCACTAGTCAAGTAGGTAGTGCGGAGCACTTCCGTTTCATCCACAAGGTTCCCTCTTGCATGGACTACTTTGGGGTTCCTGGAACCACCCCCATTGTTGTAGCTTAAGGCGTTATGCCAAAGGGGTTATGTTCCAGTTGAGCGGAGAGGGACGTACCCTTTTCCGAAACCTGCAATACAATGTTTTGAATATGTTGTTCTTTTTATCTTGTTTAATTAGGTGTGGTTTGCTTGAACACCTTTTGGCAACCTGTATAACAATTGTATTAGTAGTTTTTGATTTTGTTTTGATTCCTCCTTTCTTTGACAAGCATTTTTAGGTCCTGCACTCAAGCGTTAGTAGTTCTCCAAGAAAATCACATTATTTAAAAGAGGATTAAGAGTTGCTTTTGATTCTCAAGATCATCCAAGGATGCAAGAGAAGAGCATACACAACAAATAATCCAACTAAAAAGTAAAGAAAATCTTTTCGATCAATGAACCATACAAAATTCTTGATAAATGTTCATTCCCTTTAAACCAAAAGTGAAAGATGAAGTTTCCAATTTACCAAATGTTATAAAATGAAGACTAAAGTTGCTTTTGATTCTCAAGATCACCCTAAGGTGCAAGAGAAGAGCATACACAAACTTTATCCCAACTATATAGAAATGGAAAACTTCAAATCAAAGGACCATTGAAAAATGCTTTGTAAAAGGTTCATTCCCTTAAGCAAAATGAATAATAAAGTTTCCAATTTTAATCCCAATGTTAACAAGATAGAGATCAAAGTTGTTTTTGATTCTCAAGATCACCAAAAGGTGCAAGATAAGAGCATACACACGCTTTGGTCTAAATCGAGTAAGCATGGAAATACAACATTCATCAAAACATTAGACATGTTAGAAAATGACCAGTTTTAAACTAACAGAAAAACCTGCAACTTCTGTAAGTATAAATCCCAAATTTATGTTTTCATTGCATAGTTAACTTCAATACCTTTCCAACACAAAAAAATGGAGTCATTTCGAGTTCGGGAGCAAAAGTTATGGCCTTTGGAAGATGGGTTACGCATATGCTCTTATGCTCATGGGTATGCACTTGACATGCACTCAAAAAATGTCAAAAAACGTCCCTTAATATGCAAAATGGGCAAATTTTTCCAACCAAGATTCAATTTTGACAACAACCCATCACATTAATATATGAATAGAAGACTCAACACTATCAAACATTAACATACATGCTCAAGAATTTAAGATTTTCAAGAAATTGACAAAACTAGCATGTAGAATGATGAAAAAGTAAGCTCTAAAAATGAAAACATGATGAAATCTTGAAATTTTCTCACCAAAATTAAATTTTGACAGCAACCCACCACATTAATATGTAAATAGAAGACTCAGCACTATCAAACACTAACCTACATGCTCAAGAATTGAAAATTTTCAAGAAATTGACAAAACTAGCATGTAAAATGTTGAAAAAGTAAGCTCTAAAAATGAAAACATGATGAAATCTTGAAATTTTCTCACCAAGATTAAATTTTGACAGCAACCCACCACATTAATATGTAAATAGAAGACTCAGCACTATCAAACACTAACCTACATGCTCAAGAATTTAAAATTTTCAAGAAATTGACAAAACTAGCATGTAGAATGTTGAAAAAGTAAGCTCTAGAAATGAAAACATGGAGTAATCTTGAAATTTTCCCTCAATTCCAATTTTGACAGCACTTCACCTCCTTCATACCTACAAGGAATACCCAACACATGCAAACTCAACAAAACAAGTTAAAAAAACAAGTTAGATCAACATGTGTAAAAGAGGGTTAGTAACCAAAAATAAAACTTAACTACAAAAACTTGAAATTAAGTGCAAAGGACAATGGAGTAAGTCCCACTTTGGGCATGCTGTGCCAAATGTGTGCATGTAATGCTAAATCAAATGAAGCAAGAACTACCACCTAAAATAGTTCTACAATTTAGCTAAAACAAAGCATAAACACCATCATGATAAGAATTAAACAAGGGTTAGATGCTAGCATTCATCAATACAAACTTTGAAACTAACAATGCTAAATATCTAAACTCCTCTATTCTCTAACAACAAATAAATGAATGGACCTAAGTAAGCTCCATGGCTATCAAAATAGTTGTCCTTAATGCTCCAAGAACCTAGGAATGGGGGCTAATCAAAGTTGGGCTACTGAAGACCCTTTTGACACCTCCCATATGACCCAAGCACTTTAAGAAAGAGGCTTAACTCTTCAAGATGATGAACTCTCAAAATGGCAAGGTGCAAGCTCTTAGTCTCTTTGCTATATGCTTTGCATTTGCTCTCTTAGAAAGTTTAGGTGTAAGTAAAAAGGTAGGTGGAGGGCTCTTTATATAGCCCAAAGGATAAAGGATTCAACACATTCTCATGAATGTGGGATAAAGGTAAAACATGATTAGGAATGGATAAGGTTGCTTTATTAAAGGTAACCTTACTTTAGAAGGGTTTAATACATGTTTAACAAGTCATGGGAGTTGGGGGGTATTTTAATTAATCAAAGGTGATTAATTAATAGGTAGATGTAAGCTTATAGAAGCTAATTAGAGGAATATTAGTACGATTTAGGCTATTATAAGGGGATTAAATCAATTAAATATTGATTTATTGGTTAAATGGAAGGGAAAGCTAATTAATTAATAATAATTAATTATTCTAGGTAGAGGGTGTGATTTATTAACGAAGGTCGTTAATTAGGGTATTTGTTGGATAAGCAACTTAATTAATTAGCTTAGTGTAATTAATTAATGATGATATGAGGAAAATGAGTGCCTTTGACGATATGTCGTTGATTTGCGAAAGGGGATAATTAGCACAATTTAAGTATTTAAATTGCTTGGGCGTAATTATAGGTGTCTACACGCGTATATCCACATGGTGTCCCCACGCATCTAAAGGTTCTTCCCTCTCCTCTACACTCTTGAAGTTACGTCAGGTGACATGTGGTGCCATTCGTGGGCCTACTCTATTTTTTTCTGTTCTTTCCTAAGCCCCCATGTTGGCAGAGACCCCGTGCTTGGCACGAGACACGTGGAGAGCTAGCACATGTTTAGAACTGCCCCTAAAATTTTCTTTTAAAAGAGCACCGAGGCGACGCATGGCTCATCTCGCCGGCCTTCAACTTTTCAATGGTGACTTTGTCCCCTCTTGACTCTAACCACATGGCGAGCTGGCACTTGTTTGGGAACCACTTTTGGATTCACCCCTTGAAAGAGCACCGAAGAGACACGTGGGGTGTTTTTACGCCTCACCTTATGCTTAGCCAATTCAGATCCTAAGTGAACACTACCTGCCTTGTCCCTTTGGTGAGTTAAATGGCCCCACCATATATAATGCCAAAAACCCCTTGTGGGTGGGACCCTCAGTGACTCCCTAAATTGTGATGGTGGGACATGTGGCATCATCCGCGGGATGCTCCTCCATTTCCTCATGTTTGGCTTAGTCCCTTTTACTTGGCAGGGGCTATATGTCGACTCGAGAACAAGTGGAGGGCTCACGTGTGTTTGGGTCTTGCCTTTTGGGTCACGCCCTTGAAGTTGCGCCATTGGGACACATAGCTCCTCCTGTGGCTCTGTGAATTTTCAACGGTCGATGAGACTATTTTTTGACTCCGACCACATGGCGGGATGGCGCATGTTTGAGACCTATCCCCAAATTTTTAAATATTTGAAGGAGCACAAATTGGACACGTGGAGGCTTCCATAGGCTCTGTTCTATTTGGCCGATTCAATGGCTAGTCCCGCACGATTTTCCTTGAATCCTAGCCACATGGCGATCCGAGCGCTCGTTGGGGACCCTCATTTTGGAATCCACTCTCGATGATGCGCCGTTGAGGCATGTGGTACCCTCTGTGGTTCTTGTGTTACGCTCGTTCTCGAACTTAGTTTTGGAGCAAAGGCGAGTCCACACGATTGGGCCTACCCTTCCATTTTTTCTATGTAAGGTTACGTTCGACCAATTTTTCTTAGGGGAATTGGGATAACACCAATTCAGATTGAACTTGCACTCAAAGCATGCCCATTTCGAGGCTACAAATTGGACTTGGCTGAAAAATTAATAATTTTTTTAAAAAAACTAAACAAAATCAAATCTGGTGAAAAATTAAACAAAATTACTCAAAATTTGACTTGAGTTGCGAAAAATTGAGCTTTCCATGCTGCAAATCCTATTTTTCTCATGTGGGTGTTGTCTACATGAAATTATAAGTTAAAATGGGAGGAAGAGAAGTGAAAATAAGCATATAACTGAGTTAAACAACTAATATGGTAAAAGTAAAAACCCTAATGTGCAAGAGACGGTGGAAGTGACTCGAGATGGTTTGACAAAGTGACAGGATGTGTCACATGTGTTACTAGACAATCGGGAAGGAGAAACTATTCTCAGCAGGAGCCCCGAAAAGGATGCATCTAGGTTATTAATCTAGACTGGGTGCTAATATGGGAAGCTAGTCTATAAAATGGGCACCCCGGTCTCCGCGTAAAATCTTTGGAGATGGTTTTTACATATTTGGAAAATGTTATGAAACCCTCATTGTGTATCACATCAGATTAGTTTTCTCGCTTAAAATGTCACCGATATTCCAAGATGAATGAGAAGACATAAAAACCTAACAAGCATCAATCCCTACGAAAATAAAAATGCATATGAAAGGGTCGACTCACTTTGCGCCACAATGGTGGTCTTACTAATCGAGCACTTGCACTACATCCCAAACCCAAATGTAGTTCTATGTGTGTGTGTGCGATCATTCCATATGTTTCCCTTGTGCGGAGTCACACTTTTGATGTAGTGAGCTAACTATGTCTAGAAAAATGTAATAAATGGTGCATGGAATAGAATGAATCCTCCCCATATGTTGTGTGTGATACGATGTCCCAAAATTTGTCCCTTGTGATGGAGCTATGTGGATGGAATGATCTCCTATGCAATAGATGGATGCACCTCTAGGTGGAGTGATAGTAGTGATAGTGCTTCATCCCTCATTATGATCTCATAACTATATATTTATAGGGTTCTCTTGATCTAATTTCTTAATTAACCCCGAAAAGGATGAACACAAAAATATAAAGACCTCAAACAACTAGAAAGAGCCCCAAAAAGTGGTGGGAAAGTTTAAAAGGATTAAGCCCTCTACGGGTGGGACCAGGCACCCACGAGCACCCCAACACTACCTTGGGCACCACAGTCAAGCTGAAATGACGGGAAATACCAAAAGATGACTGGGCATGTGGGTGTAAAAGGTCAGGAATGAGGAAATAAAATAGAATAATATGGCCAAAAGACGTGGGTTAGTTAATAATTTCTTCTCTTAAAAACCCTCTAAATAGTAATATGAGACCGGAATTAAAATAACCCAAAGTGCGTGATTTTATGTCTACATTTTCCCCCACTTTATGTTGGTGAGTGGAAAGCGGTAACATAAAGTAGATAGAGATGTGTACCTGAAGCCATGTAGATCGATGAAGAAAATGTGCCGAAGGACTAGACAAAGTGTGGAATGACAAAAATATGATGGAGCATGGAAACTAAAGATGAAAAATGGAAAAGAAAAAGTGATGAGAGCGAATGTAGGGTGGAAATGCGTGTATAGCTGGTGGTGTGTGGACCTGCATGGTTAGTATGCAAAGTGTAGCACCGTGAACTATTATTGTGGATGCCCTTGTTGTTGTTACCCCCATTTGATTGTTTATTTCTCATACAATCGGACTTGCAAGGATAAAATGATCAAGTAGTCAAATATATATGTATGTATGTGTAAAAACACAATGTAAAAGATGCATGTAAATGTAAAGTACACAAAATGAAAAGTGTAAATGGAATATGTGCACCTGATCCATGTCGAGAGAAATGGTGTAAAAGGATATCTGTCTTTGTCGGGTTTGTTTGGGTGATTTGACTCCATAGGCCAAAGAAGTATAGGGAGGAAATGCTTTGTGTCCTCCAACATTTAACTGCTTCCTCGAACTGTGAAGAGATATTTGTATTGTCCTATTTTTTGGGCAATCGATGCATGTGGTAGAAAAAGAATAAGGAGGAAATTCTCTATGTCATCTAACCTTTAACTTCTTCCTTGAGCGTGAAGAGATCTTTGTATCGTCTTGGTTTTTGGGTGATCCGATCTTTGGTGGTAGAAGAAGTATTGGGAGAAATTCTATTATTTCCTCCAGCCATTAAGTGCTCCTCCAAATGCTAATGAAACCATCTCTGTAAAATCCATTGTGTATGGAGTTCGTAGAATGGTTTGAACTCACTTGCTTAATGTAAACCAACAATTCCAAGGGCGGAAAGTGCACTAAAATCGAACTAGTGTAAACATGGTATATAGACTGGAAAACAAATGATGCCCTCCCTCTTTGGGGGTGCATGCGACATCACTAATAGGAGAATGTGGCCCCAAAAGAGCACCAACCACACTCTAAAATTCTGCAGGGGTAGGGGAGGGACTTCACTTGGTGGAAACCAAGGAACACACAAACAAAGAGGCTAGCCAAAAAAATGTTAGTAAGAAAAAGGCATGTATGTAGAAAAATAGTGTAAAGTATGCAAACAATGTGTAAGATACCAAACAAAGTAATGTAAAAAAACAAGAAGACAAGTAAGCTACATAAAGTGGGTCGCAAACATGCGACATCACTCACAATATCACAAGACATGCAAGACCATAATGGCTGCAAACAACAAACAAGTGTGCATCCCAAACATAGGGCAACACCCGCATATAATATCAAAAAAAGCTGAAAAGTATAGAAAAACAAAGTAGTCATGGTAACATGTAATCCTAAAGACAAGTGTTACACATGAAACACCGTTAGCATGTTAGAGAAATAACCAATATGTCAAAAGCATGTATAACCAAGTAATATAAAGTGCTAAGTAAAAAATGAAACAATAGCCTTATGAAAATCAAATGTGGATGCCCCCAATGACCGGGGTAGGAAGGGTAGAAGGCGAACATCCATGCTAAGTGTAAGAGAGACATGTATCTGCGATCACAACTAGAAAAAGGCATGAACGCGCATGAGTGTATTGTATAGATAAATGATAGACAAGAAATATTACTAGCATGTGTAATAAAGCAGCCATGAACAAGAAAAAGTAAGCAATAGTAAAAATAATCGTAGTATGCGGTATGTTGTGGAAGGATGGAATGAAATGGAATGCAAGATGGAGTGATAGGAGCCACATGCCCCTGATTAAATGGAAGTGTATGCAATGAGGTTCATTTTTTCCCCCTTAGTAGTCAAGAATGAAAAGTAAATGAGAGTGTTTCATCGGGAAAAGGTCGAAGTGTGTGTTATATCTAATGCGTTGTGATGAGTATGTATGTGTAGTGATGAGATGCGACCTAGAAATGATGTATGTGCATGAGCCTTATAGCGGAAGTGTAGATCACAATAAATGTAAGAGTGATGATTTAGCCTATATCGTATATAACTACTAGATGAATAGAGGGAGCGGTGATGTAGCCTACGGTGTATACCACTACAAGATGAATAGTAGGGAGTGGTGATGTAGCTTAAACCGTATACCAATAACCTAGTAAATTCACATGATGAAAGTGTAGACAACTAGTTTTGGTTATAGCGCTCCTTAGACATCTCACATTAATGCAATTTTCATTCTCACATTTCTTTCTCTTAAATTAAATAAAATCTTATTTATTTTCTCACATTATTTGATTGATTATCAATGGGCTCCATATGGACCCATTTGATAATTCAATTTTTGGCATCATCCCCCATCTCTCACAAATTATTTAATTCATAATGCATATCTCCAACACTCTTTTTTTAAAATGAAATCTTTATCTCACCCCCCATTCAAATCATGTCCCCACTTTTCCTAATAAGTCAAAATATGGGACCCACGTGATCACATCATGTCTTCTAACCAGGGTTAACTTACCTAACCCCGACTACTTCTTAACCTCAGTCTAACCACACTCTTAAGCTATAAATATGAGTTCTCCCCCTCATTAAAAAGAGAGGAGAAACCATAGGTGGAAAGACTTAGGCTAAAGAGAGTTAGCACTAAGGGTGTGTGAAATCTTTGCTTGTTGAAGCTTTGAAGGAGAAAGCTCTGACAGTGTCTCTTATCTTGCCATCTTGATGCCCGGTTCATTTCCATAGCAGGACATAAGCTAAGTACTCTTGTCATTTCAGTTGCTTGTCATTTTTACTACTGTTCACGATCTATTATTATCTTGTCTGACATGGGGGTTAACATCCTCCAAGGGAGTTGAAATCCTCTTGGAACCGGTACCATCCAGTAACCCCCACATATTGTGTTCTAATCCTATATAGTTTAGTTTTGCGAGATCTAGCTTCTCGATATCATGCATCTATTTTCATTTGCCCGTATCGTCCATCACCATCTCCAAGGTAGTAAGCCCTTGTATACTTGACGTTGTCTCATGTTTCTTGATTACTTGTACACTCACCTGGATAAGAAGCTGGAAACGCAGATCAACATTTGGCACGCCCGGTGGGACCAGATCCAAGATCTGGTCATATTTGTTTGTTTTGTCCTTTTATTTACCTCGTGCAGGTTTGGTGTTATCTTTGTCTGTAGCAGAGGTTTGTGTCATCTTCAAGGTAATTACTCTTCTAGTGTTTAATCGGCCTGGTACTAAGATTGCATGGGAAACGAGTCAGAAATTAATCTTATTGTCTTACTTTTATTTGCAATCTTAGATGTATAATAGATAAATTTTTCTTTTTTAATGACCTTTGCTTTGACCTAATAAAATACATCTATATATTCATTTAGATCGTAATTTCTAATTATCTATAGATTTGCATTTCAAATTATACTAATCTATAGTTATTTGTTAAAAAAACATAACAATCTATAGTTATTTATTTTAAAACATAATAGACAATATTGATTTATTTAAAAATAACAATTTAAAAAAATTATGAAATAAATTGCAATTAAAATTATAAAAATATAAATATAAAAAAAAATTGAATCCTAACTATCCTAAACTACCCATCCCACCTCACCGTCCACATCTCCCTTCCTCTCTCGGTGACTCAATATATTTTTGTCTCTAATTAATACACCCCTCCTACTTTTGTCTCAAAACCCTTAATGTATTTTTTTAATTAAAAAAACTCTCTATAATTTGAGGCGGCTTGCAAAGCGGGCAAAATGAGCGAAAAATCCTGAAGGCGTGGAAAATGGAAAACAAGCTTGGGTGGGAGGGAAATTTATTCGTCTTTGCATGCGAGATGGTGCGGAATTTAGTAGAGGAGGAGGGCGAGCAGGTATCCACCATTTTCCCCTGTTTTGTTTTTAACCCGGTACTATTTTATTGAGTATTTCTGAGATTTGTGCACAGAAATGGTGATGGTTTGGTTTTCGACCTGTCCCTTACAGGATTCGAGGGTATATTTTGTGGCAGCTACTAGGGAATCTTTCTTAACTGCCATTTTTTAGATCTTTCTGATATTAGATCTTTGCTTAGCATTCCTATTTCAGATGGCAAGGGGTTTCTGATGTATTTTGTAAAATGTAAGATCTTCGGCCAGATTCCTAGAAATCTTGGATCACCTCTGCAAGAAAATGGGTACCTCTGCAAGAAACGGGTCAGGCCTTCCATAGGTGTATAGGATTGAAAGTACCACAATCTTGTTGTCTTCTAATTCGTGCACCACCGATATACTTATTAATTAGATTTTGTTTTCTTGGCACAACTTTAATTTTTATAAGAATCATTATATTACCTTGTGCCGTCGATAGTGTGCTCAGCTGGGGTGTGTCGGTGGCTGTATCTTTTTCCCTCTATTTCAATACTGCCGCCGCCTGTGCTCCACTTTATCGATCATCACCAAAATATAGCAACAATCACAAAAATCCCGATTAAAAAGAAAGAGGGTTACTTAGTGTAAGTATTAACCTTAGTGTAAGTATTAACCATAATATCATGGCCCAATCATACAAGATCTAATTGAGGAGGGTTGCATTTTAGTTTTGGGGTGATTCTTATATTTATAGACATGGTATAGTCAAAACAAAATAGTCTTTATTTCATGGGTTCACCTCTGTAGCGGATGGAATGATCTCAACACACTTAGCTAGGAAATATTGTTGTTATTATTGGTAGCAAATGCCTTGTGTTCTTTAGATGATTGGATTCTTAGCCATGTCTTGAAATATGAGAGCTCATGCATATTATTATTGTTTTTTCTTGAGCTCGAGAAATTTGGGAGGCTGTAGTCTAAAAACATGTTGTAATCTTGATCCCCATTATTGTTGTATATGTCTGCATTGCGGTGAAGCATGAGCTTGGTCGTCGGACAATCTTGGGAGTGCTTAGATGAATCTTTGGTTAAGTCGAGAATCCATTGACGTGCATATGATCTCCCACAATGCTGGTATTCATTTCTGAGATGTGATTTGAATCTCATCTGAATGTAGGTGTAGGTGCCTTGCCATAAATTTGATCTAGTTCTGATGTATGAATGTGATGAGTTTCTGCATCATCTGAAAACTGAACACCTACAAATGCTCCTCCCAAGAAATCTTCTAGCTTTGGGCGTTTCTGATCATTGTTGTTCGCATTCATAATTGCTTCAGATTTCATGACTTCTGATTGATTGCTCAAGCTCTTTTGATGCCATTCTACAACCAAAATTGTACATGAAAAAACAAATGTTAGGGCCCATTCTGCACAAAAATAATTGTGTATGACAAACTTAATGTTAGGGTCCATAGTTTACTGGGTATCACAATGTTTCTATCAAATCAGTCCAATAAGTTATGTATCACCATAATCATGTTGGGAGTCATGTACGGAGATACCTGACCTACACTGGTAATATATGAAAAGCCTAATCTGAACCAGTACATCATTCTAGTAAGGAAGCCCTAATGCATGAATACAATATTTCTTTCATCATCTTAACAGCAACCCATATGAGAAATATAAGAATGACATTCTAAACCATTTGGAGGAGATCATATCCTTGTGTCACAGTGCAGTTACACACATTATAACAGTGTAGCTGATTACAGACTAAAAAAATCACAAACGTTGTATTCTTTGCAGGAAATCAAATCGTTGCCACACCCATTGTAATAAACCCAACACACACTTGAAAAATAAGATTCTAGACATTCTGTAGGAAATCAAGTCATTGTTACACCCATTATAACTGTCATCTATGGTTTCCTAGAGATAAAAAACATAACTTGCTAAAAAGATTGATGGCACTATCCGTACTACCACATCCTGTGATAAATCCTATACATAAGAATGAGATTGTTAACCTTTTGTAGGAAATCAACTTCTTGTATGGCAGTGCAGTTACACCCATTATGACAGTCCCTTTAGCTACCTTGAGATCAAAAACATAAACTTACAAACATGTGAGCTTACAAGCCTTTTTGTAAGAAATCATATCGTTGCACAACAGAGAAATTACATCCATTATAATAGTCATCTATAGCTAGCCAGAGATCAAAATCATAAACCTATCATGTTGCTTTGCCTCATCTATAGCTAGCCACATCCCGTTGATAAGTCCTATACATAAATATAGATAAGACCCATTAAAAGGTCTGTAGTACTGCATTCTGTGATGACACCTATATTGAGAAGACCTAATACTAACAATGTCACCTGCTAGTACAATCAAAACTATGAATGGGCATGATCATATACCTGCATTATGGGTTCTATTGAGAGCCTCAAAAAGGTACAAGGACCCATTATCAAGACCTCAATGAACCCATGTCCAAAGATGTGGTCGTTGTGTTTGAAGGGAGCTCAAAACCAGCAGCACTGCAGCTGCCATAGGCATTAACATCAGCCTGAGAAAAGTTAGACATGATCATATTGCTTGCATCCACACCAGACTGATTATGGTGCTGTTGTTGTTCCTGCATATCCAGATGATAGGAAAACGAGGAAAAGATCAAACAACATTATTGCTAAATGCGAAATACATCAAATATGAAATTTTTACCTGCACAGGTAGAATGAAACAAGAAAATGATGAGAGAAGGTCTAACTAAACTATAGAAAAGACTTTGGAAAGCGAGCAAGAAGAAGAATAATGAAAGGTATTAAGGTTATAATAAGTGGAGGTGTGTATTACAAAACAAATGCAATTGATCCTTGGTAAATAGGAAAGACCTAAAGGTTGTTTGTCTGTAATGTATCAAAGTTATAAGACGATAGACTATTGACAGAGATTTAGAACTATATCGTGAGTTTCAATGCCGTTTGTTGATGCGGTTACGCAGTGGGATCTATAAATCTCTTAACCTATTTTTTTTTAATTGTTTTCTTAATTTTGATCTAAGGGACCAATAATAAATACACAGATCAGGGGAAGCAGGGTATCTTTCTAGTGCAGTGAAGGTAGCAACATTCTTACAGAGAGTATTACATGATGGTCTTTCAAAATGTAAAAAAGATGATTGATCTAAAGCAAATATGATAATTACAGAAAAAATCTTGCCTTCCAAATTCACCAGTTTCCACTTGTTTGAATGCCCAGTCAGGGTAGAAAAATCTGCTCGACCTTGTTGCTTTCATGTCCAAGTTCTTCCTTCCCCCGACCATCTCCAACAGCAACATACCATAACTGTATACATCTGATCTGTCACTCACTGATCCATTGTTTCGGGACCACACTTCTGGAGCCACATAACTAGGGGTTCCTCTGGCACCTGTCAGGGAGACATGGGTTTCCTCTCTATCCGTTAGTTTTGCCAGACCAAAATCTGCAACCTTTGGGGAGAAATTTGCATCGAGTATATTATGAGGCTTTATATCACAGTGCAAGATGCGGCTTATACATTCGTCATGTAAATATGTGATCCCACGAGTTGTTCCTATCGCAATGGAATATAATTGTCTCCAGTCCAATTTAATATGGTAATCTCCGTATATATATTTCTCCAGCGAACCATTCACCATATACTCGTAGACCAATGCTCTTTTAGAACCCTCAAAGCAATACCCCAATAGCCTCACCAAATGCAAATGGTGGATCCTCCCCAAGGTCGCAACTTCACTCATGAACCGATTTTGACAATGTTTATATTTGTTGAAAACTTTAACAGCTACCAGGCTTTCGTTGGGAAGCTTACCTTTGTAAACTATACCGAAACCCCCTTGGCCAAGTCTATCTACAAATTTCTGTAAGGCTAGTAAAACTTTGGTCTGTAATCGTGAGGCTAGTAAATTTCTGCATGAGTTTCATCTTAAGGATCATGCTCTGATGGGATTTCTTACAGGAAATTGCTCCATCACTTGCAGTCAAGGAGTGAAACTTTGGTCTGTAAGCATCAGAAACCTCTCCGTGATTGAAATTCCCTTCTGAGTATATTTCCAATCCATTTTCTAGAGTAAAACACATGTTAAAGTGATAGAAATAGCTATACTTGTTAAGACTGGTGGTGTGCACAATATTTCATCACTTCACAGAAGTCTGGCAAACCATCAAACAAACTGACATTTAGTCATTATTTTTGTACAGTGGAAAAAAGGCATGTATTCATCAAATCTGTGTTTTTTCAGTGCTAGCAAAAACTTTCATTTCCTTTATGCTCAACAAGATTGGCGATGCTTGGACAATGTATGCGCTCATACTTCAGACTTACGAAAAAAACATTTTTTCTTATAGGTGGGCTTCTCTGTATGCTCTCCTCAACAAAAATAACAAAATTTGTATATTTTCACTATGCTTTGCAAAGTATTGGGAGGGCTCTTATCTTTTGAGTTTGGGAGGTCTACTTGATGTTCTTTTAAGTTTAAGAACTTGAGTTGCAGTTCTAACCCCCAATTTTCTTATAGGTGGGAATTCAACAGGAAGCCTTCTCTGCATGCTCTGTCCTCAACCAAATCTTTCATCGTGTCACTCCATATTTTACTGCTGGAAGATGATTTGTCTCATCTTTTCCTTTTAATGTTTTTGTCTGCAAAGTTTGTACATAAATATGTGCTGCAGTATTGGGAGGGACAAGTTTGCATAGTTTTACATCTCTTCTCCAAGATTTACTCTGTACAGAGCTATAGTACGATTAAAATTTCAGTTTTTATTAGTTACATTATTCTTTGTGTGTGTGAATGTATCATATTCACTTTATGGACTATTGGTTGATCATAGCTAACAACATAAATTTCACTTATGTTTATAGCACATAAGATTATGCAATGTGGATTAGAGATTGCCTCAATTATGTGGAACATACTAGAGGCATGTCAATGTGATGTAACAACATCCAAGTTCACAAACAATTCTTTATCATCCAAAAACATTTAGAGCCACTTGAATACAGACTTGTAGAATGCCGCTCCACATTTGAGCATGCCACTCAAACCTTAGTGCCTTGACTCTTTTTTATAGAAGCCACAGATGCCTACCCAATCTGCGAAGGCTTAACCTTGTTGTGCAAGCCTATACTTAGCTGTGCATCACTATTTGTGTCGTACGAAACCTTGGGACCTTGTCTCTTGTTGTGCAACACTTCTATCTTGCATGTTGAAGCCATGAAGCCTTGCATATGCCGCCCAAGCCTTTTTCAATGCCCTGATGTATTCTGGATGTTGCCTAACACTGCTGATGTGGTGAAGCCTTGTAATCTTGCGGGACCACTACCTTATGCTGTCATGGTTGGATTTATGTCTAACCTAATCTCATGTCAACATCGATACAGTTAGAGGGATGCACTTGTGGACATTGATCCATTTTTTATACCCAAGGACAAACCGAATGATCTGATAGAACTTCATCTGATGAAGGGGATTTCATGGGAAGATCAATGGCGATTTGAGGCATTTCTGATATTTCTTGGTTTCTACAAGATTTTTCCTACTTTCTTTGGATTACTATTCTGACCCAAACTATCTTTAGGCTTGATTAATGTTCCTCATTGTTAGTATAGTTTTAATGTTATAATACATTACAGCTGAGCACACTGTAACTTATTCTCGGGTTTGGAAAATTCTAAGATCAGAAATAAAAGCTATATTCAAAAAGATTAAGTGGAGTAACACAATAATAAAGTAGAATAATCTCTTGTCATTATAATATATAATCACAAGATACGTGCCTTGATAAGAGGCTTTTCTGCCCTCCTTTCATTTGAGAAAGGAATTAAAATATTTCATGACTTGTACATTTGGGCAGAGAAGCCTCTTCTCAAGGCACATATTTGGTCATTAGATATTATAATGATGGAGCTTGTAGAGTATAAATTGGATTGATACTAGATACTAGACAATGAAAAGCAATCTACTTTATCTCTAATGAAAACAAAGACCTATGATAAGTTCCAAGATTCAAGTTTGCTTCCAAGTTAACCTTGTAACTTATCATAGGTCTTATTGCAGCATGGTTTTGAATATGTGGACCTTCTCATGCTATTTTGTTTTCATTTTTAATAAATTAGATTGCTTTTCCTTGTCTAATTTCTTCGTCTTTTCCTTTTTTCCAGGTTTCATTGTCTTCTCTTGCTCTAGTTGGTGTGGAGTGGCTTTACTGCAAGAAGGTAAGATAAGATGACATTCTAGTCCTAGATATATTGGTAAATAATTAGAACATGCAGATACTTTTATTCATTTTTTAAAAATATTTTTCTTTATTATTATGACGAGTGTTACTTTTTTTTGTAGGACACTATTACCTAATTAGCCACTATTCTTGGAAAAAATGGAAAGACAGGTACTTTCATTTTCTGCCACTTGTATTATTTCTTTAATGAATTTAATCTCAATAAAGATTAATATTATCATAGTCATGAGTTTTTTTAATAATACTCAGATCTTAAATAACACTCATAATGGACCCTATTTTAGCTTACAAAAAATGGATTATGAAACGTGGCTTATTTAACAAGCCACGTTAAATAAGCCACGTTTCAGACCCACAGTGAGCATTTTAGGCATCTCATAGTTCAAACTAATGATGTTTTAGTTTACGGAAACATCATAACAGAATTACCCATTTCCAAACTATAAAAATAAAAGTCTCAAGTTGAGAGGTAGATGCTCATTATTTAAAGTATATGATTTATGTAGGAAAATAGTATATCTTCATCTAAATGTTCAGATGAACATATACCAAGACCTACTCCAGGGACAAATGAATATTTTAATGAAATGATATATTGTACTTGTGAAAAGTGCAAAAATAGAAAATTAAAGAAGCGTCGACTCGTTGGTATCCATAGGTTGAAGTATGGAGTTTATATAGAAGAGGTATACTATAATGAAATTTCAAAAATGCTTGTTATTAAAAAATATAAACTTTTCATATCGCATTATTGACTATTTTAAATGATATTGTAATGTTTAGCCAATCCAAGTTCATAATAATGTTGAGGAAAGGGCATATGACAATGATGATAGTGGCACTCACAATGAAGGAGAAGACACATATATGGGTGATACCACTTCTCAATTAAATGAAGATGGGGTGAACGAATTTTTACAAGACTTCTACACATATCTATTGAAGAAGTTGATGATTCAGCCCTAACTCAACTTCTAGGACGCCTCTTTACCCAAATGCAAATTTGTCTCAGTATTGGAAACACTTATGTTATTTTTGAACTTGAAATTTATGCATGGAATGATGAATACATGCTTCACTGATATCTTGAGGTATATTTTAAACTCCTCTAAACTATATCTCTCCATGTCATTCAAGTTTTGAATATTGTGTATAGTGAATAATATAAAGATATTTTGTTGTTTTATGCAGACTTTTGGCAGATAAGATACTTCCAAAGGAAAATAAGATGCCTCGTTCACAAAAGGAAGTATCTTCAGCAATGAAAGACATTGGGATGGAGTACAAAACATATGATGCATGTCCAAATGACCATATCTTATACTATGGTGAAAATGAAAATTTACAGCAATGCCCAATATGTTTCACCAATAGATATCGTGAAGATCAAGTGTCCAAGAAAGTTCCTTATAAGGTTCTACGCCACATTCCAATAACACCGAGGTTTGAGAGGATGTTCAAATGTAAAGATTTGGCAAAATTTATGGACTATCATGCACTAAGAAGGAGCCAAGATGGTGTCATGCGTATGGTGGCTGATAGCAAAGATTGGAAGGAGCTTGAAGAAAAATGGCCTGATTTAAGAAATGAGCCAAGGAATGCAAGACTTTCATTGGAAATGGATGGTGTCAATCCTTTCGGAGATCTTAGAACAACATACTCTATTTGGCCGGTTTTCCTTGTTAACAATAATCTTCCCCCTTGGATGGTAATGAAAAAGAGCATGCAATGCTAACTCTAATAATACTAGGTATATGAACTTCTTAGTGTTATGTTCTCTTGAAGATGATGTACATTTACATGAATATATTTAAATTTTAATTCACATTTTCTTCATAGGAAAACACCAGGTGAAAGATATGGACACATACATGGAGCCTCTCATTGATGAGCTATGTGAATTATGGAAGGGTGTCAACATGTATGATGTATCAAGACCTAGCAATGATAGGATCTTCCTTTTTCATGCAATACTTATGTGGACAATTCACGACGCTTCGGGGCTCTCTGTGTGTTGTGGTAATCTATTTATCATATTCATTTGTAATCATTCTATTTATGTTGCTGCCCATTAATTAAATATGGTTTCCATACTAATTTTTCAGGCCTACAAACTAAAGGGAAACATGGTTGTCCATCATGCGGGCCAAACATTGTATCTAGGCAATCAAAGGATCTTAAAAAAACCATGTACGATGAATACAAACACTTCTTACCTCAAAACCATCATTATCGCATGCATGAGAAAAATAAGTTCAATGGAAAGGAAGAGGAAAGGAGGCAGCCAAAAAGGATGAACCCTTTGAGGTGGAAATCAGCATATGACAAAAAGGAAGGGAGAGCTTATCCATTGGGAATGAAAAGACTATCTAAGTTTTATAAGTTAGATTATTATGAGCATCTCCCAATAGCTCATCTATTTGATACAATGCATATTGGAAAAAATGTGGCAGAGTGCTTATGGAAACATCTAAAGGGAACCAACAATGAAGACCAAATAAAATTAAGGAAGGACCTCAAAACCATCAATATGATGCCAAACATGTGGTTACATGAAAATAACACATATGATCATGCGCCATGGGTTCTTACAACAGAGGAGAAACAATATATGTTTGATACTATGCGTGCCATAAGATTTCCAACTGGTTTTGGTGCGACATTAAAAACCGTATTCACAAGAGATGGTTCAGAGTTTTCTGGAATGAAAACACATGATTGGCATAATTGGATAAAGGTAATTCATGATATCTTATATTTCTTGGTAGTATAATTGAAATTTTCAATATATTAGTAATGTAGAAGATAATATATATTTTAAACGCTATTTTTCAATGTTGGTGTAGTATGTGCTTCCTACTGACAATACAAAGCACTTTCAACCATGATCATCACAAACAATTTACAAATTGTCCAAATATTTGAGGTATTATAAACCATCATTTGTTATTCAATAATTATTTTTTTCCTTCTATAAATATCATTTTCAATGTCTTTATAATTTTTTTTAACATATATTTTGCAAATATTATAACTGGTGATATGTTAATGCTTGTTACTAAAATTTATAGTGGGTATCATCTAAAGAGATACATCAGATGAGCTGAACTATTGGAAGAGGAATGTTTCTCTTTTGATGTGTGACATTCAAATGTGTTTCCCTCCAAGTTTCTTCAATTCTCAAGAGCACTACCTTATACACACTGGTAGAAGAGATTGAACAATGTGGGCCCATCCATCTCAAGACAATGTGGCTTGTAGAGAGATATATGAAGGTCCTAAAACATTTTGTGAGGCAAAGAGCTCGACACGAAGGTTATATGGTTGAAGGGTACATGGTTTTTCAAACCATGGTTCATTTATTTCGAGTACTTGCCTCAATTGCATCTGGAGGCTCCAAGATTATGGGGTGATCAACAACCTCAATCCATTGGAGATAGAAAACTAGAGGGTCAAGGAACTTCAAAGAGGATAAAAGGTAATCTTAAATGTTAGTAGTAGTTTTTAATCCTAAGTATTGTATGATGCATCCTTTAAAGAATGGTTAGATCAATGATTAGTTAAATACTTTTTGTTGTAGATGCTAAGGAGTGGGAGTCATTGCATTTGTATGTTGCATACAACTCTAAATTTATGTTACAATGGATGGAGAAGTATGCTGAACAAAAGAAAATAGAAGATGAGAAGGCATGGGCTGATATATATAATAGACATGGTCAAAACTCTAATAGAGGACTTCCTGCATGCCATAAAAGAAAATGGCCAGATAGATGCTCATGGCATTGGTTAAAGACAAATGTTGAACACGAGGCAACCAAGGGAATGAAAGCAGTGACAAAAAAACAAGTAGATTTCGTTAAAGGATCTATAAATGGGGAGGTAATATACAAATAAAGTATTATGATGAAAATTGTTTAATCTAAAGATTTTTTATCGTTGAAACTAGTTAGTTAACTTTTTGTGTCCTTGAATCTAATTGGATAATATGTACATATGCATTTAGGTAACATATTACAAAGCAATGTGGATTAGCGGTCATCATTTTTGAATCAGGAAGATCGATGAGAAGCGGAAAACTTATGATAGTGGAATTTCAGCACCATTTGAAGTGGAGTGTCGTTCACATGCATATGACACAAACACAATCACGAGTACACTTTGGTATTATGGAGTGTTGGAGGATATAATAGAGCTTGATTTCACATCTTTTAAAAAGTTATTTTTCATGTTGAATGGTATAGGATCATTGAAGTGGGCCTTGACAAAACTATTTTGTTGCATGAGAATGGATTCAATATGATAAATACATCGAGGTTTGAATCTACTTCTGAACCTTATGTGTTTCCAAACCAATGCAGTCAAATATTTCTTGTTCCAAATTTAGAACACCCTGGCTGGTCCTTTGTGATAGATTATGATCCAAGAGGATGAAGAGTCACCTTTTCCGAAGATGTAGAAGGCCATGATGTAATTGAAGAGGTAGAAGATCCACTTGAAGACATAGATGACCAAGTGGAGGATGATGATAACATGACTATTGATGATGAATATGAACAAGATGAAGTTCCAGAAGGACAAGAACAACATTTTGGTGATCAAATACATGAACATGATGAGTTTATTGATCATCATTTACCTATGGCTGAAGGGGATGAAGATCATGAGAACCATGGTATTAATTTATTTGTGGATCTGGGGCCCATTAATTATGGTGTATTCATGCCTCTAGATGAGGAAATTGTAATGTCAGATGAAGATGATTTTATTTAATCATAATGTAAACCTTAAATTCATTGTAAGGACATAACACAATTTGATATATTTTATGAGTGGATTGCTAATGTTTTTTCTCTATGTCAATGCATACATTGCACATGTTTCCTTGTTATGTTTCCTTATTGAAGATTATATGAAGATGCACACCTTTTGGTCCTTTTGAATATATATATTTTTGATACATGAAATGAAATGGAAATTTAGTATTGCATATGTTATTATTCATTTGTTAGTGAAGTTGTTCAATGTTACATACAACTTTGAAGTTTTTTTGACTATTAATAATTTTGTTTTATGATATTTTGAAGGATCATGGCAGGCCCTCTACATATGCACTAGAAAATCCTAACATGAGAGTGCCGCTGAGAAGTAAATCCCATACCATACTTTCTACATCCAACATTGAAACATTTAGTATTCCAATTCCGTCAAGCATGCCAACACATAATATAGCACCGAGTTAAGGAGTAACCCTTCATGTGTGGGTTCTCTCCGAATTCACCCTCCAACACCACAACATGCTTCTTGACAAGTATCATAGAATCACAAGCCAAAATTTTAACGCTCCTACCAGATACTCCTAAATTTTATGAAGTTAGACAGTAAGTAATTAAGCAAATTCATGCATTAGAGTCTACATTGTTGGAAAGTATAGGTCTTGCTGCCCCTGAACAGGTATGCTTATGATAATTAATTATGTATAAAATATTCCTAACAGTCCTAATTATCATTCATGTGCTATAAAACAGTCATAACAGCAATTTTTCATATTGCATGGTTTACAATAGTTCTAACAAACATTCATGCTCTATACATATAGGAAGAAAATGGCATGCCCCCTGATGTACCTAATGGGGAAGCTATTGTGACCCCTACGACTGCAACAATCTCCACAGTGAACACAAAAGGAAAGAAAGAGGTTATAATCTTGTTAACCTCGGATGGAAATGTCTTAAAAGATGAAATGGGGTCGAAAATTTTCCAATTTCTATTTCATCATGCAAAATGCCTATTTGGAAATACCATACAAGTGGATTGGAGAAAGCAAGCCAATTCTAAGAAAGATGAACTCTTTGAAGATGTCATAAAAGAGTTTGGAAATCCCGGTTTTAACAAGGATTTCATAATGGATTATGCATGGAAATTCATTCATTCTAAAAGAGACAAAATAAGGTCAAAGCTAACAAATGACTTGAGATATCCCCAACCAGCTTGGATCACTAACCAAACAACATGGGATGAGCTTATCAAAGATGCCAAATTCAAGAGAAAGTCCTTCAAAAATCCAAACTACATGCCATCTGCACAAGAAGGAGGTAAAAGATGCCTTTGAGATACAACAAAGGCTACCCAAGCTAGGTTGTCAAGTATTGGGTCCCATAAATTGGGGTCGGGTGGGTATAATAGTATTCGTGGGAGCTTGGTAAGTGAATAATTTCATTTAATTTTTTTATATTTTTTCGGTGACTTGAATGTATTGGATGACAAATGATACTTGATAAATTAAAATGTATTTGTACACTTAGGTTCACCAATTTTGAAAGGAAGCTTCAGATGAAGATATGAAATATGTTTTAATGCATGGTTCCCAAGGGCTCGGCAACATATGATAGAACAAGGGGAGAGATTGGTCATTGAGCATGAATCTGAGGTAAGTTTATTATAGTATTTGATGACATAATAAAACATTTAAGTATCAATGTTGTGATAATTTAATTAACTAAAGTATGTTGTTTAATAGGATGTGCAACAATCAAACTCCTTAAAGGGTGCAACTGATAGTGAACATGAAGATGCCACAGAAGGATGTGATGATTTTGTTGTTGGACAAAATGAATCGATTGACCTTCTTGCAACTCATTTGGAAAACAACCCAGAAATCCAACAGACAAGAGTTCAGGATGATTATCATGTTGCACCATCTATTATAGTTCCTCGTCAAAAGAGGACAAAAAAGAATAGACATTTTTCCTATCCTAGCTAAATAGATTTAAATTGACTGTTATTTTATGAATTATTGGTTATTTCATTACCAGTGAACTTATTGATTTGTTTTATGAACTTATTGAGAGTTTGATCGGTCTATAAAACTGCTCAAATGCGTGTCAAACACAGATATTTATGTGATAGCCATATTTATAGCATGTATCTGTACATTTTAAGATGGATTTTTTTGCCTCATAAGAACTTCTATAACCTTTTTTTGATGAGATGGCTATAATATACTTAATAAGGTTGATTGATCTTTAATTAGTTTGTGACATGTGGGGCTAATCATAACGACTTGAATTTTTATATATTGTAGACAAATGTATTGATCTTGTTTCAATAAGTCGGTGAGGTATCTCATGAATCTTCCATTGCTAATCGTTTGCTTGCATTGTGGTGTATGCAACTACAAGTGCTCGTTTAGATGGTCTAACTTTTGCTTTGTGGAGGAAGAGATGCAAATAAGTGTGGTAAGAATTATAATTTCGACCTTTTATTACTAGAGAATCTATATTTAGTGTAGTATGGTAGTGGAATGGTAGTATGGAGTATATTAGGATGTGTTGTGGTTGGAATCTACCTATTGGATTGACACATATTTCGTAGACTTATATTATATTCTCTAACCTCTTGAATGTTTCTCAGCTCACACAAGGCTTCTCTGTTTCATCCAATGCTCATCTATGTATTGAAGGAATTCATTTTTGTTATACTCTTTTAGCAGCCCAAACAATTTCTAGTGACATCCCTCTATAGGATTTCTTTAGTGATATTTTGAATGTATGATCTATGTTGTTCACATCCAATTTTCCAATGAGTAAGTCATGTTTAGTTCTCAATTCCCTCTTCACTATGTTGACCAACTATTGAATGAATGTGGATTTCATAGGAGCTTAGAGATTGCTTTTGAAGTTAGTCAAATCCACGTAACCAATACCATAGTTCCAAATTCTAGGCATATTTGTTTCTAGTGTGGCATGGGGTTCATACCGTGATATTGATACTTTGTGGCATAGGAGAAATCTTGAGTCAAGTATTCTCATTATCTTGTTAGAAATCCCTTTACTATAGGAAAAGAAACGCCTTAGACCTCTTTAGTCACACTGATCTTGACTCGAGTGGTTTATAATTCTTCTTTGTACTTTTAAGATCCTATTTATTTTCTTTCGCTTATATCCATTCTTTATGAAAAACTCTATTAAGTGTTGTTGATCTTGAGCTCTATACGTGGTCTTTGGAAAATATACAAGCCATTGCAAAGGATTTGGTGCTGTCAAGGTGTAAAATAATTACAGAGCCATGGGACTGTGGGGGCTTGTATTTAGTTGGCGAGATTTCCTAATTGGGACGGAGTAATCTACAATTCATATAAAGTATTTATTTCTTTGTTTATTGTTGAAATATAATTAGATGCTTTTGTTAACCAGCAAGTGTGGTTGATGTGAGTGTCATAACTATAAGTTGATACGAAGAAATGGGTGCTCAATCAGGAAAGGAGCCTTGCCTCCCTTTCCCGATTTCACATTTTTTGAGTCTTTGCATAAATCTTGTGAAATTCTGTACTTGTTAATGTAAATCTTAAGTGATTAGATTGAGGATAATGGTTCGGGTTGCAACCCTATTCAATTGGATCTTCGTGATATATGTCCTACATCCACACTTAATTTGCACTGCATCTAATTTCAAATGGTTTTCAACTTGGCATATCAATTTGATATTATTTTGGTATTTTTGCTCATGTTTGAAAATATGCATACCATTGAATCCCCAAATCCTAAATCTGGAAACTCGCCACACTCCACACGATCTGGATCTTCCTGATATACCCCCAAAGCAATCACGCCTAATTTGCACTTCCATCCAAATCTGAAATGTGACTTTCAACTTTGAATATTATTTGGTACCTTTTTGCACATATTTGAAAAATTGCAAGTTACTAAATCCCCAATTCCTAAATCGGGACCCTTGCCTCACTTTACTCGATTCACTCTTGCATCTTCTCCCGCATTAATGCTTACTCTAACTTAGATAACAAAGCATATCGGGATCTTTTGCCACGATAAGAGATGCCATTTAGATTAATCATTAAACTATAGCATTTTGATCTCGTTGAGTCTTGATTAGATCGAAGGATTATAATCCTAAACTTCATCAAGTAAAGTCTCTTAATCGAGAGGTTCTGGTATTGGAACTTTCTTGTGATGAGATTAAACATTGAAGAGTCCTACTGGGAAGGGTTAGAAATGATTGACGTTCTTATGTTTATTTTGCTAAATGATAACTAGGGAGGGGCCCTAGATCTGAAAAAAATTGGTGAAAGATCCAACCCGAGAGATTAGCACCTTGGGTTAGTAATATAAGGCATATTATCATGCTAGGAGAAGAGCTATAGCTTAATGATCCCTACAGAGATTGATAATGAGAATTGATCCCTCATTGCCATCTACGGAATGATCGAATCAAGCTCAAAGCCTGGACCTTTCTTGTGGGTGCATCAAGCCCAAGTCTGTGCAAAAGCATGCGTTGGG
Organism: Taxus wallichiana var. yunnanensis; assembly: GCA_018340775.1. Taxonomy (NCBI): domain Eukaryota; kingdom Viridiplantae; phylum Streptophyta; class Pinopsida; order Cupressales; family Taxaceae; genus Taxus; species Taxus wallichiana. Next base: position 889,016,560 of record CM031239.1, read on the forward strand.
AAAACATCCATTCCAAATACTTTCAAGGAAGCAAAATTTGCAAAACTTGTGAGCTCCCAATTCTTAGGGTTTCCAACTTGCCGAGTTGACCAATGTTGGCTGGGAAATCCCTCAACTTGGTATGTTGTAGATAGAGCTCTCTCAAAAATGTTTGATTTGTGATTTCACTAGGCAACAACTCCAATTCCAAGCAGTCATCGAGGTTCAAATATTCGAGCTTCATGATGTTTTCAAACATGTCTAACCGAACTTAAGCATCTTGCATTGTGATACATCTAGATATTTCACACTTGTCAACCGCTTAAAAGAAAGCGCAACAATTTCAATCGCTGCAATAGAAAGCTGGAGCAATTTCAACTTTAAGTGCTCCGGTGATTGGAGATCACGAGAACTCTTCGGAAAAAACCGCTACCATCGAAGCCGCCTCCTAAGTATATCTTTCTCAAATGCTTAAGATGCCCTATTGAACTTGGAAGTCTTAGAAATCTCCCACTTTCAGTAATTATCAACTCTCTCAACTACAAAGGAGGCTGTGGGCAAGCAATTTCTCAATAAGCTTATAGTAGGAATCAGTAAGCTCTAAAAACCCTTAAATTTCTCAATGACAAACCATGATGGAAGATTTCTTTGATGCCAAAATCATACTAGCAAATGAAGCCACACAAGGTCTTCGATATTGGGGCTAATTCTTCCGTGAACTCATTTCCATCCATATGAAGAATTTGTAATCCAAGTGAGGAATGAGGCGTTTAGATTGGAAGAAAGACCGCAAGTCAAGGAGATAGCAGAGATTTATAGATGTTGTCCTCTGTTTTTGGAAGTGATTGGAGGCTATATCCGTAAACGAGAAAATAAAGTTGAAGCTTATGAAAAAGTATCTGATTGGCTTAAGCATGGAGATCAGCCTTTCAGCAGTGACAAGGAGTACGGTTTCAATGAGGACAAGATTATGTTTGCATATCATGAGCTTGAACAAAGTGCTCAGGAGGCATTCCTTGACATATGCTCATTCTTCTCTTATTGGCCCGGGATGAAGTGGGATGAAGTTGAATGCATTGTAGGAGACGAAGATATGAAATGCTTAGAAGAAGTGGCTTTAATCAAAATAAAAGTAAGTGAGATAAGCATTCACGATCTACTGAGAGAAGCAACTCTAAACAGTTGTCTAGATCTTCCCGCTCGCAACTAGGATCCAAATCCCCCATTTTGGCGAAGACATGTGTATACTGGAAAAAGTTGTGGAATTAGGCTTTAAATCTGCCAATTTACCATCACAATGTACCAACAAATAAGGTGGAGCTAAAAATAAGGTATGGATACACAATGTACCAACAAATAATACTGGAGTCATGTTCAGCCATTGCAGCGGTCCTCTTCATTGCTAGGGGCAAGGACCAACATTTCCTTTGAGACGGAACTTCTTTCTGTAGTACACGGGAATTATCTGATGAAATCCATTCTAATCTCCATTCATGGAATTTGTGCGTATCAATTAGAAACTTCAAAATTTGTAGTTTTTTTTTGTTTTGTAGCCAATGCAGTTTTTAGAATCAAGAAGCTCTCCTGCTACCAAATGCACTTAACTCTTTAAACAGTAACCATGTTGTGAGCTTGTCTTTTGCAATCTCCAGTAGCCCAAACTTAGAGTATAGTGGTTTTAAATTGTTAGTGTAGTTTCAATCGACCCTATTTGGTGGAGTTAATCGTGATTTGGCTGTAATGATTGCATGTTACTATTGCCTATAGGTGTTTTCTGATGAAGATCCTTTAGAAAATATAGGCTATATTGAATTAAACAAACAAGATTAAATTTGTGATAGAATGATGGATATCCTAATAGGCTCTTGTATAGATAGTGTTCCAATTTTATGTATTTTTTTATTTTAGCTGCCTTGTTTAATGTCTTTGAATCAATCTATTCAACATTCATTGACGTTGCTTACTCCTTTGACTAATCACTTCTTGCTGTATACCATGCTTTTCAGTTTCAGTAATTTAATATACTTTACGACTAGCCATTTTTTTCAAATTTTGAAATGTGTATTTTCGTATGTGATAGAAGAGTTTTGAAATGCTACACTTCTATGTTGCATACATAATTTTTTGATCTTTATATTTTGGAATGTTTTTGATCTTTAGACAAGGATTAACTTCTAGAATTGTGATTTGAAGATTGGTCCAACTTATTTCACTAGTTTCTGATTTTTCCACTAGTTATTTAAGTAGTTTCTAATTTTTATTTATCCCATATGTTGTAATTTTCTTGGCAGCTTGGTGTGGGGTATTGAATTTTTGGTCGGGAATGCTCAACATGAAAGCTTTGAGCATCCTATAGGTATGTCTTTTTCCTTTTTGATCCCTTTGCACTTGGCAAGCATGTAAGCTTGTTCTCAAGATTATGGTGCAAAAATTTGTACATGCAACTATGCATGGTGTAGGGAAGGATGCTCCACGGGATGGTTAAGCATAGTTGCAAATCAATATGCATAATAAATTGTGTGTTCATCATTGCATGTGTCTGAGTGCATATACTTGTTTAAAGTGCAATGCCAATAGAGCAAGATATTTTCTTTTTTTCATTAATGAAAATAAAATCCATGGAATTAAGTGTAAGAATGAAAAATTGAGTTATTGTAGATTAAATGAAAAGATAGGTGTTTAAATAAGTTTACATCCTGGAGGTCTTACAAGAGTGTTTACATTCTAGCATTCACTTAGAACTCTCTTGATAATCTATGATACAATCTATAGTGAAGTTGGTTCTACAGCCTACTTGCCCTAGTTGAAGGCAAGGAATCTAAAGTATGAGAAAGTTTTGAGTTATGCCTAAAATCGCTAATAGGCATAGATGTTTGAAATAAGTTATTTGATCTACTTTGGATGCCCTATTTCTATCCTCTAGGAAATGCCACTTGTGCATGACCCTTAAAATAGATTAAACTATGAACATTTATTCTTAGTACCTGAGCCAAAGAGTGATTCCCCTCCTTTCTCTCTCCGCATGATAAACCATGAATCAAATAGTAATATACCACATTCTCCATCCAACATTAACCTTTACCCAAAATAACAGTGTAAGAATTCTGATGCTGCAAAGTTGGGGAATCAAGGCTATGCAGAGCTTGATGTCAAAGGTATCCAAGAGAATGATGGCACCATCCAAGAATTAAGAAGGAACTCAGAATAAGAAGCTAGTCTGGAGTCAAGTCGCCTAAGAGAAGAAATAACGTTCAAATGTACTTAGGGTACACATTGTCCCAAATAACCTCAAGGTCTTTTCTAGTCAGAAATAGACCTGAAAGATTATGCAATAGGATCTAGGAAGCAAGTAAAACATGTAATAATCTAAGCACAACTATTTCTTATAAAGGAATTGTATTGGAGGGAAATGATAATTGAAGTAAGTCTCATCCACCGACTATGAATGCATTATACAAACAGATAGATGATGGTGATTGTATCACATGCAGTGAATACAATGCATGATGATTGGAAACTTGCATGAGGCATGCCAAAGTTTAAGCAACAATGTACAGAAACTCAGGGATAATGCCCTTTAAGTATTTATACGCATTGAGGTTTGTAATTACATTTATTCTAGAATCCATTGATTAATACTTACATTATGACATACTGTCGGTTATATATTCCCAACTTGTCATAGTACATTAAACGTAACCATTATATTATTGTCTAACAAAGGCTGCACTAAACTAGAAATGTCCATGAGCGCTTTTGTCTATTATATCACACATACCAATCACAAATATCAAATATGTGATGGTTGAGAGCCTCCATGAGGCATGCCAAAGGACAAGTTAACATTTACACAAACTCGGGGCTAATGCCTCATATGATCCTTAGTATTTATACACATTGAGGATTTGTTATTACAACTATCCTACAAACCCTTATTTAATACTTACATTATGCCACACCACAATTATGTATTACTGATATGTCGGTAATACAATAAATGTAACCATTATTAGAAAGACTGCACTAAACTAACAGTTCCTATGAGCTTTCATTTTCTCTGAGTACACCAGTTACCATCATACTCCTTCCAATGACTAGTTTTAAGAGTTCTTTGTGCAACTTAAGCAAGAATTTCATTCATAGATCCTCTAGGACAGGGTACAGTCCGCCAAAGGACAATCTCCTGAGTTTGTCATCTTTATTAACTTTAAGACGTTCTAAGAACTCCAAGAATGTTATTACAAATCAATTAAACCTTTATACCAAGCTTACCTCTTGACAAGAGTTGCTACTTCACAAAATCCTTAGTTCAGTTATCCAAAGAATGGCATGCACAGAAAACACAGTTTTGTATACAAGAACACACCCCACTTATCAACTTTGGGCTATTGTATCAAAGAACTGATCTGCTATTTTGGGCTATTGTATCCAAATAGCATAGATGTCCCACTTTTCATTGGAAATAGTTTTTTCCTTCTAGGAACAAGTATTTAACCGCACCATTCAGTCAATGTCAACTTTGCTAGTACAATATTCAACAGTTTGTATTAAAGTAAACATTTAGTTAAAACTAATGACACAATTCTTTATGATTTTTATAGTATTCAATTGATCAATCATATATATTAGTCAAATATGAAAATATAATTTTGTCCTTCAGTCCAATTGCTGCCAGAAAAGTCAGTGTTGTTATTCTTATCAACACTGCAATTTCAGGTCAAAATAGTCAAATTGTTGTAGAGCTAATGTTGATGTCATAACTTGTCAATGCTGTAAAAATGTCAACTTGCTGGTCAGAGTAGATTTTACTTCAATGTTTGTGCTGGGAATATGGGATTTAAATTGAATAGGTCATTCATTTTCTTATAAATTTATGTAAGTCAAGCACTATAATGTCATGTAGGTTTTTCACCAAGTCTGTCCTAGGCTAATTTAGTAATTGGAAACTTAAGTAGCTAGGTCTGTCAACTTAAGCAAGTAAAACATGCATCTTAATTAGGTTGGATAGGAGTGAGAAAATTGGGGTTTGGATCCACTTTGACTTTGACCTGATGGTGTCATCGACATAAAATGTTGTTAAATGGATACAACGATGTTGTCAAAAATGTTTAAATGATCTCATCGTGATATCTTCTTATGTCTCCTCGGTTGAATGCCCTCTTGGATTTTTGGCTTGAGATTGTTTCTCATCGCTTGTAAGATGTAACTGATGACTTTGTAGTTAAGAAAAAGTCTATTCTGGGTTGCATTAGCACAAATTAGTGCATAAGTTTTAGAGGTCATGACTAGTGGTTGGATATGTTTCCCCAAGGCTGAGAGCCAACTTGCAATGCACAAGGGGTGAAAGCTGAAATCAGAAATTGTTTGTTGTTTCAAATAAAAAGATCTATTATACCAGATCATGTTATAACAGCAACTGTGATTACACCAGAATTGTCTTGGAGGAACAAGTACTATCATTAAGCAAGTAAATGTTGACGAAATCATCTTTGTGGGCTTTAGAACAAGGTTTCATTGACTTTATAAGCCAACTTTTGTGGTCAACTATCACGGTGCTATGCAAATAACTAGTTCAGTGTATTCAAAGGATTGATAATTGGTATTATGGTGTTATGCTTCAAGCTATCTGTTGACTTAATGCTGAAAGAAATATCATCCTCATTTATTGGAAAATTTGATGGTATTCACTACTCTTTGAATTCCCAATTCTAAATTTGTTTATTTCACCATTTGCTATTTATCTATGTCAATCACGAGTAGTTGATTTCGAATCTGGTGTGTCAAAAATAGACTAGATGTTATTATTCTTTTTGAGGCATTAATGTTGTCTTGTGGCCTTTAATTTTATGCAAATTTGTACTTTCATTTGCTAAGAATAGATACTGATGTTTCCTTTGGAAGAACTTTTGATGTAAGTTTAACTGCTTTAGCATTTTATGCTAGAGTATATGAAAGTTGATGGTAGTACTCTTGGAATTGGTCACTCCTGTATGACTTGAATTGTATGAGCATCTGTTTTAATGCCCATGGGAGGAACTTAGTGTGCCAAAAATTGGATCACCCTTTTTACAATTTGTACAGTTGTTATCTTTAATTTATATCAGAATATGATATGCTCTTTTATATTAAACATGATTTTTGTAGGGGGAAAGGAAATCTTCTTCTAAGAAGATTACATGAATATTTGTTGCAAGAATTCCACCCTCTATTACTGAGGAGATGTTTCAAAAGTCAATTTTGTTCCTTAACTATGAACTAGTTTTCTCAAATTATTTTGCGGTGTTGCAACATTTATGAATTCACTTGCTTCCTATAATTATCTCAAAAATGTGCTTTATTTAAATTTGTATAATGTCCTTGTAGGTATTTTGAAGAATATGGAAAGAACATGAAGATGACAACTGTCGGCAGAGAGGTAGTTCCTCAAAATAAAAGTTAAGAAAAATATTGTCGAAGTAACACTAGGGAAGCAAACGGATCGCTTGAAGCTGGTGGTGGAGAGGTGGTGTGAATATTGTATGTCAAGGGTTAACGGCATATAGGCACCCTTTTGTATTTTATCATTGTATTTCAAGGGTTAACAACATTTAGACACCCTTTTGTATTTTATTTTATTTGATATTAATAAAATGTTTGACCCATTTGTTGGGCACAAGATTCAAATCAAATTGTTCTTAATTTATAATATTAATTACTAGTCCACTCTGACATCATAGACGATATGTAGCCATTGACTGCACTATATAATATTTGGTTATTATTTATTCTTGAAATTCATATTTTTCATTCTTTAAATTTGTATCGTCTCTAGAGAGACAATAAAAATTGAAATTAGTATTGTCTCTAGAGAGACACAAAATTAGTATTCATTATTGTCTCTAGGGAGACAATAATGATATCGTCCCTAGAGAGACAATAATGATATTGTCTCTAAGAGACAAAATATGTATCAATGTATATTGTCTCTAAAGAGACAATATTAGAGACACCCGCTTTGAGACAATAATAGAGACAATACACAACTTTTTTATTGTCTCTATTTGAGACAATTTCGTCAATTATTGTCTCTATTATTGTCTCAAAACACCCTCCTTCTAGTAGTGTGTCAACAACAATGCTTCCACTAACCCGTATTTTCCCTCCACACCGACTCCAGCTTTCCCAACACCAAACTCCTTCTTCCCACGTCCCTTCTCTTCACCTCGCTACCTCGGCTCCCATAGTCCTCAGCCGACACCTCCCATCTCCTTTACCTCGCCGCCTCGACTCCCACAGCCCTCCCGACGCCTCCCACTTTTCGCTGAGTTTTTTAACAAGGGTTCCTAACTCTCCCTCTACCCGAGATCCTGTCCCCCGTCCACCTGAACTCTCTCCTGTGCAGACTGACCCCCATTCCTACCTAACACTCCACACCTCTTCACGCACACGGCCGCTCCTCGGCTGACTCGATCAATTTTCCACTTGATCATAGTATAAAATCAATGATATCGATGAAATTTCAACCTTAAAGTCAAGTACAATTGAGCTTATCAGTCCTACACAGCTATAGCATCAAACATTGAACGGTCTTCACGTATCAAACTGATTCAGCAGGTGGGTGGGACGTTTCACATTGGCAACCTGTAGATATTGGTTTTGAATCTAACCTCTATTCACACATATTACTTGATCATCAGTTGGGATATTGTTTTTCACCTAGTTACTATGAAGATCCCTACTATTTTTGTTAATTTTAGTCGTAGTACTCTCATCAACGTATGGTGTAATTATTGCACCACATCTAGCTTTTTATCAGTCCCCTCAAGACAGACTGGACATATGACATGTAGAATTTTACCGCATGCCTAAGCTATAGGCTGTGTGGTAAACGGATTCGTTGTCTTCGTTCATTCTCACATCTCCTCTTCGACTTGGTCATTCCGGCTCTTACCTATTTCCGTGGTAGCCAACTTCATCACATCCTCCATTCTCAACACTACTCTCACACACAACCTGGGTTATTCCTCCCTGACGCCATTCAATATCTCCTCCATGAGCCTGATTAACCTCAGAAATCCACACCCAGTTGTTAACTCACCCAACTCCATTACTGTCTTCCAAACACCTCCCTCTCTACGTCACAGAATTATAAGATTCTGACGCTTGATGCGTCCAACAGTTCCCGGTTCAGTCTCCACTCCATGCTAAACTCTATGGATAGTGATTGTACAGTTTCTCTATAGCATTCAATCTATAATTCTTTCAAGGCAGTGATCATAGAGCTCATAGCACCATAGCTGATTATAAATTTCTCGTTTAGATTTCTTTTGATTCTCATTATGTCATTATACATGTGACAGCCACGTCCATGTGCAGTATGACCCGCCGACACCTCACTCACCTCCTCAGCTTATCCTCATACCTCTCACTGCCCCCACCTCCCTTTCCGTCCACACTGTCCCACGTCAATTCCCTCTCCAATCATGTCCCTTCTTGTCCCCTCATCGTTCCTCGGCTCCCCTACCAGTCATTCGAGATTGTCGTTTATCATTTTTTTGTCTTCCTTCATTTCTTATCTATCGATTAATTGATTTATTTATTTATTTTTTAATTTTTAATTTTTTTTTCTGTTTTCATACGTCTAACCGGCGATCTCATTATTTTATCTTGTAATTTGTTTCATTAGTTTTATTCGCTCTATTTGTCCATATTTATATAACTCATTTCATCGTTTACTTGATTAATTTTGTATATATTCTTCTCTTGTATATCAGTTAGTCTGGGTAACTTATTATATATTATTAATTAAATTCATTCTTGTTCTACGTTGGATTTTTTTGTATCTCTCACTAATCTATTTATTTGCTTTTGCAGGTGACCTCCACGACCTTGCAACCATTAAATCACGTTGTCAAAGACCAATGTTCAAATCAAACACACCGCACAAAACACCTTTCGACCTTATCTGCAAACATAAACGGTACCATTTCGTGGTACCCGCAAGCGTTTCAGTCACTAATTGGTGCTTCTAAAAACACCATCATCAAGTGCAATCAAATAACACGATAAGCGATTCTCCAGGTATTTCTCATTTTTCTCTATTTTCTCTTTTCTGCATCGAAATTTCCCTTTCCTGAGTGTCTGTATACATCGAACATCACATTTCATTTTGGTTTAAAATGAACCTTCTGCATCCTTCCTGATCACATAGCTTAAGTAAAAGGATTTAACTCTCTGCATTTCACTTATCAAATTGCTTGAGTTTGCACAAACATAATTAACACATCAAAATGTTCCTCTCACCTAGTTAACTGGTTGCGACCTAAACACCCAAAAGGTAACCATCTTAGACATCTCCCAATCCAAAACTACCTAAAACCAAAGTGTTAGACTTCTTTAGGCAACTTTATTCCCTACTTTTCTTTTATGTTCACATCCTCTAAACTAATCATGATGCTAAAAGAAATTCTGCTTGATTTATTTGTCAACATCATACATAAACAGATGTTTCTCTATTTCACACCTATTGTTGCTCTCTCCCAAATCGAGACAAAACAACAATCTACTTTATCTAATAAAGTTACTTCCTCTAATGATCTCACCCAACGAGATTCTAAACTCAAAACCACACCTCCAGTTACTCAACCTCTAGTCTCCATGGTTTCACCTCATGAGAACCATGTCATACAAAATTCTCCCCACCTTGACACCAACCCTCATATCCCTCGTCAAGCCAGTCTTCCTAAACCGATCGCACCACCATCTCCTGCTCCTCTAGATACACTCAAATCTCCTCCTAACCCCATATATGACTTCTTACTCCAAAATATCTTATAATCTCTCAATCCTCCCAATCTCCAAAATTGGTGGATCACATTCCACCCACATCCCATTTTGACAATTCCATTAATAGGCTGTCCAACCGTCTCCAATTCTTAACACACATATTCCCGCTTATCGTCATGCCCTTATTGCTCAACATCAACCTATACAACAATCCCAACCTGTGACACATGTTAGTCTTTTCCAAGTAGTCCCTCCAACATCTACATATCCAAAAATTAATCAATTGTCTTACCAAACCATTCCACAAACATCCTATCCACAAACTTATCAACCACCTTATCAGATGCTTCACCAAACACCCACACACCCACAAACACATCATTTTCCTTATCAAACTACTTTTCAAACCACACAACCAATCCAATCTCAACCTTACAACACCTTGAGTGATTCAATTCACGCCTTAATGAATCGGTTAGCAGTTTAGAAACCCTTACCAGTACCACCCAAGAACACCTTATCCTATGAACAAATTTGTAACAAACCGATTCATCCATCGGTTCCAATTAAACCTTACCCTCCTCGTTGGAAACTTCCTGCATTTAATAAGTTCAACAATAAAGAATATCCCCAACAACATCTCCTCACATTTAAACACGCATGTTTTCTTATTGCGCATGATCACGATTTACTTCTTCACACTTTCCCCATGTCTTTGTCTAGTCCGGGTTGGACTGGTACCATAGTATCCCATGACATTCAATATTTTCTTTCACTCAACTTACACAGTTGTTCTTAGAACACTTTTTTTTATCAATATCACAAGTACAACCACTATCGCTGATCTATATACCATTCGATAGTATGAAAATGAGCCCATCGCCAACTTCGTTGCACGATGGCATGATGTTATAAAGCAACTATCCTTCATTATCCCGCACAAACCAAACTCATCGACTTATTCTTGCATTTGTGTTCCAAAAATATATCATACACTTTGTAGATCCAATCATTCCAAACCTTTGATGAAGCTTTCACAATGGCTCAGAAACTCAAAACTCATGCCATTGAGCAGGTTCATCTTAAACTAAGTTCAACCAAATCAAAAACTGAATCCACCAAACCATTCACACATAATGATGAGTTCAAGACTGTGGCCAACATTGTGGTCATTAAACCCTCATCCCCATCTACACCAAGCACATGGTCTCAATAACGATCTCCTCAATCAACAACCAACTACACTCCTTTAGAAGAATCATACAATTCTATATTTGATAAGTTGATGAGCGTAAACTCTATCCAACTGCCTCCCATACGACCCGTAGACAACTCGCAAGCCAAGCCTATTTGGTATCATGAGGCCCACTTTTGTAAATATCATCAAGTCAAAGGTCATGACATTGAGAGATGTCATTCCTTTAAAGATCATGTCCAACAACTTGTAAATCAAGGGGATATCCAAATTGATACCTCCACTGCGCAAACTAATCAACCACCAACAAATCACATCACCCCCTTTACATCTCAACTATCAAACACTTGTATGGTTGACACTGTCAATCAAGATCCCATCTTATCACCAACTCCGCATGTTCCCACAATGGACATTATTCCCACCTCTTATTCGAACCTGTCACACCTACATCAACTTTTACTACTTGTCGTTGAACCTATACCTTCTCCTATCCTTGCCACATCCACATCAAATTCAGCTATATCATCCATTTCTGCCACTTCAAATACACCCCAATCTATCACATTAGATTCATCCTTAGCACTTATTTCAGCCCCACTCATATCCACACATATCCCTACATCTCTCCCATCTATTTCTTCACCCATATCTGCCTCAAATACACTGTTACTACACCTACATTACTCACAACCATCCCAACTAAACTTAGTTCTACAACATGCACCCTTGCAACCCCATCTTCAACATCAATCCCTTTAGCAAACATATCATTCTTACCCCTCGAAACATTTATGAAACAACCAATCTCTTCTACTTCTACATCTAAAAATGCTCCTGCATTTTCTACATTACCCTTACCCATAAGGTCTACTCCATCGGTTATCACATCACTCACATCTCCACATATTCCAAAATGCCTACATCTTTATCTATCCTAGCTACCCCTATACCTATCATATCAACAAATCCACCTATCTCTACCTTGACAACCTTTCCCATGGCCACATCACCCAGTCTACCCCAATACTCTTTACCCAATCCTCTATCACATCAACCAAATCCTCTCGATCTGCAACCCTATCAAATATACCCCTTGAATCACCTACTGTACCAACACATCCACCTAAATCAAATAAATATGCTTTACCTTCTCCCTCTAAAAATCATCTCTTTCCATGCCCAAATTGAAACAATCCATGTCTCACATAGATATCATTAATCGCATCATACAAACACCTATATCTTCATTAACATCTTCATCTTGTTTTAGAACAATTTCTCCATTAATAACCACACCACCGCTATCAGATCCTCCGGTTGAAATTATTGTCATCCCTGCTAAAGGTAAATATTCTCGAGTCAAAGTCTAAGGCTTGGGAAAACATCCCCGACAGTCCCTTGCACATCCACAGAAACATTCAAGTTTTCCTCTTCTCAACAATCCAATTCCACAACATCCATGTCAGGATTAGTTTCTCCATCTACGACATCTTGCAATAATCAATCCACATCCAAACAATACCATCCTTCAAACAAATTTGATTTGTCCTCCAAAACACAAAATTCACACATCCAATCTACATCCACGTTTTCTCCTAACTCCAAGATGAGATATCCTATCAAAACCCACAAGAATTATCTTCCACATGACACTTCAATGGGGTCATACGTAGATATATTTCGACATTTAACTCGAACATATGCCATCAAACTTCCTCTTATTAAAGCCTTTAATCCCTATGGTCCCAAGCCATCATGGTTCAATCCTAATTACAATTATTCCTATCATCGTACCCCAGGTCATGACATCGAACATTGTAAGGCCTTTCATCAATCATCCACAATCTTATAGAGAAATATGATTTCCTCATTCAGGGGAAATTTCCTTCTCCATCTACCTTGAATCCAATCCATATCCCATCTGTCAGATCTCCCATGATCCCTCCATCCACATCATCCCTTAATATCCATCCAACCCATGTCATTCCTCCTAAGGAATGCCCTCCATTGTTCATCAATGTCACTTATCTTACTAAGCACACTTGTGGTCTCCAATCGTTTACCCCATCCAAATCTAAAACAATCTCATCTAAGCTCTTTCGACATCCTTTACCTCCTTCACATTTAACTCATTGGGGGAACAATCTTCCCTCGCCCTTGAGCATCTCGTCCACTCAACTCCCTTGTTATTAGGGGACTTTGCTCTTTGACATTTTTTTGTCTACTTTCTTCACATCCATCCAATCTAAATTAATTATATCCGAATCCTTATCTCATTCTAAGTCCTCCTTTGAGACCATATTTTTTCTTTTATGTTTTCTCCTTTTGGGAGTATAATATTTTTCATTGAAGCCCTCCTTTGAGGCCATATTTGTCTCTCCATTGAGGGACCTTTTTCTCTAAGTCCACCTTTGTGGCTATATGTGTGTCTCTTTTGGGACACTATTTATTTCATAAATCCCTCCTTTGAGGCCATGATTTTCCTTCTATGTTTATGTCTCTCTTGGGGCATCATCATTTATTTTCATCTAAATCCACCATTGTGGTCATATTTTTATTTCCTTCAGGACATAGTTTTTGTTTCCTTCTTAGCTATCATCTCATCTTATTGCAACTACACTGTCTTCTCTCTCGTGGTGGTAAACCAAAAATGGAACTTCTTAATGCATTGCACTTGCGACCAGTCTACTGTTAATATATCTACCAATGAGAACTTAGTTACATCCTTATATTGTTCTGCCATCTTTAGCCCCTTCCATTTATCATTGTAATAATCTGAATTATGTAGTCCACCTTCACTACTTTGATGTGATCCTGTAACCATTACATTCATTACCTTCTCATTCTCCTATTGCAGCCATGCGAAGGGTCCAGGTGTCTCTTGTACATTCCTTATCCCCTCTTAAGTGATTTACTTAGCTATTCCCAGATCTCCCCCACGTGAAGCTCAAATTCATGTATGCAAAAGGAAAAATCAAAGTTACCAAAAATAGATTGATCCATCGAAGGAAAATTGTTCATACAAAAATAGAAATAGAAAAAAAAAGTATAGAAAATAAAAATCCTAGAAAAATCAAGAGAAATAGACCGATCCCTCGAAGGACGGATATCATATATATTATTCTTGCCATCCATATTATGTATAAAGTAGACCATACCCTATAAGGATAGCTACTCTGTTATTATGGCATCTCGGAAGGTTTTTCGCATTGATCAATCTTCTTTATCAACATTTTCCATTCTACTATTTTTCTTTCCCCTTTCCAGAGCTGGGGCATAGACTTAAGGAACACCACCTTTGGAGATCCCTCTTCCCACATACAAGTCACATCTTCGATCCCTTTTTCATGTCAACATTAGGATTACGAGCATCTTTCATCCATATTTCCCTCATGATCTTTTGGTATAACTAACTATCATTGGTTATGTATTAACACCTGTTATTGGCAGCAAGTGTAATGCCTTGAGTGGTAACCCTTTCTTGTTTATCTCCAATCTAGTTGAAACATAGTTTCTTTGTACACCTTGCTACAACTATGTTCCATTCATCTCATCTAAATCATATTTTATGAAAATCACATCCAATTTCACACTATGAATTTTATATCTATCCATCATCTCCATGAATGCGTTTGCAAATACACTCTTCGGTTTGTGAATTCTACTTGATCATCATTGCAGTTTGTGAATCCTACTTGAGGATCCTTCTCAAGGCAAGTTTGTTATCTGCAAAGCTCCTTATCTCTCAACATGTTCAACACCATCTTTGATCCATTTCTCCTCGCTCTCCATGTCCACTCATCACCATTTTTCTCCACATCATCCTTCTCACCTTTCTATCCCCTTGCATGACACCAGATATCTTACTTGTCTTTCCTCTTGAGTTTCTCTTTTATTCTTTCACTTTTAGTTTGACAATCTTGCTTAACCATCCATATAGCTAGAGAACCTTAGTTAAGGTATATCTTATTCCTTGGATCCTCCCATTGTAGAAGCTTCTCCACCATTTCCTCTTTCAACAGATGACAATCACCACCACAAACATCTTTCCACTCTTCCTTTTCCACTTAACACTCTTACATCATCACTACCACCACGTGGGCATCCTAGTTAAGGATTACCCTTACACTCTCCATCTACACTACATATGTTCCTCCATCCATTCATGTCACACTCCTCTATTTCCTTGTTATCACCTCCTTTCATCTCTTGTTCCATTTTGGTATACACTGCTTAGTCTTTTCATCATTCTTCTTCTTCTTCGGTTTGGCAATCCTACTTAACCATCTCCGTCACAGGGAAATCTTACTTAAGAGTTTCTCTTAAGAATGGTTGGTCATCTGATCCTTCCATCTCCCATCATCTCTTCCTCATCTTCTGTCTTCCACCTCTCATCATACTCATCCATTCCAACCAACCCTTCCACACCTGCATCCAATACAATGTTGTCTTTCTCCTTCCATATTGTCACTACCGGTTTGGTGATCTTACTTAAATCCTCCTGCGGCATGGCAATCTTACTTAAGAGTCCCTCTTAAGCATGATTTGTCATCCTGCACTCCCCCACTACCCCACATTCTCTCCATCTACATTTTCTTGGCATTCCCCATCATCACATCCTCTCACCTCCTCTTTCATTCTCGCAAACACCATTTCTTCTTTGGTCCCTTGTTCATCTCCATCATCCCTCGTTGGGTAATCTTACTTAACTATTGCTTCTCCATTCATTTCATGTCTTGTTTCTTCATTTCTCTCTCATTCATTCTCATCCACTGCATCCTCTCCTCATCTTCATCTTCCTACACATCGTCATCCCTCCTTTCTTTACTCTTTCCACTCCATCTTCTAGAGTTCTCCCACATATCTACCCCCATACTTACATGTCATTGTCATTGATCTTCTCCTAACATTCTTTCATCATAATCTTATGTTTCTGCGCTAGTAATTATCAGTGGACTTCTCCTAAAAACATTCATCCCCATTCCACACAGCCTGAATCCTTTTCCTTGACCTTTTATATTCTATCTTCATTCCTTCCTTCCTTTGTGTCCTCTGATCATTATCGAAGGACTTCTCCTAACATCCCTTCATTGGCATTCCCCCTCCCGTTCTTCATTTACTTTCTCCCTTGTCTTATCTTTTGTCTCATATTTTCCTATTGATCATTATCGATGGATTTCTCCTAACATCCATTCACTGGCATTGCCTTTCCTATCCCTTCCTTTCTTTTTCCTCACCACCTCTCTATCTACCATTCTTCCTTGCCAATTTCTTCACTATCTTCATCATACACCTTCTCTCTATTTTCTCATCATCAACATATCCTCATCTCATGAATCTCTGTTTCTTTTCCAATTGATGTCATTCCTTCCCTCAAGTTTCTCTTTACGTTCCTTATGATTCTCACTCTTTACAAAATATCTTCATTCTTGGTTCCCCTCTTTCTCTATACTTTTCTTCATTGTCTTCTCCTCCTTTCTGATCTTCGTCTTATTTCACTTCCTCTACATCGTATTTTTCCCCATTTTACCTCACACTTCCTCCTTACTTCCCCGTCGAAAACCTGACTCTTCAGTGTTATCCCATTTCCTTTATCATCTCATCATCCACATGCATTTCCATGTGGTCAGTTCCATATTCTTTGCCTTGGATTTCCTCACTATGATATGTTTCCTTCAATTTTCTTTTCTCTATCATCTCTTTCATTTTCCATTACCTCTCTATTTTCCTTTGCTCCATCCTTCATCACATCTTTCATTTTAAATAACTCTCTCCTTTTTCATAATTTCATCCTCTGCTATGTTCTTTTCTTGTCTTCTCTTTGTTTGTCCTTCTTCATTTCCCCCTTTCTCTATAATCCTTCTTTGTTATCTTCTTCCTCCCCTTTCATTCCTTATTTTCTCCTCCTCCGTCTCTATCCCTCTATTCCATATCCCTATCACCTTCATATTCAATCTTTCTTGCTCTTCTCATAATCAACCAATCCTCCTGTCTATTCCCTTTTCTCTTTCTCAACATCCCTTACATCTGGCATTCACAGTCAATGCCAATGTTTCTCCATTTATGTATCGCCATCTATCCCTTTCATTACCGTTCTTGTTCTTCTCTTTGCCACATTGACCTCTTCTCTTTTTGAGAACCCTGTCACATATTTTATCTTCATCAGTCCTCTCGCAAGGACATCATCATATCCATTTCTAAGAATCTCTTCCCATCTTCTTTTGACATTTTTGTCTTGGAAGATACCATAATGGACATCACCTATCTAATCTTGTTCTCTTCCATGAATATTTGCTCTGCTTTTGTTTTTTTGCAAAAGTATCTCTATCACACTTACCAAAGAAATAAGACTTTTTGTCTTCTTCACCTTCTAATTTGCTAACACTTATGCATCTTTCCTATGAAACATGATTTCCATCATATTTATTACCCTTTTAGGGCATTTTATCTCACCTTTCTATCCTATTTGCTCATCTTGTCCACTTTTATGATTATTCTATCTATGGCTTATGTTGGGATACCTTTTCATCTTTGTACTTGTCAACGCATATAACTCACCTTGTGTCCTTCTCGTGCCTTATGTTGGGGCATCATTATCTTCATCCGTGTCCCTTTTGTGGACACATGATTTTTCACACGATTCCTCACAGATAAAGTGTTGCACATCTTTCACATTCATTTGCACATATTTTGATGTTTTCCTATGACCCATTGGTCATATTGGTTTACATTCATACCGCAGTGGTCTTCACCCAATCACCTGGCAGCCAGAGAATGTTATGTCCTGTCTCCGTTGAGACCGCAATTGTTCTCATCGGGCGATATTGGAGTCACCACCATTGTAATGCCCGTTGGGCATCGACTCCTGTTTCGCCACCTGCCCTCCACTGCCACCTTGGCCGACCAGGCAGGTCTTGTTTGCACGTGGATGCAATTGGTCTCCTCCCAACCACCCAACCTGCCGACTGTACTGGCTGTCATGTTTTTCTACCTTGCGTGAGAGAGATGGAGTCGGTGGAGTCCTTCTTGCTGGTGGCCGCACTTCTTTTATTATTTCTGATTTGCAAATCTTCTTGGTTTCTTGTTTGACTACCGCCCGCTCTTGTTTGCTTTTTCTTTGGCCGGGTGCGTGAGTTTTCTGTTCCTTGTTGGATGCGTGTGGGTGGTTCAAAACGCCTTTTCTCCCCTGGATGGTGGCGGACAACATTAAGTTGGTATGTAGTTGCGTGAGAGTTATTGAGTGCACTGTCTTGAAGTTTCAAAACGTGGTCAGGGCTCTCTCCTCCAAACTGCGTTTGTCCTCGATGTGAATAGCTGAGGTGAATGTATCAATCCACTTCATTAAGTCTGTGGCAACTCTGGTTGAAGGTCTTTATCTCCTCGACATCAAATCAGACAGAGCATGAAGGAGTCTTCGACTTTGTGACTAAGAATGATTGTCAAGGTAAAACAATGGTGATTCTGTGATCTCAAATGGGTAAGAACACCCATGGAAGGTGTTGAAGCCGTTTAAGTAGTCCACAAGCTTCAAAAGGTGAAAAACAAGTCTCAATACCTCCTCAACCTTGATCAGTGGTCTTTTACCAGTCTGTACGCTGTAGTTTGTAATCACAGGGAGCAAATAGATGATTTTCATAGCGTCTTTCCTTCCCTGGTTCCTCCTGCGTGCGTTTTTTTTTTTAGATGGAGCTTAAGCTAGTGAAGCAAACGTGTTGCCTCCATATTTCTTTGGAGTGCTGCGAGGTGTGTTCTCGGTCGGAGAGCCTCAAAGAACGGCTTGCAATGTGATTTAGCCAAAGCTGGCAGGAGTGTTGCAGTTTGGTAGAAGCCTTTTTGGAGCACTTCCAACAAGCAGGTTGTCCAACTATGTTGTTTTACATTACTGTATCAATGCATCCTCGATTCGGGTCTCTCCTTCAAGATATTTTTATCAAATCGACTATGTGACGGTGAGAGTTTTACCAGGAGACTGATGAAGTTTCTTGCAAAGATTCTCTATTAAAACCTTTTTGCTTTACGATGTAACTCATGGAAGAGAATCTCATAGGCGTGGATCTGCATTTCTTATCAGAATTTTCACAAAGCTCAAATCACCTTGCTTGCTTTGCTCAACCCCCTCTGCTTGGCTGGTGTCGGCTCGAATTTGGCTCTGGTTTCATTTTGCGTAACCCTTTTTGGCTTTGTGACGATGTAGCTTCAATACCCAACAGAGGTGAAACATTGCTGTTGTTTACATTCCTTTAGCGGATTGGATAAAGAAAGGAAAGCAGTGATCGGGATGGTGGTGTCAAACAAGATGCAAAAATCAGTAGTTGTGGCAAGTGGATGCTGGTCTCTTCTGGTGAAAAGAATGATAAAGGTGATACTCGCATCTTATTAGGAGATCGATGAAGGATATAGGATTTAAAAAGAAACTTTGGTGTAGTTGGATTAAAGGCAATAAAATGGTGCATGCTCTTTGTGTAGGTGACAGATCACACCCGAGCACGGGAGATCTATGCGGTGTTGGAGAAAATGTCTTGGGAGATGAAGGTAGCAAGATATTTTCAGATTTAGAACTTGTACTGAGTGAACGGGAAAGTAGAAGTATTCCTCTACCACCATAGTGAGAAGATGGCTTTTGCATTTGGATTGTTAAGCCTTCCCGTGGGACAACTCTCGAGTTTGTCAAGAACCTTAATGTATGTGTTGACTGCCACACGCACCAAGTTTTGTCCAAGATTGTTGCAAAGAAAATTGTTGTGAGAGATGCAAAGCGGTTCCATCTCTTTAAAAAAAGGAAAATGTTCTTGTAGAGATTATTGGTAATGCCAGGTGAAGCAATCTGCAGACATAGTCTGGCACTATAACAAGGCGCACTGTGCCAGGTCTGCAGTGATAAATAAGAGACCAGATTTTATTTCCAGCTTCTTAAATGGGCTCCAAAAGTGGATTTTCCATTGTGTTGGATGGATGTCCATGTTCCGCTGTAGCTTTCCCTTTTGACACGCGTTGGGAGGATGTTGGCAAGTATTTTAGACCACCCACCCTGGCCGTGAACTCCTACCTGTGCCAACGTGAAGATGGTCGATGTTTGGGTGCCCAACGAGCTTGAAGAAAATGGAATTAGGCTTGGATTGTTGTTGCTGGTCTGGGCGGTGTCCATGAAACCTTTTGAATCTGGAGAAAAAGGCAAGATATTTCTACACCTTTTCTACTGTTATTTTATTTAAAATTATTGTGAAATCGAACCACTTTTTCCTTGCATTGATTTGTCAGTTGGATGTCATGATGGGAGATATCCCCTTCGCTTATTTCTTCTTGTTTTAGCTTTTATCGTTGTCGGTATGTTGGTGAAAGGATGCGTGTGCCCTCTCCTCGGGTGTTATGCTTCTCTTGCTTCGAGTGATAGACCTTAAATGCTGTTGTTATGTATTCATTCTTCTCTGCGATTGAGTTGCTAGTTATTATGTTGATCAACTGGTATTTTCGATATCATGGAAGTAAGTTTACGATAACTATGAAACCCCCTCCCTAGCACCCAAGTTTGTCTTTGACATCGTTTTTTTTTTAGCTCCTTCACAAGTCCCTTGATAACCTTTTGGCATCGAGAAAGAAAGGTTGTAGGATTAGTGTGATCAATGCTTGGGCTAGCCAGCTTAGAGTTTTGGTATTAAAACTTTCGTAGAAGGAAAAGGTTTGTGTGTAATGTGTTTTCCGTCTCCGTGTTTAGACTCTTATATTATCTTTCATCTTTTTTCTAGGCTTTTAAGGCCATCCTCAGAAGTACCTTGACCATCCCTATCAACTTGAACCATAACTAGCTTTTCGGATCAACTAAACTCGAGGTTTCCTTGTGTGAATCCGATTACCTCGTTGACACTAGAATAGTTTTGATCTAATTCCCCTCTCTAATTGTTTTTGATGGTGCTCTTCTATTTTTTCCAACTTGCATTATTTCTCCTTGGTAATGTTAACGCTATTAATTAGTGTTGGTCGGTTTTTATGCACGTAATTACCTTAATATTTTGTGATGGAAATTTCCTTAAATGTGACTAATCCTCGGGAAAAACTCATCTTTCATTTGATAGTCTTATGGATTCATAGCGGAAGGTTTTGTTTTGTTAATGTCACTTAGAAATTATGTTTGTATCTTTTGTGCGACGGTTGACTGTGTTACCAAGGGTTGCCTTAAAATATGGTTGTTTTGGGATATGGGTAATTTATTTTAAATTAACCAAACATTAGTATTGTTGTGGAGGTTTGCAAATCTTTAGTGTTATAAAATTTGTTGATGACATTATTATATACTCTGGTGTGACGGAACTCCCTTCTTCTCTCGCGTGTTTGCTACTAGCCTGTAAGACTTTGACCCTTCTTGGATGATTGGAAAATCTTTGTGGTTAATGGTCAAAACTAGTATTCTTGCCTTCGCTTCGAAACTTATGTTGTGTGTATACTCTAATTGATTTCGGTTTGAAACTCAATTATACATGGCCTTTTGTGTTAATTTCTGAAACCCGTGGTTCCCCTTTCTTGGGCCAATCAACTCTTGTTCTTTTAGAAATATATTATTTTAGTCTATGCGTTTGGTACCTTTGATAAATTTCTAGATGGTTGGTATATATATCAGATCTCAATCTTGTAATTATTGTTTAATTACTTACTTGATGGGAATTCTATTTTTTCCTATATTGTTTGTTTCTCCTTATAGGGCAAGGGCCATTCTCATATGATTGCTTATACTTCGTTGCTTTTACTCCTAGCGAAGTACAAGGTCTTCTCCTTATTTGATTGGCATGATGGAGACTTTATTATAACTTGATGTGTTGATAGTGTTTAGAGTTTTGACCCGTCTCTTGTAATAAAGTGCTCCCTTTTGTGGTATTGTTAGATAATAGTTATGGTGGTTTTGTGTAGCCTTATCTTGCTCAGTTCTCGTGAACTGACTCTTGTGGAAAAATTTGTTGCAGATGGATTTTGCGAGTAGATGAGGGATAGACTTGTAGATTTGTACATCAACCTCAGTTGAGAAGTTCTTTTGCATGAACCCTTTTTATATTGTTCAACTATTGATAACATCTAGTGGAAAACTTAGAAGAAGATCAATGTCTTAGTATTTTGTATCGTGGATTATGTCGTCTTAACTCTGGAACCTTGAATTGTTTGACTATCTTTGAAATTATAAGAAAATTTGTTTACCGCTTGTTGAGTAACCTTATTTTCATTTTCGTAAATGAATATTGTTAAACTTTATCCCTACGATTAAATGTTGAGTTAAATCTTTCTAAGACTTAGTAATTGTGAGTTATAAGTAAAATAAAATGGGTTGTTCAATACTTATAGAAGTTAAACTAAAATTTATATTGCAAATAAATTGGTGTAGAGGTGACCCACTTGAGAGCATGTAATTCCATAAGTGATCAAAGATGAAATTATCCTTTGTCAAGTAACATTATATAACTTGATATCCCTAGCTACACTAATGAACACCATCCCTTTCATGGTGAAATTCTTAAACGAATGTAAGGGAAATCTATGGTTAGATCTGGAAGATAATAAGATTTAATAAACAGGAGAAAACAATTTTGAAACCACGCAATCTATCTCTCAGCCATTAGAAGGTAAATTGTTTTATTTTTATAAAACTCATTTAGTAAACCCTAAGTAAAATCTTTAATAATTCTGGTTAAGTTCTCAAGTTTCAATTAAATCTTGGTTATAACAAATGAGGTCTTGAAGATGATTTCAACTCAACCTTCTCCCTCTAACCTTTTTCCAAGGTGCCTTTTCTTTCTTCTCTTAAGTTTGTTAAACGCAAACCCATGTTGTCATATGGGCATGAACAAGTTCTAGTAGCGTAAGTGTTAATAGATGGCCTTGTGAAATTAAATTACCCCTTTCTCTAAATAAACGAATTAAGCAAATGAATGTCATAATAGAGAAGATTAAAGATGATTACTCAGTGTAAAAAGAATAAACTTAGCTTGGTAAGATGAATTGTATGAATCATATCTTGAGCCTCCTTGAAAACGTAAGCTAAGAATTGCAAGATGTCCTTTTAAGATAAATAACCCTAAAAAATATCTCATTGTGGTTGGCCCTATTTGTTAGAGTGTTCTGTGGTTGGACTTTTATGTTGTCTTGTAAAAAAAAAAAAAAGTGTATTATCCTTTTGGGTGTAAACGTCTTCGTCTTTGACCTTGTGGTCATCCCGTAACAAGTGGTTCCCAGAGTTGGTTGTAACTTTGTGACAACATGTTGTGTCTGTTATGTGTGAAGCAAGTCAAAAAAATTATCCTGTCTTTTCTTGTGTGTTGTTCGTGTGTGAGAATTTTGGGTTGTTACACTTGGTATCGAGCATAGGTTCATGCTCTCGAACCTATGGGCCAGATTGGTGTTGTATGGTGATGTTACATGATGGTGATGGTGTTATGTTGTTTCACGATGATGATATTGCATGATGATGATTTATATTGGAAGAGTAATGTGGTATAAGCGTGATGTGATTATTGTCGTAATTGTGATATTGTGAACGCACATGATGTGTATGTCACCTTGTGCATTTGTGATCATGTTGATATGTTGGGAATGTGAGTATTCTCTCTCCTTCTTGTGGATTCTATGAAGATTTCACGTGTGAATTATTGTTTGTGATTTGTGAAAATAATTATAATGTGGATGATGTAGTGTTGGAGCATTGTGACATATTGTGGTATGTAGGTGTATCAATGTGTTGTATGACTAGATTGATGTTAAAATAAATGAGTTGTATCATGATGTTTTTACCATGTTTTGAAGAAATGTGTGTACCACCTGGTTATGTAGCAATGGATGTTATGTTGAGATGTACTATGTTCATCGTATGTATGATTTGTGCAAATATGTAATGCTTCATGTTGTGATTTTGGGTCATACGGTGAGTGTATGAACCCTATCGTATGGTGATTACACATTGGGTGCAGAAAGTGGTAAAGTGATATGTTACACTCAGTGAATGTATGATGATGATCTACCCTATATATGTACCATATGTAAGACGTTATGGTAGTTATGTGTGTGCCACCATTATGTTAGTGATGTTGTTGTATGTTATGTTGTGAACCTTACGCTAACCGACCCTAAAGGGAATCGGTAAAGTGTGTGTTTAGAGTGAGGAAAGGTGTACAGTTGACCAATCAATAGAGCCAACCTTAGGCTTAGTAGATGGTGGACCGTGCCTCTCTCTCTCTCTCTCTTTATGTGGTTGTTTTATGGGTACAACCTTAGTGTATCTATGACTATGTTTAGCCTTGTAGAAGTGGTGGCGGGATGATTCAGACAGAGGTGATGAAATTGTACTATTGATGTTTTATTTTGCGAGCTGAGGCTTGATGTTCCGAGTGCTAGCAACTCGTTGAGTACCCCTTGGTGGCTAGATAAGGCCACACAGTTATCGTAATGTGACATTATTATAAGTTGATTTTATTCGTAAATTGAGCTTTTTACTTTATTTGTAAGGACCAGCAGCTTTTCTTGATTGCCATGCTTTACAATTTTGGGCATTTCCTTGGTTTGTGGCACTAACATGGGGATTTTGATACTAACTATGGCTATTTGGCCATTTATTTTGCTTGATTTTGGGTCTTCTTTTAAATTTGGAATTTTTACCGCCTTGCCCAAGGCTTGTACTTTGCCACTTGGCACTTTGATTGGATTGTTGTGCTGGTCCTATTGTCATGATGTGTGGAATAGGGTCATGGGATGCACCATGGAATGGTTGGACCTTTGGACCCGCTCGTCAGTATGGGGGTGCGCCCGAGGAGTTCTGAGATAACTAGCGGGATATTGAACCACGCGTTATTATGTCACTTGGGTTAGGAGTGTTCGAACTCTATGTGTCTTAGGCCATAGGGTCAACCGGCCTCCTTGAGGGAGGCATAAGAGTTTGAGGGAGGCCTATGATAATTGTCTGTTTGGTTGATGTTTTGGGATTTATGTTGATTTATTGTGATGTTTTGGTAGTGGTATTTTGATGTATGTGTTACTCGTGTCGGATGGATATGTGTTGTGATGTTGTGGTTATGTCATTGATTCCCTTGTGGACACTATGTACTGTATCATGGTTTGGTGTTATGTGAATTTTTCATGATGCAAATTGAGGAAATGTCTGGTGGATTGTAGTACTCTTTTGGTTGAGTATTTTGGTATGTCAGTCATTGATGTGTGTCGAGTACTATGTTATGTGGACTGTGCCTATTCCATTCCATATTTGAGTAACCTTTTTGTGGTGTAATACAATCATGAAGTATATACTTGTGTGCTTGTGAATCTATAGTGTCTTTTGAACCTGATAGGGTGTTGTGTTAGCAGTTCATGTTGGGCATCCACAATAAGGAATAAACCAAAACTCTTCAATGATGAAATTTTAAAAGAAATTAAACCAAGAATAATGCTAATGGAAAGGAACTAATGAAAAATAAATAAAAAGAGAGGACTGCCAATCTTCACAGAACATTGAAAGTTAAAATTTCTACCAAATGTTCCTAAGGCTACCCTGTGGCCATGCTTTAACCAACTAAAATTTTAAACCATAGGGTGTACTTTCTCCTTTACCTGTTCTTGTTTGAGTACCATTTCTTTTCCGCTGTGTTATGTTGCATCGAGGACGATGCTTTCTTAAGGAGAGGAGAATGTAATGCCCCGTTGGGCACCGACTCCCATTTCTACCACCTGCCCTCCACTACCACCTTGGCCGACCAGGTCCTTCGCAGTCTCGTTTACACGTGGATGCAATTGGTATCCTCCCAAACACCCAACTTTGCCGAATGTACTAGATGTCACGTTTTTCTACCTTGCGTGAGAGAGATGGAGTCGGTGGAGTCCTTCTTCTTTGCCGTGGCCGCAATTCATTTATTTTTTATAATTTGTAAATCTTCTTGGTTTCTTGTTTGATTACTGCTCTTGTTTCCTTTTGCTGGCCGCGTGAGTTTTCTGTTCCTTTGTTGGACTGCGTGTGGGTGGTTGAAACGCCTTTTCTCCCTGGTTGGTGGCGGACAACATTAAGTTGGTATGCAGTTGCGTGAGAGTTATTGAGTGCACTGTCTTGAAGTTTCAAAACGTGGTTAGGGCTCTCTCCTCCAAACTACGTTTTCCTCGATGTGAATAGCTGAGGTGAATGTATCAATCCACTTTATTAAGTCTATGCAACTTCACGGTTGAAGGTCTTTATCTCCTCGGCATCAAATGAACAGAGCGAGCATGAAGGAGTCTTCGACTATGAATGACTAAGAATGATTGTCAAGGTAAAAGCAGTGGTGATTTTTGATCTCAAATGGGTAAGAACACCCATGGAAGGTGTTGAAGTTGTTCAAAGCAGTCCACAAGCTTCAAAAGATGAAAAAAGTCTCAATACTTCCTCAACCTTGATCGAGAGGTCTTTTACCATTAATTGCTTTGTAGATTGTAATCACAGGGAGCAAATAGATGACTTTCATGGCATCTTTCCTTCTGGTTCCTCCTGCGTGCGTGTTTTTTTAGATGGAGCTTTAAGCTAGTGAAGTAGACATGTTGCCTCCATCTTTCTTTAGGTGTTGCGAGGTGTATTCTTGCCAGGTCGGAGTGCCTCAAGAACGGCTGCAACAGTGATTTAGCCAAAGCGGCAGGAGTGTTGCAGTTTGGTAGAAGCCTTTTGGAGCGCTTCCAACAAGCAGGTTGTCCAACTATGTTGTTTTCTATTCAGTATCAATGCATCCTCAGATTCGGGTCTCTCCTTCAAGATATTTTTATCAAATCGACTATGTGACAGTGAGAGTGTTACCAGGAGACCTGATGAAGTTTCTTGCAAAGATTCTCTATTGAAACCTTGCTTGCTTTACGATGTAACTCATGGAAGAGAATCTCATAGGCATGGATCTGTTTCATATCAGAATATTCACGAAGCTCAAATTGCCTTGCTGCTTGCTCAAACCCCTCTGCTGGTGTCGGCTCGAATTTGGCTCTGGTTTCATTTTGCGTAACCCTTTTTGGCTTTGTGACGATGTTGTAGCTTCAATACCCAACAGAGGTGAAACATTGCTGCTATTTACATTCCTTTAGCGGATTGGATAAAGAAAGGAAAGTAGTGATCGGGATGGTGGTGTCAAACAAGATGCAAAAATCAGTAGTTGTGGCAGTGGACAGCTGGTCTCTTCTGGTGAAAAGAATGTTAAAGGTGATACTCGCATCTTATTAGGAGATCGATGAAGGATAGAGGATTTAAAAAGAAACTTGGGTGTAGTTGGATTAAAGGCAATAAAATGGTGCATGCTTTTTGTGTAGGTGATAGATCACACCCACAAGCACAGGAGATCTATGCAATGTTGGAGAAAATGTCTTGGGAGATGAAGGTAGCAGGGATATTTTGATTGAGAACTTGTCTTGAGTGAATGGGAAAGTAGAAGTATTCCTCTGCCACCATAGTGAGAAGATGGATTTTGCATTTGGATTGTTAAGCCTTCCCGTGGGACAACTCTCGAGTTGTCAAGAACCTTAATGTATGTGTTGATGCCACTTTGCACCAAGTTTTGTCCAATATTTTTGCAAAGCAAATTGTTGTGAGAGATGCAAAGCGGTTCCATCACTTAAAAAAAAAAAAGGGAAAATGTTCGTATAGAGATTATTGGTAATGTCAGGTGAAGCAATCTGCAAACATAGTCTGCGGCACTATAACAAGGTGCTTTGTGTGCAGTCTGCAGTGATAAATAAGAGACCAGATTTTATTTCAAAGCTTCTTAAATGGGCTCAAAAGTGGATATTCCATTGTGTTGGATGGATGTCCTTGTTCCATTGTAGCTTTCCCTTTCGACATGCATTGGGAGGATGTTGGCAAGTATTTTAGACCACCCACCACGGCCGTGAACTCCTACTGTGCAAGCGTGAAGATGGTCGATGTTTGGGTGCCTAATGAGCTTGAAGAAAATGGAATTAGGCTTGGATTGTTGTTGCTGGTCCGAGAGGTGTCCATAAAACCTTCTGAATCTAGAGAAAAAGGCAAGATATTTCTACACCTTTCTACTGTTATTTTATTTAAAATTATTGTGAAATCGAACCACTTTTTCCTTGCATTGATTTGTCAGTTGGATGTCATGATGGGAGATATCCCCTTTCTGCCTATTTCTTCTTGTTTTAGCTTTTATCGTTGTCAGTATGTTGGTCGAAAGGATGCGTGTGCCCTCTCCTCTTGGTGTTATGTTTCTCTTGCTCGAGTGATAGACCTTCGTCTTTCGTTATGTATTTATTCTTCTCTGCGATTGAGTTTCTAGTTATTATGTTGATCAACTGGTATTTTCGATATCATGGAAGTAAGTTTACGATAACTATGAAACCCCTCCCTAGCACCCAAGTTTGTCTTTGAATTTTTTTCATTAGCTCCTTTCGCAAGTCCCTTGATAACCTTTTGGCATCAAGAAAGGAAGGTTGTAGGCTTAGTGTGATCAATGCTTGGGCTAGCCAAACTTAGAGTTTTGGTATTAAAACTTGTAGAAGGAAAAGTTTTGTGTGCGATGTGTTTTTCCGTGTCCCGTGTTTAGACTCTTATATTATCTTTCATCTTGTTTCTAGGCTTTTAAGGCCATCCTCAAGAAGTACCTTGACCATCCCTATCAACTTGAACCATAACTAGCTTTTCGGATCAACTAAACTCGAGGTTTCCTTGTGCGAATCTAGTACCTCGTTGACACTAGATTAGTTTCGGTCTAATTCCCCTCTCAGAATTGTTGTTGATGGCGCTCTTCTATTTTTCCTAACTTGCATTATTTCTCCTTGGTAATGTTAACGCTATTAATTAGTGTTGGTCGGTTTTTATGCACGTAATTACCTTAATATATTGTGATGGAAATTTCCTTTAATGTGACTAATCCTCGGAAAAACTCATCTTTCATTTGATAGTCTTATGGATTCATAGCTGAAGGTTTTGTTTTGTTAATGTCACTTAGAAATTATGTTTGTATCTTTTGTGCGATGGTTGATTTGTGTTACAAGGGTTGCCTTAAAATATGGTTGTTTTGGGATATGGGTAATTTATTTTAAATTAACCAAACATTAGTATTGTTGTGGAGGTTTGTAAATCTTTAGTGTTATAAAATTTGTTGGATTTGACATTATTGTATACTCTTGTGTGACGGAACTCACTTCTCCTCTCGCGTGTTTCTACTAGCCCTTCTAAGACTTTGACCCTTCTTGGATGATTGGAAAATCTTTGTGGTTAATGATCAAAACTAGTATTCTTGCCTTCGCTTGAAACTTATGTTGTGTGTTTACTCTAATTGATTTCGGTTTGAAACTCAATTATACATGGCCTTTTGTGTTAATTTGAAACCCGTGGTTCCCCTTTTCTTGGGCCAATCAACTCTTGTTCTTTTAGAAATATATTATTTTAGTCTATGCGTTTGGTACCTTTGATAAATTTCTAGATGGTTGGTATATATATCAAATCTCAATCTTGTAATTATTGTTTAATTACTTACTTGATGGGAATTCTTTTTTTGCTAGATTGTTTGTTTTCTCCTTATAGGGCCAAGGGCCATTCTCATACGATTGCTATACTTCGTTGCTTTTACTCCTAACTGAAGTACAAGGTCTTCTCCTTATTTGATTGGCATGATGGAGACTTTATTATAACTTGATGTGTTGATAGTGTTTAGAGGTTTGACCCATTTCTTGTAATAAAGTGCTTCCTTTTGTGGTATTGTTAGATAATAGTTATGGTGGTTTTGTGTAGCCTTATCTTGCTCAGTTCTCGCGAACTGACTCTTGTGGAAAAATTTGTTGCAGATGGATTTTACGAGTAGATGAGGGATAAACTTGTAGATTTGTACATCAACCTCAGTTGAGAAGTTCTTTTGCATGAACCCTTTTTATTTTGTTCAACTATTGATAACATCTAGTGGAAAACTTAGAAGAAGATCAATGTCTTAGTATTTTGTATCGTGGATTATGTCATCTTAAATATGGAACCTTGAATTGTTTGACTATCGTTGAAATTATAATAAAATTTGATTACTTGCTTGTTGAGTGACCTTAATGGATTATCGGTATTCTAGGAATTGATGTAACCTTTTTCATTTTCGTAAATGAATATTGTTAAACTTTATCCCTGCGATTAAATGTTGAGTTAAATCTTTCTAAGACTTAGTAATTGTGAGTTATAAGTAAAATAAAATGGGTTGTTCAATACTTATAGAAGTTAAACTAAAATTTATATTGCAAATAAATTGGTGTAGAGGTGACCAACTTGAGAGCATGTAATTCCATAAGTGATCAAAGATGAAATTATCCTTTGTCAAGTAACATTATATAACTTGATATCCCTAGCTACACTAATGAACACCATCCCTTTCATGGTGAAATTCTTAAATGAACGTAAGGGAAATCTATGGTTAGATCTGGAAGATAATAAGATTTAATAAACAGAAGAAAACAATTTTGAAACCACACAATCTATCTCTCAGCCATTAGAAGGTAAATTGTTTTATTTTTATAAAACTCATTTAGTACACGCTAAGTAAAATCTTTAATAATTATGGTTAAGTTCTCAAGTTTCAATTAAATCTTGGTTATAAAAATGAGGTTTGAAGATGATTTCAACTCAACCTTCTCCCTCTAACCTTTTTCCAAGGTGCCTTGTCTTTCTTCTCTTAAGTTTGTTAAACGCAAACCCATGTTGTCATATGGGCATGAACAAGTTCTAGTAGCGTAAGTGTTAATAGATGGCCTTGTGAAATTAAATTACCCCTTTCTCTAAATAAACGAATTAAGAAAATGAATGTCATAATAGAGAAGATTAAAGATGATTACTCAGTGTAAAAAGAATAAACTTAGCTTGGTAAGATGAATTGTATGAATCATATCTTGAGCCTCCTTGAAAACGTAAGCTAAGAATTGCAAGATGTCTTTTTAAGATAAATAACCCTAAAAAATATCTCATTGTGGTTGGCCCTATTTGTTAGAGTGTTCTGTGGTTGGACTTCTATGTTGTCTTGTCAAAAAAAAAAGTGTATTATCCTTTTGGGTGTAAACGTTTCGTGCTGACCTTGTGGTCATCCCCGTAACAAGTGGTTCCTAGAGTTGGTTGTAACTTTGTGACGACATGTTGTGTCGTGTTATGTGTCGAAGCAAGTCAAAAAAAAAAAAATTATCTGTCTTTTCTTTACCGTGTTGTTCATGTGTGGGAATTTTGGGTTATTTAACCATACTTTTTTAATTATTTATTGCGATCTTTTTTTTCCTGTGGCATCTTGCCTTTTGTCATATCTTCATCCATCCTTGGACATATCTTTCATCTAACCCTTTTTTTTTTTTTGTCACATGGCTCGCTATTTGCAGACGGTCAAAAAAAAGGGGCAAATGTAGACACCTATTTTTGGTTATAGCGCTCCTCCGACATCTCACATTCATGCAATTTCTATTCTCACATCTCTTTCTCTTAAATTAAATAAAATCTTATTTATTTTCTCACATTATTTGATTGATTATCAATGGGCTCCATATGGACCCATTTGATAATTTATTTTTTTGCATGATCCCCATCTCTCACAAATTATTTAATTCATAATGCATATCTCCGACACTCTTTTTTAAAAAAATGAAATATTTATCTCACCCCCATTCAAATCATGTCCCCACTTTGCCTAATAAGTCAAACTATGGGACCCACATGATCACATCATGTCTTCTAACCAGGGTTAACTTACCTAATCCAGACTACTTATTAACCTCAGTCTAACCACACTCTTGAGCTATAAATATGAGTTATCCCCCTCATTAAAAAGAAGAGAGACGAACCATAGGTGGAAAGACTTTGGCTAAAGAGAGTTAGCACTAAGGTTGTGTGAAATATTTTCTTGTTGAAGCTTTGAAGGAGAAAGCTCTGACATTGTCTCTTATCTTGCCATCTTGATGCCCAATTCATTTCCATAGCAGGACATAAGCTAAGTACTCTTGTTATTTCAGTTGCTTGTCATTTTTACTACTGTTCATGATCTATTATTATCTTGTCTGACATGGGGGTTGACATCCTCCAAGGGAGTTGAAATCCTCTTGGAACCGGTACCATTCAGGCAACCCCCGCATATTGTGTTCTAATCTTATCTGGTTTAGTTTTTCAGATCTAGCTTCTTGATATCATGCATCTATTTTTCGTTGCACCCGTATCATCCATCACCATCTCAAAGGTACTGAGCCCTTGTATACTCGACGTTGTCTCATGTTTCTTGATTACTCATACACTCACCTAGACAGGAAGCTGGAAACGTAGATCATCATAAAGGTTGAATGTTAGACGTGTGATTAATGTAAGGTCCATTTGATTTGTGAACCCTTGAAAATTGAGTATGGACTGAGGAACTAAAGTGCATCATAGGATAGTGAATGCAACGTGTAGAAAATGTAATAGTATATGTAATGATGAAAGATGACCTTGTGATGTGTAGAATATGTAAATAGGTAGTGTATAAAATATGATGCTACATGTGTAGAATGTATAAAATGTAATGTATAGTGCACGATGTAACATGTGTAGATAGACTAGTAATGTAGTATGTAGGATGAAATGATGCTAGACTCGTATATGATGAAGGCTAGTATAGTATGTAGAAAATGTATGATATGAAGATGCGCAGTGTATGATGTAAGGTATATGACTATGTATAGGATGTGAGGCAATATGTTTAAATAGCCTAATAGTGTATGATGCGAAATGCGTAAGATGAAGACTAGTATAATGTATGATGTATGAATGTGGAAATGGCACAATGTTGTAGATGAACGTGGAGAATGTATGGTGTATGATGCGCGATGTGTGACTAGATGCGGTGTGTAATGCCTAGAGTGCAGTGTGTGGGGTTTAGTGTA
Source organism: Taxus wallichiana var. yunnanensis (assembly GCA_018340775.1). NCBI lineage: Eukaryota > Viridiplantae > Streptophyta > Pinopsida > Cupressales > Taxaceae > Taxus > Taxus wallichiana. The sequence goes on from CM031239.1 coordinate 889,049,351, forward strand.
GTATTAATCCCTCAACATTCAAGTGTGAACCAAAGCACAAGAGTGCATCATAGGTAATGACAATGCTAAAATGCATAATAAAAATTCGATACAAAAATAAAAAGATGATAGATGTATAAATGCTATGATGAGTGAGGGGGAAGTGTATTAAATGTTATGCCCCCTAAGTGTGTATGTGATAAAATTCTAATCAAAGGCACATCAAAAGGCACTAATTGGATCAATGTATGGAGTAGTTTCCTCAACAAACGTGGTGGGATGTCGAGGTGGTAATGTTGCAGACAACTTCGGTGGGGAGGTATTTTCTTTTGTAGAATGATTAGGAAACGAAAGTGGAGTATGGTGGTGAGGAAGCTCAAATGGTGGAAGCTTTGGTGGTATTGAAGATGGTATGAAACCCTTGTTGTGTGTCATATCATATTCTATACCTTTCTATAATCAAGGCCAGTTATTCCAAGATGAATGAGAAGACTTGCAAAACCCTAACAAGCATCAATCCCTAAAAAAATAAAAATGCATATAAAAGGGTCAAAGTGACCTCAACTGCCACAATGGTGGTCTTACTAACTGAGCCCCGCACTACATTCCAGACCCAAATATAGTTATGTGTGTGTGTGTGTGATCATGCCCTAGGTTGATCTTGTGTCAGTTGCATTTTTTGATGTAGTGAGCTAACTATGTGTAGAAAAATGTACTAAATTGTGCATGAAATAGAATAAATCCTACCCCTATGTTGTATGTGATGCAAATGTCCCAATATTTTTATCTTGTGATGGAGCTATGTGGATGGAATGATCTCCAATGCAATAGATGGATGTAACTATAGGTGGAGTGATAGTAGTGATAGTGCTTGGTCCCTCATTATGGTCTCATAAATTTATATTTATATGGTTCTCTTGATCTAATTTCATAATTAACCCGAAAAGGAAGACCACTAAAAAGTTAAAGACCTCAAACGGCTAGAAAGATCTTTAAAAAGTGGTGAGAATGTTAAAAAGGATTGGGCGCCCTAGCACTACAATGGGCACCCTAGTCAAGGATGAAATGATGTGAAATTCTAAAAGCTGATTGGGCATGTGGGTTTAAAAGGTTTGGAATGAAAAAATAAAATAAAAAAATATTTCCAAAAGATGGTGGTTAATTAGTACTTTTTCTCTTTAAAACCATCTAAATACTAGTATAAGACTAAGATTAAAATAACCTAAATTACATTATTTAATGTCTTCATTTTCCCCCACTTTATGTTGGTGAGTAAAGCTTGGTAAAATAAAGTAGATAGAGGTGCGTACTTGAAGTCATGTAGACCGATGAAGAAAACATGCCGAAGGACTAGACAAAGCGTGGAATGACAAAAAGATTATGGAGCGTGGAAACTAAAGATGAAAAATGTAAAAAAAAGTGATGAGAGCGAACCTAGGGTGGAAACTCGTGTATAGCTGTTGTTGTGTGTACCTGCATGGTTAGTATGTAAGGTGTGCCACCACAAAGTGTTGTTGTTGATGCCATTGTTTTTTTCCCACCCATGTGACTCGCTTGTTTCTTATACATCCGGACATCTAAGGAGAACATGATCAAGTAGTCAAATATATGTATGTATGTGTAAAAGCACAATGTAAAAGATGCATGTAAATGTAAATTATGCAAAATGAAAAGTGTAAATAGAACATGTGCACTTGATCCATGTACAGAGAAAGGGTGTAGAAGGATATCTGTCTTTTGCCAGTGGTTTTTTGGGTGATTGGACACCATTGGCCGAAGAAGTATAGGGTTAAAATGCTCTGTGTCCTCCAAACTTTAACTACTTACCCGAAAGGTGAAGATATATCTATATCATCCTGGTTTTTTGGGAAATCCAAGATGACACGTAGAATAAGTATTGGGAGAAATTTTGTTGTATCCTTTAACCGTTAATTGCTCTTCGAATGCTAAGGACACCATGTCTTGTAAAAGCCATTGTGTATGGAGTTCATAGACTGGTATGAACTCACTCACTGTATGTAAACCTAAAATGCCGAGGGCAGAAAGTGCATTGAACTCGAACCAATGTAAATGTGTTGTATAGACTCAGTAAAACCCAAAATGATTCCCCTCTTCTTTGGGGGCTCATGTGACATTGCTGATAGGAGAATACAGCCCCAAAAGAGGACTAACCGCACTCTGAAATTATGCCTTGCAAGGGGGAGGGAATGCGCTTGGTAGAAACAAAGGCACACATAAACAAGGAGGATAGCCAAAACAAGTGTTATTACGGAAAAGGAATGCGGGTAGAAAACTAGTGTAAAGTATAAAACAATGTGTAAGCTATGAAAGAAAGTAATGTAAATACACAAGAAGACAAGTAAGCCACAAAAAGTGGGTCACAAACATGGGATATAACTCATGATGTCACAAGACATGCAAGGCCATATGGCTATAAACATCAAGTAAGTGTGCATAAAAACATAGGGAAAACCCGGATATAATATCAAACAAAAGAGATAAGTATAGAAAAACAAAGTAGTCATGGTAACATGTAATCCTACAAGACAAGTGTTGAACATGAAACACCCAGTTAGCATGTTAGAGAAATATAGAATATGTCAAACGCGTGTATAACCAACTAATGTAAAGTTATAAGTACAAAATGAAACAATAACCCTTGTGAAAATCAAATGTGGATGCCCCCAACAACCAATATAAGAAGGGTAGAAGGAGAACATCCATGCTCCGTGTAAGAGACTTGTATCTGCGATCACAACTAGACAAAGGCGTGAACATGCATGTGTGAATGGTATAGATAAATGACATACAAGAAATATAACCAGCACGTGTAATAAAGTGGCCATGAACAAGAAAAAGTAAGCAAGAGTAAAAGCAAATATAGTATGTAGTATCTTTGTGGATGGATGGAATGGAATGGAATGCAAGATGGAGTGATAGGAGCTGAGTGCCCCGAGTGAATGGAAGTGTATGCAATGGGTTTAATTTTGGTTTTTCCCCTCAATAGTCAAGAATGAACCATAAATAAGAGTGTTTCCTCCGTAAAATATCGAAGTGTGTGTTATATCTAACATGTTGTGATGAATATGTATGTGTAGTGATGAAATGTGACCTAGAAATTATGTATGTGCGTGAACCCTATAGTGGAAGCGCGAGATCTTGACAAAATGAATGTAAGAGTGATGATTTATCCTATAGTGTATATAACTAATAGATGAATAGATGGAGTGGTGATGTAGCCTATAGGTGTACACAACAACTACAAGATGAATAGTAGGAAGTGGTGATGTAGCCTAAAGTGTATACCACTAACCTAGTGAAGTCACATGATTAAAGGTCGAATGCTAGACGTGTGATGAATCTAAGTCCATTTGATTTGTAAACCCTCGGTAGTCAAGTATGGATTGAGGAACTAAAGTGCATCATAGGGTAGTGAATGTAGTGTGTAGCAAATGTAATGATGAAAGATGATTTTTGTGTGTAGAATATGTAAATATGCAGTGTATAAAATGTGATGATAAATGTGTAGAATGTATAAAAGGTAATGTATAATGCACGATGTAACATATGTTTAGAGGCTAGTAATGTAGTATGTAGGATGAAATGATGCTAGACTAGTATAGTATGTATAAAATGCATGATATGCAGACATGGAGTGTATGATGTAAGATATTTGACTATGTATAGGATGTGAGGCAATATGCGTAAGTAGCCTAATAATATATGATGCTAAACACATAAAATTAAGACTAGTATAATGTATGACGTATGAATGTGGAAATGTGACAATGTTATAGACGAAAGTGGATAATGTATGGTGTATGGTGTATGATGCGCAATGCGTGACTAGATGCAAGTGTGTAATGTCTAGAGTGTAGTGTGTGGGATTTAGTGTAGTAGTAAACCCTCAACGGTCAAGTGTGAACCGAAGCTCAAGACTACATCTTTGGGTAATGACTATGCTAAAACACGTATTGAAAATGCCTATATGAAAATGTAAAGATGATAGATGTATAAATGATATGATGAGTGAGGGGAGGGGGAAGTGTATTAGATCCTATGCCCCAAAGTATGTATGAGATAAAATTCTAATCAAAAGACATGAAGTGGATCAATTTATGGAGTAGTTTCATCAACAAAAGTGGTGGGATGTTGAGGTGGTAATGTCGAAGAGAACTTGAGTGGGGAGGCATTTACTTTAGGAAAATGATTAGGAAACAAAAGTGTAGTAGGATGGTGAGGAAGCTTGAATGGTGGCAGCTTTGGCGGTATTGATGACGCCATCTTGAAGAAGAAGGTTGATTGATTTTGAAAAGTGGTTGTGCACTTTGACTTGGTAATTTCAAAGAAGGCACATGAGAAATAGAGGCGTGATGCTCATTAAGTAGAGAAGAAGAAATATCAGAAATAGGACAAGTGTTTGTCTGACTAGGAGAAGAATCATTATGCACATGTGAGTGATCGTCAATATCAAGCATGTAATGAATAAGAGACTCATCTAGAACTTTCTTAGAAATATTAGGAGGCTCACTAGTAGCGAGATGGTATGGTATAGTAGGTGGATATGGGCATACAACAGAATGTTGTGCAAAAATGAAATAATACCTTGATGCTTAAGACTTTGGATTATGCGATGCAAAGTATGGCAATCATTATCATTATGTCCATTGATTCGATGATAATTGCAGTATGGATGACCTTGATATTTTGCTAACCGATAAGGAGAATAATGTTGCATATGTGGTAGAGTGATCAACTGATGATTAAGGAGGTGAGGAAAAATGTCATGTGGCGTGGTATTGTGCTCAAACATGAGAGGCTCAGGAAATGGCATATCTTGAGGTTCAATCATATGATATGCAGATACATAGATTGTATATAAGATGGAGAAGGAGCAAAAACATGTGATTGAGAAACATCCTTAAGATGTTGAATTTGAAATTTAAGAGATGTGATTGTGGAATCCATGGCTACAAATTTATTTTGAAATAATGTTTGGAAGGATTGAATCGAGTCTAATAGTTTTTATTAGATGGAGGATCATTAAGACAAGGGTTGACAAATAGACAATGAAGCATAAAAGTTAATTTGTGTTGTGGCATATTGTCATCAAAATACTTAATGTCCAGGATTTGTGTAAAACAACCTAAAAATTGGGATATCTCTTAAGAAAATTAGATAAATACACTTAACGACCCATAATAGAAGAAAAATGAGGATCCTAAGCATGAAAACGATTGTGTTTACCAAAATGATTAACTAAAAATAGATATATGGGAATGCTAGTTAATCTAATATAAAAGGACATATAAACACAATAAAGAAACATATAAATCGAGTTAAACAACTAATATGATAAAAGTAAAAACCTAATGTGCATGCGATAGTGAGGAAGTGACTTAGCTAGTTCGACGAAGTGACGTGGATCGTGTCATGGTGTGACTAGAAAACCGGGAAGCGAGAAATGAATGTGCAGGAGCCCGAAAATGATGGATCGGGTTATTTCTCTGGATTGGGGTGCCCAAGAAGGAGTGGGGCGCCTACATGCGCTCGGGTCCGCATAATGGGTGCCCTTTACACGCATGAAAATCTTTGAAAATGGCTTTCATAGGTTCGACAGATGGTCGAAAACCTCTTTTTGTGTCGCATCAAATTTGTTGCCTCACTTCAAATGTCGATGTTATTCCAAGATGAATAAGAAGACCTGCAAAACCCTAACAAGCATCAATCCTTTAAAAAAGGAAAATGCATATGAAAGGATTAGACGTACCTCAACTGCCACAATGGTGGTCTTACAAATTGAGCGCTGCACTATATTCTAGACCCAAATGTAGTTCTCTCTCTGTGTGTGTGTGATCATGCCCTATGTTGCTCTTTGTGCCAGTCGCACTTTGTGATGTAGCGAGCTAACTATGTGTAAAAATGTAATAAATGGTGCATGGAATAGAATAAATCCTCCCCCTATGTTGTGTGTGATGCAGATGACCCAAGATTTGTCCCTTGTGATGGAGCTATGTGGATGGAATGATCTCCAATGCAATAGATGGATGCAACTCTAGGTGGAGTGATAGTAGTGATAGTGCTTGGTCCCTCATTATGGTCTCATAACTTTATATTTATAGGGTTCTCTTAATCTAATTTTGTAATTAACCCCGAAAAGACCGACCACTAAAAAGACAAAGACCTCAAATGGCTAAAAAGAGCCCCCAATAAGTGGCGGGAAAGTTCAAAAGGATCGAGCCCTCCCGGTGGGACCAGGCACTCACGAGCAACCGAACACTACCCCGGATGCCCCAAACAAGGCTGAAATGATGGGGAATGCCGAAATCTGACTTGAAATGTGTGTGTAAAATGGTGGGGATCACGAAATAAAATAAAATAAGATGGCCAAAAGACAGGGGTTAATTAGTACTTTCTTCTCTTAAAAACTCTCTAAATAGTAACATGATGCCGAGATTAAAATTACCCAAAGTGCGCGATTTATGTCTACAAGAAGCAATTTACCAGTCTTAAGATTTTGTTTTCCTTTATTTTCAAGTGTTTTACTATTGAATGGTGATCCTCCCTAGTCGAGTCAGTAGGATTAGTCTAATAGTATCAAAACCATGATTTATCCCAATCGCGTAGCAGAATTGTTTAGGATCCATTTTCTCCCGAGCTTAAGGATTACAAAACTTAATACATATATTGGCTCTCCGAAGGGAGTCTAATATGCCCACGGGGCGTGTTGGCTAGGTTTGGACCTATCACATTATTTATAGGAGAGTATTTCTCTATGGTTGACCACCAACTTTATCTTCACTAACACTACGGATAAATAGTTAAAAGAAAATTTACTCGTAAAGGATAAAGGATTTTTATCAAACATCCTAAGATGAAACTCTAATTCCTATATTAAAAAATAAAGGCACAATATGTTTTAACAACCACTCCTATCTTTTCACACCCAAAGAAATGGCCTCTGTTACAATTTCATCGCTATTTAACTGATCCATCATTCACTGCTTGACTGTAAAATCATGTCATCACCCACCATGTTCTCATAAAAGTGGAGAAGCCTAACAGCCCAAGGAATAAAACCATACAGAATGACTACATTACTGCTAAAGATAACATGGATTGCAGGCAGCAATGTGATTTGATTTACTGGTGGAGAGGACCTACCTGTTTGACGGAATGTCTGAAGCAGAGAGGAACTCATGGACTGAAATAATCACAAAACAAGAACATATTCTCCTCACAGAGCATGATAACTGTAACCTAACATAAGACATTGGCATCCAAGCAAAATTAGAACTTTCTGCGGAACTAGACATGACTTGAAGACATTTTTTCAAACACTTGGCGAGATTTCTTTTCTATATAAACATGCAGGTGTGTGTATTTAGTTTTGGGGCAGGAGAGGAGTGTGGAAACAACAAGGGGTTGTGTTCGTCTTGGGGTAAAAACAAAAAACCATCGCTCAAATATTTTTACCCAGCTCATTCCACGCACAAGAAACTCAAGTTAAAAAAATACAGGGGTCAACAGCGGCAGAGGATTTGACAAAGCGATGCACAGAAATCTTGAGTAAAACCACCATTCAAATGAAAAAACTACTAACGTGTTTCCTATAACCATACTCACCACAAAAACTCCTCTACGCTAAAAATGTGAACCCTTCAAAACGGAGGCAATTTTTCGGCACACAGCAATATGTTCGGCCGACAATTGCGTTTATGTGAAGATCACAACTGCGTTGTTGTTGAGGTATGTCGGTTCATGCAAAGTTGATTTTTCTTGATTTTCGATCTTGCTTGCGATATTTTGACTGAAATCTGTCATCAGGTTTTTCGAGTGTGTCAATTTTTTTGAGGGTATAATGCAGCTCTTTGCAAGTCGTGGTGGGAGCAAATGAATGGCTTCCCTGCATGTTAGTCAGTCCGTCTACATTTTTCAAGTATCTAGTTTTTGATCTTATGATTTAACTTGTGTTTATCAACACTCTCATTCAGATTATCTGGATTTGGAATTACAGGCGATTGCGAGTTCATTGATGTGGGTGTTTGTTCATCCAACAATAACAAGAACACTGACCGTTTGTTGGTGGACATTGATTTTAAGGCACAATTTGTGATAGCTCGGCCCACCGCGTAATACACTGCTTTGGTAGAGGTGCTACCCACTTTATTCATGGGAAGCGATGATAATGTGCGACGTGGCGAAGAGATCGCTGAAAGCGAAAGGAATGCATTTAAGCAAAATACTGCTACGTTGAAGCAAAATGGCTCGGTCTCTGCAAGCGCTACATTAACGTCGCCGCCCTCGCTTCCACACCCGCAGAGAGGAATGAGCAGCATCTTCTTGTCAAGGGATTTGACGACATTGCCTCCTCCAAAGGAATGGAGGGTATCAGATGGAATTGCACTTAAAAAAAAAACTGTTAAAGAAGGCAACAAAACTGTTAGGATCGAAATTAAGATAAGAAATAAAATGGAATTAAAACACAAATAAAAAAGCATGCAATCACAATATAAATCCAAGATTTAACGTGGTTCACTCAATTTGGACTACATTCACCATAAACAAGCCAAACTTCTCATTTATTCAGTCATAAGGAATACAATACAATTCTCTCTCCTTTTCATATACTAAAGAGTAAATCCATGCACATATATATAACTTGTGCACCTCTTTGTAAAAGTTTTCTTCAACCACAAGAAACCTAAATATCACATGTTTATTAATAAAATAAACATAAAAATAACTCAGTCTATTAATAAGACAATTTACTATTTTTATCCATGGCCATGATTTCCTCCCAAAAAATAGAAAAAAGAAAACCAAACTACCACTTTAACTTGCAATCAGGCTCCACAACTTCAACAATCTCCCACTTGGAGACTGACTGCTACAACCCACTATTACAACTCATCCTCGACTCTTCTCTGACTTGTTTCTCTTCTTCAAGATCAATCTTGAAGACCTACCGAAGCCAAACAACCTTCCAGCTTCTCTTTTGTCACCACCTTTGTCAACATATCAGCAGGATTATGACTTGTATGGATCTTCTCCAACTTCAGTTGTCCATCCTCCAAAATTGATATAATAAAGTGATACATGATTTGTATATGTTTGGTTCTTGAATGGAATGTTGAGTTCTTTGCAAGATGAATTGCACTCTGGCTATCACTGAATAACCTATAATCCTCCTGCTTCTTTCCCAACTCTTCCATGAACCGTTGCATCCATATCATCTCCTTTCTTGCTTTTGTAGCAGCAACATACTCTGCCTCTGTAGTAGACAAGGAAAAAATCTTATGTAGTTTAGAAATCCAACTAACTGTCATGCCACCAACAATGAATACATAACTTGTGGTGCTCCTCCTACCATCCAAATCTCCAACCATGTTTGCATCAACATATCGTGTAAGGAAACCTATGACCCTCCATAACACAATTGTTTTTGCTACTGGTCCCTCTCAAGGATCGAGGATACACTAGACCGCATTCCAGTACTCCTTTCCTGGATTACTAATGTATCTGCTAACAACTCCCACTGCATGGGAAATGTATGGTATTGTGCATACCATAACATACATCAAACTTCCAATTGCTATTGAAGCATATGGAACTCTGGACATATATTCAATCTCTTCATGTGTTTTAGGACACTATTCTTTACTCAAATTGAAGTTCCCTACCAATGGTGTACTCACTAGTTTTGCATCTTGCATCCTAAACCTATCCAACACCTTGTTCACATACTCTTCTTGAGATAAATTCAATATTCTACTCTTTTCAATCTCTATTGATTCTCATGCTTAAGAATTTTCTTTCTTGCACCTAAATTCTTCATGGAAAATGTATTGGTTAATTATCTCTTTAGCTCATCCAGGGGCGTGTCTTACCCTAGGCAACCTAGGCAGTTGCCTAGGGCGGACAAAATAAAGGGCGCCAAATTTTCAAAAAAAAATTCTAAATTCGAGGTCCGGGCCTCCGGCAGGTCGGGTCGGCTACTCAAGGGCCTAGGCAGTCGGCTTTAAAATTTTACCCAAGCAATTGCTATTAAACCGGTCCGAGGCGGAGGAATGATGGAATCACGATTCACAAATTTCAAATTTCAATCGCAAGCATCGCTGTTTATACTTTCAAATTCAATCGCCATCGCCACCATTGTTTATACTTTTAATGATCCCGATTGCCCATTGTATGGACAAAGTAGACTACACTCGTGAGTTGTGACTTGCGGCTTGCGGCTTGCCTTGGACTGTTGGGACAGTTGTCAGTGTTGCCGTTGGACTAGGACAAAGTGTCACGCTGGACTCGAACTCTACGATCCGCACTCCTCCGTGCGGGCAGGCTGCAGCGGCGTGGGCCATGGCTCTCCTCACTGCTCAGACATGAGACAGAGACTCCACTTCTGACTTCAGTCTTCTCCGAATCTCCAGTCTCCTGCAGGCTGAGAGGCTCCATTGTAATTTGTCTAATGAACTCAACGACACCCGAGACACTACAGTCTACGACTACTGCATGCACTTCGGTCATGACACGAGACACGGGCAACATTCTACAAGCTCACCGTCTACAAAACAACTACAAGACTAGTCACTGACTGGACTCAAGTACATCATGATTCATACATGTGCCAAATTTTCAATAGTGTAATCTCCTCAGGATTATTGATATACTGCGCCAAATTTTCAAAAGATAGACTGATAGTAATACAATTATCAGCGATAGTGATCATGATTCATCAATATCATTCACTGTTCACTGACTATTACTATAGTTTCTGTTACTCTGTTACCTGTATACAATATCTTAATCTTGTGACGCTGAACTGTGAACATTGAGCACATGAACTGTGAAGCTGAAGGGATTCAGGAACTAAAATTTATCAGGTATTACCATATTAAAATTTCAGACTTCAGTTGGTCCGACTGCCTGGCCGCCACTCGCCGGTGGGAAGAAGATTGCAAAATTCAATAGGCGCTTGCATCAGATCTTTCTCCAAATTCCAAAGCCTAAAGTTCCTTTTAAATCAAGTTCAACACCGGATCTGGTAGATCATCATTCGTCTTGGGGGAAGAACATAAAGCTAAGTGATCAAACCCTAACTGCTCTAGCATCTTACATTTGATGTTGCATTAATTTGGTTCTCAATTGCATCAATTATATCATTACATTTTGATTTAAATTTTTAATTATTCTTATTATGTAATTGATTGTATTTATATTATTTCATTTTTGGAATAGTATTGATTATAATTTATAGCATCATTATCAACGACAACAAGTATTCGGGTAGTTATTGTAACTTGATAATTTTTAGTTCAAATGGATAAAACTAAAAAATTAAGTGGTGCTCAATTTCGAAAAAAAGCTAAACAAAAAATTGAGGAGGAAAAAAACCTTTTGAAAAAGATACCTAAAATAAATATATTTTTAAGTGCATCAAATGAAAATTTAAAGTCAAATGTAGTTTTTAATGAAAATGAGAATTATTCTTCGGTTAGTGACAAAAATACACAATCAAAGTCAATAGGAGATGAAAACACACAAGAGAAGGAGAACACACAACAGGAGAACAATGAAAATACTATTGTTCAACCCATCGTTAATGAACATTTCATTGTTGATCCTGATCCTGCAAAATGGGTAATAGACAACAATACAATAGAATATATAATTTTAAATACGCCAAAACAAGATATGAATGTTGATTTTTCAAATTCAAAACACCAATACTCAGATTGTTTTAGATATGTTTCTAAAGATTTGTTTCAACGGAAACTTTTAAACAATGAACGAAAATTAAGAGAATGGTTGCTTTACTCAGAGTCAAAAGGAGTTGTTTATTGCATTCCTTGTCAGCCTTTTTCAAGCAAAATCAACCACATTTTCTAAAATTGGATTTAATGATTGGAAAAATGCATCGGCTAGTTTAAGAGAGCATGAGGATTCCCCTGATCACAGGACTTCAATTCTTAATTTCATCACTCGAAGTAATGTTTTGGGAAGAGTTGATTCTACACTTGCAAGTCAATACCAAAATGAAGTAGAGTATTGGAGGAATGTTTTAAAGCGTATTATTGCAACTGTGAAATTCCTTGCTACTAGAGGTATTGCCTTTCGTGGTGGTGACAATTTATTAGGATCTTCTAGAAATGGAATTTTTTTAGGGTGTTTAGAACTTATTGCAGAGTTTGACCCATTTTTGGCAAATCACATTTCACAATATGGAAATGGAGGAAAAGGAGTTCCATCTTATTTATCTACGACAACATGTAATGAATTTATTGACCTTATGGCACAAAAAGTTATAAACAAAATAGTTGAAGAACTCCACAATGCAAAATATTTTTCAATTATTGTTGACTCAACACCTGATGTATCTCACACTGACCAGTTAGCATTTGTGGTAAGGTATGTTTCTCAAGAAGGAATTCCAGTTGAACGATTTTTAAAATACATTCCTTCGGTTGGACACAAATCATGTGATTTAGAAGCTTCTGTACTTACAACACTAGATGACTATGACATTAATATCAAAGATTGTCGAGGGCAAGCATATGATAATGCAAGTAACATGTCTGGAAAATACACAGGTCTACAAAATAGGATTAAAAATCACAACTGTATGGCTGAGTTTGTACCTTGTTCAGGGCATTCCTTAAATCTTGTTGGATCTTTAGCTGCAGAATGTTGTACAACAACTATAGATTTTTTTCACTTCAACTTATTTACACTTTCCTAAGTGCCTCAACTTATCGGTGGGAAATTTTATTAAATTTTTTGGATGGAATTTGTCCCGTTGTAAAATCTCTTTCTGAAACAAGATGGTCAGCTAGAGCTGATGCAGTTAAAGCACTTTTCTTGGGATATAGTAAAATTCAAGATGTTTTCCTAAATATAGCACAAGACAAAAATCAAACAACTACCACGTGACATGAAGCAAAGTGTATTCACAAAAAACTAGACAAGTTAGAAACTTGTGTGATGTGTTGTATTTGGCATAGTATTCTTGAAAGAATGGATGCAACGAGCAAATATCTACAAAAGGTAGACATTGACTTAACCATGGTTATGACTCAATATAATTCATTGATAGATTATATTCAAAATATTACAGAGAATTTTGATACATATGAGCAACATGCTAAGATCATTAGTGGAAAAGAAGAGTACGAAAATGATAATAAAAGAAAAAGAAAAAGAAAAGTTCTCTTTGATGAAACGAGAGATGTCAAAATTCCACAAACAGGAAGGGATCGTATGAGGGTGGAGGTATTCTATGTTATTATAGACAACTTAATAAGGGAATTATCAAGAAGAAATGAAGCATATAGTGTGTTAAATAATAGGTTTGGATTTTTGAACAATTTAAAAGATCTTGATAATGAGACAATATCGAAATGCTCTAATTCTTTAGTAAAAACATATAACACAGACTTGGAAACCTCCCTTGACATTGAATGCATCCATTTCCAGGCATTAGCAAGACGTGAAAACTTGACAAGTATATCATCAATGTCAAAATATTTAAGAAAAAGTGGACTAGACACCACGTTCCCAAATTTAGATGTTGCAATACGAATGTTTCTTTGCATTCCTGTTGGAAATTGTAGTTCTGAGAGAGCATTTTCAACTCTAACAAGAGTAAAAAGTAATTTAAGGTCAACAATGGGTGAAACTAGATTGAATAGCCTTTCTATTTTGACAATTGAACGTGACATTGCTACAACAATAAATTATGATGATGTCATTGAAAGTTTTGCTATGGCAAAGGCAAGAAAAAAACCTTTATAGATTTAATAAAATGTGTCAAGAGTTATACTAAGTCTATAATTGTTTTAAAAAAATTCATATACAGGTGGGTCGTAGGTCCCGGGTGGGAGGGGTCGCATGCTCGGGAACCTTAATTCGGCCCTCGTCCTTGTCTAAAGACTCGAGTCACATTCCAACAATCTAAAGATCAAAAATTCTGTATGCCAACATAGAAGTGTAGCATTTCAAAACTCTTCTATCACATACGAAAATACACATTTCAAACTCTAAAAAAATGGCTAGTCGTAAAGTATATTAAATTACGAAACCTGAAAAGCATGGTATACAAAGAAGAAGTGATTAGTTAAAGGAGTAAGCAACGTCACAATGAACATTGAATAGATTGATTCAAAGACATTAAACAACGCAGCTAAAATAAAAAAAATACATAAAATTGGAACACTATCTATACAAGAGCCTATTAGGATATCCATCATTCTATCACAAATTTAATCTTGTTTGTTTAATTCAATATAGCCTATATTTTCTAAAGGATCTTCGTCAGAAAACACCTATAGGCAATAGTAACATGCAATCATTATAGCCAAATCACGATTAACTCCACCAAATAGGGTCGATTGAAACTACACTAACAATTTAAAACCACTATACTATAAGTTTGGGCTACTGGAGATTGCAAAAAGACAAGCTCACAGCATGGTTACCTGTTTAAAGAGTTAAGTGCATTTGGTAGCAGGAGAGCTTCTTGATTCCTAAAAACTGCATTGGCTACAAATACAAGCAAAACAGAAAAAAACTACAAATTCTGAAGTTTCTAATGGATACGCACAAATTCCATGAATGGAGATTAGAATGGATGTCATCAGATAATTCCCATGTACTACAGAAAGAAGTTCCGTCTCAAAGGAAATGTTGGTCCTTGCCCCTAGTAATGAAGAGGACCGCTGCAATGGGTGAACATGACTCCAGTATTATTTGTTGGTACATTGTGTATCCATACCTTATTTGTAGCTCCACCTTATTTGTTGGTACATTGTGATGGTAAATTGGCAAATTTAAAGCCTAATTCGCAACTTTTCCAAAGATATCCTACACAATCGCCAAAATGGGGGATTTGGATCCGAGTTGCAGCAGAAAGATCTCGGAAAATTGTTTAGAGCTGCTTCTCTCGTAGATCGTGAATGCTTATCTCACTTACTTTTATTTTGATTAGAGCTGCTTCTTCTAAGCATTTCATATCTTCGTCTCCTACAATGCATTCAACTTCATCCCGTGCCAATAAGAGAAGAATGAGCATATGTCAAGGAATGCCTCCTGAGCACTTTGTTCAAGCTCATGATATGCAAACATAATCTTGTCCTCATTGAAATTGTACTCCTTGTCCCCGCTGAAAGGCTGATCTCCATGCTTAAGCCAATCGATACTTTTTCATAAGCTTCAACTTTATTTTCTCGTTTACGGATATAGCCTCCAATCACTTCCAAAAACAGAGGACAACATCTATAAATCTCTACTATCTCCTTGACTGCGGTCTTTCTTCCAATCTAAATGCCTCGGCTCCTCACTTGGATTACAAATTCTTCATATGGATGGAAATGAGTTCACGGAAGAATTAGCCCCAATATCGAGAAGACCTTGTGTGGCTTCATTTTGGTATGATTTTGGCATCAAAGAAATCTTCCATCATGGTGTCATGGAGAAATTTAAGGGTTTTAGAGCTTATGATTCCTACTATAAGCTTATTGAGAAATTGCTTGCCTGACCTCCTTTGTAGTTGAGAGAGTTGATAATTCTTGAAAGTGGGAGATTTCTAAGACTTCCAAGTTCAATAGGGCATTTTAAGCATTTGAGAAAGATATACTTAGGAGGTGGCTTCGATGGTAGCGGTTGATTTGGAAGAGTTCCGTGATCTCCAATCACTGGAGCACTTAAAGTTGAAATTGCTCCAATTTCTATTGCGGTAGTTGAAATTGTTGCTAGTTTCTTTTAAGCGGTTGACAAGTGTGAAATATCTAGATGTATCACAATGCAAGATGCTTAAGTTCAGGTTAGACATGTTTGAAAATATCATGAAGCTTGAATATTTGAACCTCGATGATTTGCTTGGAATTGGAGTTGTTGCCGGTGAAATCACAAATCGACATTTTGAGAGAGCTCTATCTCGCAACATACCAAGTTGAGGGATTTCACCAACATTGGTTAACTCGGCAAGTTGGAAACCCTAAGAATTGGGAGCTCACAAGTTTTGCAAATTTTTCTTCCTTGAAAGTATTTGGAATGGATGTTTTCCCAACGCATGCTGCACACTGAGACTTGGGCTTGATGCACCCACAAGAAAGGTCCAAGCTTTGAGCTTTGATTCGATCATTCCCTAGATGGCAACGAGGGATCATTAAGCTATAGCTCTTCTCCTAACATGATAATATGCCTTATATTACTAACCCAAGGTGCTAATCTCTCGGGGTTGGATCTTTCACCAATTTTTTTGCAGATCTAGGGCCCCTCCTAGTTATCATTTAGCAAAATAAACATAAGAACGTCAATCATTTCTAACCCTTCCTGGTAGGAATCTTCAATGTTTAATCTCATCACAAGAAATTTCCAATACCAGCAACCTCTCAGATTAAGAGACTTTACTGATGAAGTTTAGGATTATAATCCTTCAATCTAATCAGCAGACTCAACAGATCAAAATGCTATAGTTTAATGATTAATCTAAACGGCATGTCTTATCGGCAAAGATCCCGATATGTTGTTATCTAAGTTAGAGGAAGCATTAATGAGGAAGAAGATGCAAGAGTGAATCGAGTAAAGTGAGGCAAGGGTCCCAAATTTAGGAATTGGGGATTTAGTAACTTGCAATTTTTCAAATATGTGCAAAAAGGTACCAACTAATATTCAAAGTTGAAAGTCACATTTCAGATTTGGATGGAAGTGCAAATTAGGCGTGATTCTTTGGGGCTATATCGGGAAGATCCAGTATCATGTGGAGTGTGGTAAAGGTTCTAGATTTAGGATTTGGGGATTCAATGGTATGCATATTTTCAAACATGAGCAAAAATACCAAAATAATATCAAATTGATATGCCAAGTTGAAAACCACATTTGAAATTAGATGCAGGTGCAAATTAAGTGTGGATGCAGGACATATATCACGAAGATCCGGTTGAATAGGGTTGCAACCTGAACCATTATCCTCAATCTAATCGTTAAGATTTACATTAACAAGTACATAATTTCACAAGATTTATGCAAAGACTCAAAAAACGTGAAATCAGGAAAGGGAGGCAAGGCTCCTTTCCTGATTGAGCACCCATTTCTTCGTATCAACTTATAGTTATGACACTCACATCAACCACCTATTTGGTTAACAAAAGCATCTAATTATATTTCAACAATAAACAAAGAAATAAATACTTTCTATGAATTGTAGATTACTCCTGTCCCAATTAGGACATACGCCAACTAAATACAAGCCCCACGGTCCCATGGCTTTGCAATTATTTTGCACCTTGGACAAAGACCGAATCCTTTGCAATGGCCGTATATTTTTCCAATGACCATGTATAGAGCTCAAGATCAACAACACTTAATAGAGTGTTTCATAAAGAATGGATATAAGCGAAGAAAATAAATAAGATCTTAAAAAGTACGAAGAAGAATTATAAACCACATCAAGATCGGCATGACTAAAGAGGTCTAAGGCGAGTTTCTTTTCCTATAGTAAAGGGATTTCTAACAAGATAATGAGAATATTGAATCAAGATTTCTCCTATGCCACAAAGTATCAATATCATAGGTATGAACCCCATGCCACACTAGAAACAAATATGCCTGGAATTTGGAACTCGGTATTGGTTACGTGGATTTGACTAACTTCAAAAGCAATCTCTAAGCTCCTATGAAATCTGCATTCATTCAATAGTTGGTCAACATAGTGAAGAGGGAATTGAGAACTAAACATGACTTACTCATTGGAAAATTGGATGTGAACAACATAGATCATACATTCAAAATCTCACTAAAGAATTCCTATAGGGGATGTCACTAGAAATTGTTTGGGCTCTTTGAAAAGAGTATAACAACAAATTCCTTCAATACATAGATGAGCATTGGATGAAACAGAGATGCCTTGTGTGAGTTGAGAAACATTCAAGAGGTTAGAGAATATAAGTCTACGAAATATGTGTCAATCAACGGTAGATTCCAACCACAACACATTGGCTACGGTTCCATACTACCATACTATGCCTCTGTTCCATACTACCATACTACACTAAGCATATAGATTCTCTAGTAATAAAAGGTCAGAAATTATAATTCTTACCACACTGCTTGCATCTCTTTCTCCACAAAGCAAAAGTAGACCATCTGAACGAGCACTTGTAGTTGCATACCTATCAATGCAAGCAAACGATTAGCAATGGAAGATTCAACAGATACCTCACTGACTTATTGAAACGAGATCAATACATTTGTCTACAATTTTTTGAATATAAAAATTCAAGTCGTTATGATTAGCCCCACATGTCACAAACTAATTAAAGATCAATCAACCTTATTGAGTATATTATAGCCATCTCATCAAAAAGAGAGTATATTATAGCCATCTCATCAAAAATAAGGTTATAGAATTTCTTATGAGGCAAAAAAAGACATCTTAAAATGTACAGATACATGCTATAAATCTGGTTATCACATAAATATCTATGTTTGACACTCATTTGAGCAGTTTTATAGACCGATCAAACTCTCAATAAGTTCATAAAACAAATCAATAAGTTCCTTTGGTAATGAAATAACCAATAATTCATAAAATAACAAATCAATTTAAATCTATTTTTGGATAGGAAAAATGTCTATTCTTTTTTTCCTCTTTTGATGAGGAACTATAATAGATGGTGCAACATGATAATCATCACGAACTCTTGTCTGTTGGATTTCTAGGTTGTTTTCAGATGAGTTGTAAGAAGGTCAATCGATTCATTTTGTCCAACAACAAAATCATCACATCCTTACGTGGCATCTTCATGTTCTTTGTCGGTTGCACCCTTTAAGGAGTTTGATTGTTGCACATCCTATTAAACAACATACTTTAGTTAATTAAATCATCACAACAATTATACTTAAATGTTTTATTATGTCATCAAATACTATAATAAACTTACCTCGATTCATGCTCAATGACCAATTTCTCCCCTCGATCTATCATATGTTGCTTGGAGCCGTTGGGAACCATGCATTAAAGCATATTTTAGATATTCATCTGAAGATTCCTTTCGAAATTGGTGAACCTAAGTGTACAAAGACATTTTAATTTATCAAGTATCATTTGTCATCCAATACATTCAAGTCACCTTGAATAAATATAAAAAAATTAAATGAAATTATTCACTTACCAAGCTCCCACGAATACTATTATACCCACCCGACCCCAATTTATGGGACCCAATACATGACAACCTAGCTTGGGTAGCCTTTGTTGTATCTCGAAGGCATCTTTTACCTCCTTCTTGCGTAGATGGCATGTACTTTGGATTTTGAAGGACTTTCTCTTGAATTTGGCATCTTTGATAAGCTCATCCCATGTTGTTTGGTTAGTGATCCAAGCTGGTGGGGATATCTCAAGTCATTTGTTAGCTTTGACCTTATTTTGTCTCTTTTAGAATGAATGAATTTCCGTGCATAATGCATTATGAAATCCTTGTTAAAACCGGGATTTCCAAACTCTTTATGACATCTTCAAAGAGTTCATCTTTCTTAGAATTGGCTTGCTTTCTCCAATCCACTTGTATGGTATTTCCAAATAGGCATTCGTGCGATGAAATAGAAATTGGAAAAATTTGACCCCATTTCATCTTTTAAGACATTTCCATACGAGATTAACAATATTGTAACCTCTTTCTTTTCCTTTTGTGTTAACTTTGGAGATTGTTGTAGTCATAGGGGTCATGAGTAGCTTCCCCATTAGGTACATCGGGGGCATGCCATTTTCTTCTGTATGTATAGAGCATGAATGTTTGTTAGGATTATTGTTAACCATGCAATATGAAAAATTGTTGTTATGACTGTTTTATAGCACATGAATGATAATTAGGACTGTTAGGAATATTTTATACATAATTAATTATCATAAGCATACCCGTTCAGGTGCAGCAAGACCTGTACTTTCAAGAATGTAGACTCCAATGCATGAATTTGCTTAATTACTTCTGTCTAACTTCATAAAATTCAAGAGTATACGGTAAGAGTGTTAAAATTTTGGATTGTGATTCTATGAGACTTGTTAAGGAAACATGTTGTGGTGTTGGAGGGAGAATTCAAAGAGAACCCACACATGAAGGGTTACTCCTTAACTATGGTGTTATCCTATGTGTTGGCATGCTTGATGGAACTGGAATACTAAATTTTTCAATGTTGGATGTAGAAAGTATGGTACGGGATTTACTTCTCGACGGCACTCTCATGTTAGGATTTTCTAGTGCATATGTAGAGGGCCTACCATGATCCTTCAAAATATCATAAAATAAAATTATTAATAGTCAAAAAACACTTGAAAGTTGTATGTAACATTGAACAAATTCACTAACAAATGAATAATAACATATGCAATACTAAATTTCCATTTCATTTCATGTATCAAAATATATATATATATATATATATATTCAAAAGGACCAAAAGGTGTGCATCTTCATATAATCTTCAATAAGGAAACATGTGCAATGTATGCATTGACATAGAGAAAAAAACATTAGCAATCCACTCATAAAATATATCAAATTGTGTTATGTCCTTACAATGAATTTAAGGTTTACATTATGATTAAATAAAATCATCTTCATCTCACATTACAATTTCCTCATCTAGAGGCATGAATACACCATAATTAATGGGCCCCAGATCCACAAATAAATTAATATCATGGTTCTCATGATCTTCATCCCCTTCAGCCATAGGTAAATGATGATCAATAAACTCATCATGTTCATGTATTTGATCACCAAAATGTTGTTCTTGTCCTTCTAGAACTTCATCTTGTTCATATTCATCATCAATAGTCATGTAATCATCATCCTCCACTTGGTCATCTATGTCTTCAAGTGGATATTCTACCTCTTCAATTACATCATGGCCTTCTACATCTTTGGAAAAGGTGACTCTTCGTCCTCTTGGATCATAATCTATCACAAAGGACCAGCGGGGTGTTCTAAATTTGGAACAAGAAATATTTGATTGCATTGGTTTGGAAACACATAAGGTTCAGAAGTAGATTCAAACCTCGATGTATTTATCATATTGAATCCATTCTCATGCAACAAAATAGTTTTGTCAAGGCCCACTTCAATGAGCCTATACCATTCAAAACGAAAAATAACTTTTTTTAAAAGATGTGAAATCAAGCTCTATTATATCCTCCAACACTCCATAATACTGAAGTGTACTCGTGATTGTGTTTGTGTCATATGCATGTGAACGACACTCCACTTCAAATGGTGCTGAAATTCCACTATCATAAGTTTTCCACTTCTCATCGATCTTCCTGATTCGAAAATGATGACTGCTAATCCACATTGCTTTGTAATATGTTACCTAAATGCATATGTACATATTATCCAATTAGATTCAAGGACACAAAAAGTTAACTAACTAGTTTCAACGATAAAAAAATCTTTAGATTAAACAATTTTCATCATAATACTTTATTTGTATATTACCTCCCCATTTATAGATCCTTTAACGAAATCTACTAGTTTTTTTTGTGCTTTCATTCCCTTGGTTGCCTCTTGTTCAACATTTGTCTTTAACCAATGCCATGAGCATCTATCTCGGCCATTTTATTTTATGGCATGGGAAGTCCTCTATTAGAGTTTTGACCATGTCTATTATATATATCATCCCATGCCTTCTCATCTTCTATTTTCTTTTGTTCAAAGCATACTTTTTCTGTGCAAATCCCTTCACAACAAGTCTTTCCTTGTACCTCTTTTTCCACCTTCTTCTTCCTTCAACATGTAAACCCACTTGTTCTGCAATGCTCTCTTTCTGTAGGAAACTAAACCAAATCCCAAGTTTGGTTGTGTTCCAAGGAGTCCATCTCCTCATCCATGCCATGCTCCCAATTTTTCCATGTTTCTACCTGCATTAATTCTTCAAAACTTTATGGTTCTCCACCATCTATCAATAAACAATAGTAAAGCTGATATGAAGATAATCTTGTAGGAGGTTTACTTACCCTAGTAGAACGTCTCACAAGATTTTCTAGAGTTTGAGGCTCTTGTTGTTCTTTCGATTTGATCTACAAAATCAACACCGAATGTGCCAGGATTGATGCCAACTTGTTGATTTTCTAGCCCTTTGAGCACTTCTCTATATTTTATCTCATCAAGTGCTACATACTCATACTTTTCCAGCTTCTTATCATGTAGTTGTTCCATGTACATAACCCTTTCACTAAAAATAACAACCCCACTCTACATGATTTTACTCTCATCCAAACTCCACAACCGAGAATCCAAAACATTAGTATCATACCCAATAAAAGTACATTTATTTGACTTAGCTTCTAGCTTAGTCCTATTCTCTTTATCAATGTGAGTAAAAGCTTCACAACCAATTTTTTTAGAAAAGAATAGTTTACCTCCTTACCGGTCCAAGCCTCCTCTGGTACTCCACCTTCAAGAGCACTTGAAGGTCCTCTATTTATCAATTAAACAACAATATCTACAACATCTTCCCAAAACTGTAAGGGCATTCCATCATGTAATCTGATGCTCCTTGCACACTCCATGATAGTCTTGTTCATCCTTTCTGACACACCATTCTATTGTGGTGTTCTAGAACTATCTTCACCCTACGGATTCCATTGAAGAACAATAGTTATTAAATTCATTGATGCAAGACTCTCCACCATTATCTGATCTAAGACACTTCAAATTCAAACCTATTTCATTCTCAACCAAAGCTTTCCACTTCTTGAAAGTATCAAATACAATGATTTCTTCTTTATACAATAAACCCAAACCTTCCTAGTAACATTATTAATAAAAGTAAAATAATAATTTTAACCACCAAGAGAAGAAACTTGATCCGACCACCACACATGAGTAATAACGTGGTTCACCTAATTTAGGTGCATCCACCAGAAACAAGCCACACTTCTCCTTTATTCAGTCCCGAGGAATACAATACAATTATCTCTCTTTTCATACACTAAAGAGTAAATCCATGCACATATATATAACTTGTGCACCTCTTTATAAAAGTTTTCATCAACCAAAAACAACATAAATATCACATGATTATTAATAAAATAAACATCGATATAACTCAAGTCTATTAATAAGACAATTTACTATTTTTATCTATGACCATGATTTCTTCACAAAAATATAAACAAGAAAACCAAACGCCACTTCAACTTGCAATCAAGGTCCACAAATTCAACAAAAAATGCATAGGATAAACTAAAAATCCACCGATAGAGCGAAAACAAAAACGACATATGTTAAATGGAGGAAAATACAAAGAAAGCGATAATAGGGTTTCTACCTTGGTATTTACATTGACAGAGCCAACAACTTACATCGACCACTAACTTCACCTAATGCAACTTCGTATTTTTTTGAACAACACTTTGCTTTGGGGATAGTGAAAAATTGGCAATCTTTGCAACGATCTTGCCTATGTAAAATGACAAAAAAAAAATCAACACGGTAACACCATGAAAAAGACTCCAAGCAATAACATGACAAAGCAAACACAGAAAATGACAAATCAACATAGTAAACACATAATCAACGGTTCCAACCATTTCTATGGTCTTGCATGTGTACGGAAAACTTGGTCTTTGTTGATCCCAATAGTGCAAGTCACCCTCCACAACAAGAAACACATATCGATGTGAACAAGTAGAGAATATATTGCGAACAACAATGTTAAAGGTGAGATAGAAAATACAATATCATATTAATCTGAAATGACTATCCATACAAAAATTTTAAAAAATAATGATTGAGAGTGGAAACTTAGCCTCTATGAATACCTATTTGAAAAATAACAATTTATTATTTTACAAATAAAATGTGATAAAAACATTTAATTGATTTCCTTCTATTGAGCTCTACAGGTGATTTGTTGGAACATTGTAAGTGTTCGAAGGGACAAATAATTAAAAAATAGTGGAAAAAATAAAAAATCAATTAACAAATAAAAACTATTATTTAGGAGGAGAGGACTATGGCGTTTAGGCACTCTAATCATTTATAAATGCTTATCAATAAAATATATGGTACATTTAAGAATGAACCATGAGTTATGGAGTTTTAAGCACCAATTCATTTAAGGCAACCTAAACCACACTCAAGATTTACTAAGAAAACAATAAATACATATAAACGATGAATGATCAATCTTGAGAACCATAATACCACCACAATTAGATTAAGAAACAATTATTTTGGGAGCTTAATTTCTTACAAGACAAAACGAGCTGATTTTTTTCGACAATGTCATACATGTCCATGTAACAATGGTAACAATTCTTTGCATGCGTCCAATCCATTTGAGAAAGATATGTTAGCTTGTGGGAACAGTTATTATCATATATAAAGAGAGCACTCTGCTAGCAATTACAACTGCCCTCCATTCTAAATGCATGTATGGTAGAAGGACACTCATAAGTTTCACATAAACTACATAAAATCCTCTCCTCTCCGTTAAATTTTCTAAATGAAATCTATCGATAAATCACTTTATACAATTATGCAATCATATGCCGTTATTATGGGGCTTATATTGTTCTCATAAAATATATCTTCATTGGACTGAAATTCTCCATTTTTGAAATCTTCATTTTTAGGTTATCTCGCATTAAAAATATTGGTACTACTGCATTCTATACGAGACCCTTCCATGAATCTTTTAAGGATTAAAGTTTTAGGTTCAAATGTAATAATTCCCTAACATACTTAGATATTACTTTTTGTTGAACAAATCCTAGTTCCCTTTAGGTAGGTGGATCCATTAATCCTTAATGGGAAATAGAAGAACTCGTGGCTTTTAATTATTTTATGTTTTTCTCACCAAAGCCCTTTGCCAGTGTTGCATTTTGAGACATACCTACTGGTTTTACTTCTTGAATCAAGCAAATTTTTATAAAGAAATTTTAAATGAGGATATGTTTGCAGATGAGGAACATGGCTGCACTTTCATATTGTTATAAAAGTTCCTATATAAATAATGAAAAAGTTGGAAACACGAAAACTATTTTGTTATTAAATGTGCCTATATCTTATTAAAAACCCGAATAAATGAAGTCAAGAATACTATTTTCTAGTCATAATTTTATAGCTTTGACGGACACACTTTAGTCACATATTTTCTTATCATGGATTCTATTTCTATTTTGAATGATTTCAGTATTGATGGAGGTATAAACATTAGCATCTTGATTCCATCTACCACGTTCTTAGTAGGTTGTAGGAAAATAAAATAACTTGGCAGAGATATCTCACGCTGCCATTGTTGTTGCATAGTGCTCACATTCATTGCGCCTCCCCACCCAAATTCTACCTCATAATATTTAGAATGCATCAAATCACTAATTGAAACTACATTTTCAAACTTCATATTGACGTCTAATGGAGACGGGCTCATCACGGTTTTTGAGTGTGAGTTTTTGTGTAAAGAGAACCTTAATTTCTTTATGATCATTATAGCATGCAAAAGAGATCCACTTAGAAGGCCCTGCACATTATCCATTGCACACGCAATACCATAGGCATTTCCATAGCCTCCCTTTGGAAGAGGGGGCTTAAATGATCTCCTCACATCCATTGCAAAGAGAAGCTTCACATTCTTGCTATGTGGAATTCAAAAAGCTTTTATCTTTGCTAGCCAAACCAATGCTGCTACAATTTCGAATGAAGAGAAACTTTATTTACATTCTTCCATAATGCATCGGCTGATATGATTTATTATCTCAAATTTTATAACAAGATATGTTTGAACAAACGTCTCCTCAATTAGAGGTGTGTGTATAATTTGAAGATGATCCATCTGGAGGGGCATACAATCTTCTGGCTTCACCAGTTATCTATTCCATATCAGTTCAATTGAGGGCTTAACCTCTCCTCTTACCATCTCTGCCATACCTGGAAGAAACTGGCGAAATCCTTTTCCATCCCATACACTACCATACATATTCGCTCTCACAACAAAATCCCCTCGGGTAAAACGAGTTACCCATATGAAAGACATGCAACAAAGAGAACATAAGCATGCTGTTAATAGAAACATGTATGCAACCATGAATACATCATTTCAAGTTATTATTTTTACCCAATATCAAACCAGCCATATAATCACCTAAACAATATAGAGATGGAGGTCCTCAACATCTGTATCCTGTGGTAGGGAAAAAAGCAACTTCTGGAATGATGGATTGTAGTCATCCAAATCTGTTAAGACTGAAAGGTTGCTGTCATCTATGGCTTCCAGAAATAGAACACCTTTCCCTATGCACTCCACTACAAGTCCCCCATTTGCTTTATTTCTGAGCCACCCAACAAACTAGTAATAATAAACAAGCACCTTGGAGAGATCCTCTCGAATCGCTCTTGCACGATCTGCAGAGACTCTGTCTGAGGCACTGTAGACTAATAATAAGTTAGAAAATGCTCTTGCCATGTTGTCAATCGCACAGAGAGGGAGGATTGTTTTGGGCGAATGAAGGCACATGTCACCATGGCTCACTCAATGATATTCACATGGAAGTCTACTAACAAACTTTCCTTCTTCATCTGAACATATTCTGGAACTTTCTCTCCCTTCTCAGGACAGAGCAGCTGGATAATTATTAAGTTTTCAAAAATAGGATGGGAATTGAGCAGCAGGATAATTGTTTATGTAGGGAAAATGATACAGTGAACATGGGTTGGTGTTTACTTTTACTGTGATTAATCATGTGGGTCACTGTGGGAAAGGTCTGGGTGCCGTTTGACAGAGCCAGGTATCGAACAGTGGGGATCATGTTTGGTGATGACTAACGTGCATGTTCGACAAAGAAATTAATCGCAACGGTCCATTTTACTGCCTCCTCTCCAATTTTTTGCGTTGCCTTCATTAGAATTTAGGTCGATGAAGCTCAGCTTGTTAGGAGGAAGAAAGGCTAAGATGAAATAGGGGGTACATGGGTTGATTACGGTGTTATGCAGACTGCCGATTTGCTTAGTTGCTCTGTTAATGGCAGGATCCGTTTGGTCATAGTTAAAATATGTTCACGTCATAGTTAAATTAGACTAATTTACTATAGGAAAATGGACATTGCGTCCATGCCATAGAAAGAGAGGGTTGCAGACCCAAGTACTGTCCTCGTTCTGTCTCAGCATGTGATCAGTTCCAGCTCTTTATACCATTGTATCAGATCTAAATATTTCATGAAAAATGTTAATGTGGGTTGTAGGCCATGATGGAGCACCATTCATCAATTACAGTAAAGAAGCACATGGTCTTTGGACAAGACAATGGTGGCCTTGTCTTGTTATGGAAGGGAACACCATTTCATGAAGAATCTCATGATCTCCCACCTTCTCGGAATGACTCCTCAAGTATTGTGATTCGTATACATATAAACTAAAAAAGTGTGTTATGATTTTATTTCATTCATATCCATGGTATATTCTTATATCAAGAGTCCAATGTGACTAGTCCCTCCTTATCATTGAATTGTTGGATTGTTTTGAAAGTACTTAACATTAGATTATTTTCAAGTGATCAATATTAAATTGTTTTAAAGTGATTGACGTGGATTTTGAATTAGGGAAAGTGAAAAGATGAAATGACAACCACAATAAATATGAAGACATCATGACATCTTGATTGACGTGAAGGTAGGAAAAAGGGATGAAATTTGGTATCCAATCATAAACTAGATAAATATACATATAAATATATATTTAAGCTTTTTGGATAAAAATATGCATGTGTAGATTTGAAGTCATTTGAAAATTAACATTAAAAAATAAAAATAACTTCTTATTTGTCAAAAGATGGAAGTAATAGGAATAACAATGCGACTAGTCCCTACCCTAACATTGAATTGTTGAATTGTTTGAGAATAAATAACAATTTATTGTTTTAAAATAATTAGCATTAAATTATTTTAAAGTAAACAATATTATACTAATTTTAAAAAGTCATTATAATATTATTTTTAGCTAAAATAAAATAAAATATATGTAGGGTGTAATATAAGGAAAAAGTGGCACTATTCTTTGACAATAGTTAGAAACTAGCAATTGCACATGAGCTACAAATTGCACCGAAGGGATGTTCATGTCATGTTCTAAATCTCTCTTTTTGGAAAAGGTTGGGAGGATGCTAACAAAGGTTGTGGAGTCTAGCTTTATATCTATTGGATGCATTTTCAGAAAGGTTCTAAGGCATTTTCAATAGACCCTATTGCAAAATTTTCCTAGAAGTAGTTCAATATGAATAGTGCATTCCGGATGTCCAAACATTTTATTTATAGATATTTGGAAACAAAAACTAGTCACTTCTATGTCATTGCAAGTGTTATATGATACACCTTGTTATAGTGGCAACCCGATGTGTACTAATTGGTTTACATAGCATTACCAATAATATCAACAAGAAAATTGTTATTTTTTTAAAGGATGGAGCCTATTTGCATCTCTCACACCATTTTGTCTTGTAATAATCTTGAAGATAAAATTGGTTGCAGTGTGGCAATCGACATGTACATATGTCTACTAGAGCACTTGCAACCATGTGTGTCAAAACCTACTTTCATTATGCTTCCACATATGGCCATGCCTTGCTCGAAAGATCTCCAACTTTGCATGGAAGCATCAATTACATTTTTTAAAGATAAAAAGTAAAACAACAAAATAAACATACGGTTTGTTTTATTATTAAAAATCACTTATTTAGGGAATGTCAATTGCACTTTTAAAAGATAAATGAAAATTTAAAAAAGGCACATGATTTTTTACATCTCAATGTATATTATGACCTCTTTTTTAGAAATTAGTAAAATAATTTTATTAGGATGGATAGTATTATGGTTATGGAGGAGTTGTTTAATGTGATATTACTAAAAATAATGCCCATCTTATAAGCTTGTCAAGCTTTGTCTTCTTCAATTCGATTTTTTTCTTTTTTTGTTTGTGTTCAACGCATGCAATTGAATATGTAATGTCCCACCGGGCATCGGACTCCTTTCCTACCTGCCTCTACTGCCACCTTGGCCTCCCCCAACCACCTACCTGCCAACTTTTATGACTGTCTTGCTTCTGTCCTTGCATGAGGAGATGGGAGTCGGTGGAGTCCCATTCTTTTTCTTCATCTGGATCTCTTTTGGATCCTTTATTCAATGCGAGTGGTTGTGAGGCCGTGGAAAATCCCATTTTCCTTTGCTGGGCACCTGTTCCCAAACTGTCATTGTTACCTGGTTGCGTGGGCGTTTTATTTTCTTTCTCCTGGCACGTTTTCTTGCCCTTGGTTGCTGCGTGAGTCTGGTTTGACGTGGGTGTAGATGAAGCTACAAGATAGTGTAGCAGGCTTGTTACCTCCATTTTCTTGGGTGCTGCGAGGAGTGTTCTGGTTGCACGCGACCACAGTCGTGACCAGTTGTTGCAAAATCTTGCAGCTGTAGTAGAAGCCTTTTTGAGCGCTCCAACAAGCAGGTGGTCCAACTTCGTTGTTATCTGTTCAGCATCGACTGCATCCTCAAATTCAAGATTCTCCTTCAAGATATTTGTTTCAAAATCGATTAAGTGACAGTGAGAGTGTTACCAGGAGACCCGATGAAATTTATTACAGAGATTCTCTATCGGTTTCTTACTTGTCTTACGATGTAACTCATGGAAGAGAATCTCATAGGCGTGGATCTGTTTCATTTTAGTATATTCATGAAGCATGATTTGCTTGCTATTATATGAGCTTCTTCATCGAGTCACTAAGTAGGCAGGCTCTCATGGCGAGGGGTGAAAGGAAAGAGAGGGTGCAGGAAGGAGATCGATGAAGGATAGAGGAGTTAAAAAGAAACTCGGATGTAGTTGGTTTAAAGGCAATAAAATGGTGCAGGCTTTTGTGTAGGTGACAGATCACACCCACAGGCACGGGAGATCTATGCAGTGTTGGAGAAAATGTCTTGGGAGCTGTAAGGTGTGTTCTTGTTGGGGATCCACAGCAACTACCTGCAGCAGTAAATAGCCAGGCAACGGGCATGCTACAGTTTGGTAGAAGCCTTCGTGAGCACCTCCAACAGGTAGGTCGTCCAATTATGTTGTCATCTGTTCAGTATCAACTGCATCCTCAAATTCGGGATTCTCCTTCAAGTGATTGCAGGGCATGAATCAGATGTCATATTGCAAGCAGGGCATAAATCTGCTTTGGAACCAGAAAAGATGGAACTTGACACCCAAAAAGGAACACATGGAACATGTTGACTCTGTCCAAAAGAGTCCTTTGGGAGTGCTACAGAGTTCTGAGGTTTTGTACCATGATGGAATGGAAGGTGCAGCAGATGACTCTGAAACCACACACACTGTTCACGGGTTGAATGAGAGCAGCTTGATATAAGTGCACCAAAAGCCCTGGATTCCTCTGTGTGTTTTCAGAAGCCTGGACTTGGAGATGAGGCAGAAGCAAAGCCAGAAAATTCATTGGACAAAGATGAAATGATGATATCGAGTCTCTGTGGCACAAGCATGGTGGAGAAACACTCTATTATATTAAGTTCAAAAGAGCCTTCTAGCAGATGTTGACTGCCACACTGCAACCAAGTTTATCTCCAAGATTATATTGCTAGAGAAATTGTTGTGGGTAATGCAATCCAGCTCTCTCATCTTAAACAATGACAATGTTCTTATGGAGATTATTGGTGCTGCTAAGTGAAGCAAGCTGTAAGCAATGGGCTGCACATTTGCACTATAACAAGGTGCATCATATGAAACTTGCAGCGATAAGAAGGAATCAGACTTTATTTTCACTTTCAAAAAAAAAAATATTCTTTTCTGAGTGTTAAGAGAATTTGGACTATCTTTGTTTACTTCATCAAATCTGATGTATGGTATGCATCTCTGGGATGAAAAGCAAGAAGAAGAGTAGGTGGAGATTGGGAAAAGTAGGAGAGTACTGCTTGAAGGAAATGGAAAGCTACTTGGGCAGAAGCCAGGAAATGTGAGAAAGAGCCTGCAGTAAATCCAATGCTAGGAGACTACGAGGAGAGCATCTCTTGATATTTCTTTTCTCCAACTTTGTCATTCTGTATGGTCTTTTTCTCTGGATTAATTGGGTTGTCTTGTGGCCAAGGGCATCGTGCTTTTATTCATCACAGACTTTTTCAAGGAATACTTGGTTGATAACAGCCTTGATGACCTCATAGGACTGCTGAAGCGAGGGAAGATGGAAGACAATCTCCTCGAGTTGTTTCCAGTGCAGAAGCGTACTACGAGGCGGTGTGAGGTGGATTTGCGAAAGGACTCAACTGTTAAATTTTTCTGCCCCATCTGTCTATCCAGTTATCACTTTTGGCCCTTTGACATCGCCAGCAGCAGTACTCACATCCTTGTCTCATGCTATTGTTTTTATGCTGGCCCGTGTGGAGTCTGTACGACCTGTTGAAGCTGGAGAAATAGGCAAGATATTTCTACACCTTTCTACTACTATTATATTTACAATTATTGTGAAATCGAACCACTTTTCCTTGCATTGATTTGTCAGTTAGATGTCATGATGGGAGATTTCCCTTTCTGCTTGTTTCTTCTCGTTTTAGCTTTTATCGTTGATAGTATGTGGGTCGAAAGGATGTGTGTGCCCTCTCCTCTGAATGTTATGTTTCCCTTACTCGAATGATAGAACTTCATCTGTTTGTTTATGTATTAATTCTTCTCTGCGATTGAGTTGCAAGTTGTTATGTTGATTAACTAGTATTTTCGATATCATGGAAGTAAGTTATGATAAGCTGTGAAGCTCCTCCCTAGTACCCAAGTTGTCTTTTGACGTTTTTGCTAGCTCCTTCGCAAGTCCCTTTGATAACCTTTTGGCATCGAGAAAGAAAGGTTGTAGGATTGTGTGATCAAGGCTTGGGGCTAACCAGCTTGAGTTTCGGTATTAAACTTTTTTGAATGAAAAGGTTGTGTGCAGTGTGTTTTCCGTCTCGCGGGTGTAGACTCTTATATTATCTTTCATCTTGTTTCTAGGCTTTTAAGGCCATCCTCAAGAAGTACCTTGACCATCCCTGGCAACTTGAACCATAACTAGCCTTACGGATCAACTAAGCTCGAGGTTCTTTGTGCGAATCTAGTACCTCGTTGACACTGGAATAGTTTGGTCTAATCCCCCTCTCAGAATTATTGCTGATGGCACTCTTCTATTTTTCCTAACTTGCATTATTTTCTCCCTTGTAATGTTAACGCTATTAATTAATATTGGTCAGTTTTTATGCATGTAATTACCGTAATAGGTTGTGATGGAGATTTCCCTAAATGTGATTGACCTTCGGGAAAAACTCAGCTTTCGTGTGATAATCTTATGAATTCATAGCGGAAGGTTTTGTTTTGATAAAGTCACTTAGAAATTATGCTTGTATCTATTTGTGCGACGGTTGACTGTGTTACCAAGGGTTGCCGTAAAATATGGTTGTTTTGGGATATGGGTAATTTATTTTAAATTAACCAAACATTAGTATTGTAGTGGAGGTTTGCAAATCCTTAGTGTTATAAAATTTGTTGATGACATTATTGTATACTCTTGTGTGACGGAACCCCCTTCTTCTCTCGCATGCTTACTACTAGCCTGTAAGACCTTGACCCTTCTTGGATGATTGGAAAATCTTGTAGTTAATGGTCAAAACTAGTATACTTTGCTTTCGCTTCGAAACTTATGTTGTGTGTATACTCTAATTGATTTCCGGTTTGAAACTCAATTATACATGGCTTTTGTGTTGATTTCTGAAACCCGTGTTTCCCCTTTCTTGGGCCGATCAACTTTTGTTCTTTTAGAAATGTATTATTTTAGCCTATGCGTTGGTACCTTTGATAAATTTCTAGATGGTTGGTCTAATTATATCAAATCTCAATCTTGTAATTATTATTTTTTAATTACTTACTTGATGGGAATTCTGTTTATGCTAGATTGTTTGTTTTCTCCTTATAGGGCCAAGGGCCATTCTCTTACGACTGCTATACTTTCGTTGTTATTACTCCTAACTGAAGTACAAGGTCTTCTCCTTCTTTGATTGGCATGATGAAGACTTTACTTTAACCTGATGTGTTAATAGTGTTTAGAGGTTTGAACCAATTCTTGTAATAAAGTGCTTCCTTTTCGTGATATTGTTAGATAATAGTTATGGTGGTTTTGTGTAGCCTTATCTTGCTCAGTTCTCGTGAACTGACTCTTGTAAAAATTTCTGCAGATGGATCTTGCGTGTAGATGAGGGATAGATTTGTAGACTTTTGTCATCAACCTCAGTTGAGAAGCTCCTTTGCTCGAAGCCTCTTTTTATGTTGTTCAACTGTTGTTAACGTCCGGTGGAAAGTTTTAAAGAGGATTAATGTCTTAGTATAATGTATTGTGGACCTTGTCTTCTGAACTTTGGAAACCTTGTATTGTGTGCCATCATTGAAATTATAAGAAAATTTTGTTATTGTGGTTGAGTGACTTGTGGAGTATCAGTATTTTAAGAAATGATGTAATCTTGTTTTGTTCTCGTAAATGAGTGTTGCTTCAACTTTGCCTTGAGAATAAATTCTGAGTAAACCTTGCCATGACTTAGTAATAAAGTGTCATAAGTAAACTAACATGGGATTGTTTAATACTTCAGGAAGTTAAATTAAAAGTTGTATTCAAATAAAATAACGTAGGGGTCACCAACTTGAGAGCAAGAAATTCTTTAAGTAATCAAGGGCAGGACTATCATTGTAAGTAACATTATATAACTTGATACCCCTAGCTACACTAATGAATACTATCCCTTTCATGGTGGGATTCTTAAATGAACTTAAAGGAAATCTATGGTTGGTTCTGGAAGATAATAAGATTTAATAAACAGGAGAAAACAATTTTGAAACCACACAATCTATCTCTCAGCCATTTGGAAAGTAAATTCTTTTACTCCTTGTTAATACTTTTAGCGAAGCCTAAGTAAAGTTGTTGTTAGTTCTGGTTAAGAACCCTAGCTTCAATTTAATACTGGCAATAACTAATGAGGTCCTAAAAATGTTTCATCTCGACCTTCTCCCTCTAACCCTTTTTCAAGGCACCTTGTATCTCTTCTCTTAAGTGTGTTGAACTTAAAAACCATGTTGTCTTGTGAGCAAGAACGAATCTTAGTAGCGTTAGTGGTGAGCAGATGGCCTTGTGGAATTTAAATACTCCTTTATCTTGATAAACGAATTAAACAAATAAAGGTCATAATAGAGAAGATTTAAAGATGATTACTCAGTTTCAAAAGAATAAACTTAGCTTGGTAAGAGGAATTGTATGAATCATATCTTGAACCTCCTTGGAAAACGTAAGCTAAGAATTGCAAGATATCTTATTAAAATAAATAACCCTCAAGAATAACTCTCGTGGTTAGCCCTAGCGTAAGTGTGTTACGTGAATGGACTTCTATGTTGTCTTGTCAAAAAGAAAAGTAAATTGTCCTTGATTTGTGTGAACGTTTCCGTGCTGCCTTTATGGCCATCCTTGTATCAAGTTGTTCACAGTGTTATTTGTATACTTGGTGACGACATGTTGCGTCATGTTATGTGTCAAGCAAGTCAAAAAAAAAAATTTATCCCTGTATTTCTTGTGTTGTTCATGTGTGGATTTTGGGTTATTCTGAGAATCTGATTCCTTTCATGCTTTGCCTTTCTTCAATTGTGCTCAAACCATGTAGTTGAATAAAACGTTCATTTCTTTATTAATAATTCGCTACCATGTGGTCCTATTAGGTGTTGTCATTGATGCAAAACCACATTAATGAAAAATTGGATGTTGGATTAGGGTCACTTGATGATGTACATGATGCTAACATGATGATTCAGATGTGTTTGTGTTGGTATAGTGAGATTCAGTGAGGATTGCTTGCTCTTGCAAGCCTATTCAGGTGCCTAGGTGATGTTGCATGAAGGTAGGAGCTTCTTGGATTCTTGAGAAGCATGTTGACATGATGGATAACATGTTTGGAGAGTTCTTGGGCTCTCACATCAGTAGCATGGTGCAGATACATGTCGGTGGTTATGTTGTAGGTGCTCATCTGGAGCGGTATAGTTGCTTAGGAGGGTTGAGATTGTGTTTTAGAGCTACATGAGCTCATGGATCTATGTTTTTAGTTTTATAATGATGTATCAGGTATTTTAGGATCATTTGGAGTGTTTATATAATGTATTTTGAGGTTGTTTCAATTATCTCTAGCCTTTATAGTGTAAAACCTTAAGAACTAGCTATGCAAGTCCTAATGGATGGAGAGTTTGAGGTATGGTGATGAATTTAGGATGATTTAATATATTATTAGGGTGTGTGATTGTGATGTGGAAAAAATTCAGGTTTTCATCATGACTATTTTTCATGATATGATGTTTTTTGTAGAACAAGCTAAAAAATAAGACAATTTCAAGTTCAAGTTTAAACTTCTGATGCTCACCCGAATTATGTGATTTTCATGGTACCTTGTGGATTTCAAGTATGTTTATAAATCAAGTTTAAAATATATCAAAAAAATAATGAGGTGGTTTTATCATCCTGTTTTTATCAACGATCGTTAAGAGGGTAAAGTGGATTGAAAGCCTAGCTAAACCCTTGCTAAAATCATTTGATAGAAAAACAAGTATATCAACATTTTTATGACTCATTTTGAATTTTTTTTTTGGATCTTGTAGATGACTCTTCCATATTTCCAAAAAGGTATTTTTAAACATGTGGTCCCCCAAAAAAAAAATGCAAGTTTCGAAGAGTTCAAGTTTGAGGAAAAAAATTGCCAAATGTGATATGATCTAAATTATTGTTGTGGAATGTATGAGAGTTTTTATTGATGTCCATGGAGGATACAGATCATGTTTGTGATGAAAAATTACAAGTTGAGCTCCATTCAGGTTGACTAGTCAAAGGGTAGTTTTGAGGCCATAAAAGAGGTCTTGATAAAATGGCCATAACAAGAGCTACATGTGGAATTTGGAGGTGATTAAAAATGTGTTGG
Source organism: Taxus wallichiana var. yunnanensis (assembly GCA_018340775.1). Lineage (NCBI taxonomy): Eukaryota > Viridiplantae > Streptophyta > Pinopsida > Cupressales > Taxaceae > Taxus > Taxus wallichiana. The sequence continues at coordinate 889,085,310 of CM031239.1, forward strand.
AAATAGGATTCATATATATTTCTATTTATATTATTTTTTTCTCATGATGAGGTGTTTTGATGAGGTTTCTAGGTCATTCTTTTGACAAAAATATTTTTTCCAATTCGGGACGAGATGCATTTGTGCAAGTTTTTAGTTGAGTGAAGCATGAGATGGATTATGTGATGTTTTATATCACATGGAGTGTGTATAGGAATGAATTTTTCATCAAATTAATCCATTTATAGGTCTTTAATGTTCATATAAATGTTTTTAGCAACTGATCTTTGGCAACAACGTCTTGGGCAAGATGATTTGGTGAAGACAAATGTTGTTGTGGTTTTAACAAGAGTTTGTTTCAAAGATTAGAACTTTATTGGAAGTGTTTTAAAGGATTAAGAAATTCCATCAAGTGGTTAAATGACATATTTTCATTGATTTTATCTCATTTGGCGATACAATGAAGTTTATACGGTGTTGAAGGGTGTAAGAAACAACTGTTTTGAGAAGTACAAAGAACACTGGGCCTAATAAATGAAATAATTTGATTGGTTGAGCTAAATTTCAACCATATATGATTTTTAAATTATATTTTAAACATGTGTGATGATTTTTATATCTTTAATAAAAATAGTTTTGGGATTAGGAGATTTTTGTCATCCCAATGCAAGGGTTTTTGGGATTTTTGGTACATGAATGAAGTGTTTTTGATAGGCTGACCTATATGGGTTGATTGTGAATGTCATAGTGATTCTTATTAGATTTTTAGGCTTGTATGTGCATGCAGGGGATGGAAATTGAACTCTTTTGAGTTTGAATCAAGGAGAGGCTATAAAATGGTGTTTTTGAGTATAATGGTGCTCATCTTTGGGAACCCCTTTTATCTTAATCGAAGAAACCTTTTTCTACAAATAAAAACCATTTGGGAATATCAAAAAACCCCGGAATTTGATTCTAGGGAAAATTCTGGTTGTGTTTTCACGAGGACAATTTGAGAAAAGCAAGATAGTGATGTTTCTTTGAGAGTAAGTTAGAGAAGGAGGGTAGATTTGGATGCTTATCTTCATAACATCCTGATGTAATTTTTAGGTTTATAATGTGTTTTTAGATATGGTACTTAGTTAAATACATTTTCTTAGTTATATATGTTCATATGTATTCATGAGATATAGTTTATTGTCTCAAGAGCTAATGGTTGTATCTTGTTGATCATTGTTGAAGACACTACTCATTGTAATTTGATTTGAATATAAAAAGAAGCATGTTTATCTGATTTGAGTTTCAAAATATGTCTATTTGAGTTTATTTTATAGTCCTTGCATTGATTTTACTTCATTATAAAGATTATATGCTTTGATGTGTGCTTCATGATTTTGTGTGCTTAGGGTTTGAAGCATAAGTGTGAAAGTTTTATTGGGGCTGATTTACCCCACCCTTTCATGCCTTGTCACCTCCAGCAATTTGTATTAGAGTAGGTGCTTGGAAGTATCCTAATAATCCTGAGGGAGATATTTTGTGACAAGATGAATCAACCAAAACCTCCATCATTGGAGACAATTTAGTATAATACTCACATGACAATGCAATGGGTAGCTTAGCATGGTGACCATATCTAAAAGATTTCTAGATCTCATGATGAGATAGTCAAATTATTAAAGACTGAAGTTGAGGAGGCCTAAGTTAAGTTGAAGATCAAGAGAGAAGAGTGTCTCAAACATGAGGTTGAAAAGGGGGAACTAAAGGAAGAGCTATCCACCATGACAAGCAAGGTACTATCTTTTCAAGAGATCTCATAAAATCTAAGTAAAATGTTGGAGAAACAAAAGTATCTAATGAGAAAAGACAATCGAGCAAGGGATAGAGTTCAAGGCTTCCATCTCATGGAAGATCATCTATCGGAAGCCAAATGCATATAGGTATGGTTTTTTTCATGGTAATTGTTATAAGTGTGGTAATTATGGACATATAGCTAGCATGTGTAGTCCTAAGGTTAAAAATAAGGATGATGGAAAAGGAAAGGAACATTGTGAAGGAAGAGGAATGTCAAGACAAGAAAGAGCATAAGATAGGTCAAAGGTTTGGAGCTGACCCTATCATTATCTCGAGAAAGGAAATCTTTCAAAGTATTGCAAAAATAGAACATCAAACATACGAATTTATGTAATAAAGTTCAATGGTTATTGTTATGCTTGCAATGGATATGGACATAGGGATTTTGAGTGCAAGAGAAGACAAGTTTGAATGCTTTAGGTGCCACAAGGTAGGGCACATTGCAAGGTTTTGTGATGCAAGTCAGTTGAAGAAAGAGATTCAAAGACCCAAGCCACAAGTTCAGAAGTTCAAGAAGAAGGAAGAAGCTAGTCAAAGTGCTCAAGAAGATTCCAAGAGTGTGTCTAAAAAAATGAGGGATCTACTGTGAAAAAACTAGAATCAAAAAAGGAGGAATCAGTCAAGGTGCAAGAAGAGGGTTTGAGACCTTCTTAGGTATCTCATCAAGCTCCTCCATGGTGACATATGCCTCTACTAGGATTCTTAGAGGTGTATAGGTGCAAATGAAGCTTTGGAGTGAGGGGGAGCTGTATTGATTAGTGTGTTTCTTCTCAATGATGTTGAGGTATGCAATTTCAAGTCATATAACATGTTTCTATTGTTTCCATATGGTTGGTTATGTTGTGTTTGTCAAGGTTCAAGTCTTATAATCCTTCAAAGTGTAAAAATATGTGTTTCCTCTGTCCAAGTTTGTTTTTTCATGTTAAATTGTCATGTTGGGATGACTCTGAGGGTATATGAGTCATGATGGTGTCATATGAGAGGTTGTTGTGCCTTGTTAATCATTAAAAATGTCTTCTTCAGTGTCTTGTATTGTTTTTTTGTGTCTAAAGGTCTATGATGTGTCAAGGAAGTCAATTCTAAGTCAAAAGAAGAATGATGACTTAGTCACGAGTTTTAGAGCATGCACCATGTGTTTTCAAGAGTCTTATATGTGTAGAATCTATGAATGTGTCTCAAAAGCTACTGAAGGAAATCAAGTACATTCACAATGGAAATTTTATTATTGGTCATCATGACATGTCTAGGTATGTATAGTAGTTTGTAAATCATTGTGTCCTTAGATATATTAGAATATTTGATCTTGTGATAGATCATCAAGTTTGAATAACTTCTCAAATCATCACACCAAATAAATTTAATGCAATGTTCTGAAAGAATAGTGAGTGCAAATTGATAGGTTTTCAAGCATGAATGTGATTTCCTATGATTTTTCACCGAGGTATAGATTATCATAACTATAGAAGATCATTTCATAGTGTAGAACAAAAAAATTGGATCACCTAATACCAAAACATGAGCAATTTTAGCTATCTCTACTCAAAGCCCGGTTCTTTCTTGTGCATTTGAAGTAGTATGAAGAAAATTTCATGATTAAAGGTGAAAACTAAGGAATTCAAGGCTAAAATTTTGTACAATTCACCTATATTGTATTAAATTCAAGATTTATGTGGTGTTAACTTCTAAAAATGTCTATATTCTATGGGGTTCTTGACAATTTCAACAAATTCGACAATAGAAATGAAAAGACCTAAGCGTAAAAGGAATGATGTTGCAAACTAGGTGTTTCTTCTATGGTTATAACCCTCAAGGCTTATAAATATGTAATTTTGATCAAATGGGTGCTCATATATGGTTAGATTTCATAGAAAAGGTGAATAACTCAAAGGCTATAGATGTTATTATATTTTTGAAGGCCTAATTGTGTGGATACAAAGTATAAAGAAGAAGTTGTTGAATAGAGATTATATTTTCATATTCATATAATCTAAACATGTGTGAATAAGAATATGGAAGCTATGAATGAACTCTCCAAGAGTGATCATCATTGGTACAAATATTGGTACATCGAGATGTTGCAAATTCGATAGCTTCAACGAAGTGATTTCTCAAAGGTTCATAAAGTGGCTATGGGTTCTGTTATGAAGATTATGATTCTAAAATTGCGCATGGTTGATGGTGACATATCATGAAAATTTAACCTTCAATGTGAAATTATAGGTTGTTGGATACTCGAGTGGTCTATTGACAATAAAGATTTACCTCAGTATAGAAATGTGTCAAGCATTCTAAAGATTACAAGTAAGTAAATGAATTGAAATTCTTGGTATTAGTGGTAGAAGGTGTCTCTCTTTATGTGCAAGTCTGTATCAGATCATGGATTGTTAAGTGTCATGTTGGTTCTATCTTAGGTGGTTTATGACCTCATAAGGTATGTTGGAACCATGTATTTGTCCTCATGGTGTCATGATTGGAGGAAAATCAAGCATGAAGGGTCAAGAACAATACAAAGTATAGGAAAGTTTGAGCGAGTACAATAGAAGGTTTTTGTAACATGATAGGTGTTGAAAGATGTATAAAAATGTATGATAATGTGCCACAAGGTGTATCAAGAATAAAGGTACACTTCTAGTGCAAAGAAAGGTGGATTGAATGACATGTCAAAGAGACCCTAAAGAGAAAACATTCATATGCAAGACATAACCAATAGAGTTCCGTCAAATTGATCTCAAAAGTATATAGAGTGTTAAAGGAAAACATTAATATAGGTATATTTTAATTTGATGGTCAAGGAAAATGACCTAAGTTGGATTTCATAGCATCTCTAATTCTCCCTCATGAAAAATGGTGTGTTCATCAACATTAAGTGAAGATGATGTGCATGAAGATGGTAAAAGTTGACCTATAGGTCCAGGATTCAACATTAGAAGTATGGGTGGTTCTAATCCATTGCAAAGGCAATGCTACAAGTCTTCAAAAGCTGTTACAGTGGTGCACATCTCAGACATTGATCATGTTATATAAAGTATGTGTAAATTGGGAACATGAAATGAAGGAGTATGTTACAAAGTCGAGTTTTGGAGTCTGCTACGAGAGATATCCCTAAGGATTTTTGCATGCTATCATGGTAGAAGAATCCTTGGAGAGTCCCTGAAAGGCTTAAGAGAATGTAAATATTCAGATTTACCAGACTTGCTACTTGTGGCAAAGGAATAGTATGGCTCATATTGTTCATCATGAGAAAAATGACGTGTTATAATCATGTGCAATGTTATTAAATGGTTTGAATATTATAACAAGCATTCTAGAGGTTCTCATTTAAATAAAATTTCTATGGTTCATCATATCAAGAAAGGTGAGTTATAGTGTTATTACTGAGATATGATAAGTCAAAATGGAGCTTAGAGAGCAAAAATGTAGTGCAATCGGGATACATAACCTTAAAGAATGTGTGAGAGGTAATTTTTGGTGTATTCTCTGCTAAAAATACATCTAGCTTGAAACTATATAAAGGTGTATGATGCTTGAGCAAGAAAGTAAGATAGTGAAGAAGTTAATTTTTTAGCACATTGCGTCAAGGTTAAGACAAATTGATGAATCTAGGGACTGATACAATGCTACATAGGCTTGTAAAGTTGCTCCTACAAGTATAAGAATGTTTATTAAGTATACGTAGAGTCTTTGTGAAATGGGAGTTCAAGGTTTACTTTAAAATTTTATTATTATAATCTTTCATATGCTAAAGATCGTGAGATGTGGATCTCTTAACATGTACTAGCCATGAAGGCTAAAACATTTCTCTTAGTTGGTTAGGCGGTGATACTGATGATCTCAAATTTTGTTGAAATTAGAAGAGGTGGTGTATATCTCAGCTCAATCGGGGGAGCTAGTATTTTTATGCTTCTAGATGGTAAGATGGATGATTTCAAGACAAACAAGGTATGTTACGGGTGTTCATTTGCATCAATCAATTGGTTTTGGTTCTTGATTGCCTTGCATGCGGATTCATTATGATTGTCAAAGCACTCGAAGATGCTTCATGGTAGTACCTAAGAAATCAAAGTAATATATTAATGTGTTATCAAGACAAGAATCTCAATTCTTTTACTTATCTAGTAGAGGTTGTGGTCTTAAGTCCGGGGAGAAAAGATATGCTTTGTTATGATATGAGTTGTGGTTGAGAAGATGTCAAAGTTTGTTCTAAAACCCTTTGATGTGTTCAAATTTTTTCATTTCAAGTTTTACATTAGTTTCAAGTTTCCTAGATTAATTTCAAGTTTTCTAGTTTACTTTCAATATTTCTAGAGTACTTTTAAGCTTTTAGATTAGTTTCTCAAGCTTCAAGATTAATTTCAAAGTTTTATAGTAATTTTCAAATTTTTATAGATCAATTTCCATTTTTGAAAGTTGTTTCAAATATATTAGTGGTATAAATTGTGTTTTCATGCTTTTTTGTAGGATATAAGGAGGTGAAGCCCTATCAAAATTCCCTCAAAATACCAAAGATTGGACCTTTTTCAAGAAATCTTCTCAAAACAACATTCATTAAAGCATTTAGATATGTTAGAAAAGGAATAGTTTTCTAAAAATGAATACCCTAAATTCTTGGTAACTTGTTACTTTAAATTTATGTAAGCATTGTGTAGTTCACTTCAATACCTTTCCAACGAAAAACAAATGGATTCATTTGAGGTCAGGAGAAAATGTTATGGCCTCCAGAAGATAGTTTGAAAACCTACAAAAAAAAGGCGTGCGTGAATTTGTGTGCCTATGCATCAACGTAGTTCTTTTTAAATTCAGAATTTCAATTTTATGATTCTGTTATTTTTAAAGGTTTTTAGATGTTGTTTTTTTCTATTTATTGATTTTAGAGAAATATTCCTAACAAAATTGGCTTAGACTTTGATATATTATATGTTTTCATACTTTGTTTTGAGTTTGGAATAGGGTTTTGTATTCTATTCTCTTGCACCTAGTGTGATTTTTCGAATAAAAAACACCCTAAACCAATATTTTATTCTTGGGAGTAAGTAGGAACAATCATCTTTCATTTTTTCTTAAGGGAACAAACTTGCATGTTTTGACATATACTTGATCTTTTAGTCTAAAGAGATTTTTGTTTGATAAATAATCAAGGCTAAAATTTGTGTATGCTCTTCCCTTGCATCTAGTGTGATCTTGGGAATCAAAAGAAATTTTATTCTTTCATTAAGAATCACTTTGAATAATTGGGAATAAACCTTATTTTTTGCAAATTTTGATGGTACTTAGTTGATTTACAAGCATTTTCATGGCCATATTTCTATGATATTGTGAATCTTTTTAAGTAGTAACAATTTGCGTGAAGGACCTAAAAATATTTTCAAATAAATAAGGGCTCTATTTAAAATGAAAAAACACATGAGGTTGCCATTGGTGGTCTAAACCAAATTTCTTTTAATCCAAAAGATAAAAAATACACCAACACAATTCAAAACAACGTATTGTAGGTTTCGGTTAAGAGCTACAACTTGTTAGCTCAAATAGGACATAACCCCTTTGGCATAAGCCTTAAGATTAAAAAATGGGGGTGGCCATAGGAACCCTAAATTATTTCACACAAGAGTGAGCCTTGTGATCGAAACAAGAAAGTGCTCCACAATACCGACTTGACTAGTATACCTTGGTGAGATTAGAGTCAAAGATATCCATATTGCAACTCCAAGTGAAACTATAATTGAATGCACTTTGGTGCTCATTATATTGAAGGGGATAAAGTAAAGCCAATATACTCCTTAAGAGACCTTGGTAAATCGAGCTCACTATAGATATCTTGTGACACCTAGAGAGAGAACCACCTAGAAAGCTTGTCACTTGGAGCCATTGTTTTTGTCTTAGTTGTTATACTTGAGAGCTCTCACAAAGTGAAAAATTTTTAGATTCAAACTCTTTTTTTTTTTAACAAGGGAAATAATCTCTTAAAGTTGAAACTGATTAATTTTTATTACAAAATCTTAGTGTCATTTTGTCCTAGGTTTTCACTTGTCCTAAGACAAGGCGAAACTCTTCCAAAATAACACTTGAGTTTATTTTGACACTACTTTCTATACACCCTTGTTTTCTTGTTTCCCATTTTTGGAAAAAATGAAACAAAATATATGGATACCACTAGATATCACGTGTCCAACACTTTTTATTCTACTTACGAAACTAGGTGAGAATGCCAGAGCACAAGTGTTGAAAGTGGGCACAGTACGTAATCACGATCACGATCTAGTAGGTCCCCTCGACTCAAAAACTCATATTTGAGACTTATTATCATCTTAGTTAGGTGAATTCATTCTTGTATTATTTTTATTTGTTACATTGCCCACATTATAGCCATAAAATTGAGATATTTGCATTTTGTTTCCATTGTGAAATTAGGCCTAAATCTCTATATTGTAAGGTTACGTTGCTTGGAAATTTCTTGATATACTTAGACATAGTTTTTAAACCCTAGATTTTCTTGAGTGTTGTGAGTCTTGAGGTTACTTTGTTAGCATTTCTATAGTGTTATTTTGATACTAAAATATTTCTTTATCGTAAAGTTTGATTACGTGTCCAAATAGCATTGTTACGCTGCTCACATTTGTATCATCCATTTTAGAAAGCTTAGACTTTTCTAGTGTTTAGAAACTGGATTTTAGTATAAATTGTTAGAGGATTGCATCAATATTCTCTTATCATTTAGGCCTTTTTTGTTGCAAACTTGACCTAACTGGTGATATTGTGTTGTCACTATTTGGTTGCAAACCTATCTAGATGAATCTTAGAGAGTAAACTATTTGGTGTAACTAAATTTTGAGTGTTGTATGCCATTGTGTTATTCTAAGGAAAACTTATGTCATATATTAACTTACTAGGGTAGCTTGTTTGTTATTCTTTAGTTCGTATGTTTGCTTTGATATCAATTTTGTGGCTATTCTATAGTCACCTTGTTTTGGCAATTTAACGTCGTTATGCTGCAAAAAATTGACTAAGATCCCTTTTTAGTAAACCTTAGTGGAAACTATTTGCATTGTATTTCATATCTCAAGTATGCCTAATACGACGATGGGATCCCAAAGATTAGGAGTATATATATTTGGAGGTGATAACCCTCTCTTACGGGATAATCTCGGGGTTAAGCATAGTGGTAGGGAGGAAGAGTATCCTCATATGAATATAGAACGTCCTCTCGTCAATTTTGTGAATTACATTTTTAAAAAAAAACATGAGGTTCTTATGTGTGTTATGGAACTAGGAGCTAAGTTACCTACCATAGTGGAACCTTCTCTCATTATTGCAATGGTTCGAGGGGAAGAGGAAATGGAACATCCTCATCACCATATAGATGACATATTAAACCTAGGTCATGCCTCTATTTCTTCATGACAAAATAATGAGGAAGTACCTTTCGAAAATGACAGAGACTATTGTTTACCTCCTATTAAAATTCGTTGCGAAGACCATAAAGAACATATTCATCATGCAAAACATCCCACTATCAAAGATCGTAAAAAAATACCCCTTCAAGCGGTGATGTTAGAACAACAAGTCCAAGCCCTCGTCGATTGGCAAGTTTGGCTTCGCATATAAAAAAGGAATAAACAAAATTTGTGAAACAAACTATACCAAAGACAAAACCTAAAGCTTTGTTTCATGAGTTCCCAATAAATACTCCTCAACGAGAGACACGAAAGGATCCTTATTAGGAATTTTTCACCAAGAATCGGGGTGGGCATACACCTAGGCTTAACCCTTTGTATAGAGCTATGCCACCACCCACGCAAGACCAGCTCTTCCACCAAGAATGGTCTACTATGAAGAATGCCCTTCAAGCATTACAAGAGGGCCAAACTGGTAGCAATAACAAGAAGTGTCATGTCGATGAGATATGTCCCCACCCATTCGACAAAGCCATGCTTTATAGGTACTTTTCCCAAGACAATTTGATTTTCCAAAATTTGACACATATAAGGGAAAATATGACCCTTGTGACCATATTAAATATTTTTATATGGCATGTCAAGAGGTGACATTCAATGACAATTATCTTATGTGCTTCTTTCCACAAAGTTTAAGAGAAATGACGCTAGAATGGTTTGTTCACATCTCTAAGGGATCCATATCAACATGGCAAGAACTAGCAGAAAGTTTTGTATGACAATTCTCTTTTAATATATAGAATGACATCACCATGTTGGATCTTTGCAATTCCAAACAAATAAATAATGAAAAATTCGCTGCATTTTTCTAACCATGGAGAGGATTAGCTAGTTGCTTTCCTCACTTGCATACACGAAAAGTAGTTAATTAGTATATTTGTTCCCAACCTCCATCTAGACATTACATTCCACTTGAAAATGTATTATGGTAACACATTTGAATAGGTAATCAAAAAGGGATTCAAACTAAAAAATCATTGTTAGGTAGGGGACTTAGAAACCTATCTCCTGTGATCATAAGAATTCTACATCTAATGAAAAAAATAAAAATTTCCTAATAGAAACAAAAATTTCATTAGTGATGGGATAGTAGATTCGTTAGTGATGGATTAGGGTTATTTGATGATGTACATGATGATTTAGATGTGTTTGTGTTGGTACAGTGAGATTGATAAGGATTGCTTACTCTTGTAAGCCTATTCAAGCGCTAAGATGATGTTGCATGAAGTTAGAAGATTCTTGGGTACTTGAGAAGCATGTTGGCATGATCGATAGAATATTTTTAGGGTGGTTGGGTACTCACAATATTGGCATGGTGTAGATACAAGTGAGTGGCTGTATGTAGCAGTGCTCATCCGGAGCATGTATGGTTCTTAAGAGGTGTGAGGCTTTATTTTAGAGCTATATGATCTCAAGGATGTATGTTTTCAATTGTATCATGATGTATCAGGTATGTTAGGATCATTTGGAGTGTTTTTATGACGTGTTTTGAGGTTGTTTCAATTATCTCTAGCCTATACTTTGAAAAACCTTAATAACTAGCCATAGAAGTCCTAATGGATGAATATTTTTAGGTATGTTTATGACTTTATGATGATTTAATATGTTATTAAGATATGTCCTTGTGTTTTAGGAAAATTTTCAGGTTTCCATGATTAGTATTTTGCATGATATGATGTTTTTGGTAGAACATGGTAAAAAACAAGGAATTTCTGGCTCGAGGTTGAACTTCTGATGCTCACCCTAAATTGTGTGCTTTCCATGGGACCTTGTTTATTTTAATTATGTTTCTATAGTGATTTGATAATATTTCAAAAACTTATGAGGTTGATGCTCACGTTTTTATGAACGATCACTAAGAAGGTAAAATGCTTTGAAACCCTAGCTAAGATCATCTCGGTGAAAAATGAGTATATTAGCACTATTTTGATTAATTTTTCAAACATGATGATTGGATGTTGTATAGGAATCTTCCATATTTTAAGAAAGGTATGTTTGAGCATGTGGTTATAAACGGGCCGCACTAAAATATTCACGTTTTGAAGGATCCGGTTGTAGGAGAAAGTTGCCAAATGTGGTATGATCTAAATTGTTGTTTTGGAATTTATGTGAGGTTTTATTGATGTCTATGAAGTTTTTATATCATTTTTGTGATGAAAAAGTGCAATTTGAGCTCCATTTAGGTTGATTAGTCAAAGGGCAGTTTTGAGGCCATAAAAAGTAGTCTTAGTAAAATGGCCATAACAAGAGCTACAAGTGGAATTTTGAGGTGATTAAAATTGTGTTGGAAATAGGATTCAAAGATATTTCCATTTATATGAGGTTTTTTTCATGATGAGGTGTTTTTGTGTGGGTTATAGGTCATTATTTAGACAGGAAGGTTTTTACCGATTCGGGATAGGATGTGTTTGGTTACATGTTTGTAGTTTATTGAAGATTGAGATGTATTAGGTGATACTTTATATCACCTATAATGTGATTAGGAATGAATTTTTCATCAAATAAATCCATGTATAGGTCTTGAATAATTGTAGAAATGTTTTAATCGGCCAATCTTTTGAAACAACATTTTGGCTAGGATGATTTGGTGAAGACAAAAGTTATTATGGTTTGAGTAGGAGATTGTTTCAAGGCTCTGGAATTTCCATTAAGGTGTTAGATGACATAGTTTGGTTGATTTTAAATCATTTGGTGGCATAACAAAATTTCCAAGGTGTTGAAGGGTGTATGAAACAATCTGTTTTGAGAAGTACAAAGAACACTGGGCCGAGTAAACAAAATAATTTAATTTTTTGAGATAAATTACAACCATATAGGATTTTTAAATGATATTTTAAACATGTGTGATGATTTTTAGAGCTTGAATAAAAATAGTTTTGGGATTAGGATATTTTTATCATCCCAATGCAAGGGTTTTTGGGATTTTTAGTGCATGGATGAAGTGTTTTTACTAGGTCGGCCTATATCGGTCAATTGTGAATGTTCTAGTGATTATTATGGGATGTTTTTAGGATGGTATGGTCGTGCAAGTTGAAGGAAACCGACAAGTTTTTGAATTTGAATCAAGGAGAGGCTATAAAATGGAGTTTTTGGGTATAATGGTGTTAATATTTTGGAACCCCTTTTATCTTCTTTTGAAGAATAATTTTTCTAAAAAGAAAACCCCTTCGGGCTTAGCCCAAGGTAAGTGCAAGTAATTTGGTGGACAAAAAGGGGTCATAAGTAGACATCATATTGCATAACAAAATCTCAACTTGTAAGGATTATTAGCAATACACGCACTCACAATTAGAAAAATTTATATAAATATGAATCGTAGCATCCAAAATCTAGTTTCTAAACTACTAATTTAAAAAAAAGAAAAGTTTAGCTATATTAAACAATTAAAATTATATGACTTGGTTTTTTTTTGGAAAAAATCTATAAGATTGTAGTTTGTTTGCCCACGATTTGGATGACCAAATCTTGTTATATTTTTTTCATTTGGTGAAAATTTAGATGTAGTTATCTATCTTGGGATGGATTTTATTTTGTATTTTTTAAGCAATATATATTTTTTATGATTTTTTCCATGAAAGTGGTTTGAAAAGATTTAGAAAATGGAGTGCTTTCTATTTGCCCGCCATAACTATATCAAAAAATATCGAAATAAAATATATATATTTTTTTAACGTGTATAGAATTTCTCCACGCTTGGGATGGTATAAGTTTTATCACATTTTGATAAGTGAAATAGAAGTTGCGAGTCTTAAACGTAGACATGAAAATTTGTGGAAAAAATGTCTTAAAGACATATTGTTAGTAAAAAATTATAAAATGATATTTATCTTATTCTTCTCACTTTAAAATCAATATTTCTACGAAGCTAATAGTCTCCCCTATGCTGATGGCACCATTTTTGAGAAATGTTTTAAGTTTTTAGCATGGTTAAAGTCTCATGGAAGAACAAATTTGAAGTTTTTACCTTTTACACTTCATAATGACCTTCCATAGCTTTGGTTGGGAATTTTTTCCCGATCCTTAAGGTCAGATTTGATGATATATATCGAACCGCGATCATGGGTTTTATAACAAGAATCGGGATCACGCTTTATAAACTACGTGTGTAGTTTTCAAAGCAATTGTAGTTCTTAAATCATATTTACACACATCCCAATGTTCTAATTACCATGTGATTTGTACTGTTTGACTTTACTGTATAAATTATTGCAAAATTCTTTCATTTTCTACACGTTTTTCTCATCACCAAAAGCAAAAAATCATGGGAGACAAGAAATGAGGTCAAAAAAGGAAGCCATTAAGTAAAAAACACAAAGCGAATTAGAGGTAAATAAATTTCAAAATGTTGAGCGAATGTGGAATCTTCGAGAATCAAGGATAGGTTCATCTTCAACCCCTACTATTGTAAGTAATGAGGAACCAAGTAATGTTTCTCTTTATCGATGTTGAAGTTGAATTAAATACTTATGATGAAGATGTTTTTCTTTGTCAATGTTGAAGAAGAATTAAATACTCATGATGTAGAAAATGTTGAAATTGAAGGAGACAATGAAAATATGAATAAGAAAATTCAAGTTGAAACTTAGACAAGAAAAATTTGATAAAAACACCTCCTAGATTTTCCATAAGAAACCTAATTATTTTATTGAAATTGATGAAAACATTTTGAAACCAATGTCTAATAAACTTTCGAATGACAAAAAGAAGAAAAACCACTAAAATTTGGGATAATCATTTTGAAATTTTAAATGATTCCCAAAGATGTCGATTGTTGGTTAGTTTGATGAAATTGATTAAAATAAGACCTACATTAAACACCTTAGGATTGACAACATCTAATATACGTGGTCAACCTCTCTACAATTATGAAAACCTTCATGATGCATATCATCTTTGTTGGTGTGAAAAGACGCACTAGGGATAGTAATATTGTGCATCGTGTACTTGCTACTAGTGTTGTAATTGAATCAATAAAAAGCAACATTTAATTACGTAAACAAGTCAAATGTTGCAAGTTAATCTAAAACTCTAAGTGAAAGCAATTGAAAGCGTAATATCCTTCAATCACTCAATAACACGATTTTTGGGCATTTTCCACTAGAGCACCACGTAAGGACAAAGATATATTTGATGCTATAAGAGAAGTTGTTATTCAATTTTGGCATGATAACACTAGAGTGTCACCTAATACAAGAGATGTTGTAAAACAGAGAGTTTGTTCTACTAATCACAAACCACATCCAAAGTATTTCTTAGATATGACTCAAACTCAATTTTTTTGTAAATTTTAATAGGAGTATCTAAAAATTAAAATTAGTCAATGATTTTTTTGAAATGTTGAAACCATTCTATGTGAAAATCAACCACACTTGCACCACTTGTTGTTATAGCCAACATGTTTAATTTGTGATGCATTATGCTAAATTTTTACGTATTCGTTCTAATTTTCATTATGAAACTATGTTATCGGATTGTGGTGTTCAAGTTCCACTAATATCTTCCAGGATTTCATTCCTAAAATATTTTTGAAAAAGAAGTTGGGAAATTTTTCTATAGTCGGGATTATTTAGAAGAAAGTTGTGGTACATACGGTGGATAACCTAAATTGGAAAGTTACATCCATGAGAAAATTCAAGGTGCATAGGACATAATTTAGTTGAGTTTGATAAATATAAATCAGTTGCATACAAGTTGAAAGATGGAAAAGAGTCTAAACAGTGTGAGCTAGTTACAGAACATATGCCTATTTTTCAATTTATGAGAAAATTTAAGGATGAAATTATTTATGAGTATGCTAGGCATACACACAAAGATTGATGGTTGGATGAACAGTTCAAGATATGCAAGGACACATTTCCTATTGGTACTATTGTTTTAGTGGCCAATTTTGTAAAGAATTACACATCGCAACCACAAATGGAGGTTCAATCACAATATTACAACTCAAAGTGCAAGTTGCCATTTTTGTGCATATAAGATTTATAGATTCTCTTGACAAGACAAAGAATGATCAATTTTTTAAGAGAGTACCACTTTTATATCATTGATGATCATACTCATTCTACTGAATTTGTGTAAGGGTGTTTCTAGTTATTTTATGGAAACTTGTTTGATAGGGACATACACTTCAAACAACATTATATATGGTCAGATAATTATATATCTTAGTTTAAGAATGCACAAATGTTTTATTGGATGAGAAGGATGCACATAAGATGGGTGTGCAACATATTTGGAGTTTCATACAAAATGGAGGTGGAAAAAATCACACCCACAGTATGTGTAAAAGAGATCAAAGTAGCCATAAAGGCTATGAGTAGTAAAGTGTCATGAAAAAGATGCATTTTGATAAAATCAAAAAGCTTAAAGGAGTGTAGAAAAGACGAGAACATTTTATAAAACTCCAAACATGGAACTAATGTTTTTATGCAGTATAAACATGGAGGAAGGTGGCGGAGGGTGGATGGATTTTGTATGGTCAACCCAACCACAAAGAGTAGTATCAAGGGATTCATCAAGGACTTTGAAAAATTTTGATTTTGGTGTCCAAGCCATTTATGGTTATTTACAATTTTTGTACTAGTTATTCCTCCTCATTTCTAGCCATGTATTAAAATAATGAAGAATGCTTAGATAAACGGGAGAAAATGTGGAAACTTTGGTGATAAAAGGCACCTACCTCGAGTAGCAAAGGAGTCCCATTTCCAATCAAAAATCTTAAAATAGAAAAGCCGAGAACTAGAAAAACTAACCAAACACCTCATGGAGAGCGATCGAATCCAAGATGGAGAGGTGGAGAGACCCTTTTTGGTGTGAGGGTGGGGTGCTCCTAGCCATCTATTTGCTGTTATTCCTCCTCGCCCACATGCGAGATAGGAAGAGAAACCCGTAAAAGTTGTGCCACCCATTGGGCCAGTGGTGGCCTTGTGAGTGGGAGCGGCGAGTCCAAGATGGAGGGGAATCATGGGGGAGGTGGGAAATGGCTAACCACACCAGGGCAGCTGACCCCCGATGTTCAGATGCGACTAACCACACAAGGGGCACTCCCCTAATGGTCCAAAGAACATTTACAAGTGTTCAAATTCAATGCGGACTTTCTCCGCCTGAACCTGGATCTGAAGCGAAACATTGGAGATGACAACAAGCTTGTTAGAAATAGAAAAAAATCTATCCATTGTCTCTTTATTAAAAATAGTAGCATTTCTAGATTTCCAGATGTGATATAAAATAGCCACTCTGAAACAATGCCAAATGTTGTAAAATTTTGTAGGAATAAAAGTTGGATCCCAGAAGAACCATTTTCCACATGAAGAAGGTGGGCAAAAAAGGTTGAAAAAGGGTATGAATCCAAAGCCAGGGAAAAGCTAACATGCGCATGAGGAAGAACCAAAAGAGATGAAGAAGAGTCTCAAGATGGTTGCAGAACGGGCAGGCGTGGTGGGGAGCTCCCAGCAGAACAAGGCACTTGCCCATAGGAAGCCCTTGATGAAGAATTCTCCAAAGAAAATGTGCAACTTTGGGCTCTATAGGAATGGCCCAAATGACTTTGAAGCATTGCTTCCACCCAAAATGGGTGGAATGCAGGCTCCATCGAGCATTTAACTTTTGGAGAGGAAGATGCTTCTGGGTGAGAAGCTTGTAACCCAACCGAGGTTTATAATTTCTGAAGGGGGTGGCGGAGGGCCAGTGCCAATCAAACCACCACGGGCGCTGCGTAGTAACACCAATTTTATGCAAACAATCACCAGGTATGAGATCTTGAATGATAGAAATGGCTTGTTTGTCATTGTCATGTAGAACAAATTTAGCTTTTAGGCTATCCCATGGAAGCCAATCCCTGGTGATGGGACAAAAAGGTCCCGAGTATACTGAATCCCTTTTTTGAAAAGACACAAACCCTTGAGCTGCAAGGAAAGAGCAAGTGGTTTGTCATGAAATTGAAGCATCGGATTCCACCACAAATTAAGAGAATTAAGAGAGAGCCCGTTCTAGAAACCGCCACCCTACCCAGAGCAGATGGGGTTTGAGAAGCTCCCAAGCTTTCCATATGCTTTTTGCCACAAAAGAGCCACCTATTTTAACAGTAGTAGGGCATAAAAGTAAGGAGTAGTAATTTAAACCCTGTCATGCCCTTCGATTAAGTGGAGACCCTTGAGATATACAGTTTATGAGAAGAATTTTCCAAGATTCCTCACCTTCAAGGCTATGAATAATCCATTTGGCAATGAGAGAAAACCCTTGCATATGAATGTTGATTAGGCCAAGTCCACCAATGTCCTTGGGCATACAGCATATGTCCCAAGCAACTCTGTGAAAACCATGGTTCCCTTCGGAGTTGGCCCACAGGAAATCATGCAAAATTTTCTCTAGCCTGTGATAAGCGGCTTTAGAAGGTGCCCAACATGATGAATAATAGACATGAGTGGTGCAAAGAACCTTGGAGTAGACTTGGAATTTTCTAGCAAGAGACAGATGCTTGGTAACCCAAAAAGAGATTTTTTGCTCAACTCGTTGAATCACATAATTCCACAGATTAACAGGGGATGCCTAAAAATTTGAATTGAACACCAGGTTCAATCCAAAGCCATTGGAATCCCTCTAGCCAAGGAGGTTTGGGACCCATCACCTATGTCTGTAACATTGGGTTTTCTTCCATTGGATAGCAGAACCAGAGGCAAGACAAAAATATCAAGGCATTTCATGGCATTAGTGACAGAGGCCTCTGTTTCAGCCAAAGTGAGAAAAGAATCATCAACAAAGTGCCCATTAATCAACTACTTGGGAGAGGAGGGTAGTTGAATACCTTTAACAAGACCAGCATTGGTAGCATTAGCAAGCAAGTAGCTCAAACCTCGAGCTCAATAGCAATGACATAAAGAGAAGGAGCCAAGGGGCAACCTTCCCGGATAGAGCGATGAAGAGAGAATCTCTCAGACTGCTGACCATTGATAGTAATACAAGAACCTACATTTTGGAAGAGAATATTCATAGAGTGGATGATTCTGGGTCCAAAACCAATAGCCTCCAAAGATGGCGTATGAAAGGCCACTCTACTCTATCATAGGATTTTTCAAAATCAATTTTAACAAACAGAGTTGGTTGAGAAGTCTGACGGGCATATTCCATGCCCTCCCAAACTACAATAATGTTGTCTAAAATGTATTTGTTCTTGATAAAGCCAGTTTTCTCGCTTCTGATGATCAGGGGTAGGAGATTAGTGAGCCTGATAGCAAGGGCTTTGGCAATAATTTTGTATGAGACATTGAGCAGAGTTATTGGCCGCCAACTGGTGATAAGCTCGGGATCCCCAGACTTGGGAATGAATTTGATGTTTCCTTGGTTGATCAGATCACCCAAGGTGTTGGAGGACATCACTTCTAGATAGACTTGATGCAGATCTAGACCAAAAAGTTGTCCATAGAGACTGGTAGAACTCACAAGGAAAACCATCAACATTGGGGGCTTTATCAGAGGCCATCTGCATAACAGCTTCCTTCAAGTCATCAAGAGTGAGAGGTCTATCATAGGTGATGCACTGAATTTTAGAGAGCTTGCAAGGAACAACATCAATGCATTAGAGGAGATCAACCTCATGAGTGCAGGGGTAGTAGGCGAAAGCAACAAACATAGCATGATAGTGATGCACAAAAGCTTGCAGAATGTTAGGTAAGAGAGTAAGTCTTTGATTACCATCCTTGATTGCTTTAATTTTGGTGAGACTTTGATTAGTTTTAATGGAAGCAAAAACTCCTTAGAAAATCTATCACCAATGTGGAGCCAGTGTAGACAGGCTCAAACTTGGGCTCCTCTAGCCTTATAGTGCTCCTCAATTTGAAGCTTATGCTTCCAGTGAGCAGCTTGCACTTGCAGGTGGGCATTGAAAGGAGACAGATTAAGCTCTTGAATAGCCCTTGAATATTCAACATGGGAGGCTTCATGAGCATTCTTACAAAATAGAGTAGCTTGTTTCCCATAAAGCCGAAGGAAAGAAGTGGTACAAGTAATGGCATGAGACCACCAGTCAATCCAGCCAATCCCATCAACAGGTCTCAGATCAAGATTCCAAATACATCTTATATAATCCAATGTCTTGGGATGAGAAAGGTGGGATGTATTTAAATAGAATTGGGTGGA
The DNA here is from genome assembly GCA_018340775.1 of Taxus wallichiana var. yunnanensis. NCBI lineage: Eukaryota > Viridiplantae > Streptophyta > Pinopsida > Cupressales > Taxaceae > Taxus > Taxus wallichiana. The sequence continues at coordinate 889,104,701 of CM031239.1, forward strand.
CTTGGGCTTGGGGCACTGGGAGCTCCATTGAATCCCAAAGAAAATAGGCTTATGGTCAGAAACCAAAGCATTGTCCACCATCGAGACAGGAGGAGGCTGTATGAAGAATCAAAGGAAAACCAATGTTGCTCTGAAAGCAAAGCTCTATCGAGACACTTATAGACTCTATCATCACCAGCTCTAAAATTAGACTAGGTGAACCAAGGAGTGGCAGCAGAAGAGTGCTTGTAGTGGTTGGGATAAAAAGACAAAGCTTATTACGCAAATAGAACCAAGCTTTCATGTTCCCCATACACCATCGCATTGGAAGCCGGCCCAACTTGTCATCGGGGGATTCGACCATGTTAAAATCTCCGCAAAGAAGCCAAGTAGTAGAGGGAAGATGATCAGCCAGCCACCACCAAAAAGAAGATCGTTCAGAGGCATCATTGGAAGCATAAATATTGGCCAACCCAAGAATGTGGCCGTCAAAATCAAAAAGGGTCCACACCACCCGATGAGTGGGGTCAGAGCCCCAAGATATAATATTGGAGCTAAGGTCGGGGCTTAAAAGAGTGACAACACCCCCTCGACTATTTTCATTAAGTGACATTCTAGAAGAGAGAACTAAGCCAAGATGATATGCATAGTAGCGAGAAAGATGGAAGCCAAATATTTAGACTTCCAGCAGACACAATACTTGAAATTTTACAAAATGCTTGCAAATGTCTCTAAAAGATATCTGTGAGTTAGATCAGTAAGCCCCCTGACATTCCATGAGTAGACTAACATGGAGAACTATCAAGGTGCATGGTTTCCTCCTTGAGGCCGGCTAACGCTCCAAAGTGGTTAGAGAAAGTGACTTGCTGCACATTCCCATGAATAAAATCACCGAGTTTGAACTATCGGTGGGGTTTATGTGAGAAAATATTCCTTGGAAAGAGGGGAAGGACTATGGGAATGGCATAAGGTAGCCTTTCTATCTATCTGCGGAGCCGAACCACGAACCATGAGATCTAGAAAGCTTGCACTCTCAGACAATGAGGGGTGTGAAAGAGTTGAGGGGTGAGGGATGATGACAACAATAGCTTGTGGAGACCGAGAAATGGTGCGTGGGCTTGGGAGGGATCACAGCAGATGACTTCAAAGGAGCAGAAGCAGGGGTGGCCACCGGTTTGTAAGTAGCCTATTGGTGCTTATTTTGGGTCGAGGTAGAAGGTTTTCTACCATTGATAGTAGTCCATCCATCAGAGGAGGGAGTGTTAGATTTAGGGTCGATTGGGGCTTTCTTCAAACTTGGCGGTGGGCTTGGGTTCATAAGAGGACAATCCTTGATCATATGGTTAGTAGATTGGCACTAGAAACAAGTGTTGGGTAGATTGATGTATAGAACTTTCTGCAAAAAGCGTGTGTCTCCAACCTAGATATCAAGGGTATCTTTGAGGTCTTTTGAGAGATCAATTTCAACACAGACCCATTTTTGGGGTCGAGCCGAGTAAAACTTACTTTGCTCATGGCATATGAGGCGTCCCAAGGGTTTGATAAGTTGGTCAACGAAACCCCACAGAGGCAAAGGGAGGCCTGGAAATTCGACCCAAATAGGAATTTTGAGCTTGGCTTGCTCAGAGACTTGAAAATCTCGAGTCCAGTGGGAGAAAACCACAAGGGTATTACGAATAAACCAGGGACCGTGGTTAACAATGGCTTTGCAGTGTTCGACATTGGTAAAGTGGAATAGGAAAAACCCTTGGTCATGTTTTGGACTCCCTCGACCTTGACTCCATGGGGTTGCCAATGATTATGAATCCATTGGCGGAGGATACCTTTAGGGGGAACTCGGCCCACAAAATAAGCAACAAGAGAAAAAGATTCAATCCAGTTGTAAGCTTTGTCAAAAGCTGGTAAACACATAACAATATTCCGGGGAAGGATTATCCATATACTTACCTGTGGAATACTTTTAGGATGAATTTCCTTCTCATTTTGGCATCATTTCTAGAGCTCTGTGATAAGACTAGCATCAATAGATGCATGGCCCAAGGAGGTGGTCATTTGATAAGCCACCACCCAAAGGGAAAACTAGTGATCAATACACAATTAATGTAGATAATCCCACCTGGATCTACAGATTGGTGGTGTGACATGATGGTGGAAACATATGGAAACATTGAGCATTCACTTACTGAAAATAAATCGCTAATCCTAAACCCTAGTAGAGCTCCTAAACGCATATCTCAACAAATCAAAACAATATGTAAAATTTAAATTTGAGTTGAAAACTTTTTTTTGGTAGGAGACATGTTTATAGTTATTATGATAAAATACAATGAAGAAGGAACAAAATATTTCTTATGTCATTACATCAAGGAAATAAAAGAAGTTGAATTCTCCTATTATAGATGGCAAAGATATTGAGTACCCTACTGAGGTCAGTAGTAGTTTTTGGAACTTGGATTTGATGATATCCATTAAAAAACTCCTCTATTTGGGTGTTTGAAGAATTTGAGAGACACAAGAAAATAATATTATATTCACATCTAGTTATAGCGACAAATATTCATCGTATAGATATCGAGGAAGGCCTAATAAAAAGATTCTTTGGAAGGTTTGAGAGTCGAGATCATGAAGTAATCATGTCTACTATTGAGATTAGATCCGATCTTGATGTTTCATTGGAATGAATTTACAATGCTCATGTATGGTATATATAATTTCTTTGGTATATATAAATTTTTAGTTAGATAAATTTAATTTCATATATTTTATTAAATTTGTGTATTTTTATATATCTATTATGGTTTTGATTTGAAACATAAATTTCTTTGACTAAAAGTTTATGTGTAGGTTAGTGGTGCCGAAAAAAATCTTTCACCTTAGCATGGTTGTCACTATTAGTAGAGTATTGTAAATTATCAAACTAAGAGAAGCTTTCATTGTTTTACAATAAAAGAAAAGTAATTAGCAATGATTTATGTACCTGTGCGGGGGGTTCTTGGCTTGGAGGAGGTAGCCTAAAAGCACCTAGAGCTTAGAGAAGTGAAATGACACCTCTCAAGTGTTTAGAAGACCATCATTATGTGTGTGCATAGTTGGTTTGGTGCCACAACCCACCGTTTGCAAAATATATCGTTTGTGACCTTTACATTGGCTCAAACTACACTATTTTTCCCATTTGCAAATAATAGGAAGCGAGAGCACCGATTGGAGAAGGAAAAAACTAAGACATACTAATGTAGAGGGTCCCTATTCCAAAGTGTAGAATAAGATGAGATGTATCTAGGTGCCATGGAGTACGCGTAGTCACCCATCGAAGTGGAATGATTTTTTTGTCTCAAGGCTCTTAAGGGACTATGCCCAAACGAGGTAGCCCAAAAGAAATGATGTTGTCGCGCACCAAAATGACACATCCTCTAGCATTCACCTAGAGACTCGATGTGTCGATGTAGTCATTTCGGTGCCACAACCACCGTTTACAAAAATACCGTTTGTGACATTACATTGTCTCAAACTACAGTATTTTACGTGTTTGCAAACAATACAAGAAGCGAGAGCACCGATTGGAGAAGGAAAAAAATGAGACAGGCTATTGTAGAGGGTACCTACGCTGAGGTGTAGGATTAGACGAGGCATCTCTAGGTGCCATGGAGTGCGCGTAGTCACCCATCAAAGTTGAATGGTTTTTTGGTCTCATAGATCTTAAGGGACTACGCCTAATGAAGTAAGCTTAGAAGCAACAATATTGTTGTGCAAAAAAAAACATCTCCTTTAGCATTCACCGACCACCTAGATGTGACATAGTTTTTTAGAGCCACGATCCGTTTGCAAAATATAGCATTTGACAGCCTTACATTGTCTCAAACTACACTATTTCACGCATTTGCAAACAATAGGGCAGCGAAAGCACCGATTGGAGAAGGAAAAAACCAATAAATGCTATTGTATAGGTTTGGTAAGCCAAGGTGTAGGATTAGATGACATGTCTCTAGGCTGCACGGAGTCCACGTAGTCACCCGTTGAAGTTGAATGATTTTTTGGTCTCAGGGCTCTTAAGGGACTATGCCCGAACAAACTAGCCCAGAAGCAAAGCGACGTTGTCATGTACCAAAATGACACCTCCTCTAGTGTTCACCTAGCCACTTGGACATGTTGGCATAGTTGGTTCGAGTGCCATGATACACTATTTGTAAAATATAGTGTTTGATGACCTTACACTATCTCAAACAGCACTATTTTGCACGTTTTCAAACAATAGGGCAGCGAGAGCACCTGATTGGAGAAGGAAAAAAATAATAAAGATATTATATAGGGTCCCTATCTGAGGTGTAGGATCAAATGAGACATCTCTAGGTTCCATGCAGTGCGCACATAGTCACCCTTGAAGTTGAATCATTTTTGGTCTTAGGGCTCTTAAGGGACTACACGCCCGAATGAAGTAGCTCGGAAAAATGACATTTTCGTGCACCAAAACAATGCCTCCTCTAGCATTCTCTTGACCACCTAGATGTGTCGGCGTAGTCAATTCGGTTCCATGACCCACCGTTTGTAAAATATAGCATTTGACAGCCTTACATTGTCTTAAACTGCACTATTTCACACTTTTACAAACAATAGGTTAGCGAGAGCACCGATTAAACAAGGAAAAAACCAAGATATACTATTGTAGAGGGTCCCTACACTTTGAGGTGTAGGATTAAATGAGACATCCTTAGGTACCAAAGTTCCGTAGTCACCGTCGAAGTTGAACGATTTTTGGTCTCAGGGCTTAAGGGACTACACCCGAACGAAGTAGCCGGAAGAAATGACATTGTCGCACACACAAAAAAAAGCCTCCTATAGTGTTCACTAGCCACCGGATATGTCGGCACAATGGTCGATTTAGTTCCATGATCCACTTATTCCAAAATATAGTGTTTGACAACCTTACATTATCTCAAATTACACTATTTCATGTTTTGCAAACAATAGGAAGCAAGAGCACCATTTGGAGAAGGAAAAAACCCAAGAAATGTATTTTAGAGGGTGCCTATGCTAAGGTGTAGGATTGAATGAGACATTCTAGGTGCCACAAAGTGTGCATAGTCACCCGTCGAAGTTGAATGACTTTTTGGTCTTAGGGCTCTTAAGAGACTATGGTCGAACAAAGTAGCCCGAAAGAAATGACATTTTCACGCATCAAAACGATGCCTCCTCTAGCATTCACTTGGCCACCGGACATGTATTCATATTCAATTCGGTGCCACGATCCACCATTTGCAAAATATATAGCGTTTGAAAGCCTTACATTGTCTCAAACTGCACTATTTTACGCATTTGCAAACAATAGGGCAGCGAGAGCACCGATTTAAGAAGGAAAAAACTGAGACATACTATTATAGAGGGTTCCTACGGTGAGGTGTAGGATTAGATGAGACATCAATAGGTGCCATGGAGTGCATAGTCACCGTCAAAGTTGAATAATTTTTGGTCTCGGGGCTCTTAAGGGACTACCCAAACGAAGTAGCCGGGAAGAAATGATGTTGTCTCACACACAAAATGATGCCTCCTCTAGTATTAACCTAGCCACTCGGACATGTCGGTGTAGTCGGTTCGGTGCCACGACCCACCGTTTACAAAATATAGCATTTGACAACCTTACATTGTCTCAAACTGCACTATTTCGTGCATTTACAAAACAATAGGGCAGAGAGCACCCGATTGGAGAAGGAAAAAACCAAGACATAATATTATAGAGGGTCCTATAAAAGGTGTAGAATTAGATGGACATCTCTAGTGTGCCATGAGTGCGCGTAGTCACCTATCAAATTTGAATGAGTTTTGGCCTTAGCTCTTTAGGGACTACGTTCGAATGAAGTAGCTTCGGAAGAAATGACATTATCATCCACCAAAATGATGCCTCCTCTAGTGTTCACCTGACCATGTGGACATGTTGGCATAGTCGATTCGGTGCCATGACCCACTATTTTTAAAGTATAGCCTTCGACGTTTGTCTCAAACTTCACTATTTCACTCGTTTGCGAAATAGTAGGGAAGCGAAAGCTTGATTGGAGAAGGAAAAAACTAAGATAGGCTATTGTAGAGGGTCCCTATGCCAAGGTGAAAGATCATACGAGACATCCTTAGGTACCATGAGTCCACATAGTACCCGTATAAGTTGAACAATTTTTGGTCTCATGGCTCTTAAGGGACTATGCATGAATGAAGTAGCCTAGAAAAGCAATGGCGTTGTGGCGCACACGAAAAAAACACCTCCTCTAGTGTTCACACTGGCCACATAGATTTTCAAACACGATCGGTTTGGTGCCACGATGTCCCGAGGCATGACTTCTCACTACTCACCTCCGTTCATTTCTAAGGACTTGCTAGAAAAGGTAGTTTGTAAACATTTATGCCACGAAGGCTCAAGGAATGCTAGGAAGGCTCGGATCGGGTGGTCTGACACCAATCCAGCCTCCCTAGAGCCCGCCATGATGTGAATTATTTGACAATATACATTACATACATATTTATGTGTTCTTATCTAGATTGATATGTCATAACATATGTACAAACATCCTAAATAAATATGTAAAGAATGTTCACAAATTCCAAGTGATATATCATTTTAAAATTCATTGAAGAACCTTGAAATTTTTCAAATACTTGGAATGGTAAGGATGTGAGTTATTTGACAAACCCCATCACAAAATGTTTATTTTGTACTAGAAGGATTGTAGAGTATAAAAAATGAGGTTTTTAAAGTGTGTGCTTGAATACAAAAACATATAGGACTTAATAGGGAAGTGAATCTACTTATGAAAATCAAATCATGTGTAACTTCTTAGTTGATTGGCATAGCACCAAATTATAAAGAGATATTAAGGTGTATCTATTGATCAATGAGATAAGCCCTATTAATGGGATAATCTCTAAAACAATACATAAATGTTTTCCTTAATTTCTTAACAATTGTACCATGTAATGTTGTTCCATAGTAATATTATATTCATATAGATCAAGATGAACTCTACCTCACTTATTTCTAATAATGTTCATATTATTTGATATGCGATAGATGAGGTGCTAGCTTTAAGAGAAAAAATGTTAGTTATAGAAATTCCCTCACAACCATTCTTTCAAAGATGTGCACATTGTTAGGAGGTGGGAAAATAATTAGAGTTACACATACACCCTACATAATTACTGTGAAAAAATTAATTACGTATTGCCCTTTTGTAGTTCACCTAGCATGGTTATCATAGGTTTTGCTTAATGGAATAGGTTTTCTTAACAATTGTACCATGTAGTGCTCTGGGACATGGTTTTTTAATTTTAAATCAAACATACATATAGAACTAATATACATAGAACATACATACATAGAAGGATATCATGTGCAATGAAATCGAATCAAACATAGAAGTAATATCATTATGAAAACCAACACATGGATATATAATGTATCAAACTAAGTTTGTTGTACATCTTTGAAAATATAAGTTCATAACATGTGTACATCTTGAACTAAGTGTGTTGGACACACGTCTCTAAAAATATAAGTTCATAACATGTGTACATCTCGAACTAAGTGTGTCATACATATAGGACCACATGCGGTCACATAAGGCTATATATACAATGGACTATATGAAGAATCATGAACTAGGACTAGATGGCCCATATATATATCTATGTACATCCAAGTCCTATGAATCTAATCATGAAACATCTTCCCTCTCTTCACCCTGCTAGAAGTAGCATGTCCACGACTTAGGGATGTAGTGGAGGGAGATGCCACTATGGATTTCATCCATGTGGTCCTAGGCATCTCTAAGAGCCTGCAACCTAACCTACACATTCATAAACAACAAATTTTTAACACCCATATTTTAAAATACATTCAAAATTTAGAAACTTAGAATTTAGTTAAAATACATGTGAAATCTTATGCTGTGATATAATAATTCCTATCAATTTTTTATTGATGCATCATAGGGATAATAGTAGATTCACGAGGGTAAGCTACATATGAATAATTAAATTTCAAATTAAATATTTCATGTGAAAAAATTGATATTGTAGATTTAAGTAATAAAAATATTCCTCCAAAATTTAACAAATTTGAAAATTTGTACCTTAGTTAGTGGATCTCGCAGATCTTTATGGCAAAGTATTCAGTAGCCTCCATAGATCGAATATATGGAGGAATCTCTCTAGAAATCATAAGCTATACAAAAAACATATATAAATCAATATTAATATACATGACTACCACATAATAGACCCAAAGCATAATCCACGTGAACTTCCACAATTAGAAACAAAGTGTAAAGAGAAAATAACAACCCATGGAAAAGTCACGTGAGACATGCGGTAGCCTAATTCCTAGAGCAGATGATGACCCATCAAAATCATGCGTATAAAAGACAAACATATATTAATATGTACATGTACGAGAGGAAATATTATAATAATAAAAGTGCACAATAAAATGAAATTTGAAATTTAAGTACAACTTAAAACTTACATTTGTAACACACAATGAATGAATAATTAGCATGTCGATCTTTGGATGATTCCTTCACCAACTCTTGCTATTTAAAATAAAATAAAAAATTAGTTTTTACATGTATGTACATGACGTAATCAAATACATATATATTAAAATCTCAAATATGAATTAAACTATTGTGTATATATATATATATATATATTAAATATTTATTTGACATTTACCTATGAAAGACCAAGATCCTTTGCACCAGTTCTAAAAACATCTGCCATCATCTCATCTAGAGAAAATAAATCATGTGATCAAGACATGATGTCTCACCCAAAGTCATATGGCATACGCCACCACATGATCCACAATGGTGTGGTGCACTAGGCCCGACACTTCCACCAACATCACCGGATAATCCGGTCACTATCTTGGGTCAAAGTGTCGATTGAACTCCCTCAATGCATGTAGTGTGTCAATCTACACAACCTCCTTCACTATAGGAGGGATAAGCTTGAAGGAAGTGAGGGCTTTTTGGGGCATGGGGATCCTTGGTTGACCTACGCGTGCACCAGGTCTACTCATGCGAGCCACATCCTCACCCATAAAACTTAGAAAAGTTAAAATAATTTATGACCTCATTAAGCACGAACTCACAATATAATTTCTTGAAAAATAGAGAGGAACTTCATTGTTTTTGCATGGTGGATAATCAAAATCCATCCACTATTGGTCCCAAAAATTGTTTTTGATTCGGTCATCATGGCACCAATGGATTGGAACCATTTGCAAAGTAGGCTGCAGCGGGGCATTGGTTCTTGGGTCGATAAATAATGCAAAATACGGTCTTTTCCAATTTTTTTGTCTTTTCATTGCGCATGGGATAATTTATCTGCATACCACCGCCTACAATCACCTCTAAAGGTATTCCATCTGTCTATTTGGTTGGTTGCGGAGTTGACTTCACCAATCAATGTTTGCAATGTGTTGGCTAAAGTCATGTGGGACGGATTTGTGGCATGATTTTGTCTTATAGTTTGAATAAGGTTCTCAATGACAATTTTATTTTGTCGGATTCTTTCAACGATATCAGCTTGTGTTCTGTTGGTTGTGTGGGGATAGAAGGAGCCGTAGTAGGGAGATCTTATTTAGAAGAGGGTTTTGAGGAATGTTTTGAGGATTGTTTGGAGGGTTTTGAGGAATATTTCGATGGTTTGTAGGATTACGAGCTTTCCGAGCAACTAAAAAAACAAAAATAGTGGTATACATAAACAAAAAATTGAAAAACCCATGAAAATCACAAAAATAACCTAAAATGTAAAACAATTGATCAAAATGAGGGCTTAGCTCTTTGGATTGGTGACATGGTTGAAATTATCATGATTTGAAGTTCGAAGAGAAATTTTTAGGGGTATTCAAAATGCTAGTGCAAAATGTCTAGGAGAAATCGCTATTGGAAAGGAAAATGGGGAAAATGATGAGTCGTGGGTTTGTTATTTTTGTCTCGGAGATGACCGCGATGGCGGTTTGAAAGTGCGAGCATGGTTTTAAACCGTGCTCTTGGTTTCAAACTGTGATCGTGGTTTTAGGTTCGGAAATCACCAAACCTATAAAAAATAATTGTGCGAGCGTGGTTTAGAAACCATGATTGTGGTACCTAAATTTCAGGTTTTTATGTCCACTTAATTTTCCACCAACTTGCTGTACTTACCCCTAAAACCCCTGGAATTCCATTATAGGAAAATTACTAGTGTGTTTTCTTGAGGAAAATTTGAGCAAAGCAAGATAGTGATGTTTATTTGAGAGTGAGTTGGAGAAGGAGGGCAGATTTGGATGCTGATGTTTGGATGCTATCTTCATATCATGTTGATGTAATTTATAGGTTTCTAAGGTGTTTGAAGATCTTATATTGAGTTGAAGACAATTTCATAGTTCTATATCTTCATATGTATTCATGAGACATAGTTTATTGTCTTGAGAGCTAATGGTTGTATCTTGTTGATCATTTTGAAGACATTACTCATTGTAATTTGATTTGAATATCAAAAGAAGTGTGTTGATCTGATTTGAGCTTCAATATATGTGTCTTTGAGTTTATATTGTAATCCTCGTATTGATTTTACTTCATTGTTAAGATTATATGCTTTGATGTATGCTACAAGAATTTGTGTGGTTAGGGTTTGAAGCACAAATGTGACGTTTTATTGGGGATTGATTCACTCTCCCTCTTAGTCCTTGTCACCACCAATAGAATTTATGACAAAATTCCCTTCTTCCTAATAGATTTTTGTGCAAGAGAATACATGTGAAAAAATTTTCCTTTCACAATTTGGATGAAATCCGAGGTGAGGTGTCACATTCGGGACTTGAAAGTTTTTGTGTGGGCTTGACATTATGGGATATCTCGGAAACAAGGTTTTTAAGTAATAAATCATATTTATAATAATATGTCAAGTGAGAGTGTCTTTTTATGTTAACAATTTTTTAATGTGAAGAGTAGATAAGACAAAGACAATAAATATGTGAATAGATGAGGTGACAACCACAATAAATGTGATGACATCATGGTGCCTCGTTTTACGTGAAGGTGGGAATAAGGGGTAAAAGTTTTTAGCCAATCACAAACTAGATAAATACATTTTTAAAAAAATTGGGTAAAAAATGAGCATGTCCAAATTTTATGACATTTAAAAACCAATGCAAGAAAATAGCATTGATTTTTATTATCGAAAACATGTTTATTAATAACTTATTAAAGAGAAGCTGAAAAGGTATAATAACCCTACCAAAAGGGACTAATAATTCCATTGTACAGCTGAAGTAGATTAGTTTTAAAATTAAAATCCATTTTATTTTAAGCTTCATACTCTTGTCATCATTTTCATTATGTCATCCATCTCCTTGTTTTTCCAAGTTCATGGGAAGATGGAAAGTTTCCTAAAATACGATGCAAATCCACCAAGCAAATTGTCATTTCTCTTGCAAATTTTCTTAAAAAATTAAAAGTCTCTTTTATGGTATTTTTTCTGGTTATTTTATAAATAATACCTATTTAGGGCCTGTATCCCAATTTTTCTGTCCCTTCAACATTCTAAATGTATTTTGGGAAGTGAGTAATCTGCACCACTATATCACCTGTGTTTAATGTACTGTTTGAACAATAACATGCCTTCCAATACAAATATCTGCTATTTGTTTTTCATTTTTAGTGATGGAATGATATGTGCATGAGAAAATCATAGTACCTGACATTCTTTCTATTAAATTTATAATCAAGAGAATGTGGAAGAAAAATTTTATGTTTGAGTGGTGATCTATGAGTGGATGGTTGAACTCATCTTATTTTGTCATGGTTTTTATTGGTATACGAAAGGAAAGAAAAAGTTGGATTCATTGTGAATTGGAATAGATGTTTAGTTATAGATGTGGGACAAAGAAAATCTTATCCAAAGTTTACAAGGAGTATATTCAGATTTCCATAAAACATATGCCATGTGAACATCGGATGGTCATAATACACATAAACAAGAATAATTTTCCTTTATTCCCATGCCTCCTTTTCCAGGGCTTCTGCCCATGCTCTTAACAAATTCTCCACAGTAATTTTATTTCTCTCTGCTTCATTACCAACATTACAGGGAAGAAGCAACACCCCATCGTTATCCTCTTCAAATTTCTCCAAATCCAATGCCAAATTCATGAAATTGGGGCTCAACAGATTCACTAAGTACTCATCGTGTTGCGACGAAACAATTTTGGTGTCATCGTGGTAGAAAAATTGTTGCTGTTGGGCACGTACATGTCATTGAATTGGGTTGTTATGGCTTCTGTCTTAGAAATGAGCATATTCTTGGATGTTCGGAGATCGACTCCCACTGATGCCCTGGTTGGTTAGGGGAACATACTAAACACTCCGTGCGGATTCACATATTTACACCAAGGCTCCCAACACAATTCTGTGGCATTTGCATTAGAGAAAAATTTGCCGAGGTCGGAGAAATTCCAGGATGTATACGCTTCCAGGTGGATGTATATATGGTAAGACGACCGAGTCGCTCTCTTGTACCCGTCAATATATTATATTGAAGTCATCTGGGGAACAGTTCAGTTGGAAGTTCCCTGCCCATAGCCATCACGAATAGAGATAGAATAGAAGTGCAAATAAATATTGTCACTCCAAATGTTTGAAATTTGGAAATCATTTATTTTTTGTTCTTGAGATAGAAAATCCAATTGGGAAGGATTGTTTCAATTGTGAAAGGCCCCGGGGTTCACTTTACAACATCCCCCAAATTTTGAATTTTGAATTATGACAAGCAGAAGACTAACACTGTCATTTCTACTACTCCTATGTTATAAAGATGTTAAAAGTTATCACTTTCTTTTAGAAATAATGTATTTTTAAAATTTTGCGTTCTCCAAATTTCTAATTTGTTCCTATACATTTATATTATTTACAGTTAAATGGAAAGATACTTAATTTTAATATGAATTATATAGGTGCATCAAATATTAATATATGCAATAAACAAAAATAAATAAAAATTATTGATTTTTATAAATTTTGACCACTCTGAAAAGAATTTTTTTTTCTTGAATGTTTTGTCCAATAATACCTTTTTAAAATAAACAACACATCTTGATATATGAAATAGTATAATATTACTTTAGTATTAGTAGAGTTATAATTTAAATAAAATTAATATTTTTATCTCTATCATTTATCTTTCAAGTCCCAATGTTCGTGATTTCACCCTCAATTAATAAAGAAACATGGATATTAAAATTCATCTTAAATTCGATTATTGACTATAAATATATATATATATATATATATATATATATATATATATATATTTGATGCTATTATTAGTACAAATCCATCCTAGTAATTCGAAGAGTCATTTGTTGTTAATGCATGAACTGTATTCTTGCATTTTCCAAGCTTAAAACATGATAACGAGGTACAAAGTGCCACGCGAAGCAAGAAAAGCAATTGGGTTTCGACCCTGGCACGTCTTGGATTTTTCTCATTTTTTTAATTTCTCCTTTTTTTACAGGAGTTGATTTAGAAGGAATATGATGCCGTAGAGTGGACGACAACCTGGAGGAATCTCTAGAAGCATGTTTCAGTCAGTGGATTGCAAACATATATCATCCTAGAATCGTAGCCAAACCAGGGGCACAACGGAATGTCTACCAATAACTGCCCACAAGCGGATTCCCTGGCAGAATTATGAGGTACGAATGATAGAGAAATAATTTGACGAGTGTTAGCAAAGAGTTGTTTGTTGTTTGTGCGTGAACTATTTTCCTAAAACCAAATAGCAGGGTACAGAGTACCACATGAAGCAAGTAGTTAAGTTGGGTTTCGACACTAAAATGTCTTGGATTTATCTCATTTTGTATTTTTCCCTTTTTGTAGGAATTGATTGAGAAGGAATGCAACGCCGTGCAGAGGACATCTCGCCGTACAAGGACTCAGAGGGCTCTTTGGAAGCATGTTTCGTTCGGTGCCATGGGTTGCAAACATATATCGTACCGGAACTGTAGCAAAACAAGGGGTGTGACGAAATGTCTACCAATAATAGCCCGTATAATTGACAACGGAATTATGAGGTACGAAGGATAAAGAAATTATTCCCCGAGTGTTGATAAAGAAGGAATAGACAAGAGAGGACACTTGGGTGTTAGAGGAACAAAGAATTAGATATGGTTGGTGTTTCATCCCTACGGAAATGAAGCATTAAGATGAAAAGAAGCCATTAAGTAATAATAATAATGATTACCCCATCAAATGCCCAAAAATTGCATAACATTATTTTCTTTAAAATTAAAAGCTCCCCCATATTAACACAACTTAACACATTTGTTACCACATAGAGATACCAATATATTTATAAAAAAGAAAACCTTAATTTGTTTGAGTGCTGATGTTTCGTAATTTCACTTGTCTACTCAAATACACTAAATTTGGCGAGGAAAAAGTCTAGGCCAATTATGGAGACTATCGCATGAATAAATAATTAAACAAATACAAATTTATTTAAAGGGATATTAATCTTTATTCACCTTTAGTATATAAAATAATTATTACGTTGATATGTGTGTTAAAAATAAGAAACACCGGGAAACTTCGACAACATCTGAAATATTCATTATCCATGTTGTCATCCTTTGTGATTCCCGTTAAAACATCCCACTTGAGACCCAAGAACAACCTAGGAATAGTTAGGAAAATTATGGAATAATTTTTATTTTATTTTTTTAAGAGAGTCTACAACAGTTCAAGACAACAATTGTCACTAAAAGGTTCCGAATAATTCTAATCCACTAGAATATATTTTTTTCTTATTAACAATTATTAGAGATCGGGAAGGTCCCAAAATTTAGGGTTCGAAAGTTCAATTAGGTTGAGAGGGTAATTCCTCACCATACCCACTCTTTAACAGATTTAAATATTCAACATGATTTTTCTCAAAATTAACAAATTTAAAATTTCCCTAAATCACTACCATTGGATAGGAAATTTTCCCACCATTCTAGTGATATAAAGAAGTCCTCCTAAATCCTCATATTTTCCAAGTTATGGGCTGACGGGCTTTGGGGTGAAAATTTTCTTCAAGAGCAGGCCTACGGGCCCAGGGGAGAAATTTTTCCCCAAGGGCAGGTTGGCGGGCCGTGGGGAGGAAAATTTCCCCATGGGTGGGTCTACAAGCCGCGAGGAGAAAACTTTCCGAATGGGAAGAAAGCCACCTTTACACCCATGCTCCCACGAGTCCGCGTGTAAAGACCGAAAATTCTCACACACGAACAACACAGTGAAATACAGGATAATTTTTTTTTGACTTGCTTGACACATAACATGATGCAACATGTCGTCACCAAGGATACAACTAACACTGTGAACAACTTGATACAAGGATGGCCATAAAGGCAGCACGGAAACATTCACACCTATCAAGGACAATACATTTTTTTTTCTTTTGACAAGACAACATAGAAGTCCAATCACAGAACACACTTACAGTTAGGGCCAACCACAATGAGATATTCTTGAGGGTTATTTATTTTAAAAGGACATCTTGCAATTCTTAGCTTACGTTTTCAAGGAGGCTCGAGATATGATTCGTATAATTCAACTTGCCAAGCCAAGTTTTTTCTTTTTACACTGTGAATCATCTTTAAATCGTCTCTATTATGACATTTATTTGCTTAATTCGTTTATCAAGAAAAAGGAGTATTTAAATTCCACAAGGCCATCTGCTCACCACTAACGCTACTAAGATTCGTTCTTGCCCACAAGACAACATGGTTTTAAGTTCAGCACACTTAAGAGAAGAGATACAAGGTGCCTTGAAAAAGGGTTAGAGGGAGAGGGTCGAGATGAAATATCTTTAGGACCTCATTAGTTATTGCTAGTATTTAATTGAAGCTAGGGCTCTTAACCAGAATTATCAACAACTTTACTTAGGCTTCGCTAAAAGTATTAACAAGGAGTAAAAATTTACTTTGCAAATGGTGGTGAGAAAGATGGTGAGGTCTCCAATTTGTTTTCTCTGGCTTATTAAATCTTATCATCTTCAAACAACTAACAGTTCATTTCACCTTAGGGTCATTTTATAGATTTCACCGTAAAAGGAATAATGTTCACTAGAGGAGATAGGGTTATCATGATATAAAGTTTACTTACAGTGATGATAGTCCTGCCCTTGTTTACTTAAAGAATTTCTTGCTCTCAAGTTGGTGACCCTATGTTACTTTATTTGAATACAACTTTTAATTTAACTTCCGAAGTATTAAACAATCCCATGTTAGTTTACTTTTGACACTTTATTACTAAGTCATAGCAAGGTTTAACTCAAAATTTATTCTCAAGGCAAAGTCAGTAGCAACACTCATTTACAAGAACAAAACAAGATTACATCAATTCTTAAAATACTAATGCTCCAACAAAGTCACTTAACAACAATAACAAAATTTTCTTATAATTTCAAAGATGGTCAAACAATACAAGGTTTCCAAAGTTCGAGATGACGAAGTCCACAATACATTATACTAAGACATTAATCCTCTTCTAAAATTTCCCTTTGGGACGTTAACAATAGTTGAACAACATAAAAAAAAAAGGTTTCGAGAAAAGGAACTTCTCAACCGAGGTTGATGAAAAAGTCTAAAAGTCTATCCCTCATCTACACGTAAAATCCATCTGCAATGAAATTTTCTACAAGAGTCAGTTCATGAGAACTGAGCAAGATAAGGCTACACAAACCCACCATAACTGTTATCTATCAATACCATGAAAAGAAGCACTTTATAACAAGAACTGGGTCAAACCTCTAAACACTATGAACACATCAAGTTATAATAAAGTCTATAACATGCCAATCAAAGAAGGAGAAGACCTTGTACTTCAGTTAGGAGAAAAAGCAACGAAAGTAACAATCATATGAGAATGGCCCTTGGCCCTATAAGGAGAAAACAAACAATCTAGCAACAAACAAAATTCCCATCAAGTAAGTAATTAAACCATAATTACAAGATTAAGATTTGATATATACACCAACCATCTAGAAATTTATCAAAGGTACCAAACACATAGACTAAATTAATATATTTCTAAAAGAACAAGAGTTGATCGGCCCAAGAAAGGGGAACCACGGGTTTCAGAAATTAACACAAAAAGCCATGTATAATCGAGTTTCAAACCGGAAATCAAATAAAGTATACACACAACATAATTTTCGAGGCGAAAGCAAAGTATATTAGTTTTGACCATTAACTACAAAGATTTTCCAATCATCCAAGAAGGGTCAAAGTCTTACAGGCTAGTAGGAAACACGCGAGAGAAGAAGGGGGTTCCGTCCAACAAGAGTATACAATAATGTCATCAACAAATTTTATAACACTTTGAAGATTTGCAAACCTCCACAACAATTCTAATGTTTGGTTAATTTAAAAATAAATTACCCATTTCCCAAAACAACAATATTTTAAGGAAACCCTCGATAACACGGTCAACCGTCACACATAGATACAAACATAATTTCTAAGTGACATTATCAAAGCAAAACCTTCCGCTATGAATCCATAAGATTATCAAATGAAAGCTGAGTTTTTTCTCGAAGATTAATCACATTTAAGGAAATTTCCATCACAAACTATCACGGTAATTACGTGCATAAAAACCAACCAATATTAATTAATAGTGTTAACATTATAAGGGAGGAAATAATGCCGTTAGGAAAAAATAGAAGAGCGCCATTAGCAATAATTAGAGAGGGGATTAGACCAAACTATTCTAGTGTCAACGAGGTCTTGGATTCGCACAATGAAACCTCCGGCTTAGTTGATCCAAAAAGCTAGTTATGGTTCAAGTTGATAGGGATGGTCAAGGTACTTCTTGAGGATGGCCTTAAAAGCCTAGAAACAAGATGAAAGATAGTATAAGAGTCTAAACACGCGAGACGGCAAAATACATTTTACACAAACCTTTTCTTTCTACCATTTTTAATACCAAAACTCTAAGTGGCTCAGCCCACACATTGCTCACACAATCCTCAACCTTTCTTTCTCGATTCCAAAAGGTTATCAAAGGGACTTGCGAAGGGCTAACAAAAATGTCAAAAGAAAACTTGGGTGCTAGGGAGGAGCTTCATAGTTATCATAACTTACTTCCAAAATATCGTAAATACTAGTTTGATCCACATAATAACTTGCAACTCAATCGCAGAGGAGAATTAATACATAAACAACGAGAAAAAGGTCTATCACTCAAGTAAGAGAAACATAACATTCGGAGGAGAGGGCACACGCATCCTTTCGACCCACATCTTATCGGCGATAAAAGCTAAAACAAGAAGAAACAAGCAGAAAGGGAAATCTCTCATCATGACATCCAACTGACAAATCAATGCAAGGAAAAGTGGTTCGATTTCACAATAATTTTAAATAAAATAATAGTAGAAAAGTGTAGAAATATCTTGCCTTTTTCTCCAGATTCAACATCACCCTCCTGCCTCTTCCATTGCTTTGGACGAAAACTTGAGCTTTTCGTCGGCGAGCTTCACGCCGGGAGTAACTCTGTGCCAGACGGAGCGTTTGGGCTCGTCTCTGGCAAGCTGTTCGACGTCCTTGACGCTGTGAAAAGAAAATGACCAGTCTAGCATTCGATCCACAGATTTCTTCATGGAAATCTCGTTAACCACAACCAAAGGACTGCTTCCAGTATTATCTTCTAACCCTTCCATGAGCTCCCACGTATTGATCGTCTCAAGCTGCCCTTCTTCCTGCGACGGAGATTTGCTGTGGTTTGAAGCAGATTTGAAGGGCGTGTAATTCTGGATGAGATTGTTGACCTCGGACCATGTTTTTGCAGCCATTTCTGAAGAACGGTTTAAACTCCTCCTCAAACTGTAGTAACCGTGCAATTCCCTCCTGTTGGATCCATTACAATTTTCTTGCTTGTCATTTTCCATAGTGTTACCGTTCTCTCAGTACATGTTCTGAATCTGAAAAATATCCTGCTACCTTCATCTCCCAAGACATTTTCTCCAACATTGCATAGATCTCCGTGCCTGTGGGTGTGATCTGTCACCTACACAAAAGCATGCACCATTTTATTGCCTTTAATCCAACTACATCCAAGTTTCTTTTTAATTCCTCTATCCTTCATCGATCTCCTAAACATTGCCAGGCCAAAAGCTGTGGATAATACTCGAACATGCAGATTCTAATATCCACTCCACAAGCCACTTATTGACCTATGCCAAACCTGCACCACAACTAGTCTATCCATTGCCACTTAAAAAGCCAATGCCCTAAATCTGAAAACAACTGAAACTAGATTATGTCCATCTAAAGAGACAATCCAGTGAGTACAATTCTTTTGGATTTAATAATAAGGCATCCCAGCGGGTAATATCCTTCTGGATTCAGTAGCAGCAAGTCGTCCCAGTATTGTAGTATGAGATGGGTAAAAATGCTCCATCAACTATACAGTAGTCCCTCACACATTGAGTTCGGTGGCTTCTAAGTATGTGATACCAGGATCATATGCTAAAACCTGTTAAGCCGTGACTTATAAAAATGCATTTTGGAAGCAAACAGTAGACGTGAGTTGGTTGCATGTGGATGGTGGAAGGGGAATCTCTACGATCAAGACAGTAAATTGGGATTAAATGGGGAGCTCAATAGGGCAGAAATGGAAGAAATGAAACAAGCAAGGCAATTTGTGCTTTGTGAATATTCTGATATAAAACAGATCCGCCTCTATGAGATACTCTTCCATGAGTTACAACGTAAAACAAGTAAGGTCTCAGTAGTGAATCTTTGCAAATACATTTCATCAGGTCTCACAGTAACACTCTCACCGAAGAATTGAATCCCACCACTGGAAACTCGGTGAAGAATTGTAAATATGTTGAAGGAGTACTCCAAATTATATAAAGGGGAGGGCAACCGTTTAGGTTTGACATTGGTCATAATGAATGTATTTTCGCATCCTATAGTGGTAGCCCCTTATACCCCATTCATAGCCCCCTACCTCAAAGTATACATTTCATACGGCCATGAACTTAACCTTCTCAAACTATCAAATGCTCCAGTGCTTACGGTTCCATGCTCACCCTCTACTCCTCTAAAACCGATTCTTGCACCCCTTCCCACGACTTCTTTGCATTGATTTATCTACCCGGGCCACATTCTTCTCTATAAAACCCTACTCCATAAATTCTTGATCCATAAAACCTCCCATCCTAGTCACAAAAATTTCCTTGGTGACATCCTTTAATTCCTTTATAAAGCCTACCGCTATATAGCTTGTCCACAATTTAAAATCTAGCCCCGATTGGGAAACCTGGTTCTTGCCTTTATATTATACGCCATCGTCCACGATACACAATGAAATTTGATCTTATAGGCTATCATGTAGCTTTTTTTTCCTTTATAGCATCACAAATTTGAATATTCTCGTAAAACCCTAATTTTAGATATTGTAGGTTGTAAGTTGTAATCTCACTTGAACTTTCAATGAAATTCAAAATAACAAGATGTGCAATTTCAAAATTTTGATGAATTTCAACTTGATAAGTTATTCCTTCTTTTTTCTCATTTGAAGTGTTTATAATAAAACCATAATTTCAAAAAATACAAGATAAATTCCTTAACGTTTCCAAGTGAAGTTTAATGTAAAAAAGCTATTGTATATATATTTTTTTCATTTTTTAAAATATGCAAATGCATATGCCTTTGTATTACCTTACTATTTTCTTTTTATTTCATGTCATTGATATTATTTATCTCCTCCTCGTCCTCTATCATTTTTCTAATTTTGTAGTGGGACATACAAATTTTATATGGTTTGCGATATACAAAGTCTATGTGAAATCCAATGCAATTCAAAGTGTGGCAATGTTGACGAAAAATATAAAGAGAAGATCTATTTATATAGCCATTTTGTGTCTAGATTTCAAATCCTTGATGTCACAATTTCAAAACTAGCACACAGGTGTTTCAACGAATAACAGAAATAAACACATGCTTGCAAAAATTTTTGAATAAGTAAAACATAAAATCCTTGACCTTTATATGCATTTAAACCTCCATTTTTACAAATAAAGTAATGAAAATGTCTCCTCTCTATGTATTTCAACCTCTATCTTCACAATAACAATGTTCAAATACTTGATGATTCTTTCCCCCTTCCCATGGCTTCTTCACATTGTTTTCTACGTGCAGAGCCCAATTAAAAGGAGGCATTGCATGTCACATGATGATGATTAATTTCCATTTACATCAAAATCCTTGACACGCCGCACGTATCCCATTTTTGGTGTTTTTGAATGACGATGCCATCACTATTGTTGATGAGTAGAAATTTGCATGAGGTCACCACCTTCAGATGCTACTTCCACTCCACATCTTCCTGTCTATATTTATGCAAGGGCTAAAACTACAAACACAATTTCACTTTCGTAAAACATTTCTACCACTCCTTACGTTGACAAATATCTCTTTACGTGGTTTCTGCATCGTTCAAGACAACAACCCATGTCTCCTCAAAGGATTGACATAAATGTCTTGTCATTTCGCACACTTTGGTTTCAAATTGTTTCTATTCGATGCTATTGCCACCCTTAAATTTATCTTCTCTTTTACCCCTTCTTCTCCACCCATCTTCCTCTTCGCTTGTTTCCCTCCCTCCAATATGACTCCTTTAAAAGATCTCCTTTAGTGTTTCCATCGTACAATTCATGTACGATTATTATTTTTTACTACTTTTGATCTTTGCTAGAAAATATCTTTTTTGGTGCAAAGAATACCAATCACGACCCATGGATTGCTGTCAAATATCTATATGTTGGTGCAACGTGTTGTGGACACGTGGTATTTTAAAATAAAAATAAAATCTTACATGGACGCAAGTAAACCACTCATGAATTTTTAGTAATATTTTTACATGAAAAAATCAATACTTATATACATTTTTAGCATATCATATAGACCATGTTTAATACCATAATGAATAATTAACACGGCTATAAAAATTATGTCATGGTGAGAAAGCCACCACTCGAACATGAAGATTATCATGGAAGTAATAGTAATGAATATTGTATGATTATAATGGAGCTACGGGCGAGATGAGGAGCTGCAAACATGTGAGGATCTGTGGGAAAACAAAGAGACAAACACAGACAACAATGAGAAGGTAGTGGATGGACAACAAAACCTAAGGTAGGGAGAAAGCTCAAGGAACTCATGGGCCTCAAAGTTATTTAGAACTCAACCAAAGGAGGTCTTGCAAAAACTTAATCCTGAGTGGAAATAAGAGACTCCTTGGCTGAAAGTTCTAGATTTGGTGATCCAGAGATCTTAGCGTAGATTCAACTTGACATTGATGGGATATTTTTCTGGAATAAGATCAAATATTGATCAAGTTAGGACCTAGACCAAGAAGAAGTAGAACATCTTGGGATAGGTAAACATGTTTGATTTATTTGACATAAGCTTTCTGTTTGTTTTCTCTCTTCAAGAGGATCTTGTCCAAGTCATGCAGGAAGGGCCTTGGTTTTATGGGAGATCGACTCTCTCCATTGCTAGATGGAAATCGGTTCCAAAACACACATTCCAAATGTGTGACCCATTTGGTTAAGGCTACCGGGATTGCCTCTTGAGTTACGGGAGGTTGATATGTTGGCTAGAATTGTTATAGCTATTAGGGATCCAATTTCTCTGACACAACCAAAATGGATAAGAATAGATTCATTGCTACAAGGATGTACGTCAACATCATCTCTAGTTACTCCCCTCTAGATTTTATTAATCTAGAGACTAGAGATGATATTTGGAAACAAAAATACTATACAAAGAATCACAATAATGCACAACTATAAAATGGTGAGGGTTGGAGAGCACCTCACACCCTTGGTATCGATCTTGTGGTTGAATTGAATCAAGAAATGCACATGGCTTCCTAGGGCGGTGGATGGTGAGTCTTTCTACTTAGTCCTTTGGTGTTGTGAATGGAGTATTGAACCCCACTAGCTTGGTTGTGATCCACATGGATTCCATGGCGGATTTCCCAATGGATAAATGGTTTTAACGAGGTCATGGAAGTAATTTTTGAAAAATTAAAAATTCCTAACGTGGCTTTATGAAAGGCGCAAGAAATGTTGGAGTCATTAATGGCGGGACATCCCGCCAAATTCAAATTCAAACAAGGCATTAAATGCAGACAACTATAATAATTCCAAAATAGTAGCTATGAGTGATGGTAGGTCTATGAATTTAATCATGTCTCCACAGCGATTCTTGAGTCATCCCATCATGAATCACAACAACAAAGAGATGTGGGCCCTCCTATCATGGGGAAGGGTGATTCAAATAATAAAATATATGTAAACTTTGAGGTGCTTATAGTGGAGTCATATTCTTAAATTTTTCTTAATGACGTTGAGAGGAAATATAAAAAAATGAATGAAGCAGTGACTTTGGTGTGTGCCAACATTAATTGTGATATTAAGGAGGTCTATCCTCTCACGAATAACGTTAAAAAAACCTTGGTCTTTACCAAGTCTCTTGGTAAGTTAAACACATTTTTCTATGTTTTGCGGATGATGACGGTTGGAAAAAGGTCAAAAATTAAATGCCACACACCATCCATCCCACCACGAATCAGGGTTGTGGTAATAAATTGTAGTTGTTTCTTGTTGACATGGCACAATCATTACGCAGCTGCGGTCTTGTTCTTTTGGGATTCTTATCAGCAAATTTTACTCTACTTCTTGGCTTCGTAATCATTCCAGCTTCTAGGTTGTAGTTCCCACTTCCCTTCAACACATTTGATATTGATCATGATAGTGCTGACTATATTATGGCCATTATTATAGTTTTGATTTAGTATGGTATTAGATGTCGATTATGGATTTTATTGACTCTCGATTCATATATGATGCATGATGATTACTAGAGACATTTTATATATTGAGGATGATATATTTTCATACATGGTTATATTTTTGGATGTTTTTCGGACATGTGATATTTGGATATATTCAAGTAGACCTAGAGAATCGAATTAAATTTATGATCGTATAGTTGTTGATAAACCGTAAATGATATTGTTGGTTTCCTTGGTGTTGTTTTGATTCATATATATAGATGATTTTCGAATTATATTTGTATGTGTATTGGATGTTCTGATGTGGCAACAAGGCCAAAGGAGGTATTGTGTTTAGAAGGTTAAAATATCACAACAATCATCAGGGGATTGGAGACCAACCACATTGGAATTCTAGATGAATTCAACAAGGTCACCATGGCAACTTGTATTTGTTTGTCTGTGTTTAAATTTGTTAGGGATTCACATAGGGGGGAATCGCCTTCAAATGTGACTAGGGGAATTTATGTTTTTCTTTAGTTGGTCTTTTGTAAATGTTGTATTTTTTTATAAGTGACGTGTTTTCCCTTTTCATTATTTAATTAAATTGTGATTTATAATGTGAGTAATCATGTTGTTAAGTTATTTAATTAAATTATGTCATGAGGATGTAATTAATAGAGTTGTTGGTCTTGGTTTAAGTGTTGTAAGAGATGTGTAAGTTGATTTTAGAGTATGAAACACTCCACCTTCTTAGAAATTCGAATTTTTCCTTGGAGGCTAATTTTGGAGGCTTGTGGGACAAGTTAAACTTGTCCCATACCTCTTAAATTTATTTACCAACCATACCTATGGTTAGAGAGTTGAATTTAGACTTTCATTATGCATATTTGTAAGTCAAGTTGAATGTTTTAATTGCACTTTCTTACATTTTATTAAATTCAGTCCTTATGGGGTGTGGGCTTGTTTTGGAGTGTGTAAGTAATCTGTCATATTATTCACCCACCTATTTATTGTACCTTGGAGAATGAAGTTGACTTATGAGTTGGAGTTGAGGATGTGTGATGTGGCATCCCACTTAGATCAAACTCATCCTCTTCTCTTCCCTCTCTATATATTCAAATTGCTTACCTTGTTTTTGGGGTTGCTTCACTTTTGCATACTTAATTTGTGGTGAATTCTTTTGGTGTTTTGAGCTCTTGATTTTGGATAAAGTTTGTACACTTTTTACGGGCCTGTGTTTTGTTGATCTTGGGCTATTTTGCATTGGAAAACTTGCTCTTTGGAACTTGGAACAAACCGTAATATGGAGAGGTAAGAGTTTGGCTCTTGAAATGCTCTTCTTTTAGTTGTGCAAATGTTATCGTTGTGAATGTTTTAGCATGTGTGTAGGTTATTTGGGTAGATGGCCTAGGGATGGTATTGGAGAAGACTATGGGGTATCTTAGTGGGAGTCATAAGTGTTTTCGGGAGGTATAAGTGTGGAGGGTGTTGGGATTTGGGTTCCACCTTATAAATAAATAGCATGTATTTCTTTACTCGTTATGGGGTGCCATAAGAGGTTGAGGAGGCATAAGGAAATGTAAGGAATAAGGTGTACTTAGGGGAGGAATAAGGGAATGTCAGGTATTTGAAATGATATATATATATATATATATATATATATATTTTGTTTTGGCGGTTGTTCTTAGGTGGTGTTACCCATTTCCCCTTGGGAGGCATAAATAACATCCCCCATAGTTTCTTGTTCCTTTGGCTTCAATGATGAAGCCTAAGTGTTGTTTGTTGTCTAAATTCTATGGTTGTAAAATATAGTTTTTCTTTGGACAATATTTTTAAAATGTGAAATTTGCATGTGTGTTGTGGAAGCCTATTGTTGCCATGAGTTGAAACACATTTCTTATTGCATTGTGGTTGGGGCTCGGGGGCCAATGAAGAGGGTGGCTTCCCCTTGTCATTGGATGTCTTGGTTGGGTGGAGAGCATTGCCTTTCCCCTATTCTATTGTGATCAAATTGAAATAAAGAAAATGGAGGATATTCATGTTGTTGTTCTAGAGCAAGGGAAAAAGACAAGTTTGATAAAGTCCTTGTTGAGATTATTCTTATTGTAACCCTTTTCCACTTGAAGTGGATGAACTTGTACATTATTGGTGATGGAAATATGTTTTGTATTGGCTATGAAAGTTACAATTTGAAATGTGTAAGAGATATACTATGTTTTTTGGTTTTGAATAAATGCAGAAGAAATTCTATCCTATACATTGTAATTGAGGAGGAAGACAAAGTTCTGATAGTCCCTTGTGAAACTTATTTTGTATTCTTTCCCACTTGAAGTGGATGATCTTGTATATTATTGTGTTGGAAAGACTACTGTTTTAATTATGAAAGTGTAATCGATTATGGAAGAATATATCTAGTATTCGATTCGTGAACATAAAAGGAAGATATACATTTAGTATGTTGTATTTCGAAAATACATGGGAAGGAAGTCAGTAAGATATTCCTTTGAATTAGTAGAAGTGTTTTTCCTTGTTCATACGATATTATTTCCATTGGAAATCTGTGTTTGAGATACAATAGGAAATCTTTGTTTTAAAAGTGAAAAGGAAGCACGTATGATGAAATATTGCACTACTCTTTCTCATTTGAAATGTTTAATTTTAAAAAAAAATTAAAAAATTAGAACTTGCATTCTTGTCTTTATCATTTGATTGAAGGAAAGAAAACTATTTAAAACTAACATGGAATAAATTCAATGTTTTTATTGCATGAAAAAAGAGATAGTTTAATTTTTGTTCTTGAAGTGTACAAATCTCATTTCTACTTCATTGTATACTTTGCAAATTCCTTTTTTATCAAATGTCCAAAAAAACCATGCAAATTTATAAGAGAGAAATCAAATATTCATTTGGACATAATGAGATCGAATAATCCTCAAACTAAACTAAAACACCGAAGAAAATTTTAAAGAACCTTTCAAATCAAGTAAAGGTGAAATTACAAGTTTTCTAGTGTGTAAACATTGGTATTGTTCAAATGCAAACTAATCAAGCAAGTTTTAACCTTGAAATCTATCCTAAAATTTTCCAAGTAAAATACTTCATGCCTATTTGGCAAGATGAAAAGAATTAATGACAAATTTGAACAAAATTGATAAGTTAAAAATATCAGTTCACTTCTAAGTGATAGAAAGACTTTTTCTCAAAATTGACCCTTTAAAATTTATCAAAATCAAATTCTTAAGGTTTTTTTCAAAGAGGACATCGAGAGCTTTCCATAAAGTCCTCATTTTCCAAAAATCAAGTTCCCTATCAAAATTTATGGCCTTCTGAAGTTTTTACTTCATTTGGCTTCAAAATAATCTAACTATCAAATTTAAATGAATAAAATATTCTTGGGCGGAGCATTTGGCTAAAAATTTTATTTTATTTTTTCTCCATAAAAATTGTAAAGTCATGAAGTTTCCCACCTCTCTCTGCTCAACCGCAAGCCTTCATTTTGTCTAAAAATGATCTAATTCCAAAACCATTATTTGGTAATTTTTCCTTTGCGGCTCGCCACCCCGCAACCAATCATTGATTGACACGTGGCTTCGTTGGGCACTTTGGCGGATGCTCGGATTGATTTTAGCCTTTAGCTCTTAAAAAAAAAAAATTTGGAAAATATACAAGTTTCCTCCGCAGCCCCACGCGACCCACCCCCAATCGGGTACTACCACGTGGCTTCACGAGGCATCGGTGGAGGAGCGGATATTTTTACGCATTGACACTTCAGAAAAATTTTGGGAAAATTTCCAAAATATCCCCACCAGCCCGCTAACTCCGCAATGCAGATGGTTGGATGACACGTGGCATCTTCTCGCGTCGGCAGAGGCGTGGGTGAATTTTACCGTTTTCACCCTTCTGGGTGATAAAATTATTTTATCTCCGCCACACCGCTTACTCTGCATTGGCTTAGGAGGTGCCACATGTCCCTTATGGACTTGTGGATGTGTGGGTGTAAAGATGGCTTTTCACCCCAAGAGGGAAAATTTCTAAAATTTCTCCTGCTGCCTCTGAGACCCGCCATTCGGGAAACTTTTCTCCCATAGGCCCACCGGCCGCCTTGTGAAAAATTTCCTCCCAAGGTCCACCGGCCCATAACGTTGGAAATACAGGGAGTTAGAAGGACTTCTTTATACCACTAGAAAGGTGAGAAAACTTCCTATCTAATAGGAATGTTTTCAGTAGGTTTTAAGTGCGTTAATTTTGTGAAAAATTAGGTTGAATCTCTTAAGGCTATTAGAGGGTGGGAGAGTGAGAAATTTCCCTCTTAATCTTGATGATTATTTGAAGCCTAAGTTTTGACCCTGTAGTTTTAATAATCGTTGTAATGGGAAAAATATGAGCTAAGATTATTTTTTATTTGGCCTTTAAATTTTGCTTGGGGTAACTATTGTTTGTAACCTAAGTAACAAACACTTTTAAACAAAAAAATATCCCATAATTTTTTGACTAATCCTAGGTTGTTCTTAGGTCTCAAGTGGGTTGTTTTAGCGAGTGTTACACTTGGTATCAAAGCCATGGGTTCAAAGCTTGGACCCTTGGGCACACTAGAAAACTTGAGACATGAATTGTAAACCTAGCACACTTTTAAATCTAGAAAACAACCTTGTTTGAAAATTGAAAAAGAAATACATATGAAGAAATATTACATTACTTTGTTCATTTGAACTGCCATAATTAAAATAATAATAAAGTAATAAGTTGTTTGAATTTTTGTACTCACTCAGTGGCGTTTTGTCAAAACCCGGGTAACTAAAAATGTTAAATTAAATTGGTATTTTTGTGAACTTCTAGTATTGCGGAACTTGGTTCTCCTTTGAAAATGTGTTGTTTTACAAGTCCTAAATCTTGATTTAATTATATGATGTGTTAAGCCCTTTTAAGACCCTTCCTTATTAGAATTTTTGGAGTTATAAATTGTATGGTGTGATTCTTTTGGTTAGACAATAGTGGTTATGTTATGGGGTCGGGAAGAGTTAATTAGAAGTTGTTTAGAGCTTCCTTCCTTCAGTGGTTAGGAAAGATGGTTTGGTTGTTAGTTTTTCAGTTTTTATCCGTATAGGAGAGTGGACATTAAGTCGGCTATCGTTTATGACCCAATCCTGCATATGTGTCTCTTGGAAATGACCTCAAGGTAGAGTACCCCTATTGGTGGCCATGAAGGGCTGTGGAATGAATGTGGTGTTAACTTTTGTGTTTTACATTCAAAATCTTGTGTCATTTTATCGAGGACCAACATCTTATTTATGATTGGATTGAGAAGCTCTTACGCTCTTTTAGTTATTTATATTTTTGTGAGAATTTTTAGACTTTGCAATGTAGCTACTTAGGAAATTTCCTTGATTTTCAACATTTCTTGGATTTTACTTTGACTGGTGACTCAGAGCTCATTATTTGTTGGCTACTTAGCTAAATGTTACATGATTCTCACTTGCATGTTGTTTAGTTGGTTCTACATTATTGCCTTGTGACATTTTGTTGTATGGGGGTACACCCTAGGTGCTTGGAATGTCTTCTTAGGTGTTTTAAAGTTATGCCTTGGTTTTGGATGCACGGAACCTTGAGTGTGTCTAGGATCTTAGAGTAATTTTCTTCATTGCTCAACCTTGTTAGATACAGAGCTCATTTTGTTATGCATTCTAGTTGGCAATTTGTTAGCGGTGGTGGTGATTCTCTTACAATCCAAGTAAGAGCTTGAACCTCATTGGATTAGAGGTGTTGAATTGTGGACTAATGAATTATGTTAGGATCGGATAGATTTTGGTTGGTTGTGGATGTTAGTGGAAAAGTGTTATCTGGTAGTGGTTTTTCTTTGATGGTATGCTAAGTTTTATCAAGATTTCCTTATTTCATTATATAAAGTAGTGACTTGAGGATTGTATGTATCTTGGTAATTATGGTTATAAATAATCTCATTCGAGTATTGTGTGTTTAATTAAGTGTGTTTGTTTTTCTCATGTTGACCTATCAATCTTGGGGTTACGTGGAGACACTTATGGATGCTTTGAGTCTTTTGGACCATGCCATTGGTGATGTTAGTGTAATTAGACATTGATGATTTAATATCATTGTTATTTTATAATGTGATTCATCTTGCAAAACTATAACTCTTGGTCGTAAAGCCATGTTGAATAGATAGTTGATTGGCTACTTACGTTTGATGCTTTCTAGTGAGTATGTGGTGTTCTTATAGTTAAAATGTTTCCTTGTCATTTTGATTGCTTGGTTGGTGGTATCATGTTGTAACATGGGTGTAGATTTGAAAACTTTCCTTGTCTTATCATGTGAGTAAAATATTTTAGCCAAAGCAAAAACATTGTTAAACCCTAGTTGATCGGTAAAAGTAATTATGATTCCTTAATGGGTCTTCCTTGTAACTTTTTTTGAGAACTTGTAGAAACCCACTAGGAACATTTTAAGACACTTGTAATTAGTGGAAAAATCTCGAAATATCATTTTGATCCATGTTGGTTGATTGTTTCCTAGTCCTTACAAAATTAATTATGTGTTTTCTATGTTGAATGTCCCTTATTTTCTTAGAAATAAAAATGTGATGTGTTGATTTACCTCTCTCTCCCATAAAATTAATAGTGTGATATGTTTACCCTTCCATCTCATTAAATTTTTAATCGACAAGTTAACTCACCCAAACATCATAAAACTATAACTGAGAAGTTTTGTCCTTGAAGCTTAACAAATAAACTGGAACATAGAAAGGGAAAAAGGTCCTTGCTTTAACCTTGGTAGATTAATAGAAAAAAATTGTAGAAGAACAGAAAGGAAAACTTTGTCCATCCACCTCCTCTAGGAGTAAAATAAATACTTTTTCTCTTTTCTGCCTTTACAGAATGGTGAGATATCCTACCCCTTAGTGGTCCTTATAAAAAAATTGTGATGTCATAATAGAAGGAAGTTTATTTAAGAAAACTCGTAAAGGAATGTGCTTAGAAAATGAAACTACCACTTTTGACTTAATTAGCTAATTTATAAAATAAGTAAGATTTATGTGTATTGAGTGCAATGTTTAGTTGAACCTATAGTTTTATCACCTACCTAGAATTGTGAAACACCTAGTGGATAGTAATGTGTTATAGTTGCTTAGTACCTTCTTGTTCATAGATGTATGTGCCTTTCTTTGTGGGAGTTTTGGGTCTTCATGCCCTTATTTTTCCATAGCTCGATGACTCGAGTTGTGGTATTTTTGGATTTAAACTTATGTCTTGTTTAAGAAGCAACCTCCTTGCGTGTTATCTTGTCCTTGAAGATCTAAGTTATTGTAATTTTAAGGAAACATATGTTAAGGATATAAAATAACTTTGGGAAGTCTTATTTCTTCATATTTTCTTGGGTCACCTTGTTATTGTTTCCCCTTTACCATTAGGATGGAAAGTGCAAGATGATGTTATTTACTTTTGTCATGATGCACCTTGGATTGTAGTTGGGACCCCTTGTTACTTGTTTTTCTCCCTAGCTATCTTGAGTGCTCCTTGATGTTTCTTGTGCTCTCTTTATGGTTATTCCGAGCTTGAGGAAGAAATAAGATAAATAAATCCCATTGTGTTATTGTAAATGGTACTTCTTGTATTGATATGTTAGTTTC
The DNA here is from genome assembly GCA_018340775.1 of Taxus wallichiana var. yunnanensis. Lineage (NCBI taxonomy): Eukaryota > Viridiplantae > Streptophyta > Pinopsida > Cupressales > Taxaceae > Taxus > Taxus wallichiana. The sequence goes on from CM031239.1 coordinate 889,136,183, forward strand.
TAGGGAGATATATATTGTTCTTTTTCTAAATGGTTGACATCTCTAGATTTGGTTGGTGTGGTGTGTTCGATTCTTAAAAAAAAAGTGTAAAAAAAAGACTATAGGAAACCTTGTGGTCATGAATTTTCTTAGTATTACCATGAAAATTGGACTGCACCCTCTCAAGTTATATAAGTGCTTTCAATAAGTAGTTTCCTTGATTGTAAATGTTTTTTGATTTAGGTGTCCTTCCTTGTTGATTAACCTCATCTTGTGTAACCTCAAATTATGGAACCTTGAGTAAACATGTCTCTTGTACAAAATTTTGGCCTTGGTTGATCTTGCTAGCTTTGTCTAAACAACGAACTTTGAAAGAATAATTTAACCTTAATAGAAACCATAATTTTGTTACTCTTGTAGTATGTTGCATTCCCGGGAAAATATGTGGTCCTTCTCAAACTCATGGAATTCTCCTTATTATTCCTCTACTTCGTGGTTAATCTTAATAATCTTTTGAAATCTTCATGTTATATTGTTATGTGTTGTATCGGGTTGATAGTGTAAAGTTACTCTCTACATTTAAATATTCGTAGCCTTGCATGTAGAAAGTTTAGAACTCACCCTTACAATCTCCCTTCTTCTTTCTCGAATTACATTGACCAAACTTGGGCTTTTGTAGACCCACACTTGTTTGAAGCAAACAATCTCATAATGGGAGTGATCCTTTTTCTGTTGCATTTGTTCCTATCTCTCTTTCCAATGACTTCAAGAGGAATTCGAGTCTAAGGGGAGGGGGATGTAGTGCCCACTTCCCTTCGACACTTTTGATATTGATCATGATACTGCTAACTATATTATGGACATTATTATAGTTTTGATTTAGTATGGTGTTAGATGTCAGATTATGGATTATTGTTGACTCTGATTCATATATGATGCATGATGATTACTAGAGACATTTTATATATTGAGGATGATATACTATTGTCCGACATGGTTATATTTATGGATGTTGTTCGGACATGTGATATTTGGATATATTGAGTAGACCTAGAGAATGGAATTAAATTGATGATCGTATAGTTGTTGATAAAATTGTAAATGATATTGTTGGTTGCCTTGATGTTGTTGTGATTTATGTGTGTGTGTGTGTGTGTGTGTGTGTGTGTGTGTGTGTGTGATTTTGGAATTATAATTGTATGTGTTTTGGATGTTCGATGTGGCACGAGGCTGAAGGAGGTATTTTATTTTTAGAATAAAATATCACAACAAACATCGAGGATTGGAGACCAACCACATTGGAGTTCTAGATGAATTCAACAAGGTCACCATGGCAACTTGTATTTTTGGGTTTCTTTGGATTTTGTTAGGGATTTCCATGGGGGAATCACCTTCGAATGTGACCAAGGGATTTTATGTTTTTCTTTATTTGGTCTTTTGTAAAATGTTTTGTGTGTTTTATAAGTGATGTGTTTTCCTTTTCATTATTTAATTAAATTGTGATTTATAATGTGAGTAATCATGTTGTTAAGTTAGTTAATTAAATTATGTCATGAGGATGTAATTAATAGAGTAGTTGGTCTTAGATTAACTATTTTGAGAGATGTGTAAGTGATGTGTAAGCTGATTTTAGAGTATGAAACACTCCACCTTATTAGAAATTCGAATTTGTCCTTGGAGGATGATTTTGGAGGCTTGTGGGACAAGTTAGACTTGTCTCATGTCTCTTAAATTTATTTACCAACCATACCTACGGTTGGAGAGTTAAATTTAGACTTTTATTATGCATCTTTGTAAGTCAAGTGGAATGTTTTAATTGCACTTTATTATATTTTATTGAATTCACTCCTTATGGGGTGTGGGATTATTTTGGAGTGTGTAAATAATTTGTCATATTATTCACCCATCTATTTATTGTGCCTTAGAAATTGAAGTTGACTTATGAGTTGGAGTTGAGGATGTGTGATGTGGCATCCCACTTGGATCCACATCATCCTCTTTTATTCCCTCTCTATATATTAGAATTCCTTACCTTGTTTTTGGGGTTGCTTCACTTTTGCATACTTTGTTCGGGGTGAATTATTTTGGTGTTTTGAGCTCTTCCTTTTGAAGAAAGTTTGCAAAATTTTTACAAGCCTGTGTTTCGTTGATCTTGGGTTGTTTGCATTGGAAAGCTTGCTCTTTGGAACTTGGAACAGAGTCCAATATGGAGAGGTAAGAGTGTATCTCTTGAAATGCTCTACTTTTAGTTGTGCAGATGTTATTGTTGTGAATGTTTTGGCATGTGTGTATGTTGTTTGGGTAGATGGCCTAGGGATGGTGTAGGAGAAGACGATGGAGTATTTCTGTGGGAGGCATTAGTGTTTTCGGGAGGTATAAGTGTGGAGGGAGTCGGGATTTGGGTTCCACCTTATAAAGAAATAGCGTGCATTTCTTTACTCGTTACTTGGGTGCCATAAGAGGTTAGGGAGGCATAAGGAAATGTGAGGAATAAGGGCATGTCAATGGAAAATATATATATGATATATATATATAAATGATATATATATATATATATTATATTCGATGGTGTTACCCATTTCCCTTGGGAGGCATAAACAACATCCCCTTAGTTTCTTGATCCTTTGGCTTGCATATGATGAAGCCCGAGTTTTGTTTTTTTCTACATTCTATGGTTGTAAAATATAGTTTTGCTTTGGACAATATTTTTTTGAATGTGATATTTGCATATTGTGTTGTGGAAGCCTATTGTTTCCATGAGTTAAAACACATTTCTTATTACATTATGGTTGGGGCTCGGGGGCCAATGAAGAGGGCAGCTTCCCCTTGTCATTGGATGTCTTGGTTGGGAGTAGAGCATTGCCTTTCCCCTGTTCTATTGTGATCAAATTTATAAAAAGAAAATGGAGGATATTCATGTTGTTGTTTTGGAGCAAGGGAAAATAAATACAAGTTCGAGAGTCCGTATTGAAATTATTCTTATTTTAACACTTTTCCACTTGAAATGGATGACCTTGTACATTATTAGGGATGGAAATATGTTTTGTATTGTCTATGAAAGTTACAATTCGAAATGTGTAAGATATCGTCTATTTTCTCGGTTTTGAATAAATGTGGAAGAAAGTGTATTTTGTACATTGCAATTGAGGAGGAAGATAGAGTTCTGGCAGTCCCTTGTGAAACTTCTTTTGTAACCTTTCCCACTTGAAGTGGATGATCTTGTATATTTTTGTGTTGGAAAGACTACTCTGTTTTAGCTATGAAAGTTGGAACTGATTATGGAAGAATATATCTAGTATTCATTTTTGTGAATAGAAAAGGAAGATATGCATATGGTATCTTGTATTTTGAAAATAAATGGCAAGTTGCAAGAGATTCCTTTGAATTAGTAGAAGTGTTTTGCCTTTTCATATGATATTATTTCCATTGGAAATTTTTGTTTGAGATAAAGTAGGAAATCTTTGTTGTAAAGTGAAAAGGAAGCACATATGATGAAATATTGCACTTTATCTCATTTGAATTGTTTAAATTTTTTTTTAAAAATTAGAAGTTGCATTCTTGTCTCTATCATTTGATTGAAGGAAAGAAAACTATTTAAAACTAGCTTGGAATAAATTCAATGTTTTTATTACATGACAAAAGAGATAGTTTAATCTCTGTTCTTGAAGTGTAAAAACCTCATTTCTACTTCACTATATACTTTACAAATTCTTTTTTTATCAAATGTCCAAAACAACCCTACAAATTTATAAGAGATAAATGAAATATTCACTTGGACTTAATGAGATCATTATGATCCCCAAACTAAATTAAACCATTAAATAATTTTTTAAAGAACCTTTCAAATGAAGTAAATGTGAAATTGTAGGTTTTTTTGCAATGTAAACATTGGTAATTTTAGAATGCAAACAAATCAAGAAAATTTTAACCTTGCAATCTATCCTAAAAATTTCCAAGTAAAATCCTTCATGCCTATTTGGCAAGATGAAAAAGAATTAATGACAAATTTGAACAAAATTGATAAGTTAAAAATACCAATTCACTTCTAAGTGACAGAAGGACGTTTTCTCTAAATTGACTGTTTAAAATTTATGAAAATCAAAATTTTAAGGTTTATGTGCAAAGAGGACGTTGAGAGATTTCCATAAAGTCCTTGTTTTTGAAACATTAAGCTCCCTATCAAAAGTTACGGCCTTCTGAAGTTTTTACTTCATTTGGCTTCAAAAATAATCTAACTGTAAAATTTAAATAAATAAAATATTCTTGGGTAGATCCGCGGGCTATTTTTTTATTTTTTTCCTTTTTCCCCAAAAAGTGCAAATTCATGAAGTTTCTTGTCGCTTCGCTAACCCATGCAACCCTTCATTTTGTCTAAAATTGATCTAAGTCCGAAAATGTTATTTGGCAATTTTTCTTCCACAACCACGCAGCTCCGTAGCCAATCCTTTATCAACCCGTGGCTTCGTTGGGAACCTGCAGATGCTCAGATCGATTTTAACCTTTAGCACTTTTTTTACAAAAATGGAAAATTTTGTAAGTTTCTCCGCGCCCCCGACGCATAGCCAATCAGTCTTTGCCACTTTGCTTCACAAGGCGTCGGTGGAGGAGGCGGATGGTTTTTAGCCTTGAATGCTTCAGAAAACTTTTGGGAAAAATTTTCAAAATATCCCTGTCTTACTGCCAACCCATAGCCAATGGTTGGCTGACACGTGGCATCTTCTTGCGTTAGCGGAGCTGCGGGTGAATTTTACCCTTTTTTCCCTTCTGGGTGATAAAATTCTTTTATCCCCACCACCCCGCTTTCTCCGCATTGGTTTAGGAGGTGCCACGTGTCCCTTGTGGACTTGCGGACACGCAGTGCAAAGGTGGCTTTTCGCCCCATGCGTGAAAATTTCCAAAATTTCTCCTCGCAGCCCGTAGACCCACCCCTAGGGAAAATGTTCTCCCCTAGGCCCGATGGGCTGCCTTGGAAAAATTTTCCTCGCATGGTCTACCGACCCATAACTTCGGAAATACAGGAGCTAGGAGGACTTCTTTATATCACCTGGAAAGGTGAGAAAAATTCCTATCTAATAAAAAAATAATTTAGTAGGTTTCAAGTGTGTTAATTTGGAGAAAAATTAGGTTGAATCTCTTAAGTCCTGTCAGAGGGTGGGAGAGTGAGAAATTGCCCTCTTAATCTTAGTGATTATTCTAACCCTAAGTTTTGACCCTGTAGTTTTAATAATCGTTGTAATGGGAAAACTATGAGCTAATATTTTCTTTATTTGGCCTTTAAACCTTGCTCATGGCAACTATTGTTTGTAACCTAGTAGCGAGACACTTTAAAAAAAAAAAAAAATCATATAATTTTCTTACTTATCCTAGGTTGTTCTTGGGTCTCAAGTGGGTTGTTTTAGCAGGCATTACATATGCCTTTTTATGTGTTGATCTTATTGTTTTTTATTTATTTTGAGCCTCTTTGTGTCTCGGGCTATGGTCCCCCAAAAAACCATTTACCCATAATACAAAAAATTATGTCATGGTTTAATTTTTGCACTAACTATTATTTTATTTTTATAGAGAGTATATTAATAATTTGTTATTGTCTTCCCTTCCTTTAGTTATAGGAAACTAATTCCTTAGCGAACATGTTGGAGGATTGAGGAATTGTAGCCTCAAATTGACATGCATCTCAAGGTTTTTTTGTCATGTATGTAAAATAAATTTATTCTATATTTTGTTATTATTAAACTTATAGTGAGAAACAATTTTATAGTTAGCATCCTGGGTATAATATAGATTTAACAATATAAATCGTTGGTAAGCATTTCTTATACATTTTTTTAGTGCTTCCAACTTAATGCATTTCTAAGCGTTAATATGAAAAATGTAAAGATTAATCAATATTTTAAGTGTCTAGAAAATGTTGGTGAAAATATTTAATCTTGGTTAGACTAATTTTTCAATTTAAATCCTCACCAAATGCTTTTGTTCCTCTGATCATTAATAAGTTAAATTGAATAGGATGGAATTGACTTTTGCAAGGTTAACCAGATTAACACTATCTCTTTGATTTTGTAGAGTACAATCTATTTCTCAGGAAAAGATTACAGAGAATAGATTATTAAGTAGTTTTAGGTTAAGTTTAAATGTATGTAATTAGCCATTAATTATTCTTCAATGATTTGTGCATGGTTAATGGCATGCAAAAGTTCTAATTTTGTAGGTCTTCTAAGGCTTAGATGCATTTTCCAATATTTGTTTGGTGCTTCAATTATTTATGTTTTATTTTCATAGCGATTGGTTCTATTCCGGGATTCAGTGATATATCTGATGGCTAATCCAATCCTTGGATGTGTGGGCATTTTGTGCAGTGCAAAGTTTAATTTTTGGAATTCTATTTTCTACTTTGTTTTTCAAATCTTGTCAAATGAGTTTATGGGCTCTATCTTTCAACTGCAGAGCAATTTGATTAATTTACATGCAAATTATTGTTTAGGAGGTTGTCTAATATGTTCTGTATATTTTTAAGTTTAAAACTAAGTAATGCCAAGGGTTTTAGTTTTTATTGAGGGTGGTTAAAATATTGATAGTATAATCTTGTTCTTCGTTACAGTTATCTTTATCGATTTGAGATTTTGATTTCTTAATTTTTATTTATATTCCTTTAATTAGTTAAAAGTACAACACTTCATCTAATACTTCAATAATATTCCTATCATTTTTGCTACTGAATAGTTTATATGGAGATCTGAATTCATCCAATATTTTATATAAAACATTTCATTTGCATATTATTTAATAAGTATATTGATGGTTAAGACAATTATTTGGAATGATTTAGCTTCTGACCGCTTGAGGCTAAATGAAGCCAAATATGAGAAGAATTCTACTTTTACCGTGCTTTGTTATCTGTTTGTATGGTCTTCTGTAATTTAAATTTTATTATAGGGTTTTAAACGAAGTAAGAGAAGGTATTTATTGTTACCTTGTGTTCTAGGTTTGCCTTATACTTCCTTTTGTTTCAGTTATGTTTCAGTCAAATTTATTTAGCAATGTTCAAGTAACTATTAATATTAATTGTAACGACCCAAAAACACACACACGAACAACACAGTAAAATACAGGATAATTTTTTTGACTTGCTTGACACATAACATGACGCAACATGTCGTCACCAAGGATACAACTAACACTGTGAACAACTTAATACAAGGATGGCCCTAAAGGCAGCACGGAAGACGTTCACACCTTTCAAGGACAATTTACTATTCACTTGCGAAAGGACATGGCAAAAGACCAACCACATTACATAGTTATAGCTGAAGACATCCCACTGTGAAAATCTTCTTAAGATTACTGATTTACTAGAGCCATCTTACAATTCTTAGCTTACGTTCTGGAAGGTTCAAGATTTGTTTCATACCATTCTTCTTTTAGGATTAAGTTTCTTTTCTTTTGTATAACTTGAGGACTATCCTAGGATCACCTATAATATGAACATTCATTGATTAATTTGTTTACAAAACCAGGTGGTATACAATTCCACAAGGCTATCTATCTAAACCCCCTCTACTGAAACTCGATTCATACCCACATTGCATAAGGAGGAAAGCATAGAATCAAAAGGAGAGGAGTATCGTTAAGGTTCAGAACCCTAATCATCTTTGATCAAAGAATTAAAATTTTATCGACCAAATACAACTTCATTATTATCTTCTTTATTTATTCATCTATGTATTCCTCTTCTTTTATCTTTGATTATCTTTAGAAAAAGGGAGTTTCAACCCACTAAAATATGCCTAGAATAACATTGATACTAGTACCATGGAGGGTTACTAAACCAATAAGCATTATGACCTGAAAGAAGAAATTATCATTATTTAACAAGAACACAAATCATGGTTATAACATTTCCATTCAACATGGCACATGAACCCAAGGAGTCAAGAGATTGGATTTCACTTGGGTCAAGAACAAGAATGTAACAAAATAAGCCAAGCCATGCTACAAAATTTTCATGACTGCAATTGATATCACCAAAAGAATACTCATAACAAGGTCAAGATTGAATATTATTTCTCACAAAGGAAATTTCAAGTTTGACTACACAAGAACAAGACACTCTATTTCACCATTACCGAACAATATAAGGCAAGAGGTCATATCAACTCTCTTTACAAGCAATGTTACATAATTTACAACACATTGGACATTTTTACAAGGAACTTCATAATGGTACAGATGAAACTTTTACACTCTTTTCTTCTAGTCTACTCGCATAATCCATCTGCACAAATATTAACTAGAGTCAATTTGCTAGAACTGAGCATGTTAAGTCTATGCATTGAAATAATAAGCTAACATTTAACAATAGACATGAAAGGATCAAAGCACAAACCACTAATCTACTTTTCACACGAGGTAAGGATCTACACCAGCCAACAATGAGGAAGTCAAACATTCCAAAGCAAGCAAGATATCACAAAACAAAGAAACAATCCAAGAACTTGTGGGATAGGAACGAAAGGTCAATAGTATTGAGAATTTTGATCATGCAACCTATGGATTACGTGACTTAAATCTAATATTCAAACCATCCATCTTAAAAGGAAAAACTTGAGAGTCAAAGACATACTAGTTACGATCAACACGCGAAACAAAACATAGTTACCCAATCCTTCCGGAGAAGGTTTCATAGCAATAAAGGGATACGTGACCCCAAAGGAAACATTCCATCGTTACAGTCTAAACAAGAGGTGTACCACCTCTTCCTTACAAGGTCTTTTAAAAGTAATAAACGTTAACAACTAGGATTCTCTCTAATTTCTTTGGTTTGCAACTAGGATTCTCTCTTCCAAGAACTTCCTATTGCTAAAGGTTGTATCCTTAATCCCATTGATCTACTTTCGGGCATTGAGGACAATAATGAAATTTCCTTCTTTCTTTCCTAATGTCGATATGCAGAATAGATTATTGAAGAAACCACAAGCCACAAGCCTTATTAGGAAACGAGTAAAAAGAAAAAAACTAGCTCACAAGTAAGCTACACTCTAGGTAGGCAAGCATGACAACTTTTAAATGGAAAGCCTAAACAAACTTCATCCGTAATCTTCATAAATAGCATACATACTATTATCCAAGACAATATAGCACTATGTGTAAAATGTTGTACAATATCAATTTATTCCAGCAGGACTCTCACTTACGCAACAAAATTACATTCAATAGAAAGGTAATCAAGGAGTAGTGTTACAACTAATAAAACAAGAGCCACTCTAGCTAAGGACCCAGATTTCCATATTTTTGATATTCCCTATCAATGATGATAAAACACCACAAAAGAAATATACATGCATTTGTGTTTTATCCTGCGGTAAATCTACATTCAGTAGATCTGAAAGGTGATAACTATCTTGTCAGCACAAGCAAGGGAACAAGCCAAAGAGGAAAGAAGCATTCGAGTGGGGTAGAAGTACTAATGAAGGCAACCCCTAAGGGAGCAAAAAGCAAGAAGTATCTACTATCGAGTAAAATCAGACCCAAGCATTTATGAGCTTTTATTGATTTGATATCGCTTAGGGTAGCCATAACCAAGCATTTTGAAAGGTAACATTTTTTTATTTTCTTTATTTTTAGCTTCCATGTTTCATAAGAATGTCCCTTTCCCATTTCAGATGGTTTGATCCAAAACAAACAAAAGCAAGTAAAACATTGTTCTCAGCCATATAATTATAACAGAGTAAAGATAACAACAATTTTCCCCTATGCAAACCAATCATGAAAGGAACATCGATTCAGGAGAAGGAACAGGAAAAAAAAAGAAACCAATGCACTCAAGGACAATCGATAAAATCAAACACAATATTCCATCTTAAGGCATCATTTCAAGTAGGAGATCATTTATTTCATGAAGTTGAAAAAGGACAGCAAAATATTTCAGGGGCTAGTCTTAACATGCCTGGTTTAGAACGCCATCTCCATAAGTAAAAGATTGTCTCAAAGCCGCTGCTTGCCCTTAACCCAAAGTGCTCTGCGAGCTCGTGCTAGCGCCACATTCACGCGGTGAAAAACAGCTACAAACCAACCCCATGATTTGAAGCTCGGACACGAGACATACTGATTACATCGCTCCTGGTTCTGAAAGGCATCTACCGTATTGATACACAATCCTTTTCCTTTATCAGATTTGGGGACAACATCAAACTCTCGGTGCAAACATTGCAGCTGAAGCTTGTAAGGTGATGATAATTTCAACAGAGACCTTTATGCCTGCCAACTTAGTGACTTGTTGAAGCAGCTCATATCATTGCAAAGCAAAAAGTGTTTCATAAATACTCTGATATGAAACAGATCCGCCCCTATGAGATTCTCTTCCATGAGTTACATCGTAAACAAGTAAGAAAGCAATAGAGAATCTTAGAAATAAATTTCATCAGGTCTGCTGGTAACACCCTCACTGTCACATAGTCAATTTTGAAGAAACAAGCTCAGTACAAGATCTGGATCTGAAAAAAAATATATCCTGCTACCTTCATCTCCCAAGACATTTTCTCCAACATTGCATAGATCTCCTGTGCCCGTGGGTGTGATCTGTCACCTTGAAGGAGAATCCCGAATTTGAGGGTGTAATCGATGCTGAATAGATAACAACAAGGTTGGACCACCTGCTTGTTGGAGCACTCAAACAGGCTTCTACTACTGCAACATGCCTGCTGCCTAGCTAATATTGTTGCGCAGGCAGTTATTGTGGATCCAACAAGAACACACCATACAAGACCCAATGAACGTGGAGGAACACGCCTACTTCCCTAGCTTGCAGCTTCAACAATAACCACTATAACAAACCCAACTTAGAGCAACATAACTGTCACCAATAAGCAAAGACATTGGCCTGCAGCTTGGCTGGAAGTGACTTCCCAAAATGAAAAGACAAGACAGTTCAACTAAAACTTTATCTCGTTCTCCTACTACAGCTGCAAGATTTCGCAACAACTGATCATGGCTGTGGTCGCGTGCAACCAGAACAGTAGGATCAACACCAACGGCTCCCTGGGATCACCCTGCAGCAGCTGTCGCACTTACTCACTCTGAACCTCACGAGCAGGGAGGAAGGAACAGGCAGCTGCAACCATGAAAGCATTTAACAACAAAAAAATTTGGCCCCAGTCTAAACGTGACCCGCCAGCAGGAAAAACGTTGCAAAAACAGCCTGTGCGGCCATGGCAAGGTGAGGAACAGCAACTGAAGAGCTCCCAAACACCTGCGACTCCATTGGCCTGGGGTTTCCACGCCATTGCCTCTCAAATCCCAACAAAACCAACCTCCTTGTTCACGCGGCCAAAACATTTCAAACGGAGCAGGTAGCACAGGGCGCAAGGAAATTGCAAGTCAACGGAATTAAAGGAGGTGGGGCGGCTGGCAGAGGTAAGGCCAGTGGGGGATGGCCACGTAATGGTCTAGAAGGCAGGAAGGGGGGTGAGGGACAGTAGGTCCTCAAAGATCAAAGAGCATTCATGTCAGATATACATATACAAATAAAAGGTGAAAAAAGGAGTCTTCTTAGAATCGAAGACATGGAAAGTAATTATTCATTGCATCTTCATAGCACATTAGTTCGCGTACATGGCAATGGAAATCATTTTGGTGGGTTTCTATGGTAAATCTTGATAACTATATAGCCACCGCTCCTGCCATAATTGACACAGATGTGTGGCCTAAAACATTGAGATTAAATGAATGCAATCATGAAAGAGACTCATTACAAAAAACTTTATGTCGGAATCTCTAACATTCCTGATGTAATTATGAATGATGTTCCTCAACAAAAACGGAACAATTCAGTCATAAACCAAAGCATAGTTGATATTCATTTAATGGTAAAGCTTTTTAGTTTGCATTTTTACACAAGGTGACACATGAGAGATGTGGCTTTTCTCAAGTTAATGAATTACATAATTTTGTATGTAGGTTGCAGAGGAGATGTTTCATCTGGTGGTTTGTCGGGCACACGAGAAAGATAGCTCAGGAAAACGATTAGATATATGAGGATTACATTTGAGAATCTGAAGTGAAATCACATGGACATTCCAAAAATAATGTCAATGAATGCTATCACAATTTTAGTGGGGCAATGGATAACATGCATTCTATCGTAAGTGTGAACAGTGAAGATAAGAGTTATGTGGATAGGAAAAAAAATAGAATTATATGAAAGAGGTTTAACTCAAAATAAAAATTATGACTCTTTTAGAGATAGTATGTGTGAAGGTGATTCAAAAGGAAAGAATCTGAAATCAAGACCTAATTTTGACACATGATGTAGCTTAATAGGGGTTTAGACTAATGAAACTATCGTCTGAACTCATCAACCCTTGTCGATGGGTTAAAGTCCCTGGCTCGACAACGAATAGGAGCAGGATGGAAATGGCTTCAAGGAAAGTTACTAGCCCAATCAACCTTCGAAAAGGGTTTACCGCCAAACGGGGCATTACATTAATATTAAATATGCCAAGGATTTTGTTGTTTTTGATTAGGATTAAAATTTGGACCATCTTGTTTTATTAAGTCTATCTTATACCTCACTACTTCCCTTTGTTCTTATAATTGCCTGCTTAGTAAGGTTTTAAGGATTTTGTCTTTTTTTATTAGGGTTCAAATTTTAATCATCTTGTTTACCAAGTCTATTTTGATTTTATAATCAAATATATTTGGTGTGTAGCTGTTAATTTACTTTGTTATGGTATTTTTGGGATTTCGATATATTTTTTCTTGTCGTTTATAAAAAAAATTCAAACATGATTGATTTTTCAAGACTTTGGTGTGTCAATGGTCATAAAAAGTGTTAATTTTTAGTGTACTATGTAGATAATGAATTTTATTATAAAAATACAAAAATAATCTAATTTTTTACTACTATGTAGCTAATGGTCATAAATAACGTTAATTTTAAGTGTACTTTGAAGATGATAAATTTACTATAAAAAATACAATAATAAATCTAGTAAAAATAGTATTAAAATCAATCTTTAAACATATAGTGAAAATAAAAAATAATTATTCATCAAATAAAATATAATAAAAAAATATTTAATTAAATTGATTAATTTAGTAATCTTGTTAATAAATATTTTAAATTTTTAGCATAATTATTTTTAGTGAGGAATGGTTTTTACGGATAAAGTGGTTGTTTGCAAGGACCCAAAGGTTTGATGGATTGTTTTACGGTTTACATTTGGGTGTAATAGGGACCCAAAGACGTTGTTCCAGGTTGGGCTAAGGAGCTTCTAACAAAAGATAAAAGTGTCGTTATCAAGATATGTCGTAGGACATCAAAAGTATGTGAAGATGTGATTCTAAAACCATGATGGAGCATTTTCCCGATAAAATTTCTAGCATGAACCCCAAGAACAAACTAGGGCAAGCTAGAAAAATTATGGAAATTTTTTTTTCAAAAGCTTGCTTGCAAAAATGTTTCAAAATAACAGTTGTCACATTCTTGTTTCTAAGTTATTTTAAATTAATAATATAAATTTTTTTAATCCCCATTATAATAAAATAATAAAATCTCTCATTACCTTTTAATAAACTTAGTTAGTCTAAGGCATGGTTTAGGTTCCCCCTAAATGTTATTTTGATAAACATTTAAATTCCACTATAGTCAAACTTGCACAAATTAATCCCAAGGGTAAAGGGGTCTATTTAATTAAATACTAAAGTTATATTAATCCCACAAGGTGACAAGGTTTAAAAAAATAACAAGGTCCTTAATTTAGCACAAGGGTTAGAACAATAATCCCACCCTTACACAATTAAAGTGCCCTCCCAAAAAGTCAACCCATGCATTTTAAATTTAAAAAAATTGAATTTCTACTCACCCACTCCCCACCTACGTTTTGTAGGGGTGAATCTCATCCATTGGATGGATTGATTTGGGGCCACAAGATCTAGGGGTTCAACTAACCCTAAATTTTCTTATGAAAGGTTTCTTTCTTTTTGTTTGACTTATTATTTCTCTTTTGTTTTGTAGATTGGTGGAGGAGGAGGAAGCCATTAGAGGTCATCCCAAGCTTTTGGAAGGATACACATGATCCATCTATTTTCTTGTTTTATTTATACCCTTACCTAGGGTTTCAATGTATTTATTTATTTTATTTATCTCATTATTTGGCATTTTCCCAAATGGGCATATGGGTTTTGTCCCATTTTTGTGATATAGTTAAATCAATGTCTATGTTTTCATTTTGGGTAGAGGAATATACACACACACACACAAAGATACACATATAAGCCCAAATTAAAAATACGCATATAAAGATTATATATATATATATATATATATATATAGGCTTGTATATTGGTATCGAAACCCGTGGCCATATTGTGTGAAAACTCGAGTCACAAAGCATACGTGGGTACCCCTATTGGAGTTCGCAAGATTCAAAACTATTGGGGGAGGGGGCGTGAAGCGCGCGCCAATCCCATCCTACCATTTACCTTAGCTCTCTACGCATAGGCCGCGACACCATTCCTTTTAAAAACCCTTATGTACAGGCAATTGTGCCGCTGCCTTAGGTTTCATTGTATTTTGTTTTTGGTTAAAAATAAAACATTCATTGGGGGTCGTTTCATATTTATTTAATATAACACTTTTCTTTATATATAAATATATATATTAAATATATCAATATTATTTTAATAACATTATTAATAATATTTTAATATTAGTACTATTATTAAGGAGTAATGATAGTTATATTTTTAACTAACTTAATCTTACACTTAAGATTTCTTTTAAAATTTGATAATATTTTGGGATAAGAGGTTTAAAATCAAGCCAAACTTCACTTCTTGTTACATCAAGTTACATTGGGTTTATAAGTAATTTTACAATAACTTAATAATGAATTTACACATTCCAATGAGGCTAAGGCCTAAGTTGTAAATAAGTAATTTCTTTTCTCCACTAGTATTAGGAATTAATCTATTTTTATTAACCAAAAAAAAGACAAAGAAAATTTAAGTTCTTTCCATCTACACATATAAAGCTTAAAATTTCTTTCAACCACTATAAGGGAATGAAAAATATAATATATTTCACTACCCTATGTCTTCCATGTAATAAAATGGGAATAACTATTTCTTTACTTTTACAAAATACAAATTTGCAACCATTCTCACAAGCAATTATAACAAGATTTCTCATAGTTTTAAAATAAGAACTACTAATTTTCCAATAAGAAATGCACACCCATTTGAGAAAACAAACCAACTAAAATGAGGACTAAGTAGTTTTCCTTTCAATCTAAATTCCATTATACAAAAATTTAACTCACTAAAATTATTTCTCTTTCAACTTCATTTCCATTTTATCAAACTTGTTTCACTAAAAATGTCTTTCATTCCCTCATACATTACAACCTTAATAACCAATAATCAATACAACTTTTCTTTCAAAAACAATACAATAAATCTTCCACTTGAAGTGGGAATTTTACAAGAAGGTAACTACAATAGAGGAATGTTTAGTCTTCTACAAGTGCTCCAAGTATCAAATCTCCAACATGGCTCCATCTTCCTT